>JAMXBD010000190.1:0-1491021 GCA_024138025.1 Combretum micranthum | reverse complement strand
ATTTCCGTTGGTCATATGTTTGATGATTTCATTTGTATGGTGCATGCACTTGCTTGAATAATCACTGTTTGAATGATTGCATCTAATTGCGTTATGAAGTATTACTCACTAAGCTAGTTAGCTTACGCCCCGATAGTGTTTTATCTTTTGCAGCATGAGTTTATATGGCTTAGGCCAAGGCAAGCCACAGCGCAGGTACCGGAGATAGGAGTTTCCATAGAAGTTTGATTCATTTCTTTTGTATAGACTTCCATTGGAAACCTAAGAACTCTGGATGACTGTAATAGACTGTTACTCTTTTGCGGGGGAATGCCCCCTTAGATTTTGTAAACCTTAAAGATTTATACGTTTTGATTTATATCTATGGCTAATGAATGCCTTGTTAAACTGTTAAACTCCATTTGTTGAAGTATTCTATTGTCGTAAGGGAACGCTTTACATCTACTTAGGACTCCCGAAGGCCCCGGTTAGGGAACTCGAGAGTCTTACTTAGTATGTGGCGGACTGTTACGTTTAGGATACCCTACGGGGCGTGACACACATGACTTGCCGGAAATCATATGTGGATGGACTTGCGCCCTCCATCCCGGGTTAGCAGATTAACGAATCCTACGGTACGATGCCGTTTAAGCTTACGGTCAACTGAACTATAAATTCGTTTTATGGATCAAGATTAACCAACTCATATTCGTTTAAGGACAATGATAAACCAACTCAATAATTTGCTTAAGGACAACAATAAACCAACAAATGCTAATGCTCCATCCCCATCGTGATATGAATGAGTTTAATTTCATCTTCACTTCCAAATAATCAATTATACCAATTCTTTTAATTGATTAATCAATCATCGCAGACAATCAATTCTAATTCATCTATACAAGCAAAAGTTAATCACTTGGCTCCGATATTCTTACATTCCGTTTCTCATATCGACAACAAGCAGACATAGTCCCCATTCGTTCCCATCATGCATATCCATTTTATTTTTACCAAATATCTAGTGCAACTATTATTACAATCACATACAATAAATGAAATCGGAAGTAATACTCACATGGCCATTGGATCACCGGTCTCTTAGTACAAGTAATCCGGTGGTAAGGAATCGTCGATATCGGGGTCACTAAAAAGGAAGAAATATCCTAATAAGTATTTCATCGCTTGACTAGTCTAAACTATCTCATACAAGCTATCAAATTCACAATTCTCGTCCTAAGCGGGAATTCCAAATTAAAATGGCCATAACTTGGTCATTTTAACTAGGAATTTCGCAAATTATATATCGATTTCTATGTACTTCGAAAGATCTACCTATTTCTAATATTATATTTAAGTTTTGAAAACCTTGAAGCTTCGAAAAGGCCGGATCAGATTAGGGCAGTAGCAAACTTCAATTCCGAAAAAATATTTTTGTAAATGTTTGTAATGTTCCTATTATATAGATTAGCTATACATGCAATATGAATGATTTCCTAACATGAATGACATGAGATGAGCTTAATGTATGCATGATCTTGTGATTTTTGCTAAAAGAAAATTTTATAACTTTTATTTTGCAAGAGTTCAAGGATAACTACTTTTAAGAATACTAGTTTCCTAACTTTGATAACTCACTGTTTTGGGATTAATCCTTAAGAATTCTAGTTTTCTAAGTTAGAATTGAATCTTCATTATATCTATTACTTAAGTCATTTTTACATAAAAATTTCCATTTTGCAACTTTGTAAAATGTTTTTAAGTAGGGTGGATTCCAAAATCCGAATTTTGTAAAAATTATTTTTTGAGTGATTCCTTAAGTAAAAGTCATTTGATACTTAGAAAATTAAGGCTCAACCATGCCTACCACTAAGGATTTCAATTTCTTTGATAAAACTTCTAATTTGAGTTTGAAAAATATGGGTTTTCATGCCATTACTTCATTATTACGAATTTCTTAAAAAATGAAAACAACTCAATTTTTTCCTACTTTGTTTCTACTCCTTATTCTATATATTTTTCTTAGCAAATCTATCTTAATTTATCAAAATCATCACTTGATGATACCTATGACCTAAACTCCTCATTTTTCATATAAAACACAAGTTTTGAGTTGATAAATGAGTTTTTTAAGGCATGGCTTTGAAATCATCCGAATTTACAAGTTTTGGATAAACTCAATTTCATACTTTATTCTACAATGCATCATGCATATATGTATTACCTACAAGCTATTGTTGAAGGTTATGAGATGATCTACCTATATGTATACATATTACTCAAGAATTCTTTTTGAAAACCTTTACTTTGCAAAACTTTGAATTATACTAGACTTAAGAAAAATAGTTTTTTCTTCTTGTAAAATCATACTTTCTTATCAAAACTCAACCTTGATGATCTATATAACCATCACCTTCATTGTTTCAATAAAAACCTTCACTTTGGGGTTAGAAAGTAGATTTTAAATAGGTGGTTTCTAATACGAATTTTACAAAATTTTGAAGGATGAAAACATTGTTTAACCTATTCTTGGAAACCATTTGTTGTTCTAAGGTTATATTTTGATAAACTCCTTTATCCTTATCAAAACTTGGTCTTTATTTATATATATATATATATATAATATATCCTAGGACTTCCATTTTCTATCAAAATTATCATTTTGGCATTTGGAAATAGTGTTTGAATTGTGGCTATTTTCAAATCCGAATTTTGAGAAATTCATTTGAGCTTGTTTTCTTTGTAAACTCATTTAGTCTTTCAAAAACCATTTCCTAATCAACCTACCCCTTAAGGCTTCCATTTCTAATAAAATCTTGTTTTGAAGTTGAAAAATGGGTTTTTAAAATTGGTCTTTGTTGATCCGAATTTACAAAATTTATTTTTGGACATATCTTTTGATAAAATCTATCTAAACTTATGAAAATCCATTCCTTACATATCCTATCCTAAGAGCCCTTCATATCTTGAGTTGGAAAACATGTTTTTAAAATATGTCTTGACCTAAATCAAAAAAAAATTTTTATTTTGAAAATAACTTTTGAAAATCACCTTTGATTCTTGTAAAAAGAAGTCTTGATGATATATATACATTAAGCCTTCATTGTCTTAAGTAAAAACTTCATTTTGACACTTGGAAAGTGGTTTTTAAATAGGAGTCTTGCCAAAATACGAATTTCCCAATTTTTGTTTAAGTTCAAAACCAAGATCTACACTTAATATGAGCATAAATCTAAAAGAAATCCATGGTAGTAAACTATAAACTCCTAGATCTAAACTTTACTATCAAAATCACTCATTTATGTCATCTATACCCTAAGCCCTTCATTTTAAATGAAAAATACACATTTTGAAGTTGAAAAATAACTTTTCTAAATATGGTTCATTTTTCATCCGAATTTTCAAAAATGATTTTTGTTGAAAATAAAATAGATCTTGAGTTTTCTAAAACATTCCTACTATCATCATACTACTACAAGTTATCCATGAACATAAAACAAAGTCTAATGCATTTTATGAACTCAAAACACTAGATCTAGTTTACTACACTAGTTATAAATGCATGAACACATGTGAATGAGGAATATATGCATAAATCATAAGCAATAACAAAAATAATAACTTCAATAACAAGATCTAGGCATAAACAAAAATCAAAAAAAAGTTAGATCTACAAAATATAACTACTTTAAACAAGAAAATAAGAATGATACAAGAGAAAAATCATAGAGAAATGGAGTGTTTCACTTTGGCATCATCATCCTTAGCTTTTAAGCTAATAGAATGTCATTTGATGCATGAAACTCTCACTATACTTACCTATATCACCTATGGAAGTTTGGAAGAAGATTTTTAAAATTCTTCAAGAAATATGTGGGAGCTTAATAAAAGAAGGGGGAAAGCTTGTGTTCTTGAAGAAATAAGAACAATGAAAAGAAGAAAAGAGAGGAAAAGAGAGAGAAAAGTTAAGGAATGAAAAAGGGAAGAAGGAGTAAATGAAAGAGAGAGAGAAAAAAATGAGTGAAATTAAATTGTTTTCATTAATTAAAAGGGAAAAAAAATTAAAACAAGCAGAAAAATTGGGGGGGGTGGGGGGGGTGGGGGCGCGCGAGGCTATCGTGAATTAGAGAGAGAGGAGAGAGAGGGTTTTGTTTGAAATTTGACTTGAAAATGAATTGTAATAAGGTGTAATGTAACTTTTTGAAGAAGGATTGAAATATATTTATTTTTAGTCAAAATAGGAGTAAATTAAAGGACAATGGCAACCATAGAAGGAAAAATCTACCATGAAGTGATATAATAAAGTGTAAAAAGATTGAAGTGAAAAGAAGTGATGTGTGAAAGGTGTACTTGAAAGTATGGATTGTAAGAGTATTTTCTTAATAAAATAAAATAAAATTAGAAAATTTATTCCAAATATTTGTAGCAGATTTTTCATAATTAAAATTAAATAATTATTTGAATTATTTTAGTATTTTAACAAATATGTTACTGGTATGATCAATATACGCGAATATGTGTTATAAATGATATTTTTATAACCCAAAAAATTATAAAAATTTATTTTATGAAAATAAAAATATTTTTAAAATATTTTTCAATTATTAAATTAATTTATTTTGTTTTTAGTGTCGGGTCTTAAACAGAATTTGATCCTGTAAAAGCCCGAACTAACTATATTTTAGAAAAACAAAATTATTTATAATATATAAAATATTTATCTAAAAATATAAGGCTTTATAAGAATAATAAAATTGTGTAATGAAATACAAGTGAATAGTGCAAAAGACTAATTAATAACTGATAGTAATGAAAATACGATAAAAAGGTTATAACTGTAACTTTTATAACCAAAAAATTACATAACTGATATATTTGAAAATCTTATGAAATTACGGGTCTAACGGTACTAATGGTATATTTTTGATATCTCGAGCCCCGGGACACGCTTTTCGAAGTCTGTATCCGAACGGGTTTGAAATAGATAAAAAATTTACCAATCTAATATTTTTAAGCAAACTTATATTACTACGAGCTATTCTACACATTTAAATTATACCTCGGCCTCTAAGATTAAGGGCGCTAGATTGCCGGACTTAAACTATTGCATTTCACTTAGGGTTTCCGGGCGATTTTTCCGAGTTAGATCCTTGCCAATTTGGAAACTGATATTTTATGGTTATACAACATATTTGATTTGAGAAATTTATCTTAAATTTTATTTTTGTAAGTATTTAATATCTTTTAACGTTTTTGGAATTCTTGAATTGGGTTTCATTTCTGAAAGTTAATCGTTATTTACTTTTTAATAATTTGATTTTGGGTTCTATATTTCCCGATTTTATAAGTTGGAGTTACGTATGGAATTTGTCGTACGTAGTGGTTTTGGAATTGAAGTATGATGAGTTCTTATTTTGTTTTTAAGGATTCTAATTTTTCTCAAGATTCGGAAATTTCTGGATTCGCTTGTGTTTTTGGACTAGTTGAAATTCGGTTTTAATTTGGAGTGATTTTTTAGGGTTTATTTTCGAAGTTCATCTTGAAATTATTTACTGAAATTTTTTGGGGCTTACACGCCCTAAAGAGGTATCCTAAACGTAACAGTCCGCCACATACTATATAAGACTCTTGAATTACTAACAGAGCCCTCGGGAATCTTGTATAGATGTAAAGCGCCCCTTTACGACAATAGAATACTCTGTTCAATGGAGTTAAGAAGTTTAATATGGCATTTGATAGCCTTAGATGATAAATCAAAACACATACATAATGTTACAAAGTCTAAGGGGCATTCCCCTACAAAAGAATATTAAGGTTCGTTACAGTCATCTAGAGTCTCTTTTAGTTTCTTGTGGAAGTCTAACCAAAACTGAAATGAACTTCTAAAAGAAACGCCTAGCTCCGGTACCTGAGCTGTAGCCTGCCTTGGCCTAAGCCAAATGAATTCGTGCTGCAACAAGTAAAATCTATAGGGGCATAAGCTAACTAGCTTAGTGAGTGGAAACTTCCATATCACTATTTCAACAAAACATTCAAGCAAGTGATTAATCAATCAAGTGGAATGCATCAAACACGTGAGTTCAAGAAACATATGACCAGCCGGAAATCATATGTGGATGGACTTGCGCCTTCCATCCTGAGTTAGTAGATTAACGAGTCCTACGGTATGATGCCGTTTAGGCTCATGGTCAACCAACTCATATATTCGTTTTACGGATCACGATTAACCAACATATTCGTTTTATGGATCACGATTAACCAACATATTCATTTTATGGATCATGATTAACCAACATATTCGTTTTATGAATCACGATTAACCAACTTATTCGTTTTATGGATCACGATTAACCAACATATTCGTTTTATGGATCACGAAAAACCAACAAATGCTAATGCTCCATCCCCATCGTGATATGAATGAGTTCAAGTTTATAATTAAGGTCTAATAATTGATTAGTCCAATTCTTTTAGGTGACCAAACAATACTCGCAGACAATCAATTCTAGCTCCTCTCTATACAAGCAATGAATTATCACCCGGTTTCGATATTCTTTAATTTTAACTTCACAAAACAACAGCAGAAAAATATAATTCCCAAATAACCCCTTCATGGATATTCATTTTTGTCTTTGCTTAGCAACTAGTGCAACTATCATTACAATCACAAGCAATAATTGAAATTGGAAGTAATACTCACTCGGCCATGGTACGTCGGTCTCTTAGTAATAATAATCGGGCGGTAAGGATTCGTCGTTCTCGGGATCACCTACCAAATAAGAATAACCTAATGAGAACTTCACCACTTAACTAATTCAAACTATGCATCTAAACTAAATAAAATCGTGATTCTCGCTATTTGCGGAAGTTCCAACTTAAAACGGCCATAACTTGGTTATTTAACCTCGGAATTTCGCAAATTTTATATCGATTTCTACCTACTTCGAAAGATCTATCTATTTCTAATATTAATTCCAAGTTTTGAAAACATTTAGGTCACAGAACAGAGGGATCAGATCTGTTCTGTAACATTTCCATTTCCGAAAAATTGTTTTGCACTTGATCAAAATGTATCTAATTGATGATTCATGTGTATATATAAAATATGAATGAGTTCCTAATATGAATGACATGTGATGAGTTCAATATATGCATGATCTTGATGATTTTTGATAATGAAACTTTAAGAACTCCTAATTCCTACAAGACTCCAATAATAGTTACTTCTTAAAAATCCAATTCTTCCAATTTGGCATCTCATTAGTATTTTAGGATTTCATTCTTAGAAATTTCTTGTTATCTAAATAAAAATGAGTCTTCATCATCTATACTATCCAAGACCTTCATTTCCACATAAAAATTTGCATTTTTCACTTTGCAAGTATGTTTTTAAATAAGCTTTTCACAAAAATCCGAATTTTGGAAAAATTCATTTCTTGCATGTTTCCTTTGAGAAAACTTGTTTAATGTATCAAAATTTAATGCTTTACTATATCTATTACCTAAGGACTTCATTTAACACATAAAGCATGCAATTTGAGCTTGAATACTAGGTGACGACACATGCATCATCCTAAGTTACGAATTTAACAAGTTGAACACTAACTCAAAATTTTCTATTTTAATGCCACTACTTGTTTTACACATTACTCATATCTAAACTCATTCCAACTTACAAAAATCATTATTTAGTGATACCTATTACTTATACCTTTCATTTTTCATGTAAAATATGAGTTTCAAAGTGGTTTCAAGTATTTTTAAAATAGGTCTTAAAAATCATACGAATTTTCCATTAAGCATTTCAAACAAAAATCTTTTCTTTTCAAGTTCCTTATTTTATCTTCATAGTGATGTACCAACTATCACATTTATATATGCAAGACTAAGCTTTTATGAACATTAATGCATGAAAATACAAAATATTCATATGAACATGAATGTCAAGAAAAATGTGAGTATCTAAATGCTAGATCTACTCTTTATAGTGCATGAAAATGAGTTTAAAGACATAAACATATATTCTTCATGCAAGATCTCTACTTTTTATATGCATGAACATAATAATACTTCAACAAAAACTCATTAAACACAAGATCTACTTCTTGTGATGGCTTGATATTCATGTATTAGTGTTTTCTCATCCCTAGCATTTGCTCATTGGGATCTAAAGTAAAAAACACGCAAGAATAGTCTTGCCATTACAAGATTATGTAGTAGTAAGGCTAGAAATCATCACCTAAAGAGAGATTTGGAGGAGAAATGAAGAAGAAATGGACTTGTGAGTGTGTGTGTGTGTGTGGGAGCTAGGGTCACGGCATAAAGAAGAAGAATAGAGAGAGTTTTTCAACTTTCAAATTTTTTGGAAGAGTAAAAATGAAGAGAGAAAGTGAAAATGAGTTTATATATTAAGTGAATTAGGGTTTAATTGTATTAAAAGAAGTAAAAATAAAACAAATGGAGGGGGAAAAGGGGGAGGGGTGCGCCAGCCACTAAAGAGAAGAGAGGGAGTGTGAGTTGATTTTTTTTTATCAAATTTGAAATTAAGTAATAAAATGTAATAATTAAGTAGGAAACAAAATTTTCTTGGAAAAGAAAATATAATGAGTAGTTATAAGGATGTAAGAATAGGGCATGGGTAGTGTGTAGTGTGGGTTGTACTTGTGAATAGTGGTAAATAGTAGACAAGACATATACTTTACCGATAATAAAGAAAATACGGGAAAAAAGGCTATAACTGTAATTTTTATAGCCCGGAAAATTATAAAAATTATATTTTTGAAATCCTTATAAAATTTCGGTTCTAATGAATATTCCGGAATATTTTTCTGAGTTTCTAGTCCCGGGGCTCGTTTTTTCGTAATCGAGCTCGGAAAGGCCTGGAATAGAAAATTTTCCGAAATTAAAACTTTCCAAGGTTTGAAATATACTTTAAAACAAAAATTCACATTAATTTATTTTATAAAACTTCTTTTGTTATGAAACCGAAGGAAAGCCGGATTTAGGGTTTCTAAGCTTCTCTCGCTAAGCTTGAACTAGACCGATTTAGGGTTTTGCTTTTTGGTTTCCGGAGTTTACTTGGCTACTACGAAAATCGGGCTTTACAGATTGAAATCTATTTCATATTGTTCAATGGATCTCCCCCATTGCTTGACGTGCAAGAAGTCGGCGCTATACCGTACTTTGAGACTAGAGGGGAAGTAGTTTTCCAAAAATTCTTTATAGAAGGTTTCCCATGTCACAGGTGGAGCCAAGCTTCTCCTCTTGGATTCCCGCCATACCCTGGCATTATACCTTAGCATGTAAGTTCCATACTCCAACTGGAGGTATGGGGGAATCTCAAATGCCATGAAAGAGTGCTTAACTTGCGCTAACCAGTCTTCTGCCTCATCGGGCTTTCCAAACGCCCCATCAAAATAATGATTACTTTTGATGAAGTCCGGCAAAGAGCTCCTTTGATACCTCCTGTAAGGTGGAAGGGGTGGAAAAGGTGCATTGCAAGATTGTTCTTCTGGGGGTAGAGGAATTTATGCAGTCATCCCTCTGTGAGCTGCAGGTGGTGGTGGTGCTGAATCCTTCATGCTCTGTCCGAGATTAGGCTGTTGGTGAAGGTTGTGTGTTTGGATAAATACATTTAGCAAGTTTGTTTGCTGTCCTATCGCATTCATCATCGCTGTTTGAGGATTTGGGGGTGCTGCCTCATGTTAATTAGGTTGTGGGTAGGTGGGTGGATTATCATTACTAGCCTCATTTGGGAGGGGCTCCTGTTCCCGATTACAGTTCCTTCGATTACGTCTATTGCTCATTATTTGGTAAGTTTTAAGTGTCTTCTTAAAGTTGTAAATTTGTAAAAGTTAATTCAACATACAAGGTTTGTGACTTAAGAAAAATTCGAGAAATCATAAAATTTCAAAAAGGGAAATCAATCTCATAAATCTTCATATTATTATAAAAAAGGCATAAATCAAAAGAACTCATATAAGGTAATAAAATCACAAGTTCAGAATGACGATATGAATGAAGTGGTGCTCATGCAACTAAGTATGGTTAATGTCATTTATAGTTAATGCATAACATGATTGCTCGAAATCTTTGAATCTTTGTAATATAAAAGAATAGCATTTTCCTTCCTTTGAAACAAAACATAATACTTTATTGATTGAGCGAGTCATACAAGGATATACATTGAAATTTTAAGTTCACAAAACTTGGCAAGCCACTAATCTAACTTTAGTCCTAGACATTAACGTCTAGCCAACAACAAAACAAAAGATACAAGAAAAGAAAAGAAACAACATATTAAGCCGTTAAAGAAACCTAAGGCAAATTGGCATCCCGTATTGCCTTCTACCAAAAAGTTTTAATTGGACTCTATAGGTCAAACATACTTCCTTCTCCTCATGGGGTCATACCTCACTTGGTCCACAACTGATGCCCATCTAATATACCTTAACCCTTCTTTTCAAAGTCTAAAAATTTCTCCCAAAGTTGGGGGACTTCTTGCCAAAGCAAAATCTTCACATAGCTCCCTTGATCTTAATCGATATTCCACAAAAGTTTCATCCATCCTCTTCGTAAAATTCCTAGCATACTCACGGGTCTCTCCCAGGAAGACCTACAACAAGAAAAGACTTCTAATTAGCCCAAAACTTTGACTCCATTTTTAACCTATTTGTTTACCTTCTAGGTTCAATTTTTAATTCTATTGTAATGCTTTATAACTTAGTGCTCTGATACTAACTTAAACTGTCACGCCCCATAGGGTACCCTAAATGTAATAGTCCACCACATGCTATATAAGACCCACAAATTACTACCTTAATCCTTCAAGAGCCTTGTATAGATGTAAGGTGTCCCTTTACGATAATAGAATACTTGAACTGATGGAGATAAAGAGTTTAAATCGACATTCAATAGCATTAGAATATAAATCAAAACATATATAATTAGTTACAAATACTAAGGGGCATTCCCCCGTAAAAGAATATTGCTAAGAGGTCTATTACAGTCATCCAGAGTCTTTTGGTTTCCTACGGAAGTCTAAGAAAAAATGAATACAACTTCTAAAGGAAATGCCTAGCTCTTGTACCTAAGCTATAGGGTGCCTCTGTCTAAGCTAGATAAACAAATGCTGCAACAAATAGAAACTATAGAACGTAAGCTATACTAGCTTAGTGAGTGAGAACTTCCAAGATCACATTCATAACACATCATACAAGCAAGTGATTAATCAGGCAAATGATATGCATCAAACATATGGAATCAACAGACAAATGACTAGTCGAAAATCATATGTGAATATTTGCAGACAATCAATCCTAATTCATCTATTCAACCATTAGTTAATCACCCGGCCTGGATATTCTTATTTTCAATTTGTCATATCGTCAGCAGACATACATAATTCCCATTTATCCCCACCATACATATCCATTTATCTTTTCTTAAAATCCAATGCAACTATCATTACAATCATATATAATAAATGGAATCGGGAAGAAATACTCACTCGGCCATTGGAACATCGGTCCTTTAGTAGTAATAGTTTGGTGGAAGGGGATCGCTAATCTCGGGGTCACCTAAAAAGGAAGAAATATCCTAATGAGTATTTCATCACTTAACTAATCCAAACTATTAAACAAAACTATCATTTCCGAAATTCTCGTCATTTGTGGAAGTCCCGACTTAAAACGGCCGTAACTTAGTCATTTTAACTCAGAATTTCACAAATTATATATCGATTTCTATCTACTTGAAAGATCAATCTATTTATAATATTATTTCCAAGTTTTGAAAACATTTGGGTCTAAAAAATTCTGATCCGTTCTGATCAATAGTGAAATCCAACTCCGAAAAATAGTTTTGTGAATGTTTGAAATGTTTCTACTTTATAGATCAAATATACATACAATATTGATGATTTCCTATCATGAATGGCATGTTATGAGCTTGATGTATGCATGCTATTGACGATATTCACTAAAAGAAAATTTTAGAAACTCTTTATTTTGTAAGACTCCATGAATATTTACTTTTAAGAAGACTAGTTTCATGACTTTGATCATTCTCTTTTGTTTTGGAATTATTTCTTAGGAAAATCTAGTTATCCTTGCTAAAATTGAGTCTTTATTATATCTATTCCTTAAGGCCTTCATTTCTTCATAAAAATCCCCATTTTATACTTTGTAAACATGTTTTCAAATAGGGGCTATTCCTAAATCCGAATTTTTGTAAAATTATTTTTTGAGTGATTTCTTTGAGAAAAACTTGTTTAGTACTTTAAAATTTAAGACTCTATTATACCTATCCCTTAAGGACTTCATTTCTTTAATAAAACTTATATTTTGAGTTTGGAAAGTAAGTGTTTTCATGCCATTACTCATTTGTTACGATTTTCTTAAAATGACAAGCAACTCAAAATTTCCTACTTTACTTCTACTCCTTGTTTTACATATTTTTCTTAGCAAATCCATTTCAACTTATAAAGATCATCACTTAATGATATCTATTACCTATACTCTTCATTTTTCATATAAAACACAAGTTTTAGAGTTGATAAAACGGTTTTTAAGACATGGTCTTGAAACCATCCGAATTTACATTTGATCATTTCAAATAAATAAATTTCCTTTTTGAGTTCCTTGTCTCATCTACTTAAAGATCTACAAACTACAATTTTATATACACAAGACAAAGGTCTTTATGATCATTAATGCACCAAAACACAAAATATCCATGAGATCATGAATGTCAAGTATAATATGAACATTTAAATGCTAGATCTATCACTTAGAATGCATGAAATGAAGTTTGAAAACATAAAAATAGATTTTTTGTGCAAGATCTTTACTTTACTCTACTACTAAATGCATGAACATGAAGATAATCATACAAAAACACATTCAAATACAAGATCTACTCTTGTGATGGTTTGATATTCATGTAGTAGTATTTTCTTGTCCCTAGCAGGAGCTCATGGAGACTTAAAGATGAAAATACTCATGAATGGTCTTGCCATTAGAAGGTTTAGTGGTAGAAATGTAAAGATTCATCACTTAAAGCTTAAATCAAGAGGAGAATGAAGAAGAAAAACAAGCTTGTGTGAGTGTGTGTGCAATAGGAGGGTCACAGCCACAACAAGGAGAGAGGGAGAGGATTTTACTTGAGTAAAAAAAAAATGAAAGAGTAAAAATGAGGAGAGAGAGTATAAATGGATATATATATATATATATGGAAGTAAATTAGGGTTAATGGCTTAATAAATTAAATAAAAAAATGAGGGTAAAGGAGGGGGGGGGGGGGGGGGGGGGGGGGGGGGGGGGGGCGGGTGGGGGTGCGTCGGTTTGCTAGGAGAGAGAGAAAGAGGGTTAGAATTTGTTTTGTTTTATTTAATTTGTATAATAATAAGTCTTAAAATGTAATAACTTCTTAAGAGACAAAATTCTTGGAAAAGAAAATATAATTGAGTGTTTTGTAAGGATGTAAGAGTAGGGTGTGGCTTGTAAATGTAGTAGGTTGTACTTGTTAATAGTAGTGAATAATAATTAAGATAATTACTTTATCGGTAGTAAAGAAAATAAGAGAAAAATGGCTATATCTATAATTTTTATAAACTGAAAAATTATAAATTTATATATTTGAAATCCTTATTAAATTTCAGTTTTGAGAGTATTCTAAAATATTTTTCGAATTTCGAGTCTTGGGGCCCACTTTTCCGTAATGGATTTCGGGAAAGCCGGAATAGAAAAATTTTCGAAATCAGATATTTTTATGGTTTGAAATATACTTCAGAATAATAGTCTGTATTGAATCATTTTACAAAATTTCCTTAGTTTAAAATCGAAGGAAAGCCGGATCCAGGGTTTTAGGTTTCTCTCCCAAGCTTAAGTTAATTCGGTTTAAGGTTTTGGTTTCCAGTTCCAAAATCTACTTTGTTAATAGGAAAACTGAGGTTTACAGTCCACCCACACACATTTTTAATTCTATACTGTGGTTGATACAGGTGCCTACCCACACACATTTTCAATTCCGGCTCATACGCCAACATTTAAATTTCCGACAGTTACGCCAACATTCGAGTTTACAGGCCCCTCGTTGCCCAGTTATTATGCCTTCTTCCCACAAAGATATAATAACCTATGCAATGTGACTCACATATGGTATGCATGGCCAATTTGATTATAAGATCATGGCATATTAATTTAACAATTTATGGGTGATTATAGAGATTGCAGACAGATCAATTCTATGCTAGGTTATACAAATAATTATAATAAGCTCATTTCGATATTCTTATCATCAATTCACCCATGTAGAAATCATATACATACAATCAATTTTATCTTATCCTAATTCTAATGCCACTAATATTACAAGCACAAACACAAGCATAAAATTTAAAGATAGTAAACTCACTTTGCAATGGAGCGAAAATCCACTTAATTATAATAGTCCTCGAGAAGGTCTAGTCCGTCTCCTAATCAAAAGAAATAACTCTAATGAGTATTTCTATGAAGTTTGAATGAACTTATAAATTCTATTCTAACAAGTTCTTCAAAATTCGTTTAAGAGGAAATTCCAATTTAAAACGGTCATAACTTGGTCATTTCAACTCGGAATTTTGCATATTATATACCCATTTTTATCTATTCGATGAGAGCTATCTATTTGTAGAATTATTTCCAACAAACGAGGTTGGTTGGTCCATGAACAGTAGGTTACAGAATACTATACGCATTTTCACATTCCACAATTCAACTCATAATTTCAAACCAAGCATCATACTAAAGCTTTGATAGATACTTAGCTATCATTATATCTTGTAAGACTTTATTATATATAATAACTCAATACCATGCATGATTCATGAGTGTTGGAAATTTCTAATTTCTCATGTAGTTAGATAATGTCAAATAAGAAGTATATGATATTATTTCCTAACTTTGTTTCTAAAAGTGCAGCATGCATATATGCAACCCCTACAAGTTATTGTCATGAAAGTTATGAGATGAACTATCTATTTGTGTATATAAGACCAAGAAATCTTTTTGAAAAACTTTTACTTTACAAAACTTTTGAAATTTGCTAGACTTAAAAAAAATAGTTTTTTTTTTTTCTTGTAAAATCATAGTTGCTTTTATCAAAACTCAACCATGATGACCTATATAACTATTACCTTCATTATTTAAATAAAAATCTTCATTTTTGGGTTAGAAAATAGATGTTTATATAGGTGGTTTACTAATTATGAATTTCACAAAATTTTTGAAAATGAAAACATGGTTTAATCTATTCTTGGAAACCATTCATTATTCTAAGATTATACTTTGATAAACCTCTCTTATCTTTATCAAAATTAGGTCTTTATTATATGTATCTCTTAGGACTTTCATTTTTTTTTATAAAAATCATCATTTTAGCTTTTGAAAATAGGTGTTTAAATAGTAGCCATTTTCAAATCCGGATTTCAAAAATTTCATTTGAGATTGTTTTCTTTGTAAAAACTCATTTAGTCTTTCAAAAACCATTTCCTAACCAAACATACCCCTTAAGGCTTCCATTTCTTTAATAAAAATCTTGTTTTGAAGTTGAAAAATGGGTGTTTACATTTTAAGTTTCCTTTATTACGAATTTAAAACTTGTTTTTGAGATTGAAACATAACTTTTGTAAACTTTTCCTTGTTTTGAAAATATTCCTTAGTAGATCTAAGCTTTACTCATCAATATCACTCATTTATGAGTCCTTCATTTTTAATGTAAAATACACATTTTTAAGTTGAAAAATAGGTTTTCTAAATATGGTTCCTTTTTTTCCGAATTTTCAAAAGTTATTTTTGTTGAAACTAAAGTAGCTCTTGAGCTTTCTAATAATTTCCTAGTCTCATCATGCCATTTCAAGTTATTTATGAACATAAAACAAAAGTCTAATGTATTTATGAGCTCAAAACAACTAGATCTAGTTTATTATACTAGTCATAAATGCATGAACACTATGATGGTTATGTGAATATGAATAGATGATGAATATATGCACAAATCATTATAACAATAATATAACTTGATAATAAAACAAGATAATGGAAAAAAAAACTCAAATAACAAGATCTATAAGATTGTGATGGTAAAGATCTCATGTTCAAGTGTTTCCACATTCCTAACTTGAAGGTCATGGGGATTTTGTGTGGAATCACACATGAATGAACTTATCATTACATGTTTTAAGGTAATAAAGTATAGATCTATTACCTATTGGATGATTGGAACAAGAAACTTAAAGAAAATATGTGAGTGTGTGTGTATGTATGTGTCACGGTTTTGGAGAGGAAGAGGAGAGAGTTTTTGCAAAAATTTCTAAAGTAAGAAGGAAGAAAGAAAGAAAGTGAAATGAAGCGGGCATAAGGAGGTATATACAGAGAAATTGATTACGGTTTGCTTTGATTAAACAAAAGGAAAATAATCAAATTGAAGAGAGGGAAAGATGGGGGGAGAGACGCCGGTTTTGGAGTGAGAGAGGGGGTTTGTTTGTGTTGTGTTATGTAAGATTCAAAATTAATAAAGTAATTTAAGTAGTAAAATTATATTGGAAAAGTGAATTGTAAGGAAAATGATGGAATTGTAAAAGTAGGATGTAAGGATGTAAGAAATAGGTTATAGGTAGTTGTACTTGTGAATAGTATAGAAGAAATCAAAAAGTAGATTAGGCACTTAAAGTACCGGTAGTAATGAAAATACGATAAAAATATTATAACTGTAACTTTTATAGCTCGAAAAATTATATAACTGATATATTTAGAAATCTCATGAAATTACGAGTCTAACGGTATTAATATCATATATTTAATATCTCGAGCCTCGGGACACTTTTCAAAGTCTGTATCCAATCAGGTTCGTAATAAATCGAAAATTTGCTAATCAGATCTTTTTAAGCATCCTAATATTATTAAAAACCAAACTACACTCTTCACTCACATTTCGACTCTTTGGTTTAGGAACACGTGATTGTCGGATCTAAACTACTAGGGTTTCTTGGGAATTTGTTGACTAAAGGTCTCTGGTTGACTTTCCGGTTTAGGGTTTGAACTTGATATTATCCTAAAAATTAAGGGCTTACTTCTTATAGATAGATATTAATAAAATTAGATCGATTTTTCAAAAACAGCAGATCATCATGAATTTCAAAATCGATTTATTATATGTTCAATTCACAAAAATGTATTGAACTGACATCAACATGATAGTATTATACTGAATCGAGTCATACACGATTGCATAAGATCAAAACTAATCTGCTAGACAAATATGCAATATGTGATCTTCTATAATCTAATTATAACAGATCTGCTTGATGCCTCACAAACATCCTATTTTATCTGTGTTTAGCAACATTAAACATAATAAATCCAATATAGTCAAACTATATCATATCTATTAATCCTCATAACAAAAATGCTAGAATACATATATATCAACATACAAATCTATTGTGATCTCAATTACACTAGATTTGTTCAAACCCTCCAAGCAAGGTGACAAAATAAAATCACAAACTCGAATTGATTTTCTAAAGACATATATATTTGCATATACAAAAATCTCATTTAACAATTAAACTAATCGAAAAGGCATTAATCACATTAATCCATGAAAAACACGTTCATATATATCATGCATACATACAAAATAAAAAACCAATTTAATTGAAAACACAAATGGCTCTGGTACCACTATTAGAAATTTAGAGATCCAAAAATTCGGATCTTGCAGCGGGAATTTTGTTTCCATTATGAAACCCTAAATTCCCAAAATGGATCCATGCGATTCAATTAAATTAAAAGGCATATAGGATTACACCTTTTTGATTCTTAATCTTGTCGAATATGAAGATGCTGCGGTATCACAACTCCCTCTATGGTATCCACACAGATGAATTCTCTAAATGGATTTTGCATGTTCTCACACCTTGGCATCTTTCCAATTCACATAGGAAAAAGAACTCAAAAACACTTGTCATTTGTTCTTTATGAATAGGACAAATTTTCTCTATAATTATAATATGATGGCGGGTATCTATTAAATCCTAGCAAAGAGCTCCATTATTATTATTTTTTTTATACTAATGGTAATATCCTTACGAAAAGGATATTAGCATTAATTCGAATCCCTAATCTAATTAGGGATTCCTAATAAATGACATGTGTCCTTTTAATCATCATATTCAAAATATAACAATTATTATTTATTATTTCTTATTCTTAACAATTTGAGATAAATAAATAATTAAACAATTCCCATTGAGTTTATTTAAAATATTCTTAAGATCCATTTGATTTATCCTTTGTGTGTGACACTGAAGGTGTAGTTAATATTGGTAGTAGACTTAAAACCCTTTTGGTTCACAAAACATAAGTGTTGTCTAGCAAGATATTATGTTTACCCTAATTAAGTGAAGATCGATGATATCACATGATAGCTAGATTGAACATAAGATATGGATAATGTTACCCTTATGTTATTCAATCTTATTATTTCTTGATCTCCAAGTGAACTGATAAAACAAATGAAATTGATCATACTGTCAATTCATTTGAGCATATCTATGCATTTTGCAGTCTCACTTATCGAGGGGCCTAGAGATATCTCTCCCATAACAAGAGAGACAAATCCCATCTTAATCACTTAACTTCCACTACATGATTTACATTATGCCCAATCACAACATTTATAATTATATGGTTAAAGATAATATTTGATTAAGTCAAAACATAATTTTCCTCATGTTGGAACCTATGGTGATTTTCAGATTTAAGGATACGCTAACATCATTATTATGAGATTCACTTATGACACTAATCCATGTAGTGATCTCATAGCGGGTCAGTCTAGTGCATAGTTCTTCAATTTGTCCCTATAAGTTTTATTTATATCTCCATATAAATAAACATCTCATGATTATCAAATAAAACTCATACTAGATTTAATTCATTATCACTCCCATAATAATGACCATGTAGGAACATTTAGAATAATTAGATTATTCATGGATCCTATTATAAAGTAAACATGCAAACAACATAATAAAAAAGCTGTCATGTCCCAAAGGATACTCTAAACACAACAGTCCGCCACACTCGATATCTAAATTCGTGTATGACAACTTTAGTCCTTCCATGAGTTCAAACACCGTGTGTAAGGCTCACGTTCAACAAATAGAGAACCATACTTTGAATCGAAATAGCTTAAGGAGACATACATAGCAATAAGAATGTAAATCATAACAGTTATATCCAGATTTAATCTATTACATGATCGAAGGGGGCATACCCTTCAAAATATTGAGTTCTTAAGTTCTCAAAAGTCTCTTACAACAATCATTATATATATATATATATATATATCGATTAAGGAGATTCAACTAGAAGTCTATGCCTACATCTAGGTCCCTACTTCTTCATAAAGCTCCTTAAATTCCAAAAGATGTACCTAAGGAAAGTGACTTCTCAGAGATAGCCATAAATATTCATACTGCAATAGGAACCTATAGGGGTATAAGCTTATGCACTTAGTGAATTTCACTTCCAAAATTAAATACTCAATAAGTAATATATAACAGACAAGTTATATTAACAACCATATGAAATGCACAAGTACGTAAGCATACAACACATAAGACTGTCCGGAAGTCTTATGTTGAATAGATTTACGCCCTCCATTTAGGGTTAGGTGTTTCAGTCCCATATGATCATAGATTTCAATTTTTCTCATTTATTTTGTGTTTGATACAAGTGCCCACCCACACACATTTTCAATTTCGACCCTTACGCCAACATTCGAGTTTATAAGCCCCTCGTTGTCTAGCTATTATGCCTTCTTCCCACAAAAGTATAATAACCTATGCAATGTGACTCACATATGGTATGCATGGCCAATTTGATTATAAGATCATGGTATATTAATTTAACAATTTATGGGCAATCATAGATATGACAGACACTTCAATTCTATACTAAATCATATAAGTATTTACAACAAGCTCATTTTGATATTTTTATCATCGATTCACCCAAGTAGAACTCACATACACACAATCAAATTTTTATCTTGTCCTAATTCTAATGCCACTAATGTTATAAATGCATACACAAGCATATAATTTAAAGATAGTGAACTCACTTTGCTATGTCGCGAAAATCCACTTAATCGTAATAGTCCTCGGGAGGGTCTTGTCACGCCCCAACGGATATCTTAAACGTGACAACCCGTCGTACACACTATTAAAACTTAAGAATGACTACCTCAGTCACTTGAAAACTTCTATATCGGTACAAGGCATACATTCACATCAAAGGGAGACCGGTGAAGTAATGCATTTTAAGATATTAATAGTGGAACATACAAAATAACACTTAATATATTGCATTGAAATATAAAGTCTAATAACTTCTAAGGGGCATTCCCCTGATAAATCCATAACAACATGGTTTTACTAAGATAAATAACAAAAGCTAGAAGATTTTAGAAGAAATCTACTCTTAGACTTCAAAATAGAATTCCTCCAAAAGCTTCCCAAAATAAGGATTCTACCCGGGAGGTCAAGATGGTCTCGGGTGCAAAAGATAATCCTACAATATCAAAAGTCTATAGGAGTATAAGCATAACTAGCATAGTGAAATGTAACAACCATATGATTAAACAGTACATACGACTATCCAGTTTCGTATGTGTGATGGATTTACCCCTCTATCGGTGGTTAGGGAATGCTTTGAACTGGGTCGCAAACGACCTCCTAAAAGTTGCGCGCGTCTTGGGGTTCCAACGAACCGTACTATTAGTCTCCGGGCTTGTCTTACCCAAAGCGATCGATCCGACTCGGCTACAACTTGAGACCATATTCCCCGAACGTCCTAAACTCTCAAGATTGTAGCAAGGTAGCTTATCTTTCCGGTCTCACGTTAAGGAGTAGTAGCAAAATTTCGAAATGATATTCTAAGTGATATGCATGAAAAATTTATTATATAGGGATTCCAATATGACATTAAATCATTTAAAGCGATCAAGCAATATTTGCACACATAGCAATAAATACATAGAAACATTTATATCAATCACAAATCGGGTTCCGATATACTTATTATTCATTGATCGCACACAACGATGCACATACATAATTCCAATGATAACCCGCATGCATATCAATTTTATCTTTTCTTAACATATAGTGCTCTATTCTACAAGCACATGCGCAAATACATAAACGCAAAGGAAATTCACTCGTCCATAGCATTCTTCTAGGAGTTGAAGTAATCATCGGGGAAGAGAAGATCTTGGTCCTCGACACTTAAACAAAAGAAATACCCGATATGAGTATTTCATCCAAGATCTATTCAAACTCTATTATTCTATCTTATTGAATTCGTCAAAAATCGTATGAATGGAAATGCCAACTTAAAATGGCCATAACTTGCCCATTTTAACTCGGAATTTCGCATATTATGCACCGATTTCTACCTACTCGAAAAGATCTATCTATTCTTAAGTTTTTTTTTTTTTATCAAAAGAAGTTATTTGGGCTTCGGAATAGTAACGTACAAATTTGATATGAAAATTCCAATTTCAAAACTTAAGTTTCAAACTTTTCTTCATTCAAGAGCTTTTGTACAAAAATAAAGATAATTGTATGGTTGAAAAATCCTTTGAATACATATATATAGACTCAAACCATATGCATGAATTTAGTGGTGTTGTCTCAACAATGATCTTGTAAAACAATGTGTCTTGAAAGTGAGAAAAGCTAAGATTTGAAAATCTCCTTTTTGTTTGGAAAATTTATTAGTAAGTATTTCCTTCTTTTAACTCCATTTCTTAATTTTGAGAATAATTACATTTGAAAAAAAAAAAAAGAAATTTTAATCTTTTAAGATTCCCATTACTTTATTTCTAGTGGTTTGGAAAAAATAGTTTTTGTAAATATTCATGGTTATATGTTCTAAAGTTTTTCTAAAGTTAGATCCATTTTACAATAATAATATCAATAATTTTATAAGTTATTTTTATTTCCTAAGTAAGGCTTATCCTTAGAAAGGTTATTTTGATAATTTTGTAAAACTTATCTAGACTTTAGTATTCTAGAGTGTTGGTAGAAAACTTTGATAAATGAGTTTAAGAAAACTCTTTGTTAAATAAAAAATTAAGTTTAAAGAAACTTTCTTAAAAGAGAGTTTGTGATAACTTTATTTTCATCGATAAAATACTGTATTGTATTATTACTAAAACTTGAGCTAACTTATCTAACTTTAGAAAATATATATTAAGATAAAACTTTAAGTCTTTATGGAAAAATAATTTCTTATGTGACAAAATTTATTTTTAAAGAGAGTTCTTAATTTTATTACTTAAGAAAACTCATTTTCATTATGGTTGAGACAATAACAACATGTTCATGCATGAATGAGAATATGTAACTATGAGAAATATAATAAAAACAACATAATAAGATAAATTATATAAAAGCATAAAAGTAAAGTCAAGTATTGGGAACCTTAGCTTCATCAAGGTATCCCGGGACTAAGAATAGACTAGTCCCAAAAAGAAAAGAAAAGCAAAGCAAAGAAAAAAAATTGTTTTGACTTGATATGGACAAGTCTAAGACTAGAAAGACTAGTCTTAATAATAACATGAAATAAATAAATTGCATAACTTGAAAGTAAAAATTAACAAATGAGCTTATATGCTCTAAATAAATATATATAAATAATATACATAATACTTTATATGAGTTAGATTAGAAATAAATAACAATAATAATAACAACATAATAAAAATAAAAACATGAACAAAAATAAAAACATGAATAAATTGTTGCTTCTTTAACTCTCATGAGTTTAAGAAACACACACTAAACTCATGTTAAGTTGTATGAACATGATGAGTGAATAAGAGAAATTTATCTAAGGTTTATATGTTTGTTGAAGAGGAATGGAATGGTTTGTAGTAATATGTAGGAATGGGTTTTCTAAAGAAAAGAGAGAACCTGAGAGAGATTTTGAGAGAGAGGTTTTTATGGAGTGATTTTGGGAGAGTTTTAGTATGAATTGTGTTGTGTGAAAGAATGAAAGAGGAATGGGGTATTTATAGATTTTTGGAGTGGAAATTAGATGTAATTAAATAAAATGAAAAAAAAATAAATTGAGATGGACGAGGAGAGAGGGGGCGCCGATTTGCTTAGTATAGGGGGAGAAATTGATTTGTTTTGATTGTTTTATAATAAGAGAAGTAATGTGTAAAGGGTGATGTGGTTAAAGTTGTATGGGGAAAGTAAATTATAAGGTATAGGTATGGTAGTGTGTAAGAATAGAATGTGAGAAAAAGTAGAGATAGATAAATAGTAATGAATAGTAGAAAAGTACTATGAATAGTAGACTAAACAATTAAAATACCAGTAGTAAAGAAAATATGCGTAAACGACTTATATCTGATATTTTTACACTGAAAAATTCTAAAATTGATATTTTTGAAATCCTTATATTTTTACGAATCTATTGGTGTTGTCCAAATATTTTCACTATCCGATGCACCGAGGCACGGTTTTTGAAAACTGATCCCGTTCGGATCCGAAAGATACTAGAAAATTAAGAATCTGATATTTTTAAGCTTTTCTATATTAAAAACCATATTCTACAATTATCTCAATTTCGTTTTCTAGGTTTTAAGAACACGGGATTGCCGGATCTGGATTCATTAGACTAATCATATAACTAGGTTAACTTTAGGGTTTCATTTTGATTTCCGGTTCTTAGGGTTTTCTTATATTATCGAAAAATCTAGGGGCTTACAACCTACCCTCCTTAAAGAAAGTTTTGTCCTCAAAACTTGACTATCGTACCTGATTCCTCGAAAGATTCGGATTTTTGCATCAGATCTCATCCTCAGCTTCCTAAGTTGCCTCCTCATGGGTGTGATTCCTCTAAAGAATTTTGACATATTTGATCTCCTTGTTCCGAAGCTTTTGAACTTTTTGATCCAAAATCTGTACCGGGTGTTCCTCATAAGTGAGGTTATCCTTTAGCAACATTGGCTCCAACTCTACTACTTGATCTGGATCTACTACATGCTTGCGCAAGACCGATACATGAAACATGTTGTGCACACCTGACAGGTTTGGCGGCAAGACTAGGCGATAAGCTAGATCTCCCACTTGTTCAAGCACTTCAAAAGGTCCAATGTACCGTGGGCTCAACTTTCCTTGTGAGCGTACTCTATGTATACTTTTAATTGGATTTATCTTTAAACATACATGGTCTCCCACTTGAAATTCGAGAACTCGTCTTTTCTGATATGCCAGCTTTTTTATCTATCTTGGGCCTCTTTCATTCGTTGTCGGATTATTCTTACTTTGTCTGCTACATCTTGTACCAAGTCTAGTCCAATAGCAAGCTTTTCCACATCATCCCAAAACAGAGGCGACCTACAGCGTCGTCCGTACAAAACTTCATATGGCGGCATTTGTATGGCAAAGTGATAGCTGTTGTTGTAGGCAAACTCTATGAGCGGCAAATGAGCATCCCAGCTTCCTTTAAATTCCATAATACAGTCTCGTAACGTATCTTCCAAGGTTTGGATCGTTCGTTCCGATTGTCCATCGGTTTGGGGGTGATAAGCCATGCTAAAATGCAACTTTGTCCCCATACACTTTTGTAAACTTGTCCAAAACTTAGATACGAATCTGAGATCTCGATCTGACACAATCCCAGCGGGTACTCCATGTAAACGTACTTTTCCCTTATGTATAGCTTAGCTAGCTTGTCCATTGAGTACGTCATGTTGATTGGTATGAAATGAGCCGATTTGGTCAAGCGATCTACCATGACCCATATGGCATCATACCCTACCGATGTCCTTAGTAATCCGCATACGAAATCCATCGAGATTTGATCCCACTTCCACTCAGGTATCAGCAAAGGTTTTAGCAATCCTCCCGGCCTTTGATGTTCCACCTTTACTTATTGACAAGTCGGGCACTTCATCACATAATTGGCTACATCCTGTTTCATTCCATTCCACCAGAAGTGGCTCTTGAGATCTTGATACATCTTAGTTCCTCCCGGATGTACTGTGTATCCCGAGTTATGAGCTTCACTCATGATTTCCCTTCTCATTTCCTCATCATCTAGCACACATGACCTTCCCTTTACCTCACTACATCATCTTCATCTATGGTGAAATCGGCATACTTCTCTGCTTGTACTTCCGATTTGATCCTTTGTATGATTTCATCATATCGTTGAGCTTCTTTAATCCATTTCACAAGGGTTGGTTCCATCACTAAGCTAGATATTTCCACCTCCACATCTTTTCCAATGAATTCAATACTTAGCCTTTCGAATTCTCTTATCAACTCCTTTTGGTCAATCAACAAAGTGGAAACTTCCTCATGATTCTTTCGGCTTAAGGCATCAGCGACGGCATTAAATTTTCCTGGACAATAATTGATTCCAAGATCATAGTCCTTTATAAGCTCTAACCATCTCCATTGTCTCATATTCAACTCCTTTTGAGTGAATAGGTACTTAAGGCTCTTGTGATACGTATATATTTCGCATCTTTATCCATACAAGTGATGCTTCCATATCTTGAGTGTGAAAACAACGACAGCTAGCTCCAAGTCATGTGTCGGATAATTTTGCTCGTGCAGTCTCAACTGTCGCGAAGCATAAGCAATCACTTTTCCTTCTTGCATCAGCACACATCCAAGACCATTTCTTGATGCGTCGCTATGCACCGTGTAAGGCTTCTCAGGGTTTGGTAAAACAAGTATCGGTGCAGATACAAGCCTCTGCTTGAGCTCTTGAAAACTCTTTTCTCTTTTATCGGGCTAGATGAACTTCTCATTCTTTTGAGTAAGTTGCATTAATGGCTTAGCTATAGTCAAGAAATTCTTTACAAACTTTCGATAATAGCCAGCTAGTCTAAGAAAGCTTCTTACTTCTGTTACCGTCTTTGGTTGCTTCCACTCCATCACTGCTTTTATCTTTTTAGGATCAACCGATATACCACTTCCTGAAACAACATGTCCTAAAAAGGATATCTTATCCAACCAAAAGTCACACTTTGACAATTTGACATACAACTTATGTTCTCTTAATGTCCGAAGCGCCATACGGACGTGTTCCTCATGTTCCTCTCGTGTAATCAAGTAGACCAAAATGTCGTCGATGAAAACTATAACATACTTATCCAACGAGGGCATATAGATTCGATTTCATGAAGTCCATGAAAGCGGTAGGTGAATTTGTTAATCCAAAAGACATCACTAAGAACTCATAATGTCCATATCAAGTCCGAAAAGCGGTCTTTGGTACATCCTTCGACTTTACTCTTAACTGATGGTATCCAGACCTCAGGTCGATGCATGAAAACACACTTGCTCCTTGCAGCTGATCAAAGAGGTCATCAATCCAGGGTAATGGGTACTTATTCTTGATTGTAACCTTATTCAACTCCCGGTAATCGATGCATAACCTCATAGACCCATCCTTTTTCTTAGCGAACAAGACTGGTGCTCCCCATTGTGATACACTTGGGCGAATAAATCCTTGATACAGAAGCTCTTGTAATTTCTTTTTGAGTTCCTTCAACTCTACCGGTGCCATGCGGTATGGAGCTTTTGATATTGGCTCGGTATTTGGCATCAAGCTAATCTCAAAATCGATCTCCCTCTTTGGTGGCAATCCAAGCAATTGCTTAGGAAAAACATCAAGAAACTCATCGACTATAAGTATATCCTCCACCTTTGGTCCTTTGTTTTCTTCTTTTATAGCATTGATTTGTCGGTCGATCTCCTCCTCATTCGTTACTAACTTGAGAGAACTTAATCCTTGCCTCCTTACGAATGCAGATTCTCCTTTGAACTCAATATCCTTCCCGTTCACATCTTTAAAATTTACCTTCTTCTCTTGACAATCTACCGTGGCTTTAACATGGGTCAACTAACTCATTCTAAGAATTACTTCATACTTATTCATCTCCAACACAATCAAGTCACTCATTGTATGGTGTCCTTCGATCTCTAAAGGACATTCCATCAACATTTCTCGGGTGGTTACAACGCTACCTATGGGTGTCTTTATCTTGAAGCTGGTAGCGATGGTGACTATAGGTAAACCAGTCTTCTTAGCAAGGTTGGCCGTGATAAACGAATGGGTGGCTCTTGTATCAAACAAGGCATAAGCGGTCTCATTAGTTACTCGTATACTTCTTGCGTTCAACATGCACTAGTCACTAACCATACTACATTATCTAACTTTCTTAAAACTTTAGGCTATAAACAAACAAAACGATAGCTTAAGGTTAAGGCTAACCTGCAACGAGTCCATGATCATAGCCTTCGTCTCCCTCCAAGGCAGCAAACTCACATCCTTCTTCCTCATCATCAACTTCCTCGCACATCTACTGGCCTTCTAGGTTGTAAACTCTCATTCCATGCATCGAGGTGCCAGAGCGGTTCCCATTTCCATTGCCATTGTTGGTTCTGACAAGGGAGGATCCTCCTGAGGTGTTGGATGACCTCACTAAAGCATTTTTCCTCTTTGGGCATTCATTTGCAAAGTGCTTTGCTGCTTGCACACATAGCAGACACTGGTGTTCTTCTTGGGACACTCTAGGATTTATGATCAGGGCTACCACAAAAGAAGCACTTGTTTTGCAATTGTGGGCAAGACTTTGGATAATGCTTCCCTCGGCATTTCCAGCAGGTGACATCTACCTTGGTCACTTCCCTCTTATTGCTTCCACTTCCTTTGAAACTTCTAAAGGTCTTAAACCTCTTATTTTTTAACCCAGAACTTGGTCTTTCATAAGGCTTCTATCACGCCCCAAGGGGTACCCTAAACGTAACAGTCTGCCACACTCAATATTAAAGCTTAAGTATGATAACTTTAGCCATTCCCAAAAAGCTTTTATATTAAGTGTAAGGCGTGCTCTTACAAATTTAGAGGACCATACATGGAACTATAAAGCTTAAGAAGATAATAACATATTAAGAAAAGAGGATTCATAATATTCATTTACTTATAACAATGATTTTTACAAACCTAGGGACATTTCCCTTTTTCACTAATCTATTACAAGAATATTTTACATCTTATTCAACACCAAACTTTATCTAGGATTTTCCTAATCTATAAAGAAATTACCTGACTGCAGGGTCCTTGTGGCCTTAACCATAAATAAGGAAACTATAAAAGATATCTATGAGGTTATAAACTAACAGGCTTAGTGAGAATTATTTCCATAAATAACTTCTTGTAACAAAATTTCAAATAAGTTATTTAATCAAACAAATGAGATGCAACATACACGTGGGCAAACAAGGCATATAGTTTTTCGGGAACTATATGTTGAATGGATTTGCGTCCTCCATTCGGGGTTTGGTGATACATAACCTCGAAACAAGTAGTTTTAGTTAAAAAGATTTTGCTTTCGACCAATGTCACCAAGCATGTGAAGTCTACTTGAATCGAGCCTTGCTATCGAATCTTCCGCCAAGCAATTTCCTTTTTTCCGTAACGCCGCTAAGCAATCGCTTCGGATCCTCCGCCAAGTGTTGCTTTCAACATGAGCTTACTATCCTTATCACCCAAGGATAATAAGCCAAATGCAATGAGACTCACTTCGTGGTATGCATAAATCCATTTATTTATAATGTCATAATATTATTATTATCAATTTAAGGTGATCAAAGAATTTCATACAAAGCAAGTGTTATACTAAAACAATCATTTAAATCAATTCCGGCCTCGATATTCTTAGGATTCTTTCAAAGAATCATTTTTCATACATATCCATTTGTTTTTTCCTAGCTCCAATGCAACTAAATTACAAGCACAACAAGTATAGCATTTAAAGGAAATAAACTCGCGATGCCATGTCGACTATTCTTTTATATGGATGAGTCGTTCACACACTCCACTCAATCGAAATAATCTTTGGGATATAAGTATCTTTCTTTGGAGTCACCTAGCCAAAGAAAACACCCACAATGAGTATTTCTTGATTATTTTCTTGAATTTTGACAAGACAATGTCAAAAGAACGTTAAAGTTCGTATAAGGGAAAGTTCTAATTTAAAATGGCCATAACTTGGTCATTT
Organism: Combretum micranthum; assembly: GCA_024138025.1. Taxonomy (NCBI): domain Eukaryota; kingdom Viridiplantae; phylum Streptophyta; class Magnoliopsida; order Myrtales; family Combretaceae; genus Combretum; species Combretum micranthum. The sequence goes on along the minus strand of JAMXBD010000190.1, from coordinate 1,461,900 downwards.
TAAGTCGGAATCACGCATATAATATACCGATTTATACCTACTCGAAAAGATCTATTCATTTCTAAAACTATTTTTATCAAACTAAACCATTTAGGCCCCGAAACAGTCGCGATAAAATTCACCTCGAATTTTCCAACTCAAAAACAACTTTGGTTCAATCAATCAAAATTTGTTTGATAAATAATTAGTTATCTATATAGTTGAAAAATCCTCTTTTTTATAGCTACATAGCTCATATTTATTCATGCTCAAGTGTTTAGTGTCTAATCATATTTCTTGAGTAAGGAAATATTAATTAAAAGTTTAGAAAACTATAGTTTACAAGAAATTCATTTTATGATTGGTTTTGAAATGAATACTTTGATTCTTTTGGTTTTCAAAGAATTACTTTATTTTGACTTATTACTTTTCTAGATGACTTTTTTGAAAAACAATTTTTCTTCTTTTCTAAATTCTTGTGTTGGTCCTATGTATGTTCTACACAATCCTTCTTTGATTATTTATTTGGAAAGATCTAAACTTGAAAATCCTCACTTCTTGTTTCCAAAGGTTTTTGCTATGTTATGTTTTCATAAAAATCATTTTGTATCAAAAATCATTTTCTTTTGAAAAAAACAAAGTGGGATAATAAATGATTTTAAAAGCTTTTCATAACAAAAGTAGTTTCTGAAATTTGTAATGGGTTCTTTCGTAACTTTGAAAAGAATGTCTTTATTTTTGTTAACTCATAGATTTTATACTCCACATAAACTTATCTCTTAAGTGGTAAAATCTCCTTTTGTTAATTATTTTTAGAACTTGAAATTTTGGACAATAATCTAAATGAACATGATTTATGAGAAATAATAGCAAACAAACAAAAATAACATAAATAATAAAGTCAAGTATTGGGAGTCTTAGTTTTTTCAAGGCTCCTTGGACTAAGAAGTAGACTAGTCCCAAAATAAAAATAAAATGAAAGAAAGAAAAATTTGTTTTGACTTGATGAGGACAAGTCTAAGACTAGAGACTAGTCTTAAAATAACAAGGAATGAATGAATAAATTGCATAAAATAAATAAATTACAAGTGAGCTTATATTCTCTAAAGAATATGCATATATATATACTTAGATATAGTAACAATAATATGAACAAAATAATAACATAAACATAAATAGATTTTCATGAACAAAAACAATACATAAACATAATGTAGCTTCCATAACATTTAGTCTTTGGAAACTTACACTATGGTCATATAAAGTTACATGACATGAGAAGAAGAAAATAATAGGAGATGGTTACCTAAAGAAGACTTTGGTAGTGTTATGTGGTTATGGATTTTTGTTCTAGGTAGAAGTTGTTTTGGAATAAATTTGAGAGAGTTTTGGGAAGATATTTGGAGAGAGTTTTGAGAGGAGAATTTGAGAAAGTTTTAGTAAGAAATTTGTGGGTAGTAATTGTGTGAAAGAAGTGAAAGAGGAGGGGGGTATTAAAATAAAAGAAAATTGAAACAAATTGAGGAAGAGAGAGGAGGAGGTTGCGCCGGCCATGAGTGTAGAGAGAGGGAGTGTGTTTTATTTTTTTGTATTTTGTGGATTAAATGAAGTAATAAGTGAGGTAGATGTGAAATAAAGTTATGGGAAATGTAAAAAGTAAAGGTTATAGGTTATGGTGTTTGTAAGAGTAGGTGTAAGAAAAAGTAGAGAGAAAAGAATAGTGTAGAATAGTAATTAATAGTATAATATAAAGTAGATATGACTAATAAAGTACCGGTAGTAAGAAAATGCACATATAATTGCGATATCTGTTATTTTTACTTACCAAAAAATTACAAAATTGATAATTTTGAAAACCTCATATTTTTACGAGTCTAACTGTATATTCGGAATATTTTTATTATTTCGGGCCTCAAGACACGTTTTTCAAGAACCGTGTTCGATCGGGTTCGAAACGAGTTGCGGTTTTACTAATCTGATCTTTTTATGCTATCTTAGATAATTATGCACTATTCTACATTATAAACTTCTACTTATTCTCACCAAGATTCTTATTCGGGATTATCGGACTTAAGCTATTACATCTAACTAGGGTTTTATTGACCTTTAGAGTTCCGGTTGACTTCCGGTTTAGGGTTTTAGGCTTAAACCAATTCCAAAAAATTCGGGGGTTTATAGCTTCCTTCCAAACATAAAACACTTTCTTCTTCGAAGCTTTTGTTTTTATCTTTTTGGCTTCTTCTATAATTCAAGCTTTTTCCACTAACCCCTTATAACTTCTAATATCAAATTATACCAAACGAATCTTTAGGTCCTCATCTAACCCATTCAAGAAAACTTGTCTCTTTAACTCTTCACTATGCTTATAGGATTCAGGAGCATACTGTAACAAGCGACTGAACTCGGTTTCGTACTGTTTAATGGTTCTCCCCCTTTGAGAAATATTCAAGAAGTCAGCACTGTACCGAACTCTGAGACTCCCTGGAAAATAGTTCTCCAAGAACTCTTCTCGAAACATATCCTAAGTAACTGGAGCAGGCAATTCTCGCTTCTTCGATTCCCACTATATTCGGGCATTAAAATTCAACATGAATGTCCCAAAACTAACTCTTAAGTGGTGGGGTACCTCATAACCATCAAACGATCTCTCTATTTGGGCCAACCAGTCTTCGGCTTCAACTGGTTTTCTAAAGGTTCCATTAAAGTACGTGTTACTTTTGATGAAATTGGCAAGCAAGTTTTGGTGTGATCTCGGCGGTGGTGGTGGTGGTGGAAATGGCGTGGCATGCGACTGTTCGCCGGGTGCTTCTACCATAGCTTCAGAAGCATTCTGAGGTGGAGCAGGAGCTAGATTATTTTGATTTTGTTGCTGAATCAAATAGTCAACAACTGGTTCATCTGTCCAAGGGTAGTAGTAAAGTCATTTTGCTGGTTTGGGGCAAGAGCAGGTTTATTCTCCTGTTGGTTACATGGACGTACTCCTTGTTCAGCTGTTACATTGTTGTAATCTCTTTGTTCTTTATTCCTACGTCTTCTTGGACGGCTGTTTAATCGTTTTAGATTTTAGTTTCTATTTTACGCTTTATACTAACGTTTTCAGAAATCACGGAAATCTCAAATATAAAGACCATAAATCAAAATACCAGATACAAAACTTAAGGAAATAAATTTGCAAAATAGGAATTAATAGGAGCTTAATAAGAAATTCAAACACAATTTAAAGAAATCACAGGGTAAGAAATCAAAATCATGCATCTTACTCACCAAAAAAAAAATAATATAAATGTCATAAAAACAAAACAAAGGAATTACATTATTAAGAAATCATTAGGTCACTTTTATTTGTTAAACACTTAACTATATCTTTTAATTAGTTGTGATTTAATACTAAGGCGTTACGTCTTGGGTGAACGCGACATTTTCTTCTTATCATGTCTCCTTACTTCTTTTCTCGATTCTTCCGTTGAGACTTAAGGGAATCCGGGATTGGTTTCGTCTTCTTCTCGCTTTCGATTTTCTTGAAAGAATATTTTTGCTTTTGATCCTTTGATGGCATCTACGAAAATTATTTCCAACGTTACCTAAGATTGGTTGTATAGTTTTTTTTTTTTTTCTACGTAAACATATTTTTCTTTTAATTTCATTAACAAAAGCAAGTTAACTCTGTTTTCTTACTAGCTGCAATTTACGAGGGTTGTGTTTTCTTAAGGCTTAAAATGGTTTGGTAATCACCTATTCTCTTTAAGGGTGTAAACTAGTTATAGGGCCATCTACATATCTTAGGTACGGTCATAAAACATGTGGTTTCCCATACATCCCCATTTCTATAATCCTAGGATTCTTCCTAAAACTCTTATGGCTTAATCTTAAACTTATCCTATCTCTAAGACTCCTACTTCTAACTTACTGTTTCTTCCCTAATCTTGATGCTCTTATACCAACTTAAACTATCACGCCCTAACGGGTACCCTAAACGTGACAGCCCGCCGTACAATATTAAAACTTAGAATGACTACCTCAGTCACTCGAAAGCTTCTATATCGGTACAAGGCGTACATTCACATCAAAGGGAGACGGTGAAGTAATACATTTTAAGATATTGGCAGTGGAACATACAAAATAACACAATATATTGCAATGAAATATAAAGTCTTACAACTTCTAAGGAGCATTCCCGTGATAAATCCATAACAACGTGGTTTTACTAAGATAAATAACAAAAGCTAGAAGATTTTAAAAGAAATCTACTCTTAGACTTCAAAACAGAATTCCTCCAAAAGCTTCCCAAAATAAGGATTCTACCCGGGGGATCAAGATGGTCTTGGGTGCAAAAGATAATCTTGCAATATCAAAAGTCTATAGGAGTATAAGCATAACTAGCTTAGTGAGATATTCCTTACGCAAAAGTACTCATAACAGACAATCAACCAAGTTTATTAAACAAGCATATGAAATGCAACAACCATATGATCAAACAGTACATAAGACTATCTGGTTTCGTATGTGTGATGGATTTACCCCTCCATCAGTGGTTAGGAAATGCTTTGAACTAGGTCGCAAACGACCTCCTTAAAGTTGCGCGCGTCTTGGGGTTCCAACGAACCGTACTACTAGTCCCTAGGCTTTCCTTACCCAAAGCGATCAATCTGGCTCGGCTACAACTTGAGACCGTATTCCCCGAACGTCCTAAACTCTCAAGATTGTAGCAAGACAGCTTACCTTTTCGGTCCCACGCTGAGGAGTAGTAGCAAAATTTCGAAATGATATTCTAAGTGATATGCATAAGCAATTTATTATATGGGGATTCCAATATGACATTAAATCATTTAAAGCGATCAAGCAATATTTGCACACATAGCAATAAATACATAGAAACATTTATATCAATTACCAATCGGGTTTCGATATACTTATTGTTCATTGATCGCACTGATAATATCATATTTTATATAACTTATTGGTGTTCAAAATAGCTAGAATGGATACTTGTTTTGATTAAAATTCATGTTTCAGGTCTAATTTGGTCAAAGAAATCAAAATAAGAAATTTTGGAATGAAAATTGGAAAATTCAAGGATATGCCGGCTTTTCTGACTTTAAAGCCGCTGGCGTTGAGACGGCTTACAAGACGCACTCACTCAAAGCCGTTGCTTACACTGCCAGCTTTGCAAGGATTGACTCAACTAAATATATGCTGCTTCAAAGCTGCCGGTGTAGAAGATGAATAGGCCAGCATACAATGAAGTTCGGCAGCTCAGAACTCAAACGATGCCAGTGCAAAAGGAGTTACAACCTACGCCGACCTCTAAGCCGGCGTTGAGGCAGTGTAGATCAGAGATCCAAAGCGACAAGTAGACAACACATGCTTAGAGGCAAATGAAAAGACCAAATCTGATGGATTGTTTAAGCCGGCATCAAATCCGCCGGCTTTGGGACGGTTTTCGTTATAAATTGGTCCACCCTTTCATTTCTCATCATATACGCCGGCTAGATCTATATCTAAGTCGCAGGCATAGAAGCGGCTTACACTTGTAACCGAAGAAGAAAGCTGCTAGTGCACTGCCTATGCAAAGAAGAAGAAGCCTTTACACCGTTTGTAAGCCACCGGCGTAGGATCTGTAACTGCCGGCGTACAAGTTGAAACCGAAATTTTCCATTAGTGCTTTGCACGAAATTTTTCCTATAAATAGGGGTTCTCCCCCCTCTAAGAAGCACAAGCAAAAGCAAAATAGAGAGTATTTTAGTATACAAATAGTCTTAGCATTTCATAGAGATTTGTGAGAGATTTGAGCTTTCAAGAATTGTAATTGAAGATTGCGATATTTGAATTGGTGATATCTAATCTCTTTCTTATGCAATTCATTTATCTGAATTATCTGTTTATAATGTTATCAATTACATATTCTTATTTGATTGTTGAATCAACATCCATGAGTAGCTAAACTTTTCTTTGTGGGAAGTGATGAAATCTTAATTTTGCTAAAATGATTCTTGAACTTATATTATAGGATTGTTAGAATTATAGAATATTCGTATTGAATCATAATTATCTATTTTATTTCTGATTGAAATTGAATTGATAAGAATTATGATAATTTGAAAAAATAATTAGAGTTCATAGGAATTCATGAATTGAGATTAAACAACAATTGTGAAAGCAATTAAGTTTAATATTAATTTAGAAATTGGTCTTTGCGATTCATGCAATATTTTATTTTAATTTCTCACTAAGGAATTAGGAGAAGTTTATTTAGGATATTAGACAATTATAGAATTGGAAGATTTATAATTGTAAATTAGATTCCATTGGTAATTTGTATGGCGGAAGCTAATAGATTATTTTCTGGTTTACTAAAACTTGATAGTTTTAGATTTTAACAATTTCTTACAAATATCCATAATCCTAATTTTTCATATAATATAAATTCAGCATGATTAGTAAAAATTAGGATGGAATCTGTTCCTTCCCACATTCATCTTATATAACTTCTCACAATCTCATTGCATTCATATAGATAGAATTAGTTAGTTAATTGATAAATTTTGATTGCCAAAATATTAGTATAAACTAACATCAATCTAGTAGTTAATTTAGTCCTTGTGGGAACGATACTTAACTCACTTCTATATTACTTGATCAAGACCTAGTACACTTGCTGGTAGTATCTAAAATTATATATACATTTTACATCAAATCAAGTTTTTGGCGCTGTTGCCGGGGACCAAAATAAATATTAGATTACTTTTAGTTTTGCTAGTAGTTTAGGTGTTTTTCCAAGGAATTGATTATTTTCTTTTCTTTTTGCAGGTTACATGCATAGGAGTAGAAGTAGGAAAATTCTACCAATTGATCCTGAAATAGAACGAACCCTGCATCGACAAAGAAGAGAAAATAGAAGGCACGAAGAAATGGTAGAAAATGAACCAAGAAACAATGAGGGCAACAATGATCCAAACAACAATCAAATTCAAGCTGCACTTGTTAGAGCACTTCGGGATTATACAGTACCTACTGTTCAAGGTCCTGCTGTGAGAAGAGCTGCAATTCAAGCCACCAATTTTGAGCTAAAACCAGCATTGATTCAGATGGTTGAATCACTTTAATTTGGAGGATATCCTAATGAAACACCGGATGAACACATTGCCAAATTCCTCCAATATTGTAATACTGTCAAGTTTAATGGCATAACAGATGAGGCTATTAGAATGCAGCTTTTTCCTTTCTCTCTTAGGGATAAATCATTGGTATGGTTCAACTCTCAACCACTCAAATCAATTACTTCATGGGCAGATTTGACAACGAAATTTTTGAAGAGATTTTTCCCTCCTGCCAGAATTGCCAGATTAAGAAATGAGATCACCAACTTCACCTGTCACGCCCCAGAGGGTACCCTAAACGTGGCAGTCCACCGCATACAATACTAAAGCTAATGGATGACAACCATAGTCATTCAGGAGCTTCGATTATTATATGCAAGGCGTGCTTCCAAGATAGTAGGAGACTCATAGGGGTGTTACGTTTAAATAGATAGCAAAACAAGTATGAACTTAAGTAGATAATCATAAGATCTTCATTTTATCATAAATTCGTACATCATCATGGGGCATTCCCCGTCTTAAAGTCTTTGATCAACAATACTAACATCAAAATAAACATATCGACTACATAAGTCTACTATAGGGATTTTTTTCCTAGAAGTCTATGTTCAAAACTAAAACTACATAAACTTCCTCCAAAAACTCCTAGTAGCTTACACTCGTACCTGGCATACGGGGCTCCTCGGGGCTAAACTCTGTCACGCCCCAAAATAGGGCCTAGTAGTATCATCCTGTAGTCATCATACTACGTGTGCACCCGTAATATGAGAACCGTCTTGCAAGTCAGATATTACAAGACTCTATTTTATAATTGTTACATGTAATGTAGTCATACCAATATGTTATATAAATACTAAGGATTCCGATTTTCCTTAGTTTGCCAGAACCGCAGAGAATCGGTATCCCCTACCAAATAATGAAATTGAGATCAAACCTATAAAATACAAGATCTTAATCAATTATACCATTTATCTAAGTTGTTCTTTGAGACCAATATAATCTATGAAACTATCTTCAGCAAGGTCTTTTGATGTAGCACTCTTCACTCATGCTTAACCCAATCCCAGCTAACGTTATACCTGCACAAAGACTGTTGGAGGGTGAGCAAAACCACACGCTCAGTGAGATGACCTGACCAGACCACATATCAAACAATGGAAATCAAGTTTACTTAGCAAACATATGTAATGCCACAATCAAGCATATGAACAAATACAAGCCTGGAGAATCCGGAGTCCAAAGCAGGATGGAGATTTACCCCTCTCATCAGGGTTGAAGGAACCAGTAGTACATAGTCTATCCAGAAGAAGCCAAGCATACAGGGAATCTACGATTTCTCGTATTAGGGTTATCACTTTTAATATGATACTTAACAAACCATCCTCTGTACATACCTTAGCAACTCCCTAAGCATTAGTCATCCAAACAATACCATAAGCGGCGTCCTTCATTTACCACTTAGTTCTTATGGTACCAATAGAATCAAAGGTAACCTTGCGTTGATCTAATAGCCTTTAGCCTAGGTCAACCAAGCATTATCAAAGTCCCGGATGGCCAACACGTAATAGACTACTACGCTTTTAGAGATGCAAATATGCAATATATGCGATGCATGCCCATTTCATTTTATGGTACCAATAGTTTTTAGTCAGGTTCGGACGATAATACAATTACAGACAAACATCAACATGCTCCATACAATTGTCATATACAAAGAAATTGTTAATTATAATAAGATGTTTTGGCAATCATACATACACCAAGCAGCATGCAATTTACCCAAACCCACATGTAATTCAGTTTGATATGTTATTATCAATGCAACTAACTACAAGCACAAACAATATGATAAGGTCAAAGTCCCTCACCTGTGGTCCTCGCTATATTGGTAATATCTACTGGAATAGTCCGAGATTGATATTTTCCTATGGAATGAAATAACAGATATTTATTATTTACTAATCTATTCTTCTATTAGTTCGAAGTAAGATATTTGAAAATCATATTCACCGGATTAGTTTTGGTATAACTTATACTATTATTTACATTAATTCTAATAATTAGACATATTTTAGAAATTACGTACTCCTTTCTTTTATGGTCTTACTTACTATATTAATCTAAGCTGAGTTAATTGGAAACTAATCGCCTAATTCAATTACTAAATCTATTTTAATTAGTTACCAAAAATCATATATTTTATTTATAATATACTAATCTTAGTATTAGTGATACTCATAAAAGTAGTAGTAATACTAGTATCAAAGATAATGGTGATTATATTAGTTTTAATATTACTACTAATAGTAAAAACAATTTTAATTACAAAAACAATTTAATAGTTTTAGTAACGAAATCAATAATACTAATAACAATAATGATAACAATAATAGTAATAATAATAAATTTCCGAAAATAGATTATATTCCATCACATTAAGAAATATACTGATTGTCTTATACATTTCAATTAATATTATTACTAAAGTAATTTTAGTCTTACATCTAGATTTATTATTATTTCAAAATAATATTTTTGAAATTCTAAAAATTCTTTTAATGATATTAAGGATATTAATAATTAGAATCTATTATGCAGAAATTATTTAACAAAATTTCTTTTTAGATTAATAGTAATAGATCAAATAATTAAAATCCTATATCAGAAAAATAATTTTATTTTTAAATTTAAATAAATAATATTAAATTTCGGGTTTAATATTATTGTATTACTATTACTATTCCAGAAAAATAAATAAATGCAAGAAAAATAATAAACATTCTAAAATTATTTAAATTATTATTTATTATATAATTTTATATTTAGCTTCGTTTTTTTTTTGGCCGAGGGGTACACGGGGTCGAGTACGCCCGTACACGTAGCTGGCCGAGGGTTGCACGGGTTGAGTACGCCCGTACAATGTGCTGGCTGAGGGTTGCACGGGTTATGTACGCCCGTACACGTTGCTAGCCGAGGGGTCTACGGGTTATGTACGCCCGTACACCGAGCCTGGGCTCATCGGGAAGCACTGTTCATCGTCTTCCACCTTGGTTTTGATCCGATTTTCCATTGTTTTACACACATAAATTCATTCTAATTCATTCCTAAGCATTTATACATGATATTTATATACATATAACAACTAAAAACATCAAAACTTGCGGAATGAGAATCACTTACCTCAAGCTCGTTTTTGAACGTTTTTCCCAATTTTTGTTCGAATTTTCGAACTGGGTTGTTTCGAGCGTTTAAAAAATTGTTTTCTGGGTTTGTTCTACTCTAATAAGCTAAGGTTGTATTCTGGAAAGTTTGGGAATGTTTGGAGTTTGTTTGCTTGTCCAACGAAATTCGTTTGCATACATATATATATATATAAACGAATGTAAAGCTTCGGCCGTTTTTCATCCTTAAATTAGAACGACTTGCTCCTGTTTGTCTTCATTCATATCCTTGTTTGTTTATCATTAATATAGGGAATGATTTGGCCGATTTACATTGATTGAAGTTAGATTGGTATTGACTTTAACATTGTTTAGTTGAAGGATTTTCGGCTCACCAAGAATAAGAAGATCACAGCCCTTAAAACGAAACCAAAAATGTCTCCTGCAAGTTGTTTTGTATATATATATATATATATATATATATTAGTTAGTTGATAATTATTTTAGGTTTAGGATATATATAAATAAAATATAAAGATAAGATAATGAACTTATAACCGTATAAGGAGGGAATAAAAATATAAATTTGTGAAAAAAAATCAATTTTGTGGGTTTAAGTGATACGTATATTAAATACTGATTTAGTAATATTTTTAGATGAGAAGTTCCATTTCACGTTATTAAATATTATAAACAATATAGTATACATAGAATTTCTATTAAAGATTTGTATATATGTGTTTGAATTTCGCTTTTTCTTTTAGATTTGTCCGCGTCCAGGAGAGATCAAATGGAAAGCAATTCCAAACCGTAACAACGTATATCAAACGAAAAAAATACAAATCAGTTAGGATATATGAAAATATAAATAATAGAAGATGATACAATTTATAACCAATAAATATGTAAGGAGTGAGAAAAATATAAATTGTTGAAAAAAATTCATTTTGGATCTAAATGATACGTATGATAAATATTGTTTTGATAATATTTTATAAAAATTTTACATATTAACATATTAAATATTCTGAATATATAGTAACATAGAATCTTTATTAATACTTTTACTTTTTATATTTATACCTTGTTCTAAATTATATTTTATTTGTTAAAAGTTTCGTTTCGTGGTATTTTGATAAATTAATAATTATATTGCCCTTAATTCGACTTTTATAAATCTTTAAGATTTGAAATTACATATGAAATCAATTTCTATTTAAAATCATTCTATCTAGGCTTTTTATTAGATTAGGAATTTAATTTTAATTTTATATTTGATACTCAGTTTCTCTTACTAATTATAAATTACTGGATTAGATCAAACTTTTAGTTTTTATAGACTCAGAATTATTTAACTTGAATGTTTTAATATATATAAGTATTTTATATTAAAACTTAAGTCGAAAATATTAAATAGTTTTCTTTATTCTTATTATGAACTTTTAGTCTTAGTAAATAAAAATTCCTTATTCTAAATAGTTCCTACTTAAAATTTTAAATCGCGAAAAATTTGGAGTGATTCTAATATTTTTTGTTATAGTTCTTTTATGATTCTACATTTTTATTTTTATATTTATTAATAACCGGGTTATGTAAAATCCGAGGTATTACACAACCATAGGTAATCATACTATAGAAAACTATAAGGGTATAAGCATGACTAGCTTAGTGAGATAATTCCAACTATAAACATTTCCAAAATCAATCAAGTATTTAATCAAAGCATATGGAAAATGCACCAATCATATGAATAAACAAGATACACGATTAACCGGAAATCAAGTGTAGCATGGATTTAAACGCCCTCCATGACAATTGGGAGGTTACAGGCCCATACGACCATCAATATCTGCAGATTTTATCGGCTCGCTTGCCCTGTAGACTTTCCCCCTCCTACTAGCCATTATGTGGACTTACCGGCTCCTACCAGCCACCACTACCCTTTCCTTTCCACGTTTCCCCATACGAAGAAAAGTTAGTGAACAAATGTGACTATCTTATAAGATATGCATGAATAAATTTCAATTAAACATTTAACCATATAAGTTGAATTTCATATTAAAGGCGATCATCCATAATTTCATCATCTCAATACACAAGTCACACTTTATTTATCTATCGTCTTTCGATATACTTAACTTTCATTCAACAATTATTTCATGACAATTGTTCATTTATCTTTTCCTAATTTTCTAGTGCTACTAATTACAAGCACAATCAAGGAAATGAACTTAGAAAGAATTAACTCACTCCATATCGGTGATCTAATCAAAGTAGTCCTCCGGATAGACGATCTCGGGTCCTTCGTCACCTAAAGGAGATGACCTAAAGAGAACTTCTTGGAGAAAATTCTTGAGAGATTTTGAGAGTAACTTTAGTATAGAATGGTGAAAGAAGTGAAGGTATAAGGGGTATTTATAGAAAATATGAGAGATAATTTGTTAATTAAATAAATAAAAATAAAACAATTTGATGCATGGAGGGGGTGTAGCCGGCGCCATTTGAGTGTATTGGGAGGGAGAAATTTATTTTTTTTGTTATTTTGTTAATTAAAAGTAAGAAATGAAAGATTGAAGTTTATTGGAAATGAAAATTGTAAGAAATAGGTGTATGGCTTGTAAGAATAGGTTGTAAGAAAAAGTAGATAGATGAATAGTGTAGAATAGTAGAAAATAGTGTAATGTAAAAGTAGACATGACAATTTAATGCCGTAATAAGAAATACCGTATAAAGCGATATCTGATATTTCTAGTTACTGAAAATTACGAAATTGATATTTTTGGAAATCTTACATTTTTACGAGTCTACAATATATCGGAATATTTTCCTACTCCGGGCTTCCGGACACGTTTTTCAAGAACTATGTCCGATCGGGTTCAAAGGACACTCGAAATTCTCCAATCTGATATTTTTACGCAACCTATAACTATTACGAACCATTATGGCAAACTTTTCTAACTTCGTTTTTTAGACTAGAGAAAACGGCAATGCCGGACTTAAGCGGTTACGGTAAACTATTGGTTGACTTAAGAATCCGTTTGACTTCCGATTAGGGTTTAGATTTTAATTTGGATCCAAAAATTCCGGACTTACATCACCAAGTTTCCTGGAGAATCATTATATGAAGCTTGGAAAGATTCAAAGAAGCAATTAGGAAATGCCCACATCATGGACTTCCGGATAATCTTTTGATTGAAAATTTCTATCTCAGTCTAGATGAGACTTTGAGGTCATTGGTGGATGCTACATCCGGAGGATCACCATGGAAAAACATATGAAGCTAGTGCATTAATTGAAGAATTAGTTTCTAGTGCTCACAACTGAGCTGTGAAAGGACAAGATCAAGAGTGGAATTTGTTTAAGATAGTGAATCCATGAACAACACACTGCTCAAGTCGGCTTTAACTACACAAGTGAGTAAACTTATAGCATCTAGTTCTTTGAATACTAATCAGGTTGCTACTTGTGAGTTGTGCTCAGGACCATATCCAGCTTATGATTGTCCTCATGGTAATACACCATCATCAAGTGAGCAACTCAACTATGCTGGAAATTTTGGAAGGGTTAATTATGGACCATATTCAAATACTTATACCAGAATGGCGTAATCATCCAAATCTTTCCTACAAGAATGATGCAAATGTTTTATGCCCCCACTTGGATTTCAAAGACAAGGTCCCATAAGAAATACTCAGCCTCCACCTCAGAAAAATCAAATTTCAACGATGAATTATTGAAGAGTTTCATTCAAACTACTCAGACCACACTCAATAATCAGCATGCATAATTCAAGATCTTCAAGGGAAAATTCCATCAACTTGTCAGTAAATTGGTATTACCATCTGGTTCTCTATGAGCACACTAAGAAAATCCTAAACCGTGAATGCTATAGTTTGAGAAGTGGCAAAGAAGTTGAGCCCGCTGAGGCAAAAATTTAGGAAACTGAGGAGATTCCAGTCAAAGACAAAGGAAACAAAGATGGAGGAACCTGTGCAAAATCACCTGACATAAGATTTTTGTTCCACCTATCCTTTTCAGATGATTGAAGCAACAAAAATTAGATGAGCAATTTTCAAAGTTCTTGGATGGTTTTCAAGAGAGTTGCAAAATAATATTCTATTCTTAGAAGTGATTCAAGAAATGCCTTCATATGCAAAATTTATCAAGGAATTGCTTACTAAGAAGAAAAGGATTGATGGAAATGAACCAGTGATGCTCATAGGAGAATGTTATGATTTTGCAGAAAGTCTACCTCACTTGCCTACCAAACAAAGAGATCAGGGAGTTTTACTGTTCCTTGCACCATAGGAAATTTCATTTTGATAAAGTACTTATTGATTCTGGTGCAAGTATTAATCTATGCCTCTATCCATTTTCAGGAAATTAGGACTTGAAGAATGCAAGGAGATCATGTCACTTTGCAACTTGCAGATAGAAGTGTCAAATACCCACGTGGTATTGTTGAAAATGTTTTGGTGAAAGTTGACAAGTTAATATTTCTTGTAGACTTTATAGTCTTGGAAATGATGAGGACGTAAAGTCCCAATGATCTTGGGACCATTCCTTGCAACGGTAAAGCATTAATTGATGTGGAACATGGTAATCTCACTTTAAGGGTAGAAAATGATCAGGTAACCTTTAATGTTTATGATGCAATGAAAAGATTTGATAAAGGTTCCTGTTATACTATTGATATTATTGATGAGTTTATTTTTGAGTTGTTGAAGAGAATGTAGTTGCAGAGACTATGGAATCTGTTTTAAGAAATCTTGATGAATGGAGTGTGATGATGAAGAAGAAGAAGTTGAGAAAGTGCATCAAACCAAGGAAGATATTATGAGGAGCTAGGCACTAGTGAAAGCAAGCCAGTACCATCATTGATACAACCACCAAATCTGAGCTTAAACCCCTTTCTTCACATTTAAAATATGCTTTTCTAGGAAGGAGATATTGCCATAATTGTTTCATATTATTTGACAGGTGAACAAGAGCAGTAGCTGCTTAGAGTTCTAAGGAAGCATAAAGAAGCAATTGGTTGGACTATTGCTGATATCGGGTGAACAAGAGCAGCAGCTACATAATATACATAATACTTTATATAAGTTATATTAGAAACAAATAACAACATAATATATAATAAAAATAGAAACATGAACAAAAACAAAATATGAATAATTATTGCTTCTTTAACTCTCATGAGTCTAAGAAACACACACTAAACTCATGTTAAGTTGTATGAACATGATGAGTGAATAAGAGAAATTTATCTAAGGTTTATGTGTTGTTGATAGGAATGGAATGGTTTGTAGTAATATGTAGGAATGGGTTTTCTAAAGAAAAGAGAGAACTTGAGAAGATTTTGAGAGAGGTTTAATGGAGTGATTTGGAAGAGTTTTAGTATGAATTGTGTTGTGTGAAAGAATGAAAGAGGAAGGGGGTATTTATTTTTTGGAGTGGAAATTAGATGTAATTAAATAAATGAAAAAGAAAATAAATTGAGATGGATGAGGAGAGAGGGGGTGCCGGTTTGCTTAGTATAGGGGAGAAATTGATTTGTTTTGTTGTTTTGTAAAAGAAGTAATGTGTAAAGAGTGATGTGATTAAAATTATATGGGGAAGGTAAATTGTAGGTATAGGTATGGTAGTGTGTAAGAATAGAGTGAAAGAAAAAGTAGAGATAGATGAATGGTAATGAATAGTAGAAAAGTACTACGAATAGTAGACTAGACAATTAAAATACGGTAGTAAAGAAAATACGCATAAACGGCCTATATTGTATTTTTAGTTACCGAAAAATTCTAAAACTGATTTTTGAAATCCTTATATTTTTACGAATCTATTGTGTTGTGGAATATTTTCACTATCGGTGACGGGGCGGTTTTTGAAAACTGATCTTGTTCGGATCGAAAGACACTAGAAAATTAAGAATCTGATTTTTTAAGCTTTCTTACATTATAAGAACCATATTCCACAATTATCTCAATTTCGTTTTCTAGGTTTTAAGAACACGGGATTGCCGAATCTGGATTCACTAGACTAATCATATAACTAGGTTAACTTTAGGGTTTCGTTTTGACTTCCGATTCTTAAAGTTTTCTTATATTATCGAAAAATCTAGGGCTTACAGGTCTAGTCCATCTCCCAAGTCTCCTAATGAAAAGAAATAACTCTAATGACTATTTTCTATGAAGTTTGAATGAACTTATAAATTCTATTCTAACAAGTTCGTCAAATTTCGTCTAAGAGGAAATCCTAACTTAAAGGCCATAACTTGGTCATTTTAACTCGGAATTTCGCATATTATATACCGATTTTACTTATTCAATGAGAGATACCTGTTTCTAGGGTTATTTCCAAAACAAGGTCGTTTGGTCCATGAACAGTAGGGTACAGAATACTATACGTATTTTCCCATTCCTTAATTCAACTCCTAATTTCAAACCAAGCATTATACTAAAGCTTTGATAGTACTTATCTATCACTATATCTTGTAGGACTATTCTATACATATATAACTCAATATCATGCATGATTCATGGGTGTTGGTAATTCTAATTCCTCGTGTACTTAGATAATGTTAAATAGGATGTATAGGAAATTATTTTCCTAGCTTTGTTTCTACCAAGTGCATCATGTATATATGCAACACCTACAAGCTATTGTCATGAATGTTATGAGATGAACTATCTACATGTATATTCTTTATGATATAGTACTAAGAATTTTTTTTGAAAATCTTTTGAAATTTACTAGACTTAAGAAAAATAGTTTTTCTTCTTGTAAAATCACACTTGCTTTTATCAAAACTTAACCTTGATAACCTATATACCCAACACCTTCATTATTTTAATAAAACCTTCATTTTGGGGTTAGAAAATAGGTGGTTAACCTAATTACGAATTTTACAAAATTTTTAAGGTATGAAAACATTGTTTAATCTATTCTTTGAAACCATTCCTTATTTTAGGATTATACTTTGATCAACCTCTTTTATCCTTGTCAAAATTAGGTCTTTATTACATGTATCCCCTAGGACTTCTATTTTTCTATGAAAATCATCATTTTGGCATTTGGAAATAGGTGTTTAAATAGTGGCCATTTGCAAATCAAATTTTGAAAGTTTCATTTGAGATTGTTTCTTTGTAAAACTCATTTAATCTTTCAAAAACTAGCTCTTAATCAAACTTACTCCTTAAGCTTTCATTTCTTTAATAAAAATCTTGTTTTGGGGTTAAAAAATGGGTGTTTACACTTCAAGCTTCCCTTATTACGAATTTAAACTCATTATTAGGATTGAAACATAACTTTTCTAAAATTTCCCTTATTTTGGAAGTATTCCTTAGTAGATCTAAGCTTTTCTCATCAAAATCACTCATTTATGATACCTATTCCCTAAGTCCTTCATTTTTAATGTTAAATACACATTTTGAAGTTGAAAATAGCTTTTCTAAATAGGGTTCCTTTTTTATCCAATTTTCAAAAATCATTTTTGTTGAAACTAAAGTAGATCTTGAGCTTTTTAATATTTCCTACTTCATCATGCAAATACAAGTTATTTATGAGTATAAAACAAAAGCCTAATGCATTTATAAACTCAAAACAACTAGATTAGTTTATTATACTAGTTATAAATGCATAAACACTATAACCATTATGTGGATATGGCTAGATGATGAATACATGCACAAAACATTAATAATAAACATATCTTAACAATAAAACAAGTAATAGCAAAATAATCTTAAATAATAAGATCTATAACATTGTGATGGAAGGATCTAATGTTCAAGTGTTTTCACATCCCTAGCTTAAAGCTCAAGCGGATTTTTGAGTGAAATCACACATGAATGATCTTGCTATTACATGTTTCTAAGGTTGTAAAGTGTAAATCTATTACCTATTGGATGTGTAGAGTAAAAAACTTGAAAGAAAAAAATGTTGTGAGAGAGAGAGTGTGTGTGTATGTGTGTGTCATGGTTACAAGAGAGGAGTGGAAGAGAGAAAGAAAAATTTTGCAAAAGTTTGGTTTAGTGAAAAGTGGAAAAGTGAAATGAAGTTGGTATAAAGGGTATATATAGAAAAGTGGATTAAGGTTTGTATAATAAAAGAAATCAAATAAAACAAATTGTGAGAGGAAAGAGGGAGGGGGCGCCAGTTCTACGAGACGAGAGAGGGAGAGTTGTTTGTGTTGTGTTGTGTAAGATTCAAAATTAAATAATTAATTTAAGTAGTAAAAGTTATATTGGAAAAGTAAATTGTAAGGAATATGATGAAATATTGTAAGAATAGGTTGTAAAGATGTAAGAAGTAGAGTATGGGTGGTTGTACTTGTGAATAGTGTGAAAGAAATCAAAAGTAGATTAGACAATTAAAGTACCGGTAGTAATGAAAATACAATAAAAAGTTATAACTGTAACTTTTATAACCCGAAAAATTATATAACTGCTATATTTGGAATTCTTATGAAAATATGAGTCTAATGGTACTAATATCATATATTTAATATTTCGAGCCCCAGATACGCTTTTCAAGGTCTGTATCTAATCGGTTTGAAATATGTCGAAAATTCGTTAATCTGATATTTTTAAGCACCGTAATATTATTACGAACCAAACTACATTCTTCACTCGTATTTTTACTTCTTGGTTTAGGAACGCGGGGTTGCCGGATCTAAACTACTAGGGTTTCCTGGGAATTTGTTGAATTAAGGTCTCCGGTTGACTTTCCGGTTAGGGTTTGAACTTGATATTACCAAAAAATTAGGGGATTACAAAATCCTATGTATCAATAATATCTATTAAATGAAAATATCCAATAATTAGCATAGGACACAATCATAACACCTGACTAAACTCATATCGTCAATCATAGCGAAATTCTTATTAACTCGAGAGCAACTGATATTATTACATGGAAATTGTCAAATAATGCTAATTTCTCTAACCATCATACATTAAGAGAAGTCAAGAACACCAACATGCAATAATGAATTTATCTTGCTTTTGGAGTAATCACGTTGCAACTAAGGGTCAATTTTGATGTGGAAACTCTCTTCAAAAGCTATTTTAGTAGGCAAAGTGTTAAAGAAAAGGGGCATCCATTTTGTTTAAAGATATTGTTGTGTGGAAGAGTTGAAGATAGCATAGAACATTATTTCTTCATATGCAAAGCTTTCCATATATATTGGTTTTAATTAGCTAAAATTTTCTTTCTTCCTCATTTGAGTCATTTCACCAATATAAATCATTCACTATCATGATGGAGAAAGAAAATAAAAAGGGAACAATCATATCCAATTGCTAGTTCTTGCTTCAATGTTCTAGAACTTTTGGCTTTATAGACTTGGCAACAAGCATAAAGATATGAAGGGCTTAAAATCAACTTTTCCAAAAATAGTTGCAGAAGGATGGATATCACTTACAACAACAACAATTAAACCAAACCAATGGAAGTATCTTCTAAACTATTTTCAAAACATAGTAACTTGTGGAGAGCAATTAAAGTCATGTACACCATTAGCATAAAATCTTCTCAATAGGGAGCATGGAAGTTGAATATTGATGCATCATTTTCAAGATAGTGCATCATTTGGTTTAAAGATGTTGGTTGTGTAGAGGATACAAAGATAGCATACAACATTGCTTCTTCACATGCAAAGCCTTCCATATATATTGGTTTAGAGTAGTTGAAACTTTCATTCTTCCTCATCTAAGTCATTTCACCAATTTTAATCGTTTTTTGTTATGGTAGGCAAAGAAAATCAAAGGGAAGAATCATGTCCAACTGGTGATTCTTACTTCAATATTTTAGAACTTTTGACTTGACAGACTTGACAACAAGCATAAAGAAAGAGAGAGCTTGGAATCAACATATTGTAAAACCAGTTATAGAAGTACAACTATCATTTACAATGGTAACAATTAAACTAAACCAATGAAAGTATACTCTAAAAAATTTCCAAACATGGTACTTATGAAGACCAATTGAAGTAACGTACATTCATAGCATGGAATTATTCTCAACATGAAGCATGGAATTTGAATAGTGATGCAGCATTTCAAATTATTGCATGAAATGGAGTGGATTGGTGAGAGATTACTCTTGAAATGATTATGTTATCTTTTTAGATGGATGTTAAGAATGAATGATATAGCCATAGCAAAGTTACAAGCAATAAAATATGGTTTAGAATCATGCTCGATTCATAAGTTGAGAGACGTTAAAATGGAAGTGGACTCTAAGATAATAGTAAATCGGTTAAGTGAAAATTCACATTATTTAGAAAAATTTTACACCATATAAGAGTGAAAAATCTAATGTCGCAGGTAAGAGCAACCATTAGTCTTATTCATAAAGAAGTAAATAAATCAATTATTATTTAGCCAATCAAACTAGAGCAATCAATCAAGGTTTTCTTATTTCCAAAATTTTTCTAATAGAAAACTATTGTAGAGGTCTTATTAAGCTAGATTAAAAAGGGGGTGTCAAGCATTCATTTGTGATGTAGTTATTAGATTACAAAATAAATCTTCTCTTTATGGAAGAATAAATTCTTAAAGGAGTCACCATATTATGTTGAGATGGAGAAGACGTTGCACTTGGTGAAAAGAGTAGAAAAGTAACTTAAATAAAAAGGCGATACACGTATTTCCATTTCATGGCCATTTACTTCATGGTAATCAAGTTGGAAAGGAGATAAAAAATAACATCAAAGTCTAAAATGACATAGTTAAAGAAAAAAATGTGATAACTCTAGTAAGAATAATGGTAAATTTCAATCGCAGCCTGATTATTGTGATTTATGATAGTTATGGAGAAAGGCATGGTATCTCAATCTCTAAACAAAAGGCAATGGTAATGCTCATAATGGTGAGCATGTGGTTGTTAATGCGGGTAATTTAGAAGATAAATCACCTTTGGATGATCTATGTGATGATAGTGCAAAGTATGCGATAAGAGTAATGCTTTGCGATTAGGTGAGCATAAAGTGTGCATACTAAGGTAGATGAGACAAAGCATTAAAGGGAAAATATCTTTCATACCAAAAGCATAATGAAAGTTAAGGTCTATAGTGTGATCAACCGATCATCAATAGTGGCAACATTGCTAATCTGACTCTTATAGAATAGTTGAAGCTATTAAATGTAGGGCATCTTAAGCTTTTTAAATTGTTGTGGTTAAATGATTATGGGAAGATTATGTTGGATAAGTAGATGTCGGTTATGTTTTTTATTGTAGGGTATCCTCATAAAATTTTTTGTGATGTGGGACATTTTTTATTAAGGAAGCCATGTTAGTTTGATAGATAATTACACCATGATGGAGTTACCAATCAGTACACTCTTGTTAAAGATGGAAGGAGTTTCACTTTAGCTCCTATGTCACCTAAGCAAGTCTTTGAAGAGCAATCAAGGATGGAAATAGATCAAGATAAGAGAGTAGGTGAGGTAGAGGGGGCAAAGTACAAGAAAAAGAGGGTGATAAGAGTAAGAGCCTAAAAGAAAGAGAAGAGCGAGTAAGAATAGGAATTGAAGGAAAAAAGGTGTGCGCGTCTGCATGTGTGTGTGTATGAGAGAGAGAGAGAGGGAACATAAATCCAAAATATGGTGGGATTAAGAGAACTTCCTTTGTACAACAACCTATAGTAGTACTGATGTACAAAGATAATTATTTGAATACTAACAATTCCATGCCGAACTTTATTTGTTTCTTACTTAAAGGAACAAGAAGATGTCTTTTTTGAGGAGATACTTAATAGATTGACACTTATTTTTGGAATAGAGTATTCGACATTTTGTACCCATTACAATAGTTCTAAATCATCAAGTCTATAAAAATGATCCTAATAAGATGAAAGAACTTCAAAGGTAAAGGAAGCAGTTTATGGTGAAGATGTACATTTGAGAGAGTATGAACTCATGCACGACACATTGAGCCAAAATTTTTTGTTGAACCTATCTTACACAAGTTGGCCCATTAACCTACTAAGATCTTTTTTTTTTTTATTATAAGAATTAAATTTAAATATAAATCTTCAATGGAAAATATTAGACAAAAATAATAAAAAAGAAGAGAGGAATATGGTGATCGAATATATGAATCATATTTGTTCTAGGATTAAATTAAAATTATCTTTAACACTCATGTAAATTATAAGTTATGCAATTCTAGTGGATTAAAACATTTCAAGTTTAATAACATCTTGTAGTTTAAGCATAAGGAGGAAGAAGACCTAATTGAAAAACCTAAGTTATATGCTCATAAAAAAATTTCATCTCTTTTATATTTCAATAATATCTTTAGATATTTTTATAAGATGTCCATGTCCATCCTAAGGAAAAAAAATTGATGATGCGTCAGGTGCCTTTAACCATAACATTTAGGGGTCCATTAGGTTTTGGAGAAAACATTTAAATCAAAATCTTGAAGAAGTGATAACTCATAGTTACTCTATTCAAATTATGGGGATTTATGCTTATTTTACATGATTAATTGATGAAATTCCCATAAAATAGACCTTTATTATTTAATTTGTTTTTTTAGCTTATATATGCTTCAAGAAAGAAATGAAGATGATTCAATCAAGATTTGGAGCTAAATTAAAAAAAAAAAAAAACTTGGAATCTTAGTTGGAGTTGTGCTCATGGTCCTAAACTGCAATTCACATTGAAGTCCATAATTGCACTTGTGATTAAGCTGGGGGATCTGGGGGAATAATATAAACATTTGAACATAACTCCACCATGCTTGAGATCATGTCCACAATTACACTCTAAGGTTGACACTATAATAAAGTGCAATTAAGGTTGAAAAGCACTCAAAACCAATCGCAATGTGAACCCTACGTATGATTGCACTCGCAAATGAGTCCTTGATACATAAGAGATTCTCTGACAAAGTTTGCTACAATAAATTTGCCATGTCATCATTGTAATATTTATTTATTGCATGTCTATTGCGAATAAAGAGACATGTATAGTAGAGTGTAAGGGAGGACACAAAATTCATTGCGAATATTCCACACTTTTTGTATCATAACTAACTAAAGAGAGAATGCTAGTGAGATAAACTTTTGCTCTACTAGGGTTCAAGAATTTTGGATCAATTCAAGTGCAAATTCATGTTCAATTGTAAGGATTCATGTGTTCATAGGTATTTTCCAATAATAATTTCTCATTTTTTTCTCTAAATTCATGCTTAGATTAATGGATCTTATGGAGAAATAATCAATTTTGGCTTAAATTTTGTGTATCCAAATGTGATTTCACTTGTGCATTAATTGAATTCTTCTAATTAATACCTTGAGTTGCATTTTCTTGTATTTATGTGTGTGCACCATATGAATTCATGTCAAATTTCAATTGGATTGACTAAGAAATCATTCCTTTGAATAGATTAAAGCTATTAATTAGAATGCTCATAACATCTAGGGATAAAGTGGTGAAATCCTTCTATTACTTGATTGATTTAAAGCATATCTCTTATTTAGCTTGTGAATATCATGCATTTATGATTTTTCTTAGGCCAGATAACAAATGAAAGTGAGTACGGTATGTCATACCCCCATAGGGTACCCTAGTTATAACACTACATCATATAACCAACTGAGGCCTCCAAAAAGTTACATAAGTATTGTACAATTAACGTACTTATGATGTGGACAATTATAACAAGATTGAAAATTGTTTCGAACAAGAAAACATTGCATATATATATGTGTGTGTAAGCCACAAGCAAAGATAACAACACAAAGTCTACTC
This sequence comes from Combretum micranthum, assembly GCA_024138025.1. Lineage (NCBI taxonomy): Eukaryota > Viridiplantae > Streptophyta > Magnoliopsida > Myrtales > Combretaceae > Combretum > Combretum micranthum. The sequence continues at coordinate 1,437,903 of JAMXBD010000190.1, read as the reverse complement.
ATTACATAAACATTACATCATTGGTCTTCATAAGCTTCACTAGAGAACTTCTAATCGAAGAACTTAAAAAGAAATACAAAACATAACTTAAAATATTACAAACATCAAACTCTAAGTCTCTATTACATAATAAGGTCTTCTTCTATACAAATTAAATAAATCTATCTCCTATATTAACTCCCACATCTGGTATTGGTCTCGGTCTTCTTGCTTATATTCCTATAAACATCAATTTAAAGGAATGTGAGTACAATAAGCTCAATGAGTATTGAAACATTTTACCATTCAATTAAATCATACATGTTCAATTATTAAGCATATGCAATGTATCAATCAACCATATGAAGCATGCATGGTTTGGATAACTGGAATCAAAACCTATGAGGATTTGCCTCTCCTAAGGTTGAAGGATTATTTCTAGTAATCCATATCCATGTGAATCCAAAACTAAAGAAGGAGAAATTCTTTTCAATCTCATTTTATCATTTATAAATGATTATAATCATAATCTCCACTTCCTTTAGAACTTGGAAACACCACCAAGTACTAATACTCTATAACCAACTCCAACACAGGTACATCTTTCGGTGTTTACTTAGTTCCTATAAAGCTAACAATCCTATGGTAATCTCAACCAGATTCATTGGACTCATCAAGCATTACCACATAATTGAAATAGTAGTAGGAGCATGAATACCATGCTAATGCAATTATGATGTCGTGCAATGCATGTTCAATTTATTCATAGGTCAAGTAAGACTTATATCAATTTATTTGGTAATCATTCAAGTTCCAAACAATCAATAACCTACATCTATAAAAAATGTCAATCAATTTGTTGTCACTTTTAACATTACAATTGTTATTCAACCAACAATTAAGCCACATGCATTTTTCCTCAAATCCCTATACATATAATTAATTTCCATTATATTTAGAATTATATGCAACTCTATTACGTTCATAAACAAGTGAAAGATTCAATTAGTTACCATGCATCTCATCTCAATCATCGTAATAATCTACTGGGAAATTCGAGTCTTGGTTGAATTATCCTATAATAATAACTAAGTAAAACTTGTTGAATAACTTAAGTTATACTCTAAAATCTAACTTAAATAACAACTCACAAAAGATCTTAGATATGATTAATATATATATATATATAATACAATATATATCATTATATTATTACTATTAATATATCTAAATTTTTTTTTAAGCAAAACAGGGGTTTCTACATAGGTTGCATGACCGTGTTGTAGGTCATGTAGGCTCCAAAAATTGCATAGAACCAAAATTCAAACCACATGGGCATCCTACATGCCAGTGTATACTTCCCGTTTCTACCTAAAAATGAAATTTTGTCCTCTACAAGTTCTACACAAGCTCGTATACACTCATGTACTTCCTCCCTTACTTCTAAAGTTTTTCACTTCAAAAAATTTTCACTTTCCAAACATATGTTTTTATTTTTTACTTCATCAAATCCACTCCATCACTTACATACATACTCTAAACATCCTCCGAATAACTTCACATGTGCGTTATACCAAAACTTAAACTCCACGTCAACTACACATAACATTCACCCATTCTACCAACCAAAGGGTAGTAACTCCTTGATTTAAGATTTAAACCACCAAACTCAACACTTTACTTCACTCACTCAACTTCAACAACATCAACAACAACAAACCCAACATAACCTAACAAAACACTAACTTCGTTTGCTCAAATTTTACAAAGATTAATAAGGAAGAGGAAGCTATAACTTACCTTAAGCTAGCCTTGACTTGTTGATGGACTTTAACTTGAATTTTTGAAGAGTTTTAGATGAGAAAATGAAAATGGAGAGACAATATGTGTGTGTGCATTTTTTGGTCAGTGGAAAGGAAAAAGAAGAAATGAATTTTTCCCAATTTATTTGATGTTTATCTTATATAAAGTAATGAAGTTAGTTTGAATTTTTTGGCATATATGAGCTATTGTGTGTGTGAGTGTGAGTTGTATGTTGGTTGTTGTAGAAATCAAGGTTTGTTTTATGCATGAAAAATGAATTAAACTTGGACTTAATTTATAAAAAATAAAAAATTGTAATCTTTAAGAAGTTTAATTAAATTAGTTTGTAAATTTTATTTAAATAGAATTTCTCTCGTAAAGAACATCTATATTAAAGAAATCTAGGATGAGCTAGAAAAGACTTAGGAGGGAACATCTAAAGTTAAAGATACCAAAATAAGTCTTTTGTGTGGCAAATTTGAAAATTTTAAAATGCTTCCCAATGAAACTATTGATGAGATGCACCACAGATTTATTAACATAATAAATCCTCTAAGTGTGCTTGTGAAGAAATTTACTAATTTGGAAATCAATTCTAAACTTCTTAGGTCACTTCCAAAAGATTAGGAAGCTCAGAGGACATCTATAGAAGAAGCTAGTCTCAGTGCCATAAGTAATGAAGAGCTTCTCGGTATGTTCAAAACCCATGAGCTCATCAAGAAACAAGGTAAGGAAAGCAATAAGAAGGCAATTACCTTGAAAGCCACAAAACAAGAATCAAGTGATGAAGAGGATGAAGATGAGCAAGAGGATCTTGTCTTAATGGCCAAGATATTGAGAAAATTTATAAGGCTTAGATCCAAGAAGATGGAGGATGATAGTAGGTCCTCCAAGCATAAGAGAAAGGATGTGATCACATGCTACAACTACTAAAAGCTAAGATACATCTAGCAGTATTATCCACTACATAAAATGAGATTGAATCAGGAGAAAAAGAAAGCATACATGGCAACTTGGAGCGATGATGAATCATCAGATTCAGATGATGAGAATGTATGCTTCATGGCCTTAGGCAATGAGGTATCATCTCCTTATTCTCCTTCATATAGTGAACTGCATGTCATGTATGAGAAAGTTTGCTGCAAATTTTTAAAAGCTAAGAGTTTGGTGATCAATTAGATGATTTTCAGACTAAGCACAAAGAAGTTAAATATGAAAATGAAAAGCTAAATGATGGGATAAATAGTCTGAAAATAGAAAATGAAAGGATAATTATTAAGTGCAAAAATTTGAAAAGAAAAATAATGAGTTAAAAGAAGTAAATGAGAAATTAAAAGTTGAAAATGATTTGCTTGATATTGAAATTAAAACCATAAAAAATAATAATATTATATGTGCTGATAACTATAGTAATGAGATTATTAAAGAGTTAGAAATTTTGAAAAATGAAAATAGAATCTTTCGCTTGATATTGAAATTAAAACCATAAAAAATAACAATATTGCATGTGCTGATAACTGTAGTAATGAGATAATTAAAGAGTCAGAAATTTTGAAAAATGAAAATAGAATCTTTCGCTTGATATTGAAATTAAAACCGTAAAAAATAACAATATTACATGTACTGATAACTGTGGTCATGAGATAATTAAAGAGTTGGAAATTTTGAAAAATGAAAATAGAATCTTGAATACTAGCTTGGATGATTCAAAGGCCACAATAGCTAAGTTCACTAATGGAAAGTAACATCTCAACACGCTTCTTGGGAGCTAAAAGTGTGATTCAAACAGATTTGGAATTGGCTATAGTGGACAAAATAATTGCCAGTCACTCAAAACAAAATTTGTTAAAGCTACTTATGAGACATGTAATTATTGTGGCAAAATAGGTCATATTGCACACAATTGTGCAATAAGAAAATTTGTAAATTTGAATAATAAAAGCCGGTTTGTTTGAGTTCCTAAAAGAGAAGTTTTGATTCCTCCTAATAGAAAAAGGACCTAAAATAAAATGCATATCAAAGAAGTAATAACTTACCTTGCAGGGATCCTCAAGTGGCAGCAATAAATGGTACTTGGATAGTGAATGTTCGAGGCACATGATAGGAGACATGTCTAAGTTCACATCACTTGACTTGAAGGATCATGGGAGTGTTACCTTTTGGGAAAACAGAAAGTCAACTATTCTAGGAGAAGGTAACATTCTCATTAATCAAGATTTATGTATAAAAATGCTTTTCTTGCATAAAATTTAAAACATAATTTGATTAAGTATTAGCTAATGTGCGATAATAGTTTCAAAGTAACATTTTCTGCCAAAAGGTGTTCTATTGAAAGAATCGATAATAACCAAGCATGTTTTGAAAGATATAGATAAGAATAATTTAGATGATTTCAAATCTTCAAATGGAATTTATCTATATTATGAAAATGACAATAGTTGGTTATGAAATAGAAAATTAGGACAGCTAGCATGAACATCATTTCAAAACTCGTTAAAAAGGATCTTGTCAAAGGTTTACCAAAGTTAAAATTTCAAAAGGACGAAATCTGCTATGCATGTCAAGAGGGAAACCAAACTAAGACTTCTTTTAAGTCTATGGATGCTATTTTCACATCTAGACTATTAGAACTATTGCATATGGATTTATTTGGTTCTACTCGAATCTTAAGTTTGGGAGGAAAGAAATACACATTGCTTATTATTGATGATTTCACTAGATATACATGGACTTTCTTCGTTGCATCTAAAGACGAAACCAATCATGTCTTTTTTATATATTGCAAGAAAGTCCCAAATAAAAAAGGTCTTAACATTGTTACAATTTAAAGTGACTATCATGCCCCCGAGGGTACCCTAAATGTGGTAGTCCGCCGTACATAATATTAAAGATAATGAATGACAACCTTAGTCACGCAGGAGCTTCGATATTACGTGTAAGGCATGCTTCCAAGATAGCAGGAGACTCAAAAAGGTATTATGTTTAAGCAGATACTAAAAGCATGCAAGAACTCATAAAGATAATCATGTAATTATCATTAAGATAAAAGTTTCTTACAACTTCTTAGGGGCATTCCCTAGTTCTAAAAATCTTGCTCAATCTAAGCCATATAATATACATGAATATAACATAAGTCTACTATAGAGATTTTTCTTAGAAGTCTACATCCAAAACTAAATATATATAAAATTCTTCCAAAAACTCCTAGTAGCTTTGGCTCATACCTAACAAAAAGGGCTTATTGGTGCCAACCACAAGTAACCACACTATAACAAAAAGCTATAGGGGTATAAGCAAAACTAGCTTAGTGAGATAACTCCCATCTTCAAAATATTTCCACAAAAACATAAGAATTTTAGACAATCATATAAGAATGCATCAATCACATGAGCAAACAAAATACACACGATTAATCGGAAACCATATGTAGCATGGATTTTACACCCTCCATGTCGGGGATTGGGTGATTACCGGCTCATACGACCATCAATATTTGCACTTACCGGCTCTTACTTGCTCTATAAACTTTCTGGCTCCTACTTGCCCATGTAGACTTTTCGGCTCCTACTAGCCACTGCTACAACTCCTCGTTTCCCCACACGAAGATATAGCGAAAAATAAATGTGACTCACAAATATGAAATGCATGAATTGTTTTCAATATAAGGTTATTCAATATTGTCGGGTTCAAGTTAAAGATGATTCATCATACCATTGCAGAAAACATAAGTTATTCACCAATTCCTCTTTCGATATACTTAGCTTTTATTCAACAACCTTTCATTCAATCATGAATCCAAATCAACAACATTATTCATTTATCTCTTTCTTACACTAGTGCTACTGTAACCCATGAAAATTTTCATAATTCTTAGAAAATAATCCTAGAAGTCTAACATTAAAAATTCAAATCCTAAAAATCGATCCAAGTTAAAACCAAATTCTAAATCAAGTCAAACACAAGAATTCTTAGTCTTGAGAAAACGAGAACCATTGAAACAAAATATAAAATCCAACTATTGGTTGAATCAACATCCGTACGCCAATCAAATCATCTACCCAAATCAAAACGATATATTCAAATACTGCTTAACAACGAAATGATAAGATCTTAAATCCTTCGGTAAATTTTTCAAAATCAAAATTTTCAATTTTTACCAAAAGTCAAACTGAGTCAACTCATAACCCTAGACTCAGTTAAACGATCCCGATAACTAAAGACTATTAAATAATCACAAATAAAATAAGTAAACCATAGATATCGAGATAAAAATTAAATAACGGTCAAAACTTGAAAATTATATGTTCTTACGAATAACTCAACAAAACTGCAAGTCAAACCGGAACCCTAAAAGTCAACAAAGCTTATAACAAACCCTAGTGTTTAAGATCCGACAATCCCGCATTCTCAAACCCTAGAAAACGAAATTAAGTTAATGGCTTCAAATAGTTCGTAATAATTGGGTAACATAAAAATTCAGATTCGCAAATTTCGAGTGTCCTTCGACTCAAACGGATCAGTTCTCGAAAAGCGTGTCTCGGAGCTCGGAATATTAAAAATATTTCGTTAACACCAATAGACTCGTAAAAATATAAGGTTTTCAAAAATATTAGTTTTAGAATTTTTCGGTAGCTAAAAATTACAGATATCGCATTATTACGCGTATTTTTATTACTACCGGTACTTTAATTGTCTAGTCTACTATTCATAGTACTTTTCTATTATTATTACTATTTCAATATCTCTACTTTTTCTTATACCTATTTCTTATACTTACATACCTATTTCTTACTTTTTATATTTCTAATACAATTTTATTCACATCACACTTTACACATTACTTCTTGTATTACAAAACAAACAAAACAAATCAATTTCTTCCCCTATATTAAAGCAAACCAGCACCACTCTCTCCATCCATCACAATTTATTTTCTTTTCTATTTTATTTAATTACATCTAATTTTCACTCCAAAATTCTATAAATACCCCCTTCCTCCTTCATTCTTTCACACAATTCATTCTACTACCAAAACTCTCAAAATCTCTCCACAAATCCTCTTCAGAATTCTCTACCAAAACTCTCTTAAACCAATTCCTCACAAAATCATTCCTTATACTAAACTATCTACCACATATCACTACTCACATAATACCTCTTTCATCTATCATCTTCATATCACATAAACACCTTAGGTAAACTTCTTCTAACCATTTATTTACCCATGTCTTGTAACTTAACATGACTATGGTGTTGTTTTGAAACTCATATGAGTAGTAAAAGTAACAACATGTTCATGTTTTGTTCTTGCACATAAACTCCTATTTTATTATGTGTTATGTTGATTTTATTATTCATATCTACTAATATATTTATGTGTATATATATAATCTTTAGAGCATATAAGCTCACTTGTTATTTATTTATTCATACTTAGCAATTTATTTATTTCATGCTATTTCTTTAAAACTAGTCTTTCTTTAATCTTTTGGGACTAGTCTATTCTTAGTCCCGGGATGCCTTGATAAAGCTAAGGCTCCCAATACTTGATTGGGATACTTGATGAAGCTAAGGTTCCAATACTTGATATTTTATTTTCTTGCTTATTATTTGTTTCTAGCATTTTCTTATGTTTTATTATTTACATGCTCAAATACTTGCATCTACATAATGATATTGTCTCAACTAATTTGAAATTGGAATTTTACTTTACTAAAGGAACTTAAAACCAAATTTTCTATTATATGATTTGTCACAAAATAATGAAGTTATTATCAACAACATAAAAATAAAATAATACAAGTTTTCTCAAAGTTTTCTTAAATAACAAAGATAGTTGCCAAGGAAACATAAGAAATAAATATTTTCTTGTATATTATGGTGACCTAAGTTTTAGTAAATAATTTGTTAATATTAAAAGTTTTTACAAAAAGCTTAAGATTTAAACTCTTTTTCACTCCATAACAAAAGTAAGAAACAAACTAGTTTTCAAAGTTAAGATGAATTCAACCCATAAAGTTATAAACCCACTTAGGAAAAATAATGATTTTCAAGCTTCTAAAGAAAGAACTTATTTTTGAATAATATAAACGAGATAACATTAAAAACAAATGATTTTATCAATAAAGAGGATTTTTTTTCAAAGGAAATAAAAGAACAATTTTAGAAAACAAAATAAAAACTTATATTTTAAATAATAGAGACAAGACTCAATTTCTAAAACCATTCTAACATACAAATTCATAAAGAGGTTTTCAATAACTTAATACACTTTTGATAAATTTGATCTTTTATCACTAGAAGTAAAACTTATGAAGACAAAGGTTAAAAGAAAATTTACTTGCTTTTGGAAAAAGAATGAAGAAAATAAAATAAGAATGTATCATTTATAACAACCTAGGAAAATATAAAGTTTCTTCAAATACTTGAAAAGAAATTATCACAGTTAAAGTTTTAACAAAAATGAATTGTTTTATGAAATAAATTGTTGAGACACTACCATTAGAATTTTTGCATATAAAGTAAGCTTACCTATATACTCAAAGTATTTATCAAATATATATTATATATATATATATTGTTACAAAAGGATTTTCTTTAAAAGAAAGATTGAGTTAAAAAATGGTTTTGCAAAAATCTAGAAATATTCGTTTTAAATCTATACCCAATGTTTTCGGAACCCAAATGACCTTATATGACAAAGACGACCTTAGAAATGGATAGATCTTTTCAAATAGATAGAAAACGGTATATTATATGCGAAATTCCGAGTTAAAATGAGCAAGTTATGGCCATTTTAAATTGGAATTTCATTCTATACGAATTTGAAGAACATAGTGAAATAGAATTAGAAGTTTAAGTTGAATTTCTACGAAATACTCATCCGGGTATTTCTTTTGCTTAGGTGACGAAAGATACGAGATTACCCTTCCGAAGATTAACGACTAAGAAGATTGCGAAATGGACGAGTGAGTTATTCCTCTTAAATTCGTTACCTTGCTTATGCTTGTAAAGTAGTAGCATTAGTATAAGAGAAGATAAAAATGGATATATATCTAGGGATTTCGGGATTATGAGTATATATGTGATTCTATGTTTATGCATGAAATGAGAATTAAGAATATCGCAACTTCAAACTGCTTGTTTAAATAATTTTGTTTACTTACTATGACTACTTATTAATTGCTAAATTGATTGATCATCCCCTAATAAAACTTAATAAGGTTTGGCTTAAGAAAAATGAAATACTCACGCATAGCATCCATCGAGTCACATCTCTTTCGGAAGGCTGCTACTCCTACGTGTAGAGTTGGATTGGCTGTGATCGTGTGGTGACACGGGCCATGTTCCTTCCTGGAGAATCCAAATCGCTCGGGGAAAGCAACTCTAGGTTTAGAGCCGAGCCAACCGAACTGTGGGTGAGGACTCGGGGACTAGTAGTAAAAGATCAAGGATCTTCAACCCCGATTTCCTAACCTTTGATACGGAGGGGTAAATCCGTTCTATATATGGTTTCTGGATATATATATTTGCGTAAATCATGTGATTGTTGCATTGTATGCATAGTATATGTGTGAAAGTCTAAATGAACTTGTTTGAAAATATGGTGCGAATGAAAAGGAATATCTCACTAAGCTAGTTGTAGCTTATACCCCTATAGATTTTGTTGAAACAGGTATACGTGGCTTAAATTGAGGATCATGACATTAAGGAAGTCATGGAAGGATGTTAAGCTTCTATGAAGGAAATGCAATCATAAGATGAAGTAATTTTGTAAGGTTCTTTAGATGCAATGACTTATATGATTAGTGTTATGTTGATTCTAAGGTGTATATTTATTTGAAGTCAATAGAGGGATATACCCCTAAGAATTGTAATTTAATATGTTTATGTTTTATGATAAATATTCTCTTTGTCTTGTTACTTATTTATTATCAACATAAATTGCGCTACTCCAATGCGTTCCCTTGATTGTGATGTATGTCTTGTACATGATATGGAAGCCTTTGCGTGACTGAGGTAGTCATTCCTAGACTTGAGTATTGTGTACGGCGGACTGCCACGTTTATGGTACCCCTCGGGGCATGACAGCTACTACTTATGAGCACAATCATAGAAATGCAATTAGTAAGGGATGAACTCACTCCATGACGATCGCTCCTAGTCAAAGTAATCTTCCGGGAAGGCGATATCGGTTCCTTCTGTACCTAAACAAGATGAAATACCCAAAATGAGTCTTTCATTGAATTTCTATTTTGAAGATTCTAAATCTATCTTGAATTCGCGGTAAAATCGGATTTGAAGGAAGTTCCAACTTAAAGTGGCAATAACTTGCTCATTTTAACTCGGAATTTCTCATATTATATATCATTTTCTACCTACTCGAAAAGATCTACTCATTTCTAAGGTTAATTTTACTATAAAAGGTCGTTTGGGTATCAGATTAGAAGGGTACAGATTTTAATACGAAATTTCCTTTTGTTGAAAAACAATATTTTCTAATCCTCTTTTCATTAAGACTTGTTTAAGTAAAACTCAAATATGTATATTTTTGAAAAGAATTCCTTATGTATATAAATAGACTCATAATTTATGCATGAAGCTATAGGTGTTGTCTTATTTAATTTATTTCCTTAAAACATCCTTTTTCTAGTGTTTTGGAAATTTGGATTTGTTAGACTTTCCTCTATGTGAGTGAAGTAACTTATAAACTTTTGGATGATCAAAATTCAATATACTATATTTTGATTTATTAGTTTATCAAAAGTGTGTGGAAAATAAAGTTTGGTCTTTTGGGGTTATCTACAAAATTTATTTCAAGGAATTGAAAAATAGAGTTTCCAAAAGTTTTATTTAGTAATACTTGATGAGTTTATTCTTTCAAAATTCATTTTCCTTGTAAATTGATTTCTTTGAAAACTTTTTTAGATTTTGGTTTAGAAAGTTGATAAAAATAGTACCAAGTTATTATCTATATGTATCAATACTTCTTTTGAAAAGGAGGTATCTTTAGATTTAAAGAAACTTCATTAATTAATAGTTTGAAATTTCATGATGAGTTTACATAAACTTTTAAAAGAGATTTATTTGAGAATATTTTTCTATGTCTTTGGAAAACTTTGATCACATTTTATTCTTTCATCAAAAAGATTCATTTTCTTATTAGGACAACAATTTATTAGCCATGCATGAATATGATCTTGTAGTTTATAAAAGCTAAAAATATCATAGGATAAGGTAATAAAGAACATAAGAAATAAATAAGCATAACAATAATTGTCAAGTATTAGAAGCCTTAGCTTTTTTAAGGCTTCTCGGGACTAAGAATAAACTAGTCCCAAAAGAAAAAGAAAATTGTTTTGACTTGATGAGGACAAGTCTAATACTAGAAACACTAGTCTTAAAATAACTTGAAAGTAAATAAATTGCAAGGAAGGTAAATAAATTGCAATAACAAAGGAGCTTATATGCTCTAAAAGATATATATAACTACATAGGTATATTTAGTTAGATATATATGAAAACAACATAAAGGAAAATAGTTTCATGAACAAAAACAAAGTACGAACATATTGTTGCTTTCTTAACCTTCATAGTTTTTGAAAACACACACCATACTCATACTACGTAAATGAACATAAAGAAAGTTTTAAACTATTACCTATAGAAGAAGTAAAACTAGAGAAAACTTGAGAGAGCTCTTGGAGAGATTTTGAGAGAGTAATTTTAGTGTATGAAAGGTGTGAAGGAAATGGAAGGAAGATGTGGTATTTATAGGAAAAAATGGAGGGTAATTTGTGTTAATTAAATAAATGAAAAATAAAACAAATTGAGAGTGTAGAGAGGAGGGGCCGGCGCAATTCTTGAGTGGGAGAGAGAGAGAAATTTAATTTTTTGTATTTGTGTTAATGAAAAGTAAGATATGAGTGATGTGAAGTTATATTGGAAATGAAAATTATAAGAAAATAGAGTTATAGTTGTAAGAGTAGGTTGTAAGAAAAAGTAGAGATAGATAAATAGTGTAGAATAGTAATAAATATTGTAATGTAAAGTAGACATGACAATTAAAGTACCGGTAGTAAGAAAATACGTGTATAATTGCGATATCTTATATTTTTAGTTATCGAAAAATTATAAAACTGACATTTTTGAAAACCTTATATTTTTACAAGTCTAACGGTATATTCAGAATATTTTACTATTCCAAGCCTCCGACACATTTTCGAAAACCGTATCAGATCGGGCTCAAAACAAAATGCGGTTTAACTAATATAATATTTTTAAGCTTTCTCATATAATTATGAACTATTCTACATACTGATCTCTCACTTATTCACTTAGGGTTATGAATACGGGATTGCCGGATTTGAACGGTTACATCTGACTAGGGTTCTGTTAAATTTAGGATTTTCGGTTGACCTTCTAATTAGGGTTTAAGCTTAATTGATTGTAAAACCTTGGGGTTTATAGTGACCATGGGGGAGAGTTTGAAAATCATGAAATGGAAAATTTTTGCAATAATTTTGGTATTGAACACACTTTTTCAACTCCTAAAACTCCATGATAAGATGATGTAGCCGAAAGGAAAAATAGAATCTTAATTCAAATGGCTAGAACCATACTATGTGAAAATAATTTGCCAAAATATTTTTGAGCCGAAGCTATGAATTCAACATGTTATATTTCAAGTTGAATTTTTATGAGGCCCATTTTGAAGAAAACTCCTTATGAGCTCTAGAAATGCAAAAGGCCTAACTTATCATATTTTCATTATTTTGGCACAAAATTTTACATTTTAAGCAATGGCAAAGAACAGTTGGCTAAATTTGACTATAAAAGTAATGAAGGATTTTTCTTGGGATATTCTTTAACAAGTAAAGCTTATAGAATTTTTAATAAAAGAACATTAGTTGTTGAAGAATCAATTCATGTTGCATTTGATAATTTATTGCCTGATGTATGCTCATATGATGATGCTGATAATGTATGTGTGATTTAAATAGGATTTCTCTTGAAAAAAGTAACAAAGAAAATAATGAACAAAGATTGCATGATATGCATGAACCTGCTAATGATGATTTACCTAAAGAATGGAAATTTGTAAAAGCTCATCCAAAAGATCTAATAGTTGGTGAACCTTCAAATCATGTGCAAACAAGATCTTCTTTAAGAAATTTAATTAATCTTGTTTTTCTATCTCAATTTGAACCAACAAAAGTTGATGAAGCCTTAAAAGATGAATTTTGGATTAATGTTGTGAAAGATAAATTAAACCAGTTCACTAGGAATAGTGTTTTGATTTTGGTTCCTAGACCAGAAAACAAACCTATTATAGGAACAAAATGGGTTTATAGAAATAATTTTGATGAATGTGGTTTAATAACAAGAAATAAGGCTAAGTTGGTTGCTAAGGTTGCAATTACGAAGAAGGAATTGATTTTAATGAGAATTTTGCTCCGGTTACTTAACTAGAATCTATTCAAATGTTTTTGGCATTTGCAGCTTTTGAAGATTTTAATTTTTTTCAAATGAATGTCAAAAGTGCATTCTTAAATGGTTTTATAAGAGAAGAAGTCTGTGTAGAGAAACCACCTGGTTTTGAGAACATTGAATTCCCTAATCATGCTTTTAAGTTAAACAAAGCTCTTTATGGACTAAAGTAAGCTCCTAGAGCTTGGTATGAAAGATTTAGTAGCTTCCTGTTAAACAACAGTTTTTCAAGAGGAAAAATTGATACAACTTTATTTATTAAAAATCACAAGTCTGATACATTAATTGTTGAAATCTATGTTGATGACATTGTGTTTAGAGCTACAAATATGAGTCTCATAAAAGATTTTGTTGATTCCATGAAAAATGAATTTGAAATGGGTATGTTTGGGGAACTCAATTATTTTCTTTATCTTCAAATCAAACAATCTGAAAATAGAACCTTTATCAATCAAGCTAAATATACAAGAGATTTGTTAAAAAGGTTCACAATGGATAATTGCAAATCAAAACCAACACCTATAAGCACAAGTATTAAGCTTGATAAAGATAAAAAACAGGCAAAAATATGTGTGAAAAGCTTTATAGAGGCATCATAGGCAGTTTATTATATTTAACAACCTTTAGACTTGACATCACATTCTCGATATGTATATGTACACGATTTCAATATTGCCCAAAATAATCTCACTTGAGTATGGTAAAACACATTTTCAAGTATCTTACAGGTATGATTGAAATTAGCTTGTGGTATTCCAAGTTTACCTCTTTTGATATAATTGGATACTCTAATTCTGACTTTGTTGGGTGCAAAGTAGAGAGAAAAGCACTAATGGCACATGCCATTTTCTTGAAAATTCTTTAATATCTTGGCACTCAAAGAAACAAAACTCTATTGCATAAACAGCTACTAAAGTTGAGTATATGGCAACTAGTAGTTGTTGTGCATAAATTTTATGGATGAAACAAACTTTGCTTGACTATGGTTTAAAGATTGAAAATGTTCCAATTCTTTGTGATAATATAAGTGCTATAAATTTAACTAAAAATCCATTCCAACACTTAAGGTCAAAGCATAATAAGATTAGACATCATTTCATTCGAGATCATGTTTTAAACAAAGATATCAACTTGGAATTTATTGATACAAACAATCACATCATTGATATTTTACAAAATCCTTGAGTGATAATCGCTTTTGTACTTTAAGAAGAGGATTAGGAATGATAAAGAAAGATGAGTGCTAAGTATTATTGAACTAAGTTGACATAGAACAGAAATTTAGGCTAAATAAGCTGCTAAATATGATATATGCATAAAAATATAGTCTATGCTTGTATTTGATCTATTTATGTGCTAATTTGTGATATTCTGGTTTGACTGTTGCAATTTGTGAAGTTAAGTGCTCTGATGTGTTTGTGTATCTGCTACATATAAGCTTGCTGTTTGTGGTGAAGTCCTACTATGTGTGTCACACCCCAAAGGGTATTCTAAACTTGGCAGCCTACCACATATAATATCAAGAGTCAAGAATGACCACCTTAGTCATGCGAAAGTCTTAGTATTACATGTAAGGCATCTAGCACGGTAATAGGTGACGCTTTTGGGAAGTATGGTCTAAGCAAGTAAAAATGAATATGCAAGAATCCAGAAATAAAATAGATCATAATATTCGTAATCAGAGGTCTATTACATGATTCTTAGGGGTATACCCCTGCTAAATTCCAAGGATCGAAAATAACTAATAGTCTGTACAGTAATTTAATACTAAATCAAAGATTTCAAAGCAATTCTAATCTAACTCTTCAAGTAGATTTCATTCAAAAGCTCCAAAAGAAGACTTACGCGAATAAGAGGAGACCTTAGGTATAAAAACAGATGTTCCTGAGAATGCAAATATCTATAGTGGTATAAGCTTACAGGCTTAGTGAGTAAATCTTAAAAAATCATACTTGAAATAAAATACCAACCAAGTTTATTAAGCAAGCAAATGGGATGCAATAAACACGTGGGCATACAAGACATATGATTTTCCGGGAGTCATGTGTTGAATGAATTATGCCCTTCATTCGAGGTTAGGTATTCCAGCCCATTACGACTACTACTTCTTTTAAAAAAATTTTTATAGATCTTACTGGCTCCTACTAGCCACCAATTTATGTAGTTTTTACCAGCTCCTACTTGCCACATACATGATATACCGGTTATGCCTGCCACCATTATCGTCCACTTGTCCCACCAATTGTATAATAGCGAATGCAATGTGACTTGGCATGTGAAGTGTACGTGTCAATTTTTGTTTAAAGCCTAGCCGTCATATTTTATTTTCTTACAAGTGATCATCCAATTTCAAATACTTCAACATGCTAATAAACATACAATTTATTACAAGCATTTCATGCTTCGATATACTTAATATTCTTTCAACATATTATCATACAACTTCTATTTTATCTTTCCTTAAATCTAATGCAACTAAATTTACAAGCACAAACATAAGTATGAAAAATAAAGGGGAGTAGACTAACTCGGCCATGATGACATTCTTTCTTATGGATGAGTCGATCGGTAATTCCACTAATCGAAATAATCCTCCGGGTATGAACACTCCTTCTCGGGATCACCTAGTCAAAAGAATACCCATAATGAGTATTTCTTGTTGATTCTATGGTACCTATAAAAAACTATGTCATAAGATCGTTAAAATTCGTATAGAGGGTAATTTCAACTTAAAATGGCCATAACTTAGTCATTTCAACTCGGAATTGCGCATATAATTATAGGGTTTTATTGATAAAAAATTTCAAAAATTTTATTAAAACGCAGCGAAAAAAAAAAACGAAAACCCTATACCAGTATCCATGTTTCTTAATTAGATTTAAACAAAAAGGGTTTTCTTAAATATACCTTATATTGATGCTTCAAAACGATCAGCAGATCGGATTTGCAGGTACCGCAGTCTCGCAATCCCCTCTACAGTATCCACACGCGAACGATTGGGTGCTAGCACTCAAGAACACGAATCCAATTCGTGTAGGAATTATTTTTCTTTTTTTCTCTCTTTTAGTTTTGCAGAATTTATCTGCCATCTAATGTGACGTCAAAGAGTCTAACCTAAAAGGCTGTTTATAGCTCTATATATATAGACTTGTAGGAAACTACTAAAGGAAACCCTAGAAGATATATATGATGAGATATTTATTTAATATTTAATAAAATATATTATTTCATTAAATATTAATTATCTGTCATAATCATTTATTATTCTTAAACTATTTAAGAATAGTAAATATAATAATTCCAATAGGTTTAAATATAAACCCATAATATATTTCATTCGTTCTTGTGTGTGACCCTGTAGGTATACCTAATGTTGGCAGTAGGTCACAAACATCTTTTAGACCTATAAGACATCATTGGTATCTAGCAAGACATTATGTCTACACAAATTAGGTGAATATCAGTAATCCGATTTTTATCTGATCTATAATTTATGTCATTATCCTTTTTGTCACATGATATCTAGATTAAACATAAGACATGAAGAGTGTCATTCTTATATTGTTCAATCTTATCATTTCTCGATTTTCAAGTGATCTGATAATACAAATGAAATTTATCACACTATCAATTCATTTGAGCATGGCCATGCATTTCTTAATCTCACTTATTGAGGGGCCCAGAGATATCTCTCTCATAACGAGAGGGATAAATCCCATCTTAATCACTCGACTTCCTCTACATGATATACATTATGCCCAAACTTAACCTTTATAATTATCTGGTTAAAGACAATGTTTGATTGAGTTGAAACATAACGTTTCTCATGTTGGAACCTATTGTGATTTCAGGTCTAAGGATACGTTGACATAGTTATTATGAAAATCACTTATGACAATATTCCATGTAGTGATCTCATAGTGGGTCAGTTCAGCACATAGTTATCTAATATGTGCCTATGAGTTTCATTTGTATCACCATACAAATAGACATCCCATGTTTACTAAATAAAAACTCATACTAGATTTAATTCATTATTATTCCCATAATAATGAGCATTTAGGAACATTTAGAATAATAAATTATTCATGGATTTCTATTATAAAGTAAATATGTAAACAATACAAAAGAAATGCCTCTGTTTATATATATATATATATATATATAATATATATATATCAAATGACAATATCTACTAATTAGCCTAGGGCACAATCACTAACAATAATATACCTTTTTCTACCTATTTGAAAGGATATATCCAAATCTAAAACTATTTTCATCAAACTAAGTCGTTTGAGCTTTGAAACAGTGGTGATTAGATTCACCACGAATTTTGCAAAACTTACTTTTTCTTCTTTTTACAAAAACTTGTATAAAAAAATAGATAGTATAATGGTTTGAAATACCTTTAAAAATGTGTAATATATATATATATATATATTCATTGACTCATGTTAAATACATGAAATTAATGAAGTTATCTCAACTATGAATTTTTAGTAAAAGTAAAGTCTTCTAAAATTTTGAAAATTCTTTGGAAAAGTAAAACTTTTGAAAATTCTTCTTAGCTTGCTAGAAAATTTCTCAAGTTATTTTAAATGAGTATTTTTTTTCCTTAATTCCATTTCCTTAGTCTCTTTTAAATCTCAAAAGAATTATTTTCATTTTTCTAAATTTCTTATAGCTTAGTTTTTAATACTTTTTGAAAGTAGTAACAATTTTATATTTTCTTTCATTTAAAGAAATGATTTCCTAATTTGTTCATTAATCCTATTCCTTAAGATCATTCTATTTTTATGAAAGGAAATTTCTTGGTGTTTGCCAAACTAAACTATTCCTTTATATTCCAAAGTATTGGTGGAAAAATGAAGTTTAGTAAAATTTTTATTTAAACAAGAATTCTTTTCTATTTTATGACTATGTAAAGTGTATATATGTATTGTTTAAAAATTCCTATGTTCTGTGGTTATTTATGTTGAACTCCTCTAGATTTCTAGAAAAGATTTGTTAAGATAAATTCCTAAGTTTTTATAAAAAATCATTTCCTTCTTAACAACATTTATTTTTGAAAAAAAAAACTTCTATTTTAAGAAAACCTTTCCTTCTTTATCTTGTTGAGACAAAATCAATATGTTCATGCATGATTATGAATATGAAATTATGAAAACATAAGAAAGACATAATAAGTAATAGAATAAGCAAGCAAAGAAATATGTTAAGTAGTGGGAACCTTAGCTTCATTAAGATATCCTAGGACTAAGAATGAACTAGTCCCAAAAGAAATAAGGAAAAGAAAGCAAATATTGTTTTGACTTGATGAGGACAAGTCTAAGACTAAAGACTAGTCTTAAAATAACATAAAATAAATAAATAAATTACATAACTTGTAATTAAATAAATAATAATGAACTTACATGCTCTAAAGATTATATATAAGTACATAATTATATCTAGTAACATATATATAAGAGGTTAACATAAAATCAATAATAATATGAGCAAAAGTGAAATGACAACATAAAAATATATGAATATATATTCATGAACAAGAACAATACATGAACATAGTGTAGCTTCCATAACATTAAGTTTAGGAAACTCACACCATGGTTATGTAAAGTTACATGATATAGTAAGAAAGATTTTAAGAAAATTCTTACCGAAAGTATTGTTTGTAGAAGAAGAAGAGGGTTTTGTGAAGGAAATTCTAGAGCGTTTTGGGAGAGTATTTGAGAGGGGAGTTGGAGAAAGTTTTGTGAGTGAAATTTTGTGTGTAGAAGATATGTGAATGAAGGGAAAGAGGAGAGAGGTATTTATAGGAAAATAGGGAGTGAATTTTAAGTGATTTAATTAAAGAAAAATTGAAAAAAAATTAAGAGGAAGAGAGGGGGGCACGGGCATCGACCATGCTTGGTGGAGAGGGAGAGAGATTTGTTTTTTTGTTTAATTTTTTGAATTAAAAGTAATAATATGTAAAGTAGATATGATATGAAGTTATGAGAAAGGTAAAAAGTAAAGATAATAGGTATGTGGTGTTGTAAGGGTAAGTGTTAGAAAAAATAGAGATAAAAGAATAGTAATGAATAGTGTAATGTAAAGTAGATGTGACCAATAAAATATTGGTAGTAAGAAAATACGCGTATAAATGCAATATCTATTATTTTTAGTTACCGAAAAATTACGAAACTGATATTTTTAAAATCCTTGTATTAAATTGATCCTAATGGTGTTAGCAGAATATTTTTATTATTTCGGGCTTCGGGACACGCTTTTCGAGAACTAATCCTGTTTGAGTCTAAATGACACTCAAAATTCATGAATATGATATTTTTATGTTTTCTCAAGATATTACGAACTATTATCACTAATTAACTCAACTTCGTTTTCTAGGGCTAATGAATACGTGAATGCTGGATATAAATTTTAGGGTTTGTACTAGACTTTTGTTGACTTTAGGGTTCCGGTGGACTTTTAATTCTAAGATCAAACTTAAA
Organism: Combretum micranthum; assembly: GCA_024138025.1. Taxonomy (NCBI): domain Eukaryota; kingdom Viridiplantae; phylum Streptophyta; class Magnoliopsida; order Myrtales; family Combretaceae; genus Combretum; species Combretum micranthum. The sequence continues at coordinate 1,418,134 of JAMXBD010000190.1, read as the reverse complement.
ATTAATAAAAAATTATAGGGGTTTACAATATGTAGGCATTGTGATGTGAAGTCCTTAGGTGTTGAGGCATTTATGGTGAAGTCCTACATGGATATAGGCAAGTGGTAAAGTCTTATGTGAGCATAGGCATGTTTGTGAAGCCTTATCAGTGTATAGGCATTTGCGGTGAAGTCCTATCTATATATAGATCAATGTGATGAAGTCCTACGTAGGAGCAGGCAAGTGGTGAAGTCATATCTATGTATAGGCAAGTAGTGAAGTCCTATATGATCATAGACAAGTGTGTGAAGTCCTATGTGAGCATAGACAAGTGTGATGAAGTCCTATCAAGTATAGGAAAGTGAGTCGAAGTCCTATCCAAGTATAGGCAAGTGGTATGAAGTCTTACATAGGTGTAGTCAAGTGTAAAGTCCTCTATTAAGGCATTTGTTTTTAGCTGAATGATGTATAATTGCACATCTCTTCTTGTTAAAATATATTAAATCTGTTATCATATTATTTTTTATGAGTACAAGGGGGGAGAGGTGCATGAAGTATGTTTTGATAGGGGGAGAAAATGACATATTAAGTGTAGTTTGTATATTCCCAAGCTTAAGCATCAGAAATCTATTTTGAAAATTGAAAATTTTCTTAGAAACCTAGATACTTAATTAAGGGGAAGTGTGCTATAGTGAATATGAGTTAATTGTGATTAAATTGTCATCATAAAAAGGGGGAGATTGTTGAACTTGAAAGTTCAATGTGAATTTTGATGGGACTATTTAATACACAATTAACTATTTATGAGTTGAAAGCTACACTTAATTGGTCATATATATAATATATATATATATGCGTGCTTCGTGGAGTTTTCTATAGATTTTAGTAGAAATAGGAGATGGTCAAAGGCAAGCCAAAGTCAAGTATTAAGGTGCGACAAAGCAAATGCCAAAGCTCAACAAGCTCAAGAATGCACAAACAGTGGTCGAGGGCTTGGTCTAATCCTAAACAAGTTAAGTGATTAAGGCTCGACAAGTTAAGTTTGATGAGTGATAAGCCTGAGAAGCAAACAAACTTGTTAGGGTCAAGTTCGAGGGCTCGACATGCTAAAGACGTAAGGCGTGACAAGTTCTAAACCAAGACTCGATAAGGATAAAAATCTCAAAATATTATTCATGGGTCACGCTGAGGGATTGATGTAATGAAGACTTAGGGCGCGATAATTCAAAATTGAGGCTCGAAGAAGCATCCGTGTGAAAGGTTATCGAGGAAAAGGTTTAGGCGCGAAATTGAGGTGCGACAACTATTTTGAGGTGCGATGACTTAAAAATAAGGATGATGTCAAAAGAAAAGAGTCATTGGAGTATATTTTATGTTTAGTAGATTATAGACATTGTCTCTAACGAATATTTGAATTTCAAAGGCTATTTGTATACAAAATCTAGAAGACTAATGTGTGGTAATGTAAACCCCGGAAATTCTCAGTAGCTAGAAAACCCCGGGAGTTGGAAGCGAAACCCTAATCCGATCAGATTGAGTTTAGTAATGAAGCCTAGGAACCCTAAATCCGGCTTTCCTTCGGTTTCATAGTAAAATAAATATTATGGTAAATGAATTGAATTGTTGTTCCAAAGTACATTTCAAACCTTTGAAAGTTTTAAATTCGGGAATTTTTCAATTCCGGGCCTTCCCGAGCCCAATTACGGAAAAGCGTGCCCCGGGCCACGGATTCAGAAAAATGTTCCGGAATATTCATTAGAACCGTAATTTTATAAGGATTCCAAAAATATCAATTTCATAATTTTCCGAGCTATAAAAATTACAGTTATAGCTTTTCCCGTGTTTTCGGAACAACCGGTAAAGTAGATGTCTTGTCTACTATTCACAAGTACAACCTACACTACACACTACCCATACCCTATTCTTACATCCTTACAACTACTCATTTCAATTTTCTTTTCCAAGAAAATTTGTCTCTTAAATAATTATTACATTTATTACATTTCATTTACTAAATTAAAATCAAATTTTTAAACACACACACACACACACATGCATGATGGCCGGCGCCCCTCCCTCTATTTTCCCTCTCATTTAATTATTTTACTCATTTTTATAACTAAACCCTAATACACTTGATATATATACTAAATTTTCTCTCTCTCTCTTCATTTCTTTCATTTCAAAATTGAAAAAGAGAAAACCTCTCTTCTTTTCCTTCCCTTGTGCCGAGCACCCCCCTCCCTCTCCCTCTTGCACTTTCAACTCAAAACTCCTCCATTTCTACCTTAGATCCTCCTTTGGTATGTTGATTCAAGCCTTGTTCTTCCAAGTTCTTGTAATGGCAAGACCATATCTTGTGTATTTCCTCACTAAATCCCAATGAGCTAATGCTAGGGCATGGAAACACATGAACAAGAATGTCAAGCCATCACAAGACATGGATCTAATGTTTAGATGTGTTTTTGTTAAGATCTCATCTTGTTCATGCATGTAAAGTAGTGATCTTGCACATATATTGTTATTCATGCCATGAGATCCATGCTTTTTATATCATATGTTGTAGATCTAAGGTTTAGACATTCATAACTTCATGTACATGCATGATCATAGGTTCATTTTGTTTATATGCTTTGATGGCCATAAGAATGAAGTCTTGTTCATATAGAGATGATAGATAGTATATCTTAACATGTAGAAGGCAAGACCATTGAAAAAGGAAGGGCTTTGTTAGATATGAAAAGTTGAAAATTCGGATGAAATGGAAACCCTACCTTAAAGACCCCCAAAATCAACTTTAAACTCATATTTCATAAGAAAAATGGAGGGTATGTGTAATAGACATGTTAAAGGAATTATTTTCATGAGTTTAGATGAGTTTAGGCATAATAAAAATAAGGAAAACAAGAGGTGAAGTTAGAATGAAAAATGTTGACTTTAAATGTGTAGTCAAATTCGTAACTTTGTGTAATGCCTAAATAAACACTTAGTATTTAAGTCTAAAATGGATGTTTTATAAGCTAAATGAAGTCCTTAGATAATGTATACATTGAAGCTCCAATTTTTAATGCATTAGACAAGATTTCCCTTAAGAAAAATGTAAGAAAAGGAAATTTGGAAAATTCGGATTTTCACAAATAGCTTATTTAAAAACATGTTTACCAAATGAAAAATGTGAATTTTTATGCATGAATGGAGGCCATGACTATTATAGACTTTGAGAACCTATTTTTAGTTAAATAATAAGTAGATTACAAGATTAAAAACCAAAGAAACCCTAAGGAGTATAATGTGGGAAAATAGCTTCTTAGAATTAGTCTTTATGAGACTTTCCCCAACACTTAGGAGTTCCTAAGAGTTTATTACTACAAAAATCATCATGACCATGCACATATTGAGTTCATTACATGGCATACACATTAGTAGTTCATTCCTAAATCATTCATGCATGAATCACCAACTAGGAACATTTCTTATCAAAAGCAAAGCACATTTTCAAAATTGGATCAATTGCGGAACAGAACTGATCCCACTGTTCCGTGACCCTATTATTTTCAAAACTTGGATTTAATACTTGAAATAGATAGATCTTTCGAAGTAGATGAAGATCGATATAAAATTTGCGAAATTCCGAGTTAAAATGACCAAGTTATGGCCGTTTTAAGTCGGGACTTCCGAAAATAGCGAGAAATCCGAATTCAACTAGTCTAGATATATAGTTTGATTTAATTACATGGTGAGAATCTCATTAGGATTATTCTTGATTGGTAGGTGATTCCGAGCAGGACGACACTCTACCTCCCGATTATTATTATTAAGAAGTTTGGTGTCCAATGGCCGAGTGAGTTTACTTCCATTCTCAATTAATGCATGTGATTGTAATGTAGTGGCATTAGTGTTATAGGCAAAGATAAAAGAATTGTATAAGCATGCTGGGGTACATGGGAATTATTTATGTTATTGATTGTTGATATGTGAAATGGAGCTTAAGGTATATCGGAACCGGGTGTTAAGATATTGACTGCTTTACTAGAATCTTATGATGAATGTCTGCGAATACTTGTTGGTCACTTAAAAGAATTGAATTAATGACTATTCGACTCCGACTATAAATTGAATTCATTCATGTCACGATGGGGTTGGAGCATTGCATTGTTGGTTAATCGTGATCCATAAAACGACTTGTTGGTTAATCGTGATCCATAAAACGAATTATTATTAGTTGACCGTGAGCTTAAACGGCGTCGTACCGCAGGATTCGTTAATCTGCTAACCCGGGATGGAGGGCGCAAGTCCATCCACATATGATTTCCGGTTGGTCATATGTTTGCTGAATTCATTTGTTTGATGCATACACTTGCCTGAATAATTACTTGTTTGACTGAAGTATGTTTAATTGCGTTATGGAAGTATTGCTCACTAAGCTAGTTAGCTTACGCCCCATAGTTTCTATCTTTTGCAGCGATTTATATGGCTTAGGCCAAGAAGCACAGCGCAGGTACCGGAGATAGGAGTTTCCCGTAGAAGTTTAATTCATTCCTTTTTGTATAGACTTCCATTGGAAACTAAGGACTCTGGATGACTGTAATAGACTGTTATTCTTTTGCGGGGGAATGCCCCTTAGATTTTGTAAACTTTAACATTATGCGTTTTGATTTATTATCTATGGCTAATGAATGCCTGTTAAACTGTTTAACTCCATTTGTTGAAGTATTCTATTGTCGTAAAGGAACGCTTTACATCTACTTAAGACTTCCGAAGGCCCCGGGTAGGGAACTCGAGAGTCTTACTTAGTATGTGGCGGGCTGTTACGTTTAGGATACCCTACGGGGCGTGACAGGTAAAAAGGTATAGAAGTGGAGAGAACAAACTGCCAAACTCTTTTATGAACTAATTACTCCGATCAAACGAATTCATTTTCTTTGTTCTCTTGTACATAATATTTGCAAATATTAAGAGATAGAAAATTTACTCTAGCGCTTAGTTTATATTTATTGCTATTCATATAAAAGCACTTAGAGAGAAAAAAGGAAATATTTTATTTCCTATGATTGTAATATTGCTTATTTCGAGCCAACTCTTTGATATAATATAGTAATGGTGAAGACCTCAAAAGAGGCAATTGGTGGACTATGGAGAGTAAACAAAGAGCCGAACTCCATGTTAAATCTTGTGGCTTGATTTTTCTCTATCTTTATCTCTTTAAATTACGCATTATATCTATTTTTTAGTTATCTACTGTAAATCTAATTGATTTTTTAATCTATTGATTTTCGAAGTTAGTATTTTGAAATTTTGGGCAAATACTCAATTCACCCTCTCCTCTTGAGTATCCCTAGTGTCTTTTCATTAGCTAAAGAGAAATTTGAAAGCAACTAAATTAATATACAACTTTAAGAGGACTTATAGAAATTTTAAATCCTTATGCTTATTTATCTCCTGCCAAGCATGTTATTACACATAAATCTAGTAATTAAATATTCATTCAAAATTATATATTAAAACTTCATTGAATTTAAATCTATTTCTTAAACTTTAAACATGGAAAAACCTGGGGGGTTGCACAATAGGTGTTAACGATCCTTTGGAGTACGATCTAATTGTTATGTTGCTTTAGTAGTTATGCTTGCTAATAATGGTTATGATTGAAGTTGAATTGAACTCTTAGCATTTTATAAATTTTTAAATGTTCGATTGGGAACATAGGGAAATACTAAGAAGCAAACAATTCATTTTGATATTTTGATAATATGAGAATCATAATAAATATAATTATAATACTAAAATGTTATGATTCGATCATATGTCTGATTTTCGTATTCTTAATTCTTTTTTCATTATATGCTCATTTTTATATTTTTTTCAATTGTATTTTAGTTCTACATGCATGTATAAATTTGAAACTATTGAATGCATAAAATCAATTGCAAAACAATTGAATATAGTTAACCATAGACAACACAATAGCAAGAATAATGAAAAAAATTAGAACTTTATCACAAGAGTTTTCCTGAAAAATAAAATTTAATGAAAAAGAAGCCAGAACATGGGTTAATTCTCTGGTGTAGGTTGTGTGTTTAGTGGAGACTCGATGGTGAAGATAGGATCGATTTTGCATGGAATTTTGATTTTTCACTTATTTTTATTTATTTTTTAATTGTCGGTTTATAGGTCAGGTTGACCAACTTCAACCTACATGTTATGTAGGATAGACCAAAATGGTCCACACATTAAACAAGCAAAATTTATTAACCCAATCTGATTTTTTTCATGAGTTATGAGAATTGATTTATAACCTGCCTTGCATGCATAGCTCTAATTTGGGTCTAGCCCTTTCTTTCTTTCTTTTTTCCCCCCCGAGTACATGTGATACTTTGATAGCACATGATTTGTCAACATACGATGTTGTAGTTGACTTTGGGGAGGATGCTAGTAAAGAAGATTATCTAGTTGACTATTAGATTTGTTGTTGTTATCTTAAAGACAAAGAATCCTATTATGTATATGTTTATGACTTAGATTTTCGTAAATTGATGTATTAAAATTGGGCATAGACCCTCCACTTTTTTAGTGGTAGATGGTATTAGTTGGTGGATGGACTTACTAAGTCATCTAGTGTTAATGCTATGTAGGTCGTGGTTACTCATCTAATTATGGAATTGAATATTCTGTATTTGTTAATTTGTAGATAGAATGATATAGTTGTATTTAGAGATTAATGATCATTAAGAGAGAGTAACAATATTGATCCGCTTAAAATGTTTAGTATTTTAAAACCAATTCTCCAGCAAGTGTACTGGGTCGATCAAGCAATAAAGTGATGAATGAGTATCGATCCACGAGGAAGTTTAATTACTAAACATTATTAGTTCACTTTAATATTTAGGCAAAGAGAAACCAAATTCTTTCTATAAATATTTACTAAAGTATCTACACTTTACTATGTCTAGTGTTCACTAATCCTACTCACACAAGTTTAAACAAGTAAGGTCAGTAGGATTTAGATCAAATCCTATTTTCTCCAATCATGTTGAACTCGGGTTATTAAAATTGTTAGAGTACATGCACATCCATATGAATCTACCAAGATTTACAAATTCTAAAAGGAAATTTGAAAACCTTTTTCCACCTAAACACTCTATAGCTTCCACTACTGAGTATTTGAAAGAGTCGATTTGTGCAACTAAGAGTTTCCCAAATCTTAGTTGACTCATTGTCCTAAATCACAAATTAGAGAATTCCTTCATGAAAACTTGTACTTAAAACAATGTTTGAGCAGTAATGATAGATTCTACCAGGATTAAAAACTCTCTTGCCATCGCATTCTTGAATTCTTTACCCAAATATCAATTCAACGAATTAAAGTCTTCGCCAAGATACCCAATTTCATTCAACTTGAATTCATCCGAATTTTAAGTTCTTAGTTTGAATTTAACAAGGATATACATCATTCTACCAACCAATAACACTAGTTCAACAATCACTTCAGAAAATCAAGGATTTCACGATTTCCCACCGTTCAAATTCAGCCAACAATCATTTCTACTCTATCTAACATTACTAATGAAAACTATGATAATATTCATCACGAATTGTAAAGAACAAAGCAAGTTAAGAAGAAATTACCATTAATTAGAAAAAAAATCGTACAAATTGTAACTGAGATCCTTGTTAGCAAATTCTACTCAATCTACGAACAAATAAAACAACTTTGACGAAGATCCAAAGTAAATCTCTATTTTCTACTTCTATCTCTCTCTACAAAACTATCGGGTGAAACTGAAAATAGAACCATGATGTAAGTGTCCCTTTTCTCTCTCCTCAAAGCATGTAAAAATACAAGCTTTTCGTGTAACTGTCGTGTAACTGCTGCATCCAACGCTGGCGGTTTCTCGTCCAATGTCGGCGGCGTTCAATCAAGCCCTAAGGATTTGTAAACTGATGGTCTTCAACACCGCCTTTGAACTCCGGCAGCGTACTCCTTCAATTTACCGGCGTTGCTGTTGAGATATATTTTACTCAATTTACATCGGATAAAACTTGATCAACTTGTTATTAATTTTATAGAAATTATGAGGAATTGGTACTTAATTAAGTTAATGTTATATTTCAGGTTTTTAAAATGAATGGAAAGATTTAGAGAAATTAAGTACAGGAGATATTAAGAGGAGTCATGGCCGCCAGCCAACACATAATGGCCGCCGGCCATGAAGCTTCTGCACACTCCCCTCACGTGATGGCCGACGGCCAAAATCAAAGCTGCCAGCCGTGACTACACAAGGAAAACGCCCAGACTACGCAAGGCCGGCAGCCATTCCAAGATGGTCGGCAGCCATCATTGTCCTGTTCGTTAAACACATTAAGGCCGGTCAACATTCATGGCCGGCACTGGGTGGATAATGGCCACCGGCCATGGAGCCGGCCATCACCGTGCACCACTTGTTTCGTGATTAATGGCTGCCAACTTTGTTGCGACATGTCTCCAGCCATCTTTTATGCAAAAAATACTCTTTATATCTGATGTTTATCTCACATATATAAAGAAGTAGGAGAGAGAAAAGGGGATTCATTCATTATTCATTATTGATTGTTCTTGTTCTTTGTACTCTCAAGAAACCCTAGCTTTTGTTTTCTTGATCATGAGTAACTAATTACTCAGTCTAGCCAAGGATTATTACGGGATCAATTCATCAAAGATTGTGAGATCCAATTGATCTATTGAGTTTATTCTGTTTATGAGTATTCATATTTCATCTATTTGAATTGTTACAATTGTTTTGATTGGTCATTACGAATTAGGCCTATTTCTTTGATTGATCAAGCGATTATTGTTATATTGTTTGATTGTTCCAATATAAGTAATACAATAACATGATTGGTTGCAGAATAAGTGATTGATTTATGTTATGGTGATTTATGATCTAATTGAAATAGTTCATGCTTTTGATCTATTGATTAGAATTGGTAATCTCTCTAATTATTAATGCTATTGATAGATTAAATCTTAAGAGCTTATTTAGGATTGTCTAATCAATAAGGGAATAATTAAAGATCGTATCTTGATTATCAATACTCTAAGGAGAGATAGATTTTCAGAGCTTGTTGAAAGTCATAACCAATTTATTCATGAATTAGAATGACAATCTTTGCATCAATGATCATCTCTATGAATTGAACCGTGATAATTCTTTGGTTAGAACTTGTTGCCGTTGAATTTACATTAATAAACGTATTTGCTAGTTTTAGAAATAAATTATTCTCTAAATAATCGTTTATACAAACCCCTAATTTTTCTTCTTTTTCTGATCATTAAAATAGAAATAGATTTTCACTGATCCCTGTGGAGACGATCCTGCTCACTACTATTTACAAATCTTAGAGTAGGTCATTTATTTTTGTTGGATTCGACACCCACCAGTTGCCTTCAAGTTCAAGTACTGTATCTATCCACAAGTGCCGGCGGTGTTGGATCTGGCGTTAAGGACTTAGGCTCTGTGATGTTTCAACGCCGGCAGCGTTGCCTTCAAGTTTGCCGGCGTACTCTTCAAGCCCTCTCAACGCTGGTTGCGTTGAGCCAAAATTCACCGGTGTTGATGCTTTTCAATGCTAATTCGCACAATTCTTCATTTTTCCTTGTTGCAAATTTCCATTTTAATTCCTGACCTGATTCAAAACAAATGACAAAAACCAAATGCCAATTCCTTTGCTTTTATAATAATTAACACAAATAGGTGTCAATTTAGAGATGAAAATTATATCAGTTTTCTGAGTTTATCAAGTATGTTTGAGCCCTAATGTGTCTTCAATTAAATTAGGTTACATGGTGGTTGTAAATGACCCTAAGTTTAAGGCCATAGTATCAAGGAGTTAAAAGAACAAATTTTTAGGCTTGTCCTAGGTGGCTAGATTTATAATTGACCACTTTATGGACTCTTTGTAGTACTGGTGGGACATTTTGTGGTAGAGAGTATACGCAAGTGGGAGTTCATTCATGTATCGCTGCTTATTATTGTGAATTTGTAGTTTCCTTTAGTGATCTTTCATTTAAATTCATGAGGTGTTCCTTTTAAATATGTGACCTTCATTACACATTCTCGACTTTTTTTTTTTCCGCTTTACTATGATAACTCTCGCTGTGCCACGCAAATATTCTTATCAGAAAGGCTCACTAAGAATGAAGATTTACTGAAATTCATGATGTTGAAGTGACATATGCCTTAGATGCAATTAGGATCGACAAGATTTCAGTCATACTTGTGAAGATCAATTCGGATGTGTGGTGGTGCTTTTCATATGCGCCAGAATAAAAGCCCGAAGAATCTAATGATATGAGATGAGGCCAAAATTGCTAATAAAACAGCGAAAAATGGATCTCGAAGTCAAGAAGAACATCCATTGCGAGGAGCTATTATTGTCATGCACAACATCAAACATGTGGGGAAGATTGTTGCTAGAGTACAACTTAAATGAATGATTTCAAGTTTGGAGTTTCATATTGGACCATTTGGAACTTGTTTACCGTCTTCGATGCTGCATCACTCAAACATCTTCAATTATCGATCATCGATAGCCGGAGACCACACAAAATAAAGTTGTGTATCCTCAAAATTCAATTTAAACATCCTTTTTGTTAGAAATTTTCAAAATCTACTCAAATTCTATTAAGTACATTTCAATAAGGTCGTGATATGAATTTATAAGATACCATATATATGATATTGTTAAGGCATAAACATGTAGTTTCCCGTCTTACAGATCTAAGCAAGATTACATAATTTATCAAAGAAAATAACGAAAAGTAGCTCTAGAGTGCTGTTTAGAGAAATGACAATGAAATTACACTTCAAATGCTGCTGGGAAAAAAAAAATAGTTGGATTAGAATAACCGGGGGTATAAAATGTGTAGAATATAGGATATGTCTTATTTATAACCTATCCCTCAGGTAGAAGTTTTTAGATTTTAGAATTGGAATCGACCTTGTGTTAATGTGGAGTTATCCGAAAACTTGTATCCTGTAGAAGCCATATAATGCATAACCTATAGAAGCTGTACTTTTTTCTCTATTAAATTTTTATAATATCGAAACTCCAAGATAAAACTGTGACAACTTAAACCTGCCAATGTGTCCTTAATAATACAAAAGAACAAATTTTTAATAAGATTCACTACACATTTATAAGTCTATAATTTTACCCCAATGAAGGTAACTTTTTACATTTAAATTTCACACTTGTACTTTTCTATGCACATGGTCATACTATTAGCAAAAGTGATGATTTAAGATTGCTTAGCCTTTTACTATAATATTTATCGTTGTTTTGTATGTTTATTTCTTGTTCTTTTTGGTAAAACTTGAAACTTAGAAGTATAATATTGCTTTGATATATTATTAATTATTTAATAATTTTATACATGATAGTACAAGGTATTTTAAAATTTGTATCCCATATAGTTTGGAGTACATGTTCCAAGATAAATAACAATGTATGGACGTGACATTTAATGCCAGCTTAAAAGGTAATTGATCAACCTGAGTAATATAAGGTACCAAACAGTACTTCTCTTTTAAAACATATATGTAATGAAAATAATTTTTTTTTAAATCTCTTATCATTTTTTTCATGTTTGCTTAAAGAAAAGTGGGATAATTATTGAAAAACATTTTTCTTATTTTGAAAAATAGAGACCTTATTTTTGGAAAAAACAACTTATGGATTATAAAACCGAAGTTGTTTTCCCATCAATTTATGAGCTCTTTGTACAAATCATTTACTAACAATGACATTTAGTATCAATTTATTAATATTTTTATTCAAATAGATTTATTTTTTACTAATTATCGTGATATTTTTATTATCGAATATTTAGAAGAAACAAATAAAGAAAATTTTTTCTTTAAAATTAGTCAAACACCTGAATATATACTACTTTTATCAAAAAGATCTTTTTTAAGAAAAATTATTTTCCTTGAATAAATAGTTTTTTCTCAAAACAAACAAGTTGCTAAACTTTATTTCTTATACACATCTATTACATGGGATCATTCTTCACTGATATTGAATAAAATCAAAACAAATTAATGACAAATCTAAAAAAAAAAAAAAACGGTATATGACAAAAAAGGATGCCTCATATTCCAATTTGGTGATTGGTGAATTAGTTAGAGCCAGATAAATATGACATTGAGTGAAATATAACACTAACAAAACTCCAAAATGATAACAAAGATAAAGAGAGCTATAGCATTATCTTTTAGTAAAGCGACCGTTAATCCCTAATTTTGACCATGTGGCAAAGTTATTATAATCATCCTTACGTATGGCACATTTAATATTGTCCTTAAAACATTGTTAAAATCTAACCTAAAAACAGCTGATAATTTATGAGAAAACAAATGAAAATTTCTAAAAGTTCGTAGTTTAACTTATCAATAAATGTGATGGCCAAAAATAAAATAAAATAAAAAACTTATCATTAAGTGTGCCCAAAGCAATAACTTATAGTTTTCTTTCATAAAGTAACTATTATTTATTGGAAATGAAAACGCCACATCATCGTGACACGAATTAGCATATACGTTGGGTAAGAGCCAATTATATGAGGCCGCGTATGATTTTAGCCCCTATCGTCTTGCCTGATAGTTTCAAATCATGACAGATATATGAAAACAGCGGCCAAAAATAAAAAAAAAAAAGAGAAGATGAAGAAAATGGTTCTAGCCCACATGACATAGAAATGAAATGAATTGAAGATTTAGTACTAGATGAAATTAATTGGAATGAAGAGTGTAAAAAAAAAAAAAAAAAGGATAAGAATGAATATCTAGAAGCAAGACAGGAAGAATTGATAAGAAACAGAAGACAATTCTGAAAAGCAAAATAGGATAGAAAAAACAGAAGGAGAGGAAAATGGAAAAATGGAGACAAAACGAAAATGAAGAGTGCATGGGATTACTATATAGTAGGATACTTTAGTATTTTTTTTTTTTTTAACTATAGTAGCAGGTTATTATAGCACCTTTTTTTAAAAAAAAAAAAAACTGTAGCATTTATTGTTTCTAGACGCTTTGAAATTTATCTATAAAAAGGGAGTTGGTCTCAGGTTTTGGACATCAAGAGTTTTAGGAGGAAAAATCTTAAAGAAAGGATAAACATATTCTTTGAGAATTCTGAGTGTTTTATGTTTCCATAAGAGTGTTCTTGTAATAAGCTGTAGCAGCCATCCTCAACTTTGTAAACATATCTTCACTATCTTTAATATAGCATCTATAAGTTTCCTTTATCATTTTAGGCCAAGTTTCTATTTTAAGGTATAAAGATACACATGCTCTAAAACCTTATTAGATCCTTATATCATTAAATAAGGTTTTATAGCATGGTGAACAATTAAAGAACATATTTCTTAAGAGATTATACCAAAAGGACTCACTTGAGAACCCATTGATAAGGCCGTTGAGGCATGAGTAGCCGTTTGTAAGCCTTGTAGGTTATTTTAGGTATGAGGTTTATTTTCTCAAGAAAACATTGCTCAAGTGGATAACTATGTTTACTTTAATGTTTACTCTTGCCAGGAGCTCTTATCCCATGGTAGAAAGATCCTATTTTTGGTATCAGAGCTATGTTATCTTTATACCTTAAATTTGTTTATTAGTTTCAATTTATTAATTAGTTTTTTTTTTTATTATCTATCTCTTAAAACTTTGTTTAATAGTTTCAGTTTAATATCTAGTTATATAGTTTTAACTAGCTTTATTATTTTATATTGTTGTTCTTATGTTCATATCTTATATTGTTATCTTATGTTTTAAAGTTAAATAAGGTCTAAATGACAATACATGTTCAAATATGTTCTAAAGATATCGTATAAGATATATAAATGGAAATTTGTAATAAATATTTATAAGATATATGATTGCATATGTTTTGAATGTAGAGATCTAGGTTACTTATTTTAACTAATTATGATTGTTTAACTTATATTTCATAAAATCTTTGCTTATATATATGTTATAGAAGAGACATATTCTGTTCAAAAAATCTTAGATGATTTATTCGATTACGAATGGTTTTTGTGAATACTATATACATTGTTTATGAAAGAATAAATAGAAGAACAAGGAAAGAAGATAAATAGATTAAGAAATATTATAAGAAGAACAAATGGCTACATAGAATAGCTAGAAAGTCTTTTAGAATTATATTTTGAAGATGCAACTCCAAGGAATAGAAATTTTATAAGTATTCCACAAAGGACAAGTATATATAGTAATCTCCAAGATAACTGTATACTTTATTGAAGAAAAATGGCGAAGGATAAAAGATTGTGAAAATAATATAATTTGGATAAGTCTTTAAGTGTTATGATAACAATTATAGGAGTACATTGGGAATATTTCACATCTATATTTTTTCATTAGTATTAGAAGAAATTTTAAAGATTGGAGAACTTATTTTATATCCAAAAGGACATTTAAAGTTTTTCAATGAATGAGAAGATTGGTTAGATGAGTAAATGAGTCACAATTTGTTCAATACATAATTAGGCATAAGAATACAATAAAAAGGTATAAGAATTTTGTAAAAAATATAGAAAAAGATTTACAAAGGTTAAACCAACAAAAGAAGAGAAATAGAACAAAGGTTAAAAGGGTGTGTAAAGGAACCAACTATATTATATGCTCAATATAGTCGTATTTTAGACATGATCGCATAAGGGAAAGAGAAATAATAAGATATAATGCAATTATTGAATACTATGAAGGGTTGATGAATAATACGATGGTATAATGCACAACTATATAGAATATATAAAGGATAATAATTGAGGATAAAGAGGTTAAAAAATTATATAAAGTATAGTGAAAATGATTCGTTAGTGGAAGGAAGATATAAAAAGAATTGAAAATATATTAGAAAAGGGAAAATTTAAAAAGCTACAAAACAATCATTGAAATAATAAACCAAATAGAAAAAACATATAGAAAGGGTAAGCCAAAGGATAAATTATTATGAAGGAATAGTGAGTAGCTTAGCCGTATAATGACTAGTTATGACCAAGGATTATCAAGAAATTATAATAAGAAAGAATTAGATTTTATATTAGTATTAGAAAAGACAAAGATTTCATATACAAAAGAAATGATATATATATATATATATATATATAATATTTAAACTAGAAGTTGAGTGTGTTCTAAAAGACATAAGTGAAAATAAAGAAAAAGGAAAAGAAAAAATACTGATAGTGAGAGAAAGGGTTTAAAGTTGTTTGAAAGAAGGTTTTGAAAAATATTTAATTGATATAAAAGAAAAGGAAGGTATGGTTAGTTTAGCAAGTCAATTAAAATATTTACATGGAAATGATCAAAAAAAGATTTAACTGTTTAAATTTGGAAATCAAAGAACAAAAAAGGAAACAAGTAGGAAATTTTAGCTTTCCTCATTTGTATTACTTTAGAGATAAATTCAATCATAGTTTACATATAGAAGATAGACAACTAAATAATATTGTAGATTAGTCATATCTTTTAGTACAACTATTCATAAATATAAAGATAATATGTACAAAGCACACAATCATTTAGGTGAATGGATGGCAAAAAAGGATAGACAAGTAAAGAAATCTTAGAAAAGTTAAGATTATATAAAAGAAACATAACGAGATATCGATAAAAAGCTAAGACATTCGGAACATATAGAGACAATAAGGCAAATCATAAAAAAGAAGTAACTGAAAGTAAAAAATTAGTTATAAAAAAAAAGTAAAAAAGGAAGTAAAAAAATTTAGAAGATATTAGTAGAAGGAAGGATAACATGATAAAAGAAGTTTAAAAAAGGCCTTTATAAGATAGGATGAGAGAATTGGAAGCAAATATAAATTATTTAACCATTGTAGATGACATAAAGGAATTATATGATGATAAAGAAGGATTAAGATTTTAGAAATGAGGTAAAATACAAATAATAACATTAAGGGATGCCAAAATACAAACAAAGTTTGTGAAAAAGATAGAATTCCAATAGGTTAGAATTCTAATACTTTAAGGTAGGATTTGGATATTATTTATTTATTAAGTGTAGGTGTAGACATTACCACGGTTCTAGAACCAAACTGAATCAAATTAGAATTGGAACTGATGGTTCCAAGTCTTAAAATTGAGGAATCGAAACGGTAACTATCTTCCATGATTCCATTTTGGTTTTATGGAATTTGCAGTTCTCGGTCCGATTTTGGTGCCTAATTGATCAATTTTAATATTTAGGTACTAAATCGATCAATTTCAAAATTTAGGTACCTAATTGTATATTTTATCAAAGTTCAGGTATAATTTTTGACATTAACCAGCTTTTTTCAAGTTAAAATTAAAAAAAAAAATCTATTTTTTTAATAAATTAGTTTTAAACTCAAAATAATAATTAGGTCTAAGAGTATTAAAGTATTTAACTAGTTTTTTTTTTTTCAATTTGTTTATGAAGTGCACTTATTTATATATAGACACAACAAACATTTTTTAGTTTAGTAATGTGAGATTATTAAATACATTAGAGGTTAAAAAGAATATTACAATATAAAAAAAAGTCTCTTATTATTAACGAATGGGATTTTTGTTTTAGAAGAAGTTTATATAAACTAAATTATATATGTTTTTAAGTTATATTTATTTGTTGTATTCTTGAATATAAAATAAATTGTACCGTTAAGATAAAATAATTTAAAAATTAACAATTTACATATTTAATATTGTTTTTTTAATTTTTCTCTAATTTTCATTTTTTTAAGCTAAAGAACCATGAGACCAATAATTCCTAAGTTGCTCCTAGAATTGCTCATTCACTCCTGTTCTAGTTTTGGAATTGTCGATTGTAGTTGTTGGTTTAGAACCAAACCATGCCCATGTCTATGTAGGTGTCATGTAATAAGAAAATTATGAAAATTTAGGAGAAAGCGATCATTAATTTTGATAGGCATAGTAAGTATGTAAATATTACTTTTAATAAATGGTGTCTTCTAAATTTTTTTCTTTATAGACCATGGCTACTATTCCATCAATTAATTATAAAAAAAGTATATTTTAGTTTTCATGGTTTTATCTGTAAACCCCTAATTTTTAGGGTAATTTTAAGCTTAAATCCTAAGTCAATAAATTCCTAGGAAACCCTAGCAGTTTAGATCCGACAACCCGTGTTCTTAAACTAAGAAGTCAAAATATGAGTGAAGAGTGTAGAATGGTTCACAATAATATCAGGATGCTTAAAAATGTCAGATTAGTGAATTTTTGACCTATTTCGAATATGATCGAATACATACTTTGAAAAGCGTGTCTTAGGGCTCGAGATACAAAAGAAATTATGTTATTAGTATCGTTAGACTCGTAATTTCATAAGATTTCCAAATATATCAGTTATATAATTTTTCGGGTTATAAAAGTTACAGTTATAGCCTTTTATCATATTTTTATTACTACCAGTACTTTAATTGTTTAATCTACTTTTTGATTTCTAATCACACTATTCACAAGTACAACCACCCATACCCTATTCTTATATCCTTACAACCTATTCTTACAATATTACATCATTTCCCTTACAATTACTTTTCCAATACATTTTATTACATAGATTACTTTTAAATTTGAATTTATAATACAAAATAAATATCAAACATCTCTCTCTCTCTCTCCCTTTGTCAAATTGGTGCCCCTCCCTCTTTTCTCCCGCTCAATTTGTTTTATTTATTCATTCTTTTATTACACAAATTCTAATCCATTCCACTATAAATACTTCTTTATACCTTTTACTTTTCACTTTCTCTCCTTCTTTATAAAAAATCAAATTTGGAACAAGGTTTCTCTCGCTCTCCTTTCCTCTTATTGCCATGAACTACACACATACACATACACAAATTTTATTTTTTCCTCTCTTTTAAGTTTCCAAACATTTCATAGGTAGTAGATCTTGATCCTACTACCACAAAACATGTTATGGCAAGATCATACATTTGTGGATCCATTCAAAATCCCAATGAGCTTTGTGCTAGGGATATGGAAACACTTGAACATGAGATCCTTGCCATCACAATGTTGTAGATCTTGTTATTTAAGTTATTTTGCTATTATTATGCTTTATTTTTGAGTTATGTCGTTATTATTAAAGTTTTGTGTATGTATTCATCATTTAACCTTATCTACATAATGATCGTAGTGCATTTGCATTTATGACTAGTATAATAAACTAGATCTAGTTGTTTTGAGTACATAAATACCTTAGTTTTTTGTTTTATGTATATAAAGGACTTGTAGTAGCATGATAATAGTGGGAAAATGTTAGAAAGCTTAAGATCTATTTTAGTTTCAGCAAAAATAATTTTTGGAAATTCGAATATAAAAAGAACCCTATTTAGAAAAGCTATTTTCAACTTCAAAATGAGTATTTTACATTAAAAATGAAAGGCTTAGGGAATAGGTATCATAAATTAGTGGTTTTGATAAGTAAAGCTTAGATCTACTAAGGGATATTTTCAAAACAAGAAAAGTTTACAGAAGCTATGTTATCATTATGTTTCAATCCCAACAACAAACTTAAAATTCGTAATAAGGAAAGCTTGATAAGTGAACATCTACTTTTCAACCCCAAAACAAGATTTTCATTAAAGAAATGGAAGCCTTAAGGAGTAGGTTTGATTAGAAATTAGTTTTAGAAAGATTAAATGATTTTTACAAAAGAAAAAATCCCAAATATAAATTTCAAAATTCTGATTTAGAAATTACCTCTATTTAAACATCTATTTCCAAATGCCAAAATAAGGATTTTAATAGAAAAATAGCAGTCCTAGGGAATACATGCAATAAAGACTCAATTTTGACAATGATAAATGAAATTTATCAAAGTATAATTCTAAAACAAGGAAATGTTTCAAAATATAGATTAAACAATGTTTTCATTCCATAAAATCCTGTAAAATTCGTAACTAGGTAAACCCCCTATTTAAACATCTATTTTCCAACTCCAAAATGAAGAATTTTATTAAAATAAATGAAGGTGTTAGGAATATAGGTCATTAGGATTGAGTTTTGATGAAGGCAAGTGTGATTTTGCAAAGAGTAAAACTAGTTTCCTTAAGTCTAGTAATTTCTAAAGTTTTACAAAGCAAAAGTTTTCTAAAAGAATTCTTGATATCATATATCATTGAGGATGTACATATAGATAGGTCATCTCTTGACGTTCATGATAGTAACTTGTAGGTAATGCATATACATATAATGTATTTGGTAGAAACAAAGCTAGGAAAATAGTATCTTACACATCCTATGGAGCATTGTCTAAGTACATGAGGAAATAGATTGACTAGCACCCATGAATCATGCATGACATTGAGTTATTTATGTATATAAAAGAGTCTTTTAAGATATAATGATAGCTAAATATCTATCAAAACTTTGGAATGATGCTTGGATTGAAATTAGAAATTGATTTGCAAGTTAGGAATCTCGTATAGCATTCTGTACTCTATTGTTCATGGACCAAATGACCTTATTTGATGGAAATAACTTTAGAAATAGATAGCTCTCGTTGAATAGGTAGAAATCGGTATATAAAATGCGAAATTTGGAGTTAAAATGACCAAGTTATGGCCGTTTTAAGCTGGAATTTCCTCTTAGGCGAACTTTGGCGAATTTGTTAGAATATAATTTATAAGTTCATTCAAACTTCATAGAACTACTCATTGGAGTTATTTCTATTGATTAGGAGACTTAGGAGATAGACTAGACCTTCCCGAGGACTATTACGATTAAGTGGATTTTCGTACCATGGCAAAGTGAGTTCACTATCTTTAACTTATATGCTCTTGATTGTGCTTGTAATAATAGTGGCATTAGAGCTAGGACAAGATAAAAATTGAAATGTACATGTGAATTCTGTTGATTAAATTTATGATAAGAATATCGAAATGGGAATTGTTATAAATATTTGTATGATTTAGTATAGAATTGAAGTGTTTGCAATATCTATGATCGCCTATAATTAGCTTAAACATTATGCCATGATCTTATAATTAAATTGACCATGCATACCATGTGTTGAGTCACATTGTATTTATTATTATATCTTTGTGGAAGAAGGCATAATAGCTAGGCAACGAGTGGGCCGGAAAACTCAAATGTTGGCATGATGGCCTGAATTAAAATGGAAGTGGTATAGGCACTTGTATCAACTACAAAATTAATGAGTAGGTGGGCACTTGAATCAACCACTATATAAATGAGAAAAATTGAAATCTATGATTGTATAAGCCTGAAACACCTAACCCCGAATGGAGGGCGTAAATCCATTTAACATAAGACTCCTAGAAAGTCTTATATATTGTATGCTCACGTGCTTGTGCATTTCATATGATTGTCTAATAATACTTGTTTTCCCTATTGTTTGATGAAGTATTTAATTTGGAAGTGAAACTCACTAAGCTCATAAGCTTATACTCCTATAGTTTCCTGTTGCAGTATAATTATTTATGGTTATCCCCGAGAGGCCACTTTCCTAAGTACAACTTTTGGAATTTAAGAAGCTTTTCAAAGAAGTCGAGACCTAGATGTTAGGCATAGGCTTCTAGTTGAATCTCCTTAATCTTATATATATATATATATATATATATGTTGTTAAGAGACTTTGTAGACCTAAGGACTCTTAATATTTTGACGAGGGTATGCCCCTTAGATCTTTGAATAGATTAATATTGGTTATAACTGTTATGATTTATATTCTTATCGTATGTATGTCTTCTTAAGCTATTTCGATTCAAAGTAAGTCCCTACATGGTGAACGTAACTTTACACCCGGTGTCTAAACTCACGGAATGACTAAGGATATCATACTTAAATTTAAATACCGAGTGTGATGGACTGTCGCGTAAAGGTACCCTTTGGGGCATGACAATTTCTATTTTAGTTATCTAATAGTTTGAGTGTAAAGCTTCAAGACCAAGTTGTCATGAGTCCTGTTGCATACATATGGCAAAACATGCATGCTCAAGTCTACTAAAACTGGTAGACCATCCTAGAATCACAAGTAAAACTTGAAAATATTCTCATAACAACTAAATCTTTAATAATCATTACATCACTCTACAAAAGTAACATTTAATGGACCAAATACAAATTTTGCCCACCAATAAAATTTTCAAATACTCACTTACAAAATTAGCAGGTAGACCTTTAGTCTAATCAATAAGCTAGATCCTCTATTTTCACACAACTATGGCATATTTCACAATTAAATAGATACATCATGTATCATGAAATCATAATGAGTATTATCTTTATCAATAATACTTGATTAATAAGATGAAAAATAAGAAGTGAGCGGGAAATGCATCATATAAAATACCGCATACAAACAAACAATGTTACACTACATGCAACTTAAAATATCTTATGCAGCATACAATTGGCTAAACCATTAAATAAGTAACCAATTTATAATTTAAATTTAAATAATATGATAATCAAATTACTTGTAACCAATGCAAGAAACAAAATCCATTGGAATACGTTAGAAGTAGACCATGAATTGTTT
Organism: Combretum micranthum; assembly: GCA_024138025.1. Classification (NCBI taxonomy): domain Eukaryota; kingdom Viridiplantae; phylum Streptophyta; class Magnoliopsida; order Myrtales; family Combretaceae; genus Combretum; species Combretum micranthum. The sequence goes on along the minus strand of JAMXBD010000190.1, from coordinate 1,396,585 downwards.
TGCAAAAATGTTTTACTAAAACCATTTGATTAACTTAAACTAGCTGAAGCCTTAATTCTAACAATGCGAAGCCTCATCATAATCAAATAACAATTGCATAGCCTTTTACAAAAACAATAACTGGCATGAAACCATTATTGATATACAAGGTGAAGCCTTATATATACATATCCATTACCGAATCATATGTCCATTATTAGACGACATAAATCTATCCTTATTGGGTAAATTACACCAAAAGTATTAACGTTTGAGGGTAAGCTCATTTGAGATATTAATGCTTTAAGTAGTTAAAAAAATGTATCAATGTTTGGTCAAGTGATTCATTTAAGATATTACTAATGGTTTGTTTCTTACCGCGTTAACGATATGCCATTATGTGCAACATGTTAGCAAGAGACATTTCCATCAATTTCAATTTGCTTAAAGACCCAACTCATCAAGGAAAAAAAAGAAAACAAGGTTTATCTTCTTCCTTAACACATTCGAATCTCTCTCTCTCAACTTTCTACTCTCTCTTTACCTTCTCTCTCTCTCTCTCTAAACATCATAGCCAAAAACCTTTGAAATCTAAACCCATCCACATCACCATCACATCTACCATCATCTTCAATACCCACTCAAAGAAACCTAAAACACCCCTTCAGTTGGAGGTCTCAAGTTGGTATGCTGTAGCATTGATGGTAGTGGTAGTCTAGGTTCGATGGAAGTTTGGTCTTGTGAAGACAATGAGGTGTTATGTGTGAATTGAGTTATAAGCTCTATAAAAAGTGGTGACAATGTTAGAGAGGTGAATTGACTCATCGAATTGTGTCTAAGTCTTGGATTTAGGTTTAATCTCGTGTGGGTTTTGAATAGTGAATCAACTCGGCATTGTAATAGAGTGGTGATTTCATTGGTTTGATTCACAAGGTTATGTCTTAGCAGGGAGGGGTGAACATAGTGAGTTACGGGCTTGAATGGTGGTTCTCCAGCTCATGACAGCTTGATTGGTTTGCAAAGGTTGTTATTAAAGAAAGTCTAGGTTTATGAGGTTGAAGAAAGTGCTTTTAAAGAGAGAAGGGAGATAGAGAGAGATGGATCCAAGGAAGAAGATGTAGATCCTTGTCCAATCTCATTTGATTCTGTATAGTCTCTCTTTTATTTTTCTTCTTTTTTAATAATTTTTCATCTAGTCTTCAAATAAATAAAAAATGATGGAAATGTCTCCTGCTGACATGTGTCACATAATGGTACGCCATTAACTACGTTAGACACAAACCGTTAGCAACGCTTTAAATGAATCACTTGACCAAATGTTGATACCTCTTTTTAACTACTCCAAACGTTAATACTTTAAATGAATTACTCCTAAATGTTAATACCTTCCAGTGTAATTTACCTATCCTTATTAGACCATAAAATAGCGATATATGCAATTATGTACCTTAGCAGTTTCATAAATATGAACTAACCATGCACCTTAAATTTGTGGTTGGTATTACATTAAGTGTTCAATATTGGTCGAGGTAAGCAACTAAAGAAGTAGTTGACAAGGCTAGCAGACTAGGGGCAATTGGTTAGTCGGTGGCTGATCTTCCAATTCAATTTGGCTATATTCTCTAGTCATTTCTCCATTTTGGATTGCTTCGGTTTCCTTCTTGGTGCAATCCAATAGTGTTTCCTTAGGGTTTCTTTGCATCATTTCTCAAAAGTTTTTATTTTTAATAGGTTTAATCATATTCTTAGTTTAATAATGAACTTTAGATTAATTTTAGAAAAATATTAATTTCTCCAATTACACGAATGAATTTTCCTTTAGTGATTGAAAAATAAATATTTGTGTTCCTAACTTAACTCAAGAAATGAGTTTACCGTCATGATCATCTATAAGCAAAACTTCAAAAGCCATGATGTAAATCTCCTACAATTTTGTACTTTTGTTTTTAGGTAAGTTACCTCAAAATGTACCATTGTTTCAAAATAAGTTCATTAATCGAGTGGTTGAAAACGTGGAATCAATGTTTCATAAAGAAAATCAAATGAGATATTAACATTTTACAAAATTTATTTAAGGTATCAATGCTTGAACTAGTTTTTATTTAATTTTCTCTAATTCTCTTCAAATGGTTAATTGTGGATACCTTGTTTAATTCATTTGTCAAACATTGGTTCCTCTTTTTAATTACTTGAAATATTGATATCTTAAATAAATTTACCCTAAATGTTGATCCATTTTTTTAATTACTTGAAATGTTGATGAATTAAATGGACTTACTTTCAAATGTTGATACATTTTGATATAATTTGCCCTTTTTTTTCCTATAAGCAATCTAGCCGTGATAATATCGAAATCTTTAAGATAATATTACGTTTGTTACTCTCTTGATCTCCTTCTTTAGCTTGTTTGATTTCTTATTAAAGAATGCCTTTGATTGGAATCACTTAATAGTTTATTGAAAACTAAGAAGAAGGGTTTTTTGCAATCTTACCTTTCCACTTGTTAGTTCTTCTAATTGGGTCTTAGAGCAGCCTTCAGTTTCTTTAAATCCCTTTAGGAAAAGAAAGATCTAAGGGGTATCATTTCAAGCAACTTCTTAACTTTGTCCTTGATTGTAGAATAATTTCTAGATATTTCATCATCTTATTTAAAATAAATCTTGTCATTTAGAGGATTTGTTTTCTTACATATCTCTTGAGTTTCCACTATTATCTTTCTTGTGATGTAAAATACACTACTAGCTCTTCTCTTTCATCTGCAAAGTATAAGGTTAATCGATCATTTCAACCCTTATTCTTGGTTTTGAGTTAAGTTGATTTTCCTTGTATCTCAATACCTCTTAATTCACCTCAACAGTACCATCTTCTAGTCCCACTTTTCACCATCCTTGTGGCTGGGTTTGGGTACTATTCATATGGCCATATCATATTCCAACATTAGGTATTTACCATCAAGGCTGCCAAACTTGTGATTTTATGTAGAAACATTAGAGAGTTTGTAGAATTGAAACGTAGAAATGTAGAAATGTAAGTTTCTACAGTTTATGCAAAGTAACTTTGAAAAACTAGTAAAAGACCTAAAATGAATAATGAATGCATAAAAAATAAAGAAACTAAGTTCTCTTTTTCATAAAAACTCTTAATCCATAACATATCATTCATAAACATAGAACAGAAGAGATAAGATAACATTCTTTTCTATTATATTGATTGAAAGAAATTATAAATTGTAGGAGAATAAAACTTTTCAAGTTTTCTTGAATTTGTAATTACATAAATTAAATAAAAAAACTTTCTTGTAAACTTTACAACTATAACTCAACTTGAATTGATTCTATAAATGTAGAACATGAAGAGTTGAAGGGAGGAAAAAGATAGAGAGAGTGTGTGAAAATAAGATTAAAATGCAATAAGAAAGATGAATTATCCAAGTAGTTGATGAGCTTGTAAAAACATGATGCATATTTTATATTTTAGCTTATCTGACTTAAAAAGGTAAAACCAGTAAACTTAGTTAAAAATGTAAGATTCTAGTGAATTTATCAAGATTGGTTGAAATTGTAAGATTGTATAGAAAACATTCTACACATGGATCAACTTGGAATGGCCTCTTGAAATTGTAAACTCATAGAATTGTAAGGGTAAAATCAAGATTTTAACAACTATGTTTACCATAACAATCACTTGACTAATAAGATTTCTATTTCAAAATTCTTCATATATCTAAGTCATCTTCTTTATCTCTATTTGTTCCTTTCCTCAAGGGTCTCATTTTTGCTCATTTTTCTTCTACAATTATTCATGACATTTCACTAGGTTTAACTACCTCATCCATGTTTTTCTATATGTATTACCCTTTGTCTCATAATCATATGATGAAAGGGGAAATCAAGCTCCTTTAATATCTACTTGCAATACATCGCAACTTGATATGAACATTGATTTATTTAATCATATCCACTATCATGTCTTGAGTGCACATGATGTAGTAGTTTAGCCACATATATTACTTCAATACATAAGGCATTTCTTAAGCTAGGTATCATGTTTTTGTTTAGAAATTGTTATTAACTTTAATAAAATTATGTCAGATTGCCATGTGTTTTTCCCTGGTTTGGGGCATCATAACTTGTAGAATTGACCTATTGAAGAAATAAATTTCAAGAAAACACTTTTTCAAAAACACAGCCACTAAGGCAAATCATGCGAGCTTAGCTTAACCCAAAATGGAAACACAATGGGCATGGTTTCATCTAGAGTAAAATAGTAATTATAGTCATCCAACAAAGCCATAAATAAAGTTCCTCCAAAGTCTCATAAAAACCATATCAAAAGTGGATTATCTACTGAGATCAATTCTCCGAGACATCATCTCAAAACCCAACAAACCACAATAAATATCCATATAGAGGTCATCATTCGTACTTGAAATGATAAAAGAATAAGTTGTGAAGCCTTCCACAACAATCAAATACATACTCGAATGTCATATGCACATATTCTTATGCTACCACTATAGGTGTAGCATATTAATTTAAAGTCTAACAAGGAAGAATATCCAACATTCTAGATATACTAGCACAAATAAGAGTATTTATGAGTCTCACCAAATGACGGAGAAACAAAAGAGTTCCCAAATACAACAGTAGGGGATTGAAAAGCCTACATAACCTGTTAGAAAAGAAAAAAAAAAAGAAAGAAGTAGTCTTATTCATTTCATCTCCTTATGTCATACTGTTACTAAGCATGGTTTATTGCAATACTTTATATGGAGTTCTATTACCTCATATAATGTTGGCTATTTAGGGATTCGAAGAAATAGGTTCACATCATATATATTTTTTTTAATTAAAACATTTGAGATCCTTAAATTTCCATTAGGTCCATGTACTAAATTAAATTGGTAAGGGAAATGGATTTTACCTTATGCAAATCTAAGTCACATTGGTTATGTAAATCTGTAGGTGCTACAGTCTCATAAGCCTCATCTATGGTATCTGCACGAACAAATGGATCAAAAGTTTTTCCATGTGCTAGCACTTTGGAACAATTCCAAAACATGTGGGAAAATCCTCACAAGACCTCTTGTGTTTCCCCTTTTGGGTATGTAGAATTTCTTTGTAGATCTAATGGGATGGCAAGCATCGTTAACCCTAGATGCAACCTTTTATGTCCTAGTTATACTAAAGACAATATCCTCATGATTAAATATTATCATTAATAGGACACTTAATCCAAAGAGGGTTTCTATTAAAGAAATAGCAAGATTATAAAATATTTTTATTTATAATTTTAACAAATTAAGATTAATAAATAATTAAATGTTTCTTGGTAGGCTTATGCAAATTAAACTTAATCCATTTGATTCATTCTTTGTGTGAGACCCTGTGTGTTCACTTAATATTAGTTGTAAGCCTAAAACTCTTTTCGACCTATAAAACATAAGTAGTCTCTAGCAAGACGTTATGTCTGCCTAAATTAAGTGAAGATTAGCGATCTATTTTACCTGATTATAACTTATGCCATAATCATTTTATCACATATATCTAAATTGAACATAAGATATGGATTATGTTGCCCTTATATTGTTCAACCTATTATTTCTCGATCTCCAAGTGAATTGATTAGACAAATGATATTGATCATAATATCATTTAATTTAAGCATGGCAATGTATTTTTCAATCTCACTTATTGAAGGGCCTAAAGATACCTCTTTCATATGAGAGGGACAAAATATATCTTAATCACTCATCTCCCTCTACATGATTCACATTATACTTAAACACAATCTTTATAATTATCTAGTTAAAGGTAAAATTTGATTGAGTCAAATCACAATGTATCTCATGTTGGAATCCATGAAGATTTCAGGTCTAAGGATACAATGACATTGTTATTATGAGAACCACTTATGACATTAGTCCATGTAGCAATCTCATAATGGGTTAGTCTGTACTTAGTTCTCGAAGATGTACCTATGAGTTTCATTTGCATCTCCATACAAATAAACATTCCATGATTTTCAATCAAACATCATACTAGATTTAATTTAGCATTGTTCCCATAATATCAACATCGAAGGATATTTAGAATAATTGCATGATTATTCAAGGACATCATGTAAACATTATAACAATGAATTCCTCTTATAAAAAAGAATGACAATGTCCAATGATTAGTGTTACACGAGCCAAGTCTGAGCTGATAGAGATTGCTCTTGCAAACATCAAAAGGTAAGTTAGAGGTGCAATGGGGGTTATCTAGTGCGGTCACTCTACGTTCGAGTCAGTTTATTGGTAAGGATAGGGTGGTGCAAATAGAATGTCAAGATTGTTTTTCTATTTGTACTTTATGCTATTTTTCCTATTCACCCTTTGTTCTTCTAGTCCCTTACCAAGAAGGCGGGTGGGTGGGTTCGGGTTTATAGGGTTTAGGATCGTACTATGATACCTAATGCAAAGAATGTCAAGATATGTTGTTTTTTGTCTGTACTCTATGCTATTTTTCCTATTCACCCTCTATTCTTCTAGTCCCTTTTCCAGGAAGGCGAAGTGGATAGGTTGAGGTTTATAGGGTTTCAAGATTGTACTAGGATACCTAGTATAAGGCTTTGTACTAAGTATGGAAGTGGTACTCTGATAGCAAGGCTTAGCATCGTGGAGCATGGCCGAGTAGTTGGTATCCCCCCGACCACTAGATGTGACCCAGTCATGAGATGAGGACATGAGGTCAGGCTAGGTCGAGGTCGAGGTAATCAACCCAATGACCTAATGAGTTTTGAAGAGGTGTTCTGAGGTGCAAGCTCAAGGTCAAGTCTTATACTAGTTTGTATAGCTGAGGTGTTATGTTCTCTGAAATGAACTAAGCTGTTTCTTACATGGGTCGTTGAGGGCAAAGGTTACTATCCGCCTAAAAGGCCGAGTGCGCCTAAGGCTATATTTTACCATCAACATTTATCCCTCCAGTATCGATGTGGGAGCAGAGAAAGTGTATACCCATAAGGTCTTTGTCTTTAGAGAGTTTAAGTCGGGGCGAGCTAAGCTTTCCATTTGTGCTGCATCCCTTCTTAGTGATGCCTTATTACGAGAACCGTTGGATTTTTTTGGTAAAGTGTCATACCTAACATGCTTTATAGTATCCAAGGGGATGTGTTGTTTTTTAGGGGACCTATGGATTTGAAAGCTCCTGATATAATTGCATCTGGCTCTGCCAATCATGGTGATTAGTCATGATCTCAGGGCTAATGCCTACTCGCGGATCTCGAAGGGGCTGAGCCTTTTCACTTTCCTTATTCTTCTATAAGTACCCCATTTTTTGTGAGGGTTTCTTGGTAGTATTTTCTCTGTTTTTTTTCACTCCATTGAGAGAATTTCCGAATGTTTCTTTCATCTTCAATTCATAGGCCTTTTCCAAGCTATTAATGATGTCAAGTTCAGGTACCTCTACTACCCAATCTTTTTTGTTCGACTCAGCTAGCAGGGTTTAGTAATTTGGCCATGAGGTGGCGACAGAAGAGGGAGATACTGCATCAAGGTTTAGTGGTTTGAGTTGAGTGATAGGCATAGGTTGGAGTGGAGGCTCTGGTTCCATTATTGGCCATGAGCAGAGATTAGTCAAGTTTCTAAGGTCGGTGTTGAGGTACCGAGGTGCTTCCAATGCAGTTTCCTATGTTGAGTTAGCTAGGAGGGTTTATCAGGGTCCCAAGGATGTGTATCCTTCTAACGATTTGGAGAAGACACCGGTGGTCCCTTTGTACTCGAAAGTAGTGCTAGAAGATGGTCCCGAGGGTGGCCGCCCACATGGGATTCACAATAAGCTATCGAAGGGATTGATCAAGCTATATTAGAGTAAGAGATGCGTGATGCTCCACAGAATTAGGTGATTGTGAAGCTTAAGAAGTCTGATCGAGTGTGCCTCCTCGGTGGTCGGCAATTTGCTTTGTACAGGATATCATTCGAGTTCGGGCTGAGAGTGTCTTTCTCTCCTTTTCAAAAGGAGTTTTTGAATTTTCATCGTCTATGCCTGCTCAATTGTTGCCTAATGCCTAACGAATACTTATAGCTTTTGAGGCCATTTGTCTCAACGTGTCAATGTAACCTACTCCGACCTTGTTTTGGCACTTCTTTATTTACAAGAGGTTATCGGAGGGGTAGTGATACCTTACCAAACAACCTAAGTGTCCTTAGTTACTTTCTAGGTCATAAGTTTGAATGGGTTTGACTGGGAGCATGAGTTATGGGTAGTCAGGCGTAGGAGGACGGCATGCAACAAGGCTTTGATTTTTGTGTTGAGTGATGTAAGCCTATCCTTGAGAAGTCCCCGTCCTTAATGGCACATAATGCTAACGGGCTGATGGTGTTAGATGGTACCTTACGAGAGCGAAGTGGAAGGCTATATGATGCCACGTTTGTTATAAGGAACTTTGTAAACCCCGGTTTTCCCAGTAGTCAAGTAAACTTCGGGAATCGGAAAGCGAAACCCTAAATCGGATTAGTTCAAGCCTTGTGAAAGAAACTTAGAAACCTATATCCGGCTTTCCATCGGTTTCATATCAAAAGAAATCTTATAAAATAATTAATATGAAATATTGTTTTAAAGTATATTTCAAACCATAGAAATTTTTAATTTCAGAAAATTTTCTATTCCAAGCATTCCCGAGCCTCATTACGGAAAAGCGAGCCCAAGACTAGAAACTCAAAAAAATATTCCGTAATACTCTTTAGAACCGAAATTTTATAAGGATTTCAAAAATATAAATTTTATAAATTTTTTGGCTATAAAAATTACAGTTATAGCCTTTTCCCGTATTTTCTTTACTACCGGTAAAGTAGATGTCTTGTCTACTATTTATCACTATTCACAAGTACAACCTACAATACACACTACCCATGCCCTAGTCTTATATCCTTACAACTACTCATTATATTTTCTTTTCCAAGAAATTTTATTTCTTCCTAAATTATTACATTTAATACATTTTATTACATAAATTAAAATTTCAAATAAAATTAAATCACTCACTCTCTCTCTCACTTGATGGCTAGCGCACCCCCATTTTTCCCCTCACATTGTTTTATTTTCTTTTTTTTTATAATACAACAAACCCTAATTTACTTAATATATATACTCATTTACACTCTCTCTCCTCATTTCTACTCTTTCAAAATTTTTAAAGAGCAAAACCCTCTCTTTTTCTTTTCTTTGCCGTGAACCCTAAACCCCCCCCCCCCCCCCCCCCCCCCCACCCACACACACACACACACACACACTTCAAGTTCATTTCTTCATCAAATCTTTCTTTGGGTGATGATTCTTGAGCCTTATTACTACTTAATCTTGTAATGGCAAGATTATTCGTGTGTGTTTTCACTTTAAATCCCCATGAGCAAGTGCTAGGGATAAGAAAATGCTAATACATGAATATCAAGCCATCACAAGAGTAGATCTTATGTTTGATGAGCTTTTGTTGAAATATTATCATGTTCATGCATATAAAAGTAGAGATATTGCATGAAAAATATATGTTCATACTCTTAAACTCCTTTTCATGCACTATAAGTAGTAGATCTAGCACTTAGACACTCATATTATACTTGACATTCATGTTCATATAGATATTTTGTGTTTTCATGCATTAATTCTCATAAAGATTTAGTCTTGTATATATAAATGTGATAGTTGGTAGATCTTTATGTGGATAAGACAAGGAACTTGAAAAGAAAAGGTTTTCATTAGAAATGTTCAAAAGAAAATTCGTATAACTTCCAAACCCTATTTTAAAAACCTTGTAACAACTTTGAAACTCATGTTTTATATGAAAAATGGAGGGTATAAGTAATAGATATCATTAAGTAATGATTTTTATAAGTTGAAATGAGTTTGGATGAGAGTAATGTGTAAAACAAGGAGTAGAATCAAGATGGAAAATTTTGAGTTAGTAGTCAACTTGTAAAATCCGTAACCTTGGATGATGCCTATGTAAGCACCTATTATTCAAACTCAAAATGAATGTTTTATGTGTTAAATGAATTCCTTAGGTAGTGGATAGTAAAGTCTTGAATTTCAATGCATTACACAAGTTTTCCCAAAGGAATCATTCAAAAAAAGAATTTTCAAAAATTCGGATTTTTGAGTAAAGCCTATTTAAAAACATATTTGCAAAGTGTAAAATGTAAATTTTTATGTAGAAATGAAGGTCTTCGGTAGTATAGGTGATGAAGACTCATTTTTAATTAAGATAGCTAGAAATTCCTAAGAATGAAATCCAAAACACTAATGTGGTGTCAAAATTAGAAAATTGGATTTTTAAGAAGTAGTTATTGTTAGAGTCTTGCAAAATTAAGGAGTTTGAAAGTTTCTTTTACCAAAAATCATTAAGATCATGCTTACATTGAACTCATCGCATGTCATTCATGATAGGAAATCATTCATACTTCATATATACTTGAATCATCAACCAGATACATTCCAAACAAGTGCAAAACTATTTTTCGGAAAGGGGAATGGTTAGTGATCACATCTGATCCCTCTGTTCCATGACCTAAATGTTTTCAAAAATTGGAAATAATATTATAATTAGGTAGATCTTTCAAAGTAGATATAAATCGATATAAAATATGCGAAATTCCGAGTTAAAATGACCAAGTTATGGCCGTTTTAAGTTGGAACTTCCACAAATAGTGAGAATCGATTTTTATTAGTTTTATACATAGTTTGGATTAGTTAAGTGATAAAGTCCTCATTAAGGTATTCTTCTTTGGTAGGTGATCCCGAGACCGACGAATCCCTGTCACCATTACTACTATTAAAAGACCGGCGTACCATGGCCGAGTGAGTATCACGTCCAATTTCAATTATTGCGTGTGATTGTAATGATAGCTGCACTAGTTACTTAGCAAAGATAAAATGAATATGCATGATGGGGGTTGAATGGGAATTATATTTTTCTGTTGTTGTTATGTGAAGTTGAATTTAAAGAATATCAAAGCCGGGTGATAAATCATTGCTTGTATAGATAAGCTAGGATTGATTTTCTGCGAATATTGTTTGCTCACCTAAATGAACTAGCATAATTGATTATTCAAATTGAAGATGAACTTGAACTCATTCATAACACGATGGGGGTGGAGCATTAGCATTTGTTGGTTAATCGTGATCCATAAAACGAATATGAGTTGGTTAATCGTGATCCATAAAACAATATATGAGTTGGTTGACCGTAAGCCTAAATGGCATCGTATCGTAGGATTCGTTAATCTGCTAACTCGGGATGGAGGGTGTAAGTCCATCCACATATGATTTCCAACTAGTCATATGTTTGTTGAATTCACGTGTTTGATGCATACCATTTGTCTTATTAATCACTTACTTGAATGATATGTTTTAATTGCAATATGGAAGTTTTCACTCACTAAGCTAGTATAGCTTATACCTCTATAGTTTTTATTTGTTGCAGCACAGTTTATTTGGCTTAGGCCAAGGTAGGCTACAGCTCAGGTACAGGAGCTAGGCGTTTTGCTATAGAAGTTGTATCCAATTTTGTTTAGACTTCCACAGGAAACCAAAAGACTCTAGATGACTGTAATGAACCTTTAATATTCTTTTGCGGGGGAATGCCCCTTAGACCTTGTAATTTTTATATATGCGTTTTGATTTATCATCTAATGCTATTGAATGCCGCATTAAACTTCTTAACTTCATTGAATAGAGTATTCTATTATCGTAAAAGGACGCCTTATATCTATATAAGACTCCCCGAAAGACTCCGATAGTAATTCGAAGGTCTTATATGGCATGTGGCGGACTGTTACGTTTGGGATACCCTACGGGGCATGACAAACTTTGTGAATGCGAGGCCGATAACTGGAGGTGTGACCTCAGCATCGAGGTATCTCTCTCTCTCTTTTCCTTTCCCTCGAATGACCTATCGAGTTGAGCTCTACGGAAAGGTTCTTTCTGCAGTCGAGGGGTATGAGCTATTGAGCTCGACTGGGTAGTAATTTTACGTCGATGCTGACTTAGTTGTTTTTTGTTGTGCAAAGCCCATGGTAAACTTGCCTATGTGCTAACAAGTCCTTTGAAGAAATGAAAGAAGCTATCAGCAAAGAGACTGAGTTGAGGAGCGACCTACTGATGTTAGGGTGCCACTGAGCTTGCTTGCCCATAATTGATCTTGATGAGTAGGAGTGGAGAGTTAGAGAAGGGTTGTGGGAGCTAGAGGTGTGAGTGATGCTGGTAAGGTCAGTACTGGTGTTGTGTCACGCCCTAAAGGGTACCCTATAGTCTGCCACTCAATAATAAAACTTAAGTATGACAACCTTAGTCATTTTGAAAAGCTTCGATATTAAGTGTAAGGCGTGCTCTCACAAATTTAGAGGACCATACTTTGAAATATGAAGCTTAAAAAGATACAATAACAAATTAAGAAAAAGGAATTCATAATATTCATTCATTCATATAATTTTCTAACAAGTCTTAGGGGCATTCCCCTACCAAAATAACTATAATCTATTACAAGAATTTTCTACGAAGTCTACATCCAAACTAATGCTAAACTTCATCTAAAAATTTCCTTAACCAAAAAAGGGAAAATACCTAACTGCAGGGTCCACGTGGCCTCAACCACAAATAGTTAAACTGCAAAAGATATCTATAGGGGTATAAGCTAATAGGCTTAATGAGAATTATTTCCATAAGCAAAATCTTGTGTAGAAAATTCAAACAAGCAATCAAGTGAAATGCAACATACATTTGAGCAAACAAGGCATATAGTTTTATGGGAACTATATGTTGAATAGATTTATACCCTTCATTTAGGGGTTTGGTGATGTGTAATCTCAAAACGAGTAGTTTTAGTTAAGTTATGCTTTCGATCATTATCACCAAGCATATAAAGTCTACTTGGGTTGAGCCATGCCTCCGGATTTCCGTCAAGCATTGGTTTGATTCTATGTCGCCAAGCAATCGCTTTCGATCATAGCCGCCAACTGTTGCTTTCGACCATGCTACTATCTTTTCACCCAAGGATAATAACCCCATGCAATGTGACTCACTTCATGGTATGCATGAATCAATTTATTTAAGATATCATAATGTTATTATTATCAATCTTAAGGTGATCATAGAAATTCATACATATCAAGTTCTCTACTAAAACAAACAATTACTTACAATCAATTCCCTCCTTGATATTCTTATAATTCTTTCAACAATTTTTACATACATAACAATTTGTCTTTCCTTAATTCTAGTGAAACTAAACTACAAGCACAATTAAGTATTGTATTAAGGAAATAAACTCACGTTGCCATGGTGGTAAGTCTTCCAAATGGATGAGTCGAACAAACAAAACACTAAGTCGAAATAATTCTCGGGATATGGGTATTCCTCTTCGGGATCACCTAGTCAAGAAAAATACCCGAAATGGTATATCTTGATAACCTTATTGAAATTTGACAAAACTATGTCATAAGAACGTTAAAGTTCACATAGAAGATAATTCCAATTTAAAATAGCTATAACTTGGTCATTTTAACTTGGAATTACGCATATAATATACCGATTTCTATCTATTCGAAAAGATCTATCTATTTCTAAAATTATTTTTATCAAACTAGGTCATTCATACTCTGAAACAGTGGCGATCAGATTCACCATGAATTTTCCCATCCTAAAAGTATTTGTTTCAAATATTAAATCATCCAAAAATTGCTTTGATAAATACTTAGTTATCCATATAGTTAAGAAATTCCTTTTTATTGATATATATCTCATATTTCATCCATGCTCAAGTGTTTATTGTCCAACCAAAATTCTTAGTAAAACAATGTTAGTTAGAAGTTTAAAAACTACAAGAAATCCATTTTGTAAACCTTTAAAATGAATATTTTGATTCTTTTGTTTTCAAAGAATTATTTTATGTTTATCTTACTATTTTTCTTAAAGACTTTTTAATACTAATAAATTTCTCTATTTTCCTTTTAGTATTTTTTTAATATTGGTGTCACTTTTGCTATTAGTTTTTCTATATGACTTTTCTTTGATCATTACTCGAAAAATCTTGGTTTGAAAACTCTCATTCCCTTTTAATGAGTTTCCTTATATTATGTTTTTATGGAAAAAATTTAGTACTAAAAGTCATCTTCTTTTGGAAAACAATGTAATATAGAAATGATTAAAAAGCTTTTCAAAACAAAGGTAGCTTTAAAATTATAGTGAGTTCTTCCTAAAATTTTGAAAAAAAAAATAGATTTACTTTTATTAAATCATAAATTCTAAATTTCACATAAAACCATTCTTAGGTGATAAAATCTCTTTTTTTGCAAAAAGTATAATTGAAGCTTTAAGGTTTAGACAACAATCTTTATGTGCATGATCATGAGAACAATAACAAGAAAAAATAGCATAATGAATAATAAAGCCAAGTATTGGGAGTTTTAGCTTTTCAAAGCTCCTGGAACTAAGACATAGACTAGTCCCAAATAGAAACGGAAATAAGAGAGAGAAAATTATTTTGACTTGATGAGGACAAGTTAAGACTAGAGACTAGTCTTAAAACAACATGAAATAAATAAATTGCAAGGAAGAAAATAAATAAATAAATTGCTTTGCATAAAAATAAACAAATTGCAAGTGAGCTTATATGCTCTAAAGAATATATATATATATAGATACATAATTATATTTAGTTAGATATAATAACAATAATAATATGAACAAAATAAAATAATAACATATACGGAAGTAGTTCTTCATTAACAAGAACAATACATGAACATAGTATAGCTTCCATAACATTAAGTTTTAGGAAACTCATACCATGGTCATGTAAAGTTACATGACATGGTAGAAACAAATATATAAAGAATAATTTACCTAAAAAGGATTTTGGAGAATTTTGTATGAATGGGTTTTGTGTATGTGGAAGGGATTTGAAGTATTTTGGGAGAGTTTTGAGAGTATTTAGGGAGAGAGTTTTGAGATGACAATTTTTGAGAGTTTTGGTAGTGAATTTGTGGGTAGTAAATGTGTGAATGAAGTGAAAGAGGAGGGATGTATTTATAAGAAAAGATGAGTGAATTTTGTGTGATTTAAATAAAAAAATTGAAAAAATTGAGAGAGAGACAAAAGGGGGGAAGGGAGTGCTGGCCATATAGAAGACAGAGGGGGAGATATGATAGTTTTTTGTAGTTTTGTTAATTAAATGTAATAATAAGTAAAGTAGATATGATGTAAAGTTATGGGAAAGGTAAAAAGTAAAGATAATAGGTGTATAGAGTGTAAGATTAGGTGTTAGAAAAAGTAGAGATAAATGAATAGTGTAGAATAGTGATGAATAGTGTAATGTAAAGTAGATATGGCTAATAATGTACTGATAGTAGGAAAAAACGTGTATAAATGCGATATCTGCTAACTTTACTTATTGAAAAATTATAAAACTGATATTTTTGAAAACCTTACATTTTTATGAGTCTAACAGTATATCAGAAATATTTTTACTATTCCAAGCTTCGGGACACGTTTTTCAAGAACTGTATCCGTTCAGGTTCAGAACGATTTGCGGTTTTGCTAATATGATATTTTTAAGCTTGCTTATGTTATTACGAACTATTCTACATACTAATCTCTTACTTACTCACTTAGGGTTGCGAACATGGGATTGCTGGACTTAAACTGCTACGTCTAACTAGGGTTTTGTTGGCTTTAGAGTTTCCAACTGACCTTCCGATTAGGGTTTAAACTTAACCGATCACAAAACTTTGGGAGTTTATAGTTGGCGTTGGTGAGGGAGGCATGAATCCACCTCTTTGGCTCCATGTCGGGAAGAACATGGTTCAATCCATCAATCCCCCATGTTGGTGCGGGTTCGAGCTCCTGTTAGTGCTGGTAAGGTACATATGAGCAATTTTGCTAGCACAGAAGGTTGGATGTTGGTCCGTAATCATGGGAGCTAGCCTGGGATGGGTATCACTGGTATCTCACTTGATTTCATCGAAGGGAAGGTATTGAAATGGAGTGACATTGCGGTAAATTGGTCATCCTTTGATGAGATTGGATAGCTTGATGACCTTAGGAAGTTGAGGGCCTTCTATGATGAATTGTCATCGGTAGATTTGGTTGTAGATTTCTCTGCTTGGAAGACTTATGAGGTAACGGTATTGTTTATGTTTGTTAAATTTCGTAGTTAAGCGAAACTGAGTTATGTTTGGCAAGCTATATTAACTATTCTTTATTATAGGCTCTGGTAATTGTTACTGTAAACCCCCAAAAATTTTCATAATCCTTAAAAATAATTCTAGAAGTATAAATATCAAAAAACCCGAAAAAAAAAATCAACTTGAGATTAAAACTCAATTCTAGACCGAGTTAAATACCGGAAACGAAACCCTAAAACTCGAACCAAGTTAAAACTTAATTCCGAATGAGAACAAAAACGAGTTTTCTCAATCTTGAGAAAACAAGAACCCTTGAAACAAAATATAAATTCTAACTACCGGTTTAATCAACGTCCGTACATTAATTAAATTACCTAACCATTTTCTAACACGTAAATCAAGACAATATATCCAAATAACGATCAACAGAAAAATCTTAAAACCTTCGATAAATTTCAGAAATCACAAATTTCAAATTCTCACCAAAAGTCAAACTGAGTCAACTCATAACCCTAGACTCGGTTAAACGATTCCGAGAACTAAAAACTATTAAATAATCACAAATAAAATAAAACATAAATTTCGAGCTAAATTTTTTTTAAAACAATCAAAACTCAAAAGAATTATACGATATTACAAATATTCCGACAGAATCGGAAATCAAAACGAAACCCTAAAAGTCAACAAGCCTATAACGAACCCTAGTGTTTAAGATCCGGCAATCCCGCGTTTTCAAACCCTAGAAAATGAAATTAAGTTAATGGCCTAAAATAGTTCGTAATAACGTAGGGTAACATAAAAATATCAGATTCGCGAATTTTGAGTGACCTTCGGACCCAAACGGGATCGGTTCTCGAAAAGCGTGTCCCGGAGCTCGGAATATTAAAAATATTCCATTTATACCAATAGACTCGTAAAAATACAAGGATTCCAAAAATAGCAGTTTTAGAATTTTTCGGTAGTTAAAAATTACAGATATCGCATTATTACGCGTATTTTTTTTATTACTATCGGTACTTTAATTGTCTAGTCTACTATTCATAGTACTTTTATACTATTCATTACTATTCACCTATCTCTACTTTTTCTTACACCTATTTCTTACACCTACATATCTATTTTCTTACTTTTTTTTCATTTCCAATACACCTTTATTCACATCAACTTTACACATTACTTCTTTATTACACAAACAAATAAAATAAAAACAATTTCCCTCCCCCCCTTCTAAAGCTCAAAACCGGCGCCCCCCTCCCCTCTTGCATCCATTTATTTTTCTTTTTCAAATTATTTAATTACATAAAAAATTCACTCCAAAAATTCTATAAATACCCCCTTCCTCTTTCATTCTTTCACACAATTCATTTCACTACCAAAACTCTCTCAAAATCTCCACAAATTCTCTCATCAAGAATTCTCTCTACCAAAACTCTCTCAAACCAATTCCTCACAAAAATCATCTCTCATACATAAACTATCTACCACATATCACTACTCACATAATACCCATTTCATTAACCATCTCCATACCTCTTACATACTTTAGGTAAATATTTCTTTCATCCATTATTCATCCATGTCATGTAACTTAACATGACTATGGTGTTGTTTTGAAACTCATATGAGTAGTAAAAGCAACAACATGTTCATGTTTTGTTCTTGTACATAAAGCCTCTTACTTTATTATGTTGTTATTATTGCTATTATTATATTATGTATACTATGTATATATATTTATTTAGAGCATATAAGCTCATTTGTTATTTATTTATATTCAAGTTATGCAATTTATTTATTTTATGTAATTATTAAGACTAGTCTTTCTAGTCTTAGACTTGTCCACATCAAGTCAAAATAATCTTTTGTTCATTTTCTTTAAATCTTTCAGGACTAGTCCGTTCTTAGTCCTGGGATGCCTTGATAAAGCTAAGGCTCCAATACTTGATCGGGATTCCTTAATGAAGCTAAGGTTCCCAATGCTTGATATTTTATTTTCTTGCTCATTAATTATTTTTAGTATTTTCTTATGCTATTATTATTTTATATGCTCATGATACTTGCATTTGCGTAATGTTAATGTCTCAACTAATCTAAAAATAGAATTGTGTTTTACTAAATAAACCCAAAGCTAAGTTTATGAATTACCATAAAAACATGAAGTTATTATCAACAACCTAGAAATAGAATAATACAAGTTTTCTCAAAGTTTTCTTAAATAACAAAGATAGTTTTACCGAGAAAACATAAATAAATATTTTCCTTGTATTTTATGGTAATCTAAGTTTTTAGAAAAATAAATCGTTAATATTGAAAGTCTAAGACTTAAATTCTTTTCTAAAACTAAGGAACAAACTAGTTTTCAAAGTTAAGACAAAAATCAACTCATCAAGTTATGAACCCACTTAGGAAAAAATAATGATTTTCAAATTTCTAAAAGAAGGAACTAATTTTCAAAGGAATATAAAGGAGGTAAGATTTATAATAATGGATTTTATAAAAAATGATTCTTTTCAAAAGAAATGAAAGAACAAGTTTTGGAAAGCAAAAGCTTATATTTTAAAAATGAATATAAGAAGACAAAAATTCATTTTCTAAAACCATCCTAAATACAAAATTATAAAAAGGTTTTGAACAACCTAATGTACTTTTTGATAAAAATAGATCTTTTATCACTAGAAGCGAAATTTATGAAAAACTAAGGTTAAAAGGAAAATTTACCTGTTTTGGAAAAGGAAATGAAGGAAATAAAATAAGAATATACTCATTTATAACAACCTAGTAAAAAATATAAAGTTTCTTTAAATACTTGAAAAGAAAATTTCAAAGTTAAAGTTTAAATGAATTGTTTTATGAAATAAATTGTTGAGACAGTACCATTAGGATTTATGCATATAAAGTGAGCGTACCTATATATTCAAAAGTGTTTATCAAATATATTTATATTGTTACAAAAGGATTTTCTTTAAAATGAGTTGAGTTAGAAATGGATTTTTGCAAAAGTTTAGAAAATTCGTTTTAAATCTGTACCTGACGTTTTCGGAACCCAAATGACCTTTTATGACCAAGATAAGTTTAGAAATGGATAGAAATTTTCGAATAGGTAGAAAACGGTATATCATATGCGAAATTCCGAGTTAAGATGAGCAAGTTATGGCCATTTTAAGTTGGAATTTCTTCTTATACGATTTTTACCGCGATTTTAAGAAAAGTTTAGAATCTCCAAGAATAGAAATTCATGAAAGACTTATCCCGGGTATTTCTTTTGTCTAGGTGACGAAGGATACGAGAATACCCTACCCGAGGATTACTACGACTAAGAAGATAGCGAAATGGACGAGTGAGTTATTCCTTCTAATTTCGTTACCTTGCTTGTGCTTGTAATGTAGTAGCATTAGTATACTAAGAAAAGATAAAAACAAATATATTTGGGGATTTCGGGATCATGCGTATATATATGATTCTATGTTTATGCGTGAATTGAGAATTAAGAATATCGCAACTTCGATCTGCTTGTTAAATAATTTTGTTTACTTACTTGTATGATTATCTATTGTTGCTAAATTGATTGATCGCCTCTAATAAACCTTAATAAGGTTTGACCTAAGAACAATAAAACATTCACGCATAGCATCCATCGAGTCACATCTATTTCTGAAGGCTGCTACTCCTACGCGTAGAGTTGGATTGGCTGTGATCGTGCGGTGCCACGGGCCATGTTCCTTCCTGGAGAATCCAAATCGCTCGGGGAAAGCTACTCTAGGTTCGGAGCCGAGCCAACCAAACGCTGTGGGTGAGGACCTGGGGACTAGCAGTAGAAGGTCGATGACCTTCAACCCCGGTTCCCTAACCTTTGATACGGAGGGGTAAATCCGTTATATATATGGTTTCCGGATGACTATATATATTCGCGTAATCATGTGATTGTTGCATTGTATGCATAGCATATGTGTGATTAAATAATAAACTTGTTTGAAAATATGATGCGAATGAAAAGGAATATCTCACTAAGCTAGTTGTAGCTTATACCCCTATAGATTTTGTTGAAACAGGTATATTCGTGGATTAAATTTGAGGATCATGACATTAAGGAAGTCATGGATGGATGATTAAGGATATGGAATCATACGATGAAGAAATTTTGTAAGGTTCTTTATATGTGATAACTTATATGGTTAGGGACGTATATTTATTTGAAGATAATAGAAGGATATGCCCTTAAGAATTGAAATGTGATATGCTTATGTTTTATATTAAGTATTCTCTTTGCCTTGTTACTTATTTATTATCAATGTAAATTGCGCTACTCCGATGCGTCCCCTTGGTTGTGATGTACGCCTTGTACATAATATGGAAGCCTTTGCATGACTAAGGTAGTCATTCCTAGGCTTTAGTATTGTGTATGGCGGACTGCCACGTTTAGGGTACCCCTCGGGGCGTGACAGTTACTGAGGTCTTTCGACTATTGAGGGAGAGTTGCGGGGTAGTACGTTGTATTTTATTGGCGCTTTTCCTTTTCTCTATTTCCTCCTTTTTTTTGTCTTTTTTTGCATGTCTCATTTACTCAAGGAGCTGCTGAGGTCAAGGCACAAAAGGCAAGCTTGGAGAAGGAGCTTGCCAAAGTGAAGCAAAGTGAGGTACGGATGAAGAGCGATTTGATTGACCGACGAACACGATAAGTTGTGTGTTGAGATGAAGGATAGGATCATACAAGTGTGGGTTGACATAAGCGATGCGAAGAGGAGACAAGCATCTATGGAGACTGCAACGAGCAAGTTTTAAGACAAATGGAAAAATGTGAAGGAGGAACGAGACAAGCTTTCTCACCTGGTGAACAAGATGGAGACCACCATGAGGATGCAAAGATGAGAACTTGAGATTACCGCACCAGAAAAGGGAAGCTATTGGAGAGCTTGCACTCGCTAAAGGGAGACTGTGAGAAGCTGAAGGTAAGGCTATCTTGGTTTTTATTCACATCATTCATTGTTTTTTTGATGGCTTCCTTTTAGCTAATTATTGTTGTTTTCGTAGGGTCGTGTCATGGATCTTCAAAGTCGTCAACTCATTCTTGAGGTGACCAAGTAGCAGGTGATTCATGAGTTGTTTAAGAGCCAAAAGTGGAAGGATATGCAAGTCAAACTTATTTAAGACATTGCGAAGTTGATAAGGAGCGAACTGTTGGAGAAGTGTCTGGACCTAGATGTTGGCTTCTTAGTAGCTTGCTTAGGGGAAGTTCCCAACGAAGGCTCTAGCGATGAGAGTGATGGTAAGGGTGATGGCGAACGAGGTGGAGAGGCTACTACTAAGGGCATAGTTGAGGCTATTACGGAGGAGGTTGCTAAGGTCGTTGAGGAACTGGGGGTCATTGGTCACCAAGGAATTGACGATCTTGATGCTCACGAAAGCCATGGTGAGGGTGTCATGATGACTCATGAACACGACTAGGAGGTCTTGTTGTTAGCGACTTTTGACGTCAGTGATGCGCCTCAAGTCGAAGGCCCTTTCGAGAGGCAGTTGAAGCTGGCCCTATTAAGAAATTTAAGAACCTAATTGGAAAAACGAAATAAGATTTTAAAATTGATTACGAATACGTATGATTTTGGTCAAAATTCTAGAACTCACCCTCTTATGAAATTGAAATTATGATTTAGAAAATAGGCACATGCTCAAATCAAAAGTCCAATGAGAGTAGTATGATTTATGAGAGGAACAATTTATTTACCAGTGATTATAGATAAACTACTCAAGATGGACATCTATGTTATGATCAAAACTTAGCAACCCACAAGGGAAGTAGGCTCTTGTAAGTTTTATGGTAAGTTCAATAAACACCGCAATTAATCAAACTGATTATTAATACAAGGTAACAAATGGAATTTTGATGCAAACCCTCGCATAATCCCACACCTGTGCATTGCGAGAGTTCTTCGATAGTAAATTCATTTTAGTGTAATTTATAACAATAAAGTAAATTTATTTGTTAAATTAGTAGTTATTGTAGTGATAATTTTAGTAACTTAAAATTTCAAAATCCCAAAATTTGTTTTATTTAGATTAGGTTGGAATACCATAGTTTGGCACTTTGCTTGAGTTTCCTAAAAAAAAAAAGGTTAATGTTGTGAATGATACCTTAACTTTGTAAAATATATAATTAACTATCTAAACTTTGAAATTGATTGATTTAGTACATGAAAGAACTTTTTGTGCATGTCAATGGTACTTTCGTCATATTGGCTAACACTGTCATCCTATGTAGCGATTTTAACTAACATGATGAGAGTACTATTAACATATGTAAGAAATTTTTTATACTAAATTAATTCATTTTATTGTTTAGGTACTAAATTGATTAATTTCAAAGTTTAAGTATCTAATTGCATGTTTTGCTAAAATTAAGATACCATCTGTGGCATTGGCCTAAAAAAATATGACCTGTTTTCTCACTCGATACAATTGGTACAACTAATACACTTGCCATGCAAGCAATTTAATTAATTTTTTTAAAAGAAAAGTATGAGTTATGATTATTTTGAAAATTAATGACATAAGGTGTTACTTAATCACAAAACTAAGCAATATTGAAAATGAAATTTCAATTGGTATTTTTGTAAAAACAATAAAATGAAAAGTATATAAGTCCAACTTTATAGGGACTTATTAGGTACTTAATTTTAGGGAAATGTCCAATTTGGTACTTGAACTTTGATGAAAAGATTAATTAGGTACGTGAACTTTAAAAAGTTCAATTTCATACCAATTGAACTTTTCATATCCCTAAATTCTACCCCATTTAACATTCCCTGATGGGAATCAAGCTACACCAATCATAGGTCTTGTCACACGAGCACGAGCTAAAAGATTGCAGAATATAGTGTCAGGTCTTATCAGATGGCTTGGAACCTAATGAAGGTCAATTGGTGAATACATTGATATTGCATGGCGGAAGCCAATATTTTAATGTCAATTGTCTATTGGTTCAACAAGAAAACTCATCAAGGGAAGTAAATGAAGAAAAAAAGCTGATTGGATCAAGCCACCCCTATACCGGCGGTGTAAGTTAGAAGGCTAGCGGTGTACACATTAGAGTTGGCAGCGTACAACCAACGTGGAAATGGAAGCATCATGCACAAAAAGTCTACACCGCCTCCATCACCAGTAGCGTACGAACATACATTGGTGGCATATGATTAGGCTGGCGACGTACTACTAGCATAGACTTAAAGTTCGTTTTTTAATCTTTTTCGAATTTTTTTATGTGACTCACATAAGTACTCTTTGTAATTCAAACAATAGTAGTTTTTGTCAGTCTATGAATGCCCTTTGAGATTCAATTTCACTCTCATTAATCGATTTTGGTTGTGGTGAGTATCTTTGTTCTTATCAATCTATGATTGTGGTGAACAAACCCATTTAAGCTAGTTTGTGTATATCAAACTGGTTAGAGTGTAGTGCAGGTTATTCTTAGTGAGTCATGTCTTCGAATAACTCTGTTCATATCTTATTTGAATTGAGCATTTTGGGCGATTGCAAATAGTTTGTAATTTGAATTGATTGTCTAGAGTTCTTCAATTCTAAGCATATCATCTTTTGGTATCAAAGCGTTCTTAGCCTTTTAGGCATATCATATTTTGGTATTAGAGCCTAGGTTTGCAAACTAGGGTTCATAGCAGTTGTTTCGGATTGTTGTAGTTGAAAAGATCAAAACTTTGATTCAGATTAGGGCTTTCACTGTGGTTGTGTTCTTTGTGATTTTGGTAGAGTTTTTGATTGTGAAGGATGTCAAACGATAGTGTGAATGCGAATGGTAGGAATGATGAGAATCGTCAGGTTAAGGGTAGGGATGCAACCGGGGCAGGTTCGGGACAGATTTTTTGAAACCCAAACCCGACCCGAGTCCTTAATGGGTGTCCCAAAACCCAAGAAAAACCCTATCAGGTTTTTTTTTGTCATTCCAAAACCCGACCCGCTAGGATTTAAAGAACCCATAACCCGACCCGATTCCAAGATTTTTAATTTTTTTTCTATAAAAAATAAAGCAAAATAAATAATTTTGTTTTAAGTTATTAATGATACAAACACTTATATTGAAAAAATGAATTTTAGACAATAATATCATATAAAATGATGCAAACACTTAATTTCTACTTACTTTCACATATATATAATATAAATGGGATCCTTGCTTTAATAAATTAATATTTTTAATTTTTTAATATTTTGAATTTATATCGGGTCAGGTTTTCCCAACGGGTTACATAACAAACCCAAAACTCGACCCGATAACTTATCGGTTTTTTTTTTTAATCCCAAAACCCTATAGGGTTTTTAGTGGGTTGGGCGGTCGGGTACCCTATAATGACCCAACCCGCTTGCATCCTTAGTTAAGGGAGGTCAAGGGCAACGTGTTGCAGGTGGTTGAGGAATAGTTGAGGAGCAATTGCAGGCCTTGATTAGTCTTGTTACTACCCTATCTACAAGGTTAGAACAGATGGCTTTAGGACAACAGCCTGTAGTTAATCCATAAGCACCACCTCCTATAGCAAATCTTGATATTCGATGGGAAGGAATAGGCAGAAGCAATAGAGGCAGGTGGGATTGGGTGATGATTATGGTTACCGTGAAGGAAGAGGTGATAATTATGGAGATGAATAAGATAATCGTGAGTTCCAACGACCTTGAAGGTTGGAATATATAAATACAAATGCCTTCATTTATAGGAGTAGGGTCTCCTGATGATTATTTGGATTGGAGGACAAGGTTGAGGGTTCGTTCGAATGTTATGACATATGACCATACTAAAGTTCGTTTAGTGGCTGTAGAATTTATTAGGTATGCAGCCTCATGGTGGAAGAATGTTTTAGCCACATGGCGGAGAGATGGAGAGGTTGAAATCTAAACTTGGCAAGAGATGAAGCGAATTCTGAAGTGAAGGTTTATACCAGAACATTACAAGCATGAACTGTTTATGCACCTTCAGACTTTAAGGTAGGGGGAAAGACTGTGGATTAATATGTCTAGAGTTTGAGACTTTGATGATTCAGTGTGGAGCCATTGAACCTCCTAGGTAGACAATAGCGAGATTTGTCACTGGTCTCAAATATGATTGCATGTATAATGGAATTGTAGCAATATGACACTCTAGAGGAAGCCATTCAATTAGCATTGAAGGTTGAAAGACATAGGCATTCTAATCCTTATCAGGCATTGACTAAAAGGTATGGTTCTTCTACTAGATCTACTTCTCCTTATAGTAGAAATATAGAGAAGTATGTGAATAAGAATTCAATAGTTGTGATTACTGAAGGGGAGAGGTGTAATACTAATAAGGGTAATGATAACAAGAGAGAAACTACAAGTTCATTAGGTAAGAAAACCCACCAAATTAAGTGTTTTAAATGCTTCGGTTTTGGACACATAGCTACACAATGTCTAAATCAAAGAGTGACGACTGCCATCGAAATAGAAAGTGAAGGTGAGGAGGAGGAGGTGTATGAACCGGAAGATATCTCAACAGTGTTAGATGAGTATTATGGGGATGCTAGTGCAAACGTAACATGGTGATGGAGAAGATCAATATTATCTATCAATGTGTTGAGGAGGGTCATGTCTACTTTTCCTTTCACTAAGGAGGAATAGAGGGAGAATCTTTTTCACATTTCTTGCAAGGTCAAGGATAATCTGTTATACCCTAATGGGTACCTTAAACGTGACAACCTACCATACACAATATTAAAACTTAAGAATGACTACCTCAGTCACTCGAAAGCTTTCATATTGGTACAAGGCGTACATTCACAACAAAGGAAAATCGGTGGAGTTATGCATTTCAAGATAATGACAGCGGAACATATAAAATAAATCTTAATATAATTCATCAAAATACAAATTTCTACAACTTCTACAGGGCATTCCCCTGATGACTCTCCACAATAACAAATTCTTACTAAGGAAAATACTAATAGAAGATTTTAAAAGAAATCTAATCTAAGACTTCAAAACAAAATTCCTCCAGAAGCTTCCAAAAAGCATAAGTTCTACCCGGATGGACATGGTGGTCTTAGGTACAAAAATAACGATCTTGCAACATCAAAAATCTATTGGGAAATAAACATAACTAGCTTAGTGAGATAATTCTTATGCAAAAGTACTCATAACAAACACTCAAACAAGTCCATTAAACAAGTATATGAAATGCAAGTACCATATAATCAAACAATACATACGACTATCAGTTTCTTATGTAGAATGGATTTACACCTCCATTCGGTGGTTAGGAAATGATTTGGAATGGGCCCCAGTCGACCTCCTTGAAAGTTTGTGCGCATCTTGGGGTTCCAATGAACTATAATACTAGTCCGTGAGATTTCCTTACCTAAAGCGATCGATTCGACTCGGCTACACCTTGAGGTCATATTTCTCAAACGTCTTAATTCTCAAGATGTAGCTAGGCAGCTTACCTTTTCGATCCCATGTTGAGGAGTAGTAGCAAAATGCGAAATGATATTCTAAGTGATATGCATGAACAATTTAGTTTAAGGAAATTTCTAATTCGACATTAATTCATTTAAGAAGATCAATCAATATTTACACATACTGCAACATACATAGAGACAATTTATATCAATTAACCAATTGAGCTCCGATATACTTATTGTTTATTCATCACACATAAGGAATCACATATATAGCTTCCATGATAACCTGTATGCATATCAATTTTTATCTTTTCCTAACATCTAGTGCTCTATTCTACAAGCACATGCACGAACATAAAATGTAAAGGAAACTAACTCGGCCATGGTGATCTTCTATCAATCTAAGTAATCCTTGGGAAAGAGAAGATATTGATCCTTGTCACCTAAATAAAAGAAATACCTAAAATAAGTATTTCATTCAAGATCTACTTAAAGTTTCTAACTTTATCTTATTAAATTCGTCATAGTTCGGTTTTAAGGAAATTTCAACTTAAAATGGCCATAACTTATGCATTTTAACTCGAAATTTCACATACTACATGTCGTTTTCTACTTACTTGAAACGATATATCTATTTCTAAGGTTATTTAGCCTCAGAATAATAGGGTATAGGTCTATTACAAAAATCCTAACTTTCAAAACACAATTTTTTCAAACTTTTCTTCATCCAAAAATTATTGTAAAAAAATATAGATATTTTTATAGTTGAAAAATCCTTTGAATATATATATATATAATATAATCATATTGTATGCATGAATTTAGTGGTGTTGTCTCAACAATGATTTTTGTAAAACAATGTGTCTTAAAAGTTAGAAAAAGCTAAGACTTGAAAAATTTACTATAGTTTATTGGAAAGAATTATAAGTGAGCGTTTCCTTCTTTTAACTTCATTTCTTAACCTTTGAGAATAATTTAATATTCTAAAAATAATTTTAGTCTTTTCAAGATCCTTACAACTTCATTTCTAATGGTTGAAAAATACAGTTTTTCTAAGTATCTTGATAAGACTAAAATTTCTTGAAGTAGTCTTGTTTATGTATTCTAAAGTTTTCTTAAATTATTTCCACTTTAAATAAATAATAATAATGATTTTCTAAGTTATTTACTAATTTTATTTCCTACGTAAGACTTATCTTTAAAAGGTTATTCTTTGATGATTTTGTAAAACTTGTCTAGCCCTTAGTATTTTAGAGTGTTGGGTGAAAACTTCACAAATGAGTCTAAGAAAAACCTTTGTTAAACAAAGAATTAGCAATATTAAGTTTTAAGGAAACATTCTTATTTCATGGGCTTGAAAAGAGAGTATGTGATAATTTTACTTTATGTATTCTTTGATGAAATCCCATGTACTATTATTACTAAAAACTTGGGAACCTTAGCTTCATCAAGGTATCTTGGTCAAGTATTGAGAGCCTTAGTTTCATCAAGGCTTCCTTGGACTAAGAATAGACTAGTCCCAAAAATAAAAAAAGGAAAAGAAAGAAAAGAAAAGCATAATAATAAGAGCATTAATAATAATAAGTTAGGTTAGTAAGTACTTTGGCTCTAAGAAATATACATACATAAATCTACATAATATCATATAGAAGTTAGACTGGAGCAAATAATAATAACAATAATAACAACAACATAATAACAATAATAACATAATGGGAATTTAGACATGAACAAGAATAAAACATGAACATATTGTTGCTTCCTTAATATTATGGTCTTAGGAAACATACATTATGGTCATGTAATGTTACATGACATAAAAAGGAATATGGTTTACAACTTTTACCTAACGTAGGTTATGATGTGTTTAGAAATTCTCTTAAAGAGAAATGGGTGTTTTATGGTAATGGAAGGAAGAGAGTATTTGAGAGGAAAATTGTAGAGAGAGGGTTTAAGAAGTGATTTTGCAAGAGTTTTATTAAGGTAAAAAAGTGTGGGAAAAGAATGAAGGAGAGAAGGGATATTTATAGATTTTTAGAGTGAAAATTAGTGTGATTAAAATTAAATGAAAATGAAATAAAAATTAAATGGAAGAGGAATGGTGGGGTGCCATTTTTGCTTGTAGGGAGGGAGGAAATTGATTAGTTTTATTGTTTTGTAATGAAAAGAAGTATTGTGTAAGGTGTGATGTGAATAAAGTTGTATGAGGAAGGTAAATTGTAAGGAAGAGGTATGGTTGAGTATAAGAATAGGGTATAAAAAAAGTAGAGATAGGGAAATAGTAATAAATAGTAGAAATAATACTATGAATAGTAACTAGACAATTAAAATACCGATAGTAACAAAAATACGCATAAACGGCCTATATCTGTTATTTTTAGTTACCGAATAATTCTAAAACTGATATTTCGGAAATACTTATATTTTTATGAGTCTAATAGTATTGTCTAAATATTTTCACTATCTAGTATATCGAGTCATGGTTTTCGAAAACTAATCCCGTTCAGATCCGAACCATATTGAAAATTAACGAATATGATATTTTTAAGCTTTCTTATATTATTACGAACTATTATCCATAATTATCTTAATTTGTTGTTTAGGAGTTAAGAGTGCAGGATTGCCTGATCTAGATTCACTAGACTAAACATAGAACTAGGTTGACTTTAGGGTTCCGGTTTGACTTCCGATTCTTAGGTTTACTATATTTACTGAAAAATCTAGGGGCTTACACAATCATTGTGCCCTCATCATAGATGGAGGAAGCTACACCAATGTAGTAGTTGCATCGTTGGTTGACAAGCTAAAGTTGACTACAATGCCATATCTAAAGCTATATAATCTACATTCGTTAAGTGAGTAGGGTAGCTTACATGTGACTTAGCGGGCCATAGTTCTGTTTAGTATTGGTGAGAGGTATGCTAATGCGACAGTATGTGACATACTTCCTATGTGTACATAGCACATATTGTTAAGGAGACATTGGTTGTTCGTTGGGAGGGTGTTACATGATGGGTACATGAACACATATTTATTCCAGAAAGATGGTCAAAAGAATATTTTGAAGTCAATGACCCTAGCTGAAGTATTAGAGGCATAGAGGCAGATCAATAGGGCCAGCAAGAAAAAGGCATTTTTTGTGGGTCAAAAGGAAGTAGAGGAAGTTATTTAAGAGGAGAAGCCATTATATTTGTTGCAGGAGAGGTATCTGCTAGAGGTTAATGAATACCATTGAAGTGAGGCAACTATTAGAGGCGTATATTGATGTTTTCCCTAAGGAGTTACCTAAAGGATTGCCTCCAGTAAGAGGTATTGAGCATGCTATTGAATTGCAAATAGGAGTAGTCCTACCTAATAGACCTACTAACTATATGAATCCTAAAAAGCTAAGGAGTTGAAGTATCAGGTTGATGAATTGATAAGGCGGAGGTATGTTAGATAGAGTACCAGCCCATGTGTTGTACCTACCTTTCTAGTACCAAAGAAATATGGGACATGGTGTATGTGCATTGATAGCAGGGCTATTAACAAGATCACCATCAAGTACAAGTATCCTATTCTCGGGCTTGATGATATGTTGGAGGACCTTCATGGTGCACAATTGTTCTCTAAAGTTAGTCTTAAGAGCAGTTATCATCAAATCCGTATGAGAGCAAGAGATGAGTAGAAGATCGCATTCAAGACATGCCACGGGTTATATGAGTGGATGGTCATGCCATTTGGTTTAACCAATGCCCTCAACACATTTTACGGCTCATGAATTATGTCCTAAAGGATTTCCTTAGTAAGTTTATAGTAGTATACTTTGATGATGGACTGATATACAGTTGGGACATGGATAGCCATGTGGGACATCTACGAGTAGTCTTTTTAGTGTTGCGAGATCATACCTATATGGCAACCTTAAGAAGTGCTCCTTCTATCAACAAGAGGTGATATTTCTAGTATTTGTAGTTTCAGGATCAGGTGTAGGGTTGATGAAGAGAAGATTAAGGCCATAGTCGATTGGCTTATACCTTAATCCGCAGCTGATGTGAGGAGCTTTCATGGGTTAGCATCTTTTATAGGAGGTTTGTTAGAAACTTCAGCAACATTGTCAATCCTTTGACTGAACTCACTAAAAAGAATGTTCTTTTGTGTGGGGAAAGCGAGCTCGGATGAGTTTTGATGAAATTAAAGCACACTTAACTAGTGCTCCTATATTAGCACTACCTAACTTCGAGAAGACTTTCAAATTAGAGTGTGATGCTGAGGGGTAGGAATCAAAGCTGTATTAATGCAGGATAGACGTCCTATTGCCCATTTCAGTGAGAAACTAAATGGTGCACCATTAAATTATTTAGTGTATGATAAGGAATTCTACTCCTTAGTGCCAGCTTTGATGACCTATCAGCACTATCTTCTACCTAAGGAGTTCATCATTTACATTGACTATGAATACTTGAAACACTTCAAGAGTCAGCAGTGCTTGTCTAAGTACCAAGCGAAGTAGGTGGAATTTCTAAAGAGTTTTGCCTATGTAATTAAGTACAAGGAAGGGAGTATCAACGTATTTGCAGATGCTTTGTCTAGCAAGTATGTTCTTATTACTTCACTTCAATCGAAATTACTTGGATTTGAACTAATGAAGGAGCAGTATGTTATTGATAAGCAATTGAAGTTTATATGTGGGTGATGTTCTGGCGGGAAAGTAGTTGATGGTTATTACATGGTGGATGGGTTCTTGCATAACAAGGGAAACTTTATATTCCTTCTGGATCTATAAGAGAGTTGTAAGTTCGGGAAGCCCATGTTAGAGGTTTGTTTAGACATTTTAGGGAAAAGAGGACACTGGAGTTGTTAAAAGAACACTTTTACTAGAAGGGATGCTGAAGGATGTGCATAGAGTATTAGATAGGTATGGTGTATGGAAGAGGGCAAAGGGAAAGAAAGAGCCTTGAGGAGAATAAATGCCACTACCATCACCCACTTAGCCTTAGGTAGACATCAGTATGGATTGTGTCTTAGGTCTTCCTAGGATGCAGAGGTGTAGAGCTTCCATCATGGTAGTTGTTGATCGTTTTCGCAAGATGAGTCATTCCATAGCTTCTCACAAGACTGATGATGCATTTTATGTTGCTAACTTGTTTGTGCAAGACATTGTGAGGCTACATGGCGTTCCCTATTGGATTGTTTCTAACAGGGATACAGAGTTTCTCAACTTCTTCTAGAAGACACTATGGAAAAGACTTGGCACCAAACTCTTGTTCAACACTTCTTGTCACCCTCAATGGATAGCCAAATAGAGGTTGCCAACCACATCTTGGAGCATTATTTAGGGAAAAAGATGGCAAGAATCTTACTGATTGGGACTTGTGTCTTCCTATTGTTGAGTTATCTTACAATAGGCCAACATATAGTTCAACCGGTAAGTCTCCCTTTTAAGTTGTATGTGGCTACTACCCAACCATTCCTTTGGACTTGATATCTAAACTAGCAGCAAAGGAAGAAAGCTTAAGTGGAGCAGAACGTTCCTAGGAGATCCAAAAGATTCATTTAAAGGTAACTAAACAACTCAAAAACACTATGGAGCAGCAGAAACTTTAGGATAACAAGAGAAGAAAGACTAAGATTTTCAATCTTGACAACTTGGTATGGATTCATCTTAACAAGGATCGATTGCCTCATAAAAAGTCCCAAAAGTTATCTTCTAGAGCAAATGGATCCTTTAGAGTTTTATAGAGGATCAACAATAATGCAAGGAGGGTGGAGCTCCTAGGAGATTATGGTGTGTCTGCTACCTTCAATGTAACAGACTTATCATTATATGTTCCAAAGGATTTATAAGGCGACCTATCAGATTGAGTACAAATCTTCCACAAGACCAAAGAGATGATGGGAATCAAGCTACATTAGTCACAGGTCCTGTCACACGAGCATGAGCTAAAAGATTGCATAACTTACTGTCACAGGTCTTATCATATGGCTTGGAACCCGATGAAGCTCAATTGGTGAATACATATATATTGAATGGTGGAAGCTAACATTTTAATGTCAACTAACTATTGGTTCAGTAGGAAAACTCATCAAGGGAAGTAAATGAAGAAAATAAGGTCGATTGGATCAATGTCGTCCTTACATCGATGGTGTAAGTTGGAAGGCCGGTGGTGTACACGTTAGAACTGACAGCTACAACTAGCATGGAAATGGAATCATCGTGCATACAAAGTCTACACCGCCTACAATGCCAGCATCGTATGGACATATACCAGTAGCGTATAATTTAGGCCGACGACATACTGCCGGCATAGACTTAAAGTTTCATTTTTTTAATCTTTTTTGAATTTCTTTTATGAGACTCATATAAATACTCTTTGTAATTCAAACAATAATAGTTTTTGCTAATCTATGAATGCCCTTTGAGATTCTCTCTTAGTTTCACTCTCATCAATCGATTTAGGTTGTGGCGAGTATCTTTGTTCTTATCAATCTATGATTGTGGCAAACAAACCCATTTAAGCTAGTTTATGCGTTATATCAAACTGCTTAAAGTTTAATGCAAGTTATTCTTAGTGAGTCATGTCTTCGAATAACACTGTTCATATCTCATTTGAATTGAGGATTTTGGGCGATTGCAAATAGTTTGTAATTTGAATTGAGTTTCTGGCGTTCTTTAATTCTAGGCATATCATCTTTTGGTATCAGAGCGCTCTTTTCCTTTTAGGCATATCACTCCCCTTTCATTGTCTCTTTAAGTAATGGATATGTGTTAAATGACGATTTGACAGTATTAAGTAAGGTAGTGTTTAGGAGTATGAAAAGTTTAATTAAGTGTGAAATTAGACTTTTTAAAGTTTAAGTATCTAATTGACCTTTTTTTTTTTAATCAAAGTTTAGGTACCAAATTTGACATGTCCCCTTAATATTAAATTAAGGATACCTATGTACTTTTGTCTTTACCTTTTTTTCATATATTAATGACAAACATGTTCACTTTCTCATATTCTAAGTTGGAAGGTTGCATCCCTAGTCAAATTATATTCCTAAGAATTCCTCTTTAATTTTCTAAATCCCAGAAGCATTATATCATTTCATACATTTGCATAGTTTTTGCAAAGTTCCATAATTCAACCTAGGTATCATTTCATACCTTTGCATAGTCGAACAATTTTTCTAACAAAACATATAATAATAAACATCCATCTCTATTGAAGCCATTCAAATGTTTCATCTTGTATTTAAACTTGATCCCAACATTGTTCCCTTAGTATGCAATTTTCCCTAATAAAAAATAATTACAATAAACCCCTAAAGTTTTGAGATTAATCTAAGCTTCAAAACCTAACTAGAAAGTCAACTAGAATCTCAAAGTCCAGAAGACCCTAGTCTTTTGCAACCGTTCAAGTACGGTATTTCCATTTAAGCAACCCTAGGAAAGTTAGTAAGAGTTTAGTATGTAGAATAGTTCATAATAACCTGCGCGATTCGTTTTGAGCATAACCAGACACAGTTCTCGAAAAGCGTGTCCCAGAGCTCATATTAGTAAAAATATTTTAAATATACCATTAGACTCGTAAAGATATAAGATTTTCAAAAATATCAATTTCATAGTTTTACAGTAACTAAAAATATCAGATATCGCAATTATACGTGTATTTTCTTACTATCAGTACTTAAATTGTCATGTCTACTTTACATTACACTATTTTCTACTATTCTACACTATTCATCTATCTCTACTTTTTCTTACAACCTACTCGTACAACCCATACCTCTATTTCTTACAATTTTCATTTCCAATACAACTTCACATCTTTCATATCTTACTTTTCATTTACAAAAAATACAAAAAAATAAAATAAAATTCACTCCCTCTCTCCTCTACAAATTGCGCCGGCCATGCCCTCTCTTTCTCTCCAATTTGTTTTATTTTTATTTATTTAATTAATACAATTAACCTCCCACATTTTCTTATAAATACCCCCTCTTTCTTTCACTTCTTTCACACCTTCCATCCACAAAATTACTCTCTCAAATTCTCTACAAGAATTCTCTCCCAAAGCTCTCTCAAGTTTAATTCTCTTAGGTAAAAATTTTTCAAGTCTTCTTTATGTTCATTTACTTAGTACGAGCTTAGTGTGTGTTTTCTAAACCATGAAGGTTAAAGAAAGTAACAATAGGTTCATACTTTGTTTTTGTTCATAATCTAATTTCTTTATGTTGCTTCTATATATATGTTACTAAATATATCTATGTAGCTATATGTATATCCTTTAGAGCATATAAGCTCATTTGTTTTGCAATTTATTTATTAGTTGGCAATTTACTTGTTTTCATGTTATCTTTAAGACTAGTCTTTCTAGTCTTAAACTTGTCCTCATCAAGTCAAAACATTTTCTTTTTCTTTATGGGACTAGTCTATTCTTAGTCCCGGGATATCTTAATGAAGCTAAGGTTCCAATACTTGATTTATTTCTTTACTAGCATATTTTTTTAAGTTATTATGTTTCTTTATGTTTTCATAACTCTATGATTCATATTCATGCATAAACATAATGATTTTTGCCTCAACAAAACAAATGAGGAAAAGTTTTCTTAAAATAAAAATTCTTTTCTAGAAATAAAAGTAGGAAGTAATTTTCTTAAACAAACTTTTCTAAGAAATCTAGAGGAGTTCATAAACATACATAGAAGGAACTTTTTGAGCAAACAAAAGTTTTACTAAAACTTCACTTTTCATCAAGTATTAGAAATTCTTTTCATGAAAATGGAATGATCTCAATAAACAAGAAAATTATTTCTATAGATATAGGATTGTTATTACTTTCAAAAAGTTTACAAACTAAGCTTAGAAAATAAAAATCATTTCTTAGAAATTTAAAAAGACTACAAAAATTAAATTTAGGAAAAGAAAATACCATTTGAAATAACTTAAGATATTTTCAAAGCAAAATAAAAAAGAAATTTTTTCAAAGGTTCTCACTTTCCAAAATCTTTAAAAGACTTTACTTTTTCATGGTTTGAGACAATTTCATTAACTTCATACATTTGATATGAGTCAACAAATATATGTATATGCATTTCAAAGACTTTACGAGCTATTATAATATCTGTCTCTTCAAATTGAGCTTTTGTTAAAAGAAGAAATTCAAGTTTGTGAAAATTCGTGGTGAATCTGGTCACCACTTTTTCGGAACCCAAATGACCTAGTTTGATGAAAATAGTTTTATAAATAAATAAATTTTTTCGAATAGGTAGAAAATGGTATATAATATGCGGAATTCCGAGTTAAAATGAGCAAGTTATGGCCATTTTAAGTTAAAATTTCCTCCTATTCGATTTTACTGCGATTTTAAGATAGATTTGGAGTTTTCAAGAATAGAAATTCTATGAAAGACTCATTGTGAGTATTTCATCTTGTTTAGGTGAAGAAGGAACCGAGATCACATTCCGGAAGACTACTTCGATTAGGAAGCTACTGACATGGAGTGAGTTAATCCTTTACTAAGTTACATTTCTTTGTTTGTGCTTGCAGGTAGTAGCACTAGAAAATAAGGAAAAGATAAAATTATTGTGTGATTTGAATTTATGATTGGTTGAATCTAAGTTAAGAATATCGAAAGAGGAATTGATAATTAAATTGTGATTCTTGCATTGATATGATGAATATTGTTTTTGATGGCCTTTAACTTGAACTCAACATTATCTGGTTAAACTTATATTGAAAATAATTCATACATGTCATATTTGTGAGTCACATTTGTTTCACTACTATCCTTCGTGTGGGGAAACGAGAAGTAGTAGTGGTAGCTAGTAGGAGCCGGAAAGTCTACATGAGCCAGTAGAAGCCGGAAAGTCTACAGGGCAAGCAGGAGCCAGCAAATCTACAAGTATTGATGGTCATATGGGCCTGTAACCTCCTAACCCCCGACATGGAGGGGGTAAAATCCATGCTACATATGATTTCCGGTTAATCTTATGTATTTTGTTTGCTCATGTGTTTGGTGCATTTTCATATGATTGTTTAAGTACTTGTTTGATTTATGGAAATGTCTTGTAGATGGGAATTATCTCACTAAGCTAGATTTGCTTATACCTCTATAGCTTTTTGTTACAGTATGATTATCTTTGGTTGGCACCGAGGAGCCCCGTATGCCAAGTATGAGCTAAAGCTACTAGGAGTTTTTGGGAGAAGTTATATATATTTAGTTTTGAACATAGACTTCTAAGAAAATCTCTATAGTAGGCTTATGTTATAGTTATGTTCACTTTATTAATGATTTAGTTAAATCAAGACCATTTAAGACGGGGGAATGCCCCTAAGATGATGTAAGAGTTTGATATTTAAATGAAGATTTCATGTTTATTTATATAAGTTCTTGCTTGCTTTTATTATCTACTTAAATGTAATACCAATGTGAGTCTCCTACTATCTTGGAAGCACGCCTTGCATGTGATATCGAAGCTCCTGCATGACTAAGGTTGTCACTCATTAGCTTTAATATTATATGCGGCGGATTGCCATGTTTAGAGTACCCTACGGGACGTGATAATTACTAAATAATTAGAGATAGGTAAAAGCCACATCTCTAGTGAGGAGGTTAACCTTGGTGGAAGCTATATCTTTGAGTTGCCATTGGCAACAATATTAGGCTATCGCTGAAGTGAAAGGAAAAGTGCAAGTAGGCCTGCAAACAAGCCAAGTTGGGCTAACTCGAGCCGAGCTTTCAAACGCTCGAGATTGGCTCGTTTGAAATTTAGGAAGCTCGAGTCTGAGCCAAGCTTTTAGTTAAGTGAATCAAAGTTTGAGCTCGAGCTGGGCTAAGCTCATTTATGAAACTAGCTCAAGCCAAGCGGAGCTTTTTATTGAGCTTAATGAGTTTTCATCAAGCCTGAATTTTAAGTTTAAGCACAACTCATTTAGATAGCCTGTTTTCCATTTTTTAAAACCTATAATATAATATATATAATATAATATAATATAATATATGTGTTGCTATAATATATATGCATAATTATTAGATAAAAATTAGTTTTTATTATATAGTTATAAATAATATATCATGCATAAAATAAATTCACAAATTTGTTAACGAGCTTACTAATGAACATGTTAAAGAGCCCACTCACGAGCCTATTCATGAGCCTAAATAAGCTCATTAATGAGCTAACTCACAAGCTTAAATAAAAGATTAAGCTCGACTCGTTCAGATAAACAAGCTTTACTTTCGGCTTGAGCTCGACTTGTTTACTAATCGAAAACCAAGCTAAGCTTGAAGTAAGCCGACCTCGAATAGTTCGTGAATAGCTAGGCTTGTTTCTAGCCCTAAGTGCAAGCATAGATGAAAGAACAACTTAAATCCATGATGGTGAGAAGCCATCAAATGTAATGAAAAAGGAACTTGTTGAGATCCCCTTTTCTTTTTTAACCCCTCCTTTTTTTTTTCTTCTCTTTCCTCTTCTCGTCCTTCTCCTCCTTTTATCTTTCTTTCTTGTTCTCCTCATGATTTGTTACAATAGTAACTCACCACCTTAGATGGGTCACTTATAAGCCTCCTCTTTATGTTGCAATTGTATCCTTTTCTATTTTTCCATTTTCTTTTTTAATCAATTAATTAGTCATGAAATGCAACCTACTTATGTTGGTGGATCACTTCTTATTATTAACTTGGTGGCCAAAGAGGTTAGTTGTATTGCTAATTTTTTGTCATTCTATTATATGTATATAATTTTTTATTCATGTTAAATTTTAATCATTTAATTCGTTATTTATTAACTTTTTTCTCCAAAATTTAGGAAGTTAATATTTATAAACACAGCTACTCCAATAAAATTTGGAAGCGCGAACATGTGTCTTAACCATATCCCAGTAGTCTATGAGATGAATAACATTACACTTATGAATTGTTTATGAAAAGGGAATAGCAAAATCCCCCTCAACAACTATCTCAAACGTGGATGTAGTTCTCAATAATATTATATATATGTATTTATATATATCATAGCCATCAAAATGTTATTCCCAATTGAAGTGGTCTAATAAATTAGTATTGTTTTAGTCATTAAGCATAAAAAAAAAAATTGTGAAACAGTTTATTCCATAAATATAGCTTCTATTATTATATTGGATTAAAGTTGGGTCGCCCTATTTATATGATACATGACACAACTTAACATATAAAACTCTCCATTTTCTTTGTAAGGGGGTGTGTGCGAATTAGCTTGAAAACCTAGATATCCTACAAGGATTTGGATCTTGGTCTTTTCGATGGATTCAGCTTTCCCTTTGTATTTAATTTAATTTATACTTTTATGGTGCCTTAACTTTATATAACTAACATGAGATTTATAGATATCTGAAGTTTTTCTAACAAGAGGCAATAAAGTTGTTGAATTTAGAAATTTCATTGCATAATAAAGTTGTATTGTTATGTAATTTAAGGTTTAATCATTGCAAATTTAATATTTTTTTCATAATAAAGTTACAGTATTATGTTTTGTTAATCTAATATTTTTCATAAAGCTAGATATTATGCTTTCCTGTACTATTATATCTGTTGACATTAATCCAAATAATTCCAATTTCTAGATTTGGAAAGAGAATATTTTGATTATTGTTGAAGCCATTGATCTACACCACGACCGACCCATTATTGGAGATATAAAAGGGTAAGTGTTGGTCAAAAGATGGAACCCAAATCCATGGTGGTGGTTTTAAGCCATCTGACGCCTTTAAAAAAACGCTATATTCCTTTTTTCCCTTCTCTTTCTATGGTAGCATGGCTGGACATAGGTAGTGATTCATCATCTTAAGTGAGTCATTGTCCTGGATATCCTCCTAGTCTGAAATTAAAATTAACAGACAACATTCTATTATTATTATTATTATTATTATTATTTAGCATCCAGGATGCGATGTTATATTTCTAAAAAATTGTAACTTTCTTAATATATATGTGAAGTGATATATTTCTCTAATATGAAATGAAGTGACTTTTCCTACAAGAAATATATGGAAGAGATGTGACTCTTCTCAAAAGGCACAATGCCAGAAGACATCAAGTGGTTAAAGTCTTTTGTCATTTATATACTATCCCTATGAAAATGGAGTAAAAGAGTGTGAAACAAAAATCCTCTAAGATTTCATATTTTAATAAGGCATTTAGGTTGTAGATTGTAAGTAGGGTGAGTAGGTAACCCTATCGTATAAGGTATTACCTAGATCCTACTCGATCAGGTAAAGTTCAGGTGGATATTAAGGGTTATAGGATAGAGTACGTGTATCAATTCTATGGAATCCCCTCTTATAGGGTAGGGTATGGGTATGAGATTTTTCAACCCTATACCCACCCTAGAACTTGTAATATACTGTAAAAGATACAGTTCTTGGATATCATGTATTCACCCTTTTAAATATTATATAATAATATTAATATATAATAAATAATGATATTCAAAATTTATTTTGTAACCACTTATATCCAAGAATATTATTTATAGACTACATTTCAAAAAGTTTTATTACAGAATAATTTATACTATTCTATTTTAGAATGACTTATATTTTAATTTTAAACGAACTATGGTTCTATGTACGTATTTGAGCTCCCAAATTATATAGAGATATTATTTATATTATAATACTAATTCATATAGAAAGTTGCTCTAAAGTTTTTAATTTTGGAATTTTGTGCAACTTTTATAATTTTATTTAATATCACATAAATAAGTTCCACAAATATTTGTTGTAGCTTTCAACTTTCATGCGTATATAGATTCTATATATTATTAAATTTGTGATATTAATAAATTACTTTATAAATTTATTTATGTATGTTGTTTGTATTAAATGTATGAAAATAAGATAAAGTTACATATTATATGAAAACATATAAGATTTGTAATATATATATATATATATATAGGTAGAGTTACAGGTGGGTATGAGGAGCCACATGATAGGTTCCGAATACTAAATTCAATACCATGTATCTTATAGAATAGGACATGAGTAATGCTTCATATCGTACTCACCCTGTATTCGTTCATCCCTAATTGTAAGTGTATTCTAGTCGTGATTACATTCCGACTGTGGGCACTTTCTTGGAACATTGAAATTCGTGTTAGTTATTCAACTTTGATTATTTCTGCTACATATCTACAAAAGGTTAATACATCTATCTCGGTTTATTTTTTGCAATTTTAAACCAACAACAACAATAATAATAGCCACTAGTCACCTGTGGATACAGCGCAATAGACGTGGGAGGCTGTTGCTCATCATAATGAACCTTATAGCCAGCTTTGGCTACAACCCACTGGAAGTGGGGGGCTGCTACTTGTCACGAACCTTATGGTTGTGCTACTAAATTGTTTTCATTCTATTTTATTTTTTATCCCATAATTTCTTATGATCTTTAATTTTAATTATTTAATTATTATTTTCTTCATTTCAAAAGTTTGGAAATTAAGGATTTAAAACCAAATAGATTTAAGGAAAAAAATATTAGTATCAATATGCTATGTATTTAATTAAATGGCAGATAAATACTAATATTTTTCAAACTCAGGTCCCAATAACACATATTTTAATAAAACTTCATACGTATAGATTTAAAGCCACGAGACATTATAATCCACTCTTATCCATACAGTGTATGAAAGTAATAACATCCGGATTATCAAATGCAATGGGAGAAGATCACTCCCCACAATAAAGGACACTGCCATGTGCCTAGATATGAACAGCTGATTTCCATCAACCATTAATTAATTGGTCCTCCACCATGCATCACATGAACATAGGACAGAGCCAAACACAACGTTGAACTCAAATATTTTTGTTTGTCTTTTCCGGGATAGCTCAATAGTTTGTTTGGTTTCGACATGACTCATTTTTTTATTTTATTTTAATAATTTGTTTCTCCTGGTTTCTCGTAAATAATTACTCCTTCCATTTCAACTATATGGTGATTAGGGTATTGACTCAACTTTATTTAACGTATATGAAATCTCCTAAAATATTGTCCTTTTTTTTTTTTTTTTACACCATGTATTGCGTCGATCCCAGCTAGTCAAAAAGGATAACCAAAAAAAAAAAAAAACTTGAAGCGTGACGCAAGGCTATTTGATTTGCCCGATATATGGCTTTTTCAATTTAGTGGTGCGATGATACCAAACAAGAAAAACGAATAAAAGCCATAATTTAACACGTCGGAATGTACGGAAATGTCCCCACTTCAGGTGGGATTGATTGAGGAAGGGGAAAAAAAAAAAAAAATCAATAAAATAGAATCCTGCACATGTTAGTTCTTACTGATTGTTTTTCGAATGCCAACGGCCATTCAGGTTTTCTTCCGTCGCATTAGCCTGTCATTCAATTATATTAAAGCAAGGGTATGCTTTATTGTTATGATCTAAAATAAGATCCTACAGTTTCCATTTAAAAGGTAAACCATGAAGGAATCTTCTGAGTTGCAATAAAATATATGAGCATTCCATTTTTTTTAAAAGGTAACATATATATATATATATTTGTACATTTTGTCTCAAATAGCTTGACTTATGGATTTAGCTCCAAAATTCAATCAAATTATGACCCGCACTCACACTAAAAATTCGAAATATTAAAGCTCATTAATTAGAAATGTTAAAAAATTAATAAAAAAATTCATCCCTGCTGCTTGAGAGAAACCAAATCAGGTTTAAATTTAAAAGAGAAAAAAAAAAAACCTATGCATCATTATTGAAGAGGATGGTCATCGTACAAAAATAATTTTTAACATGTTGAACATATTTGAGAATAACAAAATGCATAGATAATTGGCAAAATATACAATTCGAAATTTGAATTTTGAAATTGATTAATTTAGTACTTAAAAGAACTTTTATACATTCCAACATTACATCCATTAAGTTATTTTATATACTAAATCGATCAAATTCAAAGTTTTTCAAATATTAAATTGATCAATTTCAATAGTCAAATATTTTAACTACATTATATGCCAAATTTTAGATATGACATCATCTAAAAATATAAGATGGATAAAATATGATATTCTACTCATCCTATCGTGAGTCGAATAAAACTTTTTGATCAAGACAATAAAATAAGTGTAATATTTCAAATTAGGTTTTAGTACCAATTTTGACTTCATGGAGAAATGTAAAACCGTCTGACCGGAGATTAGTCGATGAGGGGAGGTTGACTACTCCGCTGTGGGTCTGCATGCAATTTTTTAATTTTTATTTATTTCGTTTAGGATATTTTACGCATTTGTTTTTCTTTTATTATCATCCAATATCTTTCTTATTTAGGTTTATGTATCCTACTTTGTCTATAAGCACATGAAAAGGCCACCAGTAATATTATTTGTTTTTTAAATTTTAAGTTGATGAGTCCTTTTTCATATCAGTTTATGTTTTATAGTTGTTAATAAAACAACTGAAATTTGCTATAAATATGGAGTGATTTTCTTTATTCATATTATTCTTATCAATTAGTTTCACTATTTTTGCAAACAGTGTTGATCAAATCATATTAACTTTTTTAACGCCTACAAGCATTTCACATATCATGTGTCAGCTCAATCTGTGATTTTATTGCAACCTGTAATATATAAATAAATAATTTTTAATGAACTGTAAAAATGTCATATATTAATTAATAAGAAGGTTCTATGGTTCACCCTAATATGAATAATGATTTATGGATAAATAGAAAATGCATTGGACAAGTGAAAATCATTCAAGAAAAACAAGATGAAACAATTGTACAACACCCACTAGGCCGTCGGCCTTGGATCTTGCATTGCCGGCATTGGTTGCCGGCCTTTATGTTTCATGTTTCGTTTTTTGTAGTTTTGAGCCAACAGAGTAAAATCTAGTTCGCTAGCTTAT
The DNA here is from genome assembly GCA_024138025.1 of Combretum micranthum. Lineage (NCBI taxonomy): Eukaryota > Viridiplantae > Streptophyta > Magnoliopsida > Myrtales > Combretaceae > Combretum > Combretum micranthum. The sequence goes on along the minus strand of JAMXBD010000190.1, from coordinate 1,353,157 downwards.
ATACGTATGCTGCCAGCCTATGTACCAGCGTATATACATGGAATTTTTAAGGTTTTCCATGTTCTATAAAAAGCCCTACTCTTATTCCTTTTTTTCTGCAAAACCTCTCATAAGCTTTTAGAAAACCCTAAGATATCTATCAAGTTGTGATCTTACTTCAAGGATGACCAAGATTCAAGTAATAGGTAAGTTGATCTTTTTCAATCCTTTTGTGATCTAAAAGTGTTATCTTTCCTAAGGTATTTGTATTTGTATTGAAGCGGATCGAGTTCTTAGAGAAATTTTGGAGAAATCCTAATTTTGTTGGTTGGAGATTCTGTGATTTACAATCAAAAGAAGGAAGGTGTCTACGAACCTAGGGTAGTTGTAGTTCTTTTTAGTTTAAGGTTTAGATGATTATAGAATTATGTTTATTTTGTGAAAACAAGTTTTGGCTGAGTATTTGATGGTATTCAGGTGTTTTTGGTGAAGTTAGGTTTTCTGTTCCAAAAATTGTTCTAGAGACGTCCTTACCTTACTTGTTGTATATGATTGAAGGCTTAGTATCAGTAAAAGATTCTAATTGCTATCCGACTTTACTTGGTTTGCTGCTTGTGCTTGGCTGGGTCTAGTTGAAAAGAGTATTGTGTTATTAGCACGACGCTCTGATGATCTTTGTGTGTCGTTGTCCCAAGTGGCATCATTCATAGAGATGATTCTAATAGTTCGGGAGTGGTACGAGCACAATACCTAAGGTGTGAGGGGAGTACCCAACATAATATATGTATATAAAATTACTTTGTATATAAATTTGATTTCATGGAATCATGGGTTACTTTAGGTTTAGGATTAGTTGAAAATGGTTCTAAACTGTGTTGTATACCTAGCTAATCAAAGATAATAGCATTTGTTTGTTGCATAAGTTATTAAGTTGCATGTGAAATTTAGATGATACTTGTTAATATGCATGTGTTTGTGATTTTGCATACTAGGCCTTTGTGCTTACACTCTCTGTTTTTTAGGTACAGGTGATGACCCACTAGTGTTCGATTTATCAAGCTATGATGCATTCGTTGATTATAGGAAGGACGATAATGGAGTTGACATTCCTGCTAATTTTTGTATATTTTGGTTTGGGGAGCAAGAGGTGAAGACTGAATATAATCTTAAATAGTTTTTATGATTTTGAAATGTTTATGAGACCTTTTTCATACAATGTTTTAAGTTTGATGTAAGTTGGCGTTTGGTTTATGCCAACTATGTTGTTTAGATGTTTTATTATTATATATTGTTTTAAAAAGTACCATTATATGTGAGATATTTATGTTATATGGAATTTACAATTGTAGATTAGTGGAATAATAGTCTTAGCGTACTCATATCTAGTGAGGACATGTGGCCGGATAATAACACTTTCAGATTAGGGAATTACAACTTAAGTGGTATCAGAGCATACGCTGTAAATCTTACAAGATCTAAGTTATAAACTCCTTAAGATGGTGAGCAGTGACAAGTGGGGTAGCAAATAGTTAGGCATTTTGTCTAATTAGAATCGTTGTTTAGTAGTTTTCTATAGTTTTTGTTCCTCTTAACCTGTTATATCTCTTTTCTCATGTTTTATGTGTTCATCTTTGTTAGAATTCCACCTAGAAGAAAAGCACATGATGCTGGTTCCTCCAGGACTGATGTAAACTCCGGTTTTCTTAGTAATCGAGTAAACTCCGTAAATCGGAAATCAAAACCCTAAATAGGATTTGTACAAGCAGCCTAGGAACCCTAGGTCCGGCTTTTCTTCGATTTCTATATAAAAGAGCCTCTATAGAATAATTTGAGGTGGATTATTGTTTTATAGCATATTTCAAACCATACAAAGTTTTAATTTCAAAAAAATTTTCTATTCCGGGCTTTCTAGAGCTCCATTACAGAAAGGCAAGCCTCGGAACTAGAAACTTAGATAAATATTCCAGAATACTCGTTAGAACCGAAATTTTATAAGGATTTTAAAAATATATGTTTTATAATTTTTTGGGTAATAAAAATTACAGTTATAGCATTTTCCCATATTTTTCTTTCTACCAGTAAAGTAAATGTCTTATCTACTATTTATTACTATTCACAAGTACAACCTACTACACACATACACCCATACCCTAGTCTTACATCCTTACAAACACTCAATTATATTTTCTTTTCCAAGAAATTTTGTCTCTTAACAAATTATTACAATTAATACTTTTAATTACATATATTACAATTTGAAATAAAAATCAAATCTCTCTCTCTCTCTCCCTTTCCCTTTGTGACCGGCGCACCCCCTCAATTTTCCCCCTAATTTGTTTTATTTTATCTCCTTTTTATAAAGAAAACAAACCTTAAATTCATCTAATATATATAGCCTTTTATTTTCTCTCTCCTTCATTTTATTTTCATTTGTTTCAAAGCTCTCAAACTCTCTCTTCTTCCTCCTCATTGCCGTGAGCCCTATCCCCTTCACACACACACACACACACCAAGCTTCAATCTTCTTCATTTCTTCACTAAATCTAACCTTAGGTGATGATTCCTAAGCCTTACTACCATATAATCTTGTAATGGCAAGATTATTCATGAGTATTTTCACTCAAAGTCCCCATGAGCACTTGCTAGGGACAAAGAAAATGCTACTACATGAATATCAAGCCATCACAAGAATAGATGTTGTGTTTGATCAAGTTTTTGTTGAGGATATTTCATGTTCATGCATGTAGGAGTGGAGTAAAGTAGAGATCTAGCATAAAAATTTCATGTTCATGCTTTAAAACTTCATTTCATACATCATAAGTAGTAGATCTAGCTTTTAGATGCTTATACCATGCTTGACATTTATAATCTTATGGATGATTTATGTTTTCATACATTCATACTCATGAAGGCTTTGTTTTAGGTATACAGAGGTGGTAGTTGGTAGATCCTTAAGTAAATAAAGCAAGGAACTTGAAAAGGAAAAGTTTTTGTTTGAAATACTCAAAGTCAAATTCGTATCATTTCAAGACCCTATTTTAAAAACCCTTTTATCAATTTTAAAACTCATGTTTCATGTGTAAAATGAAGGGTATAAGTAATAGGTATCATTAAGTAGTGATTTTTATGAGTTGAAATGAGTTTTAATGAGATTAATGTATAAAACAAGAAGTGGAATCTAGATGGAAAATTTTGAGTTAGTACTCAACATATGAAATTCGTAATTTTGAATATAGATCATAAGAACACCTATCATCCAAGTTCAAAATAGAAGTTTTATGTATTAAATGGATTCCTTAGGTAATAGGTATCTTAAAGTCTTAAGTTTTAATACATTAAACAAGTTTTTCCCAAAGGAATCATTCAAAAATTTAATTTCAAGAAATTCGGATTTTTGGATAAATCCTACTTGAAAACATATTTGCAAAGTATAAAATGCAAATTTTTATGTAGAAATGAAGGCTTGTGTAATAGGTATAATGAAGACTCAATTTAGATAAGGATAAATTGATTTTCTTAAGGAAATAACTTCAAAACAAATGAGATAGTCAAAGTTAGGAAACTAGTTTTCATGGAAGTGTAAAGTTATGGAGGTTCACAAATAAGAAGTTTCTTAATTTTCTTTTTTTGAAAATAATGTCAAAAGCATGCATGCATCAAGTCCATATCGTATCGTTCATGATAGGGAATCATCAATATTGCATGTGTAGTTGAACTATATGCTAGAAACATCACAAACATCCACAAAACTATTTTTTTGGAATTGAAGCTTTCGAATGACCAGAACTGATCCCTCTGTTTGATGACCTAAATATTTTCGAAACTTGAACATAATATTAGGAATAGATAGATCTTTCGAAGTAGATAGAAATCGATATATTATATGCTCAATTCCGAGTTAAAATGAGTTACATATGGTTATTTAAAGTTAGGACCTTATCTTATGCGGAAATTGACGAACTTAGTAGCTAGAATTGTTAAGTTATTAGAACCTTATAAGAAATATTCATTTCGGGTATTCCTTGTACTTAGGTGAACTGGAGGATGGATTTCCACTTCCCGAGGACTACTACGACTAGTGGATTTCTCTCCATGGCCGAGTGAGTTCATTTCTTAAATAGTTGTACTCATGTATGTGCTTGTAATCGTAGTGGCATTAGAATTAGGAAAAGATAAAATTCCGATGATTGTGACATAATCTTGGTTGAATGAATGATAAGTATATCGAGATGAGACTTGTTGATAAATCATTGTATGAGCTAGTGTAGACTTGGTTTGTTTGAAATTCTCTATGATCGCACTTAATCTGCCTAATTAATATGCCACGATTATATGAATAAACTATATATGCATATCACGTGGTGAGTCACATTGCATGGGTTATTATACCTTTGTGGGAAGAAGGTATAGTAATTCGAGCAACGAGGGGCCTATAAACTCGGTTGCTGGCGGATGGGCTGGAAATTTGAAATGTCCATGGGTGAGCACCTGTATAAACCATAGTAAAAATCTAAACGTGGTGGGTGGGCACCTGTATCAACCATAATAAGAAGTGAGAAGTATTTGAATGATGGTTGTATGGGCTTGAAATAACTAACCCTGAATGGAGGGCGTAAATCCATTCAACATAAGATTTCTGGACGGTCTTATGTATTATATGCTCATATGCTTGTGCATTCATATGGTTGTTAATGACTTTTCTGTTATATACTATTGTTGAGTATTGAATATTTGGAATTGAATCTCACTAAGCCTGTAGCTTATACCCCGATAGTTTTGTTGTAGTGTTCATATTTTCGGTTGTTTCGAGAGAACACCTTTCACAGGGTTATCTTTTGGATGAAGGAGCTTTTGAAAAAGTCGGGACCTAGCTAGAGGTGTGGACTTCTAGAAAAATCTCTTTAACATAAACCCTAATGATTATAATATAGTTTAGACCGGATAGACTTCCATTATTATTTTGGTAGGGGTATGCCCCCTTGACTTTTGTAAAGACTTAACTTATTTGTTTCATTGTGATTTCTATTCTTAATGCTAATGTATGTCTTCTTTAGACTATTCGATTCAAAGTGTGATCCTAAAAGTTGTGCAAGTACACCTTACACCTGATATGTAAACTTATGGGATGACTAAGGTTGTCATACTTAAGTTTAAATATCGAGTGTGGTGGACTATCGCGTTTTGGGTACCCTTTGGGGTATGACAATTGATGAGGAAGAAGTTAATGGAGGACAACCACCTTTGAACGAGTTACCTCTAGCTATAGGTCAATAGGTACCAGTTGATTCTGCTCAGCTTATGCAAATGGTGAATACTCTTCTAGGTGTAATTACATAACAACATCAGACTATGCATTAAGGTGTACAGGTAATACAGGCTAATGCTGAAGCTTGGAGATAGAAGACACATAGATAGAATGGTAATGATGGTAATGGTGCTAGACATGCTGATGTGCTAAGTTTGAATAAGTTCGTGAATTTGGTGTACAAGTTTGAGCCAAAGTTTAGAAGGCCGCTTGATGCTCAATTATGGATAGAAGAGGTAGATAAGACCCTTGTTGCCCTAGATGTTTATGAGAATAAGAAGGTAGAAGATGCTTCTTATTTGCTTGTTACGAGAACTAATAATTGGTGGTTGAGCACCAAGAGACATATGGCTAGAGTGATTACTTAGGACAAATTCCCGCAAGCTTTCTATGTAGAGCTTTTCCCTGAGAGCATCAAACATCAGATGCTGTAAGAATACTATCCTCTACAATAGGGCAGAATGATTGTCGAGGAGTATTAGACTGAGCTAAACAGGCTGATGAGATTTCTACATGATCTTATGAAGGAGAGTGAAGACCAAGGTGAGCAAGTTTATCACAAGATTAGAGCCTAAAATTTAACACCATGTGAACTTGATGGATTTGACCAATTACTTAGATGTAATCAATAAACTGAAGACTGTTGAGCAAGGCTTGAATAAGATAAAAGGTCGAGACACACAAAGGAGTCAAGTCTATTTGAGAAAGCGACCAACTAATAGTCTTCTTACCCAAGATAAGGGGAAGAGGCCTATAACTCACCAAATCAGATTAGCAATTCAGAGTATATATAGGAAGTGTACCAGGTGTTATGGACCACATGATCTCAAGGATTACAAGTGGCTTGATAATGCTTGCTTCTCATGTGGCAAGATTAGGCATAACCATAGATTCTATATAAAGAGTGTTCTCTAATAAGTATTCTGTTTCAAGTGTGGGCAACGTGGACACAAGGCCATAGAACACAAGAAGCTTGGAAAACAAGTGGTTCTAGGAGTTTAAATAGGCTGACCTCATGGAAGTGGCTAAGGATAGAGAGTACCGGCTAAGATTTATTCCCTCCAGCATAGGGATACATCTGGTGTAGACACTATTGCAGGTATACTCTCTATACTCCTACATAGTGCTTATGTACTTTTTGATTGTGGTACGAGTTTTTCATGCATCTCTGAGACATTTGTATCTATATGCGGTGTATCTGTTGAGCACATGCTTAAATGTTTGTCTGTAAACATACCTTTGGGGAGTGGAACTATACTAAACAGGATTTGTAAAAATGTGGATATGGAGATAGAAGATAAGCATCTACTTGTAGACCTAGTAGTCTTTGATGTGATCTTAGAAGTAGACTATTTAGTAAAGTATCATGTTGTGATTGATTATCATAACCTAGTAATGGAGTTTAATCTGCCAGATGGGGACCAGTTTGTACACAACTAAAATAATATAGCAAGATAATAGAAAAACAACTTAAATAACAGGATCTATAACTTTGTGATGGCAAAGATATCATGCTTAAGTGTTTTCACATCCTTAGCTTAAAGCTCATGAGGATTTTGGTGGAACCACGCATGTATGATCTTGCCATTACATGTTTTATTTGTGGTAGGTTCTAGATCTATTACCCATTTAGTGTTTAAAGTAAGAAAGACTTGAAGAAAAGTATGGTGTGTGTATATGGGGAGGCTCACGGCACAAAGGAGAGGAAGTGATGAGAGAAAAACCAAAATTCAGGGGTTTGTTTTGAGAGAAAGAGAAAAATGAAAAGTGAAGAACATAAAGGAGTTTATATAGACGATTAGATTAGGGTTTGTGTAGAATAAAAGAAGGAAAAATAAAATAAATTGAGAGAGAGAGCATGGGGAGGGGGCATCGGGTTTAGGGCAAGAGAGAGAGAGAGATGTGTGATATTTGTTTTGTGTAATAAAATTCAAAATTAAAAAATAACTTGAGTAATAAAAAGTATTGAAAAAGTAAATTTGTAAGGAAAATGATGTAAAATTGTAAGAATAGATTGTAAGGATGTAAAAACAGGGTAAGGGTGTTGTACTTGTGAATAGTGTGATTAGAAATCAAAAAGTAGATTAGACAATTAAATTACCGGTAATAATGAAAATATAATAAAAAAGCTATAACTGAAACTTTTATAAACAGAAAAATTATATAATTGATATATTTGGAAATCTTATGAAATTACGAATCTAATGGTACTAATAACATATTTGTGGTATCTCGAGCCTCGAGACAAGCTTTGCAAAGTCTGTATTCGACTAGGTTCGAAATAGGCCAAAATTTTACCAATTTGATATTTTCAAGCATCCTAATATTATTACGAACCATCTGCACTCTAAACTCATATTTCGACTTCTCGGTTTAAGAACATAGAATTGCCGGATCTAAACTGCTAGGGTTTCCTAAGGATTTGTTGGCCTAGGGTTTTCGGTTGAATTTCCGGCTTAGGGTTTAAGCTTGAAATTACCCTAAAAATTAGGGGTTTACAATTCAACTCCATATGTGTCTCTCTCACAACTTCGGCGCTTATGGGAAACAATATAGTTCTCCTTCCATTAAATAAAGCAGAATAAGTGTTGTCCCTACCATTGTGGTTTATATCTTAATCAAACAACCACGAACGTCCTAACAGGATATGAGATGTATTCATAAGTACTACATCATAAAGACCTCATCAATGTAATGACCAGGTAAAATGTCACGCCCCGCCCCCGCAGGTGGCGGCAACGTGATGCCAGGGCAGGCAAACCCACCTCTGGCCCCCTAGTGGTAATGGCCAACACCACCATTGCATCATGGTGGCCCCAACCAACGCATGCCCAAAGGGTACCACGGGCACTATAGGTATTGTTACCCTTAGGCAGAGTTGAATCCAGTCTGCAGACTCTAGGATTCGAACCCCAGACCTAAGGCTTTTGCCTGCCCCAAAGGCAGCACCTTTCACCAGTTGAGCTGCAGCTCAACTGGTGAAAGGTGCTGCCTTTGGGGCAGGCAAAAGCCTTAGGTCTGGGGTTCGAATCCTAGAGTCTGCAGACTGGATTCAACTCTGCCTAAGGGTAACAATACCTATAGTGCCCGTGGTACCCTTTGGGCATGCGTTGGTTGGGGCCACCATGATGCAATGGTGGTGTTGGCCATTACCACTAGGGGGCCAGAGGTGGGTTTGCCTGCCCTGGCATCACGTTGCCGCCACCTGCGGGGGCGGGGCGTGACATAAAAAGGCGCCTTTTTATGAGCTCAACTGGTGAAAGGTGCTGCCTTTGGGCAGGCAAAAGCCTTAGGTCTGGGGTTCGAATCCTAGAGTCTGCAGACTGGATTCAACTCTGCCTAAGGGTAACAATACCTATAGTGCCCGTGGTACCCTTTGGGCATGCGTTGGTTGGGGCCACCATGATGCAATGGTGGTGTTGGCCATTACCACTAGGGGGCCAGAGGTGGGTTTGCCTGCCCTGGCATCACGTTGCCGCCACCTGCGGGGGCGGGGCGTGACATAAAAGGAATTGATACCTTCACAGTGACATGACTAGATCCTTTGTCATTAAGCCAATGTAACTGATATGGTTGCCGTAATATCAGTGCAACTACTCGAGTCAATGATAGCTATACAAATAGCCCCATTCACCAAGAACTTAATATGGAATATATTATCTAGTTTTCCATGATCAATTGCTAGTGTAGGATTCAAACTCCTTCTCAATAGACCATTCAAAGGTATATCATGGCCTGTTAATTGTTCAACTGAGACCTCTTCTTCACTTTCCTTATTAGAATTAGTATAACTACCTTTTTCCCCTTCATCATCACTCTCCAAATAACCTCCACGAATATAAACAGCACGTCTATTCAGACATTAAGTAGACATATGTCCAAAACCTAAGCATTTTAAATATATAATATCTCCAATCGTCTTCCCAGTACTATTGTAATTAGTCGGTATAGAAACCGACTTTGTCCTTTCATCATTGGGCTTCTCATGGATATACTCATGATGCTCATCCTCCTTATAACTACTAATACTCTCCTTCTCATCATCAGAATAATAAAATTTCTTACTCCGTTCAAATTTAGAAAAGTTACCTAAAGATTTGCGAGATTTGTGTTGTCTTTCAACCTTTTCTACCATCAAATCACTTCCTCCAAGTTATCAATTCTTTAAAGCTCAATAATATTAGAAATTTCAAATTTCGAATGTACAATCAACCTTGCAATTAATTGATCCTTTGTCTCCATGATTTAACGATGCATAGTGAGGATCTCAAAATTTTTAATATATATAGTTACACTTTTATCTCTTTGTTACAAAGGGTGCAAGCTCATCAATAAATCTTAGTTATGCTAGTCATGAACGAACCGTCATTGTAACAACTCGTGCATCTCAACCCACATAGTAACATATCGCTCTCAATTCCTCCTTCTATTAGCTAAGACATTTTTCTACCAATGTGAATCATAGCCGTTAAATTCAATCGCATCAAGTGTAACTGTAAACCCCCGAAAATTTCATAATTCTTAAAAATAATCCTAAAAGTCTAATATCAAAAATTTAAATCCTGAAAATCGACTCAAGATGAAAACCAAATTCTAGACTGAGTCAAAACACCGGAAACGAAACCCTAAAAATCTAATCAAGTTAAAACTTAATTCCAAATAAGATCAAAAACGAGTTTTCTCAATCTTGAGAAAACGAGAACCCTTGAAACAAAATATAAAGCCCAACTACCGGTTTAATCAACGTCCGTACGCTAATCAAATCATCTACCCAATTCCTAAAATGCAAATCAAAATGATATATCAAAATACCACTCAACAACGAAATGATAAGATCCTAAATCTTTTGGTAAATTTCAGAATCAGAAATTTCAGTTTTCATCAAAAGTCAAACTGAGTCAACTCACAACCATAAACTCGATTAAACGATCTCGAGAACAAAAAACTATTAAATAAAATAAGATAAACCATAGATATCGAGCTAAAAATATAAAACGATCAAAACTCGAAAATTATATGATCTTACGAATAACTCAATAAAATCAGAAGTCAAACCGAAATCCTAAAGTCAACAAAGCTTATAATGAATCATAGTGTTTAAGATCAAGCAATCCCGCGTTTTCAAAACCTAGAAAACGAAATTAAGCCAATAGCTTAAAATAGTTTGTAATAATATAGGGTAACATAAAAATATCAGATTTGCGAATTTCGAGTGTCCTTCGACTCAAATGGGATTAGTTTTCAAAAAACGTGTCCTGGAGCTCGGAATATTAAAAATATTCCGTTTATACCAATAGACTCGTAAAAATACAAGGATTCCAAAAATATCGGTTTTAGCATTTTTCGGTAGCTAAAAATTACAGATATCACATTATTACGTGTATTTTTATTACTACCGGTACTTTAATTGTCTAGTTTACTATTCATAGTACTTTTCTACTATTCATTACTATTTCACTATCTCTACTTTTTCTTACACCTATTTCTTATATTTACATACCTATTTTCTTACTTTTTATATTTCCAATACAACTTTAATCACATCAAACTTTACACATTGCTTCTTTTATTACAAAACAAATAAAATAAATCAACTTCCCCCTTCTACAACAAGCAAATCGGCACCTATCTCCCTCCCATTCATCTAATTTTATTTCTTTTTTAATTTATTTTATTACATCTAAAATTCACTCCAAAAATTCTATAAATACCCCCTTCCTCTTTCATTCTTTCACACAATTCATTTCACTACCAAAACTCTCTCAAAATCTCTCCATAAATCCTCTCTCCAAGAAGTTCTCTCTACAAAAACTCTCTTAAACCAATTTCCCACAAAACTCATTCCTTATACATAAATATTCTACCACATATCACTACTCCCATAATACCCATTTCAACTACCATCTTCATACCACTTACACACTATACGTAAAGATTTCTTCCAACTATTATTCACTCATGTCATGTAACTCAACATGACTATGGTGTTGTTTTGAAACTCATATGAGTAGTAAAAGCAACAACATGTTCATGTTTTGTTCTTGTACATAAGCTTCCTATTTTATTATGTTGTTATTATTATTGTTATTATTTGCTTCTAATCTAACTTATATAAAGTATTATGTATATATATTTATTTAGAGCATATAAGCTCATTTGTTATTTATTTACTTTCAAGTTATGCAATTTATCATGTTATTATTAAGACTAGTCTTTCTAGTCTTAGACTTGTCCATATTAAGTCAAAACAACCTTTTGTTTATTTTCTTTAATCTTTCAGGACTAGTCCATTCTTAGTCCCGGGATGCCTTGATGAAGCTAAGACTCCAATACTTGACCGGGATACCTTGATGAAGCTAAGGTTCCCAATACTTGATATTTTATTTTCTTGCTTATTATTTATTTCTAGTATTTTCTTATGTTCTTATTACTTTATATGCTCATGATACTTGCATTTACATAATGTTAATATCTCAACTAATCTAAAAATAGAATTTTACTTTACTAAATGAACTCAAAGCTAGATTTTCGATTATATGATTTATCACAAAATCATGAAGTTATTATCAACAACATAAAAATAGAGTTTTCTCAACATTTTCTTAATAACAAAGATAGATTACTAAGGAAACATAAGAAAAAAAATATTTTCTTTGTATATTATGTTAACCTAAGCTTTAGTAAAATAATTTATTAATATTAAAATTTTTTACAAAAATTTTAAGATTTAAACTCTTTTAAACTTCATAATAAAACTAAGAAAACAAACTAGTTTTCAAAGTTAAGATAAAAAAAAATCAACTAATAAAGTTATAAACCCACTTAGGAAAAATAATGATTTTCAAATTTCTAAAAAGAAGGAACTCATTTTCAAAAGAATATAAATAAAGTAAGATTAACAATAATAGCTTTTATCAATAAAAATGATTCTTTTCAAAAGAAATAAAAGAACAAGTTTTTAGAAATAAATATAAGAAGACAAGATTTATTTTCTAAAACCATCATAAATACAAAATTATAAGGTTTTCAACAACCTAATGCACTTTTTGATAAAGTTGATCTTTTATCACTAGAAGTGAAATTTATGAAATACTAAGGTTAAAGGAAAATTTACTTGTTTTGGAAAAAAACGAATAAAGGAAATGAAATAAGAATATACTCATTTATAATGAAAATATAAAGTTTCTTCCAAATACTTGAAAAGGAATTTATCAAGATAAGTTTTAACACTTTAAAAAGAATTGTTTTATGAAATAAATTGTTGAGACACTACCATTAGAAATTTCGCATATAAAGTGAGCTTATCTATATACTCAAAGTATTTATCAAATATATGTTCATATATATAATATATATATATATAGCGCTACAAAAGGATTTTCTTTAAAATAAAGTTGAGTTAGAAAATGGATTTGCAAAAGTTTGGTAATTTTCGTTTTAAATTTGTACCTTATGTTTTCGGAACCCAAATGACCTTATATGACAAAGATAACCTTAGAAATGGATAGATCTTTTCAAATAGGTAGAAAACGATATATTATATGCGGAATTCCGAGTTAAAATGAGCAAGCTATGGCCATTTTAAGTTGGAATTTCTTCTTATACGATTTTACTGCGATTTGAAGAAAAGTTTAGAATATTCAAGAATAGAAATTTCATGAAAGACTTATTCCGGGTATTTCTTTTATCTAGGAGACGAAAGATACGAGATTACCCTACCCGAAGATTACTACGACTAAGAAGATCGCGAGATGGACGAGTGAGTTATTCCTCTTAATTTCGTTACCTTGCTTGTGCTTGTAATGTAGTAGCATTAGTATACTAAGAAAAGATAAAAATTTATATATATTTGGGTATTTCGGGATTATGTGATTCTATGCTTTGCGTGAAAGGAGAATTAAGAATATCGCAACTGCAAATTGCTTGTTTAAATAATTTCGTTTACTTACTTGTATGATTGCTTATTAATTGTCAAATTGATTGATCGCCTCCTAATAAACCTTAATAAGGTTTGGCTTAAGAAAAATAAAACGCTCACGCATAGCATCCATTGAGTCACATCTTTTTCGGAAGGCTGTTACTCCTACGCATAGAGTTGGATTGGCTGTGATCGTGCGGTGCTACGGGCCATGTTCCTTCCTAGAGAATCCAAATCTCTGGGCGAAAGCGACTCTAGGTTCGGAGCCGAGCCAATGGAACGTTGTGGGTGAGGATCTGGAGACTAGCAGTAGAAGGTCGAGGATCTTCAACCCCGATTCTCTAACCTTTGATACGGAGGGGTAAATCCGTTCTATGTATGGTTTCCGGATAACTATACATATTTGTGTAATCATGTGATTGTTGCATTGTATGCATAGCATATGTGTGAAAATCTAAATGAAATTGTTTGAAAATATGGTGCGAATGAAAAGGAATATCTTACTAAGCTAGTTATAGCTTATACCCCTATAGATTTTGTTGAAACAGGTATACCTGTGGAATAAATTGAGGATCATGACGTTAAGGAAGTCATGGAAGGATGTTTAGCCTCTATGAAGGAAATGGAATCATAAGATGAAGTAATTTTTTTAAGGTTCTTTATATGTAATGACTTATATGATTAGTGACGTATATTTTTTGAAGACAATAGAGAAATATGCCCTTAAGAATTGAAATGAAATATGTTTATGTTTTATGATAAGTATTCTCTTTGTCTTGTTACTTATTTATTATCAATATAAATTGTGCTACTCCGATGCATTCCTTGGGTGTGATGTATGCCTTGTACAGGATATGGAAGCCTTTGCATGACTAAGGTAGTCATTCCTAGGCTTTAATATTGTGTACGGTGGACTGCCACGTTTAGGGTACCCCTCGGGGCGTGATAGTAAACCACTGGAGATCATCACAATCGTGATAATTAAATACCTTTTCGATTTGATCCTCTAAATCAAAATATTCATTTGCTCTACTGGTACCATCAAAAGACAACACTTTCAATTTTACGTTCCTTATACCACATAATCCTCTAGGCCTATGCTCATCAAAATCATCCTCATAATCGCCAACTCGACAACTACGCACTGAATGTTGCATATTTCATCTACCTCTATCACCAACTCTGCCATAACTATCAACTACTCTATGTCCTCTAAGGGGTAACTAAACTCTCGTATTGTCTTCTAATTCATCAGCAGCTTGATGTACATGTGTTTAAATGAGTTTGAGAGTTTCTCCTAAAAATTTACTCAACATTCTTTAGAGTTTCACTTTATTGTCACATCATTGTTCCCATCCCCTGCATCATTTCCTTCATGAAATCCATGACCTTACCCATATTAACGGAGCTTTCATCCTTAAGGGTCTTTCCATCTCCATTCTTAACATGAGATTTCATTGACATCTTCAAAAAGAGCAAAACTTGCTACACAACAAACAAAAATAATAAGGTCTACTAATCATGTAATTTAACGGCGAAGCCCCAAACCCTAAACTGCAATCCTAAGCTCTGATACCAAGATGATAAGATTAGACAGTTCGATTAATTTGCGAATCTAGTACTTTATTGTGATCTAGGGTTTATAATATGTTTTTGGGTTTTTATGAAATATGAAAACTGAAATTAAAAGGGATATGGATGATCCTTGGATGTGACATATCAAAGATATAATATAATTTGTTATTATAATCAATCTATATGGCGTACACTGAAAAGAAACAAAAGGAATAATCTTGAAAAGAAAACTTTATTAATCTTATTCAAGAAGCAATTTGTTCACAAAGGACAAGTCAATGTTTAAGAGGGAAAAAAATTTCATAGAACTCCTAAATAAATCAATAACAACCCTTTTATACTACCACAAGTTAGGCAAGGATAAACATAGAAAAATAAAAGATAAACAAATAAAATAGGAAAAAAATGCTCTAAATAATGCAAAAACTAGGGGTGAGTATCACCCTATTGATCATAGCTATGACATGGGCCGAGATCTGCACAGATAAAAAATCTTCTTTGCTAAATAATTAATCACGAGCGTTATAGGCTAGTCACGTTCTCCATCATGAGTGTAACGCCCTAACCGGATGGCAATTACAACCCATCATGTGTCCTTCTCTTATAAAAGACATGCAAAAGCTATCAAAAGTAAATCCACAATTACAAAAACTATTTCATCAAATAACTCACATGAAAGGGTTCTCTTATGATTCCAAAAACACACTTGATGAATAATATAAACTACAAATATAAACTATCTATAACATAAAAATCCAAATTCTCACAAGACTCCTAGAATTACTTAACAAATCCTGAAACCAATCCTTAAATCATTTTTCAAAAGATTTATAAATTTTTCTTTCCACAAAAATTTATGTAACCGAAATCTACTAATCCTCAGTAGGATAGTCAGGACCACTATCGTCGTCCCCTTGATCTACAAACAGATCATATCCAGATAGATCAAAGACTACATCATCTTCACCTGTACTTGAAAAATGAAAGAAATGAGCGAAATCGCCCAGTACGTCAAACCACAAAACAAATGCATATGCACACACACAACATATATAATCAAGTGTAACTTATTCTAATGCAAACAATAAAATTTATTATCTTATTTAAGCCAGCAAAACAATACAATCCATAACCATTGTGCACTAGTCCTAAACCTAGAGCATCTCAGACTCCTAAAAAACAAATAGTATCGAAAATAGGTAACACATATACGTATATAGTAAGTGGGTACTCCCCAAACACCTATGGTCATACTGCCAAATCCTAATCTACCATAATCATATCAATATACGACTCCACTAGAGACAACCTCACATAAAGATCATCAGGTTGCCAGTGTTAGTATCATATTTGTTAGGTCTTTACTAACAGCAATCAAACACAAACAGCAGATAGTGTAATGAAGCCAAATAACATTAGGATAATTATCAATTTGTTCCTACAACAAAACAACCAATATAGTAATCCTACAAACACATACAACAATGTAAACCCTAAGATTTTATGAGGATTTCTAAGTTCAAACCCTAGAGCCAAAAGCCAACCGGAAACCGTAGTCAACAAAAACTTATGCCAAAACCCTAGAGTTTAGATCCAGCAATCCTACGCTCCTAAACCCTAGACAACATAATTAAGTTAATGGCTTATAATAGTTCGTAATAATATAGGAAAGTACAAAAATATTAGATTCATCAATTTCTAGTGTCTTTCAGCAAATCAGTTTTTGAAAACCGCCACTAGACGATAAAAATATTCCATTTATACCATTAGACTCGTAATAATATAAGAAATCCAAAAATATCAGTTTCGTAATTTTTTAGTAGCTAAAAATTACAGATATTACAATTATACTTGTATTTTCTTTACTATCGGTAACTTATTAATCTTGTTTACTATGCATCATACTTATCTACCATTCATTACTATTCACCTATCTCTACTTTTTCTTACTACCTATACACCTATTTCCTTACTTTTTACTTTTCCAATACACTTTATATCAAATCATACCTTACATATTAATTATTTTCTTACAAAAAAAAAAATACAAATTTAATCTCTCTCCTCCCCTCTAGTTTCAATGGTTGGCACTACTCCCCCTCACCCATCTCTATTTATTTTTTTTTCAAATTATTTTATTATATCTAATTTTTACTCCAAAAATTCTATAAATATCCCATCTCCCTTCACTTCTTTCACACCTTCATTTCATATAACAAAACTCTCCCAAGATCACTCCATAAACCCTCTCTCCAAAATTTCTCTCTACCAAAACTCTCTTTCACAAATTCTTCACAAAACCCTCCTTTATACACAACCTATCTATCATATATCTTCAACCACATAAACCTACATTCATTACCTTCTTCCCACTACATAAATACTTTAGGTAAAACTTCTTCCAACTATTTAGTTTACCCATGTCATATAACTTAGCATGACTATGGTGTTGTTTTGAAACTCATATGAGTAGTAAAAGCAACCACATGTTCATGTTTTGTTCTTACACATGAAATTCCTATATTATTATCTTGTTATTATGTTTTTATATATGTTGCTATTAATGTTATTATTGTTATTACCTTGTTGTTATTATGCTTCTAACATAACTACATATGTATTATTATCTATATATAATTATCTATATATTTCTTAGAGCCTTAACACTCACTAACTTTTACTAACTTGCTTCTATTACTCTTATTGCTCCTATTATTGCTTTTCTTTTCTTTCTTTTTATTTTTCTTTTGGGACTAAGTCCCAGGATGTTTTGATGAAGCTAAGGCTCCCAATACTTGATTGGGTTGCCTTGATGAAGCTAAGGCTCCCAATGCTTGATCAGATTGTCTTGATGAAGCTAAGGCTCCCAATGCTTGATCGGCTTAGATTGATGAAGCTAATCCTCCCAATACTTGATATATTATCTTGCTTATAATTAATTTGCTTCTCATATATTTTCATCATTTTTCATATTCTATGGTCATATACATGCATCATTATAATGATATTGTCTCAACAAAAAATAATAATAATAATTAAAGTAAACTTTTCTTTAATAAAGGAAAATGAAACTAAACTCGTTTAATATATAACCTTATCTTGAAATCAAGATTTTGTTACCAAACACATAGGGAAAATTATTTTTCAACTTCTTTTCAAACTCACCCAGATTTTTCTTAAATAACAACAAAGATGATTTCATAAAGGAAATTAACCAACAAAATAAACATTTTCTTTTATTATAAACAACATAAAGTTTATCAAAACTTAGCATAAATATTTTCTTGGTAAACAAATTTTTCATTAAAGTTTACTTTTAAGATTTAAACTAAATCCTTAATAACAACTAAGAATAAGGCTCGTTTTCAAAGTAAAACAGAATAACCTCACTAATTTATAAAGCCATATAGAAAAATAAAGGATTTCCATGTTTGTAAATGATAAACCCATTTTCAAAAGAAATAAAAAGAATATAAGTATGGTGATTTCAAAAACAATAAAATTTTACCAACAACTTAAAAAGAATAATTTCTTTCTAAGTAAAATTGGTAAAAAACTTAAAGAACTAAGTTTTGGAAACAAAATTTATTTTTGAAGAAGTTAGAAGATGAGAAAATAAGGATAAGAAGACTCGTTTAACAAAACCATTTTTCTTTAAAAAGGAAATATATACAACTCAAAATCATTATAAGTCATCAACAGCTCAATGAAATTCATGGAAACTTTATTAATATCACTAGAATCAAAAATTGTAAAAGACCAAAGTTAAGGGAAAAATTTATTTGTTTTAGAAAAGAAATTAGAAAACAAAATAAGAGTATAATTGTTTACAACAACCTAAGAAATTATAGAGTTTCTACAAAATACGTAGAAAAGGATTTGTTCAATTTAAGTTTCAACACCTTTGAAATGAATTGTTTTACGAAAAATAATCATTGAGACAACACCATTAGAATCTTGCATATAATATGAGTCTATATAAGTACTCAAAGAATTTTTCAACTATATACATATCTATATTTTTGCTAAAAGGATTTTTGAATGAAATTGAGTTTGGAAAATGTTTTGCAAAAAACTGGGATTTCTCGTTTTGGTTCTGTACCATAGCTTTTAAGTAGCCAAATGACCTCTTATGTGGAAATAACCTTATAAATGGATAGATTTTTTTAAGTAGGTAGAAATCGGTATATTATATGTGAAGTTCCGAGTTTAAATGAGCAAATTATGGCCATTTTAAATTAGAATTTCCCTTTATGGGAATTTTGACGAACTTAGTAAAATAGAATTACAAGTTTAAGTAGAAATTCAAAGAAAAACTCATTTTGGGTATTTCTCTTGTTTAGGTGATGTGGAGGCCGAGTTCCCATGTCCCAAGGATTTTCTTAACTAGAAGTATTCGTACAAATGACCGAGTGAGTTTATTTCTTATATATTTGCACTTACGATTTTGCTTGTAAAATAGTGGCATCAGAAATAAGGAAAAGATAAAATGGAAAATGCATGTGCTTTACATACTTGGTTGAAATTATGATTAAGTATATCCAGACAGGAATTGTTTATAATGAATATTTGATCTAGTATAAGAATGATTGTTTGTAAATTCTATGATCACCCATAAAATATTTAATTATACCATGAGTACTTAATTAAAATGATTCATGCATGTCACCGGGTGAGTTCATTGCATTTATGACTATTCCTTTGATGGGACAA
Organism: Combretum micranthum; assembly: GCA_024138025.1. Taxonomy (NCBI): domain Eukaryota; kingdom Viridiplantae; phylum Streptophyta; class Magnoliopsida; order Myrtales; family Combretaceae; genus Combretum; species Combretum micranthum. The sequence continues at coordinate 1,333,667 of JAMXBD010000190.1, read as the reverse complement.
AGGCTTAGTAAGGAGATTCATAGAGTTTATAATTCTATAAAGCAACGAGGCATCGTCTGAACCAACTAGTGATAAGAAAACATCTAACAAAAACATATATGCCAGCTATGTAGCGGCTCAAAAATGAACTACAAATAAGTTGGATTGGATTATACATACATTTTTTTTGCAACGAAGTTGTTAAGAATAAAAACTATCATGGAATTATGTTGTCCAATGGTATCCTATACGGTCTGAAATACCTAACCACCGAATGGAGGGGTAAATCCATTCAAACATATGATTCCCAGAAAATCATATGTATTGTTTGCCTATGTGCTTGTTCGTCTCATATAGTTGTTTAACTAAACTTGTTTTGATTATTGAATGTTGAGTGTTTATTTATGGAAAAAAATCTCACTAAGCTAGTAGCTTATACCCTCTTAGATATCTTTTGCAGTTCTCATACCTTTGATGGAACCAAGAGGTTATTTTACCCAGGTAATGTCTTTAAGCTAAAGATCTTATCGATAGGCATGCAAGTTAGAAGTAGATAAGGACTCCAAGAGAAGTTTCAAAATTGTAAATCGTTTTATGGCAGACTCTTCTTTAGACTTGGTTATCTTTAATATGGGAATGCCCCTTAATGTTGTAAAGACCTTTTATAAGATTTGATTATCATCCAATGTTTGGTCCACTATGATCATGAAGGTACGCCTTATACCCGATATCAAAACTTTTGGGATGACTAAGGTTGTTATACTTAAGTGTTAATATTGAGTGTGGCGGACTGTTGCGTTTAGGGTACCTTTTGGGGCGTGACAAACAAATAAGGTAAGGTCGTAACTGTTTCCAAATTCAAGAATAGATTTCTAAATCACCAAAATCCTTTAAAAACAATAATCCAATTCTCCAAATCTCTTGATTATAACATATGAATATAAAAAATTAAAATACTATCATAAAACAAACTCGAACATCCCAAGTTCTTCCAAAACAATAACCTTTCAATAGAAACCGCAACTGCACCTTCTTTCTCGATTGAATTCCATAAAATCCCACAAGAACGTACTTTTCTTCAAAACCCTAATTTGCAATACAAGAAGAACATACATTTATCATCTATAATACATTTTATGTCAAATTTATGATTGAGAAACAAACTTACTTTGATTAGATTCTTAAATCCTGATTACTCTCCCAAAGATCGGATCTTGAACAAGAACTAGGGTTTTCTCTAAAAATCCCTTCAAAAATCAAACAAAAACCCTAAACAACATGTTTGATGTGTAAAGAACTTGTAATAAAAGAGCGAATCTACTTACTTTTGATTATCCTAGGCCCTCCTTTGAAACCACACACCAAGAACAAAAGGATCAATCCCAAAGATCACTCTGGAGAAGAAAAAGTTCGAATAAAACAAGAAATATTCGTAACTCTCGTCAAAACACCCTATATATAGATTTTAGTCCTATACCGACCCAAAGCTAGCGGCTTCGGTGTGTACTTCGGAGGCCTTAGTATGTAAGCTGGTGGCTTTATTACTGGCGTATGGCTAAATTCCTCAACTTTCCTAAAACTCCAAAGTAATTGTTTAAGCCGACGTCGTACATATTTAAGCCGACATCCTTTATCAAAAGCTGGTAGCTTTAAGGTCGGCTTTGATTATATTCATCCAGTCTTTATCGTATGACTTCCCCATGTCCAAAGCCATCTGTTCAAAGGCAAAAATACCTCTTTTAACAACACTTTATTGCAATTCTATCCTTTAATATAAATTATTATTTGTATATTACAATAAGTGTGATGAGGCTCGTTATCAACATCACTTGTCATGCCCCAGAGGGTACCCTAAACGTTGCAGTCCGCTGCATATAATATTAAAGCTAATGAATGACAACCTTAGTCACACGGGAGCTTCGTTATTATATGCAAGGTGTGTTTCCAAGTTAGTAGGAGACTCACAGGGGTATTATGTTTAAGCAGATAATAAAAGCATACAATAACTTATATAGATCAACATGTAATATTCATTGGAATAATAGTCTCGTACAACTTCTTAGGGGCATTCCCCCATTCTAATAGTCTTGTTCAACTAAGCCATCATCAAAATATACATAAATATACCATAAGTCTACTATAGAGATTTTTTCTTAGAAATCTATATTCAAAACTAAATACATATAAACTTCACCCAAAAACTCCTAGTAGCTTTGGCTCATACCTGACAAACGGGGCTCCTTGGTGCCAACCACAAGTAATCATACTGTAACAAAAAGCTATAGGGGTATAAGTAAAACTAGCTTAATGAGAAAACTCCTATCTACAAAATATTTCCATAGTTCAAACAAGTATTTAAACAATCATATGAGAATGCACCAATCACATGAGCAAACAAAATACACAAGATTAATCAGAAACCATGTGTAGCATGGATTTTATGCCCTCCATGTCGGGGGTTGGGTGGTTATAGGCCCATATGACCATCAATATTTGCAGACTTACCCTATAGACTTTCTGGCTCCTACTTACCCATGTAGACTTTCTGGCTCCTACTAGTCACTACTACAACTCTTCGTTTCCGCACATGAAGAATAGTAGTGAAAATAAATGTGACTCACAAATATGATATGCATGAATTATTTTCATTATAGGTTTAAGCAAATAATGTTGAGTTCAAGTTAAAGGTGATCAAAACAATATTCATCATATCATAACAAGAAAACATAAATTATTCATCAATTTCTCTTTTGATATTCTTAACTTTTATTAAATCAGTCATGAATCCCAATCACACAACATTCGTTCATTTATCTTTTTCTTATTTTCTAGTGCTACTACTTACAAGCATAAACAAGGAAATGTAACTACTAAGGGATTAACTCACTCCATGGCGATTGTTCCTAGTTGAAGTAATCTTCCAGGAATGCGATTTCGCTTCCTTCTTCACCTAAACAAAATGAAATACCCAAAATGAGTCTTTTATAGAATTTCTATTTTTGAAGATCCTAAATCTATCTTGAATTCGCGGTAAAATAGGATAGAAAGAAATTTCAACTTAAAATGACCATAACTTACTAATTTTAACTCGAAATTTCGCATGTTATATACCGTTTTCTATCTACTTGAAAAGATCCATCTATTTCTAAAACCATTTTCATCAAACTAAGTCGTTTGAGCTCCAAAATAGTAATGATCAGATTTACCACGAATGTTCTCAAAACTTGCATTCCTTCTTTTACAAAAGCTTATATCAAAAAGATAAATATTATAATAGTTTGTAAAACCTTTGAAATGTATATATGTATCCATTGACTCATATCAAATACATGAAATTTATGAAGTTGTCTCAAACCATGAACTTTTGGTAAGTAAAGTTTTCTAAGGATTTTGGAAAAGGAATACTTTTGAAATTTTCCTTTTATCTTGCTAGAAAGTATCTTAAAATCATTTTAAATGAGTATTTTTCTTTTCCCTTAATTTCCTTTCCTTAGTCTTTTTAGATTTTCTAAAGAATGATCTTTATTTTCTAAGCTTAGTTTCTAATACTTTTTGAAAGTAATAATTCTATATTTTATAGAAATAACTTTCTTATTTCTTAAGATCATTCTTCTTTGATGAAAGAAAATACCTTGGTGATTGTTAAACTAGTGTTGATGAAAAGTGGAATTTAGTAAAAATTTTGTTGAATCAAGAGTTTCTTTCCTTCTTATGACTTTGTAAAATGTATGTATGTATTGTAAAAAATTTCTATGAACTCCTCTAGATTTCTTTAGAAAAGTTTGTTAAGATAATTTCTTCCATTTTTTATGAAAAATTACTTCCTACTTTTAGTTTTAGAGAAGAATTTCTATTTTAAGAAAACTTTTCCTCTTTTATCTTGTTGAGACAAAATCAATATGTTCATGTATGATTATGAATATAAATCATAAAATTATGAAAACTTAAGAAAGCCATAATAATTAAAGAAATAAACTAGTAAAGAAATATGTCAAGTATTGGAACCTTAGCTTCATCAAGATATCCCAGGACTAAAAATAGACTAGTCCCAAAAGAAAAAGAAAATTGTTTTGACTTGATGAGGACAAGTCTAAGACTAGAAAGAATAGTCTTAAAACAACTTGAAAGTAAATAAATTGCAAGGTAATAAATAAATTGCAAGGAAAGTAAATAAATTGCAAAACAAAGGCTTATATGCTCTAAAAGATATATATAGCTACATAGATATATTTAGTTAAATATATAGGAAAATAACATAAAAGAAAATAGATTCATTAACAAAAATAAAGTATGAACATATTGTTGATTTCTTTAACCTTCATGGTTTAGAAAACACACACTAAGCTCATACTAAGTAAATGAATATAAAGGAAACTCTGAAGAAGTATTACCTATGAAGACTAAACTTGAGAGAACTTTGAGAGAGAGCTCTTGTAGAAATTTTGAGAGAGTAATTTTAGTATTTTGAAGGTCTTTTCGAAAAACATGAGGAAGCAGAAGATTGGTTAAATCAAGTCAAGAGATCTTTTAGTATATATCAAGTATCATTATTCTATGATTCTATAATCAAACTTGACCAAAATCGAACAGAGATCTTAAACTAGTATATATATACACATATATTATTTTTTTTTTATAAAATAGGGTGAAAATGGGGATCACAAGATCACGGCTTTGATCACCATCATGGGAACCATCACGCCTATGATCAAAAGCTTCTCATATGCAAAAGAAAATAGAGGAGATCACGTCTGATTATCATGGTCGTTGTCTAAGGCGTGATGCGAACTTCAGCTTAGATAGCAGCCTCGATCACATCGACGATCAACCAAAACCCTAATACTTGAGGCTACTAAGGTCTTGATCATGTCCATGATCGACTAAAACTCGAACACCCGAGGCTACTACACTTTTTATCATGCTTATGATTAGACAAACCCTAACTTGTGATTTCAAACCTTCAAAATTTTTACAATTTTTAACTAAGTATTATGATCTTATTTTCATCAAATGCACAGCTACCTCAGTATATAAGACCCATATGGACCTCCTACAACTTCAAATTTGCATTACATATATATATTTATACTATACTTGTCCATCCGCAACATCAACTTCATCAAACAAATAAAAGTCTAGTATATCATTGATTTAGAACTTATACGATGAATTTCAATACTCATCTTCACTTATCTAGTATCAATATCTTTAATAACCTTATATTCAACATTAACTAATAAGAACACTAAACAAAGTTATCTATCCTACAAAATTAACAAAGCAAAAGCAAGTAATATGTTACCTAATTTGATCTTGACTTATAGATGGAGACTTGATGTGGATTTTAGAAGGATTAAAAGAGAAATATTTTTTTTTTTTTTTTGCCACAGATTAAAAGAGAAATTTGAAGAAGCAACTGTTTGGGGGGGTGTGGGGTGTTTTGGGGAGGCTTGGTTTATGGAGAAATGGTGCTTGCTAAGGAAGAAAATAAGGTAGTTTGACCTTAAGGGCATTAAAAATTGTGTACAAGCTAAGTATGATAGGATAAATGGGCTGGCCTTGGACTTTATGTAAGATTGGGCTTCTTGATGCCAAAAGAATTAAGAAACAAAACTTTAGAATTAATACAAAATTTGATTAATTTGGCTTGAAGATTTATTTAATTAAAATTTTCTTGTGACAATTTTATAATAAAATTACTTTAATTTAAGAGTTAAGTTTTAGAAATCTAAGTTCTTAAAAAAGTTTGAAAGTAAAACAAATTGATTTGAAGTGGATCATTTGAAAGTTTTTGAAATTATATTTTTACTTAGCGCATTCAATACATGTTAATATAAATAAATCTATTGGCTATACTATTCATTCTAACTTTTATATTGACTTTATATCGAGTTTTAATTTCTAATCTCTAAAATAAACTTAAGAAAAAACATGGGGATTACATGCTTTCCTCCTTAAAATATGCTTTGTCCTCAAAATGTAAAGTTTACTTGATTCTTCAAACAGTTGAGGATAATTGTTTCTTGTTTCCTCATCTAATTTCCATGTAACTTCTTCAGTTTGAAGATCCCTTAAAACTTTGACATATATTATTTCTTTATTCAAAAGAGTTTGTGCCTTGAACTCTAAAATCCTTGTTGGATGCTTCTCATGTCAAATTTTCGTTGAATGTGATGGGTTCTAATTTAATTTCTTTTAGATTTGGAATATATTTCCTCAAAACCAATATATGAAAGACATTATGATATTAGTAAGATTCAAAGGAAGTGCTAACCAATATGTTAAATCTTCAATTTTATCAAAGATTTCAAAACATCCAACATATCTCAGGCTCAATTTTTCTTGTAATCTTCCACGATGTAAACTCTTGATGGGCCTTATCTTAAGTTACACATGACGTCCCATATCAAATTTGAGTTCTTTTCTTTTTTATGTTACCCAAACTTTTCTATTGATCTTGAGATTCTTTCATTTTTTTTTTATTTGATTAGTGCCACTTTATTAATAGTCTCTTGTACTAACTTAGGTCTAGTGGTAATCTTTTCCAAATTGTCCCAAAAAAGTGGTGATATGCATTTGCATCCCTATAATACTTCATTGGGCAGCATTCCAATGGTAGAATGATAGCTATTATTTTATGCAAATTCCATAAGTGGCAAATGTCGATTCTTACTTCCTTTAAATTCTAATACATATGCTCTAAGCATATCTTCCAAAGTTTGTATTGTTCTCTCTGTTTGCCCATCGGTTTAAGGATGATATGTAGTGCTAAACTTTAATTGAGTTCACATGGCTTTTTGCAAATGGTGTTTTCTCTAATTAGAGCTACTGAGTCTTAAAATTTATAAACCTAATCTTCTACTCTAACTCGGTCTTTGTAGGCAAGTGTACCTATCGCTTTAGTAGTATGGAGTATAGTATAGGGTCGTCTCATTTATTAATCTTCCTATGATCTAGTAGTCCAAATAATTGATCGAATTGATTAAAAACGAGTCTAATTCTAATGGCTAAACTACACTAATCTACAATTACACCGGATCAACACAATAATTAAAATATTAACAATAACAATATCACTTCACAACAGGCTTACTCCATCAAATTAACATGAATCATTAAGTGTTTATCCTAATAATCATTATCTATAAGGAACTACTAGTTTAAAAGCATTCTTCTTAAAAATTACTTACTCATAATCTTAATTCTATCTATTAGAATCTCTCCTAAATTAATAGCCAATTAAGACTGCCTTAAAATCATAACAATTTATCAAAACCCATAAAAATGTAGCGACTTTCCTAATAATATCTCTATTATCAAAAGTAAGTTATTTTAGTGAAATAGACCTATTCAATAGAATTATCTCTCGACATATTCTAGTGAAATTTGTCCTAAGTTAATGTCGTGCACAACAATAATCTTAGATTTGTTAATTCGACTCACTAAGAACTAATAATTATCAAGAGATTAATAAGTTCAAGCATGTATTCATGCTAATATGACATTGCAAGCCTTCATTCACTACTCGCACATGATGGAATAAGAACAAAAATGCATAAATTGCAAAACTAAAACAAAGCACAACATCCAAATAGGGAAAAGGAAATCCTTTTATTGATTTACAATGTTAGAAGCCTTTATAGTAATCAAAATGACAGATTCCCTTCTTCTCTCTCTAGTTCTTTGGGGAAAACTACAACATACAACAATTGGTCTATCGAGCCTTAACTGTGAGCCCCCAACATGACCTTCAACTTCAGCCAAAGTAATCGAGCATCATTCTGGAGAAGATATACTATCAAACCTCAAAGTCGAGCCTCAAATCTTGACCCTTGACAAGTGTTTTGACAGGCCAATTCTTCATTAGAATTACCTCAAGCCGAAGCAATACGAGCCTCGATTTTTCTAATTTTACGCTCGATAAAGCAATGGACAAAAACGCACTGTTTACTTTGGAAATTCCTGAAGTCGAGCCTAATTTTGCTTAATTCGAGCCTCGACTAATAGATCACACACGATCCTCGATAAGTATTTTCACATATCATATGTATGTGTGGAAAGTATTACAAATTCTGTTAGAATGAATCTACCACATGTCAATAAAGTAGGCCATGCTTTCTATGCTTAGTAGCATATAAATAAATGTGCAAGCATGCATTGTAAATAATGTACCAACAGTGTAAAATCAGTATTAATGTAGAATAGATCTCTGAAGGAATCTTGGGTAATAGAATTTCCATTTCTTCTTACTTGAAAATTTCTTTTGTTTTTTGGGTAAAATCAATTTAAATCGTTGTTTGTAATTTCTATGAATTTCAAAGCAAATAATTGATTAAATCTTTCAAATCTGTTTTATATTTTCTAATTCGTTCTTGTTTTGATAAATGCATGGAGAAATAAACTCCTACAACATAGAGATTACAAATCCAATTCCTAATTTTGTTTAATTTCAAATGCACTTTCAAGTCAATTTGATTGGGTGTTTGTAATTAGTGACCTGAACTTAAACTTGTGGTTTTTAAAGGAGTGGTGCACTCTTTTAGATCCACGATTGTTTTTAATTGGATAGATCGAGATATCATTCAATTGAATAGATCTATGGTTACTAATAGAGTCGATCCTAACTACCTCTTATCAAGGAATAGGTGAAGATTTTTTGTCACTTGTTTTAAAAATTTATTGAGTTGTTTTTTTTTAACAATAGATTCCCATTTTTTATGCGGATCTAATTAGAATGTCATATTACTAGTTTTAGCTAGATCTAGAATTATTGACTTCGAGAGAAGTTTTAATTTAAATTTAAGAATCCGACGATATAAACACACAATTCAAATAGCTTTTAAGAAGTTTGTTGTTCTTAAGAAATCATTCTGATAAGGAATTGGTGAAGTAACCTTAAGCTACTGCTTTATAAAAGTTACAGGCTTATTTCTTATTTTACCCATTAAACATTTGTGAATATTTCTGACTTAGCATAGTTCCTTTTTCCTTTATGATTTTTTCTAAACCTTTCTTTAGCTAGACAATGAGTGAGGTTGTGAGTACACTAGCTACCAGCCATTCCCTAGGGACATACCTGAATCATTATTTATGCTACAATTTGATGGGTGCATTTGCCCTGTGAGCCCGTAGTTATTGAACTTGATTTAGAAAAAATTTATAACTTTGAAAAACTCGACCAATGATTAGTATGAATTGAAATCCATTTAATCAAAACACATAACCAAGTGTTCTGGCACCGTTGTTGGGGAATTGGTGTTAGATTCAATATTATTTTTGAAGCCCAACAGGGCAATAATGGAAATCAATTTTCATTTGTTGTTCTAGCCACCTTTTGCATTCTTATATCGTTTTGTTAGAATAACCATATGTTTTTTGTAATTTTTCTGTTTGTTTGTTTTGCTATTTAGTTGTTTTGTTTAGGATGGAGCACCACATGCCATTTTTGATTCAACAATTGGAGGATGCCTTGAGACAACAACAAGAAGGGTTCTTCCCTCATCAATAGAATGATAACCAATACCCTCCAGAGATATTTCATTAGCGTCTTGCCAGCAATTACCTTGAAGTGTGTTGGAATTCCCCATAAAAATGGCTTCCTTATGCTTAGTATCAAAATTTGCATTCCAGAAACTTCAACACTCATTCAAGATTGGAGGAAACCCTCATTCCTTTCATCAAAGAAACTGATCACCAATTTCAGCAGACTGAGTTAGTACTCGAAAGCCACTCAAGATCTTTTAAAAAGCTTGAAAATGAGGTAAACAATGTTGTAACTATGCTTAGAGAGTGAATTATAGAGGGAGTTCATGCTGTTTCCCTAAAAAGTGGTTGGCATTTAAAAGAAACAACGAAAGAAAATAAAGAGGAAAAATAAGAAAAAAAGAGGGTTGAAAAGGAACAAGAAAAAGAAAAATGTGAAGAAAATAAAACAGAAGAAAAAGAAATTAAGCAGAAAAAGAGTGTATCTCCTATTGAACCATACAAACCTCCTTTGCCTTACCCTGCAAGGATAAGGAGGAGACAAGATGAGGAACTGTTTAAAAATTTTTTAGAATCATTTAAGCAGTTGCATGTAAACCTAACTTTGGTTGATGCGCTTTTGCAAATGCCAAAGTATGCAAAATTTTTTAAAGAGCTACTTTCCAATAAAAAGAGAATAGAGGAGGTGTCCTTAGTAACCCTTGGACGAGATTGTTCTGCATTTTTGTTGAACAAGCTCCCCAAAAAAAGGAAAGATCTAGGGAGTTTCCTCATAACATTCTTAATAGGGAATCTCCCTATAGAAAAGGCATTAGCTGATCTGGGGGCAAGCATTAACCTCATGCCCTATACCATGATCAAGAAACTGAGGTTAGGGGAGCCGAAACCAACAAGAATAAGCTTACAATTAGCTGATAAATCTACTAGATACCCCAAGGGAGTAGTTGAAGATGTTCTCGTTAAGGTCCAGAACTTCATCTTTCCTGCTAATTTTGTGATTTTGGATATGGAAGAAAGGATTGATGTCCCTTTAATTCTACGGAGACCATTTCTGACAGTCGCAGGGGTAGTTATTGATGTTAAAAATGAGAGGTTGGTGCTGAGAATGGGGGATGATGAAATGTTAATAAAGTTATCAACAGGTGCGAAGTAGGGGATAATAAATGATGATGATTGTTTGACACTAAAGTTTATGGATGATGAGATTCTTGAATCAAATCAAGATTTGGCTGACAAGCTCTATTTCGAGAAGGAAAATACAAATGATAATAAGCCTATGAAAGATTCTTTAAAGAGTGGAGTTGAAGAAGAAGATACAGAAAACGGGGATAAGATAAGGAAAGAACAGGATGATACTAAGCATTTCAAACCCTCCATTGAAGAACCACCAGATTCATAACTAAAAGAGTTACCCAATCACTTAGAATATGCCTTCTTGGAAGATGGTTGCAAACTACCAGTGATTATATCTTCCAAACTCAACGAGGAGCAAAAGAAAAAGCTTTTGGAGATTCTGAGAAAACATAAGAAAGCTATAGCATGGAAAATTGTGGACATTAGAGGAATAAGCACTACCTTCTGTACACACAAAATTCTTATGGAAGATACTTTCAAACCTATGGTCCAATCACTGTGACGTTTGAACCCGAATATAAAGGAGGTGGTGAAGAAGGAAGTAGTAAAACTTTTGGATGCAGGGATTATTTATCCCATTTCTGATAGTCCTTGGGTGAGCCTTACACAAGTGGTACCAAAGAAAGAAGGAATAACAGTGGTTCCCAATGATCAAAACGAATTAATACCAACTCAAACTATCTCTAGTTGGCGGGTTTGTATAGACTATACAAAGTTGAATGATGCCACCAAAAAAGACCATTTCCCACTACCTTTTATCGATCAAATGCTTGAAAGACTAGCAAGACATGAGTACTATTGCTTCCTTAATGGAATGTCTGGATACTTCCAGATACCCATAGCTCTAGAAGACCAAGAGAAAACAACTTTTACATGTCTTTATGGAACTTCTGCAGACAAAAGAATGCCCTTCGAGCTATGCAATGCTCCAACAACATTCCAAAGGTGCATGTTAGCCATTTTTTAAGAATATGTGGAGGACATAATGGAAGTTTTCATGGACGATTTCTCTGTGTTTGGAAAATCATTTGACAATTGTCATAAAAATTTAGATAAGGTCCTCCAAAGATGTGAAGATACGAATCTCGTGCTGAGTTGGGAGAAGTGCCATTTTATGGTACAAGAAGGAAGTGTCCTAGGACATAAAATCTCAAGAAAAGGTACCGAAGTGGATACAACAAAAGTTGATACTATTACAAAATTACCACCACCCACAATAGTCAGGGGCATTAGGAGCTTTTTTGGTCACACTGCCTTTTATATAAGATTCATTCGAGACTTCTCAAAAATAGCCAGACTATTGACTAAACTTTTAGAAAAAGATTCTCCATTCGTTTTTTATGAGGAATGCAACACAACATTTCAACTATTAAAGAAGAAACTCACACAAGCACCTATAATGGTAGCTTCGGATTGGAATTTGCCTTTTGAACTCATGTGTAATGATAGTGATTTAGTAGTAGGAGCAGTTCTGAGGTAGACAAGAAATAAGCATTTCCAACCAATTCACTATGCCAGCAGGACCTTAAGTACCTCTCAAGCAAATTACACAACCACGGAGAAGGAGCTACTTGCTGTCATCTTTGCATTTGAAAACTTCAGGTCTCATTTAAATCTTTCAAAAGTTACTATTTTCACTTACCATTCTGCTTTAAAATATCTGCTTGCAAAACCCAGATTTATTAGATGGATTCTATTATTGCAAGAATTTGATTTGGAAATAAAAGATAAAAAAAAGGGTATGAAAACTTAGCTGCAAATCATTTATCACAGCTTTATAATCCATGTGAAAATGACTCTAAGATTGAGACTGAAGAAACATTTCCATATGAAAAATTATGTTCTGTATGGACCATAAATAATTTTGAAGCTTAGTTTGCAGATATAGCCAATTACTTGATTGACAAAGAAATTCCCACAGAGCTTGATTATAACCAAAAGAAAGGTTCTTTTTTTATTTGAAATATTTTTTTTGGGTGGATCCTTTCCTTTTTCGAATTTACTCTAACAAATTAATCCGGTGATGTGTTTCTCATGAAGAAAGCCACAAAATTTTAAATCATTGTCATAGTAGATCGACTAGGGGTCACTATGGTGCAAAAAGAACATCACATAAGATTTTAGAAGCCAGATTTTATTGGCCATCAATTTTCAAGGATGCAAAAGCTTTGATTTCAAATTGTGACAGTTGTCAAAGACAGGAAAAGTCTCGAAGAGGGATGAAATGCCCTAAAAATTTATTTTAGAATGTGAAATCTTTGCTATTTGGAGCATAGACTTCGTAGGACCTTTTCCCACATCTTTTGGCAACAAATATATTCCGGTAGCTATTAACTATGTTTCAAAATGGGTGGAAGCTCAGGCTTGCTCCACTAATGATGCTAGAATAGTCACAAATTTAAAAAAAAAAAATTGTTTTCACGATTTGAATGTCCTCGTGCTTTAATCAATGATAAGGGTGCCCATTTTTGCAATGGACCAAATGGGAAAAGTTTTAAAAAGATATGGAGTGCATCACAGGGTATCCACCCCTTATCAACCCTAAACTAATGGACAAGTTAAGGTCTCTAATAGAGAACTCAAGTGAATTCTAGAAAAAAAACTATGGCATCCAGTAGAAAAAGATTAGGCTAAAAAGTTAGATGATGTGCTATGGGCATATAAAACAGCTTTCAAAACCCCTTTGGGCACAACCCCATACAGAATAATGTATGGAAAAGCGTGCCATTTACCTATTGAGCTAGAACATAGAGCATACTGAGCTATTAAATTGCTAAATCTTGATCTCATAAAGGCTGGGAAGCGAAGATTTTTACAGATGAATGAATTTGATGAGCTGCGACTGGAGGCCTATGAGAATAACAAGATATACAAAAAAAAAAAGTCAAAAAGTGGCATGATTCTAAAATAAGGTTTCCACATGAATTCAAAAAAAGGAGATAAAGTGCTACTGTTTAACTCTAGATTAAAACTTTTTCTGGGAAAACTTAAATCCAAGTGGTCAGGGCCCTTTCAAGCGCACAAAGGATTTCCTCATGGTGTTGTCGAGATTGAAGGAAAAGATAGAAAATTTTTTCAAAGTTAATGAGCAAAGATTAAAACTATATAAAACACCATCTCAAAATCCCATAACGATAGAAGAAATAAGCCTGATGCACCCTCATGATAGATGAAGGTTTGTTGAAAAAAATCTTTATTCCTTTAATAAAGTGTAGATTCTTCATTTTCTTTTTCGTCCTTTATGAACTTTCTTTCTTAATTACTTTTTGTCTTTAATTCTATCGAGGCTTTGATTGAACCTCGATAATAACATCTATTTTGCAAAGTTCTTTGTGTTAACAAACTTAAACAAGTCTCGACAAGACAAATTTGACCCTCGAGCTTACACAAGAGAGAAGTTTTCCTCACTTCTTAATTTAAATTGTGCTTTAAATAAACAATTACTTTGATAAATTGAATCCCTTAACTGTTTATTTTGTTCAAAACATTGAGGACAATGTTTGTCTTAAGTGTGGGGGGAGAGTTAAGCAAGATGAATAGGTTTAATAAATAAATTAATTGCATGAATTGAGTATGTACTAATATTGTCACGCCCCGAAGGGTACCCTAAACGTGACAGTCCACCGTACACAATATTAAAGCCTAAGAATGACCACCCAAGTCACATGAAGGCTTCCATACTATGTACAAGGCGTTTAACACACGAAGGAGACACATCGGAGTGATACATTTTATGTTGATACAACTTGAGTAACAATGTAAAGGAAATTCGATTCACTATACTTCAAATACAAATCATTATACTTCAATTACAATTCATCAAAAGATTTCACTACATAAAACTATTACAAGGCAAATAATAAAACCCAGCTAATAACTTCAAGCATTCTCATTTCTTGCCAGAATCCTAAAGTCATTCTCGGCTCCAACCATCTCGATCCCCACTTAGCATTCTTGAAATAACTTGTTCATTCAAACATCTATTGGGTATAAGTACACTAGCTTAGTGGGAATTCCCTTAATTCTGTACCATAGCAAGCAAGTTATAATCAACCATATGCTATGCATGAACAAACACATGAGCAAACCATTATGTATGGGCATCCGGAACCCACACACAGAACGGATTTACTGTAAGCCCTAGAAAATTTCAGCAAATAGTTCTAGAGATGAACTTTGAAAATAAAACCCTAAAAGTCACTCCGAATTAAAACCGAACTTAGATAAGCCCCAAACTCCGAACGAATCCAGAAATTTCTAAATCGTGAGAAAAATAAGAAATTGCAGAAATAAGCTAGCAACTCAACATACTCCCATTCTAAAACCCCTACGTACGACAAATTTTCTATTTAGCTATAACTTATAAATTCGGGTAAAATGGAGCCCTAAAGCAAATTGCTAAAGAGTAGATAGTGATTAATCTTCGGGAATAAAACCCAATCCAAAGAATTCTGAGAACGGTGTGAGATACTAAGTTCTTATAAAATTGACTTTAAAGAAAATTTCACCAATCAGGTACGTCATAAAGGTATAAAATGTTAGTTCCAAGCTTGCAAAGGTATGAACTGGAAAGTCAACCCGGAAACCTAAGTTCTTGAATCTCCCGAGAAACTCCATAGTCTAAATCTGGTAATTCCGTGTCCCTAAACCAAGGAGTCAGAATAAGAGAAAAAGGTGTAATTGGCTCGTATTAGGCCTAGGATGCTCGAAAGGATGGGACCAACGGGTTTTCGACGTATTCCAATCCGGCCAGGTGCTGACTTCGAAATGTGCGCCTTGGGATTTGGAAGGTTAGAGAATATCTTATTAATGCCATTAGATTCATATTTCCATGAGGACCTTTAAATTATTAGTTTTCAAATTTTCAGATGGCTAGAAGCATCCGATTTTGTAAATTTAATTGTATTTCCTTACTACCGGGATTTAGTGAGTTTTCCAATACGATTTACTATTATTCATTGCCCAATTTTCACTATTATTATTATTATTAAAATTATTATTATTTTTTTTTGTTGTTGTTGTTGTTGTAATGTATAAACTAGTTCTCCCGGTGATCGGACAAACTTCGAAAAACCGGAGAACAAAACCCTATATCGTTCTGGCTCAAGCTCAGTGAGAGGAACCTAGAAACCCTAGATCCGGCTTTCCTTCGATTTCATAATAAAAGAAGTTTGATAAAGTAAATGAACATGAAATATTGTTCTAAAGCATATTTTAAACCTTTGAAAGTTTCAAATTCGAGAATTTTTCAATTCCGGGCCTTCCCGAGCTCGATTACGGAAAAGCGTGCCCCGGACCACGGATTCAGAAAAATGTTCCGGAATATTCATTAGAACCGTAATTTTATAAGGATTCCAAAAATATCAATTTTATAATTTTCCGAGCTATAAAAATTACAGTTATAGCTTTTCTCGTGTTTTCGGTACAATCGGTAAAGTAGATGTCTTGTCTACTATTCACAAGTACAACCTACACTACACACTACCCATACCCTATTCTTATATCCTTACAACTACTCAATTATATTTTCTTTTCCAAGAAATTTTTGTCTCCTATTAAATTATTACAAATATTACATTTTATTACTTAAATTTCAAATTTTATCAAAAAATTCAATTTCCTCTCTCCCTCCCCTATGCTTGGCCGGCGCATTCCCCTCCCCATCTCCCCTCCAATTTGTTTTATTTTACTTATTTTATTACAAATAAACCCTAATGCACATGATATATAAACTCATCTTCCATTCTCTCTCTTCATTTTCACTCTTCTAAATTTTTGCAAAGGTTGAAAACCCTCTCCTTCCTCTCATATCATTGTCGTGACCCACACCATGCACACACACACTCACAACTTTATTTTTCTCTTCTTTTCATCTCTAAATCTCCATTAAAGTGTTGATTTCAAGCCTTGTTCCTCCCAAATCTTGTAATGGCAAGATCATTCTTGTGTGTTTTCCACCTTTAATCCCAATGAGCATGTGCAAGGGATATGAAAACACTAATACAAGAATCTCAAGCCATCACAAGAAGTGGATCTAAAGTTTAAATGAGTTTTTGTTGAAGATAGTGTTATGTTCATGCATGTAAAGTAGGGATCATGCATAAATATTCATGTTCATGCCATGAGACTCATGAATCATGCATGATATTTAGTAGATCTAGTGTTTAAACATTCACATCTTCATCTACATTCATGTTCATATGATTATTTTGACTTTCATGCATGGATGATCATAAAAATATAGTCTTGTTCATGTAAAGGGTGTGTTAGATAATGGATCTTCATATATAGAAAGCAAGAACATTGAAAAAGGAAAGGTTTTGTTAAATATGCAATGTTGGAAATTCGGATGAAATGGAAACCCTACTTTAAAAACCACCAAAATCATTTTTAAACTCATATTTCACAAGAAAAATGAAGGGTATGTGTAATAGGTATATTGAAGGAATGATTTTCATAAGTTTGAATGAGTTTGACATAATAGGAATGTAAAACAAGTGGTGGAGTTGGAATGAAAAATATTGATATGTGGACCAATAGTCAAATTCGTAACTTAGGTTCATGCCTACAAGAACTCTTAGTATCTAAGTCTAAATTGGTTGTTTTATAAGCTAAATGGAGTCCTTAAATAGTATATATATTGGAGCTTCAACTTTTAATGCATTAGACAAGTTTTCCATAAGAAAAATGCAAGAAAATGAAATTTCAAAATTTGGATTTTTACAAGAAGCTTGTTTAAAGACATGTTTACCAAATGAAAAATGGGAATTTTTATGCATGAATGAAGGCCATGATTAATATAGACTTTAGGAACTCATTTTTATTTAGATAACAAGTGAATTACAAGATTAAAAATCAAAGAAACCCTAAGGAGTGTAAAGTGGAAGAATGGTTTCTTAGAAATAACCTTTATGGAATTTTCTAACACTTAGGAGTCATAAGAGTTTATTATCACAAAATCATCATGACCATGCATATATTGAGTTCATTACATGGCATTCATGCTAGGAATTCATTTCCGTACCAATCATCTATGAATCATTAACTAGGAACATTTTTTTTTATCAAAAGCGAAACAATTTTTCGGAATTGAGAAAGGGGCAGAACAGAACTGATCCCACTGTCCCATGACCTTAATGCTTTCAAAACTTGAAAATAATGCTAGAAATAGATAGATCTTTCGAAGTAGATAGAGATCGATATAACATTTGCGAAATTTCGAGTTAAAATGACCAAGTTATGGCCGTTTTAAGTCGGAGCTTCCGCAAGTAGCGAGAATCACGATTTTGATTAGTTTAGATGCATAGCTTGAATTAGTTGAGTGATGAAATTCTTATTAGGCTATTTTGATTTGGTAGGTGATCCTGAGTACGATGCTACCCCGTCACCCGCCTACCATTATTTAGAGATCGGCATACCATGGCCGAGTGAGTTTATTTCCACTTTCAGTTAATGATTGTGATTGTAATGTAGTGGCACTAGTGATGTAGGCAAAGATAAAAACGAATATGCATGATGGGGTATATGGGAATTATATATGTATTTGTCTGCTGTTAATGCGTGGAATGGAACTTAAGAAATATCGAAACCGGGTGTTAAACTATTGACTGATTAGCTAGTATCTTATATTGAATGTTTGTGAACACTTGTTGGACACCTAAAAGAATTGAGCTAATGTATATTCGACTGCAACGGTAATTGGATTCATTCATATCACGATGGAGAATGGAGCATTAGCATTGGTTGGTTTTTCGGGATCCATAAAACGAATATGTTGGTTAATCGTGATCCATAAAACGAATTTGTTGGTTAATCGTGATCCATAAAACGAAATATTGTTAGTTGACTATGAGCTTAAACGGCGTCGTACCACAGGATTCGTTAATCTGCTAACCCGAGATGGAGAGTGCATGTCCATCCACATATGATTTCCGGTTGGTCATATGTTTGTTGAACTCATTCGTTTGTTGCATTCCACTTGGTTGATTAACTACTTGCTTGAATGTTTTGTATTAATTGTGATTCGGAAGTTTTCACTCACTAAGCTAGCGTAGCTTATACCCCAATAGTTTCCTGTTGCAGTATGAATACCTTTGGCTATCTCTGAGGACCCGTGGACATCAGGTACAACTCTTAGAGGTTGAGGAGCTCTCGTTAAGGCTGGGTCTTAAAAGTAGAAATGAACTTTCTATCCTGTTTCCAGGAATCAATGTCCAAAGGATAATACAAGGAATTTCGTGAGCTTGAAAATTTTTAGTATTGAATCGGGGGTATGCCCCCTAGTTCATGTAATAGAATAATTTTCTATAAGACGTTCATGATTTACGTTCTTGCTGCTATGTATGTCTCCTTAAGCTACTACGAAGCAAAGTATGGTCTATAAATGTTGAGAGCGAGCCTTCCGCCCGATGTTTAAACACATAGAAAGACTAAGGTTGTCTTACTTGAGTTTAAATGTTGAGTGTGGCGGACTGTCACGTGTAGGGCACACTTTGGGCCGTGACATTTACGCCCTCCGTATCTTGGGTTAGGGATAGTATTGAAGTCTACACAACCGCTGCTAGTCCCCAAGCCCTCGACTCATAGCACTCGACTCGGCTAGGCTCACACATGGAATGCATCCCTAGTGCGCTTTAGTTCCCTATAAATGAGCTCTGATACCGGGTCTCATTATCTAAACGAGTCCTCGGACTATACCGATCAACCTGCTTATAAGTAGCACGCTACCAAATGCAATATGTCCGATGCGATGCATGACCAATTTAATTTTTGCTTAGGTTAAAATATTCATACATTCTTTAGAATGACCAACCAATATCATACACATAACAGAAATAATATGAACAGTGCAGTTATCCAATCGAATCATGGTTTCGATATGCTTTAGTATTCTTTGGCATACATTCATCACAGTCTCATCATATATCCCATCCTCATTCATATCGATTTTTATCTTGTTCCTATAATTCTAATGCAACTAGCTAGCAGCACAAATAAGGTAACAAAATAAGGAGAAAACTCACTCGGCCATTGGATCACCGGTCTTTTAGTAAAAGTAATTCGGTGGTAGGGAATCGTCGATTTTGGGATCACCTAAAAAGGAAGAAATACTCTAATAAGTATTTCAACTCAAACTAATCCAAACGATCTTATACAAATTATCAAATTCGTAATTCTTGTCCTAAGCAGGAATTCCAACTTAAAACGACCATAACTTAGTCGTTTTAACTTTGGAATTTCGCAAATTATATATCAATTTCTATCTATTTCGAAAGATATATTTAATTCTAATATTATTTTCAAGTTTTGAAAATATTTAGGTCATGAAACAGAGGGGTCAGATCTGATCAGTAACGATCTCCATTTCCGAAAAATAGTTTTGTAAATGCTTAAAATGTTTCTACATGACAAATCAGTTATACATGAAATATAAATGATTTGCTAACATGAATGGCATGTGATGAGTTTATTATATGCATGATCTTGATGATTCTTGCTAAAAGAAAATTTTATAACTTTTTATTTTGCAAGACCATAATAACAACTACTTATGAAAAATCTAGTTTTCTAACTTTGACCATTTCCATTTGTCTTGGATTTATTTCTTAAGAGAATATAATTATCCTTGTTAAAATTGAGTCTTCATTATGTATATTCCATAAGGCCTTTTTTTTTTCAATAAAAACTCCCATTTCACAGATTGTAAACATGTTTTTAAAATTAGTTCATTCCAAAATCCGAATTTTTATAAGAAATGTTTTTGAGGTGATTCCTTTAAGTAAAAATCATTTGATACTTAGAAAATTAAGGCTCAACCATCATAACCACTAAGGACTTCATTTTTACATAAAGATTTGCATTTTACACTTTGCAAATATGTTTTCAAATAGGATTTACTCAAAAATCCGAATTTTTAGAAATCCACTTTTTGAATGATTCCTTTGGGAAAAACTTGTTTAATGCATTAAAATTTAAGACTTTATGGTACCTATTACTTAAGGACTCCATTCATTACATAAAACTTTCATTTTGAGCTTGGATAATAGGTGTTTTTATGGCCTTCATCCAAAATTACGAATTTCATAAATTGACTACCAACTCAAAATTTTCCATCTTGATTCTATTTTTTGTTTTATACATTAATCTCATCAAAACTCATTCCAACTTGTAAAAATCACTACTTAATGATAGCTATTACCTATACCCTTCATTTTTCACATAAAATATGAGTTTTGGAGTTGATAAATGGGTTTTAAAAATTGGTCTTGGTTGAGATCCGAATTTACCAAATTTATTTTTGGACATATCTTTTGATAAAATCTATTTAAACTAATGAAAATCCGTTCCTTATATATCATATCTTAAGAGCTTTCCATATCATGAATAAAAACTTCATTTTTGAGTTGGAAAACATGTTTTTAAAATATGTCTTGACCTAAATCCGAAAATAAGATTTTTATTTTGAAAATAACTTTTGAAAATCACCTTTGATTCTTGTAAAAAGAAGTCTTGATGATATACATACATTGAGCCTTCATTATCTCAAGTAAAATTTTCATTTTGACATTTGGAAAGGGGTTTTTAAATAGGGGTCTTGCCAAAATACGAATTTCACTATTCTTGTTTGAGTTCAAAACCAAGATCTACTCTTAATATGAACATAAATACAAAAGAAATCCATGGTAGTAAACTATAAACTCATATATCTAAACTTTACCCATCAAAATCATTCATTTATGTTGTCTATACCCTAAGCTCTTCATTTTAAATGAAAAATACTCATTTTGAAGTTGAACAACAACTTTTCTAAATATGGTTCCATTTTCATCTGAATTTTCAAAAATGATTTTTGTTGAAAATAAAATAGATCTTGAGTTTTCTACAACTTTCCTACTATCATCATGCTATTATAAGTTGTTCATGAACATAAAACAAAAGTCTAATGTCACGCCCCAAAGGGTACCTTAAACGTGACAGTCCACCACACTCAATATTAAAGCTTAAGTATGACAACCTTAGTCAATCCCAAAAGCTTTTATATTAAGTGTAAGGCGTGCTTACACAACTTTAGAGAACCATACATGGAATTATGAAGCTTAAGAAGGTACAATAACATATTAAGAAAAGAGGATTCATAATATTCAATTACTTATAACGATGATCTTTACAAATTAGGGTTATTTCCCTTTGATTACTAATCTATTACACGAATATTTGTACATCATTACTAATACTACACTTCATCTAAAATTTCCTTTATCCAAAAGAAATTACCTGATCGCAGAGTCCTCGTGGCCTTAACCATAAATAGGGAAACTGCAAAAGATATCTATGGGGGTATAAACTAACAGGCTTAGTGAGAATTATTTCTATAAATAACTTCTTATAACAAGGTTTCAAACAAGTTAATTGAACAAACCAATGGAATGCAACATACACGTGGACAAACAAGGTATATAGTTTTTCGAGAACTATATGTTGAATGGATTTGCGCCTTCCATTCGGGGTTTGGTGATACATGACCTCAAAATAAGTAGTTTTAATAAAAAATTTTATGCTTTCGATCAATATCACCAAGCACATGAAGTCTACTTGAATTGAGACTTGCTTTCGGATCTTCCGCCAAGCATTTCCTTTTTTCATAACGCTGCCAAGCAATCGCTTTCAGATCCTCCGCCAAGTGTTGCTTTCGACATGAGCTTACTATCCTTCTCACCCAAGGATAATAACCCAAAATGCAATGTAGCTCACTTCGTGGTATACATGAATCCATTTATTTATGACATCGTAACATTATTATTACAAGTTTATGGTGATCAAAGCATCTCATACAAACCAAGTATTTATACTAAAACAACCATTTTAAATCAATTCCAGCCTCGATATTCTTAGGATTCTTTCAAAGAATTATTTACATTCATATCCATTTATCTTTTCCTAGCTTTTAATGCAACTAAATTGCAAGCACAACAAGTATAGCATTTAAAGGAAATAAACTCACGATGCTATGTCGACTATTCCTCTACATGGATGAGCCGTTCACACACTCCACTTAATCGAAATAATCTTCAGGATATAGGTACCCTTCCTCAGAGTCACCTAGCCAACCCACAATGAGTATTTCTTGATGATTTTCTTGAATTTTGACAAAACAATGTCCAAAAAACGTTAAAGTTCGTATAAAGGAATGTTCCAACTTAAAATGGCCATAACTTGATCATTTTAACTCGGAATCGTGCATATAATATACCGATTTCTGCCTAATCGAAAAGATCTACCCATTTCAAAAATTATTTTTAACAAACAAGGTCATATAGGCTCTGAAACAGTGGCAACAAAATTCACCATGGATTTTCTAATGCAAAAACAACTTTGGTTCAATCAATCAAAATTTGTTTGATAAATACTTAGTTATCTATATAGTTGAAAAATTCTCTTTTTATGGTTACTTAGCTCATATTTATTCATGCTCAAGTGTTTTTTGTCCATTCATGTTGCTCAAGTAAAACCATGTCGGTTTTGGAGTTTTTAGAAAAAATATAGTCTATAAGAATTCACTTTTGTAAATCTCTTGAAATGAATATTTTGTTTCCTTTGTTTTTCCTAAGATGTTTTATGTTGACATATATATATATATATATATATATATAATTCCAAGTAACTTTTTTGAAAATAACTTTCCTTCTTTCTAAGTCTTCTATATTAATACTATTTTTCCTATACTAATTTCTTGGTCTATTTGTTTGCAAAAATCTTTATTTGAAAATTCCTCATCCTCTCATCATGCTATCTTTTTCATGAAAACCATTTTTATACCAACAACTATTTTCTTTTGAAAAACAAAGTGAAATATTAAAGGTTTTAAGGAGCTTTTCATGACAAAAGTGGTTTCAAAAATTTTAGTGAGTTCTTGAAAAGAGATAACTTCATTTTTGTTTAAACCATAGATCTTATACTTTTACATAAACTTATTTTTAAGCATCAAAATCTCCTTTGTGTCAATTATTTTTAGAACTTGAAACTTTGGACAATAATTTAAATGAACATGAATTATGAGAAAATAATAGCAAGCAAAATAACATACCATAAATAATAAAGTCAAATATTAGGAGTCTTAGCTTTTTTAAGGCTCCCGGGACTAAGAAATAGACTAGTCCCAAAATAAAATGAAAGGAAAAAAATTTTGTTTTGACTTGACAAGACAAGTCTAAGACTAGAGACTAGTCTTAAAATAATAAGGAATAAATAAATAAATTGCATTGCATAAAATAAATAAATTGCAAGTGAGCTTATATGCTCTAAAGATTATGTACATATATATAGATAATAATATATATTAATAATAATATGAACAAAAATAATAACATGAACATAAATAGATTTTTCATGAACAAGAACAATACATGAACCTAATGTAGCTTCCATAACTTTTAGTCTTTGGAAACTCACAATATGGTCATATAAAGTTACATGACATGAAGGAGAAGAAAATAATAGAAGATGGTCACCTAAAGAAGATTTTGATAGTAGTATGTGGTTATGGGTTTTTGCTGTAGGTAGAAGTTGTTTTGAAATTATTTTGAGAGAGTTTTGTGATGGTGGTTGGAGAGAGTTTTGAGAGGAGAATTTGAGAGAGTTTTAGTAAGAAATTTGTGGGTAGTAGTGGTGTGAAAGATGTGAAAGTGGAGGGGGTATTTATAGGAAAATGTGGAGTGATTTTTGTATTATTAAAATAAATAAAAATTGAAACAAATTGAGGAAGATAGAGAGTGGGGGCGCCGGCCACATTGATAGAGAGGGGGAAGAGATTTTATTTTTTTGATTTTTGTTAAATAAATATAGTAATATGTAAGGTAGATGTGAAATAAAGTTATGGGAAAAGTAAAAAGTAAATGTTATAGGTTATGGAGTGTGTAAGAGTAGGTGTAAGAAAAAGTAGAGATAAAAGAACAGTGTAGAATAGTAATGAATAGTGTAATGTAAGGTAGATATGACTAATAAAGTACCGGTAGTAAAAAAATACGTCTATAAATGCGATATCTGTTATTTTTACTTATTGAAAAATTACAAAATTGATATTTTTGAAAACCTTATATTTTTACGAGTCTAATGATATATTCGGAATATTTTTACTATTCTGGAGTCTGGACACGTTTTTCAAGAACCATGTCAGATCGGGTTCGAGACGAGTTGCAGTTTTACTAATCTGATCTTTTTATGTTGCCTTAGATAATTCCGCACTATTCTACATTCTAAACTTCTACTTAACTTCACCGAGTTTCTTATTTGGGAGTGCCGGACTTAAGCTATTTCATCTAGCTAGGGTTTTGTTGACCATTTGGACTCCGGTTGATTTCCGGTTTAGGGTTTTAGGCTTAAACCGATTCCAAAAATTTGAGGGTTTATATCTAATGTATGTATGAACCTAAAAACAACTAGATCTAGTTATAAATGCATGAATCACTACAATAGTTATGTGAATGGTGAATATATGCATAAATCATAAGCAATAACAAAAATAATAACTCAAATAACAAGATCTATGGTATAAACGAAAATCAAACCTATAAAAAGTTAAATCTATAAAACATAACTACTTTAAACAAGAAAATAATAATGATACAATATAATAATCATAGAGAAAAGGAGTGTTTCATTTTGGCATCATCATCCATAGCTTTTAAGCTTATGGAATGTTATTTGATGCCCAAAACTCTCATTATACTTTATATATCACCTATGAAAGCTTTGAGAAGAAAATTTGCTTTAAAATCTTCAAGAAATATGGGTGGAGCTAATAAAAGAATTAGGGGCAGCTTGGTTCTTGTAAGAGCAAGAGCAAAAATGAAGAAGAAAAGAGAGGAAAAAGAGAGAGAAAAAGTTAAGGAATGATAAAGGGAAAAGCGAGTAAATGAAAGAGAGAGAGAATGAGTGTATTAATTGTAAGAAAGAAAGAAAGAAAAAAAAATAAAACAAAGGTAGCCAAGAATAGGTGTTGCACGTGACTGGTGAGAGGAGAGAGAGAGGGAATTTGTTTGAATTTTGACTTGAAATTGAAATGTGTAATAAATGTGTATGTGTTGCTACTTTAAGAAGGAGTGGATTATCATTATTTTAGTCAAATTGGAATTAAATCAAAGGACAAGGGCAGCAAAAGAGGTCAAAATTTCTAGCAAGGAGTGTGGGATAAAGTGTAGAAAGATTAAAGTGAAAAAGAAATATGTGAAAGATGTACTTGAAGTGTGGGTTGGAAAAAGTGTTTTTTATTAAGAAAAATACAAAATAAAATTAGGAAAAATATTTTTAAATAATTGGCAGATTTTTCATGAACAAAATTAAATAATTATTTGAATTATTTTAGTATTTCAATAATATGTTACCGGTATGATCAAAATACACGAATATGGGCTATAATTGATATTTTTATAACCCGAAAAATTCTAAAAAATTATTTTATGAAAATAAAAATATTTTTAAAATATTTTCAAATTATTAAATTAATTTATTTTATTTTTAGTATCGGGTCTTAAACAGAATCTGATCCCATATAAGCCCGAAACGAACTAAATTTTAGAAAAACAAAATTTTCTATAATATATAAAATATTTATCTAAAAATATAAGGGTTTATAAGAATAATAAAATCGTGTAATGAAATAGAAGTGAATAGTATAAAAGATTAATTAATTACTGGTAGAAGTGAAAATACGATAAAAGGTTATAATTGTAACTTTTATAACCCAAAAAATTATATAATTGATATATTTAGAAATCTTATGAAATTACGAGTCTAACGGTACTGATGGTATATTTTTTATATCTCGAGCCCCGGGATACGCTTTTCGAAGTCTGTATCATAACGGGTTTGAAATAGGTAAAAAATTTACCAATATGATATTTTTAAGCAAACTTGTATTACTACGAGTTATTCTACACATTTAAACAACCTCTCGGCCTCGAGAGTTAGGGGCGCTAGATTGTCAGACTTAAACTATTATATTCCACTTAGGGTTTTCGGGTGATTTTTCGGTTTAGATCTTTGCCAATT
The DNA here is from genome assembly GCA_024138025.1 of Combretum micranthum. Taxonomy (NCBI): domain Eukaryota; kingdom Viridiplantae; phylum Streptophyta; class Magnoliopsida; order Myrtales; family Combretaceae; genus Combretum; species Combretum micranthum. Next base: position 1,307,024 of record JAMXBD010000190.1, on the reverse strand, counting down.
TGGAAACTGATTTTTATGTTTATACAACATATTTGATTTGAGAAATTTATCTTAAATTTTTATTTTTGTAAGTATTTAATATCTTTTGATGTTTTCAGAATTCTTGAATTGAGTTTTATTTTCGAAGGTTAATCATTATTTACTTTTTAATAATTTGTTTTTAGGCTTTATATTACTTGATTTTATAAGTCGGAGTTAAATATGGAATTTTTTATACATCATGGTTTTGAATTTGAAGACTGTTGAGTTCTTATTTTATTTTTAAGGATTTTCATTTTCTCAAGATTAAGAAATTTCTAGATTCGTTCGTGATTTAGGACTTGTCGAAATTTGGTTTTAATTTGGAGTGATTTTTAGGATTTATTTTCGAAGTTCATCTTGGAATTATTTACTGAAATTTTCCGGGGCTTACAGATATAGATCAACTTCCCATGCAAATTCATAAGAACTTAATGAAATGGTCAAAATTTAACAAATTTTTTTTTTTTGAAAAATCACTTCGCTAAATGAATTATAAAGTTGTCTCAAAGCTGAACAATTTTTATTTTGTTTTAATTAATTGATAGTATCCATGTGATGTAGTTTTACCTATTATTTAGTTTAGCATTTTAGAGTTGGAATTATCTTAAGGTCCTTAGTAAGGTTACTCAATTGTCTTATAAAAGCTTAAATGATTTATATGTTTTCCAAATTAATCATTTCAAGAGCCGTTTTAATTTATAGTGAATGTTAAAATGATAATCATAACTTGATAATTTTCCTTGTGCGTTTTAACTAAAACCAAAACAAAAATTAAAAATAAAACCTACACTTAAAATTGGAATGGGCTTGGGTTAGACCCTCAAAAGAGCAACTTCTTATCCCCTGTTTCAATCTCAAAAGACATAAAAAAAAAAAAAAGCAAAAAGATTTGGGCAACACTTATCATGCCCCGAGGGGTACTGTAAAGACCCGATCCTCTAAATCCCGAGACTTAGGGTACCGAATCCCCAACCACATATAACGTTTTCACATTATATGTAAGGTTGTCCTAAAACTAACAGTTTATGCAAATTGTTTGATTAAATCACTAAACTTTGTAAAGAACTTTTTAAATAAAACAAGATTGCTAACAAAAGCAATCTATACATATATTTACATCAAATAACCATTGCTTTGTGTCAATACATGACACAACAAAACAAATTACATGTTCTTTCAAAACATCATAATCCTAATGGATCTTAAGGTCATTACAAAAGAACTTGGCTTAACTACAAGCCTTCTATACATAGCTGGTTCTTAGCAAAAAGTCTTCTAAAAGTCTCGGGTCATCGGATCCTGTTCATCCCACTCGTCCAGAAATCTTTCAAAATCGGACCCATAGCCCAAGTCATCGTAATACTCGTCTCCATGACCTGCAAAGCAGCAAAAGTGAGCCAGAGGCCCAGTACACAATAACCAATGCACATCAAGTCATCCAATTGATGTAATGCACCATAGAACAAGTGGTTATCTTTATTACATTTTGGTTCACAAATCAACAAGAGGGTATTCAAACCCCGGCCACACTTCGGGAATCCAGGGATCCTGAGTAACAGCAGCTGCTCAGGGGGTTGATATAAGCAGTCCGAATACTTATATCTCCTATATCTATTTCATGAAGATAATAGCTTCATCTAGGGTTTAAAAGCCGTTGCCCGACTCTACTTAAACTCAGTCCATAACATGAGCCTAGTTCACAAGTTCCCATAAACCTTGAACTAAATCATGGTATTTCCCCCTAAGTTTAAGCAAACGTTACACAGATACAATTCCCCCCTATCGGCTACCCACTTAACCAAAAGAATCGCTATTGCATCATAGCGTACCATTGCATCATGGTAAAGTCATTGCATCATGACTTGGTTAAGCGCCTAGCTAACATGTCATTGCATCATGACAGGTTTGCTGCTCCTCGGACCAGATTAAATAGCGTAATAGACATCCAATTCATCCAAATGTTAAATTGAATCAATTTAGGTCAAATTAGAAATGTCTGGTCCTAGCAAACATCAAGCAAATTATTGCGTACCTGAACTCGTTAGAATAGAACTAGGATCTCTCGGTGATGAACTAACCGAAGAATCCTTAACTGTAATGGAAATATCACAATAATCAATGAATTAACAAGTATGGATTTCATTAACACAATTATATACATATTAAATCCTTATCACAATTAATCAAGGAAATTCAAATAATTGAATATACAGTCACGAATAGGCATTCAAACGTCCTAATATATCCCAAATTGCTTACCAAATACTCAAATACTCAAATAACAACTTTGGAAACTTTTTAGAAAAAGCTCTCAAAATTCAAAAACTCAGGGGATACGCCGGCACTCAACGCCGGCGGCGTTGGGCCGGTGTTAACTGTTCTGAAAATGTACACTGTCAACACTGGCAGCGTTCAAAGCGTACGCCGTCAGCCTTTGTAACCTACGCCGGCGGCCTTGATTCCCAAAAGCCAGCGTACAAGTTAGAAGAAAGAACGCCGGCTGACTTCCTAGCGAAAGCCGGAAGCGTTCAGTCGGCTTTAAGAAATTTGGTTCTGTGAACTTTCAACACCGCCTCTACGCCGGCGGCGTAGAGACTCAAATTGCCGGCGTACGTTCTGAAGAACAGACGCTGGCAAATCTTCGGCATATAAGCCGGCGGCGTTGCAAACGGCATTAGGGAAAACAATTCTGTGGGCTTTCTACACGGCCTCTACGCCGGCGGCGTAGAATCCCCAGATGCCGGCGTACGTTATAAAAACAAGCTTAAACGAAAATTCAAATCCCCTGTTTTCACTTTGTAAAATTACATCTTAAAACACTTCAAAAACTTTCCTCAACTACACTTCAAACTTCATATACTCACTCCAACATACACTACTCAATTCTAGCAACCCAATACATGAATTCAACAAAATTAAACACTTCAAATTCTACTTCCATCAATTCTAAATTATCCTACCCAAATCCTCTTCACTTACTCCCCACATTTCATAACCATACAACAATGCATGCACAACCTCACACACATATAACACTTTCTCAACTCATCCCAAGCATGAACAACCATTTGATCAACATTGAAATTAATTCATCCAAGACCCTACAACTACTACAAGAAAGGAAAACAAAACAATGATCACAACTAAATCAATTCAAATACATATATATATACCTTGTCTTGAGAATAACTTGATTTTCAACTTGATATAACCCTAACTTGAGCTTGGAAATGAAGATGGAAATGGAGGAAGAAGAAGAAGAGAAAAAGGAGAAAGAAAAGGAAATTTCGGATAAAATTTTGAGCTGCCCCAAAAAGTAATCAAATTAGCTTAATTTTGACTTTTACACTTCCAAATTTACCCCTTAATGCATATATTAACTTTAGGTTGCATTTCACTTTAATTTGGACTCCATTTAGCTTACATTTAGGGCATAAATGCCACTTAATTACCAAGAACTCTATCAATTAATCTTTAACAAAATTGGAGTTGATTTAATAATCTAACCTAATTTAACATCTTAATGTGCACAAGACAACATTAATAATTTCATTACTCACACATTAATGCATAAAACAAAATATTAATTTCAACATATACACATACAAGATCATATATCTTAAGCTACTAACACATAATCATACTCATTCAATTCAACTCCTTAAAATAAATAAATAAACACATGAGATTTGATTAAAATATAAATCTAGGTCATTTCATTCTTCCATTCTTCAAGAAGTTTCGTCCCCGAAACTTAACTTACCTTCTTATTCAAAAAGTTCCGGATATTTCTGTTCCATTGCACTCGCTACTTCCCAAACCGCCTCTCTCTCAGATTGGTTACTCCATTGGACCTTTACCATTGGTATGACTTTATTCCTCAATTCTTTGTCCATTTTTCCAAATTCTAATTGGCTTTTCTTCAGTAGTTAAATCTGGTAGTATCTCTGGTTGATTGGTATCCAATATCGCATCGGAATCGGATATCATTTCTAAGTTGAGATACATGAAAAACGTTATGAACGCCTGACAAACTTGGTGGTAACGCAATCTATAAGCCAATGGTCCCGATCCTTTCCAATTTCATATGGCCCAATGTATCTTGGATTCAATTTACTCCTCACACCAAATCTGAAAACTCCTTTAGTCGGGATATCTTGAGAAATACATGATCTCCAAGTTCAAATTCCAAAGGTCTTCTTCTCAAATCGGCATAACTTTTATATCGGTCTTGAGCAGCTTTCAATCTCTGTTTGATCATTTGAATCTTATCAACCGCTTGTTGTACCAAATCGGGTCCAATCAAAACTCTTTCGCCCACTTCATCCCAATGCAAAGGAGATCTACATTTCTTCCATATAACGCTTCATACGGAGCCATCTGAATCGATGCTTGATAACTATTATTGTAGCGAATTCAACTAAAGGTAAGTGTTCATCCCAATTCTTTCCAAAATCCAATGCACAAGCTCTAAGCATATCTTCAAGAATTTGAATTGTCCTCTCTGATTGCCCGTCAGTTTGTGGATGAAAAGCTGTACTAAATTGTAACTTTGTTCCAAAGCTTCATGAAGACTTTTCCAGAATAAAAAAAAAAAAAAAAAAATGGGGGGAATCGACTGACAAATCTTGTATCTCTATCCGAAGTAATGGTCATTGGTATACCATGTAATCTCACTATCTCTCGGATGTAAATCTGAGCCAATTTTCAAGTGAACACCCGACTTCAGTGGAATGAAATGTGACGATTTCGTGAGTCGATCCACAATGATCCAAATCATTTCATTCTTGGCTACTGTCTTTGGTAAAGCCGTCACAAAATCCATAGTTATCTCATCCCATTTCCATTCCGGAATCTTCAATGGTTGCAATTCTCCTCCAGGCCGTTGATGTTCGATCTTCACTTGTTGACATACCAAACACTTAGAAACAAATCTTGCAATGTCCTTCTTCATTCCTTCCCACCAAAAATGTCGCTTCAAGTCTCGATACATCTTCGTGTTTCCCGGATGAATTGAATATGAGGAGGAATGTGCTTCCTTCATAATTTGGTGTCTCAAATCATGATCTCGGTACATAAATTCTATCTTTGAATCTGATAATACCTTTATCATCAATTCTCATCTCTTTTCTCCTCTTTATCTTACTTTTCAACTTCTGGCTTCCGGTTCTTCAAGTTGTCCTTGCTTGATTTGATCCAGAATCGTCGGTTGCAATGATAAACTTGCTAGCATAATGTCAACATTTTCCATAGCTATCTCAATATTCATCCTTTGAAGATCTTCTTGTAATTCCCATTGATAGTAACCAAAGATTCCACATTCATCGATTTCTTTCTACTGAGCGCATCGGCTACCACATTAGCTTTTCCCGGGTGATATAAAATTTCAACATCGTAATCTTTAATTAATTCCAACCACCTTCGTTGTCGCATGTTCAATTCCTTTTGAGTGAAAATGTATTTCAAACTCTTATGATCCGTGAATATCTTACACTTTTCACCAAACAGATAATGTCTCCAAAGCTTCAATGCTAATACCACTGCGGCTAGCTCGAGATCATGAATTGGGTAATTCCTCTCATGGGACTTCAATTGTCTTGAGGCATAAGCTATGACTCGATTATCTTGCATCAACAACATCCGAGTCCTTGAAGTGAAGCATCACTATAAATCACAAACTCTTCTCCACTAATGGTAATGCCAAAATCGGTGCAGAAATCAATCGTTCCTTCAGCTCAAGAAAACTCCGATCACAATCTTCATCCCAATCAAACTTCACATATTTCCGTCAACTTAGTTAATGGTGAAGCGATTTTGGAAAAACCTTGTACAAATCTTCTATAATAACTTGCCAACCCCAGAAAACTTCGCACTTCCGTGACACTTGTCGGTGGTGGCCAGTCCAATACCGCTCTAATCTTCTCCGGATCAACAGATATTCCTTCCTTTGTAATGATATGTCCCAAAATGCAACTTCTCTCAACCAAAACTTGCACTTGCTAAATTTAGCATAAAGCTTCCTCTCTCTCAATCTTTGCAATACAAGTCTCAAATGTTTCTCATGATCTTCCACATTCTTTGAATATACCAATATATCATCAATGAAGACTATCACAAATTGATCCAAATAATCCTTAAATACCCTATTCATCAAATCCATAAAAGCAGCAGGGGCATTTGTTAAACCGAAAGGCATAACCATAAACTCAAAATGTCCATATCTTGTTCTGAAAGCCGTCTTGGATATATCTTGTTGCTTAATCTTGAGTTGATGATATCCGGATCTCAAATCTATCTTGGAAAACAATGCCGCATCTCTCAGTTGATCAAATAAATCATCAATTCGAGGAAGTGGATACTTGTTCTTGATTGTCACTTGATTCAATTCTCTATAGTCTATACACATCCTTAGACTTCCATCTTTCTTCTTAACAAACAATACCGGAGCACCCCAAGGAGAAATACTTGGACGATAAACCCGAGGTGTTGCAATTCTTCTAACTGACTTTTCAATTCTTTCAACTCAGCCGGAGCCATACGATACGGAGCTTTAGAAATAGGTGTAGTTCCAGGTATCAAATCAATCCCAAAATCAATCTCCCTATCCGGTGGCAAACCGGGTAATTCATCAGGAAAAACATCAACAAATTCCCTTACTACTGGCACCATATCAACTCGGAGTTCTTCACTACCCATTGTAGTTCCCATATCCTTCTCCCACAATTCCATAGAATACATACTTCCGGTCTCCTTCTTTCCAACACATGAAATAGTCTTCTACCTTCCAACTCAAAACTCACTTCCGCTTTACTACAATCTATTGTAGCTTTGTAAAGATTCAACCAATTCATTCCAAGAATAACATCAAAATCAATTAAAGGTAGAACTAACATATCTATTGGCATGCTTTCATCAGAAATCACAACATCAACATTCTACATACACATGGCTCTTTGGATTGCACACCAAAAGGAGTATTCACACTCATCACTCTATCATACAACACTTCAGAAGACAAACCACACTCATTCACAAAGCTTTCAGCAATACATGCATGAGTAGCACCAGTATCAATTAAAGTATATGCAGGATGTCTTGCAATCTGTATTATACCTGCCAGTGTATCAACCGAAGGAGCTTTCTCACATTGTTGCAAAGCAAACACCCTAGCAGCTGTCATTCCCTTTCCAAAGTTCGGTCCTTCATTCCTCGGCTTTTCTTTACAATTTGCCACATGATGACCCCTTTGTTGACAATGAGCACAAAAGATGGGCTCAATTAGATAGGGGGGGGTGGGAAAACAGGAAAATCAAAGCTTTATGACCAACTTTCCCACTGCAAAACAAGCTCCAGGAGTCCATTTACATTGAAACGATTCGAGGCCAAAACATATAGGGCATCGCCTATCAAATGGAATGGATGGCATAGGAGTCTTTCACCACTTGTCCCGAGCTTGGTTTCTTACCCAAATATGGCGCTTGCCTTTGTTAACATTACCAAACCTTGAATAAGGAGTATAGATGTCACCGATCTCTTGCCCCATAAATGTCGCACGTCTATCCCTCTGAGCTTTATTTTCATTATTAATTTGTTCCACTAACTTCGCCTTGATTATGTTTCGGACAGTGTTGATAATTGAAACTTCTTAACCTCACTCTTAATCTCCATGTTCAAGCCATCTTGGAACTTTTGAACCTTCATGCTCTCATCATTGTAACTTGTACCCGCAAATCGAAGCAATCTACAATATTCTGCATGATATTCTTCAACAGTTTTATTTCCCTGCCTTAACTCAACCAACTCGATATCATTTGTTCCCGCACTGTGGATGGAATGTATTGCAAGAAAAAGGCTTCCTTAAATCTGTTCCATGGTATCGGTCTCACATATCCTTCACTATTCAATCTCCACCAATTATATGCATCTCCCTTCAACATATATATAGCCAAATCAACTTTTCTATGCTCAGGCACTTCACAGGCTGCAAACGCTTTCTCTAACTCCACTATCCAACCTTCCGTTCGAGTCGGATCCAAAACAGTTCCATCAAAATCAGGTACCAGTCTAACAAAATCATGCAACTTGACTTGTTCGTTCCGGTCTCCCATTGGTACTTGTGGCTCTTCTCTCACAGTTGGAGGATGATATTGCTGCATAAATTGTTGTTGTTGTTGATACATCATTTGTTGGTACTGCTGAACTATAGCAAACATATCCCGAAACATAGTGAGCACATTATTCGGATCTCCCGTAGGCATCTGTGGCATAGCTGGATATGCTGGCATTTGAGGAGGCTGTGGATTCGGTGCAGTAGAAGCCGAAGCCGGTGATGGAGTCGAAGTAGAAGCTGGAATACTAGCTGATGCAGAAGCTGAAATAGTAGACTGAGAAGGAGGTGGCATACTTTCTCTTTCCGAAGATTGTCGGGTTACTCTTCGTGACCTATCCATCTTTTAAACAAACATGCAACATGTATGACATATAATAATTTTACAAGGTCAAATCAATATCAAAACAATTAATAAACTAATTAGCAATTAAACATAAAACTTAATATAAACAAGTCCTATATATGTCTAACTAACTCACCGTATCTAAGGTCAAGTCACCACTATTTAATCAAACAATTTCATAAACAAGGCTCTGATACCATCTGTAAAGACCCGATCCTCTAAATCCCGAGACTTAGAGTACCGAATCCCCAACCACATATAACGTTTTCACATTATATGTAAGGTTGTCCTAAAACTAACAGTTTATGAAAATTGTTTGATAAATCACTAAACTTTGTAAAGAACTTTTTAAATAAAACAAGATTGCTAACAAAAGCAATCTATACATATATTTACATCAAATAACATTGCTTTGTGTCAATACATGACACAACAAAACAAATTACATGTTCTCAAAACATGAATCCTAATGGATCTTAAGGTCATTACAAAAGAACTTGGCTTAACTACAAGCCTTCTATACATAGCTGGTCCTTAGCAAAAAGTCTTCTAAAAGTCCCGGGTCATCGGATCCTATTCATCCCACTCGTCCAGAAATCTTTCGAAATCGGACCCATAGCCCAAGTCATCGTAATACTCGTCTCCATGACCTGCAAAGCAGCAAAAGTGAGCCAGAGGCCCAGTACACAATAACCAATGCATAACAAGTCATCCAATTGATGTAATGCATCATAGAACAAGTGGTTATCTTTATTACATTTTGATTCACAAATCAACAAGAGGGTATTCAAACCCCGGTCACACTTCGGGAATCCAGGGATCCTGAGTAACAGCAGCTGCTCAGGGGGTTGATATAAGCAGTCCGAATACTTATATCTCCTATATCTATTTCATGAAGATAATAGCTTCATCTAGGGTTTAAAAGCCGTTGCCCGACTCTACTTAAACTCAGTCCATAACATGAGCCTAGTTCACAAGTTCCCATAAACCTTGAACTAAATCATGGTATTTCCCCCTAAGTTTAAGCAAACGTTACACAGATACAATTCCCCCTATCGGCTACCCACTTAACCAAAAGAATCGCTATTGCATCATAGCGTACCATTGCATCATGGTAAAGTCATTGCATCATGACTTGGTTAAGCGCCTAGCTAACATGTCATTGCATCATGACAGGTTTGCTGCTCCTCGGACTAGATTAAACAGCGTAATAGACATCCAATTCATCCAAATGTTAAATCGAATCAATTTAGGTCAAATTAGAAATGTCTGGTCCTAGCAAACATCAATCAAACAACTTTGGAAACTTTTTAGAAAAAGCTCTCAAAATTCAAAAAACTCAGGGGATACGCGGCACTCAACGCGGCGGCGTTGGGCCGGTGTTAACTGTTTTGAAAATGTACACTGTCAACACTGGGAGCGTTCAAAGCGTACGCCGTCAGCCTTTGTAACCTACGCCAGCGGCCTTGATTCCCAAAAGCCAGTGTACAAGTTAGAAGAAGAAACGCCGGCTGACTTCCTAGCGAAAGCCGGCGGCGTTCAGTCGTCGGCTTTAAGAAATTTGGTTCTGTGAACTTTCAACACCGCCTCTACGCGGCGGCGTAGAGACTAATTGCCGGCGTACGTTCTGAAGAACGACGCTGGCAAATCTTCGGCATATAAGCCGGCGGCGTTGCAAACGGCGTTAGGGAAAACAATTCTATGGGCTTTCTACACGGCCTCTACGCCGGCGGCGTAGAATCCCAGATGCCGGCTACGTTATAAAAACAAGCTTAAACGAAAATTCAAATCCCTGTTTTCACTTTGTAAAATTACATCTTAAAACACTTCAAAAACTTTCCTCAACTACACTTCAAACTTCATATACTCACTCCAACATACACTACTCAATTCTAGCAACCCAATAGATGAATTCAAAAAATTAAACACTTCAAATTCTACTTCCATCAATTCTAAATTATCCCACACAAATCCTTTCACTTACTCCCCACATTTCATAACCATACAAAATGCATGCACAACCTCACACACATATAACACTTTCTCAACTCATCCAAGCATGAACAACATTGATCAACATTGAAATTAATTCATCCAAGACCCTACAACTACTACAAGAAAGGAAAACAAAACAATGATCACAACTAAATCAATTCAAATACAATTATATATATACCTTGTCTTGAGAATAACTTGATTTTCAACTTGATATAACCCTAACTTGAGCTTGGAAATGAAGATGGAAATGGAGGAAGAAGAAGAAGAGAAAAAGGAGAAAGAAAAGGAAAATTCGGATAAAATTTGAGCTGCCCCAAAAAGTAATCAAATTAGCTTAATTTTGACTTTTACTTCCAAATTTACCCTTAATGCATATATTAACTTTAGGTTGCATTTCACTTTAATTTGGACTCCATTTAGCTTACATTTAGGGCATAAATGCACTTAATTACCAAGACATCTATCAATTAATCTTTAACAAAATTGGAGTTGATTTAATAATCTAACCTAATTTAACATCTTAATGTGCACAAGACAACATTAATAATTTCATTACTCACACATTAATGCATATAAAACAAAATATTAATTTCAACATATACACATACAAGATCTTATATCTTAAGCTACTAACACATAATCATACTCATTCAATTCAACTCCTTAAAATAAATTAATAAACACATGAGATTTGATTAAAATATAAATCTAGGTCATTTCAGGTACCCTAAACATGGCAGTTCGCCATACCCAATACTAAAACCTAAGAATGACTACCTTAGTCATGCAAAGGCTTCCATATCATGTACAAGGTGTACATCATAACCAAGGGAACGTAACGGAGTAGCACAATTTATATTGATAATGATTAAGTAACAAGGCGAGAATAATACTTATCATAAAACATAAACATGATTGATTACAAATCTTAGGGGCATGCCCCCGCTATTGTCTTCAAGTATAAATAAATACATTTCTTAGAAATCTCCAAAATACTAACATAGCATACATTACATATAAGGAATTGACAAAATAACTTCATCCTATGATCCCATTGCCTCCATAAGAGTTTAAAATCCATCCATAACTTCCTTAGTGTTATGATCTTCGGATAAGGCCACAGGTATATCTGTTTCAACAAAAATCTATGGGGGTATAAGCTTATAACTAACTTAGTGAGATATTCTCTTTCATTCGCACCATGATTCCAAGCAAGTTCATTTAATTTTTCATGCATATGCTATGCATGCTATGCAACAATCACATGGTTACTCAAATATATATAGTTATCCAGAAACCATATCTATAATGAATTTACCCCTCCATATCGAATGTTAGGGAATCGTTGATGAAGATCCTCGACCTTTTACTACTAGTCTCCAGGCCCCCACCCTAAGCGTTCGGTTAGCATGGCTCCAAACCTAGAGTCACATTTCCCGAGCAATGTGGATTCTTTAGGAAGAACATAGCCCATGTCCCAGCACAATAACAACACATCCAACTCTACACATAGGAGTAGCATGTTGGGTTTCCATAGGGTTTTAAAATTTAAAAAGATCAAATCTTTTGCAACGAAATTCAAAAGAAAACCCTAAACCAGTATCCATGTGTATTGATTAGATTAAAACAAAACAAAAAGGTTTGAATTCATACCTTTAAAAGCTTTAAATCAATTGGCAGGTCGGATCTGTAGGTACTACAAATTCACAATACCCTCTAGATATCCACACAAATATGCATGTACTCAAAAGATCCTTTCACGTGCTAGCGTGATCTAGAACCTTTCTAGATGATATTGGAAAATTTTACATATGACTCTTCATATTTCACTCTTTAGGGTTTTACAGATTTTCTCTGCCAATCTAATGTCAACAGATAAATCGTTAACCCTAAAGTGATCTCTTCATGTGCCTTTTATACTAATGTCAATCTCACATGAGTAATGACATTAGTGCCCTTTAATCTAATTAGGGATACTATTTCTTAAAATATAACTCTTGCACATAACAATGTAATAATTTATTATTATTCTTAATAATGAAAAATTATTATCCCTGTCACGCCCCAAGAGTACCCTAGTAGAAGTAGACAAGTCATATCTGAATACCATCACTAGATTACCTTTGGAGAGTAACATGTTTTCCAAAATAACAGGATCTTTTAGTTGCTTCGATAAGAAATGATAAATACATGTAAGAAATAAATTAGTAAATAACTACCATCTTAATCATGAAGTATCATAGATTATTACAAACCATGTAGTCTTTTTGTAATTCTCTACATACATAACTGATAAGACAATACTAGGTAATCTATTCTAGGAAAATATAAACCATTAATCCCTAATAGAACCATAGGCTTCTAGCTCTTAGGCCCTTACCAGTGCCATGTTCTAGAAGTAACTAACCAAGGTCGAAGCGTAAACCTGAAATGTTGTAGGAGTGTGAGCGAAACCACGACATAGTGAATAACCAGACATATTACACATCAAGCAAGTTATTAACAAATCATATGTCATGCAATCACTCAAATATATGCTCAGATACAAGCTTAGATGATCTAGAATCCAAACAGGAGAAAGATTTACGCCCTCTTTTTAGGGTTGAAGAACATTTACTTTATGACCCACCTGCCTAGGAGAGACTAAATTTACAGGAAAATCAACGATTTCTTGTCTTAGGATTATAACTTTTAGTTTAATAACTGTTTTAACTGACCATTGCCTATATCCATCCTTAGAAACTTCCTAAGTATTAATCATTTCACAGCGATACTACGGGTGGCGTTCTTTGTTGCCACTTAGTTCCCTTAGAACCGACGAAACGAAGAAAACCTTGGAAGAACTAACACTTTAGAAAAACCAAGTATTAACAAAGAACCGAAATATTAATACGTAGTAGGCTGTCACCCGTATATATATATGCAATAATGCAGTACATGCAATGCATGACCAAGTTATTTTAATAAGTCAATAGTTCTTATTTAGTTTCATCGTGATCATACATTACACACAATAATCGTCATACTACTTCGCATCAACATACCATTGTATTATCATTTTTGTAATGGCAGATTAGCAATCATACATTCAGATCCTAACACACTTCTATCAAAACATTCATATTATTATCTTTCCGTTATATATTCAGCTAATTACAAGCACAAACAGTATAATATGACTGAATTACTCACCTGCTCATAGTGACTAATCGTAGTAATCTGCTAGAAGGCCTTCTATGGTATCAAAGTCACCTATTGAGATGAATAAAATATTCATCAATATAACATAGATTACATAACTAAACTCCTATATGTGTCTAGTGTCCTAAATTGATATATGGCTCGGTTTCTATTACTTATTTTAGTCATTTAATGGTCTTATGATAACAATTATCAATTAATCTTTATTTTCATGTAGCTTGTCTTAGTCTTGCTTGATATTTATATGCATTTATCTGGTATTCGAAAAATTGATATTTAACAAGTTTATATTTTATAGTTATTATTACTATTTTTATGTTATTCTCTATCTGACTCATTATAGTAACTCATATTCGTTTAATATTGTTTAGTGTCGTCGTGTTTCTTTTTATATATTTTATATAATTATTCTGTCATTTTTAGAAGTCATATTATTCATAAATTTAGCTTATTTCAATTTCCATTCTTACCTATTTATCTATATAAAACAAATATTTGATGATTATAGTTGTTAATAACACTTAATATTTTCCTATAATTTCTAGGGTTTTAGAAGTTATCAAATATTATACATATTGTTATTCTAAGTATTTGTATTTATTTTATTACTTAGTAAATTCTGTTTTGACATATATATAATATGTTTATTAGTATTTATTTTATATATATATATATATATATTTTCTGTTAGTACAATACAGGCTTCTCATATGAAAAACATGTTTGTATGCCGGCTCCTACGCCGCTGGTGTAAGCCCTGGAAAATTTCATTAAATAATTCCAAGATGAACTTCGAAAATAAACCCTAAAAATCACTCCAAATTAAAACCGAACTTCGACTATTCCTAAATCACGAACGAATCCAGAAATTCCTTAATCTTGAGGAAAATAAGAATCATTAAAAACAAAATAAGAACTCAACATACTTCAAATCCAAAACCACTAATGACAAATTTCATACTTAACTCTAACGTATAAAATCGGGTAATATAGAACCCAAAAACAAAATTATTAAAACGTAAATAACAATGAAACTTTTGGAAATAAAACTCAATTCAAGAATTCCGAAAATGTTAAGAGATATTAAATACTTAAAAAAATAAAATTTAAAATAAATTTCTCAAATTAAATATGTTGTATAAACAGAAAATATCAGTTTCCAAATTGCCAAAGATTTAAACCAGAGAATCACCCAGAAACCCTAAGTGGAATACAATAGTTTAAGTCCAGCAATCTAGCACCCTTAACCCTAGAGGCCGAGGTGTAGTTTAAGTGTGTAGGATAGCTCGTAGTAATATAATTTCGCTTAAAAATATCAAATTGGTAAATTTTTGACCTATTTCAAACCCGTTCTAATACAGACTTCGAAAAGTATGTCCCGAGGCTCGAGATATCAAAAATATACCATGAATACTGTTAGACTCATATTCTTATATGGATTTCTAATGTAAAGACCCGGCATGCTCAATTCTTAAACTAAGCACACCAAGTCCCCAACCATATAACTCTTACGAATTATACGTAAGGTTATCTTAAAAGAAGGTGTTTATGTTGAACATTGCTAAACTAATTTTAGAATTTATGAAATCATTTAGTTAGATTTCTAAATAACTGGATTCGGCAGCGGAAAATCAAATTTTATAAAACAACTTATAAACTTCTACTCCCTACAGAGCAAACCAGTTTTCTAAGAAACTAACTTTATAAAAACACTTTATGATCTACTCTTAGGGGTAGATAATCATTTACAATCAATTGGGCATTAACAAGCCCTTAAAAGAAAATATAATTTATAAATATATCCAGTCCTCTTACAAAACAAAACAAAAAGAAGAAACAAAATACAAGTAATATCTCGATCCTATCACACTTCACTTATTCTCCCATATCTTCAGAATTGCCCAAAACCCGGGACAAACATCATCATATCAATCATCATCACCATCACCATCCTCATCAACATCAACATCAACAACAATAATAAGAACAACAACATCAACAACCTCCACATCATCATCAAGTCATTATCTCATCATCATCATCAATAACACGAATACCTGTAAAAAGAATAACAACAACAATAATGAGCCGGAGCCCAGTACACAGTAACACAATCACACACGGAGTGACATACGACTTAAACTATATGCAATGCACAGCCATAGATTATTATCTTTTCTTTAAAGTAAATAAACAACTATCACAGGAGCACTCACACTCCGAATCAAGCCATGGGAATCTAGGGATCTTGAGTAACACTCACGATGCTCAGGGGGTTGATATAAGCAGCCAGAATACTTATATCTCCTAGATAACATTACACTGAAAAAGAAACAGTAATCTCATCCAGGGCTTATAGCCGTTACCCAACTCTACTTAGACTCAGTCCATAACATGAATCTAATTCACACGCTCCCATAAACGTTGAACTAAACTATGATACTTCTTTCCAAGTTTAAGTAAATGTTACACTGTTACTATATTCCCTTCGATTACCCGCCGAGCCATGTCATTGCATCATGACAAGTGGCCTAAGCGCCTATTATAATATTATCATTGCATCATGACAACCCGCCGAGCCAAATCATTGCATCATGACAAGTGGCCTAAGCGTTTATTCTACATTGTCATTGCATCATGACAAGTTGTCGCTCCTCCGATCGGATTCAATGACGAATAACACAATCAACACTCATCAATTACAAAGCCGAGTTTAAGTCTTAATCAGTTTAGAATGCCTATCGTAACATTCAACACGCAAGTTACTGCGTGCCTTTAAATAAAATCCCCAAAACAAAGCCTTAGAAGGTTGATCAAAGCCAATCCAAAAGAATCAGAACCAAAATCAAAACCAAACATCTGTTTCAAGAAATTGAACTTACATAAGAACTTAAGCTAGTACTCATTCATATTAAATATAAACCATATCACAACCCATTATTCACATATCAATATATATAAACAAAACAACATATATATTATATACATATAACAACACGTTACTCCCATAACAATATATATATATATACAAAACAACATACTCCTCATGTTATTCAAAGATCACCCTAACACATTCATTTAACTCTATTATTTGTTACTAATCCATTTTAGCTTAACCTTAGCCAACCTTAATCATTTAATAAGCCAAAGTTGTTAAACTAACTCAATCTAATTCATTTTATCCTATTCAAGTTCATTTAGTCAAGTTGAACTTAGATTAAGTAACTAGATTCATTTTATGTAAAACTCGCATATTTAACTCAATTATTCATTAAATCTATAAATCTATCTAAGTCATGTTTAATTATATCACTAAATCATCATTACACATCAAATAATATTTATCTATTTCATTTTAGGTCAAAAAGATCCATTTGTTAAAGTAAACACACATAAAACAATCTATAACAAGTTTTTAGCTTAGCTTGAAAAATATATCAGTTGGAAAGAATTAAAATTTTAGCACTGATACATTTATAATTTGCAAAAAATCAAAACATTAAAGTTTTATATCTCTTTCTTGTCTTTCCAACGCAACTTGAATCACCTCAATCGGAGATCGGATGAAAAAGTTATGGCTAAAATACGAAGAGGCTGCAAAACTGGGAAAATTTACAAAACCAACACCGGTATTCAACGCCGACGGCGTAAAGTTCAAATTTGCCAGCGTTAGAGGTCAAGCAATCTGGTCACCGTGTGACTCCCCAACACCGCCAAATTTCACACGTACATCGGCAACGTAGAATTCAATACCTGCAGCATTGATTGCCAGCGTTCATGCAATACGCTGCTATCAATTTTCCCCTGTTTTCATTTTACGAAAAACATTTGTTCAAAATGTTTCAAACTCCTCCAAATTCATTTCAAGCTTCTTAAAACTTGTTATTTGATCTCAATACAATCTAATAAACACAAACTCCCACTTCAATCCATCAAACATCACTATAATAATCACAAACAACTTCAAACCCAATTTCACTATTCATCTTCTTCCTCAATAAACCAACTCCATCAATCATAAACTTTATAAATACAAACTTAAACAATACTTCTCAACTCATGTATAACATTAATACAACATTTAAGTCTAATTCATAAAGAAAATAACAATTTACAAAGTATACTTAACTTTAGACAAGAAAAGAAGTTGAAGCTTCATCCTCTAGCTCGGTCTTCTCTATCTAGTTCATCTCCTAATCTCGATTCATCCTCTAGTTGGCTTTGATCTTGAGATTTATTGAAGATTTTAAGAGAAAGAAAGAAAAATGAAGAAGAAAGGGAAAGGGAAATGAAAGTCTCGGTTGGGAAAAAAAATAGAAGGAAAGAGGTTTAAAAAGAAAAGGATATGGATTAAAATTAATATAAAGGATTATAGGTATAGGTTTAGAACTATCAGATTAGATATCTATAGTTTCAAGAGTATTTAAAAGTTTGTTTCAGAACCAATATGTTAGAAATTAAGAACTTGCAATAAGAACTTAATTTGAGAATTTATTTTAGATAAAAGATATTTAATTTGAGTTCGGGCTCAAGAACTGATATTTTAAGATAAGCAAATGAACTCAAATTTTACTGAGATTTAGGAATTAGTGTTTAGGCTAAGAATCAAGGATTTAGAAATTCTCTAAATACTTTGATGACATGTTTAGGGAATTTAGATTTCAAATCTCATATTTCATTTAATTAATTACTAATCTAACTTTGTTAACTTGTCTATTTATATCCTATGATTAATTTAATTCATTCAAATCTATCTAAACCTAATTTCTAATATATGTGAAGGTTTGGGGTGTTTCATCTAAAATATAAGTTTTATAATTTTTCGATAACTAGAAATATTTGATTTTATAATTATATTCATATTTCATTATTACCGGTAATTAACTAGTCTTTTGCACTATTCACTACTATTCATTACATGATTTTATTATTCTTATAAACCCTTATATTTTTAGATAAATATTTTATATATCCTAGAAAATTTCGCTTTTCCAAAATTTAGTTAGTTTCGGGTTTTTACAGGATCAGTTTCTGTTTAAGACCCGATACTAAAAATAAAATAAATTAATTTAATAATTAAAAAATATTTGAAAAATGTTTTTATTTTCATAAAATAAATTTTTAGAATTTTTTGAGTTCTAAAAATATCATTTATAGCTCATATTCGCATATTTTGATCATACCAGTAACATATTTGTTGAAATACTAAAATAATTCAAATAATTATTTAATTTTATTTATGAAAATTCTACCACTCATTTAAAAATATTTTTTCTAATTTTATTTTGTATTTTTCTTAATAAAAAGTACTTTTTCCAACCCATATTTCAAGTACACTTCATTTGTCACTTCTACACATTAATCAAGTTTTCTTTAACTCATTTCACACTCCATTTCCCCACAATGGCAGC
This sequence comes from Combretum micranthum, assembly GCA_024138025.1. Classification (NCBI taxonomy): domain Eukaryota; kingdom Viridiplantae; phylum Streptophyta; class Magnoliopsida; order Myrtales; family Combretaceae; genus Combretum; species Combretum micranthum. The sequence continues at coordinate 1,287,940 of JAMXBD010000190.1, read as the reverse complement.
TGACCACACCCCTAATAATAGCCTCTTTTCTTTTATTTTAATTAATTATTTAATGATTTTAAAGTCTCTTTTAGTTAGCACATTAAGTACACAAGTTACACTTTCCAAAATTTAAATTGCAAATTAACTACACTCCCTCTTTCTCCTCTTGAAGTTCACATGCAGCACTCCTCCTTTGCTGCCCTTGTTTTATTTTTTTTTTCTTTCATTTAATACACTCATCTCTCTTCATTTAATGCCTCTCATTTATTTCTTTTCATTCCTTTGAAACCTTATCTCATTTACTCTCTCTTTTCCTCTATTTTTCCTCTCTTTCTTTCTTCTTTTGTTCTTGTTCTTACAAGAACACAAGCCGCCCCTATTTCTTCTATGAGCTCCCACACATATTTCTTCAAGATTCTTGGATAAAACTCTTGTCCAAAGCTTCCATAGGTGATATAGGCAAAGTATAGTGAGAGTTTCATGCATTAAATGACATTCCATAAGCTTAAAAGCTAAGGATGATGATGCCAAAATGAAACACTCCTCTTCTCTATGATTATTCTCTTGTATTATTATTATTTTCTTGCTAAAAGTAGTTATATTTTGTAGATCTAACTTTTTATAACTTTGATGTTCATTTATGCCTTAGATCTTGTTATTTGAGTTATTATTTTTGTTATTGCTAATGATTTATGCATAGATTCACCATTCACATAACTATTATGGTGTTCATGCACTTATAACTAGATCAAGTTGTTTTAGGTTCATAAATGCATTAGGCTTTTGTTTTATGTTCATATATAACTTGTAGTAGCATGATGATAGTAGGAAAGTTTTAGAAAGCTCAAGATCTATTTTATTTTCAACAAAAATCATTTTTGAAAATTCGGATAAAAAAGGAACCATATTTAGAAAAGTTATTTTTCAACTTTAAAATGTGTATTTTTCATTTAAAATGAAGGGCTTAGGGAATAAATAACATAAATGAATGATTTTGATGAGTAAAGTTTAGATCTATGAGTTTATAGTTTACTACCATGGATTTCTTTTATATTTATATTCATATTAAGTGTAGATCTTAGTTTTGAACTCAAACAAAAATGGTGAAATTCGTATTTAGGCAAGACCCCTATTTAAAAACCATTTTCCAAGTGTCAAAATGAAAATTTTACTTGAGATAATGAAGGCTTAATGTATGTATATCATCAAGACTTCTTTTTACAAGAATCAAAGGTGATTTTCAAAAGTTATTTTCAAAATAAAAATCTCATTTTCGGATTTAGGCCAAGGCATATTTTAAAAAACATGTTTTCCAACTCAAAAATGAAGTTTTTATTCAAGATATGGAAGGCTTGTAAGATATGATATGTAAGCAATGGATTTTCATATGTTTAGATAAATTTTATCAAAAAGTATGTCCAAAAAATAAATTTGGTAAATTCGGATCTCAACCAAGACCAATTTTAAAAACTCATTTATCAACTCCAAAACTCATGTTTTATGTGAAGAATGAAGGGTATAGGTAATAGGTATCATTAAGTAGTGATTTTTACAAGTTGAAATGAGTTTTGATGAGATTAATGTGTAAAACAAGAAGTAGAATCAAGATGGAAAATTTTGAGTTAGTAGTCAACTTGTAAAATTCGTAACTTTGAATGATACCCATGAAAACACCTATTATCCAAGTTCAAAATAAAATTTTTATGTATTAAATAATGTCCTTAAGTAGTAGGTATAGTAAAGCCTTAAATTTTAATGCATTAAAAAAGTTTTTCCCAAATGAATCATTCATAAAGTGCATTTCTAAAAATTCGGATTTTTGAGTAAATCCTATTTGAAAACATATTTGCAAAGTGCAAAATGCAAATTTTTATGTAAAAATGAAGGCATTAAGTAGTATATGTTATAAAAACTCAATTTTAACTAAGATAACTAGAAATTCCTAAGAATGAATTCCAAAACACTAGTGTGATGTCAAAGTTATAAAACTAGATTTTTCATAAGTAGTTGTTATTGTGGTCTTGCAAAATAAAAAGTTATAAAATTTTCTTTTAGCAAAAATCATCAAGATCATGCATACATTAAACTCATTACATGTCATTCATGTTAAGAAATAATTCATATTTCATGTATTCTTGAATTATCAAATAGGAACATTTCAAGCAATTACAAAACTATTTTTCGGAAATGGAGATAGTTACAGATCAGATCTGATCCCTCTGTTTCATGACATAAATATTTTCAAAACTTGAAAAATATTATAATTTGATAGATCTTTCGAAGTATATAGAAATCCATATATAATTTGCGAAATTCCGAGTTAAAATGACCAAGTTATGGCCGTTTTAAGTTGGAATTCCCGCTTAGGACGAGAATTATGAATTTGATAGTTTGTATAAGATCATTTGGATTAGTTTGAGTTGAAATACTTATTAGAGTATTTCTTCCTTTTTAGGTGATCCCGAAATCGACGATTCCCTACCACCGGATTACTTTTACTAAGAGACCGGTGATTCAATGGCCGGTGAGTTTTCTTCTTATTTTGTTACCTTGTTTGTGCTTGTAGCTAGTTGCATTAGAATTATAGGAACAAGATAAAAATCGATATGAATGGGGATGGGATATATGATGAGACTGTGATGAATGTATGCCAAAGAATACTAAAGTATATCGAAATCACGATTCGATTGGATAACTGTACTGTTCATATTATTTCTGTTATGTGTATGATATTGGTTGGTCACTCTAAAGAATGTATGAATATTTTGACCTAAGAAAAAAATTAAATTGGTCATGCATCGCATCGGACATATTGCATTTGGTAGCATGCTACTCCTACGCAGGTCGATCGGTATGGTCCGAGGACTCGTTTGGATAATGAGACTCGGTACCAGAGCTCATTCATTGGGAACTAAGGCCCATCGGGGATGCATTCCATAGGTGAGCCTAGACGAGTCGAGTGCTATAAGCTGAGGGCTTGGGGACTAGCAACGGTCGTGTAAACTTTCAATACCATTCTTAACCCAAGATATAGAGAGCGTAAATCCGTTCTCTGTGTGTGTTCTGGATATCCATACATAATTGTTTGCTCATGTGTTTGTTCATGCATAGCATATGGATGATTTATAACTTGCTTGTTATGATACGGAATTAAGGGAATTCTCACTAAGCTAGTGTAGCTTACACCCCAATAGATGTTTGAATGAACAGGTTATCTCAAGAATGCTAAGTAGAGACCGAAATGGTTGGAGCCGAGAATGATTTCGGGATTTCGACAGGATATAAGAATGCTTGAAGTTATTAGCTAGGTTTTATGATTTGCCTTATAATAGTTTTATGTAGTGAAATCTTTTGACGAATTGTAATTGAAGTATAATGATTTGTATTTGAAGTATAGTGAAATGTAGTTCCTTTGCATTGTTACTCAAGTTATACCAATATAAAATGTATTATTCCGATGTGTCTCCTCCATGTGTTAGATGCCTTGTACATAGTATGGAAGCCTTCGCATGATTAAGGTGGTGTCACGCCCCAAGAGGTACCCTAAACGTAACAGTCCGCTACACTCAATATTAAAGCTTAAGTATGACAACCTTGGCCACTCCTAAAAGTTTTGATATTAAGTGTAAGGCGTGCTCTCACAATTTTAGAGGACCATACATGGAATTATGAAGCTTAAGAAGATATAATAACATATTAAAAAAAGAGGATTCATAATATTCAATTACTTATAACAACGATCTTTACAACTTAGGGTCATTTCTCTTTGATTACTAATCTATTACAAGGATATTTGTACATCATTATTAATACTACACTTCATCTAAAATTTCCTTTATCCAAAAGAAATTACTTGATCACAGGGTCCTCGTGGCCTTAACCATAAATAGGAAAACTGCAAAAGATATCTATGGAGGTATAAGCTAACAGGCTTAGTGAGAATTATTTCCATAAATAACTTCTTGTAACAAAATTTCAACCAAATTAATTAAACAAACAAATGGAATGCAACATACACGTGGGCAAACAAGGCATATAGTTTTCCGGGAACTATATGTTGAATGGATTTGCGCCATCCATTCGGGGTTTGGTGATACATGACCTTAAAATAAGTAGTTTTAATAAAAAGTTTTATGCTTTCTATCAATATCGCCAAGCACATGAAGTCTACTTGAATTGAGCCTTGCTTTCGGATCTTCTGCCAAGCATTTCCTTTTTCCATAACGTCGCCAAGCAATCGCTTTCGGATCCCCCGCCAAGTTTTGCTTTCGACATGAGCTTACTATCCTTCTCACCGAAGGATAATAACCCAAAATGCAATGTGACTCACTTTGTGGTATGCATGAATCCATTTATTTATGATATCTTAACATTATTATTATTAAGTTTAAGGTAATCAAAGCATCTCATACAAAGCAGGTATTTATACTAGAACAAACATTTTAGATCAATTCTAGCCTCGATATTCTTAGGATTCTTACAAAGAATTATTTACATACATATCCATTTATCTTTTCCTAGCTTCTAATGCAACTAAATTCCAAGCACAACAAGTATAGCATTTAAAGGAAATAAACTCACGATGCCATATCGACTATTCCTCTACGTGGATGAGTCATTCACACACTCCACTTAATCAAAATAATCTTCGAGATATAGGTACCCTTCCTTGGAGTCACCTAGCCAAAGAAAATACCCATAATGAGTATTTCTTGATGATTTTCTTGAATTTCGACAAAACAATGTCAAAAGAACGTTAAAGTTCGTATAAAAAAAATTCCAACTTAAAATGGCCATAACTTGGTCATTTTAACTCGGAATCGCGCATACAATATACCGTTTTCTACCTACTCGAAAAGATCTACCCATTTCTAAAATTATTTTGAAAAAATAAGGTCATATAGGCCCCAAAAAAGTGGCAACAAAATTCACCATGGATTTTCCAATTCAAAAACAACTTTGGTTCAAGAAATCAAAATTTGTTTGATAAATACGTAGTTATCCATATAGTTGAAAAATTATCTTTTTATGGTTACATAGCTCATATTTATTCATGCTCAAGTGTTTGTTGTCCATTCATGTTGCTCAAGTAAAACCATGTTGATTTTTGAGTTTTTAGAAAAAATATAGTTTACAAGAATTCACTTTTGTAAATCTTTTGAAATGAATATTTTGTTTCCTTTGTTTTTCCTAAGATGTTTTATGTTGACATATATATATATATAATTCCAAGTAACTTTTTGAAAATAACTTTCCTTCTTTCTAAGTCTTCTATATTAATACTATTTTTCCTATTTTATTTTTCCTATACTAATTTCTTAGTCTATTTGTTTGCAAAAATCTTTATTTGAAAATTCCTCATCCTCTCATCATGCTATCTTTTTCATGAAAACCATTTTTGTACCAACAACTATTTTCTTTTGAAAAACAAAGTGAAATATTAAAGGTTTTAAGGAGCTTTTCATGACAAAAGTGGTTCCAAAAATTTTAGTGAGTTCTTGAAAAGAGATAACTTCATTTTTGTTTAAACCATAGATCTTATACTTTTACATAAACTTATTTTTAAGCATCAAAATCTCCTTTGTGTCAATTATTTTTAGAACTTGAAACTTTGGACAACAATTTAAATGAACATGAATTATGAGAAAATAATAACAAGCAAAATAACATAACATAAATAATAAAATCAAGTATTGGGAGTCTTAGCTTTTTCAAGGCTCTCGGGACTAAGAAATAGACTAGTCCCAAAATAAAATGAAAGAAAAAAAATTTTGTTTTGACTTGATGAGGACAAGTCTAAGATTAGAGACTAGTCTTAAAATAACAAGAAATAAATAAATAAATAAATTGCATAAAATAAATAAATTGCAAGTGAGCTTATATGCTCTAAAGATTATGTACATATATATAGATAATAATATATATTAACAATAATATGAACACAAATAATAACATGAACATAAATAGATTTTTCATGAATAAGAACAATACGCGAACATAATGTAGCTTCCATAACTTTTAGTCTTTGGAAACTCACACTATGGTCATGTAAAGTTACAGTACATGAAGGGAAGAAAATAATAGAAGATGGTTACCTAAAGAAGATTTTGGTAGTAGTATGTGGTTATGGGTTTTTGTTGTAGGTAGAAGTTGTTTTGAAATTATTTTGAGAGAGTTTTGGGATGGTAGTTGGAGAGAGTTTTGAGAGGAGAATTTGAGAGAGTTTTAGTAAGAAATTTGTGGGAAGTAGTGGTGTGAAAGAAGTGAGAGAGGAGAGGGGGTATTTATAGGAAAATGTAGAGTGATTTTTGTATGATTAAAATAAATAAAAATTGAAACAAATTGAGGAAGATAGAGAGAGGGGGGTGCCGACCACATTGATAGAGAGGGGGAAGAGATTTTATTTTTTTTTATTTTTGTTGAATAAATGTAATAATATGTAAGGTAGATGTTAAATAAAGTTATGGGAAAGGTAAAAAGTAAAGGTTATAGTTATGGAGTGTGTAAGAGTAGGTGTAAGAAAAAGTAGAGATGAAAGAATAGTATAGAATAGTAATAAATAGTGTAATGTAAAGTAGGTATGACTAATAAAGTACTGGTAGTAAGAAAATATACGTATAAATGCGATATCTATTATTTTTACTTACCGAAAAATTACAAAATTAATATTTTTGAAAACCTTATATTTTTACGAGTCTAATGGTATATTCGGAATATTTTTGCTATTCCAGGATCCTGGACACGTTTTTCAAGAACCATGTCCCAATCGGGTTCGAGACGAGTTGCGGATTTTACTAATCTGATCTTTTTATATTGCCTTAGATAATTCCGCACTATTCTACATTCTAAACTTCTACTTATCTTCACCGGGTTTCTTATTCGGGAGTGCCGGACTTAAGCTATTTCGTCTAACTAGGGTTTTGTTGACCATTAGGACTCCGATTGACTTCCGGGTTAGGGTTTTAAGCTTAAACTGATTCCAAAAATTTGAGGGTTTACAGGTGGTCATTCCTAGGCTTTAATATTGTGTACGCTGGACTACCACGTTTAGGGTACCCCTCAGGGCGTGATAGCCGGCATTGAAACCCATATGCCAGCGTTCTTAAGTTTACATTTTATTTCATATCATGTTGCGCTGGCTTGTAAATCGCCAGCTTTCCTACGTATGTCGGACTATATGCTGCCGGCGTATAACCCCAATTAGTTGGCATTTGTTTTTCTTATGTAAAAATAAATTTTTACATAGCTTCTATTCCAGTGTAAGCCGTCTCAACACCATCGGCCTACCCTTGTAAGCCACCGGCATTCAGCGTCTACACTGCTGGCATAAGAACAGTGTTGACCATGTTCATCATTCTCTCCGATGAAATAGTTCGTATTTCTTCAATTTTCTATGTTATAATCATTTCCAAATCATTCCTAAGTCTTTCTATCGGTATATATATGTATATATATACATACATCATCTCATAACATATCTACATGCATTTGATCTCTAATTTTCGAATTTGAAAAAGTACAACTAGTGTTTTTGCAAGTTTTACCTTTTTTATCCGAATTTGGATGTTCTAAACTCCACTCCAAAGCTTGTTTCGGACCTAAGATAGCCAGAAACATTGTTTAGAACAATGTTTGACACTTAAACTAACTAAAAACGAATTCAACCTTACCTTAACTCTTGTTTCCAAGCTTTTAATTAAGCTTTAACGGAGGTTAAATTTGTGGTTATGTTGTGATCGATTTTGGTGTTTGTTTTGGATGAAAATAGTGTAGTTTGGGTGTTGTTTTAGCTCTTGAGTTGGAGTGTTTGTTGCAGTGTATAATGTTCTTTGTTTATGTGTAAATTATTAAGTGTTATATAGACAAAATGGAGGAGAAGGGAAGGTCGGTTGCTACGATTTTTCTTTCTCCAATTTACTAAAATTGTAGTTGGTTTGTGCTCCATTAATTAGCTTATACTCTTGGCTGAATTTGATTGGCTTGTGGGTATGTTTCATTGACAAATTTGAACACTTTGCAGATAAGGGAAAGAAGAAATTGACTGTGCATATTGTCACGCCCCAAAGGGTACCCTAAATGTGGCAGTCCGCCACATACGGTATTAAAACTTAAGAATGACTTCCCAAAGTCATGCGAAAGTTTTCAATACCATATATACGGCATCTATCACAACAATATGAGACACCGATGGGATGTATAGTTCGAGATAGTAAATACAACATACAAGAATCTAAATAAACATCCAATTTATCATTAAGAGAATATAATCCTTATATCATCTTAGGGGTTTTCCCCTATAATTCTCCAAACAATTATAATATCAACTTAATCTTTCTCACAACAAAATAACACTAACACCAAACGATATTAAAGGATATTTAACCTAAAATCTTCAAAAGGTTTCCAGAAGCTCCTCAAACATAATCCCACTCGGGTATATGTAGTCCTCGGGCATAAAAGATATTAGTCCTGATACAACAAAGGTCTATCGGAGTATAAGCATAACTAGCTTAGTGAGAATATTCCTGAATCAATGTACTTGTATAAATAATTTCAAACAAGTTATTAAACAAGCATATGAATGCATCAAGCAAGTAATCAAGCGCTACATATGATCTATCGGAAATCATATGTTTGAATGGATTTAGCCCTCCATTTAGGGTTAGGTGTTTCAGCTCTTTAAAACTCATCTTTAAAATCCAACTCATGTAGTTTATTTCAGGCGCCTACTCGCCCATCTTAAAATAGTTCTTTCAGGCTCTTAATCGCCCATCTTGCAGATTTCTGGCTACTGCAAACCCGGCTACTATACTCTTGTCCCATTGAGTACAGCAGCTTATGCAATGAAACTAACTACGTGATATGTATGAATCAATTTAATATAGCTCATAGTATATGATTAGAGTAATTTAAAGGTGATTATAGAATTTGCACACACTCCAACAGAATAATAGTAAAACATAAGTTAATTAACAACAATTCATGCCTCGGTATGCTTAGCATTCTTTCAACTAATATTATCATGCATAATTCATTTTCATCTTTTCCTACTTCTAGTGCCTCTAGCTACAACCACAATCAAGTACAAAAAAGGTATGGAATAAACTCACTTGGCCATGAGGATCTATCTTTCTTACGGATGAGTCGATCGGTAAATCCACTAATCAAAATAATCCTCCGGATATGAATACTCCTCCTTGGGATCACCTAATCAAGAAGAATACCCATAGTGAGTATTTCTTATTGATTCTATGGTACTTATCAAAAAACTATGTTATAAGATCGTTAAAATTCGTATAGAAGGTGATTCCAACTTAAAATGGTCATAACTTGGTCATTTTAACTCGGAATTGCGCAAATAATAAACCATTTTCTACCTACTCGAAAAGATCTATCTATTTCTAAGGTTATTTTTGTCATAAAAAGCCATTTGGATTGGAAAATACTACGGTACAGAATAGTTACGAATTTATAGTTCACAAAATATGATTTTTCCAAACTGCACTTTATTTAAAAATCCTTAAGAAAAATATATCGATATATATATAGTTGAAAAATCCTTTGAACATATAGAGGCACTCATATTGTATGTATGATTTTTGTAGTGTTGTCTCAATATTGATACTTCATAAACTATTTGTCTTTGGTGGTTTTAAAAGATAAAACTTTTGAGAATTTCTCCTTTTTGAATTGTTAGAAGGAAAAAAAATATATTTGAGTTGTTATGAGCAAATGTTTTCCTATTATAATTTCATTTTCTCACCTTTCAAAAGTAAATTCATTTTCAAAAATTTTGGTTCTTTAAGTTATCTACTAACTTTATCTCCAGTGATTGAAAATAAGCTTTTCAAAATATTCTTTAAGTTTTCGATGTGGTCAAATATTTGAAATTGTGTTAAATGTATGTTTTCCTCTTATTTTTATATCATCTTTCTTCTTTAGGAAATAACTTTACCAATAAACTTTAGTTACTTGACAAATTTTATTTTTCTGAGTAGGTATTCTAAAACAGTGAGTTGATTTTATCTTGGTTTGAAAAACTTATTTTATTCTTAATATTTGTCAAGTGATAGAATAATTCTTTTAGACAAGTTTATAAGAAAAAATTTCTTAATAAAGAATTGTTAACATTAGAACTTAGTAAAATTTCATTTTAATTTTGAAAAAAGAATAACAATACAAAATTTAAGTTTTGAAGAAACTTTCTTAGTGTTTGATTTTCAAAGTCTATAATGAATCTATTTAAGTCTTATAAAAGATATGGTTGAGTTAAAATACTTTAATGCTAAAAAATTTTCCTTTATGGAGTATTAAGTTTCGATTTATAAAAGAAATGAGTTCCTTTGATTATTTTGAAGAAATCTACATTACTACTTAGCTTATCATTCGAAAAGTGTTTATTAAAAAGAAAAATTAGATCTTTTGTTGAAAATTCCTTTTGTTAAGAAATCTAATTTACTTTTCTTTATTTAAGAAAGAACCAATTTTTATTTTTATTTATGACAACAACATTCTAATCATGCATGAATATGATTATGCAGCCATGTAAAAGTAAAGATAATACATAATAATATAGAAGGAAATACTTGTAAGTAAATAAACATAATAAAATAGTCAAGCGTTAGGAACCTTAGCTTCATCAAGGTATCCCGATCATGTATTGGAGCCTTAGCTTTCTCAAGGCAACCCGGGACTAAGAATAGACTAGTCCCAAAAGAAAAGAAAAGAAAAGAAAAGAAAATTGTTTTGACTTGATATGGACAAGTCTAAGACTAAAAAGACTAGTCTTAATAAATTGCATAAAACAAGTAAATAAATTGCCAGACATGCAAATAAATAAATAACAAATGAGCTTATATGCTCTAAATAAATAGATATACATAGTATACATAATACTATATAGAAGTTAGATTAGAACAAAAATAATAATAACATAATAACATAATGTAAAATATGAACATGAACAAAAACAAAACATGAACATATTGTTGCTTCTTTAACTCATATGAGTCAATGAAACATACACTAAGCTCATGCTAAGTTGTATGAACAAGATGAAGAAATTTAAGTAAGATTTTACCTAAGGTTTAATGGAAGGTTTGAAAAGAGATGAATGGGTTTTGTGTTTGTTATTTTTCTTCTTGAATGATGTAGGGAATGGTAAAGAGTATTTTGAGAGAGGTTTTGAGAGGAAATTTTGGTAGAGTTTTGTTATGTAAAATGGATGTGTGAAAGAATGAAAGAGGAAGGGGGTATTTATAGAATTTTTGGAGTGAATTTTTGATGTAGTAAAATAAATTGAAAAAGAAAATAATATAGAGAAGAAAGAGGGAGGTCGACGCACATAATAGAGGGAGAGAGAGGATTTTTGTTTGTTTTATGATTTTTTGTAAAGAAAAGAAATAAAGTGTAAAGTTTGATGTGTATAAAGTTGTATTAGATATATAAAAAGTAAGAAAGTAGGTATGTAGGTAGTAAGAAATAGGTACAAGAAAATGTAGAGATAGTGAAATTGTCACACCCTAAGGGGTACCTTAAATGTAACAGTTCACCACACTCAATATTAAAGCTTAAGTATGGCAATCTTAGCCACTCCCAAAAGCTTTAATATTAAGTGTAAGGCGTGCTCTCATAAATCTAGAGGACCATACATGGAGTTATAAAGCTTAAGAAGATATAATAACATATTAAGAAAAGAGGATTTATAATATTCAATTTACTTATAACAATGATCTTCACAAACTTAGGGACATTTCCCTAATTCACTAATCTATTACAAGAATATTTTTACATCATTTCTAATACTAAACTTCATCTAAAATTTCCTTATCCAAAAAGAAATTACCTGACTACAAGGTCCTCGTGGCTTCAACCAGAGATAAGAAAACTGCAAAAGATATCTATGGGGGTATAAGCTGACAGGCTTAGTGAGAACTATTTCCATAAATAACTTCTTGTAACAAAATTTCAAACAAGTTGTTTAAGAAATCAAATAAAATGCAACATACACGTGGGTAAACAAGGCATATAGTTTTCCAGGAACTATATGTTGAATGGATTTGCACTCTCCATTCGGGGTCTAGTGATACATAACCTTAAAACAAGTAGTTTTAGTTAAAAAGATTTATGCTTTCGACCAATATCGCCAAGCATGTGAAGTCTACCTGAATCGAGCCTTGCTTTCGGATCTTCCGCCAAGCATTTCCTTAACGCCCCCAAGCAATCGCTTTCGGACACTTCGCCAAGTGTTGCTTTCGACATGAGCTTACTATCCTTCTATCCAAGGATAATAACCCAAATGCAATGTGACTCACTTCATGGTATGCATGAATCCATTTATTTATGATATCATAATATTATTATTATCAAATTTAAGGTGATCAAAGAATTTCATACAAAGCAAGTATTATACTAAAACAAACATTTAAATCAATTCCAGCCTCGATATTCTTAGGATTCTTTCAAAGAATTATTTTACATATATATCCATTTGTCTTTTCCTAGCTCTAATGCAACTAAATTACAAGCACAACATGTATAGCATTTAAAGGAAATAAACTCACGATGCCATGTCGACTATTCTTCTATATGGATGAGTCGTTCACACACTCCACTCAATCGAAATAAACTTTGAGATATAGGTATCCTTCCTCAGAATCACCTAGCCAAAGAAAATACCCACGATGAGTATTTCTTGATGATTTTCTTGAATTTTGACAAGACAATGTCAAAAGAATGTTAAAGTTCGTATAACGGAAAGTTCCAATTTAAAATGGCCATAACTTTGTCATTTTAACTCGGAATCGCGCATATAATATACCGATTTCTACCAACTCGAAAAGATCTATTCATTTCTAAAACTATTTTTATCAAACTAAACCATTTAGGCCCCGAAACATTGGCAATAAAATTCACCACGAATTTTCCAACTAAAAAACAACTTTTGTCCAATCATCCAAAAATTTATTTGATAAATACTTAGTTATCTATATAGTTGAAAAATTCTCTTTTTATAGCTACATAGCTCATATTTATTCATGCTCAAGTGTTTGTTGTTCAATCATGTTTCTTGATTAAAGAAATATTAATTTTTAGAAAATTATTGTTTTACAAGAAATTCATTTTGTGATTGGTTTTGAAATGAATACTTCGATTCTTTTGGTTTTTTAAAGAATTACTTTATTTTTGACTTATTACTTTTCTAGATGACTTTTGAAAAACAATTTTTCTTCTTTTCTAAATTCTTGTGTTGGTCCTATGTATGTTCTACACATTCCTTCTTTGACTATTTATTTTGAAAAGATCTAAACTTGAAAAATCCTTACTCCTTGCTTCCTAAGGTTTTTGCTATGTTATGTTTTCGTAGATATCATTTTTGTATAAAAAATTATTTTCTTTTGAAAAACAAAGTGGGATAATAATTGATTTAAAAAGCTTTTCATAACAAAAGTAGTTTCTAAAATTTGTAGTGGGTTCTTTTGTAACTTGAAAAGAATGACTTTATTTTTATTAAATCTTAGATTTTATACTTCACATAAACTTATCCCTAAGTGGTAAAATCTCCTTTTGTCAATTATTTTTAGAACTTGAAATTTTGGACAACAATTTAAATGAACATGATTTATGAGAAATAATAGCAAACAAAAATAACATAAATAATAAAGTCAAGTATTGGGAGTCTTAGCTTCTTCAAGGCTCCCGGGACTAAGAAGTAGACTAATCCCAAAATATTGAAAGAAAGAAAAAAGAAAAAAAATTATTTTGACTTGATGAGGATAAGTCTAAGACTAAAGACTAGTCTTAAAATAACAAGAAATGAATAAATAAATTGCAATTGAATAAATAAATAAATTGCAAGTGAGCTTATATGCTCTAAAGAATATGTGTATATATATATAGATAATAATACTTAGATATAGTAACAATAATATGAATAAAAATAATAACATAAACATAAATAGACTTTCATGAATAAGAACAATACATGAACATAATGTAGCTTCCATAACATTTAGTCTTTGGAAACTCACATTATGGTCATGTAAAGTTATATGACATTAGAAGAAGAAAAACAATAGGAAATGATTACCCAAAGAAGACTTTGGTAGTATTTTGTGGTTTTGGTTTTTGTTGTAGGTAGAAGTTGTTTTGGAATTATTTTGAGAGAGTTTTGGGAGGATATTTGGAGAGAGTTTTGAGAGGAGAATTTGAGAGAGTTTTTGTAGAGAATTTGTAGGTAGTAAATATGTGCAAGAAGTGAAAGAGGAAGGGGTATTTATAGGAAAATGTGGAGTGCTTTTTGTATGATTAAATTAAATGAAAATTGAAACAAATTGAGGAGAGAGGGGGAGGGTCATGCGCCGGCCATCATGGAGAGGAGAGAGGGAGTGATTTAATTTTTGTATTTTTGTTGATTAAATGTAATAATAAGTAAGATAGATGTGAAATAAAGTTATATGAAAGGTAAAAAGTAAAGGTTATAGGTTATGGTGTGTGTAAGAGTAGGTGTAAGAAAAAGTAGAGATAAAAAAATAGTGTAGAATAGTGATGAATAGTGTAATGAAAAGTAGATATGACTAATAAAGTACCGGTAGTAAGAAAATACGCGTATAATTGTGATATTTGTTATTTTTACTTACCAAAAAATTATAAAATTGATATTTTTGAAAACCTTATATTTTACGAGTCTAACGGTATATTCGGAATATTTTTACTATTTCGGGCTCTAGGACACGTTTTTCAAGAACTGTGTCCAATCGGGTTCGAAACGAGTTGCGGTTTTATTAATCGGATCTTTTTACGCTTCCTTGGATAATTACGCACTATTCTATATTCTAAACTCCTACTTACTCTTACTGAGTTGCTTATTCGGGATTGTCAGACTTAAGCTATCATGTCTAACTAGGGTTTTGTTGATCTTTAGAATTCCGGTTGACTTCCGGTTTAGGGTTTTAGGCTAAACCGATTCCAAAAATTTGGAGGCTTATAGAAATAGTAATGAATCATAGGAATAGCACTATGAATAATAGACTAGACATATAAAATACCGGTAGTAATAAAAATACGCTTAAATGAGCTATATCTGTTATTATTCCAAGCTTTGGGACAAGCTTTTCCAAAACTGATCCCGTTTGAGTCCGAGAGACACTCGAAATTCATAAATATGATATTTTTATGTTACCCTATATTATTACGAACTATTTTAAGCCATTAACTTAATTTCGTTTTTTAGGGTTTGAGAATGCGGGATTGCCGGAGTTGAAATTGTTTGATTGCCTTGACCTTTGTTGACTTTTGAAACTCCGATTTAACTAAGGTTAGGGTTTAATCTAACTTTGCTCTAAAAATTGAGGGGTTTAAATCAGGGATCGGATAGGTGGATCTTCTCATGTTTGGGTTTTTTAAACGAACGATTATTGAACTTTCTATTTTTGTTTTTGAAGATTCTCTTATGAAATCCCGTGATTGAATTTGTTTAGAGTTCGGTTTCAACTTGGGTCAAACTTTAGGGTTTTGATTCTGTATCCTAAAACCATTCTCGAAAAAAATTTAGGGGCTTACACATATTTTGAGGATTCTCAGCCGTAATTCTCTCCCATTTGCATCAAAATATTAGAGTAAATAATATATAATAATATTTAGTTAGTTAATTATCTTAGTTTTAAGATAGTTTAATAAGTTAAACGGGTACAAATATGACAATTATTCAAGAGTTTTATCTCCAAAAATTTATATAGAGTTCCACAAATTTTCTAAATTGTTATTAAGTTCAAATTTTGGTTTAAAGTTTACACGATAAATTATTTTTAGAATTTTATCTCCCGTGATTAGGGTTTTATAAGCTTAATAGGTCAATTTTTATTTTAGGCTCTAATAGCTTAAGAATTTACTAACTAGAACAATAGTGCGATCCAAATATTTATTTGGAGTCTAAATTATTAGTTATATATCTATTTATATTTTTATTGTGTATTCATAATCCTATGGTTCATCTATAAATTATCATTTTCTAACCATGAGCATTATCGAATATCTTCTTTTCAATAAATTTGAAATCTTAGTTAAGTTATATCTTTATTTAAGGTTTTTGACACCCACTATGAAATCTTATTAGTAATCTTAAATACTAACTAGATAACTTTGTTTTAGGGTTTGAAACTATATACAAGCTCATTTCTACTTGTGGTTTAATTCTAAGGTCTTGATTGAGTCCTATATTATCATTCTATTTTCTATTTTTATATTTTCATCTATTTCTATTTGTATGAAAAATCTCGGGGTTTACAATTCCCATAAGACATTAAATTTAGTCCATGATCCTTTTGGCTCGTTCTTTTGTGCGTGACCTTGTAGGTTCAGTTAATGTTAGCAGTTGACCTAAAATAATTTTAGCCAACAAAACATAAGCGACCTCTAGCAAGACATTACGTTTACCCAGATTAAGTGAAGATCAATTATCCAATTTTTATCTAATCCATAACTTATGTCATGGATATGTCATTATCCTTTTGTCACATGATATCTAGATTGAACATAAGGCGTGGATAGTGTTATCCTTATATCGTTCAATCTTATCATTTCTCAATTTCTAAGTGAACTGATAAAAACAAGTGAAATTGATCACATTATCAATTCATTTGACCACAACCATGCATTTATTAGTCTCACTCATTAAGGGGCCCCGAGATATTTCTCTCACAACGTGAGGGACAAATCTCATCTTAATCACTCAACTTCCTCTACATGATTTACAATATGCCCAATCTCAACCTTTATAATTATCCAGTTAAAGACAAAGTTTGATTGAGTTGAAACATAATATTCCTCATGTTGGAATCCATGGTGATTTCAGGTGTGAGGATACGATGGCATTTTATTTTGAGAATCACTTATGACACTATAGTGATCTCACAGAAGGTCAGTCCAGTACATAGTTCTCCAACATGTACCTATGAGTTTGATTTGTATCTTCATACAAATAAACTTCCCATGATTATCAGTCAAACCTTATCTAGATTTAATTCGTTATTGTTTCCACAATAATGAGCATCTAGGGGCATTTAGAATAATTAAATTATTTATAGATCCTATTATAAAGTAAAAATGCAAATAATATTATAGAAATGTCTTTGTATGACAATATCCAGTAATTGGCCTAGGGCACAATCACTAACATAGCAGTCTCCCGAAAGAAATATGACTCGATGGATGCTATGTGTAAACGTTTTATTTTTCTTGAGCCAAACCTTATTAAGGTTTTTTAAGGGTGATCAAGCAATTTAGCAAACAATAAGCAAGCATACATATAGGTAGACAAAATACTCAAACGGACAATTCGAATTTACAATCTTCTTAATTCTCATTTCATCACATAAGCATAGAATCACATATATACATATTACTGAATTCCCCATACATAACCATTTTTATCTTTTCTTAGTATATTAACGTCACTATTCTACAAACACCAGTAAGTAACGAATTTAAGAGGAATAACTCACTTGTCTATTTTGCAATCTTCTTAGTCGTAGTAATCTTCAGGAAGGGAAATCCCGTACCTCGTCACCTAAACAAAAAAAAAAAAAAACTTAGGATGAGGATTTTGTAGAAGTTCTACTTAAACTTTCTAATTCTATTTCACTATATTCATCAAAATTGCGTAGAATGAAATTCCAACTTAAAATGGCTATAACTTGCTCATTCTAACTTGGAATTTCGCATATTATATGTCGTTTTCCACCTACTCGAAAAGGTCTATCTATGTAAACCCCCTAAGTTTTGCAATCGATTAAGCTTAAACCCTAATCGAAAGGTCAACCAGAAACCCTAATATAAACAAAATCCTAGTTAGACGTAACAAGTTTAAGTTTAACAATCCCGTGTTTACAACCCTAAGTGAGTAAATAAGAGATTAGTATGTAGAATAGTTCGTAATAACACAAGAAAGCATAAAAATATCATATTTGTAAAACCGCAATTCGTTTTGAACCCAAACGGATACAGTTCTCAAAAAATATGTCTCAGGGCTTATAATAGTAAAAATATTTCAGATACACCATTAGACTAGTAAAAATATAAGGTTTTCAAAAATATCAGTTTTATAATTTTTCGGCAGTTATAAAATTAACAGATATCGCAATTATACACGTATTTTCTTACTACAGGTACTTTATAAATCACATCTACTTTACATTACACTATTCATCACTATTATACACTATTCAACTATCTCTACTTTTTTCTAACACTACTCCTATACTCTATACACCTATTATCTTTACTTTTTACATTTCCCATAATTTTATATCATATCTATCTTACATATTATTACTCTTATTTCACAAAATACAAAAAAAAAATCACATCTCTCTCTCTCCTCTTCCCTCATAGCCGGCGCCCCCCTTTCAATTTCCCTCATATGTTTTTCTTTTTCAATTATTTTTAATCACACAAATTCACTCCTCATTTTTCTATAAATACCCCCCTCCTCTTTCATTTCCTCCACACTTCATCTACTCACAAATTCACTACCAAAACTCTCCAAAATTTTCCTCACAAAACTCTCTCCAAACACTCTCTTAAAATTCTCTCAAACTTCCTTCTACATATACAAAACCCATTCACATATACTACTCTAAATCCTCTTTAGGTAAAACCTTCTTTCCACATTTCTTTCTACCATGTCATGTAATTTCACATGATCATGGTGTAAGTTTCCTAAACTTCTTGTTATGGAAGCTACACTATGTTCATGTATTGTTCTTATACATGAAAATCTATTTGACTATTTTTGTGTTGTTATTATGTTTTGCACATATTATTGTTGATATTAAGTTAACTTCTTATGTATATTTAACTAAATATAATTATGTACTTATATATAATCTTTATAGCATATAAGCTCATTTGTTATTTATTTACTTTCAAGTTACACAATTTATTTATTTATTTCATGTTGTTTTAAGACTAGACTCTAGTCTTAAACTTGTCCTAATCAAGTCAAAATAATTTTTATTTTCTTTTTGGGACTATTCCATTCTTAGTTCGAGAGCGTTGATTCAAAGCTAGGACTCTCAATACTTGTTTTATATTATTTTTCTATTTATTTTGTTTTTATTTTTCTTGTTATTACTCTCGTACTCATGCAATTTAAATATTATTATCTAAACCACCAAGTTTAAACTATACCTTTTATAAAAAGAGATTTTTTCCACAAAAAAGAAAGTCCTAAAAGAAATTTAGAATTAATAAGAAGAATTTACTTTTTCAAAACCTTAGAAAGAACTCATTATGATTTTGGAAATATCACCATTTTGAAAGACTTTTTCCAAACCATAATATTAGAAGTAATAGAATTGTTTTCCAAAGATAAGGAAGATGAATCCTTATATGAAAATGTATTTTTGAAACATAATATGTAAAGGGATTGTAAATTCTCAAACTAAGATTTACAAAGTACAAATGATACATAGAAAACTAATAGAAAGAGTGATACAAGTATTGAAAGCTACAAAAGGAAAAATAGAAATTCATTTTTTTTAGAGAAAGTCATCAAAGAAAATAGTAAGATAGACATAAAATACTTTTTGAAAACAAAAGAATCAAAATATCCATTTTAAATGATTTACGAAAGGATTTTTGTAAATTATGATTTTTCCAAACTTATAACTACCATTGTTTTTACTAAAGAATTATTGGTTGGACAACAAATACTTGAGCATGCATAGAATATGAGCTATATAACTATAAAAAGGAATTTCTCAACTATATAGATGACTAAGTATTTATCAAAATAATTTTCCAATGGTTTGATGATTAAATAAACATTTTGGGGAGTGGGAAATCTCGTGGTGAACTTGATCGCCACTGTTTCGGATCCTAAATAACTTAGTTTGATGAAAATGGTTTTAGAAATGGATAGAACTTTTCAAATATGTAGAAAACGGTATATTATATGTGCAATTTCGAGTTAAAATGACCAAGTTATGGCCATTTTAAGTTGGCATTGTCTTCTATACAAATTTTAACGATCTTATGACATAGTTTTGACAAAGTACAATAGAATCAACAAAAAATAGTCATTATGGGTGTTCCCCTTGATTAGGTGATCCTGAGGAAGAGTATCCATATCCAAAGGATTACTTTGATTAGTGGATTGACCGATCGACTCATCCATAAGAAGAAAGTATCGTCATGACAACGTGAGTTTATTTCCTTAATTACTTTACTTGATTGTGCTTGTAGTTTAGTTGCACTAGAACTAAGGAAAGACAAATGGATATGAATGTAAAATTGTTGAATGAATTCTAAGAATATCGAGGCAAGAATTGATCGTAAGCAATAGTTGTTTTAGTATAGAACTTGATATGTATGAAATTCTATTATCACCATAAATTGACATTAATTATGCTATGATATTCTAAATAAATTGATTCATGCATATTACGTAGTGGGTCACATTGCATAGGGATCACTAATCTTGCAGGGAAATATTAGTGGTATGGTTATAAGGCCATAAACATTGCTTATCGGCTTTAAGCTAGAAGCATAATACAAAGAGAAACACTTAGTGGCAATATGTTCGAAGCAAAATACTGGGACGATGCTTATCGGCTTTAAGCCAGAAGCATAATAACAAGGAACAATGCTTAGCGGCCATTCCTAAAACCCGAAATGGAGGGCATAAATCCATTCAACATATAGTTCCCAGAAAACTGTATGTCTTGCTTGCCCATGTGTTCGTTGCATATCACTTGGATGCCTAAGAACTTGCTTGAATTTGTTACTCAAGTATTTATCTTTGGAAATAATTCTTACTAAGTCTGTTAGCTTATATCCTTATAGATATCTTTTGCAGTTTAGCTATCTCTGGTTGAGGCCACATGGACCCTGCAAACAAGTATTTCCTTTGTTGGTTAAGGAATTTTTATATGAAATTTAGCATTAGTTAGATGTGGACTTCATAGAAAATATCTTGTAATAGATTCTAGTATCTGATGGGGGAATGCCCCTAAGACTTATAAGTCAATTATTTTGAATGAATGAAAATTATGATTTCCCTTTCTTAATATGTTATTGTATCTTCTTAAGCTTCATATTTCAAAGTATGATCCTCTAAATTTATGAGAGTACGCCTTACACTTAATATCGAAGCTTTTTGGAATGACTAAGGTTGTCATGCTTAAGCTTTAATATTGAGTATGACAGACCGTTACGTTTAGGGTACCTTTTGGGGCATGACAGTTTAAGTTGGTATCAGAGCATGATTAAGAATTTAGAAATCATAATTATAGAATTGGACTTAAGAAGAAACAAATCATAATATAATTAAGAAAGACATAGATAAGATAGAATAGGTAGAATAAGTTTTTCTGACTTTTCTCTCTTTTGCATAGATTATCTTAAATGAAGCCTGTCTACAAGCTAAAAATTTCATAAAAGGACCATTCGAAGCTTTGAAAAATTATCATTTAAGACTTAGGGTTTTATGTGAAGAGTTTGCTTTGGCTAAGAAACCTAAGACCATCTGGGAAATGTTCCTGATTTAGAGGAAGGGATTATTGACATCAGAATGGAAAGGAGTAGTTGGGACCATCCATAACTATCCTTTAGGGAAGAAATGGTCTGAGCTAAAAATAATTTATGTTGTAGAACGGATTGCTGCAATAGCTAAGGACCAACCAATGCTGAGAGAGGCAACATTTGTTCTTAAGAATGAAGGGGACCGAACCTTTCCAGACTTTCCTACTTGGAACTCGATTGGATTGTTGTTCGTATATGTGCATAATGAATTGACGGATCATATAGAGTGGATTAGGACTGAGATCAATGAAGCTTTCCATTGGCACAGAGTATACTAGGAAGTATTACAACCACTAGAGTATACTAGGAAGTATACATGCATTGGTGGTCGATATAAAGGCTTTACAACCACGAACACACATATACTTCCTTACCGCCAATTTTCACAGGTGTTTAGCTGTGAAGGAATGAAGTTTTATAACTGAGCAGGAATGGGGCTGTGATAAGAGAAGCAAACGTAGAGTCTGTGGAAGATTCAGATGAAGGTCGAGAAGAAGAACAAGAACAAGAGACAGAAGACTAGACCGCTCCTAGAGATGGTGAACCTTGAAATAGTGAAGACACCGCAGAAATCATCCGCTACCTAAAAAAGCGACAAACTTGAAGAAGACAAGAGGCGACTCCAACTATGGACGTGGACGGTACACCACCAACTATGAATGAGAATGCTAACGAGGAAGCTGGGGAAAATGTTGCTTAGAAGACTATTCATGATATAGTGCCGGAACTAGCTGAAGCCGAGTTGGCTGACATACATGAGAGGTTAAGGGAAGCAGCAAGAAAAAGAAGGAAGTATTTTCAGTAGTTACTGAGGAAAAGGAACCCAGGATCGTCCAGTAGGAACCTTAAAGACGCACTTGAAAAGTGACAGAAAGAGGAAAGGAAAGAAGAAAGAACCCGAGCATATTCCTTTAATCCAGCTAGAATTTTGTAATCAAGGACTAGAACGACGATTCTAGTTTATCTTTTATGCTTTCGGAAATGGTGTTTTTGATGTCTTTCTATGTGATTGTTGTTATTGACTTTATTGTTATTTCAATTTCAATGTAAGGGTCTTGTACCTATTGTTTTAATCTTCTAATGAAATTATATTTTATTTATGACTTATGATTTCAAATTTACCTTGATTTAAAGTCCTTATTTCAATAGCTATTTTTGCATATAAGTTTTCATAATTTCCAAAAAAAAAAATTCGTCAAAAACTTAACTAAGATACCAAAGAGAAAATTCACCTAACTTAGTAAAATTTAAAAAAGCCGAGGTAAAAGAGGATGCAGGACGGAACAAAGTGCTTCCAATCAACTAAAAGTAGAAGCGGAGCAGCTTGCTGCACAAGCAGCTACTGCACCTCAAGTAGACTTGCAGGCTACATTAAAGATCTAACCTAAGTGCTGGAAGCAATTAGGCAGAACATACCCACACCTGAACCCGTACCTGTACTGGTGCCAGTACCAACTCTGCCTCAACAACAGGTGTCAGCTGAAGCATCAGTACATAAGAGCATGCACTCCTAAAACTCACCACTACCTCCACCCTCACCGCTGAGGCCATACAAGAGCTCGTTGCCTGAGTTTATCAGATGCAACCATTATTTTGAACGAGCTTTCAGAAAGTCAGATGAGGCTGAAGACTGGTTTGCTCAAATTGAGAGGTCTTTTAACGCGTTTAAAGTCTTGCATCACCTGTAAATCTAATACAAGACATACATGCTTCATCTAAATGCTAGAGTATGGAGGGAATTAAAAAGAAGAAAATTAATTACCCCAATCACTTGGGAAATGTTCATATATGAGTTCTTGGAAAATTATTTCCTAGGGAGCCTGCGAGTGAAGTATAGTGTAGATTTCCTACATATTACTCAGAAAGGAAAGGCCATTGAGCAGTATGAACCGAGTTTAGTAGACTGCTATAATATGCTCCCGACTCCTACAAATACTGTAAGGAGTTGAAAAGAAAAGTCTTTCTGAGTGAATTGGATGAAGACCTGGAAGTGAAGTTGAAAGAATTTGACATCAGGAGTTACCGGAAATTGGTAGAAAGAGCTCAAGTTGTAGAAGGAGCTAAGAAAAGGAAAGGAAAAACAAAGGAAAGAAAAACCCCAATCTTTGGGAGAAGGTTTCATGGTGGATCCAGTTCCACACCTTCACAAAATAGATTATTTCTTAAGGAGTTTGCAAGTGAAGTATAGTGCAGATTTCCTACATATTGCTCAGAAAGGAAGGACCATTGAGTAGCATGAAACCGAGTTTAGTAAACTGTTGTAATATGCTCCCAACTCCTACAAATATAGTGAGGAATTGAAAAGACAAGTCTTTCTGAGTGGATTGGATGAAGACCTAAGAGTGAAGTTGGAAGAATTCAACATCAGGAGTTACTGGGAATTGGTAGAAAGAGCTTGAGTTATAGAAAGAGCTAAGAAAAGGAAAGGACGAACAGAGGAAAGATGTGAGCCCCAGTTTTCTTTATAGACCAAACTTGACTTCAAGAGCCGAATCAGAAACCGAAACCCTAAACCGGAATAGCTAAGGTTAGAAAGAAACCTAGAAACCCTAAGTTTGGCTTCATCGAGAAAAAAACCATAGATCTTATGAGAGCTTAGATTATAGTTCCAAAGATTATATCAAAGAAAAAAAGATTAGTTTTCTAGAAATTATCTATTTCAAACCCAACCGGGATCCGCTCTGGAAAATAGACCCCTGGGACTCGAAATTACAAAAATATTATGGAATACTCATTAAGACCAGAATTTAATAAGGAATTCAAAAATATATTTATTATATTTTTTTTGGTTTATAAAAATTACAGTTATAGCATTTATATTTTCTTTATTAATCGGTAATTTAATTGTCTAATCTACTATTCATTACTATTTACAAGTATAAGCCCATACCCTACTCACAGTCACAAGCCATACCCCTACTTTTACATTCTTATAATAAAGTCTTACCTTATTACATCACATTCTTACATTTGCTTTTCCAACACATTTAATTTGAAATTTTGTACAAAATTTATTTTTTTCCTCCCTCCCCTCCTCAATGGCCGGCGTGATCCCCTCCCTTTTCCCTCATTTGTTTTATTTTTTTCCTTTATTTTAATCACACAAATACTAATTCAATTTCCTATATAAACTCTTTCACGCCTTTCCTTTCTCTTTCTTCATTTCACTTTTGGATAATTTTTACAAAACCCTCTCTTTTCTCTCCTCTCTTGCCATGAACCATACACACACGAACACACTCATACACTTTTATTTTCTTCAACTTCTCTTGTTTTACAAGCTTGCTAGGTATAGATCTAAATTTTACTACTACAAAAACATGTAATGGCTAGATCATTCAGGTGTGGATTCATAAAAATCCCTATGAGCTTCATGCTAGGGACATGAAACCACTAGAACATGAAGATCAAGCCATCATAAGTTGTGGATCTTGTGATTAAAGCTTATATTCTTATCATGATTATAACATATGTTCATATAGTGATGATTTCATGCAAGAATCTTGCTACTACATCATTGTCATAAGTAGTAAATTTCATTTCATGCATTTAACATGACCATTACACTTATATCTAGCTTTTAAACATTTATTCACTTACATGATATTGGAAATCTCATGCATTTTTTTTATGCTTAAGATGAATGTATGGTCATAAAAATTTTTGTCTTATGTAAATAAATGTTTTGTTAATTCTAAAAGTTAAGATATTTATGAATATGAGCCAAAAAGCTCAAGAACAACTTGGTTTCATAAAAACAAACTTTTGTAAACTTGGATGTAAAATGAGTTACATTTTGAAAACCTATTTTTCAACTCCAAAACATGATTTTTATGTGAAAAATGAAGAGCCTATGGAATAGATAACAATAGAAAATTATTTTAGTAAGTTAATGGTAGATCTACTAAGAGAAATTTATCAAATAAAAATATTTACAAGATAGAAATTTTAAGTCTTAGGATAGTTACATGAAATTCGTAACTAGGAAAAGAGGATATGCAAACACATATTTTTCAAACTTAAAATGGAAGTTTTATTAAGGAAATGAAGTCCTTAGGGGATAGGATTAATGGAGCCTTAAATTTTAAACTATCAAACAAGTTTTTCTTAAAGAAATCACTTAGAAACTATTTTTACAAAATTCGGGTCTAGGAACAGTCAATACTTAAACACTTGTTTACAAAGTGTAAAATAAGGATTTATCTTGAAAAATGAAGACCTTAAGGAATAGATATGGTAAAGACTTAATTTTAGCAAGAATAAATAAGTTTTATTAAAGAATATCTCTAAAACAAGTGTGGTTTGTCAAGAACACAAAACTAGACTTACTATAATAAGTATTCATGATATCTTGTAAAGTAAAAGTTTCCAAAAGTGTTCTCTAATAGAATATCATCATGAACATACATATAAGAAGCTCATAACATACCATTCATGATAATAATTTGTTAATATTGCATGCATATTTGGCATGGATAGTAGAAATATCATAATTCCTCAAAAAAATAATTTCGAAAATGGATGTTGATTACCGAACAAAACTGATCCAAATTTTTCGAGAATTAAAAGTTTTCACAATTGAAGTGTTACATTAGAATTAGATAGATCTTTTGAAGTAGATAGGAATCAGTATATAATTTGCGAAATTTTGAGTTAAAATGACCAAGTTTTGGCCGTTTTGAATTGAAATTTCCATTAATGACGAGAATTACGAACTTAATAGTTTTTTATGAAATAAAATGGATTAGATATGAGTTGAAATACTCATTTAGGTATTTCTTTCATTTAGTGAGTTGGATCCAGAGGATTCATTACCACCAGATTACTATTACTAAGAGACCGACGACCAATGACCGAGTGACTATTATTTCCTAATTTCATTTCTTGCTTGTGTTTGTAGCAATTAGTTGCACTAGATTATGAGGCAAAAGATAAAAATGGAATTGCATGATGGGAATTATGGGGGATTGTGTATGCTTGTTGATGAGTTGAGAAATTATGATAAGAATATCGGAACCGGGTGATTAACTTATGCTTGTTTAAAGTATTCTAGGATTGATTGTCTGCAAGATTGGTTAATCACCTAAAAATTTGTATTAACAATTATTCGGATTGATAAATTAACATGGACATAATCACTTCACGATGGGGATGGAGCATTAGCATATGTTGGTTACCCGTGATCCTTAAACAGCTGAAAGTTGGTTGATCGTGATCCATAAACGACATAAATGAGTTGGTTGATCATGATCCATAAATGACATAAGTTGGTTACCCGTGATCCATAAACGGGATATTAATTCAATGGTAGTACCGCAATATTCGTTAATCTGCTAATCCCGAAGGAAGGGCGTAAATCCATTCACATATGATTTCCGGCTGATTATATGATTGTTTGTTCATGTTGTTGATGCATTTTATATGGTTAAATAAATAACTTGATTGAATGATTTATTATAAATGTCTTTATGGAAGTATTCACTCACTAAGCTAGTGTAGCTTATACCTCCACAGTTTTTTCTTATTGTAGTATACATATATATGGTTAAGGCCGAGTCATCCTACCGAGCAGGTACAGGAATTAGGAGTTTCCATTACAATTTTGTGTTCAATTTTGTATAAACTTCCATAGGAAACCCTAATATTTATTAGATGACTATAAAAGACTGTTTTCAAACTTGATATTATTTTGGTAGGGGAATGCCCCTGGAACTCTTGTAACTAATTATGTAGACTCATGATTGATATGCTGATGCTGGTAGTATGGCAAATTAAACTATTTACCTCCATTGGTTCATGTATTCTATTGTCGTAAAGGTACCTTTTACATCTATACCAGACTTTGGAAAGGTTATGGTAGCAATTCCTAAATCTTATATAGTATGTGACGGACTGTTACGTTTAGATTACCTTATGGGGCATGACAAAAGAAAAGCCCCAATCTTTAGGAGAAGGTTTCATGGTGGATCTAATTCCATACCTCCACAAAAGAGATTCAAGTTCTCCAACAATTTTAGAAGCAATGTCAATAGTGGAAAACCAGTAACCAAACCTCCCAGCTGCTGGAAGTGCAATGGAGCACATTATCCCAAAAGGTGTCCACAGCTATTTGGAAGTGTTATTTATGTGGGGATGCAAATCATAGGATGTCGAAGTGTCCGAAAAAGGCAACTTACACCTGCTACATTTGCAAGCAAGTGGGACACTTCGTCAATGAATGCCCACAAAGAAGGAATGCTCTGACAATGTCTTCTGGAGGAGCTGTACCCAAAAGAACTGGGAATAGAAATGGAAGTGGAAGTGGAAGCAAGCCAATATCCACTACTTTAGGATTCAGAGTCTACAACATGGAAGGACGATAGATGAATGACGAGATGGATGAGGAAGAATGAGATTTGGCTGCTTTGGAATGTGCAGAAGGCTACAACTGTGGCTTGGTGACTGGTAAGCCTTGAACCCTTTTGTTGTTTAATCTTTTATTTCTTGCAGTACAAAAGTTTAAAGATTAATGGATAAGTAGATATGAGTATAGAAATAGTAATCCACATGTTAAAACACAGGGAGCGTACAGTTAGGATGCCAGAATGCTTTTACTCTTTTTGATTCTAGAGCAACACATTCTTTCATTACACCTAGTTTAGCTAAGAGGATTGGATTACCAATATCCACAACAACTTCTAGCTTTAAGATCAAAACCCCCACGAGAAGTGTTGTTGTAACCCAAGAAGTGTTGAAGGATTGTCCAATCAAGATACAAGGACATCCATCCACTTATGACTTCATAATGATGGAGTTGAGCAAATATGAAGTAATCTTTGGTATGAGTTGGTTATCTCTTGTTAAAGCCACAATAGATTGTCACAATAAGAGCGTGGAATTCATGGACCAAGAAGGAAAGAAGATAATGTTCATTGGAGAATCTACGATCGCAAAGAAATAGGAGTTATATTCGTGAGCTGTTGGAAGAAGTTCCAAAGGAAATGGATAGCTACATTGATGATACGGAAGAGGATAAAGAGAAACCTATCTTAGAGTATATTTCCATTGTCAATAAGTTTTCAGATGTTTTTCCTGATGAATTTCCTAGACTACCTCCGAAGAGAGAGAGATTTTGAGATCAAACTAATGGCTAACATGAAACCAATTTCTAAGGCACCATATCGAATGGCCCCAATGGAGTTAAAAGAGTTGAAGAAATAGCTATAAGAGCTTTTGGATCAAGGTTTTATAAGACCAAGTGTGTCACCATGGCATGCACCAATTTTGTTTGTAAAGAAAAAGGATGGATCCATGGGATTATGCATTGATTTTCTGGAGTTGAACAAGGTCATAATCAAGAATAAGTATCCACTCAGCAGGATTGATAATCTCTTTGCTCAACTGCAAGGAGCGAGTGTGTTTTCTTGCATTGATTTAAGGTCAGGATATCATCAAGTAAGGATCAAACTGGAAGATGTTCAAAAGACTGCTTTTCGAACTCGTTATAGACACTACGAGTTTTTGGTAAAGCCTTTTAGATTGAGCAATGCACCAGCTGCTTTTATGGACTTGATGAACCAAGTATATAAGCCTCTACTGGATAAGTGTGTAATTGTCTTTATTAACGATATCTTGGTCTATTCTAAGATGAAGGAACAACATGAGGAACATCTAAAAATAGCATTACAAACTTCGAGGGGACATAAGTTATATGCTAAATTGTCCAAGTGTGACTTCTGTTTAGATCAGATATCATTCTTAGGACATGTGATATCAGGAAGTGGAATCTCAGTAGACCCCAAAAAGATAAAAGCAGTAATGGAATGGAAACAACCCAAGACGGTAATTAAAGTTAGAAGTTTTCTTGGACTGACCGGCTATTATAGGAAATTTGTACAAGATTTTTCAAAGATTACTAGGCCACTAACTCAGTTAACCCAAAAGGATGAGAAGTTTATATGGAATGAGAAATGCGAACAAAGTTTCTAGGAGTTTAAGCGACGCTTAGTGTCTACCCCGATCTTAGTCTTGCCAGATCCAGAGAAGCCTTACATAGTGCATAGTGGGACATTGAGAAATGGTCTCAGGTGTGTGTTAATCCAAGAAGAAAAAGTGATCGCCTATGCTTCGCGACAACTAAGGTCGCATGAATGGAATTACCTCATACACGATCTGGAGTTAGCGTCGTCGTCTTTGCCCTTAAGTTATGGAGACACTACCTCTATAGACAAAGATGTGATATTTATACGGATCACAAAAGTCTTAAGTATCTGTTCACCCAAAAGGATTTGAACATGAGGTAAAGGAGATTGCTAGAGTTAATCAAGGACTATGATCATGGAATCAATTATTATCCCTGGAAGACTAAACGCGGTTGCACATGCTTTAAGCCGCAAGAGTCATAGAGAAGTTTCTTCTTTGCTTACAAACCAAAAAGATTTGATAAGAGAATTTGAGAATTTGAGCATCAAATTTATGGGACAAAGTGTAGAAGTGGAATAGCTAATCTAGTGTTAGAACCAATGTTAGTGGAAAGAATCAAGGAAGCTCAATGCTATGATGAGAAGATACAATGGATAAAGAAGGAAGTACAAGAAGGAAGGTTTATGGATTTCATGGTGGATGATGATGATGTCGTGAGAATGAAAGGACGACTTTGTGTGCCTGAGGATAAGGAAATTATGAGCGAGGCTCATAACTCAGGATATACAGCACATCCAGGAGGAACCAAAATGTACTAATATCTCAAGAGTCATTATTGGTAGGATGGAATGAAACAAGATGTAGCCGATTATGTGATGAAATATCCAACTTGCCAACAAGTGAAGGTGGAACACTAAAGGCCGGGAGAATTATTAAAACCTTTGCTAGTACTTGAGTGGAAATTTCCATGGATTTTGTCTATAGATTACCAAAGACATCAACCGGATATGATGCCATCTGGGTCATAGTTGATCGATTGACTAAGTCGGCTCACTTCATACCGATCAATGTGATGTTTTCCATGGACAAGCTAGCAAAGCTTTATGTAAAGGAGATAGTACGTTTCCATGGAGTACCAACCAGAATCGTATTGAATTGAGACTTAAGGTTTGTATATAAGTTTTGGACTAGCCTACAGAAGAGTATGGGGACGAAGCTACACTTTAGTATGACATACCACTCACAGACTAATGGCCAGTCAGAATGGACAATTCAAACTTTGGAAGATATGTTGAGGGCATGTTTCATGGACTTCAAAGGAAGATGGGATGCCCATTTTCCGCTGATCGAGTTTGCATACAATAATAGCTATCACTCTACAATCCAGATGCCAGCCTACAAGGCACTGTATGGACGACGATGTAGATCGCCTTTGTTTTGGGATGACATAGAGAAGCTTGCAATTGGACCTAAATTAGTATAAGACACAATGGATAAAGTAAGAATAATCCAATAAAGGATGAAGGAGGCACAGGATAGACAAAAGAGTTGGGCTGATCAGAAGAGAAGGACTTTGGAATTTCAAGTTGGAGATCATATGTACTTAAAGATAAACTCAATAAAGAGTATACATCAGGTATGCTTACAAGGAAATTTAAGCCCATGATACATTAGACCTTTTGAAGCGCTAGACGAGTTGAAGATTTAGCTTATCGTCTAGCCTTGCCACTGAATCTATCTAAAGTACATAATGTGTTCCATGTTTCTGTGCTACGTAAGCATGTATCCGACCCGGAACGAGTTTTGGAGTTAGAACTAGTGCTCTTAAAGGAAAATCTCACTTATGAAGAACACCTAATACAAATCCTTGACTAAAAGGTTCAAAATTTGAGGAATAAGGAAATCAAGTATGTCAAGGTTCTATGGAAAAATCATTCTCTCGAAGAGGCAACATGGGAAGCCGAAGATGAGATACAATGCAAGTCCCTGAGTTTGTTTGAAGCATCAGGTATGTATACTAAAGTTTTGAGGACAAAACTTTCTTTAAGAGGGGTAGGTTGTAAACCCTCAATGTTTTATGATCGGTTAAGCTTAAACCCTAATCGAAAGGTCAACCAGAAACCCTAAAGTCAACAAAACCCTAGTTAGACGTAATAAGTTTAAGTCCGGCAATCCCGTGTTCGCAACCCTAAGTCAGTAAATAAGATATTAGTATGTAGAATAGTTCATAATAGCATAAGAAAGCTTACAAATATCAGATTAGTAAAACCACAATTCGTTTTGAAGCCAAACGGATATAGTTTTCGAAAAACGTGTATCGGGGCTCGAAATAGTAAAAATATTCCATATATACTATTAGACTCGTAAAAATATAAGGTTTTCAAAAATATCAGTTTTATAATTTTTCGACAGTTAAAAATAACAGATATCGTAATTATACACATATTTTCTTACTATCGATACTTTATTAGTTACATCTACTTTACATTATACTATTCATTACTATTCTATAATCTTCAACTATCTCTTCTTTTTCTAATACCTACTCTTACACTATACACCTATTATTTTTACTTTTTATCTTTCCCATATTTTTATATCACATTTACCTTACATATTATTACTCTTATTTCACAAAATACAAAAAAAATCACATCTCCCTTTCTCCTCCTCCTTCATGGCTGGCGCCCCCTCTCAATTTCCCTCATATATTTTTCTTTTTCAATTATTTTTAATCACACAAATTCAGTCCTCATTTTCCTATAAATACGCTCCTCCTCTTTCATTTCCTTCACACTTCATCTACCCACAAATTCACTACCAAAACTCTCCAAATTTTTCCTCTCGAAACTCTCTCCAAACACTCTCCCAAAATTCTCTCAAACTTTCATCTACATACACAAAACTCATTCACACATACTACTTCAAATCCTCTTTAGGTAAAAACTTCTTTCCACATTTTTTTCTACCATGTCATGTAACTTTACATGGCCATGGTGTGAGTTTCCTGAACTTGTTGCTATGGAAGCTACACTATGTTTAAGTATTATTCTTGTTCATGAAAATCTATTTCTCTATTTTTGTGTTGTTATTATGTTTTGCACATATTGTTGTTGATATTATACTAACTTCTTATATATATTTAACTAAATATAATTATGTACTTATATATAATCTTTATAGCATATAAGTTCATTTGTTAGTTATTTACTCTCAAGTCATGCAATTTATTTATTTATTTCAGTTGTTTTAAGACTAGTCTCTAGTCTTAGAGTTGTCCTAATCAAGTCAAAATGATTTTTATTTTCTTTTTGAGACTATTCCATTCTTAGTTCGAGAGCCTTGATTCAAAGCTAAGACTCTCCATACTTGTTTTATATTATTTTGCTATTTATTTTGTTGTTATTTTGCTTGTTATTACTCTCGTACTCATGCAATTTAAATATTGTTATCTAAACCACCAAGTTTAAACTATACCTTTTATAAAAAGAGATTTTTGCCACAAAAAAGAAAGTCCTAAAAGAAATTTAGAATTAATAAGAAGAATTTAGTTTTTCAAAACTTTAGAAAGAACTCATTATGATTTTCGAAATATCACCATTTTGAAAGACTTTTTCCAAACCATAACTTTAGAAGTAATAGAATTGTTTTCCAAAGGTAAGGAAGATGAATCCTTATATGAAAATGTTCTTTTGAAACATAATATAAAAAAGGATTGTAAATTCTCAAACTAAGATTAACAAAGTACAAATGATACATAGAAAACTAATAGGAAAAGTGATACAAGTATTGAAAGCTTCAAAAGGAAAAATAGAAATTCATTTTTTTTAGAGAAAGTCGTCAAAGAAAATAGTAAGATAGACATAAAATACTTTTTGAAAACAAAAGAATCAAAATATTCATTTTAAAGGATTTACAAAAGGATTTTCTTGTAAATTATGATTTTTCCAAAATTATAACTAACATTGTTTTTACTAAAGAGTTATTGGTTGGATAACAAATACTTGAGCATGCATGGAATATGAGCTATATAGCTATAAAAAGGAATTTCTCAACTATATAGATGACTAAGTATTTATCAAAATAATTTTTGAATGATTTGATGATTAAAACAAATGTTTTAGGGAGTGGAAAATCTCATAGTTAATTTGATCGCCATTGTTTTGGACTCCAAATGACTTAGTTTGATTAAAATAGTTTTAGAAATGGATAAATATTTTTTAATAGGTAGAAAACGGTATATTATATGCGCAATTCAGAGTTAAAATAACCAAGCTATGGCCGTTTTAAGTTAGAATTGTCTTCTATACGAATTTTAGCGATCTTATAACATAGTTTTGACAAAGTACAATAGAATCAACAACAAATACTTGTTATGGGTATTCTTCTTTATTAGGTGATCCCAAAGAAGAGTATCCATACTCAAAGGATTACTTTGATTAGTGGATTGACCGATCGACTCATCCATAAGAAGAAAGTATCGTCATGGCAACATGAGTTTATTTCCTTAATTACTTTACTTGATTGTGCTTGTAGTTTAGCTACACTAGAACTAAGGAAAGACAAATGGATATGAATGTAAAAATGTTGAATGAATTCTAAAAATATTGAGGCGGGAAATGATTGTAAGTAATCGCTGTTTTAGTATAGAACTTGATATGTTTGAAATTCTATTATCACCATGACATTAATTATGCTATGATATTCTAAATAAATTGATTCATGCATATTACATTGTGGGTCACATTGCATAGGGATCACTAATCTTGTGGGGAAAGGTTAGTGGCATGGTTATAAGGCCATAAACATTGCTTATGGGCTTTAAGCTAGAAGCATAATACAAAGAGAAACGCTTTGCGGTAATATGCTCGAAGCAAAATACTAGGACGATGCTTATCGGCTTTAAGCCGAAAGCATAATAACAAGGAACAATGCTTAGCGGCCATTAGGTCGAAGCATAATCTTATTAGCCTTCCCAAAACCCCGAATGGAGGGTGTAAATCCATTCAACATATAGTTCCCAGAAAACTTTGTGTCTTGCTTGCCCATGTGTTTGTTGCATATCACTTGGATGCCTAAGAACTTGTTTGAATTTGTCACTCAAGTATTTATCTTTGGAAATAATTCTCACTAAGCCTGTTAGCTTATGCCCTTATAGATATTTTTTGCAGTTTAGCTATTTGTGGTTGAAGCCACGTGGGCCCTACATTCAGGTATTTCTCTTTTTGGTTAAGGAATTTTTAGATGAAGTTTAGCATTTGTTAGATGTAGACTTCATAGAAAATTTCTTGTAATAGATTCTAGTATTTGACGGAGGAGTGCCCCTAAGACTTGTAAGACAATTATTTTGAATGAATGAAAATTATGATTTCCCTTTCTTAATATGTTATTGTATCTTCTTAAGCTTCATATTTCAACGTATGGTCCTCTAAATTTGTGAGAGTATGCCTTACACTTAATATCGAAGCTTTTGGGAATGACTAAGGTTATCATGCTTAAGCTTTAATATTGAGTGTGGCGAACTGTTACTTTTAGGGTACTCTTTGAAGCATGACAATCTATCTCTAAGGTTATTATTTTTATTATAAAAAGCCATTTGGATTTGGAAACATTGAGGTACTGAATCATTACGAATTTCCAATTCCTCAAAACATAATTTTTCAAACTTTTTCCTTATCTAAAAAATCATTTGGCAAAAATATAGATATTTATATGATTGAAAAATCTTTTGAATATATATATACAAACTCATATTGTATGCAAAATTCTAATGGTGTTGTCTCAACAATTATTTTTTGTAAAACAATTTATCTTATGGGGTTGAAGACTTGAATCTTAACAATTTCTTTCCTAAGTGTTGTGAAAGAGCTTTTGTAATTTCTTGGGTTATTATAAATAAATATATTCTTATTTTGTTTTCCAATTTCTTTTCTAAAATAAATAAGTTTTCTCTTAGCTTTTGTCTTATACAAATTTTATTTTTAGTAATAAAAATGAAGTTTTCAAGAGTTTTATTAAGTTGTTGATAACTTTTAACAATTTGAGTTGTATATATTTTGCTTTTCAAAAAATAGCTTTGATAAACAAGTCTTTTTCTTCTTATATTTTCATTTTCCAACTTCTTTAAAAATAAACTTCATTTCTAAAACTTGGTCTTTTAACTCTTTGACCAATTTTACTTGGAAGGAAATCATGTTTCAATATTTTCTTAAGTTTTTTATAATACCTATTGTTCTTTTTGTAACTTATCATGTTTATATAATTTTTATTTCATTTAAAATGGTTTATCATTTAGAAACTTAGCAACCTCTATTTTTCTAAGTGAGTTTATAATTTAGTGAGTTGATTTTATCTTAAGTTATAAAACTTACTCTAGTTATTACTTTTATTATGGAGTTGGTAGAATCCTACAAGTAAGCCTTTTGAAAAATTTTGCTTACCAAAGAATTATTAATACTAAGTTTTAATAATCTTTATGTGACTTATCATAATAAATAAAAAAATTTTATTTTTTTGGTTAACTTCAATCATTTTCATTGTTATTTAGGAAAAGTCTTTGTGATTTTGAAAAGAAGTTGTAGAAACAATTTTTTTTCCTGCGTGGGTGATAACAATGCCTTTATTTAGTAGTAAGAATATATATACATTAAGAGAGTTTGGTTTCATTTTCCTTCATTAAAGAAAATTTCTACTCTAAATTTTGTTAAGACAATATCATTATGACGATGCATGTATATGAGCATGTAGTAAGTGAAATATGAAAATATAGGAAAGATATAAGAAGCAAATAATAAGCAAGATAATAATATCAAGTACTGGGAACCTTAGCTTCATCAAGATAACCTGGTAAAGTATTAAGAGCCTTAGCTTCATCTAAGCAACCCGAGACTAAGAATAGATTAGTCCCAAAAAGAAAAAAAAATAAAGCAATAAGAATAAAAGCAAGTTAATAAGAGCTAGTGAGCATTTAGGCTCTAAGAAATATATATACATATAGATAGTAATATATATATATATTATATAGGGTTAATTTAGGAGCATAATAATAATAAATATCAACATAATATCATCATAATAACAAAATAATAAAATTGGAATTCTTGGCATGTGTAAGAACAAAACATGAACATATTGTTACTTCTACAATTCATGTGAGTTTTTAAGAAACAACACCATAGTCATATTAAGTTACATAACATGGGAAAATAAATGGTTGGAAATCTTTACCTAAATGTGTGATTATGTTAAAGGAAGAAGATGATGGTTGCAAAATTATGTGGATAGTAATTTGTAGTAAATGGTTTTTGAGTAGAGAGGAATGTTGGAAATAGTTGGTTAGAGACGATTTGGGTAAAGAGGATTTGTGAAGAAAAGTGTGTGAAAGAAGTGAAGGGAAATGGGGTATTTATAGATAAATGTAGAGGGAATTATAGATTAATTAAATAAATGAAAAAGAAAAGAAATTGAAGGAAAGAGGAAGGGGAAGTGGACGGCAAGGAAGAGCGAGAGAGGAATTGTGAGTGAAAAAATAATTTTTGTAATGAAAATGATGATATGTAAAGTATAATGTGAAATAAAGTTGTATGGAAAAAGTAAAAAGTAAGAAAATAGATATATAGGTAGTAAGAATAGGTCGTAGAAAAAGTAAAGATAGATGAATAGTAATGAATAGTAGAAATAGTACTATAAATAGTAGACTAGACATATTAATACCGGTATTAAAGAAAATACACGTAAAAATACGATATCTGATATTTTTAGTTATCAAAAAATTATGAAATTGATATTTTTGAAATCATTATATTAATATGAATCTAATGGTGTCATCGGAATATTTTTACTATCCGATATACCTAGGCATGGTTTTCAAAAACTGATCATATTCGGATCCGAAAGACCCTAGAAATTTGCTAATTTGATATTTTTAAGCTTTCCTATATTATTACGAACTATTATCAACAATTACTTCAGTTATGTTTTTTAAGGTTTAAGAGCACAGGATTGCTAGATCTAAACAATAAGGTTTATTGTAGATTTTGTTGATTTTTAGGATTCCGGTTTGACTTTTGGCTTGTTGATTTATTCGTAAGATCTTAAAATTTTGGGGTTTTTGACCGTGTTATATTTTTGGTTCAACATTTATGTTTTGTTTTATTTTATTTGTGATTTATCTAATATTTTCTAGTTCCCAGGATTGTTTAACCAAGTCTAGGGTTATGAGTTGATTCCATTTGACTTTTGGTAGTAATTGAAAATTTTTATTCTAAAATTCACCAAAGGATTTAAGATTTTAATATTTTGTCGTTGAGCGTTATTTGGATATATCATCTTAATTTGTGTGTTAGGGATCAAATAGCTGATTTAGTTACCATACGGATGTTCAATCAAACGATTGTTAGGTTTTGTTTTGATGGTTCTCTTTTTCTTGAGGTTAAGAATTTTCGTATTTGATCTTAGTTAGAATTCAGTTTTAACTTGGGTTGTTTTCAAGGTCTCAGTTTTGATGTTTAACTTCTAAGATTATAATCTAAGAATTATGAAAAATTTAGGGGTTTACAACACCCCATCTAGAGGTAAAAAAAAAAAAGATGCAGGCAACACACTGTTCCTCTAAAAATTTAAATAATTAATAAAATTAAGGAATAAAACGCACAAACAAGGAAAAAGATTCAGGGGATGAATTGATATACATGCATTCACTTTAGATTATTACTCTGCTTAAAGATATGATAAAAAGATTGCATACTTGTACGTATAAGGGGATAAAATATGATTGATTTTCTTCTTACTTTAGTTGATCTTCTGAATAATTTTTACTTAAGAATTCTTTATTAAATAATGAGGGTAAAAGCTAATTTACATAGATAAGCCAATTGATTTATGCAAAAGTAAATTTATTTTAGTCAGTAAAGATAATTAAAATTTTTTAGAATGCTAAGATGATTTGCGCATGAAATATTTAGGTCAAATGAAACATTCATGATTTATTTTCTTAACTAAGCCTTATAATCTTTAAATTGTTTTATTTGCTTGAGGATAAGCAAAGGCTTAAGTGTGGGGGAATTTAATAAGTCATTTTTACTTTATATTTTTTTTATAGGATTTTGAGCTCATTTTGCTAAGAATTTTTTATTCAATCCTGCAAAATTTATGTTTTTGATAAATAATGTTGTTTATCAAATAAGGAGTAATCAAGTGTTTTAATTCAGATTTGGAACAAAAACAACAAGTAAAGTTTTGATTGCAGAAGTCGAGCCTTGAAAAGTCATAGTCGAGGCCAAACAGAGAAAGAAAAATAGCAAAAATTGGTCTATCGAGCCTTAACTGTGAGCCCTCAACATGATCCTCAACTTCAGCTGAAGTAATGAAGCATCATTCTAGAGAAGATATACGGTCGAGCCTCAAATCTCGACCCTCAACAAGTGTTTTGACAGGCCAATTCTTCATCAGAATTACCTTGAACTGTACCAATACGAGCCTCGACTTTCTCAATTTTACCCTCGGTAGAGCAATGGACAAAAACACACAGTTTACTTTAGAAATTCCTGATGTTGAGCCTGATTTTGCTTAATTAAAGTCTCGACTAACAAATCACATGCGACCTTCAATGGGTGTTTTCACAGATCATATGCGCATGTGGAAAGTATCACAAATTTTGTTAGAACGAATCTACCACACTTCAATAAAGTAGGTCATGCGTGGTGAAGTATGTACCAACAGTGTAAAATCGGCATTAATATAGAATAGATCTTTGAAGGAATCTTGGGTAAAAATTCTCATTTCTTCTTACTTGAGAATTTCTTCTATTTTTTGGGTAAAATCAATTTAAATCGATATTTGTAATTTCTATGAATTTCTGAGCAAATAATTGATTAATCTTTCGAATCTATTTTATTTCTTCTATTTGGTGCTTATTTTGATAAATCCATGCAGAAATAAACTCCTAGAGCTTAAGGATTACAAATATAATTCCTAATTCAATTTGATTTCAAATGCACTTTCAAGTTAATTTGATTAGCTGTTTGTAATTAGTGACTTGGACTTAAACTTGTGGTTTTTAAAGGAGTGGTGAACTTTTTTAGATCCACGATTGATTGCAATTTGATAGATCGAGAGATCATTCAATTGAATAGATCTGTGGTTGCTAATAGAGTCGATCCTAACTACCTCTTGCCAAAGAATGGGTGAAGACTTTCTGTCACTTGTTTTAAAAATTCATTGAGTTTTTTTTTTTTTTTTTAAACAATGGATTCCTACTCTTTATGCTGATCTAATTGGAAATTCAGATTACTGGTTTAAGCTAGAACTATAACTACTGACTTCGAGAGAAGCTTTAATTTAAATTAGAGAATCTGGTGATATAAACACAAAATTCAAATAGCTTTTAAGAAGTTTCTTGTTCTTAAGAAATCATTGTGAAGTAACGCTGAGCTACTGCTTTATAGAAGTTATAAGCTTATTTCTTATTTTACCCATTAAACGTTTGTGAATATTTCTAACTTAGCGTAGTTTTTTTTTTTTTCTTTATGATTTTTCTAAACCTTTCTTTGGCTAGACAATGAATGAGGTTGGAAGTATGCTAGCTGCCAACCATTCCTTAGGGACCAACCTGATCACTATCTATGCTACAATTTGATGGGTGCACTTGCCCTGTGAGACCGTAGTTATTGAACTTAATTTAGAAAACATTTATAAATTTTAAAAACTTAGTCAATGATCAGTATGAATTGAAATTTATTTAATCAAAACACATAACCAGAACATAACCCTTCTAAGTAATTTTTCATATGTGTCTCCTGTATAAACATCAATTCAACTCTTTAAAATAGATAAACATCATCGATCACATCCTTCATCATGGGGGTGATGGAGGGTTTCACCCCAAAAGGTATCCTTATATGGTATTAAAGCTGAAGATTAACTTCCCGAAGTCATGCGAAAGCTTCGACATCATATGTAAGACATCTATCACAACAGTAGGAGACACCAATGGGATGTATAGTCCAAGAAATTAAATATAGCATACAAGAAATCTAGATAAATATTTAACTTCAAAATTATAGGAATATGGTCTTTACATCATCTTAAGGGCATTCCCCCAATAAATCTCCAAATATCAAAATATAATCTTAGTCTTACAAAAAAAAAAAAAAACAATACTAAAACCAAAAAAATTTAGAGGAAATCTATTCTAAGATCTTCAAAAGGATTTCCCCCAAAAGCTTTCCAAAAACATAATTCCACCTAGATATATGGAGTCCTCGGGCAAAAGAGATATTGGTCATGTGTCAAAAAAGTCTATTGGAGTGTACGCTCAATTGGTTTAGTGGGAATATTCCTGGATTAATGTACTTGTATCAAGAAAATCAAACAAGTTAT
Organism: Combretum micranthum; assembly: GCA_024138025.1. Taxonomy (NCBI): domain Eukaryota; kingdom Viridiplantae; phylum Streptophyta; class Magnoliopsida; order Myrtales; family Combretaceae; genus Combretum; species Combretum micranthum. Next base: position 1,247,095 of record JAMXBD010000190.1, on the reverse strand, counting down.
TAGACAGACATATGAAATGCATCAAACACTTGAGCAGGTAATACATATGATCTGCCGGAAATCATATGTTTGAATAGATTTACCCCTCCTTTTGAGGTTAGGTGTTTCAGGCTCTTTAAAACCCATCTTTAAAATCTGATTATGTATTTTATTTTGGGCTCTTACTTGCTCCATTTTGAAATAGTTCTTTCGGGCTCCTATTCGTCCGTTTGTAGACTTGCGGGTTCTTGTGAACCCTACTTCTATACTCTTGTCCCGTCAAGCATAGTTGCTAATGCAATGTGACTCACTATGTGATATATATGAATCAATTAATATATTTCTTGTCATATGATTAAGATATTTTAAGGGCGATCATAGATTTTACAGACACTCTATCATGATGACAGAACAAACATTTTAATAACAACAATTCTTCCCACGATATACTTAGTATTCTTTCAACCAACATTATCATACATATCCATTTTCGTCTTTTTCTACTTCTAGTACCTCTAGTTACAAGCACAAATAAGTACGAAAAAGTAGGAGATAAACTCACTCGACCATCCTTATCAAAATTCTTTACTCGTAATAGTCCTCTAAATACGAATCCTCCAAAGCTTCATTACCTAAACGAAATAAATACCCAGAATGAGTATTTCATGAATGTTCTACTTGAACTTTCTAATTCTATTCCAGTATTTGTGTTAAAATTCGGATAAATGAATTTCCAACTTAAAATGGCTATAACTTGCTCATTTTAACTATAAATTTCACATATTATACGTCATTTTCTACTTACTCGAAAAGATTTATCTATTTCTAAGGTTATTTTTAACATTAAAAGCTATTTGGGTTCAAAAACATGTCGGTACAGATTCCACACGAAAATTTCAGCCTTTAAAAACACAATTTTCCAAGTTTTACTTCACCTAAAAATGCTATATCAAGCACTAAATATTTATATAGTTGAAAGACCCTTTTCAAATAAATATGTAGACTCATATTATATGCATAATTCTAGTAGTGATGTTCCATTAACGATTTTCATAAAACAATTTGTTTTAGAAGTTTGAAAGTTGAAGTTCACAAAAATCTCTTTTAAGTCATTGTAAGGAAAACTAAAATTCCTAAGTTACTACAGTTGAATGCTTTCTGTATCATCACTATATTTTCTTAACCTTTCAAAAATAAATTTACTTTCGAAACGTTGGTTCTTTAAGTTATCTATAAACTTTATTTCTTAAATGAACTCTTAACTAGTGAGTTGATTTTTAGCTTGACTTGAAAAGCTTGTCTTGTTCTTAGTGTTTGTTAAAGTATTAGTATAAACCTCATAAATAAGTTTTTAAGAAAAATTTGCATAGTAAGGAAATATCAATATTAGGGTTTAATTATAAATTTTATTTCAGTAGCTTGAAAAGAGAGTGTGTAATGAAACTGCTAAGTTAAATCTTAAAGAAATCTATCATAATAACAACATTAAAAGTTTGTGATGAACTTGTCTAAATTTTTAAAAAGAATTTTATTGAAACATAATCCTAAGTTTTTAATGAAAAATTTCCTAAGTGTTTCAAAAATCACTTTTCTTTTTCCCAGGAGTGTAATCCTATTCTATGTGTAAGGAAATAATCTATTTTGTTGTCTTTAATATTTTTATAACCCTATCATCCTAGGTTTTAAATGGGAATTTCTTTTCTTAAGTGACAAAATCATGTTTATTTGAAATTTAGTTCAATTTTATTTAAAGAAAATAACTTCTCTTATTTCATGAAATCTTATTTAGACAATAACGTTATGGCCATGGATGAATATGAATATATAGTTATAAAATAACTCACATAGAAAAATAAAAGGCATAAGAAATTGAATAAGCAAATAAGTAAATGTTAAGCGTTGAGAAATCTTAGCTTAAATCAAGGCTTTTCGGACGAAAAATGGACTAGTCCCGTAAAGAAAAGTAAGAAAATGAAATAAGAAAAATCATTGGAGTCTTAAATTTATGTCAAGGCCCCCCAGACTTAGATTATGGATAAGTCCTAAAAAGAAAATAAAGTTATTGTGACTTGATGAGGACAAGTTCAAGACTAGAATAACTAGTCTTAATAAATTGCATGAAATGAGTAAATAAATAAATTGCAATGCATAAATAAATGTTATGTTAGTAAGCTTATATGCTCTAAGAAATATATATACATAAATATATTTACTAACATATAAGAGTTAGATTAGAACAATAATAACAACATAATAACACAATAATAAAATGAGATTTATATATGTATATGAACAAAACATGAACATAGTATTGCTTCCATAATAATTATATGTTTAGAAAACACACAGCATGGTCATGTAAGTTACATGACATGGTAAAAAAATATTGGTAGGAATTTTTTCGTAAGGTTTAATGGAGGATTTAAAAAGAGACAAATGGGTAGTGTGATTGTTATTTTTTTTTAAAGAGTGGTCACTGGTAGAGAGTGTTTGAGAGAGAATTATTAGAGAGAAACGTTGAGATGAAGATTTGGTAGAGTTTTGTTAAGTGAAATGAAAAAATGTAAAAGAAGTGGAGGAAGATGTGGTATTTCTATAGAATTATGGAAGGAATTTTTATGTACTAAAATAAATTTTAAAAAATAAAATTGAGAGGAGGAGGGGGTGTAATGCTAGCCTTAGAAGGGAAAGAGAGAGGGAGTGACAAAAATATTAATTTTGATAAAGAAATGCAGTAAAGTGTAAGAGAAGTTCAGTGAAAAGTTGTATTGGAAATGTAAAAATATAAGAAGTAGGTTGCAAGAAGTAAGTTGTAAGGAAAAGTAAAGATAAATAAATAGTAATGAATATTAGAAATTGTACAATGAATAGCAAACTAGACAAATAAGACACCGATAATAAGGAAAATACATGTAAACGAGCTTTATCTAATATTTTTAGTTAGTAAAAAATTACGAAACTGATATTTTCGAAATCCTTATATAATTACAAGTTTAACAGTATTGTCGGAGTATTTTTACTATTCTAAGGCACTGGGGCACGTTTTTGAGAACTAATCCCATTGGAATTCAAGACGAATGATTTTTAGGTGAATATTATCTTTTTAGGCTTCCTCATATCATTTCGGACTATAATCTACCATTAGCTTATTTCTATTTTCCTCAGGTTTCAAGCACGGGATTGCCGGAGTTGAAACTGCTAGATTATCTTGATCATAGTTAAATTTTGAAATTTCGATTTAACTAAGGTTAGGATTTATTCCAACTTTATTCTAAAAATTGAGGGTTTACAGAGGGAGTGATTGTCTCTGACCAACAACTTATCTACCATCATGCCCATCATTGATGGTTAAACACCAGTTTAGCTTGTTCACAAGCCATAATGCCCATTATCGAGCCCATTACGGTCATTGGTCACTTCTTCTCCTTGGTAACAGCCTTGATGAACCCATTATGGTTACTATATTCCATTCTTGCTTCATAATGGGCATGATGGACATTTGATCTTCCATATAATGTTTTTTACTCCTTGTAACACCCGTTATCATCCATAATTGACTTGATCCTTTGCTTCAAAGTGAATAATTTATATTGACTTGTTCCAAAATCACTTGAAATGAACATGTCTAGTAATTAAGTGTTAATTATTGAATGATTTCTCTAAATAAGCATTGAATTGCACTTAATATCTTAAGGAAATCATGAATGATTTATGCTTATCAGCAAACTACCTGAAAATCTTGAGACAAACCTTAGATTTATGTTTAATGCAATTCATGCTAGTACACCATGTAATCTAACTATTTCTTTAACGTATATTCATGCCATTTTCTCCAAGAAATAAGTCATATTAATGTATATTCTTGTTTAGTTATATACTTAGTAATACATGTTTATTGTCTTATGGGAGCATCAAATTAAGACCCGAACTTTCAGATAGACGACCATGATGATTAAGCCAAGATGTACAAATGAGTAACTTAAATCTTCTCACTCGATATGTGATTGTGTTGTAGTGGCATATAATCTTAAATATAACCTAAATCGATTGTGTGTATGGGGACTCGGGAATAATGTATGTTGTATGTTGTTTGAGTGAGTGATAATCTTTAATGCTAAAAGTGATAACTATTTTCCTAGTATTGATTGAATAATGTGTTTTGTTGATTGTCTGACAATTGATTGATTGCTAAGTAATTTAATTTAAATATCACTTGATTGATAAATAAATCAAACACGCATTGTATGACATCACAAAATTGTATTTTCATGGTATCCACATCGCGTATTATTATTTCAGCTCTATGGTAATGCTTTATTATGTTCAGTTGATCTGGTAAAGATTACCATTGGGTTGCCAATCCTACAGGAACTAAGTAGATATCAAAAGATGTTGCCTAATGAGAGTTGGCTTGAAAATGATAATATTAAATGGAGTCTTTGAGTTCTAAGCAAAGTTAAGATTATATTATTTATATTTATTTATAAAAAGTAAATGAGTTTGAAAAGTATTACCCATTCCTTAGTTCTTGGTTCTCTTAGGCATGAAATACTTAAGCTGGTCCTTCAACTCCCAAAAGAGAGCATAAATCTCCATAAATTTGGATTCTAATCATCCAAACTGTGTTTATTACATATGGTTGATTGTTGCATTGTATATGATTGTTAATTAAACGTTGTTTGATTTTAATTGAATTGTGTTAAGATTTTGTTAGTAATTGAGTTTTTTGTGCTCATGCTTTAATAGACTGTTTTTGACAGGATCTAAAGGGAAAGACTAAGATCAAGGAGTTAAAGCTAGTATATATATTAGAGCTATTTGATCATGGGTTGGAAAGAGAATCTTTGTTATTGAATTGAATCCTTTTAAATACTAATATTTGTAATAGTTTAAGCAATTGTAATGTAGACTTTTCAGAGATCTTTTGCTAAAGTGTAATGTTGAGGTCCTTTGAAGACCAAGGTTGTAAGGTTATGATCTATTGATAAAGATTTTTGTAAATTTATTTTTATATATGACTTGTATCTATGTAATATCTTTCTTGTTCTAAACAACCTTTGATCCTATTTTAACTGTCCATGCCATGGTGTATTCTGGTAGATTTTTGTTCATGCATATTTCTGAAAAGTCGAAGATGGAATAAAATAAATGTTCATGACTTTTAGATTTTTACATGTTATATAGATATTACTAACGTACCCTATGGGGTATGACAAAATCATCATTCACCATAACTATAAATAGACAGTTGGTTTCAATTGCTTAGAACTTTTATTGATTGAAAATTCCTAAGGATAGAATATTACGAACTTTAAGAGGAGAAAACATCATTGAAGATCGCAAAACTTTTTTTAAGGGATTTATTTTTACATCATGTTTACCATCTTCTCTTCTTAATCTTATGCTATGGTTTTAAATCTCATGGAAGAGTAAATTTCTTTACCTTAAGTCTTGTGAAACTCATGCACTAAAATTTTTTAATTAATGAAAGTTTATATTCTTGAATATACTCATGCATTCTAGATCATTCTTATGATTAATTTGTGGCCAAATTAATTGCATCTATGATTTCTTATAGATAAAAGAGATTTCATATAATTGAATAGATCTTCATGAATAAAGAGATTACATATTTACCATGAGATAGGAAACCTTGATCTTTTGCACTAATTTATGTTTTTGAAAAGAATTTTGTTCTTTAATGTGATTCTATGTGGCGTTAGCAACAAAAGAGATTTCCATTATCTCATATAGGAATAGGAATTAATTAACCTGAGAGTACAATTAATCTATAGTGAATTCCTACAGTTGAAGACACGAACGATTTGTTAATCAAACCTTTATTATAAGAAATTATGATTGGATAGATCAAGATAAGTGGTATTATTTTATGATTGGATTATCTTAACTAAGTACTTAATTAATTCTTGGGGTTACTAGTTATTTAAGTAATAGTTAGGCTAAATAGTAGAAAAATGGTATTTGGTATTTAGATCTTCGAGGACAACGCTCACAATAATTCTATTATGCAATCGAGGTGCACTATCTTAGAGCTTATCGCAAGACTTCTATTCGATTTTATTATTTATAATTTGATACTATAAGCCCCTAATTTTTAGGGTAATATCAAATTCAAACCCTAAACTGAAAAGTCTACTAGAGACCTTAAGTCAACCAATTTCTCAGTAAACCCTAGTAGTTTAGATCCGGCAATCCCGTGCTCTTAAACCAAGAAGTAGAAATACGAGTGAAGAATGTCGTTTTTTATTTCTTTCACACTATTCACCAAGTACAACTACCCACAACCTATTCCTTACATCCTTACAACCTATTTCTACTATTTCATCATTTTCTTTACAATTTATTTTTTCAATACAACTTTTACTACTTAAATTACTTATTTAATTTTGAAACTTACACAACACACTTTTCTTTCTCTCCCTCTCTTGCAAACCGGCGCCCCCTCTCCCTCTATCCCTCTCTCCAAATTTTTTTATTTTCTTTTGTTAAATTAAAGCAAACCCTAATCCACTTATCTATATATATCCCTTTATGTCAACTTCATTTCATTTTCTCTCTTTCTTCCTTTTCACTTTAGAAAATTTTTTGCAAAACCCTCTCTTCCTCTCCTGTACGTGTCGTGACCTCCCTCTCTCTCTACACACTCACACACTTTTGATTTCTTAAAGTTTCTTGTTCCAAAACATTTATAGGTAATAGATCTGCACTTTATTATCTTAAAAACATGTAATGGCAAGATCAATCATGTGTGATTCTACTCAAAAATCCCCATGAGCTTTAAGCTAGGGATGTGAAAATGCTTGAACATGAGATCATGGCCATCACAATCTAGTAGATCTTGTTATTTAAGATTATTTTGCTATTATCTTGTTTTATTGTTAAGATATGTTGTTATTATTAATGTTTTGTACATATATTCATCATCTAGCCATATCCACATAATATACATAGTGTTTATGCATTTATGACTAGTATAATAAACTAGATCTATTTGTTTTGAGTTCATAAATGCATTTTGTTTTATGTTCATAAATAACTTGTAGTATTATGATGATAGCAGGAAAAAGATAGAAAGCACAGGATCTACTTTAGTTTCAACAAAAATGACTTTTGAAAATCGGATAAAAAAGGAACCATATTTAGAAAAGCCATTTTTCAACTTCAAAATGTGTATTTTACATTAAAAATGAAGCGTTTAGGGAATAGATATCATAAATGAGTGATCTTGATGAGTAAAGCTTAGATCTACTAAGGAATATTTTCAAAATAAGGAAAAGTTTACAAAAGTTATGTTTCAATCCCAATAACAAATTTTACATTCGTAATAAGGGGAGCTTGAAGTGTAAACACTAGTTTTTCAACTACAAAACAAGATTTTTATTAAAGAAATGGAAGCCTTAAGGAGTAGGTTTGATTAGGAAATGATTTTTGAAAGACTAAATGAGTTTTACAAAGAAAACAATCTCAAATGAAACTTTCAAAATTCGGATTTGAAAATGGTCATTATTTAAACACCTATTCTAAATGCCAAAATGATGATTTTTATGGAACAATGGAAGTCATGGGGGATACATATCATAAAGACCAAATTTTGACAAGGATAAGAGAGGTTTATCAAAGTATAATCCTAAGACAAGTAATGGTTTCAAAGAATAGATCAAACAATGTTTTCATTCTTTAAAAATTTCATAATTTTGTAATTAGGTAAACCACCTATTTAAACATCTATTTTCTAGCCCCAACATGAAGGTTTTTATTAAAATAATGAAAGTGTAGGGTATATAGGTCATCAAGGTTGAGTTTTGATAAAAACAAGTGTGATTTTACAAGAAGAAAAACTATTTTTCTTAAGTCTAATAAATTTCAAAAGTTTTGCAAAGCAAATGTTTTTCAAAAAGAATTCTTGGTTCTATATCATTAAGAATATACATATAGATAGTTCATCTCATAGCCTTCATGACAATAGCTTGTAGGTATTGCATATATACATGATGCACTTGTAGAAACAAAGTTAGGAAAGTAACGTCCTATACTTCTTATTTGACATTATCTAAGTACATGAGAAATTAGAATTACCAACACTCATGAATCTTGCATGATATTGAGTTATATATGTATATAATAGAGTCTTATAAGATATAATGATAGCTAAGTATCTATCAAAGCTTTAGTATGATGCTTGGTTTGAAATTAGGAGTTGAATTGTGGAATGGAAAATTCGTATAGTATTTTGTACCCTACTATTCATGGACCAAATGACCTTTTTTGTTGGAATTAACTCTAGAAATAGATAGCTTTCGTTGAATAGGTAGAAATCAGTATATAATATGCTAAATTCCAAGTTAAAATGACCAAATTATGGCCGTTTAAAGTTGGAATTTCCTCGTAGATGAATTTTGACAAACTTGTTAGAATAGAATTTATAAGTTCATTCAAACTTCATAGAAATTCTCATTAGAGTTATTTCTTTTGATTAGGAAACTTGAGAGACAGACTAGACCTTTCCAAGGATTATTACAATTAAGTGAATTTTCGCACCATAGCAAAGTGAGCTCACTATCTTTAAATTATATGCTTGTGCTTGTACTTGTAATGTTAGTGGCATAGTGAATTGATGATAAGAATATCGAAATGAGCTTGTTGTAAATATTTGTATGACCTAATATAGAATTGATCTGTCTATAATATCTATGATCACCCATAAATTGTTAAATTAATATGCCATGATCTTATAATCAAATTGGCCATGCATGCCATATGTGAGTCACATTACATAGGTTATTATACCTTTGTGGGAAGAAGACATAATAGCTGGGCAACAAGAGTCTTATAAACTCGAATGTTAACGTAATGGTCGGAAATCGAAATATTGGCGTATGGGTCGGAATTGAAAATGTGTGTGGGTGGGCACCTGTATCAACCACAATATAAATGAGAAAAATTGAAATCTTTGGTCGTATGGCCTGAAACACCTAACCTTAAATGGATGGCGTAAATCCATTCAACATAAGACTTCCGAATGGTCTTATGTATTGTATGCTCACATGTTTGTGCATTTCATATGGTTGTTAATGACTTGTCTGTTATATATTGCTGTTGAGCATTTAATTTTGGAAGTGGAACTTACTAAGCTTGTAAACTTATACCCCCATAGTTTTCTGTTGCAGTATGAATATTTATGGCTATCCTTGAAAGGCCACTTTCCTCAGGTACAACTTTTGGAACTTAAAGAGCTTTTTGAAGAAGCCGAGACCTAGATATAGGCATAGATTTCTAATTGAATCTCCTAAATCGATGCATATAATGGTTGTTATAAGAGACTTCCGAGAACTTGAGAACTCTTAATATTTTGTGGGGGGTATGCCCCTAAGATCATGTAATAGATTAAATCTAGATATAACTGTTATGATTTACATTCTTATTGCTATGTATGTCTTCTTAAGCTATTTTGATTCAAAGTATGGTTCCCCATATGTTAAACGTAAGCCCTGCACCTGGTGTTTAAACTCATGGAGTGACTAAGGTTGTTGTAAACCCCTGTTTTCTAAACCTTAACCTTAAGCCGGAAAGTCAATCGGAGACCTTAGGTCAACAGATCTTGAGTAAAACCCTACAGTTTAGATCCTGTAAACCCGAGTTCATAAATCGAGGAGTCAAAAAATAATTAAAGTGTTTAGAATAGTTCGTAATAATATTTGATTTATTAAAAATATCAGATTGGTTTATTTTCAGCTTATTTCGAACCCGTTTGGATACTGCTTTGGAAAGCGTGTCCGGGGCTCGGAAAATTAAAAATATATCTTTAATATTTTTAGACTCGTATTTTTATAAGGATTTCAAAATATCAAGTTTAGAATTTTTCGGATTTTAAAAATATCAGTTATAGCTCATATAAGTTTATTTTACTCTTACCGGTAACTTAATTGTTAAATTTCTAAAAATAATTTAATTGATTATTTTATTTAAATCATAAAAATTCTGCCACTTAAATAAAAATATTTTTCTTAATTTATTTTATATATTTTCTTATTCAAAAAGCCACTTTATCAACCCATATCTCAAGTACACATACATTATCATTACTACACATTATTATGTCTTCTTTTGCTTTTTCTTACACTCCTCTTCCCAAAATTGCAGCTGCCCATTCCCCATAAATTAGCCACTTTTCATTATTTTTAATATTATTTGATATTTTAAAGTCTATTTTAGTTAGAAATGGAAGCAACTTGTTACACTTTCAAAAATACAAGTTAAAACAAACTCACACACCACACTACCCACAAAATCACGCCACCCCCTCCCTTGTGCAGCTGTTTTATTTTTTTTTTAAATTATTTAACACACACACATCTCTATTTAAGCATCTTATTCCTCCCTCTTTCATCTTTACAAACCCTATATTTTTCCTCTCTCTTTTTCCCTCTTTTCTCTTCTTTTGGCTTGTCTTCCACAAACAAGCTGCCACCATTTTTATTTCTTGCTTCCACATATTTTCTTGCAAGTATTTGAGGTAATCTTTCCCTTTTTGCTCTTATAAGATGTTCTAGGATGATACCATGGATGTTTCATGCATCAAAGGACATTCCACAAGCTTAAAAGCTATGGATGATGATGCCAAGAATTGAAACACTCCTCTAGATGATGATCTTTTGTTCTTAGTATTTTTGTTATATGAAGGCTTGTTTATCTTCTTGTTTATGTGATAACTTGTAGATCTAAGTTTTACAAGCTTTAGTTATGTTTATGTGTAGATCTAGAAGTTTAAGGCTTACTACTAAGTTTCTTATGTTCTCATGGTTGGATATTGAGTAGATCTTAGATTTGAGTTTGAATGAAAAAGTAAAATTCGTAACTTGTCAATGCCTATTTTAAAAACCCTCTTTCAAGTCTTAAAATGGAAGTTTTTGTTAAGAAAATGAAGGTTTGATGGATGTATATCATCAAGACTTCATCTTACAAGAATCAAAGTTGATTTTCAAAGTTTATTTTCAAAAACAAAAATTGTATTTTCGGATCAAGACAAAGATCCAAAATAAAAACATGTTTTCCAACTCACAAATGAGGATTTTATTCAAGAAATGAAGGGTTCTTGAGATATAATATGTAATGGGTTGTTTTCATGAGTTTTGATGAATTTTCTCAAGAGATATGTCCAAAATAAATTTATGAAAATTCGGATCAAGACCAAGACCTATTTTTGGAACCCATCATCAACTTTAAAATGAAGATTTAGACAAAAATATAAGGGCTCTTGGTATAGATATCTTAAGGAATGAATTTTCATAAGTTTAAATGAGTTTTCCTAAAAGGTATTGCATAAATCAAGTGCTTTGTAAGACAAATTTAGGTCTTGTTTTCATTGTAAACTTCAAAGTGGAAATTCGTAATTATGGGGAGACCAATTTTGAAAACCTTCTTTTGATCTCAAAACAAGTATTTTATATTGAAAATGGAATGATGATATATAATATAGGAAAATTATTTTCATTGAACTAAGTAAGTTTTAGTAAAGGAATTACTCAAAACAAGACAATGAGTTTGACTTGTAAATTTCGGTTTTATGAAAATGGATTCTTAGAAGTTTCATTTGAACTTTATGTTTGGTATTAGATAAGTGTGTAATCTCTTAATTTTGTTTTGAGATCTCCTTGCAAGCTTAGGACTAAAAAATTGGTCTAAGTAGTTAAATAGAGTAGATATGGCAATTTTTCACAAAGGCTCAAATCTTGGAATTTTCGCAACCCTACTGTACAGTATGTTTCCGACCCTAAATGACCTTAAATGTTTGAATTAACTTTGGAAATAGATAGCTCTTTCGAAGTAGGTATAAATCGGTATATTATAAGCTAAATTCCGAGTTAAAATGAGTTAGATATGACCTTTTTAAGTTAAGGATTCAACCTAGCGGAAATTGACGAACTTAGTAAATAAAATTGTTAAGTTTAATAGAACTTCATAAGAGATACTCATTGAGGGTATTCTTTGTACTAGGTGAATTGGAGGACGGGTTACCACTTCCCGAGGACTATTACGACTAGTGGATTTTCACTACATGGACAAGTGAGTTCATTTCTCAATTAATTATGCTCTTGGATGTGCTTGTAGTAGTAGTGGCATTAGACTTAAGAAAAGATAAAATTGTGATAAAATGGTGATCTAAACTTGCATGAATGAACGATAAGTATATCGAGGCAAGCTTTGTTGCAATAACCTTGTATGAGCTAGTATAGATTTGGAATGTCTGAAATTTGTATGGTCACTTTTAAATTATCTAATTAATATACCGTGATTATATGAATAAATTGTACATGCATATCACGTAGTGAGTCGCATATCATTGTAAAGTATACCTATGGTGGGACAAAGGTGTATTTGGGAGGCAGCGGGTCTTTAATGAAGGGGACTAAGGTTGGATGACTTATGAACCACCCCATTCAAATAATGAAACTATGGTTGCATGACTTATGGACCAGCATTAAAAATTGTGGTTGCATGTTTTATGGACCACCCCACTTAAGATTGGGACTATGGTTGCATGTCTTATGGACCAATATTGGAACTGTAGTTGCATGACTTATGAACTACCCCAAACCCCGAATGGAGGGCGTAAATTCATTCACTTATGACTACCGGAAAGTCATATGCTTGCTTGCTCATTTGCTTGTGCATTCATATGGTTGTTGAATTATAACTTGTTTGTATAGATATTTTAGCTTGACCGAGTATGTTACTTGGAAAATGAATCTCACTAAGCAATTAGCTTATACCCCAATAGTTTTTGTTGCAGTGTTCCTATTTTTTGGATATTCCGAGAGGACACTTTGTGCAGGATTACTACATTGGATTAAAGAGCTTTTGAGGATGTCGGGACCTAGTATAGGCGTGGACTTCTAGGAAAATCTCTTTAATGTAAATTCTGATATGTGTAATTGGAGCTAAACGATGTAGACTCCTATTATTTTGGCGGGGGTTTGCCCCCTTGGCTTTTGTAAGGTTTAAACTATTTATCTTGTTGTGATTTATATTCTTAATGCTATGTATGCTTTCTTAAGACTACTCGAATCAAAGTGTGATCCTAAAAGTTGTGTGAGTACACCTTACACACGATATGTAAACTCATGGGATGACTAAGGTTGTCATACTTGAGTTTAAATATCGAGTGTGGTGAACCATCGCGTTTAGAGTACCCTTTAGGGCATGACAGATACGACCAACATGTTCTTATTAATTAGTAAAATACATAGAAACGCATCAACATTTAGAGATAAGTTTATTTATCGTATTAACATTTCCAGTGATTAAAAAAAATGAATCAACGTTTAGAGATTAATTTATTTCAAGTATCAACATTTTATGTGGTTAAAAAGATGTATAAATGTTTTGTAATATGAGTCAAAAAAGATATTAATATTTAATTATGTTAAGTTCTCTTAATTAAGTTTTAATGATAACAAAAAAGATTAAAATGTTGTCTAATAGTTTTGTTAAGTGCGTATATTTTATATTGATTTGACTTAAAACGAAGTTTTGGAGCAATGTTAGAAGTAGTGTTAAAAGTTCTTTTAGAACCTACGTAAGAACTTTTGTTAGAATCTACGATGACATACAGACAAGAAAAGAACAAATTTTGAAGAATTTGTTGCTTCACAACTTTTAAGTTAGTTATGTCTTTTTATGAAGGCCTAGATTCACTTATTAAATGTATTTGGGTAATGCATCTAATGCCTTATACTTAAGAAGGATTAAATCTATGGGGAAGAACATTAAAGGTAGCAACAAATTTAAGTATGGATATGATCAAGCTTTCAAATCTTTCAAGATAACCACGTCTAAGATACTAAGAAGATATTTTCTTCAACAAATCAAGTTATAAAATTTATCATCAACAGGTAGAGCTATTATCTAGGAGAGATTCACTCAAGTTTAAATATATTAAAAAGGAGTTGTTATATTTGAAAAATATATAAGCAGTGGAAGTTCAAAAAATTTAAATCCCTATGAATAAGAAGATATTTTTCCATAAGCTTTGCAAGACTTATCCATAACATCTTCTTTGGATATTCAAGGAGAAAAATTATTGTATCTTATTATAGCCATTATCTAGAAGATATAAAAGACCTTGGAGCTCAAAAATTCGTATTAGTATTGAGAAGTTCAAAAATTGAAAGTTGAATTCTATATGCTACTATTTTGCCAAAACATTTGTTAGAAGCTGCCTACACTTATTGATTTCTTACACATTTTATTTTGTTTTGTACTTAAACCTTTGAGAACCTATTGTATCTCATCTTAAACTATCCTTACTTTTTTTTTTTTTAATAGTTAGGTTGAGTAATTAGTTGAGAGGATTACATCTTAGTATCCTATATTTTTGTGATTGACCTTTGTGTGAGGCTTGTGAGACAAAGCAAGATAGCATTGGTGTTTATAATATCTCATTTTGATTGAATTAGTGAAAGGACTATGTAGACAACCAAATCCCCAATAGTGAAACTAGAAAAGAGAACTAACTCACAATGATGAATCTTTATAAATTTAAGGTCTCGTTTACTTTACGCACTTTTATTTAATATTGTTTATTGCATCACATTTATTCATTAATTGTGCACACTAAGTTTAAAAATTTGCAAAAGTTTTCAATAACAAATAATTTACACCTCTTCTCTTATTTGTTAACTTGGACTTACAAACTATTAATGAAAAGTAAGGAAATTTAATTGAAAATTAATCCGTACATTAATACCTAAATGTACTTTACAAAATGTTGATACCTCATTTGAGTCGCTTTACAAAATATTGATTTCTCTTTTTGATCACTTGAAACACTAATACTTTAAGTGAACTAAGTTCCAAACATTGATACATTCTAATGTAATTTACCCTTTGTTATATATATATATTATTATATTTTATGATTTTTGTATCATATAGATTATGTTAGTTATATACACATCAATATAATATATATATGATATGTATAATTTCTATTTTATGTTTATTTCTATGTCATAGAAGCATATTATATATCATCTATATAATATATATGTCCTTTATATTATATATTAATATATAACATATAATCTATATATTATATTGAAAAAAAAACCTATATATCATATTAAATTTATAAAACCAATCAACTATAACATATATATTACCAAAAAAAAAAATCATATATATTATATTTAAACCTATAACTTTCATATAGGTATGATATGCTATACATGGACATATTATGATATATATCTATATGATATATGTCATAAATAATTTATAGTTTATATATATTCTTTAAGTTATTATATATTTATATATATATTCTGTACAGGCTATAAATGATATATATATATAATAGTTTAATGTACATATGCAAACTACATATTAATATATATTTATATATTATATATAATCTATATTTTTTAACACACATACAAGTATATATAGCATAGTCATTTCATGTAATAAATGAATTATAACAATAGTTCACAACATATGTACATAAATATATAACTTTTTTTTTTCGGCCATCTATGTATATATAACTTATAGATGTTGTTTAATTGTTTAAGTGGGCAAACATATTATAATTACTTATCTATTTTTCTCAAAGTTTATTTCTAGACGTACTCAAAAGATATTGTTTTCCACCCATATATTTATACATGTGCGTGTGTATATATGTATTATGTATCAAAAGGGACACCGAAATAGATAGGGCTTTTGGGATTATGTGGTGAAACTCAGCAAAGCATCAACTAATCAAGACCATCAAGTTGAAAGCGCTCTATATGGACCATTAGGTTTTCCTTTTTGGCCTTCGAATTTTCTTTCAACAATAATCACCATATAGCAGATAAGAAACTCAGAAATGAACTCCTTTTGCGCGAGTGTGTGCGTATATATATATATTCCCCTTAGTAGCAGCCTCTCTCTCTCTCTCTCTTTTTATCATTAAATGTAGTGTCTCCCTAGCCCACTCTCCTTCTACTTCTCCTTCTTCTTTGAGCCAGAAATTCTCTATTGCTAGTTCTTATTTATCTTGTCATCCTTTCGTTCTTCCTCCGATCTGAACAACGAGCTTGTTCGTTGGACAACTTCTTTATATCCAACTTTAATAAATTCATCATATTAATTTTTTTTTCCATTTACCGAATGCAAGATGCGATTAAATTTGTGACGATCTAATAATTATTCCGCTGTCATGCTCTTTCTTTTTATTTTTTTTTCAATATTTATTTTCTTAGTTTGTTCAAAACCTTAAGTTTAATTTCTTGCTTGCTAATAATTTTTTTTTCTTTTTCTTATATATATATATATATATTTATTTTCTGGCTAGAATCTTGCCTGAGCAGATTCTCTTTCATGTGTCCTTTCTTTTTTTCCCATAAATATCAATAGGTTACATCTTGGTCGAGCGCGCGATTAAAATATTACCATCGATTTGGGGTGTTGTTGCAATTTGCTGCAAGTGTGCTTTTATGTTGCTTTCTCAAGATTTAAGACATGTACGAACCACTTTTTTTTTTTTTTTTTCCTGTTATTATTAATTTACTTTTTATAATATGTAAAAATGATACGTATAGAGACTACAGTACTTCAGCTTCAGCTTCAAGTATATGGAAATCGTAACAATGGTACAGTTGTTTTCAGGTACTTCTTGGTATCCCCCCCACTTCCTCCCAACATTTTTCTTGTTCTTCTTTTTTTTTTTTTTTCTTTTTCCATTTTCTTATCCAATAATTTTTCCCTTTTTTTCTAATTCCCCTTTTTAGGTTTTAGTTTAGTATATTTCATTTTTCGTCCAGAAAAAAAATTATATTTCATTTGAAATTTTTCTTGCTTTTATTCGTGTTTTAGTATTGCCTTTAATTTGATATTATTAACTTATTATAGATGCCTTCCCTTAAAAATAATAATAATAATAAGAATTGGTAGGTCATATTACTGATTTGTGTCTGTTTCAATTAATTATTTATACCAAATACAGATTACATTACAAGACGAAAATACAATGAAATAATTTATGGGGTTGGGGTTGTGGTTGTGGTTGTGCATGGTTCATGGAGAAGAAAAGGTTAGATTGGCAGTCGTTGTTTGCGGGCGTAGCATCATCAAGATTCACATGGAAATTAATGTAAACATTTATCAACGGTGCTTGTAATTAATCTAAATTAGGGGGTGTTTGGCTCTATGATATATGAGAATCTTGATGATGCTGCATCAGCAATGAAACGACTATACAAAAGTTTCGAGGGTTTCCTTAATTTCCTCTCCGTTTCACGATTCCCACTTTCAGTTCATGTCAGGTTGGTCGGCTTCTTCTTCTTTTCTTTTCATTTTTTTAATAAATTTTTTCAGAATGAATATTTATGTACTTTTTTATTCAAGTTTCTTGACTGGAACAAAATTAGCAAGGTAAAATGTTATGGATCTTAAATTGAACTATTGATTTAGCACATGGAACGAAAGATTTGATCTATTTATATATTTATTTTTATTTTTTTTGCCAAAAGAGGATTTGATTGGTAAATCGATGTATTTTGGAGATGTTGAACTAATTAGCATCTTAGTTTTAAGGTTAATTAATTACATAAAACATACCTTAAGAAAGAGTTCGTCCCCTAGATTTAGGGTTTAAGTTCTAAATTTGAAGTATTTTTATGATTAGCTCTTGACTCTATTTTAGTTGAAGAATCATGTTGGAACTCTTCTTTTTTCTTTTTTCCCCTTATGTTGAAAGATCTTACAATAACCTATACATCCTTGGTCGGCAGGATCATATAAAATTGGTGAATAAATAAGGTTCTTTGGAACGATCGATCAGTAAATAAGGTAGTGAATGGGCGCAAGTATACACAGATTAGATGGAAGAACTGGGGACGGCAAGAAGTCAGAGGACCTTGATTTTCTACAGCATATGAGGTACGCCACATCCATGTTTGTTCTCCTTCTGTCTCGCACATTTATTTTGGGTCCATGTATTGGTGATACTTACAGTTATTTACTAATTGAAGATTTGATTGATACAATACCTCCCTTCTTGCTGTTTATTAATAAAAAAATTTTAAGTTGAATCGAAATCATAATGTAATTTGATTAAACATAATCATCCACACATAGTATATTGATGAATATAAGCACTAGATAAATAATTAAGATTAAAAGAAATCGATGCAAAATATATGCATCGGGGTTGTTCCTTTTAACTCTTCTGTCTTAAAATTTCAAAAGATTTTAGTGTTGCATCCCTTCTGGGTCTCTTGCCTAAACAATCTCCTAATCTTGCAGCTAAAACTATATTCAAGTTAATTACTTTTGGAGCAAACGTACAGCCCAAATGGTACTTTAGATAATCGAAAATCTTCTCAATACCATTAGAGTTGAATACGTGGTGATAAAGGCTTGAAGTGGTATGCAAATGGTGTGCCTTCTGTCATTTATTTATGTTAGTAACCAGAAACACCTTCATTTACTTAGCCTTAGTCATGGTTCTAGTTCTAGATATAAACTTGGTTTCGCATTACAAAGAAAAACATTTTATCCATCTTACTCCTTTCCAAATAAATAATAAATTCAGATAAATAAGTCTTCTCTTATTATCACTTTACTTCGTTTAAGGGATTTGATCTCATCCTATCTTGTCAAGCTAGGCAGGGTGGAAGGTAAGAGGGACGAGTGGCCTCAAAATAGCCACGGAAGGCTCATAACCTCCCTCTCCTTCTGCATGCCAATCTGTTCTCTGAATAAAAAAGATGAGATTCAAAACTATCTTTCTTTCTTTTTCTTCAAATAAAAAGCTGAATATGGACATTGAATTTAGAGAATGTACAAATATGTATGTACATATGTATGGATTCACTGGGTACAGAAGATATAGTTAGTTGCAGCAGCAACTATGGCGATGCCTCATCCTGCCACCTAAACCCAGACACCAAAGAAGATGTCCAAAGCATTTTTATCTCATTTCATTTTGGAAATATAGGTTTTTATAGAACAAGCATGGAGAGTTGATTGACCCATTGATGGTTTTTCTTGCTCTGGAAGAAACTGTACCTACTTTTATGGGTTCATGCTAGAGCAATTGGCTCCTATCTTCAATTTTTTGAACATATTATTCAATTCTGCTCAATAGGAATTAAGGATATGTTTGATTTGTTAATTTAGTATTGATTTGATATCTGTTTCAATCAGACTATTTGTTAAAAACAAATACAAATAAAAATTAATTATTTGTACTCATAAACAGATTTTATAGATCAAATATAGATAATGTATAGATATAATGATACAAATAAAATGCTAATGATAAATAGACTTTCCAAATAAACCGTAAGTCTTTACATAGTAATGCCTACACACTCAAACCACTTTGTTACACATAGCTAAGAGTTTGACTTAGGAAAAGGAAAAATAAAAGAAAAAACCCTAATTTTATATTAAGACCAAATTTAATTATAGATCTATTTATTCATCTAGTGAGTAAAATAATGAAAAATATATATAGAAACTTTTATTTTTATTTTTTGCTATGTTGGGTACAACTTGACTAATGTTTAAGTGTTGATATCGATATAAATCTATGCTTAGTTAATATTAAATTAAGGTCAATGAGGCCTAGTGAAGTTTGAACCGCTATCCCTATTATAATCACAAAGAGAAAATGTTAAAGATAGAAACTATCTTCTCCATTTACATATTAATTAAGTCATTGACATGAAGTAAAAAATAAATATATAAATAACTGAAAATACAAATTGCACCCTCTTGCTAGCAAATAAGTGAAGTAATTTTCAACACTTGCAATGATGTGAGAATCCAGGTGAGAAGCGAATCAAGTTGATAAATGTCCGAATATCGTCAGCATCAATCACGTTTCAGTCATTGGTGGTGGACCAAATACATTTACAGGTCATCAAAATGACATCATACACCAAAATATCAACTAGTATTTACTTCTCTCTCTTCCAAAAAAGTAATTGCAATAATTAGAAGCAAAAAATTATCTATCTACCAAACCTTGTTTTTTCCAATTAACAATTATTATATCATATGATAAAATTTAGGCTTATACATAGATTTTTTATTATTTATTTTTAACTCTCTCTATATATATATTTATGTATTCTAGTGGAGTTGTTTAATTCGTACAGTGAATTGTAGAAACAAGCATAAAGTAGGAGTATGCAAAAAAATTGAATGTTTAGGATAACTTAATCGAAACCAGAAAACCAATATGAAAAAACGGTTAATTGGTCAATCAGTTTAGGTATAGGATTAGTATTTTTAATTTTTTTATTCTCATTTACAGTTTCAATCTAGAAAACCAGAAACCGATTGTTTCAATTAACCAATTTGTATTTATAAATTTATAATTTATAATATAATTACATAATTGATTGAGATTTTGTATTGAGCTCAGATGTTTATGATTGATAAGAACACAGAAGAAAAAGGCTATTATAATGATTATCATGATCGCATCAATATATGTTGACAATTTTTTCACATGTCTTACATTCTTAATTTACAATTTTTAATATAATTATAAAAAAAATGTTCTAATTTTTTTACGAACATATTAAAAAATACGATTAATTGCAAATTTTACATAACATTATATATGTTAAATGGTTAAAAACCGAAAATCGAAAAAATTAACCAAAAAAAATAGTTAACTATTAAGGCGGTTAATAATTTATAATTGATCGATTTATGATCGGAATATTAAAAAACCGGTCACTACAGTTAGGTTTAAAAAATAGGATCACCGATCGGTTAACCGAACCATAAACACCCTTAGCATAAAGTACTATATGATATAACGATTAAAAATCTTTTGATATAGGAAAAAGATATATACTTAAAAGGAAAAAAAAAACCCTAATTTTATAGTTTTCTTGATTCAAGGAATCAAATTTCCTAAACTTAATAAGAGATACTGAGTATCCTGGAATAGTTATAACCATTCTCATTAGAAAAATTCAAATTTCAATGCAGACGGATGACAAATATTTAAGGACAATTATGAACGAAGTATGTCAAAATAGTTTTATGGAATGGCAATTCATACGGGAAAAGGAAAAAAACTAATAATTTCTTTAAAAAACATTATAAAAATATCGTCACATAAAAAATAATCCAAATAGTAGACAATTTAAACTTGCTATTCAAAATATTAATTTAGGTTGTACTAAATTCATCTATTGAGAAGATGAGTTTATTGAAGTTTTATTAAACTCGACTCTAGTTTGTTATAGTTAAAATAAACTTATTTGTTAAAAAGACGAGTTCATTATAATTCAAATCCATCTCTTTAATATATGAGTTCTTATTTTTTTGGTCTTTTTTTTCCCTAGTGGCTTTTTTTGTAATGCTTTATTCAAATATTATTACTTTTTTTTCTTATCCCCAATTCATACTAGCAAGTTGCATATGGGTTGAATAAAAGTATAGAATTTGATAGAAATTACAAATAAATAGTTTTTATTGTCTAATAGCATTAGTTTATTGTCAAACTTAATTCTTTGTATTGTATTTCCTATTTTAATAAATTTAATTTTAAGAGCATCCTGCTGAAAGTATCGGTTTCAATAAAATTTTACCTTTATTTATTTATTTTCATTTTAGTTATCGTGTAGTACTTGGAAATGGGCCACTCGAACGATTAGAAAACAAGCAGAAGGTATGTTTACAAATGAACAGGGTTACAGTTGATATTAGTCAAGGAGTGGTAATCTGATTTGAGGGCTGATTACTGTAAATGGATATATATGAGTTTTCTTTCAAGGCCTATCCAAATCCTGTAGGAAATCATCAGTCCAAAGATGACGAACAACAAAAATAAGTAGCTGGTATGAATAATGTGAATCTATAGCCTATAAAAATCAAAAACCATAACGGCAAATAATGATGCAATATGCATGTCCCCATTCCTCTCCCCTCCCCCCCCCCCCCCCCCCCCCCCCCCAAAAAAACAGTTCTCATTCAGATTTTTCTTGGGATCAACATACATTCGAGGCAGTTGACTCAATTGTGAATGACGTCAATTTTAAAAAGCTATCGATTATCTTGGTAATTTTATCAAACAAATATTAGTATTTTACTTACTATTTTTCCAAACATAAGATGTGCTTTTCGGTCTTTATTTGTATCTATATTAGTATCGAAACGATATGTATAAATATATTCGATTTGTATTTGTATTTAATCTATATTTGATCTATTTTATATTTTCATGATAACTGCTAATTTTTTTTTTATCTATATCGATTTCTTATTAAATAATTTATTATAAAAAATTTGAAAGGTGTGTATCTAAACAACAGGCCCTTTATACCAATACATATTTTTATTGTCTTAAATTAGTGAGAAACACATTACTGGTTTTTTCCTCTAACAAATAAATAAAATTATTGCTTATTTGTTACTTATCGAAGCAGGTAATGTATTCCTGCTTAAAGGATGAATTATCCTAAGTAAATAGAATAGACGCCTAATATAGTATTTTCCTTACTTAGAAATAGGTTCTTAAAATTTGGACTCAGGGATATAGTATTTTTGAAACCATCAATGATCAGCAACATATCATCATTATCTGGTGTTGATTTGATGGTTTAAACAAATAAATGGCTAAGAGGACCTAATTTTGTAATAACTCAGCAAGATTGTTTAATGTAGTTTGTAGTTTACTTAACTAATTGCAAAATTTATGCTAACTATATTTCAACGCCGTTCGAACCTTATTCTTCATGTAAAATTGAAATGTACGATACTCCAGAATTTAGAACATGCAAAGCTCGATAAAAAAATAAGGGGATTTTATTTTTGTGCTTCATAGTCTCGAGCAGATTCTAAAAATTTTATACCATAATTATATAGGATGATAATATTAGGAAAAATATCATATAAAATTAATGATAACCATGAGAGTGAGTTTATTGATACTTGTGACTTGGAAGATAGATGCCAATCTAATATTGAGGAGCATCATTATGATTTTACTGAAACGACAGGTATGAAAGGGCATGCAACAGAAGTTTTATTTTCTTTCAAAGGCCTTTTTCATGAATTATTGTTTCTCTGCATACTGCAGATTATCCGGCCATCATCTTTCCTTTCGTTCATTCAATGGTTTGCATAAAGAGTGAACCAGCAAAGGCCTAGCTTACCCTTACGATGTAGAAGAACAATTATTCACCCAGCGCAATATTTTACTATGTTATGTTTGGTTGAATAAAATGAAATCAATATTTCTATTTTATTCTTACGAAATATCCATTTCTTTATCTAATTTATGAAATATTCTATCAAAAGAATGTTTATTCGATGTGATGCGGAATAAATAAAAGAATTTATTTCTTTTTTTACTGAAGAAATTACTATTTATGATCAAAATGTATGTTTTGTTCCGAAAATACCATTAAATATAAAATAAGGAATTGTTACTCCTTTCGAACCTTAGTTGTACTGCTACACCAGTATCTCTCCCCTTTGACACAAATTTTTCCTCGCATGAATGAGTGGATCAACTATCTGTTGCAATTCAATTAAAAGTGATCCAACTCAATTAAAAGCAATCCTTATTAATCTCAAATAGATATTTAACATAAAATACTCTAATTCCTACAATGTAGTTGAACTAGGATTTTTTGGAGTTTATCTCTTGACAATGTCTCACAATAGTAAGTGAATTGACCATATTTTGCAATCGATAAGCTTAGAAAACTCCCTAATCACTTTCTAACAATTTGAAAAAGATCAATTCAATTTGGACAAGGAACTGCTTTGAACCATATACGCGTTTAATTTGCTTTTGGGAGATCTATTTATTAAGGTTAGAGATTTTCTATTTCTTTCCTATATATCTAACTCTTGGAATGTTAACCATATAATGAAGATTAGATCAAAAACCCCAGGCATGAATCATTAATGGAAGTAAATCAATTAATTGATGTTGGGAATTATATACTAGGATTTATAAGAAAAACCTCCTAGTAAATTAATGGTTTTTAGTGTTTATGGATCACAATCATATGATTAAACCTAATCGGATAATTAAAGAATCATGAAACTCGCTTGTATTTGAAGATTTGATTAGTATAATGTGATTAAGGATCCATTAAAGTTGAAATAAGGGAAAAAAAAGGGTTGAGGAATTTGTTTTAACATTAAATCTAATCGGATAATTGAAAGAATTATAAAGCTTCCTTGTATTTGAAGATTTGATTAGTATAATGTGATTAAGGATCCATTAAAGTAGAAATAAGATAAAAAGGTTTGAGGAATTTGTTTTAACCTCCAAAAATACCTGAGAAGGCTTCGTGCTCTAGGCAAACCTAAATTGATTGATCTATAAATTGGAAGAAAAGTCTAATTCCTAACTGTGGCAATCAATCACTCCTTAACTACTGTCAATCAGCCTCCAACTATGATTAGCCACTTGTCCCTTAAAACCTAGTGTAGACCACTCTATGCAGTAGCTCCACTGGTGATCGTGAAATGATCTAATATAGCATGTGAATTGATCCTTTGAAAGATTTATTCATGTGATTGTGGTTTCAATAGTATGTTTGACTTTGCATGTTCATATTGATATTAGAATATCTAGTGAGTTGTCCCACAATTTCAACACAAGGCAATTTGAGTAGAAATGATGTCGTTAATGATGTGAGCAAGGGTCCAAAAAGATATCAATTGAGTAAAAAACCGCTAAATGAATATCTAAATGCATTTCAAACAAAGGTCCAAAAAAAATATTAAATTACTAAGATTCATAGATTACCAAGTGGTGAATACAAATAAAATTTTGATATATAAAAATTATCTATGACAATTTTCAATGGTTAACTGGCTTATTGACGACGCATTAAAATTTTTGTTTACTAATATCTACCATTAAATATTACAGAAGTATTTATTTTTAATGTGGATCTTTTTTCGTCTGGGTAACATGCCATATAATAATAGCAATTTGTTCGATATAAAGCAACTCAAGAATAATCATTTGAATTCGATTCCATGTACAGTGAACTATATATGTATATAAGCTCTTTGATTATGCCATGAAGATGTTCCCACAAAAACTTGCTTTCATATCCAAGGGATATTTTTGGGAAATAAATAAGCGAGTGCCCTATTTTTGGATCTAGCCTTCTGACGAGTGCATATACCTACATTTCTACTTAGTATATAATAGAGGTGAGCCGAATGAGTAGGATATGAAATCTTACTTATATTCTATCAAATAAGTCATATGATACTAAATTTTATACTTGAAACATATCTTGTAGCATCCCATACTTGCTATGTACTTATATCTAGTAAAACCTATGAGGTACTAGATACTCTATGAAGTGTGTGATTTCTTTTTATAGAATCTGTAATTTTTTAACCTTTAGTTTCAAATTTATGGTAATAGAAACAGTTTCACATAATATGTAAAATTACGTTATTTCATATATATACAATAAACAACCGTTGATAAGTAATTTAGAAAGTAATTTTTAATATTATGAGTTTTGCAACATGAGAATTATTTTACTTGAGAAAGTTAGAACAAGTAATAAACACTTGTAAAATCTATTTATATGATAACAAAATTATAAAAACTATAACAAATTCTAAAATTAAAAACTTAAGAAGTAATTTCATAATATAAATATAAATATTTTATAATGAAGGGTAAAAGTGTCATTTGATTAAAACTAAGAGGGTTTTATTGTCAACCTTAATGTTTGTATGTATGTATTTATGTATGTATGTATGTTTTATCATATGGCAAACACATGATGACGTGATGGAAGATGAAGAGACTCAACTTAAAACAACCCAAAGGCCGTTGGCGTTTCTCTCTACATCGCCGGCGTTGAACTTGTTCACCACTAACGTAGGGCCAGCCTGTCTGGACATATAATAGCCCAATTTGGTTTAAGCTGCCAGCTTTCGTTCTTAGGTCGCCAACCTTCTCCCTAAGTCGCCAGCCTTCATGCCTACATATAGACACGAAATTTGAGGAGTTTCCAAATCTTTCTTTATAGCTTGGCCTAAGCTTTCTTCTCCAAAATCATTCGAACATAAAAATTTCTCAAAATTTCTCTGATTATGATCCTTATCAGAGGAAATCAAGAATCAAGATCAAGGTAAGTGGATCCTCTTCAATTCTTTAGAGATTTAAAGGAAATAATCTTTCTCTAAAGTGTTCCTTTGGTTTTGAAGGGAGTTTTAGAGAAAAAAATCCTATGTTTTGTTAGAGAATTGGTGTTCTGCAATCAAGGATGAAGAAGAACTAAAGAAATAGACAAGTTAAATCTTTTTTATTCTTTTGGTGATTTGAAAGATAATCTTTTCTTAAGTTTCTTAGTGGATTTTGAAAAAGGAATCAAATTCTTAGAGAAATTTGGAAGAAAACCCTAATTTGTGGTGTTTGGGAGATTTTGTGATTTACAATCAAAGGAAAAAGGTGTGTATGATTCTAAGGTTTGATAATTCTTTTGAGATTAGGGTTTATACGATAATATGAATATGATTACTTCATGGAAACAAGTTTTGAATTAGTTTTGCTTATTATGATAATGTGTTTTGTGGAAATTAGGGATTCTATTCCTAAAGTTGATTTGTGTACAACTTTACCTTGCTTGTTATTTGTGATTGTAGGCTTAGTAGCTATAAACTGATTAATTTCTATGCTATTTATAAATTTAATTTACTACTTGTCTATGGTTAGATCTAGTAGATCAAGAGGACTATTACTACTTGGATGGTGCCTTAATGATCTGTGTGTGTCGTTGTCCCGAGTGAAGTCATGCACAAAGACTGTTCTGATAGTCTAGGAGTGCGAAAACGGTACTTAGGGTATGTTGGAGTTTCCAACACCAATACATGTATATATTACTATTTTCAATACTAATTTTTTCGAATCATGAGTTACTCTAGGTTTAAAGCTAGGTGTGAATGATCTTAGGCTGTATTGAATGCTGGTTAATCAAAGATCATAAATGTGGTTGTTGCATTAGTTATTAGGTTGTATGTGAAAATTATTGATTGTTTGTTCATGTGCATGTGTTTGTGGTATAGCGTACTAGGCTTTTGTGCTCTTTTTTTTTTATCATTTTCAAGAACAGTGATAATCTAGTAATATTTGATTTATCTAGCTATGATGTGTTCGCAAATTATGGAAGGGATGATAGTAGACCTGATTATCCTGCTAACTATTAGATTTGCTTTAGATTAAAGATAACTATTTGAAAACCATGTGAAGTGGATTTTGAAAGTCTATGAGATTTTCATTTTGATGTTTTAAGGTTGATTTATGTTGGCTTTGGTTTATGCGAACTAAGTTATTTAGAAGTTTTGTTGTTATGAGATATTTTAGCATGTAACCCCTTTTACATGAGAGTTTGATGTGTTATTTATATTGTGGATTGATGAATTAATAGCCTTAGTGTATCCGTCCCTAGTAAGGACACGTGGCTGATTATAATACCTTCATTTTAGGGCGTTACAAATTTTATATTATTTACTTCAAAAGATGAACAACACTTATATAACTTAAAAATTTCAAGCACATATATTAAAGTTCTTCAAAAATAAAAATGAAAGGTCTTCCGAAATAAAATAGGATAAGTTTTTTCTAAAATAAAAGTTTATGAAGATATTTTATAAATGATAACCTTGCATAAGAGTAATTACAAAATAATGAATAGAATATATTATTTTGTTTCTTATTTGTTAATTTTATTTTATAACTTTTAATAGGATAGATTCATACAACCTTGGAATCTGCACCTATCACATATAATTAGAGTATAAGTTCCATGGTGAGTACAAAGTATGAAAAGCTCATAGGTCATACTTGTATTCCATCCTATAGGATTAGTTATAGAAAATCTAGACTCGAACTCTACTTTGTGGTCTCAATATCCATCTAAACTCTACTTGATTGAGTAATGTATAGATAGGTATCTCACCACAATTATACGAGGGTTACTGGTTAAAACAATTTTTACGCATCTACCTTATAAGGGGAAAAGAATGGCATCAATACAATTTTGGTCCTACATTCGTTTATCACCATCATTTTAAGAACTTATTACAATAATCATTTGCATTAAAAATTTTTGTAAAAGTTTAGTAATGACTTCATCTTTGCTTGTAAACTAAGCTATATTATAAACTTTTAAACAAATTCATAGTCCAATTAAAGAACTAAATAGATAAAATTAAAAAAAAAATTGCCATAATAGTCAATACATCTGTAATCATTTGTATTTATCTTTTATATATTTTTATATTTATCGATACTAAACTAATAAAAAATTTTTGCTAAACTTGAAACAAAAAGCCCTTAAAGAGTTATTAGAATCAAAGATAGCTTAGCGTTGATTGCTTGGAGGCAATAGCCTACACCAAGGAAAAGTATTTAATAAACAGTACTTATCAAACAATAGTTGATACTTATCCAGCATATGCATATCCCATTTGAAGTCAATTATCCACAAAAAACATTTCTCACAAACCAAAGCCACACGGTTTTGTTTGCTGCTATCAGAGTAGAGAAAGTTTAAATACACACAACTTCACCGTAACTTAAACCAACTGAACAGTTGACTTTAATTTCTGCATCATCGAAGGATTGTGATAACTTTGTTATGGTGAAAAATTGATACCATGTGGTCACTACATAGAATTTATTAGTGGTCCTACCATCACTCGATGCTAGCCAGCGGGTGTACGATTTGAGACATAAAGGACTATGATTAACTCTCCCGGCATTAGATCTCTTTACTCTCTTCCAACTAATGAGAACAGCAATTGCCCTAACTTTTGCAGGTGTTGACAGTGTAGTACAATCATCCAAATAAATTTGCGGTGAGATGAAGATTTTACTTATCTGGTGTTGTTGATTTATATAGCAAATAAAATAGATACCATGACCGGTTCGTACATTCCATTACAGCTTGCAGGACAGTGAGATATGTATGGTCACAGCTCAACTGAAAAGCAACCACCCAGTGGGAGTACTAATGGGTTCCAATTTGTATGGCCATATGTGAGCTAAATTTTCTGACCATCTTGCTGCATATTTATTCCACATCCCATTATACTGCATTTCATTTGAATAGCACGTGTGATGTAAGCCCATTATTTGAGATTCCCCGTGGCAGGTTAATAACTTAAAAAACTCTTTCTTAAAATTTCTGCACTTTATCATTAAGGTGCTTCATAAAAGTCTGTTTATATATTTATATATATATACATATATACACACTTATATTTGTCTATATGATCGCTATATCACTTATCATAAAAAAAAAAATTACAAAAAAAATAATAATGAAGAAGTAATATCGTATTTAGTATCTAAATTTTGACTAATTATTCAATTAACTATCTATACTTTTAGATTGTCAATTTTGATATCTAATTAGACTTATGATGGTCATTTACACTAGCTTTATTAACTCTATATACAGCTGCTTTTAGATGAAAATATAAGCAGTATCATTGATCTCGAATTTATCAATCAATAGTGAAATAAGTAGCTCAAATTTCAAATAGTTAATTAAATAATTAGTTAAAGTTCGGGTATCATATACAATAGATCCCAAAAATAAAAGCTTACATTATCAGATTATAGGCCCTTTTTTTTTGGCCAAATATCAGATTACAGACTAAGAACCCAAAATTTTTTCAAGGACTTGATATCAATATTTAAGATTCTCAAAAGAGGTAGTTATTGGCATAAGGAGTAATGTGGAAAACCTTGCGGTGTACATGGTTTAAAAAGGTTCATCACCGAGGTTGATCAAATAGGAAATGCAAAGATCCGATCATGAATATTTATATTTTGCCCCACCATTTTTTGCTTTTACATATAAAATAAAAAGATATTCTAAGATGATCTTAAAAGGACCACCACGAGGTTCTTTCCATGGCACATCAATAATCTAAAAAAACTTTTTTCCTTTAAAAGTCTTTCCAGATTTTTTGTAAAGTTTTTAAAGAAGTTTCTTAGGACTATTATTAAACAAATAATAAGCATCGCAATAGTGATCAAAGTTAAGCGTCAATCCTTAATGAAAAACCGGAACTTAATCTAGAACTTTGCGAAAAAGCCTGGGATGAGTAAAGTTTAGTACTGTTTGCTACTTCTTATCTACCACTAATCTCGAACGTATCTTATAAGCTCGGATACATTGTATATATTGCTATACGTTGTCACTTCACATCTTGGAGTAAATTGAAGCTCCCTAAACTTTCACAATTGGGACCAATGATGTTCCGTTTCGCGAAAATTTACGACCAACGTTTGTAGACAACTCAACCGTTTCGGTGGTGTTCCAATGAAAATTTGGGAAATTTATGACTCTATGAATTTTCGTCTACAAGTAAATTTTCTTCCACATGAATGTTTCAACATCTATGCTTTTATGTTTTTATAGGCACATAGAGATCATCATACGTAGGATCTCAGATGAGTTTCTCGCGAGAATATTGAAAAAGCAGTGACCTTGTCCTATTGATTAACATTTATGTCCGACCAAGAAATGAAATTAGAGCAACGACCTCCTCTCTATCATATGGTCAAATTATGTGTAGAATAAAATTAGTGCGAGTTCAACCTACCATATGTAAATATGGACATGTTAACAGTCCAACCTATAAAAAACGTCTAATAACATTTCTATCATCAATACCCATTCACTATACCTATAATTATTTCATACAACTGGCTTCTAACATCAATAAAAAATCTTTTAGTACAAAAAGTTTATGTGTCTACTAACAATTTTAACAAACTATATAACATGGTTTAAATTCATGATCAACAAACTGTGAAACAAACTTCAAAATTGACACAAGTCATTATTCCTCTTCTCATCGTACTAAACTCAACTCAAACACGAATCTACAATAGCGACCTCTAGGCTAATGTTTCCCATAGTCCACCAATTAGTCATATCTAGTAATATTATAAATCATTCATCTTTTAATGTACTAGAATAAGATAAAGGGATAAGTTGGATCTCTGAATGCTAATGACACACTTACATGTGCATGAGCATAAAAGATGAAGTCACACATGTATTTAATAGGTGATATGCAACAACCAATCATTTATTATCTTCAGTCAACCAACAAATGGATAACTTAATATCCTAGATTATACACATATAAACATGAAACATATATGCGATGTTGGGTACTTCCCAACATCCATAAGTCCTTGAGTCATTTAAATTTACCCAAATCATCTCCAAGTGCAACTTCACATGAGCATAATGCCACACAAGAATTATCTAGGTGTTGCATTGGTATCACTTATTATAAGAAAATTGAAATTTAGAGATAAAATTTCTATCACTAAATGGAAGTTTCTATTGTAAAAATCATCATCACTGATTATATTTGTAGATATATAACTTCTTTCACTAATTGTTTTATTACAGAATTTCTATTTCTAAAGATCAATTTTCTTATAGTGACTAGTTATCTTGGTCTATTAATTACAACCAAGCATAAGAAACATATTATTTAGTGATGGATATCATATAGTTTATATTTGGTTTTTAACCTAAACAACACAAGTAGCAAACAAGGTAAGAGCATACCAAAAACATAGATTCATCCTAAACTCTAAAATACTTTGAGATTGAGTTGCAACATAACTAAAGTATTTAAGACCATATGCATCCAAATTTACCTATAAATTGCATTCCCTACAATTCTTACTATTACACTACCATTGATGTCAATGTTTGTATATGATACTTATAAATATAATTTAAATAATATTTAGATTATAATACTAACTAAAAATGAGAAATTTGTAATTAATTTGGTAATATCCATGTTTCAGGGTTTTAAAGAAAGATTCAAGCTTAAAGAAAGGAGCCAAACAAGTTTCAAGCACTTTAGACAAGAAAATAAGTTTTGAAGAAGCTATCCTAAACACAATCTCAACATGGCCATGTCAGAGGTGATGTTAAGAATAGAAGCATAACATAAATTTTAACATGGCTATGTTAGAGGTTGTGTTATTAGCACAAGCCTTATCACAACCATGTTAGAGGTTGTATTGCAAACAAAAGTGTAAAATGGGCTAAAACATGGTCATGTTACTAGTCATGTTTGCCTAGATGAAAAGAGATCATGCAGTTCCTTTGATACAACTCCTTCATGCCATCCAAACTTTGATTTCCTCCTATAACATTCACAATTACTTTGCTTCTATTGATTTACAATATTCTAAAACATCAACTAACATAGAAAGATTTCTATAAAAAAAAAAAAAAAAAATCAACACTTACAATTCCTCAAAATTTTTTCATCTCCTTTAAGAATTCCTTAAGTCTCCACACCCTAATACTTGAATTGATAGACTTTAACATCAAGAAAAATTAACTAGCCCATTTCCTTCAAGAAGGAACAAAAAACTTACTTTGCAATTCCTTAGGAAAATTTAAGAATCTGCTTCTCTCTCTAGATATCACTACTTTTCAGCATTTATATATCGAAAGATCATTCACTACATGTTTGTCTTATCAAAAGTGATAAGAAAATATAGGATAAATGTCAACTTACCACAGATTTATGTTTGAGATTATTGAAAATTAGAAGATTATGGTTGAAGGGGAAGAAGAGGAATGATCGATAACATAAAGGAGCAGAGAGAAAAGGATATGATATATCTATTGAGACAAAATAACACCCCCAACAAATGATGTGAAATTACCAATTTACCCCTATGTATAGAATAATCATTTGGGTTATTTTATTCTTCTCTTCTTTAGAAGATTTCTTCCTTAAAAATTACCTAAATTACCACAAAACTACTTCCAAATTCTAAGTATCTTTCCATTTTATCATTATCTCCACCTATTCTATGAGACTTACACTAAGCTTCCATGTACAATCAATTAGAAGTTCTACAATTTTGAATTAACTAGTTCATCCGATTTAGTATATGTTTTTAACACCATTACTTGACTTACCACATACATATTAGTTTAACATAATAGTACATCAATCTTTATATTTTATCTCCTTTTACCCTTAAGAAGTTGGAAATCTTATTACCTTATGATCTTCCACTTTCAACTCTAAAGGTTTGCATGATTCATCTTATCGTCTTATACTATCTGCACTCACCACTAATTTAACCTAGCCTCACGACTAACATTCCATGCTAAATTTAAGTTTGAAACATTTATTTATCAATGTATATCCTCTTCTTGATTCCCCCATTTAATGAAAGAAAAATCTTTAAAACTACAATTTCAGCATGGCATCCCAAGAATTCTTTTACTATATATATACACATGAACCCTAACTCTTCTAACAACAACCATGAGTCCAAGATTTTCCTAAATCTACCTAGACCATTTCCATGTGCAATTCCATGTAGGAACAACGTGATAAGATCATATTTTATACAACTTTTTTTAATGTGCAATTTGAATAAACCTATCTTAAATTCTATAAAAATTGTTAGAATGAATACTTGTTTTGATTAAATTCATGTTTCAGGTCTAATTTGAGTAAAGGAAAGCAAAACAAGCATTGTTGAATTGAGAAAAGGAAAATTTAGGGGATACGCCGGCTTTTCTTAGTTCAAAGCCGCCGGCGTAGTGCCATCTCAGAATACAAATCTTTAAGGCCGCCTCTACACTGCCGATCTTGAGGCGGTGTAGGATGTGGAAGAGCAAACAACAACAAAGGCTTGCTTAACACTGCTAGTGTAAAAGAATGGAAAAGCCAGCATCTGCAAATATACTCAATGCCGACTTTCTGGGATTTAAAGCCGTCGGCGTTGAGATGGCTTTCATTGTACACAGAATCGAAATAATTAAGGTTGTGGCTAAGCTGCCAGCCTTGATTATTAACCACACGGCCTTCATTCATTTCAACTTACGTTGAAATAAATCAAATACTAAGCCACCGGCTTTTGAACAGTGTAGTTCATCCACAGAAAGCTAAATTTTAAGGCCGAAGACAACACTACCAATGTTCACTGACTTTTCACATGTACACCGCCTGTAAGCTGCCAGCGTTGGATGTGTAACTATCGGTGTATGATAAAATCATATTTTACACAAATCTTCATGATCACAATAGCTAGAATGGATATTTGTTTTGATTAAATTTTATGTTTCGATTAAATTTTATGTTTCAGGACTAATTTGGATAAAGAAATCAAAACAAGAGAATTTGAATCGAAAGTAGGAAAAATTGAAGTCAAGGCCGGCAATTCAACATTCAAAGCAGCCGGCTTTTAGACGACGTAAAACTTAAGGCCGCTGCAGCACTGCCAACTTTGCCGAGCATAAATCTCCACTACACTCAAAGCCGCCCCAAAGTTGCCGGTGTAGAAGATGAAGAAGCCAACGTACATGAAAGCCGACAGCCCAGAATTGAAACATCACCAGCTTTGAAGGAGTTACATTATAAGCCGGCACTTAAATCGCCGGCTTTGAGCCAGCGTACATCATACATCTGAAGCGACATGAAGATATCAAAGGCTTGGAGGAAATTGAAGAGATAAATCTATTGGAGTATCTACGCCGGTGCCCAAGCCGCCGGCTTAGGGACAGCGTTCGAGCAAAATTGATGCAACGCTTCATTTCTGACTACATATGCCGGCCAGATCTACATCTAAGCCGCCGGCGTAGAAGCGGCCTACATGTGTAACTGATATTGAAGGCTGCCAGTGTACTGCCTGCGCAAAGGATAATTCGAAGATACGCCGCCTGTAAGCTGCCGGCGTATGATCCATAACTGCCGGCGTACAAAGTGAAACAGCAAAGTTCATTTAATGTTTTGCACGAAATTTTTCCTATAAATAGGGGGTCTTCTCTCTTTCAGAATCATCCAATAATCCAATCACAATCCACATCCAGTAGCTCTAGAATACATACATACTAGAACTAGGCATTTCATAGAGATTTTTGAAGAGATATTTGAAGTATTCAAGAATTTGCAAGTGAAGCTTTGGTATTTTGAATTGGTGATATCTAATCTTATTTTTTTATGCAATTCATATATCTGAATATTTGATCATAATGAAATCATTTGCAATTTCTTATCTGATTGTTGAATCATCATCCATGAGTAGCTAAATTCTTTTTGTGGGAAGTTGATGAAGCTTTAAACATGCTAAAATGATCTTTGAATCCATGTTATAAGATAGTTAGAATCATGAAATATTCATATTGAATTCTGATTATTCATATCTTTGGTGTATAAGAATTCTAATAACTCGGAAGGGAAATTAGGGTTCATATGAATTCATAAATTGAGATTAAATTACAATTGCGGAAGCGGCGGTTTAATCTAATTTAGAAATTGTCCATGAATATTAATGCAATGTTTTATGTTGATTTCTCACTAAGGAATTAGGAGATGTTAATATAAAGTATTAGTCAATTATAGAATCGGAAGGTTTATAATTGTAATTTTGATTCCACTAATAATTTATTTAGCGGAAGTTATTGAATTGTTTTGGTTTAAAAGGTTTTTAAACTCTGTTTTTAAATCTTGACAATTTCTTATGAATGTCATGAATCTAATTATCATTATAACATGAGTTCAAGTTGATTGGCAATAGTTTAAAGTGGATTCTGCTCCTTCCCACATTTTTCCACCATATCCCTCTCTTTAAAAAGCTCATTGCATTCATATAGATAATTAATTAGATAATTTAGTTTAATCTAATCATTTAAAAAATCAATTGCCTAGATATTAGTATTAGTTGATAATTGTCTAGTAGTTAATAGATCTCCGTGGGATCGACACTTGACTCATGCTATATTACAATAGAAGGCCTAGTACGCTTGCTGAAAGATGCTTTAAAATTCAATACTAATACACACAAGTTTTCTGGCGCCGTTGCCGGGGATTTATTAATATTAGACTACCTTCAGCTTTGCTAGTAGTTTAGGTTTGAATTTAGTTTGAAATTTTTCCTTTTCTCTTTGCAGGTTTTATGCGAAGAAGTAGAAGTGCTGAAATTCTACCTTTAGACCCTGAAATTGAAAGAACCTTGCATCAACAGAGAAGAAGGAACCAAAGAAGTGGAGCAATGGCAGAAAATCAAGGAAACAATGATAACAATCAGCTGCTCCCGCTCCAAGGGCAATTTGAGTCTATACAGTGCCTACTATTCAAGATCCCGCCGTACGAATGCCCACTGTGGAGGCTAACAACTTTGAGCTTAAACCATCCCTGATTCAAATGGTTGAGTCACATCAATTTGAAGGATATCCAATGAGACGCCAGATGAACACCTTGCCAAATTTCTTCAATACACCAACACTGTCAAACTTAATGGTGTAAGAAACGAAGTCATCCGACTTCAGCTTTTCCCTTTTTCTCTTAGGGATAAAGCTTGGCATGGTACAATTCCCAACCTCCAGATTCATCACTACAAATGATCTGACAAAGAAGTTTCTGAAGAGATTTTTCCCTCCAGCAAGGACCGCCAGATTAAGAAATGAAATTTCCAACTTCACCAAATTCCCTGGAGAATCATTATATGATGCTTGGGAAAGATTCAAAGAGGCGGTCAGAAAATGTCCACACCATGGTTTACCCGATAATCTACTAATTGAAAATTTCTACCTCAGTCTTGATGAAGCTTTAAGGTCCTTAGTAGATGCTACATCGGCGGATCACTGATGGGAAAAACATATGAGGAAGCTAGTGAGATTATTGAAGAATTAGCTTCCGCGCTCATAATTGGAGTTGTGAAAGAACAAGATCTAAAGTAGCATCTTTGGAAGACAAAGAAGATATCACAACTCAAGGCTCAAATGGCAACCCTCATCACTCAAGTAAGTAAACTCACAACTACAAATACTTCCAATAAAAAACAACAAGTGTTTTGTTGTGAGATTTGCTCAGGACCACACTCCTCTTTTGAGTGTCCGCATGGATCATCTTCAAATGATGAGCAGCTCAATTATGTGGGAAATTTCCAAAAGGGTAATTTTGGAAAACATATCATCCGAATATGCGAAATCATCCCAATCTGTCATATCGGAATGATGCCAATGTTCTAAAGCCACCACCTGGTTTCCAAGGACAAGGATATGTAAGAAATACCCCACCTCAACAGCAGATTCAATCATCCACTGATGCATTACTGAGGGATTTCATTGTCACCACAACAAACTCACTCAACAATCAGAATGCATTCATTCAAGATTTGCAAGGGAAGCTCCATCAACTTGCACAACAAGTGAGTAATAGACCATCTGGGTCTTTACCAAGCAACACGAGGAGAATCGCAAGTCTGTAAATGCAATCACCCTGAGAAGTGGTAAGGAGATTGCTCCAGTTGAGGAGACTATCAAAGATCATGAGGAAAAAGATCAAGAGGAAATTCCACCACAAAACAACAAAGGGAAACGAAAGGTGGAGGACACTATTCAAAAACCACCTGAGGTGAAATCATATGTTCCTCCCGTCCCTTTTCCAGGAAGATTAAAGCAACAAAAACTTGATGAGCAATTTTCAAAATTCCTGGATGTTTTCAAGAAGCTGCACATCAACATTCCATTCTTAGAAGTATTCAAGGAATGCCTTCCTATGCAAAATTCATCAAAGAATTGCTGTCTAACAAGAGGAAGATTGATGGAAATGTGGTACTCACTGGAGAATGTTCCATGATCCTACAAAAACATACACCCAGTCTGCCCACTAAACTCCGAGATCAGGGAAGTTTTACTGTTCCTTGCACCATTGGTGATTGTTATTTTGATAAAGTTTTAATTGATTCTGGTGCAAGTATCAACTTAATGCCTTCATCGGTATTTCAAAAACTAGGACTTGGAGATTGTAAGGATACACATGTAACCTTGCAACTTGCTGATAGAAGTGTAAAATACCCTAGGGGTATTGTGGAAAATGTCCTAGTTAAAGTTGACAAATTCTTTTTCCCTGTGGATTTTGTAGTCTTAGACATGGATGAAGATAGGGAAGTTCCCATGATCTTGGGCAGACCGTTCCTTGCAACAGAAAGCACTAATTGATGTGGAACAAGGGCAGCTTACATTACGGGTGATGGATGAACAGGTTACTTTCAATGTCTATGAGGCAATGAAGAAATTTGATGATACTGATGCCTGTTACACTCAATACCATTGATGAGCTGGTTTCTGAGTCGCTTGAGGAACAAACTGGTGTGGAGACTATGGAGTCCGTCTTGAGAGACGTGGACAATTGGAGTGATGAAGAGGATGAAGAAATACTGGAAGATGTACCAATGATCAAAACCAGATATTATGAATCTTGGGTACAAATGAGCAGAAGCAAGTTCCATCTTTGACACACCACCGACCTTGGAACTTAAACCACTTCCTGACCATCTGAAGTATGCTTTTCTTGGAATTGGCGATACTTTGCCAATCATCATTTCATCTGCATTGACAAATGAACAAGAACAACAGTTGATTGAAGTGTTGAAAAAGCACAAAGAAGCAATCGGATGGACCATTGCTGACATTAAGGGTATTAGCCCTATGATTTGCACTCACAAAATTCTTATGGAAGCTGAGTGTAAACCTACAGTTCAACCACAAAGGAGACTTAACCCACACTTAAAGATTGTCAAGAAAGAAGTTTGAAGCTACTTGACGCAGGTATCATCTATCCTATCTCTGATAGTAAATGGGTTAGTCCGGTTCAAGTAGTGCCAAAGAAAGGTGGTATGACTGTAGTGAAAAATGAGCAAAATGAATTGATTCCTACTCGTACTGTGACTGGGTGGAGAGTTTGTATTGATTACAGAAGTTGAATGATGCCACCCGAAAGGATCACTTTCCACTTCCCTTCATTGATCAGATGTTGGAGAAACTTGCAGGGCATGACTATTACTGTTTTCTTGATGGATATTCTGGATACAATCAGATTTCTATTGCACCCGATGATCAAGAGAAAACAACATTCACTTGTCCTATGGCACATTTGCCTTTAGGAGAATGCCCTTTGGACTTTGCAATGCACCTGCTACATTTCAGAGGTGTATGATGGCTATATTCTCTGATATGCTTGAGAATTTTATCGAGATCTTCATGGATGATTTTTCAGTCTTTGGAAAGTCATTCGATCTTTGTCTTGAGAATTTAGCCTCGGTTCTACAAAGATGCAAAGATACCAATTTGATCTTGAATTGGGAAAAATGCCACTTCATGGTGAGAGAAGGGATAGTGTTAAGTCACAAAATTTTTGCGAGAGGAATTGAAGTGGATAAAGCCAAAGTGGAGATTATTGAGAAGTTACCACCACCCACGACTGTTAAAGGAGTCAGAAGTTTTCTTGGACATGTTGGCTTCTACAGACGATTCATCAAGGACTTCTCCAAGATTTCCAGACCTCTTTGCAACCTTCTGGAAAAAGATGCAGTGTTCAATTTTAATGACAGATGTTTGCAGGCATTCGAATCATTAAAGGAAAAGCTCATTTCTACGCCAGTAATCATTGCGCCAGATTGGGAGCTTCCTTTTGAACTCA
The DNA here is from genome assembly GCA_024138025.1 of Combretum micranthum. Lineage (NCBI taxonomy): Eukaryota > Viridiplantae > Streptophyta > Magnoliopsida > Myrtales > Combretaceae > Combretum > Combretum micranthum. Next base: position 1,207,582 of record JAMXBD010000190.1, on the reverse strand, counting down.
TGTGTGATGCCAGCGACTTTGCAGTTAGAGCGGTACTTGGTCAGAGACGAGGTAAGATATTTCATATTATATACTATGCAAGTAGAACACTAAATGAGGCCTAGAGAAATTATGCCACTACTGAGAAAGAGCTTTTAGCTGTTATCTTTGCATGTGATAAATTTAGGCCCTATCTGATAGGTTCTAAAGTGGTAGTATACACTGACCATGCAACTCTCAAGTATTTGTTTGCTAAAGCTGATGCAAAACCTAGGTTGATTAGATGGGTTTTACTACTGCAAGAATTTGATCTTGAAATTAAAGATAAAAAGGGAACTGAGAATGTAATTGCTGATCATTTGTCTAGACTTGAATCTGATAGTTTAGACATTCCCATCAATGAGAAGTTCCCTAATGAACAATTGCATGCAGTAGAAATCCTAGATTTGCCATGGTATGCTGATATTGTGAATTATTTGATGAGTAAGATTATCCCATATGGTTTATCTTATCCTTAAAAAAAAAAAGTTTTTGCACGATGTAAAATACTATTTTTGGGATGAACCATATCTGTTCAAAAAATGTGCTGACCAAATTATTAGAAGATGTGTACCCGAATCTGATCAGCTGAGCATTTTAGAACACTGTCATTCAAAAGAAGCAGGGGAACTTTGGTGTTCAAAGGACTGCAGCAAAAGTGTTATCATCTGGATTTTATTGGCCTAACTTGTTTCGTGACTGCAGAAATTTCATTATGTCATGTGCTCAATGTCAAAAGACAGGTAACGTTTCTAAACGGCATGAATTACCACAAAACAATATTCTGGTAATTGAGCTTTTTGATGTTTGGGGGATTGACTTTGTGGGTCCTGTTCCCTCATCTTTTTCAAATAAATATATACTTGTGGCAGTTCATTACGTTTCAAAATGGGTTGAAGCTGTTGCTTTACAAACAAATGATGCCCGAGTAGTTTTAAAATTTTTGAAAAAGAATATTTTTACCAGATTTAGGGTACCTAGAGCTATAATTAGTGATGGGGGGTCTCATTTTTGTAACAGGCAATTTGAAAAACTTTTAGCAAAATATGGTGTTACACATAAAGTGACTACCCCCTATCATCCACAAACAAGTGGGCAAGTTGAAGTTTCCAATAGGGAGATAAAAAGGATTTTAGAAAAAACTGTTAATGCATCAAGAAAAGATTGGTCTTCAAAATTAGATGATGCATTATGGGCTTACAGGACTGCTTTTAAAACCCCTATTGGAATGTCCCCATATATGATTGTTTTTGGTAAATCATGTCATCTTCCTGTAGAACTTGAGCACAAGGCATATTGGGCCATAAAATTTCTTAACTTTGATGAAAAAGCTGCAAGTAAGAACAGATTGCTCCAATTGAATCAGCTGGAAGAATGGAGAAATGAGGCATTTGAAAGTGCTCGTATCTATAAGGAACGAGCAAAGAAATGGCATGATAGAAACATCATCAAACGAGAACTTTTTCCTGGACAAAAAGTTTTACTTTACAATTCTCGTTTGAAGTTGTTTCTTGGAAAATTACGGTCAAGATGGTCGGGACCGTTTGAGATTGCAAGAGTTTTTCCATATGGAACGGTGGAATTAAAAACTGAGGATGATCGGACTTTTAAAGTAAATGGGCAACTGCTCAAACATTACAAGAGTTTTTCCATATGGAACGGTGGAATTAAAAACTGAGGATGATCGGACTTTTAAAGTAAATGGGCAACTGCTCAAACATTATTTTGAAGGGGAAAATCTTGACAGTACTACTACTGTCATGAATCTCAAAGAACCATGATCAGATCAGGAAAATCGAGCTAAGCGACTTTAAACTAAGCGCTTCTTGGGAGGCAACCCATGTCTAATTTTAGAATAGTTTTATTTGTTTTTACTAACTTAGTTATTAGTGTGGCAGGTGATAAGTAAAAAAAAAAAGGTTGAAAGTCGGCTCAAGGCTGCCAGCCTTGAGCAAGCTTTGAGAAAACAAGGAAGGCCGGTTCAACATCGCCAGCTTTAGGCCGGCATACAGCAGTAGGTGAGCACCACAAAAGAGGCCGGCTTGGGAAAGGTTTAGGCCGCCGGCTTACATGCTGGCGTTTGAGTACAAGATTTACACCGGCAAGGGAAGGTGAAGGTCGTCGGCTTAGTGTCAGCGTATGTTGAAGATTTCTTGGTTTCTGAAAATTCTCGATCAAAGCCGGCATCTGAGATTATAAGCCGCCGGTTTTGTGCCGGCGTATCCACTTAAGCCGGCAGTGTAACTGGATAAGCGGCCAGCTTAATGCTCTCGGTATGTATATTTTTTGTTTACACTGGCTGTAAGCCACCGGCGTACATTGCAGAAATGCCGACGTAGGTTTGCAGATTGCTTTAAACAGGTACGAATCCTCTCTCTCTCTTTCATTCTCTCATACTCGCTCTCCCTCTCTCACTCTCAATCAACAAGTTTCATCCCTCATTCATCAATCCATTGTGTTTAGTCCATCTACCAAGTAAGTATTCAATGATCTCTACGCTTAATCATTTGTTCAAATCCATTATATTGCATTGATTATTTGGATCTGTCGATTTGGGTTTGATGATTATCCTTGATATCGATGTCGGCTATTGATGCATTTGATTGTTTGAATGATTTTTTATATGCTATTGAAGGAAGATTTCGGTTCCACACAATGACATTGCAAGATTGTAATGTGTTGATTCATGATTATTGTCAGATTGAAAAGTTAGGGTTCTTGAGCTATCTAAGTTGTCAAATTTCGAAATTTGGGGTTTTTATAAATTGATGGAACAGCTGCTGGATTAGATTGTTTTCATATTAGTTAGTAGCTCAAATTATTACATTGTGCTCAAATTTGTTCGAATTGAAGTTGGAATTTGAATTGTGCTCAAGTTTAATGAAAATTTCAGTATGAAAATGTTTTTAAGGCTTTTAAAGAAAAATTTTTTAAAAACATTTCTGTTTGAAATTTTGAAAATTTCAACGTTCAATTCTGAGCTGGCAAGCCTAAGCTGCCAGCTTTAATTATATTGTGCAAGTGTAAAATGATCCATGCAATTCATTGATTGATTAGCTCCACTAATTATATGCCTTGAAATAAAAATTGTTCAAAATAATGTTTTAGGCATAAATTAGAAATTCATTGAAATTGTGCATTCCTTAATACTAATTGAATTCAAATTATTTGTAGGAATGGCTCCAAAACAAAAGCGACAAAAGACCACTGACGCCACTACATCGAGTTCAGAGAACCGAAATCTGCTGTCTAGTCAGCAGTATGCAAAAGATAGAAAGAAGAGGCTTGTCAAGAATGATTTTTTAAATATCCAGTATTTAGACTGGTGCCTACTGGATGAATTTGGGATCATTGACCAGGTCAGGGAGATTATTCAAGATCCAGCATGGCTCAGACTGTTTGATTTTCGGGAGCCGGCATACAAGAACTTGACGATAGAGTTCTTTTCCATAGTGAAAAATATCCTAGACCGAGAGGAGTCCACTCTCCAGTTCCAGGCCTATGGACAGATCAGGGAGGTGAAATTGAAGCAGGTAGGCCACATCCTGAGACTGTATGATAGTGAGGAAGAAAACAGGAATTTGCCCAACAGTTGGCTAGTGGACATGACACAGGAGGCTTATTGGTTCCAGCTAGTTGGTCCTGAGAGATCAAATGAGCATTTTGTCCCATCCAAGTCACTGGCCACGTCATTTCGTACTGTCGAGCACAAGCTGCTCCACCACATTCTTGCACACACTCTGAGTTGCAAGAAGATGAGTCACATCAAGGTGACTACATTCGACATGTTTTACCTGTTTAGCCTTATTAGAGGCTACAAGATTGATCTTGGAATGGAGGTGGCGAATTTTATATACTGGCAGGCAGAGGACACGAGGACTTGAGGTCTGGGTTGTGGAGGCTACATTACACGGTTATTGAAGGGGATGAACATTTTTGAGCCTCCATAGGATGACGAGGTGTTTGAGTGCAAGAGGATTACATCTACACCATTCAGAGGTTGGGGATTATTGAAAAACCCCAGAGCAGCACAACCACTGGTATTAGAGGAGGTCGATATCCAGGATATCTTTCTTGAAGATGCCCCATTCGAGATGCCCCATTCGACATGCCATCCACATCCGCTCCTCCTCCTCCTACAGGCACTTCATCAGCGTATGGCATGGACCAGCTTAGGCTGGATGTTGAGGAGCTGAAGCGCCAGAGTCAGGAGCTCAGAGATAGTCAAGAGAAGGAAAGGAAGAAGAGCAAGAAATTTAGGAAGACTATCTTTGAGGCGTTGAAGATGGCCATTTGCTGCATTAGCCCAGAGACAAGGGCTGGCATGAGATATCAGACTTCATCTGAGTCACATCACTCAGATAGGCTCAGTTCAGAGCATACACGGACAGCCAGCCTAGGAGACCAACAGAGACATACTCCTGAGGGTAGCAGCAGATAGAGTCTAGGACCAGAGAGCTAGAGACCCTGCTAGCTCTCAATTTGAGCTTTATTGTTTTTATTTTTATTGTTATTGGCCTGTATATTTATTGAGTACCCAAGTTCCTGTGGGTGAACTCATTTATTATTTTTCTTCTTTTATTTTTATTTTTTTGTTTTTCTTTTGTAGTGATTACAGGAAACAAGCAAAGCAAACTCACTTGCAATGCAAATTTTGATGACTATGAATCGACTAACTTCAGGAAGTAATATCCAATTCATTTTTCATTCCTTTCCTATGTTTTTATTTGTTGCAAAACAGTGAGGACACTGTTTGGTTGAAGTTGGGGGAAGGGATAGAATTGCATGAAGTGTTGAAGTGATGAATATGATCTGTTGACTGTTGCTGTTATTTATATTGAAAATCTCCACCTTGTATTTTTGGTTTGAAAGCAAATCATGAGGAAATTCTGCCAAAATTTTTTCAAAAATCTCTTGAAATTGGAGATAGTACAAAGCAAAGAATGAAAATCAATGAAATTGACTTGTGAAAGTATCTTACTCACCTGCTGTTGTGATTGGTTTACTAAGTTAAATTAAGTTGTAAAATCCTTAAGAAACAAGTTTACTTTTTTTAACTTTGGAATTGGAAATTTAAGAGCTGGTCGAGTCCTTTTGTTGAAAAATAAACAGGTCTACTTTGGAAATTTTAGTTTTATATATTCTTTGAATTTTAACACTTAGTGAAAGAGGTAGAAGAAACTTTTAAACTTAGTGATCCTTCATAAAAATAAGTCTTTGATATTGTATTGCATTCAAAAAGAAAGAAACAAGCATAGCCACTACTCCTCTGACTTGAAATTTTGAGTTATGAGTATCTGAACTTGAACGTTAAAGTGAGGAAGAGTTTTTAGGGGTATTTTGAAACCTGGTCACTTAGGTGATGAGCCTGGGATGTGCCAACTCAATGAACTCACTGTAACGAGAAGGGAAGAATGGCAAAAGTTCAATTCATGAGCTTTGAAAAGCAAAAAGATGGAGGCAAAAACCTCCCAACAAGAAAATAAATGCTTGAGAAAGAAAAAGAAAAATGAATGCAAAAATGCAAAGGAATTAGACTTATAATAAAGAAGGAGAAATTCTAAGGAAAAAGTAGATACCACATGCTTTCATTTTGTGTTACCTAGAATATATATACAAAAACTAGAAATCTAATGGAGTTTAAATGAGTATTTTTCCTTAGTGGATTGAGTATTTGCTTTTGAATAGAATGTTCCTTTGTTAAAAGTTAAGATTAAAACTTGTTTTGTTTGGATTAACTCCTAAATTTTGATTATAGTACTCTAATTGCAAGAAATTGGTATGGTTAGAGCAATAGATACAAGAAAAACAAGTTAAAGAAATTGAGATTAAATTAGAAAATTGTACTATCTATAAAGAGATTTCATTTTATTCTTCATTTTGCTTGAGGACAAGCAAAAGTTCAAGTGTGGAGGAATTTATAAGATCATATTTTATACAAATCTTCATGATCAAAAGAGCTAGAATGGATATTTGTTTTGATTAAATTTTATGTTTCAGGACTAATTTGGATAAACAAATCAAAAGAAGAGAATTTGAATCGAAAATAGGAAAAATTGAAGTCAAGGCTGGCAATTCAACATTCAAAGCCGCCGGCTTTTAGATGGCGTAAAACTCAAGGCCGCTGCAGCACTGCCAGCTTTGCCGAGCATAAATCTCCACTACACTCAAAGCCGCCCCAAAGTTGCGGGTGTAGAAGATGAAGAAGCCAACGTACATGAAAGCCGACAGCCCAGAATTGAAACATCACCAGCTTTGAAGGAGTTACATTATAAGCCGGCACTTAAATCGCCGGCTTTGAGCCAGCGTACGTCATAGATCTGAAGCGACATGAAGATATCAAAGGCTTGGAGGAAATTGAAGAGATAAATCTATTGGAGTATCTACGCCGGTGCCCAAGCCGCCGGCTTAGGGACAGCGTTCGAGCAAAATTGATGCAACGCTTCATTTCTGACCACATATGCCGGCTAGATCCATATCTAAGCCGCCGGCGTAGAAGCGGCCTACATATGTAACTGATATTGAAGGCTGCCAGTGCACTGCCTGCGCAAAGGATAATTCGAAGATACACCGCCTGTAAGCCGCCAGTGTAGGATCCATAACTGCCGGCGTATAAAGTGAAACAGCAAAGTTCATTTAATGTCTTGAACGAAATTTTTCCTATAAATAGGGGGTCTTCTACTCTGTTTCAGAATCATCCAATAATCCAATCATCCAATCCACATCCCTAGTAGCTCTAGAATACATTACAATACATAGAACTAGGCATTTCATAGAGATTTTTGAAGAGATACTTGAAGATATTCAAGAATTTGCAAGTGAAGCTTTGGTATTTTGAATTGGTGATATCTAATCTTATTTTTTTATGCAATTCATATATCTGAATATTTTGATCATAATGAAATCATTTGCAATTTCTTATCTGATTGTTGAATCATCATCCATGAGTAGCTAAATTCTTTGTATGGGAAGTTGATGAAGCTTTAAACATGCTAAAATAATCATTGAATCCATGTTATAAGATAGTTAGAATTATGAGATATTCATATTGAGTTCTGATTATTCATCATATCTTTGGTGTATAAGAATTCTAATAACTCGGAAGGGAAATTAGGGTTCATATGAATTCATAAATTGATATTAAATTACAATTGCGGAAGCGGCGGAATTTAATCTAGTTTAGAAGTTGTCCATGAATATTAATGAAATTTTTATGTTGATTTTTCACTAAGGAATTAGGGGATGTTAATATAAAGTATTAGTCAATTATAAAATCGGAAGGTTTATAATTGTAATTTTGATTCCACAAATAATTTATTTAGCGGAGGTTATTAAATTATTTCGTGGTTTAAAAGGTTTTTAAACTCTATTTTTAAATCTTGACAATTTCTTATGAATGTCCATGAATCTAATTATCATTATAACATGAGTTCAAGTTGATTGGCAATAGTTTAAAGTGGATTCTGCTCCTTGCCACATTTTTCCACCATATCCCTCTCTTTAAAAAAGCTCATTGCATTCATATAGATATTTAATTAGATAATTTAGTTTAATCTAATCATTTTAAAAAGATCAATTGCCTAGATATTAGTATTAGTTGATAATTGTCTAGTAGTTAATAGATCTCCGTGGGATCGACACTTGACTCATGCTATATTACAATAAAAGGCCCAGTACGCTTGTTGGAAAGATGCTTTAAAATTCAATACTAATACAGCACATCAGTGTACAATGTTATAACTGTAAGATTTTGCAATTGAAGAGTTTGAATTTCTTCTATATAAGATAGGTTTTCTTTATAGGAAAGAGATATACGAAAATTGACAGTTCTGAATTTCCTTGTAATAATTTAAGAGAGAATTTGAGAGATTGAAGCTTTGTATTAAGAAGATTTTGTAAGTGAAGATTTGAACAATTGAATTGGTGATTTCTAATCTTATTTCTTATGCAATTCTTTTATTTGATTTATTTGTTCAATATGATATCATTTGCATTTTCTTACTTGATTGTTGAATCATTCATGAACAACTAAATTTTACTTGTGGGAAGAGATGAAACCCTAACCTTTGCTAAAATGATCTTTGAATTTATATTATAGGATTGTTAGAATTATAGAATATTTTTTTTTGAATCCTAATTATTTATCTTGTTTTTGTATGAAATTGGATTGATAAGAATCTTGATAATTTGGAAAAAGAATTAGGGTTCATAGAAATTAATAAAATAAGATTAAACAACAATTGTGGAGCGGCGAAGTTTAATCTAATTTAGAAATTGTCTCATGTGATTCATGCAATGTTTTAATTTAATTTCTTACTAAGGAATTAGGAGAAATTGATTTAGGACATTAGACAATTATAAAATCGAAAGATTTATAATTGTAAATTCGATTCCATTAATAATTTATTTAGCTGAAGCTATTAGATTATTTTGTGGTTTCCAAAAACTTGTAGTTTTAGGTCTTGACAATTTCATATAAATATCTATAATTCTAACTATTCATATAATAAAATTTCAGTATGATTAGCAAAGATTTGGATGGATTCTGCTTCTTCCCACATTTTATTTAATATATCTTTCTCATTCTCACATTTCGTACTTGTGCTGCACCCATTGTTAGAAGTAGAATAGATAATTATAAAATCTTAAAATCAATAGGCTAAATATTAGTTTAAATTGATACCGGTCTAGTAATTATATGAATTCCTCGTGGGAACGATACTCGACTCATTCTTCTATATAATTTGATTCGATCCAGTATACTTGCTGGTATTAAACCGTGCTTTACTTATCTATACATTTCAAGCGGATCACAACGCCACATAAGAATCGTCAGGGTGCTATGTTGACATCATTGGTACTTCGAATCCACTATTTATAGTCAAACACAATTAGTAAATCATATATGAACAATCTAATATTAGTTAAGTCCATTTAAATTTTTATTGTAAATACACACTTATAGGATACAAAATATTCATGTAGCTAGTATCTAAGTCTTGAAGGATAACTAAGTTTCCAAGTTCTTAAATCATAATCATTAATTATCATAATCTATTTTAGCATTTACTATAAGTTTAACATAATTTATTATTCATTTATTTCACTATATATAAGCTCACTTGATAAAATTCTACATTTATGATTACTCCTCTTAAATAACTCCCTTTTGGTTGTGTCTTAAGTGTTTAAGAAGTATTAAATTGAATAAATATTGATTTGAAATGCTAAAAAAGTGTTTGGAGCAGTTTGGTGATACTAGTGAAAAAGGTCTAAAGCAAGTCAAAGTGGTTTAAGTATCTTTTCGCAAATAGTCCAAAACAACTCAAGTTATTTCTTAAGGTATGATCTAAAATTCAAAGGGGAAAGATTACAATGCCTTCAACATTGAGACACAATTACAAAATTTTTGTAGTCCAATATAACTATAGTATTCCTATTATATTATGCTATTTTAGTAAAGGTGTTGAATTTAAGACGGGACCCTATGAAGCTATGATTGGGCACTAATATGAAAACTATAACTAAGAGGCCTGGTGATATGCCTAAAACCTTAAGCACAACGATCTCAATTGAGCACGCAGCGGATCTCAATTTCAAAAGCTCAAACAACATAAAAATGGTGTTTTATGGGTTTTTGTAATTTGATTGCAAGGAAATAAAATGGATATGAATGGCATTGATAAGGATATTACGCACCAAATCAACCCGAGCTATGCTAGCCCTGATTCAATATGACGCATGAATAGGGTTCACAATTTGTTTGCTGCAATCACAAGGATTGATAAGAACAGTGTTCACCATAATTCAGTTAAGAATTGATAAGAACGGCAACTCGCTACAATCACATAGGGGATTGATAAGAGTAAAACATAGAGAAATCTCTAATAATAATGTCGAATATCCAAAAGCTAATGAGTCTCTTACAAGAGGGGTATTTATAATAGTCCCCAAAACTCTAACAAATAAAAGAAGGAAAACTATTAAATAAAAACATCTAAAATCCTAAGCTAGCAAGATAGGTTGCAAGCCTAAAATGTAAGCTGTCGGCTTACAATGGAAAAGCAGCCAGCAATCGTACTTGGAAAACTTCGCATACACATTGTGTTCTCTTAAGGTTTGTAATGCCATGCGTAGGTGTTCTTCATGTTGCTTGTGCGTCTTTAAGTAGATAAGGATATCATCAATAAAAACTATAACACTTATCTAAAAACACTTATACACTCGGTTCATCAAATCCATGAATGCAGCAGAAGCATTTGTTAACCCAAATGACATCATTAAGAATTCATAATGTCTATATCATGTCCGGAAAGCCGTTTTAGGTATACCTTCCAGCTTAACCCTTAGATGATGGTATCCTGATTGAAGATCAATCCTTGAAAACACACTTACTCCTTGTAGTTGATCAAACAGATCATCAATCCTAGGGAGCAGATACTTATTTTTTATTGTGACTTTGTTTAGCTCCTGGTAGCCCACACATAACCTCACCAATCCATCTTTCTTCTTAATAAACAAAACAGGTGCACCCCATGGTGACACACTTGGCCTTACGAATCTTTGATCCAAAAGTTCATGTAATTGTTTCTTTAACTCCTTTAACTCGACAGGAGCCATGCGATAAGGCACTTTAGATATCTGTTCCGTATGTGGTGCCAGATCAATCTCAAAGTCGATCTCTCGCTTTAGGAGTAATCCTAGTAGTTTATCAGGGAAAACATCCGGAAATTCATTAACAGCTGGTATATCCTCAACTCAAGGCAACTCTTCCTTATTTTCCATCGCACCAAAAGAACTTTCCTTTTTGGTCTTGACCTCTTCATCTACAAGGAGGTCAAATGAACTTAACTCAGTTCCTCTTGATTTTGTTGTTTCTCCTTTAAATTCAACATCCTTTCCATCCAAGTCCTTAAACTCCACTTTATTCCTTCTACAATCTACAATAGCCTTAACAATAGTTAACCAACTCATACCCAAAATCACTTCATATTTACTCATTTCTAAAACAATCAAATCACATCTTGTGTAATGTCCTTGAATCACTATTAGGCAGTCTTTCAACACCTCCTTAGTTATTACTACATTTCCAGTTGGAGTCTTGATACGAAAGTCGAAGGTGGCGGTGGCTATTGGTAATCCAACTTGTTTCGCCTGGCTGGTGGTGATAAATGAGTGTGTGGCTCTAGTGTCGAACAAGGTATAAGCAGTCGTCTTATCTACTAATATGTGTCCTGTATTCAATATGACTAATTATTATCCCAAACCATTTTAGTCTATCCCCTAACTTATTCTTAGATTACTATACTTACTTTTCCTTTTTATAACCCTTGGATCATAAATAATTTATAATCATTTGAAAAACATAAATAAGGGCTGGAAGACTAACCTATCAAGAGTCCAAAATCTTGGCCATCATCTTCCTCTAAGGCAGCCAATTCATAGCCTTCATCCTCAGCTTCCTCACAAGCCCATTATCCTTCTAGATCATATATCCTCATGCCATGCATAGCCGATCCGGAATGGCTGCTAGGGTTTCCACTATTCCCATTTCCGCGTTTTACTGAGGATGATCCTCCAAATGTCCTGGTTGGGGCACCCGTCCTCTGTGGGCACTCGTTGGCAAAGTGTCCAACTTGCTTACAGATAAAGCAAGTGGTGGTAGCCTTCTTAGGGCACTCGGAGATCTTGTGACTTGCCTCCCCACAGAAATAACACTTGTCCCTGAATTGCGAACATCTCCTAGGTAATGCTTTCCCTTGCACTTCCAGTAACTTGGGATTTTAGGAATATTCTTTCCCCCATTTCCCCCACTTGTATTTTCTTTGAAGCTATAGAGCGGCTAGAACCTCTTTTAGGGATACCTAGAACTTGACTCCCTATAAAACTTTCTTCCAAACACAGAGGGTATTCTATCTACGGTCTTTGTTTTTCTCTTTTTGGCCCCTTCAATAATTCAAGCTCTTTCAACTAATTCCCTAAAAGTCCTTATGTCGAATTCCTCAAGTCTCACTCTCATATCCTCATCCAATCCATTCAGAAAAACTTGTCTCTTTAGTTCCTCACTATATTTGTACGAGTAAGGGGCATACTGGAGCAGCATATTGAACTCGGTCTCATAATGTTCTACTGTGAAGCCTCTTTGTGATATGTGCAGAAAATCCGCACTATACTGTACCCGGAGACTTCCAGGAAAGAAATGCTCAAGGAATTCGAAGCGGAACATCTCCCATGTAATAGGTGGCATAAATTCTCTTCTCTTAGATTCCTACCATACTCTTGCATTCAGCCTTAGCAGGTATGTGCCATAATTAACTCTTAAGTGGTGGGGCACTTCGAAGGCATCAAACAAACGTTCTATTTGGGTCAACCAATCCTTGGCCTCATCAGGTTTTCCAAAGGCTCCCTCATAGTATCTATTACTCCTAATGAACTTGGGCAAAGAGCTCTTGTACGACCTTGGGGGTGGTGGTGGAGGTAAGGGGATAGTGTAGGATTGAGCATTTTCAGGCATTGGCATGGCTACAGATGCCTGTTGCACTGAGGGTAGTAGAATAGGTGTTGGGGTAGGAGCGGGAACAAGAGTAAGGTCGAATGGCCTCAAGCACTTGTGCCAGTTACCCTAAAGTCACTTGTAAAGCGACTTGAACGTCGGCCATTTGGTTCATTTGATGCGCTTTGCTCTTCTCGTCTCCTTCCTCTACCATGGCTGTGTTATGTTTTATTTAGCTTAGTTAAGCAATCTTCTAGTAACATTATTAACATTTTATATCGAGATTTGAAAATGTCGGAAATTCTTGTACAAGCGAGTAATATAAAAGCAAAGTATAATTTGAAAAACTTAAATAAAGAAATCTCAACTTCATAAAACTTAAACATAATTTTTTCATTAAAACTTCAATTGCAGGTACCTTTACATTGGTATTGAAAACAAAGCATAATGATTCAAAGCAACACAACATGAAACAACCATAGACAACATCTCGGAATAACAAGAGCTACTATGACTTGTTTTTCAAGGTCGCGACTACAAAATTCAACTTGGACTTGTGGGTCAAAACATAGGTCTCGCTTCCTTGCTTTAATCCTCACACTCTCTTTTTTGTAAACTACTTCTTCTCCTCCTTCATCCTCATTTCCTTCAGATGAATAACAACATCATTCTCTATCTCATCCACTTCTTTCTCATGGGATGGGCAACTGATTTCACCTGGTGGAGGTGGCTGGGCCATATCGGTGGGTGGAGGTAATATTTCCCCATACACTCCCCACTAAAAGAAGTGACTTTGAGCATCCACTCGAAGCCAATCGGTGTGATCCCCCAACAAGTCATGATCATAAAAAAACAAATATCCAATTGCGTTCTAGGTTTGAAAATCGGGAAAAGTCGGTTTTCCTTCATTCCTTAACACAAAAGTAGCTTCCTGCAACATGGGTTGCCCTAACTTATAAACAACAATCCTCTTTAATGCATAAATCACTTCAAGCTCTGACCAACATTTCTTCCTCAGAGGGCAATACTCTATGTCGGTCACTACTTTGTGCCACTCGGTGTTCAGCAATCCTCTTTTCCATAAATTAAACATCTTTCAGATTGACCTAGGACAGCCAGCTAAAGCAAAGTCTTCGCAAAAGACCCCAATTCCTAAACGGTACTCAACTAAAGACTCATTGGGTTGCTTACACATTTGCCTTGCCGCTGTGTCGGCTTCACCAATAATAAGCTATTCACAAAAGAAGAAAGGATTAGAATAGAGGAACCCATACTACCCATGTTATTCTTATGCAAGCCTTCATTATTTAATTCTCACCTTATCTTAGACTTTTCTTTTTATTTCTCCTTAAGTCTATTATTTAAAACTATGATTGTAGATTCTTAACCATGCTCTGATACCAACTTAAACTGTCACGCCCCAAAGGGTACCCTAAACGCAACAATTCGCCATACTTGATATCTAAACTAAAGTATGACAACCTTACTCACTCCATGAGTTTAAACATAGGGTGCAAGGCTCACGTTCAACATATAGACAACCATACTTTGAATCGAAATAGCTTAACAAGACATACATAGCAATAAGAATGTAAATCATAACAATTATATCCATATTTAATCTATTACATGATCAAAGGGGCATACTCCTAACAAAATATTAAGAGTTCTTAAATTTTCAAAAGTCTCTTACAAAAACCATTATATATATATCGATTTAGGAGATTCAACTAGAAGTCTATGCCTATATCTAGGTCCCGACTTCTTCAAAAAGCTCCTTAAGTTCCAAAAGTTGTACCTGAGGAAAGTGGCCTCTCAGGGATAGCCATAGATATTCATGCTGCAATAGGAAACTATTAGGGTATAAGCTTACGAGCTTAGTGAGTTCCACTTCCAAAATTAAATGCTCAACAACAATATATAACAAACAAGTCATTAATAACCATATCAAATGCACAAACACGTGAGCATACAATACATAAGACCATCCGAAGTCTTATATTGAATGGATTTATGCCCTCCATTTGGGGTTAGGTGTTTCAGGCCCATACGACCAAAGATTTTAATTTTTCTCATTTATATTGTGGTTGATACAGGTGCCCACCCACACACATTTTCAATTCTGGCCTATATGCCAACATTTCAATTTCTGGCCATTACGCCAACATTCTAGTTTATGGGCCCTTCGTTGCCCAACTATTATAACTTCTTCTCACAAAGGTATTATAACCTATGCAATGTGACTCACATATGGTACGCATGACCAATTTAATTATAAGATCATGGCATATTAATTTAACAATTTATGGGTGATCATAGATATTGCAGACAATTCATTTTTATACTAGGTCATACAAATATTTACAACAAGCTCATTTCGATATTCTTATCATCAATTCACTAATGTAGAAATCATATACACACAATCAAATTTTTATCTTGTCCTAATTCTAATACCTAACATTACAAGCACAAGCACAAGCATATAATTTAAAGATAGTGAACTCACTTTACCATGGTGTGAAAATCCACTCAATCGTAATAGTCCTCGGGAAGGTCTAGTCCGTCTCCCAAGTCTCCTAATCAAAAGAAATAACTCTAATGAGTATTTCTATGAAGTTTGAATGAACTTATAAATTCTATTCTAACAAGTTCATCAAAATTCGCCTAAGAGGAAACTCCAAGTTAAAAGGGCCATAACTTGGTCATTTTAACTTGGAATTTCATATGTTATATACGAATTTCTACCTATTCGATGAGAGCTATCTATTTCTAGAGTTATTTACAAAAAACAAGATCGATTGATCCATGAACAGTAGGATACAAAATATTACACGAATTTCCCATTCCACAATTTAACTCCTAATTTCAAAGCAAGCATCATACTAAAGCTTCGATAGATACTTAGCTATCATTATATCTTGTAAGACTCTATTATATACATATATAACTCAATATCATGCATGATTTATGGGTGTTGGTAATTCTAATTTCTCATGTACTTAGATAATGTCAAATTGAATGTATAGGACATTATTTTCCTAACTTTGTTTCTACAAGTGCATTTTGTATATATGCAATATCTACAAGCTATTGTCATGAAGGTTATGAGATGAACTATCTATATGTACATTCTTAATGGTATAGTACCAAGAATTCTTTTTGAAAAACTTTTGCTTTGCAAAACTTTTGAATTTACTAAACTTAAGAAAAATAGTTTTTCTTCTTTGTAAAATCACACTTGCTTTTATCAAAACTCAATCTTGATGACCTACATAGCCATCACCTTCATTATTTCAATAAAAACCTTTATTTTGGGGTTAGAAAATAGATGTTTAAAAAGGTGGTTTACCTAATTACGAATTTTACAAAATTTTAGAGAATGAAAACATTGTTTAATCTATTCTTGGAAACTATTCCTTGTTATGGGATTATACTTTGATAAACCTCTTTTATCCTTGTCAAAATTTTTTCTTTATTACATA
This sequence comes from Combretum micranthum, assembly GCA_024138025.1. Taxonomy (NCBI): domain Eukaryota; kingdom Viridiplantae; phylum Streptophyta; class Magnoliopsida; order Myrtales; family Combretaceae; genus Combretum; species Combretum micranthum. The sequence continues at coordinate 1,191,586 of JAMXBD010000190.1, read as the reverse complement.
TATCCCCTAGGACTTTCATTTTTCCATAAAAATCATCATTTTGGCATTTGGAAATAGGTGTTTAAGTAGTGGCCATTTTCAAATCCGAATTTTGAAATTTTCATTTGAAGTTGTTTTCTTTGTAAAACTCCTTTAGTCTTTCAAAAACCATTTCCTAATCAAACATACTCCTTAAGGCTTCCATTTCTTTAATAAAAATCTTGTTTTGGAGTTAAAAAATGAGTGTTTACACTTCAAGCTTCCCTTATTAGGAATTTAAAACTTGTTATTGGGATTAAAACATAACTTTTGTAAACTTTTCCTTGTTTTGAAAATATTTCTTAGTAGATCTAAGCTTTACTCATCAAGATCACTCACTTATGATATCTAATCCCTAAGCCCTTCATTTTTAATGTAGAATACACATTTTGAAGTTGAAAAATAGCTTTTCTAAATATGGTTCCTTTTTTATCCGAATTTTTAAAAATTATTTTTGTTGAAACTAAGGTAGATCTTGAGCTTTCTAATATTTTCCTACTGTCATCAAGCTATTACAAGTTATTTATGAACATAAAACAGAAGCCTAAGATATTTATGAACTCAAAACAACTAGATCTAGTTTATTATACTAGTTATAAATGCAAAATCACTATGTATATTATGTGGATATGGCTAGATGATGAATATATGCATAAAATATTAATAATAACAACATATCTTAATAATAAAGCAAGATAATAGCAAAATAATCTTAAATAACAAGATCTACTATATTGTGATGGCGAGGATCTCATGTTCAAATGTTTTCACATACCTAGCTTAAAGCTCATGGGGATTTTTGAGTTGAATCACACATGATTGGTCTTGCCATTACATGTTTTTAAGATAATAAAGTGTAGTTTGGAACAAGAAAACTTGAAGAAATCAAAAGTGTGTATGTGTGTAGAGAGAGAGGGATGTCACGGCATGTAGAAGAGAGGAAGAGAGGGTTTTGCAAAAATTTTTCTATAGTAAAAAGGAAGAAAGAGAGAAAATGAAATGAAGTTGACATAAAGGGATACATATAGATAAGTGGATTAGGGTTTGCTCTAATTTAACAAAAGAAAATAAAACAAATTGCAGGGAGGGAAAGAGGGAGAAGGGGCATCGGTTTGCAAGAGAGGGAGAGAGAGAAAAGTGTGTTGTGTAAGTTTCAAAATTAATTAAGTAATTTAAGTAGTAAAAATTGTATTGAAAAAGTAAATTGTAAGGAAAATAATGAAATAGAAGAAATAAGTTGTAAGGATATAAGGAATAGGTTATGGGTAGTTGTACTTGGTGAATAGTGTGAAAGAAATAAAAAAGTAGATTAGACATTTGAAATATCGGTAGTAATAAAAATACAATAAAAAGGTTATAACTATAACTTTTGTAACCCGAAAAATTATATAACTGATATATTTGAAAAACTCATGAAATTACGATTCTAATGGCACTAATATCATATATTTAATATCTCGGCCCCATGACACACTTTTCAAAGTCTATATCCGATTGGGTTCAAAATAGATCGAAAATTCGCTAATCTGATCTTTTTAAGCACCCTAATATTATTACGAACCAAACTACACTCTTCACTCATATTTTGACTTCTTGGTTTAGGAACACGGGATTACCGGATCTAAACAATTAAAGCTTCCTGGGAATTTGTTGACTTAGGATCTCTGGTTGACTTTCCGGTTTAAGGTTTGAACTTGATATTACCCTAAAAATTAGGAGCTTACAATCATACATTCAACATTGCTTTTTGTTTTTCCATAATTTCTAATGCCACTACTTATAAGCACATTTAAGGAAACGAATTTAGTAAGAGATTAACTCACTCCATGATGATCGCTCCTAGTCGAAATAATCTTTTTCTAAAGGCGATATTGGTTCCTTCTTCAGCTAAACAAGATGAAATACCTAAAATAAGTCTTTCATAGAATTTCTACTTTAAAGATTCTAAGTCTATTCTTAAATTGAAGCAAAAATCGGATTGAAAGAAATTCCAACTTGAAATGGTCATAACTTGCTCATTTTAACTTGGAATTTCGCATATTATATGTTGTTTTCTACCTACTCGAAAAGATCTATCCATTTCTAAGATTATTGTTACTATAAAAGGTCATTTGGGTCTCGAATTAGAGGAGTACAGATCTACCACGAAAATTCCCTTCTTGAAAAACAACATTTTCTAATCCTTCCTTCACTAAAGCTTGTTTAAGTAAAACTCAAATATGTATATACTTGAAAAGAATTCCTTTAGGTATATAAATAGACTCATAACTTATGCACGATGCTATAGGTGTTGTCTTATTTAATTAATTTCCTTAAAACAACCTTTTCTAGGTTTTGGAAAAATTGGATTTAAACTTTACTTTTTGTGGTTGAAGTAACTTATAAATTTTTGGATGATCAAAATCTAATATTCTATATTTTGATTCTTTAGTTTATCAAATATCTACCAATTTTATTTCTAGGAATTGAAAAATAGAGTTTCCAAAAGTTTTCTTTAGTAGTACTTGATGAGTTTATTCTTTGAAAATTTATTTTCATTTTCCTTGTAAGTTGATTTTCTTGAAAACTTATTTAGCTCTTGGTTTAGAATGTTGGTAAAATAGTATCAAGTTATTTTCTATATATCAAGATTATGTTGTCATTTGAAAAGAAAGTTGCTTTAGACTTTGAAGAAACCTTTTTATCAATAGTTTGAAATTTCATGATGAGCTTATGTAAACTTTTAAAAGGAATTTATTTGAAAACATTTTTTTTCTAAGTCTTGTGAAAACCATTTATTTAGTGATAAAATTTTATTCTTTCATCAAAAAGATTTCTTTTTTATTTGGACAACAACTTATTAGCCATGCATGAATATGGTCATATAGTTTATAAAAGATAAAAATATCACAAGATAAGATAATAATAAATATAAGAAATAAATAAGCATATTAATAATAATTATCAAGCATTGGGAGCCTTAGCTTCTTTAAGGCTTCCCGGGACTAAGAATAGATTAGTCCCAAAAGAAAAAGAAAATTGTTTTGACTTGATGAGGACAAGTCTAAGACTAGAAAGACTAGTCTTAAAATAACTTGAAAGTAAATAAATTTGTAAGGAAAATAAATAAATTGCAAGAAAGGTAAATAAATTGCAAGGAAAGTAAATAAATTGCAATAACAAATGAGCATATTTGCTCTAAAAGATATATATAGATATATTTAGTTAGATATAGATATGAACAACATAAAGGAAAATAGATTTATGAACAATAACAAAGTATGAACATATTGTTGCTTTCCTAACCTCCATGGGTTTAGAAAACACACACTATGTTCATACTAAGCAAATGGACATATAGAAAACTTAGATGATTACCCATGGAAAAAGAAGAAACTAGAGAAAATTTTGACAGCTTTTGGAGAGAATTTTTTATAGTAATGGTAGTGTATGGAAGTTGTGAAAGAAATGGATGGTATTTATAGGAAAAGGTAGAGGATAATTTGTGTTAATTAAATACGTAAAAATTAAATTATTTATGAGTGAAAGAGGGAGGGGCTGGCACTACTTCATGGGGAGAGGGAGAGGGAAATTTTTTTTTTTTTTGTATTTTTGTTAATGAAAAGTGAGATCTGAGAGATATGAAGTTGTATTGGAAATGAAAATTATAAGAAAATAGGTGAATAGGTTGTAAGGAAAAGTAGAGATAGATGAATAGTAATGAATAGTGTAATGTAAAGTAGATATGACTAAGAAAGTATCGGTAGTAAGAAAATACACATATAAATATGATATCTGATATTTTTTGCCATTGAAAAATCATAAAACTGATATTTTTGAAAACCTTGTATTTTTACGAGTGTGTAACAGTATATCCAGAATATTTTTACTATTCCGAATCCTGGGACATGCTTTTCGAAAACTGTATTCGATTGGGCTCAAAACAAATCTTGGTTTGACTAATCTAATATTTTTAAGCTCTTTTATTCTATTACGAACTATTCTTCATACTAATCTCTTACTTCCTCACTTAAGGTTACGAACACGGGATTACCGGATTTAAACGGTCGCGTTTGGCTAGGGTTTTGTTGATTTTAAGGTTTCTGGTTGACCTTCTAATTATGGTTTAAGCTTAACAGATCGTAAAACTTTAGGAGTTCACAGCCTACTCTCCTTAAACATAGTTTTTTCCTCAAAAATTGAAGTTCATACCTGATTTTTCAAACAAACTTGGATACTTCTAGCGTATATCGCTTTCGGCTTCCCAAGTTGCCTCTTCATGTAAGTGATTTCTCTATAGAACTTTCACATACTTGATCTCCTTGTTTCGAAGCTTTTGCACCTTACGATCTAGGGTCTGAATCGGGTGTTCTTCGTAGATGAGGTTTCTTTTAGCCGTACTGGTTCCAACTCTGTGATTTTGTTAGGATCAGGCACTCGCTTCCGTAAAACCGATACGTGAAATACATTATGGATTCCAGATAAGTTAGGAGGTAAGGCTTGGAGATAAGCAAGATCTCCTACTTTTTCAAGTACCTTAAAAGGTCCAATATATTGTAGGCGTAATTTTCCTTGTGCCCAAACTCTATGAATACTCTTGATGGGATTCACCTTCAAATATACATGGTTTCTAATCTTAAACTCGAGAATACGTCGTTTCATATCCGCCCAGCTTTTCTGTCGATCTTGTGCTTCCTTTTTTCTTTGTTGAATGACTCGTATCTTGTCGGCCGCATCTTGTACTAATTCGGTTCCGAGGCTTAGCTTTTCCACATCGTCCCAAAATAGCTTTGACCTAAACCTTCTTCCGTACAATGCTTCATATGGTGGCATTTGAATTGTGGAGTAGTAACTGTTGTTGTAGGCAAACTCCACCAATGGTAGGTGTGCATCCCAACTTCCTTTAAACTCCATTACATAAGTGTGCAACATATACTCCAGAGTTTGTATTATTCTTTCCGATTGACCATCTGTTTGGGGGTGATAGGCAGTACTGAAATGTAGCTTCGCTCCCAAACATCTTTGTAAGCTTGTCCAAAACTTAGACACGAACCTTGGGCCTTTATCAGAGATGATTCCTGCGGGCACTTCGTGCAACCGTACTATCTCCCTCATATACATTCTGGCTAACTTATCCATGGAGTAAGTCATGTTGATTGGAAGGAAATGAGCTGTTTTCGGCAACCGGTCTATTACAACCCATATAGCATCATATCCAACAGATATTCTCAGTAGTCCACATTTCCACTCAAGTATTGGTACGGGTTTCAAGTGTCCTCCTAGTCTTTGCTGTTCCACTTTTACTTGTTGGCATGTTGGACACTTCATCATGAAATCGGCTGCGTCTCTTTTCATACCATTCCACCAATAGTGGCTTTTTAGATCTTGATACTGTAAGTCCCCAAAGTTTTATGATTGATTAAGCTTAAACCATAATCAAAAGATCATCTGGAAACCCTAAAGTCAACAAAACCCTAGTTAGACATAACAGTTTAAGTCCGACAATCCCATGTTCGCAACCCTAAGTGAGTAAGTAAGAGATTAGTATGTAGAATAGTTCGCAATGACATAAGGAAGCTTAAAAATATCAGATTAGCAAAATCGCAATCTATTTTAGACCCAAACAGATACAGTTCTTGAAAAACGTATCCTAGGGCCCGCAATAGTAAAAATATTTTAGATATACTGTTAGACTCGTAAAAATATAAGGTTTTCAAAAATATCAGTTTTATAATTTTTCGGTAAGTAAAAATATCATTTATCGTATTTATACGTGTATTTTCCTACTATTGGTATTTTATTAGTCATATCTACTTTACATTACACTATTCATTTATCTCTACTTTTTCTAACACCTACTCTTACACTCTATACACCTATTATCTTTACTTTTTACATTTCTCATAACTTTATATCACATCTACTTTACATATTATTACATTTAATTAACAAAAATACAAAAAATATCATCTCTCTCTCCCTTTCTCCAAGATGGCCAGCGCACCTCCCCCCCCTCACAAAACAATTTTTTTCAATTTTATTTATGTAAATCATGATAGACATGAATTATCCATGATATTAATTATTGTTTTTCTCTTTAACTGGATCTGGAACTGTGGTGATAGAAGAAGAATTAACAACATTTTCTTTTCTTGAATTCTCACAAGTGTGGTGGTATTCTTGAGTTGACATACATGGATCAAATTCTAAACTACTACCATGATATTGAAAGCTTTCATGTGATTCACCATACAATGAACACACTACTCAAGAAGAATTGGATGGATCAACATACTGATTTCCTATCAACTCTTCAATCATTACAAATTTCAATTCCACTGACATTAATGAAAATTTCCCTCCAACAGCTGACTCTATCATGATCTTATCATGAGCAACTATTCCATTAAGGAAAAAGTACAACTGAGACAAATCAGGTGGATCATGATAAGGACATTGACACTTCAAATTGCAGTATCTTCCCTAAGCATTTAACAAAGGCTCTCCCTCATATTGCCTAAAATATATTATCTCATCATGAAGTTTTGGATGACAGCAAAATGGGAAGACTAATGCTTGTTGATTACCCATAGCTTATCAACAAAAAACTTCAACCACCAAAAAAGAGAAAAAGAAAAATGAGTAGAATGTACAACAAAAATCAAATACTAGTATATACAGATATAGAAGAAAGAAAAAAAAATTATATATTTTGCAAATTTTGTTTTTTTAAAAAAAAAAGGTCTAGTCTACAAAAGTCCCAAAAATTGAAAGTAACACTGTTCACTCCCCAGCAATGGTGCCAAAAACTTATCACACTTTTTCTATATGTGCTTTTTAAAACTCTTTTTAGTTAATTTAAAATTCCTTTAAAAGCGTAATTTTTAACCGACAGTGTAGAGGGTGCATATACAATAATAATATATCGGTGAATACTGAGTCGAGTCCATAGAGAGTGAGGATTAGCTATCAATTGCATCAGTTCTAAATGTAGCTAGATAACTCAAAACTGTTTCTCTTTTTTAGATTTTCTTTTATAAGACTATATTATAGAAAAATCTTGGATTTCTAACACTTGTAAATTGATTAAGTTTAGATTCAACAGATCTAAACAATCAATCAATATATGCTATCAATTAGAAATGCAATTGCAAATCCAAATTGTCAATGGATTTGGTATTTCAATCAGTTAAGCACCAGATAACTCCTGCTTTTTCCAAAGTAAGTAATTATCCTAAATTAACCAATCAATCTTCCATATTCCTAGGAAAGTAACCAATCGACTAATTTTTGTAAATTACCAAACCTTAATTGAATTTCAGTCCATATCCCTATGTGATATGTAATCCAAATTAGATATTCATAAAAACGATTAGAAAATAATTTTTCAATTACAATCCTAATCTATTATGAATTCCAGATTCAATCTAAAATCCCTAATCTATGAAATAACATCATTAACTCGAATACATGCAAATGATCAATTAACAACGGGGATCATCATTCAAATAATTCAGATTCACAACTCAAAACCCTAATTAAAATCAAAAGAAACAAGTATCAAACATCATCTAATAAGTGGATATAAGAAAAAGAACAAAATAACCTTGTCAGTGGAATCCTGTTCTTGAATTTAAACACAAATGATGTCTTCCACTTGAAACTGGTATGAAATCCATAAACAAAATTAAAAGAAAAGATTAACTATTTTCTAAACCCTAATCTAGATCTAGGAGCTATGGAGAATTGAGAGAAATTCGTGCCTAAGGTTTTTACATTATCTAAACAAAATGCAACAAGAGGAATATATATGAAGAGTCGCAGTGGAGATACATCAAGATAGTACATCGGTGGCCTACTTTTGGTTCTTGTCGGCGTTTGTTGAAAATTATATTTCCAAGAACAATGTGTGACTGTACGCTGGCCGTTACACCAGCGGCGTTACTCTTCCAGTAGCCGGCGTTCAATTGAAAAATGCAAAGCTAACTTGTTTCATTCCTATACCGGCAGTGTAAGGCCGGCTTTAATATTTTTGCTTCTGTGGACATCCAACACCGACTTAAGGCCGACAATGTAGACATCCCATTTACCAACGTACGTTAAAAAAAAAAATTATAGGATCGTGTTCTGTCATGAACACTGGCGGCATGGCTTCTTCAAATGCCAGTATTGAATCAACTGATGATGTAGGCTGGCGACGTTACTTCCTATTTTGTCGACCTTCTTTTGATTCCTTTGCCAAATTTGCACAAATCTTCGTTATTTTTCTTGAACTTGTTATGTAAGTCCTCAATGATCTGAATTAACACAATAAGCATACTTAAGTACCAATTCCATTTAATTTCTTCAAAATCTATAATAGATAAACATAATTTGATCAATGAAAAATTGAGTGAAATATGACTTTATCATGTACATGCTTATTCCATTTTTATCTTTTCCTATTTTCTAGTGCTTCTATTGTACAAGCACATATATGAATAAGTAAAACAAGGAGATAAACTCACTCGGCCATTTCTTGAACTTCAATTGAAATAATCCTTAGGGAATGGTACATCAAATTCCTCATCACCTAAACAAAAGAAATACCTAGAATGAGTATTTCATATGGGTTCTAATTAAATTTCAACTCTATTTATTCTATTCGCATCACTTTTTCTGGTTATGGAAGTTTCAACTTAAAATGGTCATAACTTGCTCATTCCAACTTGGAATTTTACATACGAGTAGTTGTTTTCTACCTACTTCAAATGCTCTATCCATTTATAAGGTTATTTTTAACATTTAGGATCATTTACGTCTTAGAATCCTATAGGATAGATTGTGTCCAAAAGTTCCAAACCTTGATCATTTTCAAATTTTTACAATTTTACTTTATTTGGACTCTCTATGGTAAGTGAAAATACTTCCACTTTTAGAAATCAAATAGAAATAATAATAATTCATAGTATATGCATGATCTTAGTGATGTTTCTTAAAATAGAATTTTTATTAAAAAAATCTCTTATGGAAAGTGGAAAAGTAGAACTTTATGAAAAACAACTTTTGGACTTATAGCAAAATCTCTTTTTTCTAAAAATGTTGTGAATATGAAACTTAAAGAAAGTTATGGTTTAATATTTAGTTTAAAACTTTGAATATCTCATACTTACTTCAAAACTCCATTTAATAATTTATTTTTGCAAAACATGGAAATTGCCTCAAATGGTCATTTTTAGGAATTCCTTTAATTCTTAGCATTTTGAGAAATTTAGCTAAATGTCTTCTCCTAACTCTTTATTCTAAATGAAAAGATTTTCCATGTATTGAAAATAAAATTTTAGAAAAAATAATTTGCATAATAAATAATTATCAACATTTATGTTTTTGGAAAAGTCCATTTTGACATAGTAGCAACATTACTTATGATCATGTGTGCACATGAACTCAGAAATTTATAATATGAACACATAACTAAAATTATGAGTATGATGGTATTCATGAAAATTTAATTAGCAAAATCATAAAGCTGGTAAAACAATAACATGGCAGTCTTAGCTAGATATCAAGACTCTTCGAGACTTGAAATAACCCAGTCACCATATATAATAACAAAATCAAAGCATAAAGAATTGAGAAATGGAAGTTTTAGATTTTATCAAGGCTTTTCGAGACTTGAAATTTTCCAGTCTCATAAACAAAATCAAGATATATAAATAGGAAAAGCATGGAAGTCTTAGATTGGTGTTAAGGCTCCCTAAGATTTGAATTACTCCAGTATCCTTCAAACTTGATTTATTAACTAATCCAAGACTAAAATTGACTAGTCTTATATAAAATAAATTTAAGTGCATAAAAAAGAAGCATGAAATAAAAGAATTAGATCAATGAGCATTTAGGCTCTAAAAACATACATACTTATATATCTACATAAACATAAAACAAGTTAGATTAGTTAACAATATATGAACAACATGAACATGGCATGAATAGGAAATGATAGTAAACATTATATATTGTCTTATGTATTTTCATTCCTAGCATGACACATCATGGGAATTTATTTTGGAAAACAAATAAAGACATACACATACATGCCACATACATATAACATAGAGAGTATTTAGAATAATTATCTAAAGGAAGGTAAATATGTATGAGACAGAAAGGAAGAGTATTTAAGAGAAAATGTTGAGAGGAGATTTTGGAATAGTTTTATTATGTAAATGAGAAGTGTGAAAGAAGCATAAGGAGAGGTGACATTTTTAGATGAAAAATAGGTGAATTTAAGTATAAAAATAAATAAAATAGAAAGGAAAAAAGTAGGAGAGGTAAAGGGGGTGTAGGTGCCACTTTTTGTTTTTTTTTTTTGGGTGGGGGGTGGGGGGAGGAGGAGAGGGGAGAGAGTAAAGAAAAGTGAAAAATAAGTTAACTAATGTGTAATGAAAAGTTGTATTTGTAATATAAATATAAGAATGGATATGTAAGATGTAAGAGATAGGTTTAAGGAGAGTTGTAAAAAAAGGTATAATAGAATGAATAGTAATTAAATAGCAAACAAGACAATTAAATTACCAGTAGATATAAAAATACGCATATAAAAGTTATATCATGTTTTTATAACTCAATAAAATTTTATCTAATATTTTATAAATAGCTTAATATATTTCTAGTCTATATTGTTTGTCGAGATATTTTATCTCGTTTTGCATGTTAAGGGTTGAATAAAGAAACTGATCCTGTAAACGTTTGAAACAATCAAAATTTCATCAAAACTAATCATTTTAGGATATTCAAGTTTATCCTACTTTTCTAATTTATTTAACATTTTAGTGTTCTAAAAACTATTTAATTAGTTCTAGGGTTTCTAAGACTTCAGGTTGACTAGGTTTGACTTTAAGGCTCAGTTTCGGTTCCAACTCAAAACTTACTTATAAAACTACCGTAAAATCTAGGGGTTTACATTGTTTCGCCACACATATCATCTCCAAGTGACATGTGTAAGGCTTTCTTCAGTTAAGTGGGTTTCCAATTGAGTTTTAATTATGAACACTTATTAATTTTTAGGAAGATCAATAAAGTGTCGTTTGTAAATTCATCGTAGTTGAGATTGAAAGAAAATAAAGTATCCAAACATATTCAACGTTTTAAAGAAAACATTCCATAAACATCATAGCCCACTTGGGCAAAACATAGGTAAAGGAGCTAGACTTAAACCAGTTGCAAAGTTTGGCACTAGGCGTAAAATATGTAAAATAGTTCCAAGTTTATTGTCATCCATCATAAATAAGAAACATAAAAACTTAAAAAAAAATTCTTGAAGTTTCAAATTGTCTTCTACTTGTTTGGGTTACTCTCTAAACTCATCGATCCCAAAACACATGGAACCATAGTGGGAGTCCATGCACAAGCCCTCATTGGTACCTCAAATAGTGAAAGGTGAGAAATGGAGCACAGTGCACAGTAATCAAGCACATACACGTAGTCATGCACATTTACACTAATGCAACAAATATAAGTTAACTTTGATTAAATTTTAAGCCAACAAACAAGTATTCCCAGCATCCTAGAAATACTGACACATACAAGGGTACTCATGACTCTTGTCAAACAAAGGAAGTAAGGTTTCCTTAGTGAATCACACACCAAAACAGGGTTTAATAAGTCCCTACAACTTACCAAAAAGAAAATAAATAAATAGGCTTTTTTGGGTCATCCCCTCATAGGTTGCCACCAACAAGTATGGTCCATTATAACACTTTATACATGGTCTCATAATACCGTATAACTTGTCAAAACTTCATACTTGCTCCTAGTTAGCTACTCGATCTTGGAAATTTCCTCATCAACTACTTACCCACCCCAACCATGTATTCTATGGGGCCTTAAGTGCCTAAAATACTACATCATCCTGAAATTGCGACCAAACTTGCAACCTAATCCAAGGGTACCACTTCCTGGAGTAAGAGGTCAAGCAATAACCATCACTTAATTAAGTTGAGTTTAAAATCTAGTTATTAAGACTACCCTAAGAAGCAATACACATTTATCGCATACTTAATAGTCAGTTTGAGCTTCCTATCTCTTTCCAAGCTACGTATCTAAAATTTGTTCACAATTAAAGTTAGGTATTATTTCAAGATTAACTATCTTTAATCCATTTCCATTATTTGTTGCATCCACTTCAGTTTGGTTTAATCATATTTAATTAAAGATTGTGTTTAAGGGTTTATTTTAAGTCTAAACAAGAGTTAAGAGGGCTGCTTGGGCAGTGCACAAGCCAAAGTAAGGATATAAAGGAATACACAATTAGGTACATGACCTATGTATCTTGTTGTGTTCCCATGCATAACTAAGAACACCACCTGTGCATTAGTCATGTACCTCCAGAGTCATTAGGTAGAGAGAAACACGAGTGAGAGCATAAAGTCGTGTTTTAGTCGTAGATCTCAAGATAAGGTGTAGAAAAAGAGATACTCGGTTTGATACATAGTCTCTTGTATCAGCCGTGTATTCTTAGGTTTAAACTTTCGTGTAATAGATAGGAGCACGAGATGGTATATGTACTTGTGTACAAGACATGCTATTATGGAAACGATTGGATAGAGAGATTAGAGGGATGTACGGATAGTTGTATGACCCCATGTAATAACCATGTACTTTGAAGGTTCATTTGTTTTATTTAGTCAAATTATCTAGTTAATTATGGAGGTTTGAGTCGTTTTAGAGCCTAAGTTAACCGACACTTGGTGGACCATACTTTTGTGAGTCTCGATTCTTACCTTTCAGAAATAGATTCCCATAGTCCACTAATCTTGTATAGTCCCTAATGTCCTATTCCAATTATTAAGTATGGATTACTTTAGTTTGTGAGAGGCATTTTTAGACTTAATGTGTTTGGATGAAGTACATTGTGAATGGGCTATTAGTATTTGCTAAATTTGTGTTTTAAAGTTCTTGGAAAGTTACTTAGGATTAAGGGAAGAACTAAGTCAAGTTTTGTACAATTTAGATAAGGATTGAAGAAGTTATAAAGGAGCTGAAAAAGTCCATAGGTAAGGGTATTAAGCCGTATTCCTTTACATGTCTAAATACGTTACCCTATGTATTGGCCATGGACCACTTGGTTTTGTGGTTAGAAAGGTATACAAGATGATATACGAGATTGTGTATCCTCAATGTTTTTTTGGGAGACTTCAAGCTTAAGATCAGAGAGATATACAACTAAATACAAGATCCCATGTATTAGCTGTGTTTTTCTAGCATGTTTTTGGGTCAGAGGGTTACATGGCTTAATCCACAAGACTCTGTATTGACCTTGTTCCATTGGATTTTCATCCTTTCAAACTTAAACTTGCGTTTTTCAATGAAAGGAGTTTTAGATGGCCTTTAGGGTTAAAAAAAAAAAGCTAAAAGATCATGTTTAAACCTAATCTTTGTTTATTATGAGTCACAATACCATATAAACATGTCTAATCAAGGGTTTAAAGGCTTTAAAACTTCTATTTCAATAGCAACTTCAATTTCCTCATGATTTTTCTGCAATTTTCCAATATGCTCATATAAGACTTCATCATTTGACATTGCTAACATCACCTTATAAAAAAAACCCATGCTTATATGATCATTTCCTCCAAAATTTATCCATGTTTACTCATTCAAAAATCCATTCTTCAATCAAAAGGTAACTCTCCGCAAAACATAACCCTAAATAATGTTTATTCTTCATTTAACACCATTAGAGTAGTCGTACCTTCCTTTTATTTAAATTCCTTAACATATAGTCTCAAAGTCTTACCTTACTCCAAAGTGTAGTTCTTCACTTATTTCATCTGGAATGATGATTTTAAACCCCAAAACCACTCCAACAATTGATTTCTTGCTACCCATAACATGAACCAACATACTTAAGTAAGTTTTCACACTTACATAGTAATAAAACACTAAAAAATATCTTGAAATCTCATACTCTTATCTTATTGTGAATTTTAGGAAGGTTGGGATCCATCCACTCCTTTTAGCACATCTTTATGTGTCACGTAACAAAAGGTACCCTAGACGTGGCAGTCCGCCACATACGGTATTTAAACTTAAGAATGACTTCTCAAAGTCATGCAAAAGCTTCTACACCATATATAAGGTGTCTATCACAATAATAGGAGACACCGGTGGAATATGTAGTTCGGGATAGTAAATACAACATACAAGAAATCTAGATAACTATTTTAATATTATAAGAATATAGTCCTTACATCTTCTTAGGGGCTTTCCCCTTATAAATCTCCAAACAACCATAATATCAGCTTAGTCTTATACCCAAGGAAACAATACTAAAACCAAAAGATATTAAAGGATATTTAGCTTAAGATCTTCAAAGGATTTCCATAAGCTCCCCAAAACATAATCTCACTTGAGTATATGAAGTCATCGGGCATAAAAGAAATTGGTCCTGTTACAACAAAAGTCTATCGGAGTATAAGCATAACTAGCTTAATGAGAATATTCCTGAATCAATGTACTCGTATCAATAATTTCAAACAAGTTATTAAATAAGCATAGGAATGCATCAAGCAAGTGAACAAACAATACATATGATCTACCGGAAATCAGATGTTTTGAATGGATTACCCTCCATTCAGTGGTTAGGTGTTTCAGGCTCTTTAAAACCCATCTTTAAAATCCAACTTATGTAGTTTATATTTGGCTCCTACTCGCCCATCTTAAAATAGTTCTTTCTGGCTCCTATTCGCCCATCTTGCAGACGCATGGCTCATGCAAAGCCTACTACTATACTCTTGTCCCATCCAATATAGTAACTAATGAAATGAAACGAGCTACGTGATATGCATGAATCAATTAATATATATAACTTGAAATATGTAATTAAGGTACTTTAAAGAGATCATAGAATTGCAGACATTCTAGCATGGTAATAATAAAACACAATTTGATTTAACAACAATTCATGTCCCGATATGCTTAGTATTCTTTCAATCAATGTTATCATACAAAATTCATTTTTTACTTTTCCTACTTCTAGCGCCTCTAGCTACAAGTACAAACAAGTATGTAAAAGGTAGGAAATAAACTCACTCGGCCATCCTTGCTAAAAACTCTTTACTCGTAATGGTCCTCCGAATATGGATCCTCCCAAACTTCGTTACCTAAACGAAAGAAATACCCGAAATGAGTATTTCGTGGAATCTCTTCTTGAACTTTCTAATTCTATTCTAGCATTTGCGTCACAATTCAGATAAGAGGAAATTCCAACTTAAAACGGACATAACTAGCTCATTTTAACTCGGAATTTCGCATATAATATACCGTTTTCTACCTATTCAAAAAGATCTATCCATTTCTAAGGTTATTTTTGTCATAAAAAGCCATTTGGGTTGCAAATTACTATGGTACATAATAGTTACGAATTTCATAGTCCTTAAAATATGATTTTTCAAACTTCTCTTTATTAAAAAATCGTTAAGAAAAATATATGGATAGTTATATAGTTGAAAAAACCTTTGAACATATATTTATATTCATATCGTATGCATGATTTTTGTAGTGTTGTCTCAACATTGATATTTCACAAACAATTTTGTCTTTAAGAGTTTTAAAAGATGAAACTTTGAAAATTTTTCCTTTTTAAATTGCTTAGAAGGAAACTTAAAAATTCTTGAGTTGTTATAAGTGAGTGTTTTTTTCTATTATAATTCCATTTCCTATCTTTTCAAAAGTAAATTAATTCCTAAAAATTTGGTTGTTTAAGTTATCTACCAACTATTTATAGTGATTGAAAAATAGGCTTTTCAAAATTTTTCTTAAGTTGTTGGTATGGTCAAATATTTGGAGTTATGTTAAATGTATATTTTTCTCTTATTTTTGTATCCTTTTTCTTCTTTAGAAAATAAGTTTACCTTTAAAACTTTACTTTCTTGGCAAATTTTAAGTTGGTTTCTAGTGAGTTGATTTTACCTTGATTTGAAAAACTTGTTTTATTCTTAATATTTATCAAGTGGTGGAAAAATTCTTTTAGATAAGTTTATAAGAAAAGCTTTCCCAATAAAGAATTGTCAATATTAGAACTTAGCAAAATTTTCATCTTAATTTTGAAAAGAGAGTAACAGTATAAAAATTAAGTTTTGAAGAAACTTTCTTAGTATGTGATTTTCAAAGTCTATAGTGAACCTACTTAAGTTTCATAAAAGATATGGTTGAGTTAAAATCTTAAGTTTAATGCTAAAAATTCTATCTTTATGGAGTATTTAGTTTCGATTTCTAAAAGAAATGAGTTCCTTTCATTTAAAGAAATCTTCAGCACTAATACTTTAAAAACTTATGATCAACTTGTCTAAGTTTTTGAAAAGAATTTATTAAAAACAATACTTAAACTTCTTATTTAAAAATCCTTTGTTGAGAAATCTAGTTCACTTTTCCTTGTTTAAGAAAGAACCCATTTTTATTTTTATTTAAGACAACAACATTCTAATCATGCATGAATATGATTTTGTAGCAATGAAAAAGTAAGAATAATACATAATAAGATAGAAAGAAATACACATAAGCAAATAAACATAATAATATGGTCAAGCATTGAGAACCTTAGCTTCATCAAGATATCTCGGTCATGTATTGGGAGCCTTAGCTTCATCAAGGCAACCTAGGACTAAGAATTGACTGGTCCCAAAAAGAAAAGAAAAGAAAAAAAAAGAAAATCTTTTTGACTTGATAAGAACAAGTCTAAGACTAGAATGACTAATCTCAATAAATTGCATGAAACAAGTAAATAAATAAATTGAAAGGCATGAATAAATAAATAAATGTTATGTTAGTGAGCTCATATGCTCTAGGAAATATATATACATAAATATATTTACTAATATATAGGAGTTAGATTAGGATAATAACAATAACATAATAACATAAAAATAACAATAAAACAACATAATAGTAAAATAAGATTTGTTCATGAATAATAACAAAACATGAACATAGTGTTACTTCCATAACAATTATTTGTTTAGGAAACACACACCATGGTCATGTTAAGTTGCATGACATGTTAAGAGATATAGATAGGATTTTACCTAAGGTTTAATGGAGGATTTGAAAAAAGATGAGTGGGTAGTGTGTTTGTTATTTTTCTTGAAGTGTAGGAAATGATAGAGAGTGTTTTGAGAGGGGATTGTTGGAGAGAGGATTTGAGAGGAAATTTTGGTAGAGTTTTGTTATGTAAAATGAATGTGTGAAAGAATGAAGGAGGATGGGGGTATTTATAGAATTTTGGATTGAAAATTAGATGTAATAAAATAAATTAAAAAAGAATTAATATTAAGAAAAGAGAGAGGGAGGCCGGCGGCATAGAATGAGAAAGAGGGAGGATTTTTGTTTGTTTTGTGATTTTTGTAAAGGAAAGTAATAATGTGTAAGGTGTGATGTGAATAAAGTTGTGTTGGAAATATAAAAGTGTAAGAAATAGATGTATAGGTAGTAAGAAATAGGTGTAAGAAAAAGAAAAGATAGTGAAATAGTAATGAATAGTAGAAATAGTACTATGAATAGTATAATAGACAAATAAAATACTGATAGTAATAAAAATACGAGTAAACAAGCTATATCTGATATTTTCAGTTACCGAAAAATTGTGAAACTAATATTTTTGAAATCCTTGTATAATTACAAGTCTTTTGGTGTTATCGGAATATTTTTACCATCCGGTGTTCCCGAGTACAGTTTTGGAAAACTGATCCCGTTCGGATCCAAAAGACACTAGAAATAGGCAAATCTGATATTTTTATACTTCCATATATCATTACAAACTATTATAAGCCATTAACTTAAATCCGTTTTTTAGGGTTTGAGAGCGCGCGTTTGCCGAAGTTGAAACTATTAGATTGTCTTAATATTTATTGACTTTTGCAACCTAGTTTGACTAGGGTTAGGGTTTAATCCAACTTTACCCTAAAAATTGAGGGGTTTATATTAGGGATCGGATAGATGGACCTTCTCATGCTCGAATTTTTGAATCGAATGATTATTGAATTTTCTATTTTTTATTTTTGAAGATTCTCTTATGAAATCCCGTAATCGAAATTGTTTAAGGTTCGGTTTCAACTTGGGTCAGTCTTTAGAGTTTCGATTCGGTATTCTAAAACCATTCTTGAAAAATTTGGGGGTTTACATTATGTCCGAAATCCTTAGTGGCAAGTGGATAATCTCAGCCAGTTAATGTTAATCCCCTTTTAATCTAGTTGAGTTAACATTAAGTGGAGGCTAGGGTTTGAATTATCTCACCTTAGGGTTTTAGTAGGCTTCTTAGAAAGGAAAAGGCAGAAATGGAGAGGAATATTCCTAGGGTTATAGACAAGGGGAAAAATGATCCTGGTTAGAGTTGGAACATATATATTCAGATTTGATAACACAATTTAAAATCACAACTTGAAGTTGAATTTTTCAAAATTTCTAAAGCTAATTGGTTCTGTTTAACTTCAATTTAGCAACTTCCAAGATTGGCAAGTGCACCTATCGAAGTAGTATAGAAGGGATTAGGTTGGATCCCAAGGGATCGGTGGCAAATACCATATTCACATTCCATCCATTATCTAGCCAAGGAAAAATTTAGAACAACATGATAGAAACAAAAGCTAATATATGTTGAAGGAATATTCACAAACATTTGTTGGGCAAAATAAAAAAAATAGGTTTGTAACTTTGCAAAAACAGTAGCCCAGGGTTTACTACACTAACTCCTTATCGTGTGATTTCATAAAAACAATACTCCGAGTGAGTGGTTTGCTGGGATACTTGCGCCACCAGATTCATTGAGGTAAACTAAAGCTTCCCTTGAATTCAATAGTTCTGGAACTAGATGCTAGATCTACATAAAGAATAAGAATCCTTTATTTGAAAAAACAACTCAATGAATTTTAGAAACAATTGATAAAAAGTCCTCACTCATCCTCTCTCGAGGTAAAAAAGATTAACTCCATTAGTAGCCACAAATCTATTCAAAAGAATGACATTTCAACCTATTCAACTGAAATCAAGCATGAATTTAATAGGTCACCACATAATTAGACCCACAAAAACAAATCAAGCTACTAATTACAAATACCTAGTCAATTTACTTGAAAGTCTATTTGAAATCACATGAATTAGAATTTGGATTAGCAAACCCTAAGCTTTAGGAGATTAGTTCTCCATGGGTGTAAACATTTAAGAAAAAATTTGAAGAAATAAAATCAATTCGAAGAATAATTCAATTAATTTCTCAAAGTCTTGCAAAAATTACAAACATCAAGGTTAAAATGATTTTACCCAGAAAACTATGAGTCTTCTAAAGTAGGAAAAAATTGATTTCTTTTGCCCTAAAGTTCTCTTTCTAAACTACGTTAGAGAAAATATACATTATCGTACACTACCCTACAACGCATGTTTACCCATTTATTTATAGACCAAAGGCATAGAAAACATGATGTATTTATTTCATACGTATCAGATTCTTTCATAGCAAAATTCTTTTCATTTCCCCACCCATGCATCTTTTCATGTGTTTTGGCTATCATAGGACAAATTGTAGCTTTGGTCGAGTGCTCCCAATGAACAGAAAACAGGCTCAACATTGAAACGCTAAGGAACACTCGCATAATTGTCCATCCATCTATTGAAGGTAAAATTGAAGTCGTCAAAGCTCGGAGAAATGAGGCTCGAAGTAAATCTATCAAAGAATTGGTCTTCAAATAGCAACTTTCAAGGGTCGAATACGAGACTAGACTTTAAAGCTCGACAAAAGCTTTTCTATAAATTGAGGCTCGATCTCCTCAAAACATATGTTGAGGGTCACATCAAGGGCTCAAATTAAGCATGACAGACCTTTTTTTTTCATTCTACTTCAGCTTTTCAGCCTTGATGGTAGTTTCACAGGGCTCAACTTTGTCCAACTTTGACTTTGTTTACTGTTTTGCTCTAAATCTAATAAAAACACTTCATTTCTTCTTCTTTGTATTCAAGGAACTATAAAACAACAATTAACATTAAAAGCACAGGTATTCATAGGAACTTATTCAAAAATGCATCAAAATGAGTTCAAATTTCTATGAAAAAGATAAAGTAAAAGAGACTTATCAAATCCCTTTTTAGGGTTGTGTCATGTAGCATAATATTATGTATCTAAATCTTACGTATGTAAGAACCTTAGCTAACTTTTTATAGTTTAGTGTTTTGAGATAATCTCTTGAGTGAATAATGATTTAAATATCTAAAATAAGTGTAATTTATTTACAATAACTAAATTTTGAATTTTAAATTCACGTAAGTTTTTGGTTTGGGATAAAATTGTAATTTTACCAAATCAAAGCTCCTTGCTACATTGTTTTGATTTTTCTTGTAAAAATTTTCATTTAAAAAACTATTATTAAGTTCTAATTTACTTATTTCAATAGTTGAATTGTTTTTTTTTTTAATTTTCTGAATTTAGGTTTTCGATTTGCCACTAATTTAGGAATTTTGAAAAATTTTGATACTTTAAATATGTACATGGCTCCAATTAGATTCCATTGACTTTATTTGATTTTGATTTCTTATTATTGGTGTCTAGATCATTTCACTATCTTTATGTTTTAGTTAATTTGAGATGCTTACCCTAGGTAAACAACATACGTGTTATTGTGTACTTAATATTGTATTGGTAATCGGTAAAAGATAACACAATAGGCAAAGAATCGATCAAATATCTATTTAAGGAAGATTATTTTACATAAAAAATGAGTATACTAACTAATTATTCAAGTCATGTTGATCAATTAATTAATGTAAGGACCTATATAGTATAAGGTCTTAAGTTATAATTGAATTGAATCCATTTAAGATAGTTGGGCTTAAGTGTTTTGGACTAAGCCCAAAGAATTTAGAAATTGAGTTTATTATCTGGATGTATTGGGCCTTTAGTAGTCCTAGATTATGCCCAGTAATAATTTATCTAAATATTACACTTTTTAAGGTAATGGACTTTAGGGTTTAGTAATTGAGCTTATTAAAGAGTGTATATATTTAGTTAGGTGGAATTAGGCTTTATTTTGAAATTAAATCCCATTAGAATGATATTGGTTATTGGACCTAAGAATTGTGTTCAAGCCCAATGGAATTTAATTTAAAATAATTAAAAATTCAAAAAAAATTCAAATTAATATAATAACTAAATTAAGATAAATTTGATAAAATAATTAAAAATTCAAAAAATTCATCTAAAATTGTAAAACTTAAAAAAAAACTATAAAAATGAATTAATTCAATAAAATGTTACAAAATAAAAACTTAATTTTTCCAAAAATAAAAAAACCATGAATTTCACTTCTCATTCTTTCTCTCTTTTTCTTGCTAGGAATATTCATTTTCTTAACGAACAGTCAAAACTTGCCTTGCCATTACATGTTATAAAATGGAAATGATATAAGAAAATACCATGACAATTTGGAGTAGGTATATACTCCTGTCCTCATTTGATTGAGTTCACTATTTGCATATACTAAAAGTAATCATTGGTTTTAGAACCAGTTCCTATAAATAAAAACAAAAAACTGCAGATTCTTAATGTTGATACTGGGTTTCACAAATTATAAGCAAATAGATGAACATAAAATTGGGATATTGGAGAATTAGCGTTTGCTATTCCTCGGTCTCACGATGTATTTATAGTAACTGTAGTTGTTTAGTGTCATCATCCGAATTTGTAGGGTTTGAAAACAATAAACCATAAGGCTTCTTCAGTTGCAGAGACAGTAGATTGAGTAGTGGAACGTCTGGAACATCCAAAACAATTAACAAGGAAGATTAGACTACATGAAAAGCCAGCTGCACTCAAGAGGAAAAATATTATAAAACAAAAGTATTTGATTAACTAATGCCAAATATGTTATACTAATCCTTGGTTGGGTGGATTGTCATTAATCTATCTGTTAAAACCAAAAAAAAAAAAAATTCATACAACCAAAAATAGATAAATTAATTTTTTGAATTTTTACTATTTTTAATTATTTTGTTAAATTTTATCTTAATATAGATATTTTATTAATATGAATTAATAATTTTCAGCAATTGAAAACGTGCCAAGTGTCAAAACTTAATGGACAAAATTAACGACATTAATGAAGTCCTCGTTTGGGATCTTTTCTAAAGGTTAAGGACTCCAATAAAAAAATTTTTGATTTAGGACTCGAATAGAAAATCAAAAAAATATTAAGAACTAAAAATGTACTTTTCCCTAAATTTGTTTATGTCACAAACTCATTAAACAATATAGAAACAATGCTACTATCAACATATTTTATTTAAGTTAATTAACAAATATTTTTTTACCGAAATCATATAGTATGTATGTGTGTGTGTGTATTATTTTTACTATCATATTCCATTATTTGCTAGCACATTTTATTAATCACAAAACTAATCAAATACTTACTTATAGTAGCAATATAGAATAACAACCCTTCATTAGGTACTCTTAGAAATTTAATCCATCTTAAATTTCACCTAAATTTCAAAAGAAAATAGAGATTATTAAGGCTCGTAAATGAATAATTGAATAGGTATTATATAGAGGACATTATACCAAGTGAGCTCTTATAATGAAGATGGGTCTTGTCACACCCCAAAAGGGGGCCTAGAAGGACTAACCTGTAAGACTTATATCAAGTATGCATCCAAGGTATGAGAACCATTTTGCAAGTCAGAAATTGCGAAACTTTATTTAATATATATACTATAAAAGTTTTAATTTGTAAAAACATTTTAATAACTAAGGAAATAGAGATGTCCACGGTCCACCAGAACCATAGAGAATCGGTATTCCCCACCAAAAAGTAAGATAAGATAAGATAGATAAATATGTATTACAAAGCCTTAAACTATTATCTAACTAAATTATTCATTCTAAACTTATCTCATATATTACAGAAATGTCCAACTTAAATACAAAACATATGAATTACATTCTAAGCTAATCTTTATATATCTAGGGACTTCACACTCTCTTAGCCCATTGCCAGCCTGAAATATACCTGCACAAAACTATAGGGGTATGAGCTTAACTATAGCTTAGTGAATAACAATGACCAAATCATGTAATAAACAAATCGCAAACAATTGTTATTAACAAACATATATAATGCAACACTCAACCATATGATATGCATAGTTTGGATTATCAAAATCGAAACTAATGGAGATTTACGTCCTCTCTTAGGGGCTAAAGGACTAGTTCAAGTCATTCATGCCTAGGAGAACTAACAACTAAGGAATGGGGTGCTTTTCATTTTAAAGCATTTATCTCATTGCTTTGTCAACACAATGCATTTAGCTCATACTTTCATAGTTTATAACTTTCAACTATTTCATTTTGAAACTCATTTATACTAAAACACAATCTTAAACTTCTCGATAGAAATAACTAAGGAGGGATGATTTCATTTTGAAACTCATTTTATACATATATATACACGTATATTGCCAATATAATATCTATTTCACCTTATAACCTCAGAAACTCCCTAAGTATTAATACCTAAAAACGACTCCAACACGGGTGACGTCCTTCAATGCCTGCTTAGTTCCCATGAAGTTGATAACCTTATAGTAGCCTTAACCAGATTCACTAGACTCTCAAAAGCACTACTACATAATCAGAATATTAATATATGACATGAATACTATGCTAATGCAAGTATGTTGTCATGTAACGAATGATAATTTACTTAAATAGTCAAATAGTATCAAGTTTATTTATTAAGGTGGCCAAGCGATGTAGCAAACATCCATCAACAAAAACAATGCAATCATTTCAAGCAATGTGTGATCACTTTTTATTTTAATGTTTTATTAAACAATACAATTATCAAACAACATACAAATACTTAATCCATATGCAAATTCAATTATGTTTATCTTAATATAGGCACAACTACATTACAAGCACAAGCAAGGCGATAAGGCCTATGTTACCTACCTGGCATCTAAGTTATGTCTTAACAATCCTCTAGGAAAAATCAACTCATCCTCCCATCAACATCAAACCATCATCCATCAGCATCAAATCATCATCAACATCATCAACTCCTATCATATATGAAATCTAAACAGAAATAAAATATTGCCGAAGGTTATTTCATAAAGCATACCAAATGCAAACATTTCTTCATGAATTTAAACTCATTTTAAGATCCTATTTGATCAGATACTAAATAGGAACCCTGACATAGCTGAGAAGATCACCCCGCTAAAAATACAAACAATTCTGTATTGTTTGTCAAAGTATTTTTTTCTCTTTTTTTGTAACCATTTATTACAAAGACATCATCACATCATTCATATTAAAAAATACTCACTTTCAAAGCAAATACATATATGAAACAACATACTCCCCATATTATTCATGGTTTGGCCACATTAACCTAAGCTGATTATTAGCTATTAGCTTATTTTAACTTAATCTTAGTTGCATTGATTAGAATTAATGATTTAATTCAATTACTAAGTCAAGTTGATTAAATTTAATCAATCCAATTTATTTTAGCTTATCAAAGTGCATTAGGTCAAGTTGAGCTTAAATTTGTTAATTAACTTATTTTATATCTAAGATTCATATTAGATTAAGTCTATATTAACTTAATCTTAGCCAAGTTGAATATACTTAATCAATATAATTCATTTTAACTCATTCAAGGTTATTTAGTCAAGTTGAACTTATGTTTATTAACTAAGTTCATTTTATACTTAACTAGTAAACACAAATTTTCAACTTTGCTTGGATATGTAGCAGCTGAAAATAATTAAAATTTAGGCCTTGATACTTTTAGAATTCCCAAAAATTTAAACATAAAATTTTAGATCTTTTTTATCTTTTTGTAGGCTCTTGAATCGTCTAAATTTGAGTTTGGATGAAAAAGTTATGGTCAATTTATGAAACAATGTTACTGAGGAGTCATGAGTAGATATACACAACCCGTATAAGGGTCACGTACAACTAGAACATTTCATTCCATATTATCGAGCAATCATGGGTTTGTAAACCCTGAGAATTCATATAAGTAGAAATGAATAGATATACAAATATAGAAGATAGAAAGTTAATATAGGACTCAACAAAGACCTTAGAATAAAATCACAAGTAAATAGTTTAAATATACAAATATTTTTTATAGCTAGTATCGAAAATTCAACATATAGAAATAATTTAAATAAGATTTTAAGTGTATTAAAAAGTAAATAATCAATAAAGCTTATAGTTAGAAAACAGTAATTTAAAGATAAATCGTTAGAATTATAAATACATAATAAAAATAAAAACAGACCCATAACTCACAATCTAGACTCCAAATAAATATTTGGATCACACTATTATTCTAGTTAGAAAATTCTAAAGTTATTCGAGACTGAAACGATAATTTGCTTATTAAGCTTAGAAAACCCTAATCGGATGAGATAAAATCCTAAAAATAATTAATTGCGTAAATTTTAATCCCACAGTTGAACCTAATAATAATTTAGAAAATTTGTGGAAGCTTTAAATAAATTTTTGGAGACCAAAACTCTCAAATAACTGTTATTTTTGCACCCATTTAACTTAATAAACTACCCTAAAACTTAAACAATTAACTAAATAAATAATATTATACAAATTATCCTACATTTTCAATACAAGTTGTGGAAGATGACTTGTTGAGATCTTCTTAATTAGCCGAATTTTGGGACAAAAATGAGCCATGTTAGGCAATGAAAGTCAAAGAATAAAATGGGTAAACTAATAAAAATAAACCAAACAAGTCACTCATTTAATGCAAGGAGGATACATGCAAGATCAACTACAATTTGGAGAAGGAAACCTCTCATTCTCGGATAAAATTGTTGTTGCATTCATTGTTATAAATATACATTAGTTAAGTACCCAACAAAATAATAATAACCCTTAAAACACGCATCACAAAAACCACCCTAAACCAGCCACCAACAATACATGAAGTAACCTAAACCAGCAACAAAAGCACAAATAAACCCAACCACTAAAAGCAAACTTGCATTAACAAGCTCCAAGCTTAGAGAAGGAACAATCAAGATAAGTTGAAATTCGTTTTTAGTTAGTTATATGTTAGAACACTAGCCTAAACAATGTTATTGTTAACCCTAGGTTCGTTTCAAGCTGAGAGGAAGGATTCAATACCTTCACACCAGCTCACATAAGGTAAAACTTAACTTTAGACCCTATTTATATGATATAATATAAGTAGTAGCAAGAAATCATGTAGTTTGATGATTATATGATGTTATTTGTGTTGTTATGACACAAGAAATGGTTGTAGACCATATAAAAATACTTAGAAATAGCTTACACAAGTATAATATGTATATATTATAAGGAAAATAAGTTACGAACGGAAGAAAATTTGGGAAGATGATGAACAGTGTCAACACCAACCCAATACTGGTCGTATACGTGCTCAATGTCGATGGCGAAAATGTAAACCTCGAGATTTTTCACAATAGTATACAATAATAAAATAGAAAACGTGAACTAGATAGTGAATTTAGAACCTGATAAAAATCTTAGAATAGATCTATGAGTTGTAATAAACTCATTCTCAGTTTGAAAAACCCAATAAAAATTTCCTTGACTTAATAGATACCAAAAACAAGATTTCGTATCTTGAGCTGATAATTCAAGATATAATTAGAAGTAACTCTAAATTACAAAACCGATAGGATATAGTCTAAAACAATAATCCAAAGATGAATTACTAAGATTATAAATACATAATAAATACTAATACCGACCAATAATTATTAATCTAGATCTAAAATAAAAATTCCAAACCCGTTGTTATACTTGATAAGAAATTCTGAATTTATTAGGACTTAGTTCCTAATTTAATTTATTGAATTAAAAAAAATTAATTGTGTAAGTTAAAATACTAAAAATAATTAATCGTGTAAACTTTAACATAAAAATTTAAATATATAAATAATCTGGAGTTTTTGTAGTAACTTAGATAATTTTATCTCGATAAAATTTATTCGTAACGGTTATAGATATACGTTTATAATTAGTAAAAATACTTTAATTGTTTACTATTTAACAACTAATAAACAAGCAAAAAAATGAAAATCGAACGCTAAAGGCAAATCACAGAAATAGAGAGCACGGTACAAAGGATCACGTTACAATTGTAAATAATTCTCACGTACAACAGAATAGCTTCACAAGTAGCAGAGGATCGCTGTAGTTTCTTTCTCCACGCACAACACATGGAGTACGGTTCAGCAGCAGCAATTTGAATTCCCAGCTGATGTCCATTTCACCTTCATGTACAAAACATATGCAAAACAGAGGACAGCAGCAGCAGGAGCTTCTCGGTTGCAACAAGTTGATTTTTATCCAACTTTGCTTCAAATTTAACACACAAATTCAACTTGAAAAAGACACCCCAACCAATCCAAAAGCTCCACCTATAACCCTCATTTAATGTACAAGAATTTCATACCAAATGAAAGAGAGAAACTGTCGCAAATCAGAACTCAAAGTCCCATGATCAGCAGCAACAAATAGCTTCCAGCTGCAGAATTCCATTTCTTTTGTCCAACTTTGATCTGAAATTTGAGTTGTAAAATCCAAATGAAATTGACCTATAATCCAACCAAAACACTCCACATGTGAGAAACAATAAATGACAAGAATTTAAACTCAAATAAACAACCAAAACAACTCCAAATGTTCTTGCAAAATCAGATCCAACAAGCTGTAACAGGGGAAAATTTAAACCCAAATACAGCAGCACACATACCCAATTTGAGCTCCGATTTTTGTAGGATTCCTAGGCTCATTTGAGCTGATATTTTTGACTAATTAAACACCAATAGAAGGCCTTTAAATGGACACTTCACACACCAACAATTAATTAAAAATCAGATATAGAAATCTATCCAAAAATCCAAGAAAAACAGTTTCAGAAATTCAAACTTTTCAACTTCAAGTTCCATCCGATTTTTTACCCGATTTTCAAACAAGTTTAGCTCCCAATATACACATATAAATGACATTAATTAACTACCAAACAAACACAATTAATGCCCTTCAAAATTATCCACAAATCTATCAAAACAAAGTCAAAATTTGTAACTCAAATCTGCCAAATTCGTATGAAATTTTCCAGCTGCAAATTTGAGTCCTTCTTAAGTCCAAAACACTTTCTTTAGCCTCCTAAATTTAGTCTAGCCTTAGTACATATATATAAGCTTAAGTTAGCTATAAATTTAGCTCACAACTCCCATAAAATCACCCAAAAAATACAGCTACAAAAAGAAGTGCGTCATGCCCTTTCTTTTTCTTTTCCTTTGCAACATCTCCACTTAGATAGCCTAGAAACCTTTTTAAGACAAAACATAAACCTCTAGTTTACTTCCCATATTCCATCTATACACCAAGCACATTAAGAACATTAATTCCTCCTCTCCAACAACATCTAAAACCAAGTTAAAAATTCTTGGTTACCATAAGATCCAAGTGGGAACTTAACTTAACAAGGTAAGAATATTTGTTAGAATTAGTAAACTTTCATTATAGTTAATGTAGTTAACTTATAGTTTAGTTAGGAACTTATCATCTAACCTTTGATATAGGTTTTATTCTTGCTTAGAAACGGAGTTGGAAATCCTTTTCCATTCCAAGCCAAGGTAAATTCTAAACTATCAACATATCCTTGTTATATTTGTGTATAGACATTAGGATGAATTGTTTAGCATTGAAGAAAAGTTATGTGGTTGGAAGAAGTTGTAATCCATTGATGAATTCAAGTACATGGATTGTTGATGTATTAGAAATGTTTAGATATTGTTGACTAAGGAAGACAACAACTTAGAAATATTATAAATATGGTAATAGTAAATTCGGATTTAAAAATGAAGTGGACAAAACAACACTCAAATTTCATCTAAACTAGTCTAAACTCATATCTAATGCTTCTAAGACCTTATATGAACATAAAACTTGATAAAAAAAATCTTTAAAAGCATGATTAGGAGTTCTACATTACAAGAAAAATATTATGAAAAAATTCATAGAAATTATACATATTAATACCTCTACAAGTTATGAATGAGCTTAGGATATGAATGAGAGTTTAGATGATAAAATGAGATCCTCTAAAATAATATAGAATCGAAAAAAAAACTTAATACAACTAAACATTAGATATCCTTTTCTATAAGAATCAATACCTTAAGAAATCGATATTAGCATAGAAATTATATCAAATACCGACATAGGACACTTAGACACTCATAGGAATTTAATATTCTATTTATAAATATTATTGATGAATATTTTCATCTCAATAGGTAATTTCGATACTGTTGAGGATTTCCTAGTCGATTACTACGACTGATTGATATGAGTAGGTGAGTAACTCAGACTTATTACATTATTTGTGAATGTAGTTTAGCTACATTATAATACAAGAATAATAATAATGAACTCGTGTGTATATAAGTTATGGGTTTTGCTTGCTGTTTGGGATTATTTGATTGGCAAATAATATTAAATAAAAGTGATAATGGATTTCTTGTGAATTTACTGTATGTGAAGCTTGTTGAGTGTCTGAATGAAGTTTGAACACTATAACCTGACTAAAAATTATCAAAATCATAAGTAAAATGATACATGCATTGCATAAATTGCACACATTGCATTGTAATTATGTGATAGCCTACTACGTGTTAGAATTTCGATTCTTTGGTAATACTTGGTTTTTCTAGGCAAGAGGCTAGTAGTTCTACTCAAATTTACCTTTATTCTGTCGGTTCCATGGGAACTAACTGGTAATGAAGAACACTACCTATGGTATCGCTATGAAATGTCTAATACTTAGGGGAGTTACTAAGGCTTAAAACAGGAAATAAGTGTTTAAAACAACATTAACATAAAGAGATAATAATTGTGAGGATTGTGGCTTTCCTGTGTACTTAGTTTCTCCTGAGTAGGTGATTCATAGATCGGTTTCCCTTTAACCCTGATGAGAGGATATAAATCTCCATCCTGTTTGGATTCCGGTTTGTCCAAGCTTGTAATTGTTCATGTGTTTGATTGATGCATTATATATGATTGATAATAACTTATTTGTTGTGTGACAAGTTCTGGTTATTCACTGAGCCCGTGGCTTCTAGGAGCTTAGAGCCGGTATGTTTCTAAAGCTGGAAGAGTCTTGGAAACAAGGAGAGTAGTTTCATTATTTATATGTATTAATTGGTGTTAGTACATCAATTTTATTATCTGAGAACTTAGAAAGTTTTATGGTTTGTAATAGTTATTATTCAGACAATAAAAGTTATTTACGGTACTGTGATTTTATTTGCTTTCATCATTTCTTATCACGCAACCAAAAAGATCCTGCTTTGTTAAACTCATGTCATTTTCCAAAGTAGTTCTAGTAATAATATGTGTATTTGACATTGTCTGGGTTATCAGGTCGTATCATATTATATGCATTACTACTAGGGTACTATTAGGGCGTAATAGAAAATGGATAAGCCGACAGTGTTGAGACGACGTACATTAGAAAACAAAAGCTACTTAAATATTTTTACCTAATATGAATGAACATTAACAATTTAGAATTCAATGCCGACAGCATTGGAACCGACGTACATTGTACACTAGCGGCCTTCGAAGCCAGTCTACACTAGAACTTGAAGCGTGTAAAAATTACACGAACACCGGCATCTTAGGATTTAATGCTGGCGGCGTAGGATGCTGACGTACGTGCAAAACTCCTCTAAACGAAGTCTATTTTCTCTAAAACAAATTATTTATAATATATATATATATAAATAGAGAGAAACATAACAGATTTAATAAATAAATAAGTACAAATATTTTAAAGAATAATAAGTGTAATACTTATGAAATAATAAACTCTAAAATCCATTACAAAATATTATTATTATTATACTAAACGAATAAGAATAGATCATGATAACTGTCTAATTCTTTTATTATATAGATAAACATACGAGAATAGAAATTTAAAATGAGCTAAAATTTCTAATAATGTGATTTCTAAAAATAATAATATAATCATATGAAGTAGATCGAGAGAAACACAATGAAACTAAATGATAGAAAATAAATATTAGTCACCATAATAGGTCAACTAAGGAACAGTATAAAATAATAATAATAGTAATGATAAAATATTGATCTACTAAATACAAACGCTACAACTATCCAATAAAAATATAAATATCAAATAAAATCAAGAAAAAGAAAAATAAAATAAAATATTAAATAATAATTGTTACCATAAGACCATTAAAAGACCAATATAGTAGTAGGAATAAAATCAAATACTAATATAGGACACTTAGATACTCATAAGAGTTTAGTTATATAATTTATGTTCTATTGATAAATATTTTTATTCATCTCAATAGGTGACCTTGATACTGTTGAGGATTTCCCAATAGGCTACTATGACTAACCAACATAAGTAAGTGAGTAACTCAGATTTATTACACTATTTGTGCTTGTAAATAGTTGCATATGTAATACAAAGATAACAATATGATTGTTGTGAAATACATTAAAGGTGTGCTATGAGCTGTTTGTGTGGTTATTAAATCATGATAACAAAAATGATAACACAGATTGTTTGATGATTTGAGAAAAGCACGTTATATATTGTGTGTATAATGTATGATCATCAAAAGCTTGATTATAAGTTATTGGCTTTATAATTAAAACAGTCATGCATTACACGAATAGTGTTATTACATATTCAAAATGGGTGATAGCCTGCTACATGTTAATATTTCGATTCTCTGCTAGTGCTTGGTTTTCTAAAGTGTTTGTTTTTCTAAGGTTTTCTTTGTTCTATCAGTTCTAAGGGAACTAAGTGGCAACAAAGAACGTCACCCATAGTATCGCTTTGAAATGATTAATACTTAGGGAGTTTCTAAAGTATGATACAAGAAATGGTCAGTTAAAATATCCTAAAATTAAAGTGATAATCCTAAAATGAGGAATAGTTGATTTTCCTATGTACTTAGTCTCTCCTAGGTTGGTTGGTCATTAAGTAATTGTTCTTCAATCCTAAAAAGAGAGCACAAATCTTTGTCCTATTTGGATTCCAGATCATCCAAGCTTATATACATGCGTATGTTTGACTAATTGCATTACATATGTTTTGCTAATAAACTTGCTTGATTTGTAATATATCTAGTTATTCACTGAGCTCATAGTCTCGCTCATACTCTTAAAGACCTTTTAAGTTGACTTTACGACTATGGCTGATTACTTCCGGGAGCATGGCTCCGGTAAGAACTTAGAAGCTAGAAGAATATGGGACCTTTGGGTTATGTTATCTATTTTTATTTCTAGTCATAAGATAATTAGTACTTATATTATTAGTCATGCATTAGGGGACTTTTAGAATAGAATTATGGTCTATAATACTATTATGATATTAACTACTTATGATGGCAGATATTTACTAATTTATGGCTTATATGTGTTTATCATTTCTTATCGATGCAACTAAAAGATCCTATTGTTTGAAAATATGGATTCTCGAAAGGTTAACTAGTAATAGTGTACAAGTGTGGCTTGTGTACTATTATTAGGTTACCCTCAGGGTATGATAGGGTTTCTCTACACGACCCGTGTACACCAATAGTGCACTTCTTGCTCTTTCACTACTTCATTTGCTTCAAAATGTTCACTTTTCATACATTTGTTTTGAGCTTAACTTCATCAAATACTCTTCATTATTCATACATATACTCTATATACATTCTAAACAACTTCATATGGGCATTAAACCCAAAACCTAAACCCTATCATCCACTATACACAACAACAACTCAATCAACAAACAAAAGTTATCAACTCAATTGTTTACAAATTTTATCACAAACGCAACTTATTTTTAGCTCTAATTCATCATTATCATGCATGAATAACAATTAAATCAAACAAAACAACTAACTTACTTGTTCTAGAAAAAGTTTAAACTTCCAAAACTCCATCACTACTTCTATTTCTTAGCCCTTGAGGTTCCTTCATACGTGATCTTCATCTTAAATCTTGTTTCCCATCTTCATATTCTTCATTAATCTCTTTTAGACTTGAGATTTAAGTAGGATTTAAGAGAAGAAGAAGAGAGGAAAAGAAAAAGGAAGAGAAAACATAAAAAGAAAGAGAAAGAAAAGAAAAATAAGAAAAGGATGGCAGCCAAAGGAGAGAGAGGAAGAATAGATAGGATAAGGACAAAATAATTAAGGATATTTATGGGTAAAGGCATTCGGTTTAAACTTTCCAAATGATTTTCTTGAATATCAAATGTACTTATAAAATAATTTCAAAATTTATAACATAAAAATTATTAGTTTGAATGAAAATTTTAAATTTGGAATTCAATATATAAAAACTAGATATTTAGTTTGAGTATGGGCTTAAAACTAATATTTTTAAATATACGTTTGAACTCAAAATTTGTAGGGATTAGGAAAATAGAATTTTAAGTTAAAATAGCTAATTTAGGACATTTTATAATCTTAGATAAATGAATTTGAGAAATTTAGGTGATTTGTAATTTGCAAGAAAAAGGATTTGAATTGTTGATTGTAAAGAATTAGATGAATTATTTTATGAAATAGAATAAAGTTTGGAGTTTCCAAATCTATTAAACATTGAAATTGGACTTTCCTAAGGGTTTAGAGATTTTTAAAATTAAAAGAAAAGAAGTTTAGTTGAAATTTATAAAAGATAAAATAATTTTTTTTGTTGGAGGAGTTAGCTAAAGCAAATTGGTTCAATTTATTTATTAATTTGGTTATATCAATCTATTTAATTTTTATCATATTAATCATTTTATTTGGCTTAATTAGATTATTTAAGTTCAATATTCATATCTATAAACCCCTGAATTTTTTATAACTCTTAGAAATAATCCTAGATTTAAATATCAAAACCAAGACCCTAAAAACCGACCTAAGTTAAAACTAAATTCTAAACAAGGTCAAATACGAAATTTCATAACATTACAAAAAATAAAATAGAAATTCAATAATCAGTTGATTCAAAATCCGTACGTGAAACAATTTCTCTATCTTATCCCTAACACGTAAATCGAGACAATGTATCCAAATAATACTCAACAAGAAAATACTAAAACCTTAAACCATTCGGTGAATTTTAAAATAAAAAAAAATTAAATTACTATCAAAAGTCAAATAAACTCAATACTAAATCTTATACTCGATTAAACAATCCTAAAAACTATAAAATATTAAATAAGTTACAAAAATAAAGTACAACTTAAATTTTGAACCAAAATATAAAACAGTTATAAATCCCAAAATTCTATAATCTTATGAGTAAATCTTAAAGCTGGAATTAAAATTGGATCCCTAAAAGTCAACTAGACCAACAACAAGCCCTAGTAAGACTAGATCAGGCAATCCCGCGCTCTTAACCCTAAAGTAATAAAATTGAGATAATCATAGATCATAGTCCGTAGTAATATAAGGAAACCTAAAAAGATCAGTTTTGTCAAAAATTTGATCATTCCAAACTCGAATAGGATCAGTTCTCAAAAAACATATCTCGAGGCTCAAGATAGTAAAAATATTTCGATAACACCGTTAAACTCATAATAATATGAGGATTCTAAAAATATCAGTTTTATAATTTTTTAGTACTTAAAAATATCTAATATAGCCCATTTACGCATATTTTCTTTACTATAGGTATTTTATTTGTCTAATCTACTATTCATTGTACTATTTCTACTATTCACTACTATCATCAATCTCTACTTTTTCTTACTGTCTATTCTTGCACACTTACACACCTATCTTTTACATTTTCTTTTCCCATAAATCTTTACACAGATCATATCTTACTTTTTAATTACTTTTCATTACAAAATATAAAGAATCAACTCTTTCTCTCCCTTCCTCCACAAGAAACTGAGCCTCCCTCTCTTACGTCTATCTAATTTATTTTATTTTTCATTTTTTTAATTACAACTAATTTCCCTCCACATTTATCTATAAATATCCTCTCTCCTTCCATTTATTTCACATACTTCATTTAAATATCGAAACTCTCTCAAATTCTCTCTACAACTATCCTCTAAAAAATTCTTTTCCCAACTCTCACTTCTTTCCATAAAACTATCTTCCATATATCACTACAAATCCCTTTCTTCTTCTTCAACCAACAAATACCTTTAGGTAAAGAAACTTCTACAAATATCTTTATGTTCATGTAACTTAACATGATTATAGTATGTGTTTTCTAACTCATAGGAGTTAAGAAAACAACAATATGTTCATATTTTGTTCTTATTCATACATCATCTTTATTGTCATTATTAAGTTATTATATTGTTATGCTTTTTACTTACTCCTAATCTAACTTCTATGTAACACCCTAATCTAAGGCGTTATCAGCCCACTACGTGTCGTTACTAAAGATAGACATGCTAAGGCTATATGCTTCTAAACCACAAATATATATATGTGTGTGTGTGTCCAAAATAATCTCCAATTACTCACAAAAGGTTACTTTAAACTTTAATAGAAATAATTGTTCTCATCTTTTCAAAACTAGATATAGTCCATCCTAAACATCCTAATAAAAATTATATAAACATTTAAAAATTCTCTTTCATAGCTAATCAAAATATAGTATTTTCTTCATTGATCTGTATCTCCATTATAGCTACTCTAACTTATCAGCAGAGTGGTCAAATCCGCTATCCCTGTCCTCATAATCAACATACACATCATAGCCCGTCAAGTCGTAAATAATAGAATCTTTACCGTACTTATAAAAATAAAAGATTGAGCAAAAAACGCCCAGTATGCCAAACCGAAACCACATGCACATGATCATGCAATACACAATATCACATACAACTTAGATTTCTAGTGCAACAAGCACAATTTCATTATCTTTTCATTAACCTACAAACAACATAGTTTAGGAATATATGCATATACTCCCAAACTCGGAGTAACTCATGACTCTGATAAAACCATAATAAATAATATACATATATATAGTTGTGTTCCACAATTAAGCAGGTAACGAATCCTAACCTACCAAAATCATCTCCAGGTGCAACTCTACATGGGACAACGCTACACAAGGATCATCAGGTTGCCATTATTAGTATCACACTCTACATGGTCTTTACTAATCGTAGCTACTCAGAATCAACACTCGATTCAATTAAAGTATGATACCATTAAATCAAGTTTTACAAACTAATCCTACAAGTACAAACATTCAAACATGGTAAGGTCGCACCTAGATTCGATTTCAATTCCAATCTCACCAAAAGAACTTCTAATAGAAAAGAAACTCAAATCTCACAAATTTTCCTGATCATCAACATATCTCAAATCAATTTCAATTGCAAATTCATAATTAAACCCTAATCCTAATTTCCATAATCCTATTCAAAAGATCTATAAACCCAAATCATTGATCCATAATAAAAATTTAACATACCTATTTATCTTGTTCACAATCCAATGAAATCTCCAAACACAGTTCCTTCAAAAATTCCTAATTTCTTCCACAATTCCTTCAATATACATATAATCCTCCATTAATAAACCAACGACTATAAAAAGATCATATCTTTAAAATCACAAAGATGGGATGGATCTACACTTACCTAGATCTTGCAGATCTTGCTTGAAACAGGATCCCAATTCAATCAATCTCCTGACACAATCAATTAACTATTCTTTATTGCTATAATCATATTCCTATAATCTATATATCTTAGAAATCACAAAACTATAATAAAGATCTTACCTTTATCTTTAATCAAAACCACAAATCTCTAAATCCACTTTAAGGTTTCTTCACTAGATCTTGAATCTCCTTTAAACATATTGTAATATCAAGATAAATATTTTATAATAAAGGGCAAAGGTATCATTTGTTGTAAAATAAGAGGGTTCTATAATCAGCCCTAATAAATGAGATATTATTATCGACCCTCACATTAATGATGGTCAACAAAATCTTTAAAGATTTTGGGGTTGCGTTTTTCCTAAGCTAACCTTGTCTTCTAAATAGACCCCTTTAGCTTAGTTTTGCCTTGCCTTTTCCCAAGCAAAAACCCTAGGTAAGTGGGTCTCTCTCTAGTCTTTTTCAATTAATCATTTAGGGTTATCTTTCTTATAAGGTTCTTTTCATATGTTTGAAGGAGATTCAAGATCTAGTGAAGAAACCCTAAAGTAGATTTAGAGATTTGTGGTTTCGATTTAAAATAAAGGTATGATCTTTATTATAATTTTCTGATTTTTAATATTTATAGATTATAGGAATATGATTATAGCGATTAAGAATAGTTAATTGATGGGTTTAGGGTTTTTGTTTCAAATCAAGATCTACAAGTTATAGGTAAGTAAGGATCCATCCAATCTTGTCGTTAAATGAAAGTTTATTTGTTGTTGTAAATCGAATTGCTAATGGGAGATTTTATATATGTATTGAAGGAATTGTGGAGATATTAGAAATTGAGGAGAAAGGTGAGTTTGAAGGTTTCATTGAATTATAAACAAAGAAGACAAGTGTGTTAACCTCTTTTCGTAGATCTATGATTAGGGTTATAGATCCTTTGAGTAAGGTTATGAAATTAAGGATTAGGGTATAATTATGTGTTGCAATTGGAATTGATTAAGATATGTCGTTAATCAGGAATATTTGTGGGATTAGGGTTCTATTCTTTTAAGAAGATCTATTGGTAGATTATAGTTTTGAAGCAAATCCAGGTAC
This sequence comes from Combretum micranthum, assembly GCA_024138025.1. NCBI lineage: Eukaryota > Viridiplantae > Streptophyta > Magnoliopsida > Myrtales > Combretaceae > Combretum > Combretum micranthum. The sequence continues at coordinate 1,153,773 of JAMXBD010000190.1, read as the reverse complement.
GACCATATCTTGTTTGTTGTTTGTGCTTGTAGGATTAAACATGCATATAAACTAAACTAACCCTTGCAGGCTCTTAAAAATTGTATGTTACTTGTGTTTGACTGCGGCTAGTAAAGACCGCGACAGAAGTGTGATACTAACGCTGGTAACCTGATGATCCTTGTATGGCAGTGTCTCGAGTGGAGTTGCACCTGGAAATGATTCCGGTAGATCAGGAGTCGTTATCAGTTTAATGGTGGAACGCAACTATATATATATATATATATATATACTATTTTATACTATGGTTTTCATCGGGGTCATGAGTTACTCCGGGTTTAGGATTAGTTATGAAGAGTCCTAAATTGTGCTGCTTGTTGGTTAATCAAAAGATAATAAACCTGTGGATGTTGCATAAGCATATGATACATGTGAATTTGCTTTATGTGTGTTCACGCGCATGTATGTGTGGTGTGGCGTATTGGGCGTTTTTGCTCAATCCTTTATTGTTCAGGTGTAGGAGAAGATGATGTTGGTTGAGAATTGTCTGGATATGACTTTTATGTTGACCATGGGGGACGACGTTAGCAGATTCAACTTTCCTACTGATGACTAACAGATTCTGGATGACGAAGAATAGGAGAAAAGATCTTTGAAGACCATATAAAGTATATAGAGTTTGTTTAGATTATTGTTGAAGATGTTTATAAGATAATTTGTTATGTTTTGGATTTTATATATGTACTTTTGGATAATATCAGTTTATGTTTCTAAGAGACGAATTGTAGTAATGATAAATTCAAGTAACATTTTATGTGAAATTTGGAGATAATTATATTTGTCGTTTAATATTTTATAGCCTTGGCGTGTCCTTTCTAAGAGAAGGACACATGGCGAGTTGTAATGCCGTTAAGTTAGAGCATTACACATATGAAAAAAATCTTATAAGAAAGATAACCCTGAATGATTAATTGAAAAATACTAGAAAGAGACCCACTTACCTAAGGTTTTGGCTGAGGAAAGGTGTGGCAATTTCATAGGTCAAGGGTCTATTCATAGGGATATATTTCTTATGAAAAATGCTAGGTTCGCATCCAATTTAAGTAGCCTACACTGGCCACCAAAGCCGGCGGTGTAGATAGTGAAAGCCGGCGGCCTTCATTTGTAAGCTGGTGGCCTTAGGCCGACTTTCACCCATATGCTGCCATCTTTCACAATCTCGTTCGCAAGTCATTCGAATCTTCAAAGTTGATATAAGGCTAGTGGCCTTGCATTCAAAGCTGGTGGCTTATAGCTAGCCTAAGTCATCCCTTTCTTATTCTTTGGGAACAACTTTCTCGGGCTCAAATTCAAGTGTTACAAGATAAAAATACCTCTTAAACAACACTATATTACAAAGTTACCCTTTAATATAAATTATTTATCTGTACTTTGCATTCTATATATTACTAAATATACTTATGTGTGTGTATACATATATATATTCTTAGAGTATAAAAGCTCACTAACCTAACATCTTATATTTATTGCTCTTATTATTGCGCTTACTATGATGCTCTTATTATTACACTTTTTCTTTTCTTTCTTTCTTTTCTTTTTCAAACTAGTCTATTCTTAGTTCAGGGAGGCCTTCATGAAGCTAAGGCTCCTAATACTTGACCTTACTTATATGCTTATTTGATTCTTATATCTCTTTCTATCTTATTATGATTTATTCTTTCTCATAGTTACATAATTATATTTATGCATGACCATATCGTTGTTGTCTTGATAAAAATAAAAAGGAGTTCTTTCCTTAGTAAAGAAAATAAGACTAAACTCTCTTCAAAATAAATTTTGTTGCTTAGGAAAAATTTTCCATCAATAACTTAGAGTTTTGTGTCAGCAAATCCTTTCTCAAAAGTTAGACAAACCCATCATAAATTTTTAGTGATATTATTATGCTAGATTTCTTCAAAATTTTAACTAAATAATCTCATTACTTACTCTCTTTTCAAACCAATACAATAATAATTTTTGTTAAAATTTAATGTTGACAATTCTTTGTTATGCAAATTCTTCTTAAAAACTTATTTATAAGGTTATCATCAACACTTTAACAAACACTAAGAACCAAACAACTTTTCTAAGTCAAGTTTAAAGTTAACTCACTAGTTAAAAATTCACTTAAAAATAAAATCGATATACAACTTAAGAAACTAAGTTTTAAGAAGTAAAAATCAATTTTCCTTTATGAAATTAACGAAATACAAATAATAGTTATAATAATTAAGTACTCACTTGTAATAAACTAAGGATTTTCCAACAAAGGTCCATGTGTTGAAAAATTATGGATTTAAACAAGAGTTATTATGAGAATAAGAATTTAAAACAAGTTATTCCTTTAATTTTTCTCATAAGCTAAAACTTAAAAATTTTTTATTATACAACTTAGAATGATTTTTCCTCACAACCATATAAAGTTTCATGTTTTGGAACTAATTAGCTAAAAAGAAGCTTAAAATGAGAATGAAATATTCAAAAACTCAAAATAAACATAAAAACTTGATTTTTTTTTCTCCAATTAAGTTTCATCTTTACAAAATCTAAGAACTTAAAAATTTTGTTCAAAGAATCAAACTTAAGAAATTCTTTAAAAGAGAACTATACTTGGGTTTTATGTCACAAAACCATGTTATATAAAATAATTTGTTAAGTAAGAATTTGTGAATAAATATGAGAACTTTAAAAATTTTAAATACATATATTGAATTATGATTTTTCTTATTAATCAAATAACGTATTTGTCTCGCCTCAAAAGAGGGCCTAATAGGATTAATCTAAACTATCATACCACCTGTGCACCCGTAATATGAGAACTATCTTATAAGTCAGAGTGTACAAGACTCCATCTATTTATTAATGTCTATCATCTAAATGATATATTATATTACTGGATTTCAACTATAGAATCTGATTTTCCACTTTCTACCAAGACCGCAGAGAATCATTATCCCCTACCAAATAGTGAAAATGGGGTTTCAAACTTACAACTTACAAATTTTAATTATTATGCAATTTATCTAATTTACATTCTAAGTTTATCATAACCTATATTTCTATCTTCAATAAAGTCTATTGGAGAAACTCTCTTTACACATTCCTAGCCCAATCCCAACTAATATTAACCTGCACAAAAACTGTTAGGGGTTGAGCGAACCACAGGCTTAGTGAGATAACCTGACCAGACCACACATCAAACTATAACAAACAAGTTTCATTATCAAGCGTATTCCATGCAACAATCAATCATATGTATAAGTACAAGTATGGAGATCTAGAATCTAAACAAAATGAAGATTTACACTTTCTCATTAGGGTTAGGAAGGAACATAATACTATGGCCCATCTACCCAGGAAAGACTAAGCATACAGGAAAACAACAATACTTACTTTAATTTTCACTTTAAGTTTATCATCTTTAACTCTCATTTCTTGTTTTTAGCCTTCGAATCTCCACTAATTGTTAGTCATTTCAAGCATTACCATAAGTTATGTCCTTCCTTTACCATTTAGTTCCTATGGTACCAATAGAACTAAGGTAATCTTGCGAATAACTAATAGCTTTTTGCCTAGATAAACCAAGCATTGCCATAGATCTGAAACACTAAGACGTAGTAGGCTACCACTTAGTCAAATATTATTTATACAAATCGTGCAATGCATGTTCATTTCATTTATGGTACCAGTAGTTTTTAATCAGGTTTAAAGTGATCATACAAATCACAAACATCAACAACATGCTTCATATAGTAATTGTCATACAATAGATTTATCATTTATAATAGGATAGTTTGACAATCAAGCATACACCATACATCATGCAATATACCCAATCCCGCATGCATATCAATTGAATATAATATAATAGGTGCAACCATCCTACAAGTACAAACAATGTGATAAGGTAAAAGTTACCCCACATATTTATACTAACTAATCGTAATAATCAATGGGGAAATCTTGAGAAGTATCAAGGTCACCTATTAAGATGAATAGATATATTCGTCAATACAACATAAATTATATAATTAAACTCTTATGAGTGTCTAAGTGTCCTATACTGGTATTTGGTTTTCTTTCTATTACTATATTGGTCTTTTAATGGTCCTATGATAATCTATTATTATTTAATATTTATTTTCATTTTGCTTTTCTCGATCTTGTTTGATGTTTATATATTCTTTTTGGGTAGTTGTAGGGTTTATATTTAATAGATTGATATCTTATCATTACCATTATCATCACTTTTATATTGTTCTTTAGTTAACCTATTATAGTAATGAATATTTATTTACTATTATTTAGTTTCATTGTGTTTGTCACGCCCCATAGGGTACCCTAAACGTAACAGTTCGCCACACTCAATATTAAAGCTTAAGTGTGACAACCTTAGCCACCCCCAAAAGCTTTGATATTAAGTGTAAGACGTGTTCTTACAAATTTAGAGGACCATACAAGGAATTTAAGAAGATATAATAACATGTTAAGACAAGAGAATTCATAATATTCATTTACTTATAACAATGATCTTTACAAACATAGGAACATCTCCCTTATTCACTAATCTATTACAAGAATATTTGTACATCTTTTCCAATACTAAACTTCATCTAAAATTTCCTTAGCCAAAAAGAAATTACCTGACTGCAAGGTCTTCGTGGCCTCAATCACAGATAAGGGAGCTGCAAAAGATATCTATGAGGGTATAAGCTGACAGGCTTAGTGAGAACTATTTCCATAAATAACTTCTTGTAACAAAATTTCAAACAAGTTGTTTAATCAAACAAATGGAATGCAACATACACGTGGTCAAACAAGGTATATAATTTTCCGAGAACTATATGTTAAATGGATTTGCGCCCTCCATTCGGGTTTTGGTGATACATAACCTCAAACAAGCAATTTTAGTAAAAAGATTTATGCTTTCGACCAATATCGCCAAGCATATGAAGTCTACTTGAATTGAGCCTTACTTTCGGATCTTCCGCCAAGCATTTCCTTAACGCCGCCAAGCAATCGCTTTCGGATACTCCGCCAAGTGTTGCTTTCAACATGAGCTTACTATCCTTCTCACCTAAGGATAATAACCTAAATGTAATGTGACTCACTTTGTGGTATGCATGAATCCATTTATTTATAATATCATAACATTATTATTATCAAATTTAAGGCGGTCAAAGAATCTCATACAAAGCAAGTGTTATACTACAACAAACATTTAAATCAATTCCGGCATCGCTATTCTTAAGATTCTTTCAAGGAATTATTTTACACACATATCCATTGGTCTTTTCCTAACTCTAATGCAACTAAATTACAAGCACAACAAGTATAGTATTTAAAGAAAATAAACTCACGATGCTATGTCGACTATTCTTCTTATACGGATGAGTCGTTCACATACTCCACTCAATCAAAATAATCTTCGAGATATAGGTATCCTTCCTCAGAGTCACCTAGCTAAAGAAAATACCCACAATGAGTATTTCTTGATGATTTTCTTGAATTTGGATGGAACAGGGTTGATCAATTAACTCAGAAATTGAAACAATTACTATAGTCGAATGTTTAAGGAAGCTCGAGTACAAGCTTAAGTTTAGAGAGAATTGTAATACCTTTCATTCATAAATCTGTATTAACCAATTTACATGCATATATGGACGTTTTTTCTCTACAGATTATTCTCCCAAATCCAGCCATGTGCTATGACACGTTGGCATAACAGAATTCATGAGGGAATTTACATTGCACCTGCTAATTCTAACAAAATGGAAAAATGTTGTTGTAACTAAACAGAAATGGAAAATATGTATGGTAAATTAAGGCTTTAGGCAAATGGAAGGTTAGAGCCCACTAGGGCCTACCCACAACTACTTGGCCCAAGCCCTTTCGTACTGCCCAGCCCCTTCCTAAACATTAACTTAGTTTCTCACTTCCCTTTCCAGTTGACACTTTACTTTTCTTCTAACTTGTCGTCCTTTCTATCCCCAAAAGCAAATCCTATGCAGTGTTGTCCCTGTTACATTCTCCCCCACTAGAAAATTTGCTTGCCCACAAGCTAGAATTAGGAAACCTCAGCCTCATATCAGCAAGGAACTCCCAGTTGGCCTCCGAAGCTAGTTTATTCTTCCATAAGATAAGTATCAAGGTTCCGGCCATGTTACCACGCTTGGTTATTTTTCCTTCTAGGATTGCTGCAGGTTCTAACCCCTCTTCTTCTTTAATTGCAGGTTGAGATGGAAGTGACTTGGGATGCTCTCCATGGAAGCGCTTCAATTGGGATACATGGAAGGTGGAGTGGATGTTGGCTTCTGTTGGCAGATCTAGTTTGTAAGCCACCTTTCCCACTCGTTCTAGTATCTTATATGGTCCGTAGTACCTTGCTGATAGCTTCTGGTGTGGATGTTTCTTAACGTTGTTCTGTCGATAGGGTTGCAGTTTAATTAAGACCCAATCCCCAGTCTCAAACTCCCTTTCTGTCCTCCTTTTATCTGCTTGTTGTTTCATTCGGTGCTGAGCCCGCCTTAGATGAAACCTTAATACCCCAATTCTTTCCTCCCTGTTCCTAAGCATGTGGTCCACAGTGGCATTTCGTGAGTCCCTTGGTATATAGGGCAAATGTATAGGGGGTAGGTATCCATAGAGAATTTCAAATGGAGTCTGGTTGGCACTAACATGGAAGTTAGTGTTGTACCACCACTCCACCAATGCTAGGTATTGAGTCCATCTCTTGGGAGAATCGCCTGTCATATACCTCAAATAGGTTTCAAGGCATTTTTTCACATTTCCTGTTTGGCCATCGGTTTGGGGGTGGTAAGCAGTAGATAGCTTTAGTTCGACCCCTTTAACTTAAAGAACTCTTTCCAGAAATGGCTAATGAAAATTGGGCCTCTATCACTCATTATCCCTTCCGGCATCCCATGTAGTTTATAGACATACTCTAGGAAGAGCTGTGCTACCTTAGGAGCTATGTAAAGGTGTGAGAGGCCAACAAAATGTGCATACTTACTCAACCTATCCACTACCACCATGATGACTTCTAATCCATTTAACTTAGGCAACCCCTCAATGAAGTCCATGCTGATTTCTAACCAACATCCCTTAGGTATGGGTAGGGGTTGTAATAACCCTGGTGTAGCCACATGCTCATACTTATGCCTCTGACAAATTTGGCACTCCCTAACATACTGTCTTACATCTTTCTCAAGTTTAGGCCAATAGAATACTGACCCCAGCTTCTTGTATGTGGCCTGAGCACCTGAGTGATCTCCCAAAACTCCATCATGATACATACTTAACAGTTTCCTTCTTAGCTCTACAGACGGCCCCACCACATACCTTCCTTTTCTCCTCAAAATTCCTTGCTCATAATTAAAATGCTTACACACTCCTCCTGATTGTAATTGAGTCAACAGCTTTGCATACCCATCAAGCATATTCCAACTCTTCTTTAATTCTTCCACTAGTTCAGGAGTAGTAGTAGTAGTGATCAAAGAATTCAGGTTTGCATGAGTGCATCTGGAGAGGGCATCAGTAGCTACGTTAGCCTTGCCACTCTTGTATTTGATCTCATAGTCCATACCCAAGAGCTTGGTAAGCCACTTATGCTAGCTAGTTGTGATCTACCTTTGCTCCAATAAGTGTTTCAAGCTCTGGTGATCAGTCTTGATTACAAAATGTCTGCCCATCAGATAATGCTTCCATCTCTCTACTGATAGCACAATGGCTAGTAATTCTTTTTCATATACCGATAGGGATTGCTGCCTAGGAGTCAGGGTCTTACTCAAGTAAGCAATGGGGTGGTGTTCCTGCATGAGGACAGCTCCAATACCTTCCCCACCTGCGTCAGTGTCCAATTCAAATTCCTTAGAGTAGTCAGGTAGCCTAAGGATTGGTGACTCATTAAAGCTAGCTTAAGCTTCTCAAAGGCCACTTGGGCCTCCTCGCTCCATCCAAAACTGTCCTTCTTTAGCAATTGAGTAAGCGGCCGTGCTAGGATACTGTAGCCTCTTATAAATCTCCTATATTAAACTGTTAACCCCAGGAACCCACGTAATTGCCTCAAGGTTTTAGGCTTAGGCCACTGCCTTATTTCATCAATCTTCTTAGGGTCTGTTGCTACTTCTTCTCTTGTGATAATGTGGCCTAGGTACTCTATCTGTCCAGCTCCAAAAACACACTTGGTTCTTTTGAGATAGAGAACTTCCTTCCTCAAAACTTTAATGACTAGCCTTAGATGCTTCACATGTTCTTCCAAGTGTGAGTTGTACACCAAAATGTCATCGAAGAATACCAAAATGAACTTCCTTAAGTATGGCCGAAAAATATGATTCATGAGGCCTTGGAAGGTTGATGAAGCATTGTTCAACCCAAAAGGCATCACTAGGAACTCATAGTGGCCTTCATGAGTCTTAAATGCTGTTTTATAAACATCTCCAGGATGCATACAAATTTGATGGTACCCCGACCTTAGGTCCAATTTGCTGAAATAGGTAGCTCCATGCAATTCATCAAAGAGATCCTCAATGATAGGTATAGGGAACCTATCCTTCACAGTCTACTGATTTAGATCACTATAGTCAACACACATTCTCCAAGTATTATCCTTCTTTCTCACCAATACTACTGGAGAAGCAAATGGGTTGTTGCTGTGCCTGATTACTCCACTAGCAAGTAATTCCCGTACCATCTCTTCCAGTACATTCTTTTGAATGGTTGAGTGCCTATATGGTCGTAGGTTGACTGCCTTATACCCCTCTTGTAGTGGAATCTTGTGATCATATGCTCTAGGAGGGGATAGGTTCATTGGCTCCTTGAATATATCATAGTATTTTTCTAGCAGATCCATCAGCTGTGGATTTAATGCTGGTGTATAGTTGTTGTTCTCTTCCCTGTCCACCACTTGTACCACCTAGCATTGTACTTGTAACATCGGCTCATGGGTTATCAACCTGGAAAATGCTGAGCTATCAATCATCACTAGTTGCTCTGTCTCCCCTGTCAACCTATAAGCCTTCCCATTACATTCGAAATTCATAGTGAGCAACTGGAAATTCCAACGAATGATCCCTAGGGTACTCAACCAAGGTATTCCCAATATCAAGTCACACCTAGATAGTTGAAGTATATGCACTTCAACTACAAACTTCTGACCTTGCATTTTCCACTCAAATTCAGTGATTTTGTGGTTGCTAACCAATTCTGACCCATCAGCTAGGGACACCTTTAGAGGTGAAGTAGCGGTCAAACAGCAGTTGAGTCCCTTAATCATTCCTTCATCCACAAAGTTGAGTGAGCTTCCTATATCAATCAAGACACTCAAACTTCGTTTCTTGTATGAACCCCTGAGTCTCATGCTGGTAGTAGTGGTCTGGGTAGAATGCTAGATAGCATTAAGGGAAAGCTTGGCCAAGTCAGCTTCCACATCCACTGACTCCACATCAGCTTCCTCCACCTCTTCCACCACTTCTCCTGCATCAACCACTAACATGTTCAATCTTTTCTTGCATCTATGTCCGGGACCAAAAGCCTCATCACACCAGAAACACAGTTTTTTCGTCTTTTCTCCTCCAACTCTTCAGGGGTGAGCCTTTTGGTGGGTTTGTTAAATGGTATATGGGGGCTATTCCGGTTTTGAGGGTTACTGCAGGTGGGTGTTGGGTTGTATTTGGGTGAATTCTGGATAATGGTTTGTGTTTTAGGGTAGATCTAGGCTCGGTTGTATTGTGGTGTGGTTTGGTATGCTTGAGGTGTATATGAGAGCTTTGGGGTCAGTTTAGGGGTCTTAAGGTGTTGTTTGGATGTTAACAGATTTGCTTCTTGTAACATTCGGATGGGGTATTGGATGGATGGATGGATGTAAGCCACTGATAAACAGCTGACAAGGTATGGTTCTGGTAATTTGAGTTGGGTAATGAGGGGCTCAAATTCTTCAAGGTACTCTTGAAGTTCCCCCTCTTGTTGCAACTCCTTTAACTCAGCCATTGGATCCTCATAAGCCCTTTCACTAAACCTAACCTACATTTCCTTCAACCAATGTTTGTCAAGCAACCACTTGATCTGTCCCTAGATTCTGCACATAGGAGTAGTACCTGTCATGGCTCGAAGGGTATCCTAAACATGGTAGTCCGTCGTACACAATATTAAAGCCTAGGAATAACCGCCTCAGTCACGCGAAAGCTTCCATACTATGTACAAGGCATCTAACACATGGAGGAAACACATCGAAGTGATACATTTTATGTTGATACGACTTGAGTAACAATGTAAAGAAAATTCAATTCACTATTCTTCAAAATACAAATCATTAAACTTCAATTACAATTCATCAAAAGATTCTATTACATAAAACTATTACAAGGCAAATCATAAAACCAAGCTAATAACTTCAAGTATCCTTATTTCCTACCGGAATCCCGAAGTCATTCTCGGCTCCAACCATTTCAGTCCCCACATTGCATTCTTGAGATAACCTATTCATTTAAACATCTATTGGGGTATAAGCTACACTAGCTTTGTCACGCCCCAATGGGTACCCTAAACGTGACAGTCCGCCACACTCAATACTAAAGCTTAAGTATGACAACCTTAGCCATTCCCAGAAGCTTTTATATTAAGTGTAAGGCGTACTTTCACAACTTTAGAGGACCATATATGGAATTATGAAGCTTAAGGGGATATAAAAATATATTAAGAAAAGAGGATTCACAATAATTATTCATTCATGGCAAAGACTTTACAACTTGGGGACAACACCCTGAATTACTAATCTATTATATAAATGTATGCATGCTAATACTAAGCTAAATTTTACCCAAATTTCTAATGTTCAAGAGAGATTACCTGCCCGCATGGTCCACGTGGCCTTAACCATAAGTACGGGAACTGCAAAAAATATCTATTGGGGTATAAGCTAATAGGCTTAGTGAGAACTATTTCCATAAATAACTTCTTATAACAAGATTCAAACAAGTTGATTTAATCAAACAAATGTAATGCACAAGCACGTGGGCAAACAAGCATATAGCTTTCCGAGAACTATATGTTGAATGGATTTACGCCCTCCATTCGGGGTTTGGTGATACTTATCCTCAAAACAAGTAGTTTTAATAACAGAAAATTTTAAGCTTGCGAGCACTCATCGCCAAGCATTCATTAAAAGTTTTAAACTTGCGAGCACTCATCGCCAAGTATTCCGAATCTACTTGATTTGACCTTGCTTTCGGATCAACCGCCAAGCATATTCCATTAAGCCGCCAAGCAATCGCTTTCGGATCTCCCGCCAAGTGTTGCTTTCGACATGAGCTTACTATCCTTCTCACCCAAGGATAATAACCCAACCATGCAATGTGACTCACTTCGTGGTATGCATGAGTTCATTAATTTATAAAGTCATAACATAATTATTTTCAACTTTATGGCGATCAAGGAATTTCACACAAATCAATATTAAACTAAAACAATCACTTAGAACAATTCGGGCTTCGATATTCTTAGAATTCTTTCAAGGAATTATTTTACATGCATATCGGTTTATCTTTTCCTAACTCTAGTGCAACTAATTTACAAGCACAACAAGTATAGCATTTAATGGAAATAAACTCACGATGCCATTGTCGTCTATTCCTCTAAGCGGATGAGTCGTTCACACACTCCACTTAATCGTAATAGTTCTCTGGGGTAAAGAATCCTTCCTCGGGGTTACCTAACCAAAGAAAATACCCACAATGAGTTTTTCTTGATGATTTTCTTGAATTTTGACAAAACAATGTCAAAGAACGTTAAAGTTCGTATAGAAGAATGTTCCAACTTAAAATGGCCATAACTTGGTCATTTTAACTCGGAATCGCGCATATAATATACCGATTTCTACCTACTCGAAAAGATCTACCCATTTCCAAAATTATTTCCAACAAACAAAGCCATATAGGCTCCGAAAAGTGGCGACAAAATTCACCACGGATTTTCAAGTAAAAACAACTTTGGTTCAAGAAATCAAAATTTGTTTGATAAATACTTAGTTATCTATATAGTTGAAAAATTCTCTTTTTATAACTATATAACTCATATTTAAGCATGCTCAAGTGTCTTGTTGTCCAATTATTTTTCTTAGGTAAAACAATGTCGGGTTGAAGCTTTTCGGAAATTGTTTTTGTAAATTTCTTTGAAATGAATACCTTGTTTTCTTTATTTTCTAAAAACGTTTTATGTTGGTTTTATTTATCTTTTCTAAGTGACCTTTGAAAATAAAATTTCTACTTTCTAAGTTACTATATTTGAAGTTTTCTAGGAAATATGCTTTTCTTCATTTTTCTTGTGTAAATTCCTTTGTTTACTTGTTTTGCAAAAATCCTTACTTGATATTTCTCATTCTTTTTCTTATGTCTCATATTTTTCAAAAATAATCATCCATGCATGAAAATTTGTTTTCTTCATAAAAACAATGTGGAACAATTAAGGACTTTTTGTAGAAAAACTAATTTCTATAATCTTATTAACTTCTTCTTGTAACTTGAAAAGAAATAACTTTATTATTTTCAAACCATAAATTTTCTTTGCCTATTTGTTTGCAAAGGTCTTTACTTAAAAATTTCCTTAGTCATCCATCTTATTTTCTTTCTTATGAAAAGAACCATTTTTCAAAAAATTTCTTTTGAAAAACAAGGTGGGATAATAAGATTAGTATCTTTTCAAAGTAAAAGTAGTTTATAAAATTATAGTGAGTTCTTTTTGTAACATGAAAAGGAATGAGTTTATTTTGTGTTGATTTTATACTTTACATAAACTTATTTCTAAGTGACAAAATTCTTCTTTTTGTTTAAATAAAATTATGGACAACAATCTAAATGAACATGATTATGAGAATAATAATAACCAAAATAACATAAATAATAATAAAGTCAAGTATTGGAGTCTTAGCTTTTTCAAGGCTCCCGGGACTAAGAAGTAAACTAGTCCCATAATAAATAAATAAAAAAAGAAAAGCTTGTTTTGACTTGATGAGGACAAGTCTAAGACTAGAGACTAGTCTTAAAAACAACTTGAATAAATAAATTGCATTGAAGTAAATAAATTGCATGAAAGGTAAATAAATTGCAAGATCATGAGCTTATATGCTCTAAATATATATATAGCTATATAGATATAGTAGATAGTTATGAACATAAAAGAGACATAAATGAACATAAGAGAACATAAATGAATATGAACATAAAGGAATTATGATTATGAACAAAAAAAAGTATGAACCTATTGTTGCTTTCTTAACCTTCATGGTTTTAGAAAACACACACTAAGCTCATACTAAGTAGATGAACATGAAGAAAGATTGGAGGATTTTCTTGAAGAAAGCTTACTTAAAGAAAGACTAAAGAGAGCTTTTCTTGTAAGAACTTCTTGGAGAGAATTCTTGAGAGATTTTGAGAGAGTAATTTTATAGAAGTGGTGTGAAAGAAGTGAAAGAGGGGGGTATTTATAGGAAATTGATGGAGTGATTTTTGTGTGATTAAAATAAAGAAAATTAAAACAAATTGAGGGAGAAGAGAGAGGGGGGGCCGGCCATTGGTGTAGAGGGGAAGTTTGATTTATTTTTTTGACTTTTTGGAAAATAAAAGATGTAATATGTAAGGTAGATGTGATATAAAGTTATAGGAAAGGTAAAAAGTTAAGATTATAGGTTATGTAGAGTGTAAGAATAGGTGTAAGAAAAAGTAGAGATAAAAGAATAGTAATGAATAGTGTAATGTAAAGTAGATATGACAATTAAAGTACCGGTAGTAAGAAAATACGCGTATAATAGCTATATCTGTTATTTTTACTTACCGAAAAATTACGAAACTGATATTTTTGGAAAACTTATATTTTTACTAGTCTAACTGTATATTCGGAATATTTTTACTCTTCCGGGCTTCCGGACACGTTTTTCGAGGACTGTGTCCGATCGGGTTCGAAGGACACCCGAATTTCGCGAAACTGAAATTTTTATAAAGCCTATGGTTATTACGAACTACTTTAGCTAATTATCTCAACTTCGTTTTCTAGGGCCAAAGAAAACGGTAATGCCGGATTTAGATGGATACGGTAAACTAGGGTTTTGTTGACTTTTAGGATTCCGTTTGACTTCCGGTTTAGGGTTTTATGCTAAACCGATTCCGAAAATTTAGGGGTTTACAACCTACCCCCCTTAAAGAAAGTTTTGTCCTCAAAACTTGGAAATTCCTACTTGTGGTTCTAACCATTCTTTACTTGGGTTATGTTTTTCTCAAAAAGATCTCTTAATTGATTTCCTCATTTCTTATCCTCTGAACTCTTGCGGATAAATATCGGTATTGGGTATATCTTCATAAGGAAATTCTCTTTAAAAACATTAACTTTTATCCTTATAACTTGATTCCTTAACCATTTGTTAAATGGGGAATTGTTGCACATCTCCAATATGTTCATGTAATAATCAACTTCCTTCTCGTCTTATGATTACTTCCTATCTTTAAACTCACCTGATTCTCATTTTGAGATTTTTAAGGTCCTTCTTTTCCGATTCATCTTATTTCGTCTATCTTATGCCTTTATCATCTCATGAGATGCTCTTGATTATTCTTCCAAGGCATTTGAATGATTTTCCTTGATCGTTTGTAGTATCAGGGATCCAAAATTCTTTATTAGTTCCTCTTTGTTCCCATTCTTGCGTCCAGATTTGTCATATCTCTGACTGATCTCTTTTGCTTTCCTCTCTTTTCCTTTTAGAGAGCGTTATATTGACCGATTATGAAACGAACCATCTTTGTTAGTTACTCAATTTATACCATAAGCATCCTTGCCTTCTTGTTATCGTTTGTGAGAAATTCAAAATCTTGAGAAGGTGAATTCTGTTTTCATAAACCTTTTCATCCTTTGGTGTTTTTATTCCTTTATCCATATTTCATTTCTTCTAATGTCCCTTGAACTTCGGTATATCTGAGTTCTTCTTGGATATGTTGTTGATCCCAAATTATGAACCGTACTCATGATTCTTTCTTACTAACTTCCTTGTCCTTAGTTATGCTAAATCATCCTTTAGCTTCCTTTAATACATCTTTCTTCCTATATCCCTTCTTTATCCTTCGTATCTTCTTATCTAAGCTCTTTTATTATTTTTATACGGTTGATCTTAATATCCTACCGACGTGGTTCCTCTTTAAACCTTGTTGTGAACTTCAAGGTTCGGCTTTTCAACTCCCTTTTATTAATTTCCTATACTTAAGATTACATTCTTAGATTACTTCTTTCCTTCTTCAGGCTATATCACTATTCTTGAGTCCAGAAAGCATTACTAAAACTTGTGGGTTTATAAAGAATCTGAGGGTCATTCCTTCTTGATTTGATTCTTTGTTGGTGATATCATGATCTTAATCTTGAGAAAGATGTAGTTGCTCCTAAAAAGTTTTCACTTTGTTTCCTTCCGGGAGTTAACACGTTGGCTTAGGGTTTTCTCCATTATAAGCTGGATGGGTATATGGCATACTTCACTTCGTAAGGTCTCGATTTCCTCGTTTGTTGTTTCTTCAACTTCCTTATAAGGCTATTTTTCCATGTTTCTCTGAGTGAAATCTGTATCCAGAATTCTTTTCAATACTTCTTATTGGAACTTATGAATGTCTCCAAAGGTCAATTTCTCTTCACTCTTTAGCTACTTAATTTCCTTTATCAACTTGAAAGAATGTATCAGTTGTTTTCTTATGTTAGCAATCATTTGCCAACTATTCTCTTTTTGTTTTGTAAGCTCTATGTTTTCCTTGTTTCTTCTTATTGGGATCTTATTTGAGAGGTATACATCTTATTCAAAAGATTACTTAATTCCATTATTCCTTAGAGTCACAGGTGACCTCTTGTCCTCACGTCTTTGTTGAAAGTTTGACCAATATTCTCGGGTTTCATCATTCTTTCGCATTATCTTAAATTAAGTTGATCGTTTGTCATTGGTAGTCTAGATATACCGATAGAATGTAACACTTTGAGTTTCAAGAGAGTAAAACATTTTGATTTACTAAACTTCTCATGTATACATTAGGAGACTTTCATTCCTATTCATCCTCATAAGGAAAACTTTACATTCTTCTGTTAAAATAAAGAAACAACATCAATAAAAGAAGGTTGGGGATTGACTGGTTCCTACATCGCTATTATAGCCCCTAATGTACTCCAAGGCAGTCAAGTTTCCATTTTCTTTGTTCACTTCCTCACTTATCCATCGTCCCTCCAAGTTGTAGATTCGAAATTCCGGAGCAGTAGTTCCTGGTCTGCTTTCGCTCCCACTTCCATTTTCCTTCTCTATTCTTATAGGAACAACTTCTTCTGATGATCTTGATAGAATGTTCC
This sequence comes from Combretum micranthum, assembly GCA_024138025.1. NCBI lineage: Eukaryota > Viridiplantae > Streptophyta > Magnoliopsida > Myrtales > Combretaceae > Combretum > Combretum micranthum. Next base: position 1,137,399 of record JAMXBD010000190.1, on the reverse strand, counting down.
TTCCTTGTGGACAGTTGTTGGCAAAATGTCCTTTCTGATTGCAAACATAGCAAGCATCTACCCCTCTGTTTGGGCATTTTGACATCTTATGATTTGTATTTCCACAGAAGAAACACTTTCCAAATAGCTGGGGGCACTTCTTTGGGTAGTGTGCTCCATTGCACTTCCAACACTTAATACCTCTTGGTATGATCCTTCTATTGTCGTTCTTGATTTTCTTTGGTAAGGGCATGAGATGGGGTTCTATGTAAAACTCCCTTTCGACGATTGGGTCTTCTTCTTCTTCTATTCTTTCTCTCCTTTTCCTTGCTCCTTCTACAATCCGAGCTCTTTCCACTAATTCTCGAAAATTCCTTATGTCAAATTCTTCCAACCTCATCCTTAAGTCTTCATCCAATCCTCCTATAAAGACTTGCCTTTTCAATTCTTCACTGTACTTATAGGAGTCCGGTGCATATTGCAACAATCTACTGAACTCAGTTTCATATTGTTCGATTGTTCTCCCCTTTTGAGCAATTTGCAAGAAGTCTACGCTATACCTTACTCGTAAACTTCCTGGGAAATAATTCTCCAAAAATTCATGTCTAAACATTTCCCAAGTGATTGGAGTCATTAGATCTCTTTTCCTTGACTCCCACCATATCCTAGCGTTTAGACGAAGCATGAATGTTCCATACTTGACTTGCAAATGGGGTGGAACTTCATATGCATCAAAGGACATCTCTATTTGAGATAACCAATCTTCTGCCTCTTCTAGCTTGTCATAAGCTCCTTCAAAATAGCGGTTGCTTTTGATGAAGTTAGGTAACATGCTTTTGTATGGTCTTGGCGGTGGAGAGGTAGGGGTGTACTTTGGCTATGCATGTTCCTATGCACAGATGCCTCTGTTGAAGCTTGTTGTGGTGGTGGGGTTGGTATAAATACTAGGGCTGTCGCTGATGCTGTTGCTGGTGTTGCCTCTGATACGGGTGCTTGTGCTGGCATATTTTGCCTAATTTCTTCTAACACGTGGGTTAGGTGTCCTAACGTGGCGTGTAAGTCCCTTTGAGGTGCGGCGGCTCCTTGAACAGCAGGTTGATCTGCTTCTATGTCTGGTTGGTTAGAGGCGCTTCATTCCCTTCTTCGTCTACTCCTATTTCGGCTGTTTTAACTTTTCTAGGTCAGGTTCGATAAAGTTTTGATAACTTAATTAAATTTTTGCCAGAATTTGGTAGGTATAACGGAAATTTAAGTATGCATAAAAGCTAACAAAATTTAAATCAAAACAATTTCTGAAATCAAACTTAGAGCATTATCATAGAAATAAAGTTCATACGTGAAATCGGAAATAAGACAAATCACAAAAGAAAATCACATAGGAAATAACAAGCATTGTTCCGAGAATTAAAAGATAGACTAAGATCATGGATCTGGTCTATGATTACAAAATCTAAGCTAGACTTCTAGGGATATGCTTCGTTTTCCTTTCCTCCTTTCTTCATTCTGGGCGATCTCCGGGTTGCTGCTGGACGATCTGGGTTCCAGTCCCTCATGAATTGGCTGAAATATTTCCTCCTCTTCCGGGCTGCCTCTCTGGATCTTTCATGTACATCCGTTAGCTCATCTCTAGTCATCTCTGGTACTATGTCATGAATGGTTCTCCAAGTAACGGTTCCATCGGTCTCCATGCTATTGTTCTCATTGGGTGGAGCATTATCTGTATTCATGGCCGAGTTTGGTTCTTGCCTTCCCGGAGTCTATCGTCCCATTAAGTAGCGGATAATCCTTTCCTTAGTGCTATTACGGGGTTCTTCGTCTGCAACAATGGTCTGATTTCCTTCTTCTGGTCCTGCTTCATTCTCTTCCTCCGGGTCTTCCTCCGAATCTTCACTCTCTTCATCTTCTTCCATAGGCTCTTCCCTTATTATGGATCCATCATCCCGCAAGCATAGGGGCTCGTTCCTTCTTAGTTGGATTCCCATAAAGGTAGGCGGTTCTGTGGGCACTTGGGTTGGGGGCCGTAGTACTTCCTGGTACACTCCATGCCAATGGAAGATATCGTTGATGTCCGCCTTCATCCATTCAAGGTGATCTATCAAGTTGTCGTGGGCATAAACGAACATAGGTCCAATTTTCCTCCATGTCTGGAAATCCAGTGAAGTTCGTCCCCCGTCTTTCCTAAGAACGAATGTGGCTTCCTTCAACATAGGTCTATCTTCAACACTGGCCGCAATACGTTCCACGGCGTATATCATTTCCAACTCGGTCAGTTTCTTTCCTATAGGACAGTTGTGAATGGTCTGTACCACTTCCCTCCATTCTGTTTGTATCATTCCTCTCTTCCATATTTGGAACATTTCTCGGACGGTCTTAGGTTGTCCAGCTAGGGCAAATTCTTCACATAAAACTCTAAGTCTCAATCGATAATCTTCTGGTGTTTCGAAAGGTCCTTTTCGGAAGTTCTTGGCTTGGAGACGGGCCTCATCTATGGTGATCTAAGTAAAAGAAAGGTATTAGAAGACTTATTCTACCCATTTTACTTCATCTAGGTTTTTCTTGCTTCTATCTAAGTCATTTCTTCTTAAGTCCATTTCTATAATTATGATTCCTAGGTTCTTAAACCATGCTCTGATACCAACTTAAACTGTCACGCCCCAATGGGTACCCTAAACGTGACAGTCCGCCACACTCAATACTAAAGCTTAAGTATGACAACCTTAACCATTCCCAGAAGCTTTTATATTAAGTGTAAGACGTACTTTCACAACTTTAGAGGACCATATATGGAATTATGAAGCTTAAGGAGATATAAAAACATATTAAAAAAAGAGGATTCACAATAATTATTCATTCATGGCAAAGACTTTACAACTTAGGGACAACACCCTGAATTACTAATCTATTATATAAATGTATGCATGCTAATACTAAGCTAAATTTTACCCAAATTTCTAATGTTCAAGAGAGATTACCTGCCCGCATGGTCCACGTGGCCTTAACCATAAGTACGGGAACTGCAAAAGATATCTATTAGGGTATAAGCTAATAGGCTTAGTGAGAACTATTTCCATAAATAACTTCTTGTAACAAGTTTCAAACAAGTTGATTTAATCAAACAAATGTAATGCACAAGCACGTGGGCAAACAAGCATATAGCTTTCCGGGAACTATATGTTGAATGGATTTACGCCCTCCATTCGGGGTTTGGTGATATATCCTCAAAACAAGTAGTTTAAATAACAGAAAATTTTAAACTTGCGAGCACTCATCGCCAAGTATTCCGAATCTACTTGATCTGACCTTGCTTTCGGATCGACCGCCAAGCATATTCCATTAAGCCGCCAAGCAATCGCTTTCGGATCTCCCGCCAAGTGTTGCTTTCGACATGAGCTTACTATCCTTCTCACCCAAGGATAATAACCTAACCATGCAATGTGACTCACTTCGTGGTATGCATGAGTTCATTAATTTATAAAGTCATAACATAATTATTTTCAACTTTATGGCGGTCAAGGAATTTCACACAAATCAATATTAAACGAAAACAATCGCTTAGAACAATTCGGGCTTCGATATTCTTAGAATTCTTTCAAGGAATTATTTTACATGCATATCGGTTTATCTTTTCCTAACTCTAGTGCAACTAGTTTACAAGCACAACAAGTATAGCATTTAATGGAAATAAACTCACGATGCCATTACCGTTTATTCTTCTAAGCGGATGAGTCGTTCACACACTCCACTTAATCGCAATAGTTCCTGGGGTAAAAGAATCCTTCCTCGGGGTTACCTAACCAAAGAAAATACCCACAATGAGTTTTTCTTGATGATTTTCTTGAATTTTGACAAAACAATGTCAAAGAACGTTAAAGTTCGTATAGAAGAATGTTCCAACTTAAAATGGTCATAACTTGGTCATTTTAACTCGGAATCGCGTATATAATATACCAATTTCTACCTACTCGAAAAGATCTACCCATTTCCAAAATTATTTCCAACAAACAAAGCCATATAGGCTCCGAAACAGTGGCGACAAAATTCACCACGGATTTTCAAGTAAAAACAACTTTGGTTCAAGAAATTAAAATTTATTTGATAAATACTTAGTTATCTATATAGTTGAAAAATTCTCTTTTTATAACTATATAACTCATATTTAAGCACGCTCAAGTGTCTTGTTGTGCAAATTATTTTTCTTAGGTAAAACAATGTCGGGTTGAAGCTTTTTTGGAAATTGTTTTTGTGAATTTCTTTGAAATGAATACCTTGTTTTCTTTATTTTCTAAAAACGTTTTATCTTGGTTTCATTTATCTTTTCTAAGTGACCTTTGAAAATAAAATCTTCTACTTTCTAAGTTACTATATTTGAAGTTTTCCAGGAAATATGCTTTTCTTCATTTTTCTTGTGTAAATTTCTTTGTTTACTTGTTTTGCAAAAATCTTTACTTGATATTTCTCATTCTTTTTCTTATGTCTCATATTTTTCAAAAATAATCACCCATGCATGAAAATTTGTTTTCTTCATAAAAACAATGTGGAACAATTAAGGGCTTTTTGTAGAAAACTAATTTCTATAATCTCATTAACTTCTTCTTGTAACTTGAAAAGAAATAACTTTATTATTTTCAAACCATAAATTTTCTTTGCCTATTAGTTTGCAAAGGTCTTTACTTAAAAATTTCCTTAGTCATCCATCTTATTTTCTTTCTTATGAAAAGAACCATTTTAACAAAAATATCTTCTTTTGAAAAATAAGGTGGAATAATAAAGATTTTAGTATCTTTTCAAAGCAAAAGTGGTTTATAAAATTATAATGAGTTCTTTTTGGTAACATGAAAAGGAATGAGTTTATTTTGTGTTGATTTTATACTTTACATAAATTTATTTCTAAGTGACAAAATTCTTCTCTTTGTTTAAATAAAATTATGGACAACAATCTAAATGAACATGATTATAAGAATAATAATAACCAAAATAACATAAATAATAATAAAGTCAAGTATTGGAGTCTTAGCTTTTTCAAGGCTCCCGGGACTAAGAAGTAAACTAGTCCCATAATAAAATGAAATGAAAGAAGCAAAAGCTTGTTTTGACTTGATGAGGACAAGTCTAAGACTAGAGACTAGTCTTAAAAACAACTTGAAATAAATAAATTGCATCAAAGGTAAATAAATTGCAAGATCATGAGCTTATATGCTCTAAATAATATATATAGCTATGTAAATATAGTAGATAGTTATGAACATAAAAGAGACATAAATGAACATAAGAGAACATAAATGAATATGAACATAAAGGAATTATGAGTATGAACAAAAACAATGTATGAACCTATTGTTGCTTTCTTAACCTTCATGGTTTTAGAAAACACACACTAAGCTCATACTAAGTAGATGAACATGAAGAAAGCTTGGAGGATTTTCTTGAAGAAAGCTTACTTAAAGAAAGACTAATGAGAGCTTTTCTTATAAGAACTTCTTGGAGAGAATTCTTGAGAGATTTTGAGAGAGTAACTTTGGTATAGAAGTGGTGTGAAAGAAGTGAAAGAGGAGGGGGGTATTTATAGGAAATTGAGGAGTGATTTTTGTGTGATTAAAATAAAGTAAAATTAAAACAAATTGAGGGAGAAGAGAGAGGGGGTAGTGCCGGCCATATGGTGTAGAGGGGAAGTTTGATTTATTTTTTTGACTTTTTGGAAAATAAAAGATGTAATATGTAAGGTAGATGTGATATAAAGTTATGGGAAAGGTAAAAAGTTAAGATTATAGGTTATGTAGAGTGTAAGAATTGGTGTAAGAAAAAATAGAGATAAAAGAATAGTAATGAATAGTGTAATATAAAGTAGATATGACAATTAAAGTACCGGTAGTAAGAAAATACGCGTATAATAGCTATATCTGTTATTTTTACTTACCGAAAAATTACGAAACTGATATTTTTGGAAAACTTATATTTTTACTAGTCTAACTGTATATTCGGAATATTTTTACTATTCTGGGCTTTCGGACACGTTTTTCTAGGACTGTGTCCGATCGGGTTCGAAGGACACCCGAATTTCGTGAAACTGAAATTTTTATAAAACCTATGGTTATTACGAACTACTTTAGCTAATTATCCCAACTTCGTTTTCTAGGGCCAAAGAAAACGGCAATGCCGAATTTAGATGGATACAGTAAACTAGGGTTTTTTTGACTTAGGGTTCCGTTTGACTTCCGGTTTAGGGTTTTATGCTAAACCGATTCCGAAAATTTAGGGGTTTACAAGCTTAGTGAGAGTGTCCTTAATTTCGTACCATGACAATCAAGTTATAATTCATCCATATGCTATGCATGAACAAACACATGAGCAAACAAGCATATGACTTTCCGGTAGCCATATGTGAATGGATTTGCGCCCTCCATTTGGGGTTAGGATGGTCCATAGACATGCAACCATAATTCCAATCTTTTTCTCTTGTTGTTTTATTGTAGTTTTATGTGCCTACCCCACATCCGTTAACTTAAGCAATCTCGCATCCTTAATGTTAACAAGGCTCCCTCACCTTCCGCTAATATACTCTTGTCTCTCCAAAGGTATATCAGCAATGAAACGTGACTCAACATATCATAGGCATGCACAATTTATTCATATAATTGTGGCATATTAATTATGTAGGTTAAAAGCAATCATAGAGAATTTCAGACAATTCAAGTCTATGCTAACTCGTACAATGATTTTACAACAAGTCTCACCTCGATATACTTATCATTTGTTCAACGAGGATTATATCACAATTCATTTCAATTTTATCTTTTCCTAATTCTAATGCAACTAGCTACAAGTAGAAGCAAGGTAACAAAATAAGAGGAAGACTCACTTGGCTATTGGATCATCGATCTTTTAGTAAAAGTAATCAGGTGGTAGGGAATCGTCGATTTTGGGATCACCTAAAAGGGAAGAAATACTCTAATAAGTATTTCATCACTTAACTAATCCAAACGATTTTATATAAACTATCAAATTCATAATTCTCATCCTAAGCGGGAATTCCAATTGAAAGCGGCCATAACTTGGTCATTTTAACTCGAAATTTTGCAAATTATATATTGATTTCTATCTACTTCGAAAGATCTATCTATTTCTAATATTATATTTAAGTTTTGAAAACTTTGAAGCTTCAAAAAGGTCGGATCAGATTAGAAAAGTAGCAAACTTCAATTCCGAAAAATAGTTTTGTAAATGCTTAAAATGTTCTTACTATATAAATTAGCTATACATGCAATATGAATGATTTCCTAACATGAATGACATGAGATGAGTTTAATGTATGCATGATCTTGATGATTTTTGCTAAAAGAAAAATTTATAACTTTTTATTTTGCAAGACCATATTAACAACTACTTATAAAAAATCTAGTTTTCTAACTTTGATCATTCCCATTTGTTTTGGATTTATTACTTAAGAAAATATAATTATCTTTGTTAAAATTGAGTCTTCATTATATCTATTACTTATGACCTTCATTTCTACATAAAAATTTCCATTTTGCACTTTCTAAACATGTTTTCAAATAGAGTTGATTCCAAAATCCGAATTTTGTAAAAATTAGTTTTTGAGTGATTCCTTTAAGTAAAAATCATTTGATATTTAGAAAATTAGGGCTCAACCATACATAACCACTAAGGACTTCACTTTTTCATAAAAATTTGCATTTTACACTTTGTAAATATTGTTTCAAATATGATTTACTCAAAAATCTGAATTTTTAGAAATCCACTTTTTGAATGATTCCTTTGGGAAAAACTTGTGTAATGCATTAAAATCTAAGACTTTATGATACCTATTACTTAAGGACTTCATTTAATACATAAAACTTTTATTTTGAACTGGGATAATAGGTGTTTTCATGGGCATCATCCGAAGTTACGAATTTTACAAGTTGACTACTAACTCAAAATTTTCTATCTTGATTCTACTTTTTGTTTTACACATTAATCTCATCAAAACTCATTTCAACTTATAAAAATCACTACTTAATGATACCTATTATCTATACCCTTCATTTTTCATATAAAACATGAGTTTTAGAGTTGATAAATGGGTTTTAAAAATTGGTTTTGGTTGAGATCCGAATTTACAAAATTTATTTTGGTCATATCTTTTGATAAAATCTATCTATGCTTATGAAAGTCCATTCCTTACATATCACATCTTAAGAGCCCTTCATATTTTGAATAAAAACTTCATTTTTGAGTTGGAAAACATGTTTTTAAAATATGTCTTGACCTAAATCCGAAAATAAGATTTTTATTTTGAAAATAACTTTTGAAAATCACCTTTGATTCTTGTAAAAAGAAGTCTTGATGATATACTTACATTAGGCCTTTATTATCTCAAATAAAAATTTCATTTTGACATTTGGAAAGTGATTTTTAAATAGGGGTCTTACCAAAATACAAATTTCACTATTTTTGTTTGAGTTCAAAACCAAAATCTACACATAATATGAACATGAATATAAAAGAAATGCATGATAGTGAACTATAAACTCATAGATCTAAACTTTACTCATCAAAATCACTCATTTATATTATCTATTTCCTAAGCCCTTCATTTTAAATGAAAAATACACATTTTGAAGTTGAAAAATAACTTTTCTAAATATGGTTCCATTTTCATCCGAATTCTCAAAAATGATTTTTGTTGAAAACAAAATAAAAATCTTGAGCTTTCTAAAACTTTTCTACTATCATCATGCTACTACAAGTTATTCATGAACATAAAACAAAAGTATAATGCATGTTTGAACCTAAAACAACTATATCTAGTTATAAATGCATGAATCACTATAATAGTTATGTGAATGGTGAATATATGCATAAATCATAAGCAATAACCAAAATAATAACTCCAATAACAAGATCTATGGCATAAACGAAAATCAAAGCTACAAAAAGTTAGATCTATAAAATATAATTACTTTTAACAAGAAAATAAGAATGATACAAGAGAATAATCATAGAGAAGAGGAGTATTTCATTTTGGCATCATCATCCTTAGCTTTTAAGCTTATGGAATGTCATTTGATGCATGAAAATCTCATTATACTTTACCTATATCACCTATGGAAGCTTTGGACAAGAGTTTTATTCAAAAATCTTGAAGAAATATGTGTGGGAGCTCAAAAATGGAATGGGGGCAGCTTATGTTCTTGAAGGAACAAGAACAAAATGAAGAAAGAAATAGAGGAAAAAGATAAGGAATGAAAAAGGGAAAGAGGAGTAAATAAAACAGAGAGAAAAGGAGTGTATTAAATGAAAAAATAAAAAATAAAACAAGGGAAGCCAAAGTGGGAGCATGCTGCACGTGAAAGTGGAGAGAGGAGAGAGAGGGAATTTGTTGAATTTTGACTTGAAATTGAATTGTGTAATTAATGTGCAATGTAGCTTCTTGAAGAAGGATTGAAAGAGGGTTATTTTAATTAACTTTTCGAGTAATTCAAGAGTCAAGGCAGCCATAGAGGGGGTCAAAATCTACCATGAAGTGTGAGATAATGTGTAGAAAGATTGAAATGAAAAGGAAGTGATATATGAAAGGTGTACTTAAAAATATAGGTTGTAAGAGTACTTTCTTAATAAAATAAAATAAAATAAAAATAGAAAATTTATTCCAAATATTTATAGCAGATTTTTCATAATTAAAATAACATAATTAATTTATTTATTTTAGTGAATTATCAAATAAGTTACCGATATAATCAAAATACATGAATATGGGCTATAAATGATATTTTTATAACCCGAAAAATTCAAAAAATTATTTTATGAAAATAAAAATATTTTTCAATTATTAAATTAATTTATTTTATTTTTAGTATCGGGTCTTAAACAGAATCCGATCCCGTAAAAGCCCGAAACTAACTAAATTTTAGAAAAACAAAATTTTCTATAATATATAAAGTATTTATCTAAAAATATAAGGCTTTATAAAAATAATAAAATTGTGTAATGAAATGAAAGTGAATGGTGCAAAAGATTAATTAATTACTGGTAGTAATGAAATACGGATAAAAAGATTATAATTGTAACTTTTATAACCCCAAAAATTATATAACTAATATATTCGGAAATCCTATAAAATGACGAGTCTAACGGTACTAATGGTACATTTTTTAAATCTCGAGCCTTAGGACACGCTTTTCAAAGTCTGTATCCGAATGGGTTCGAAATAGGTCAAAAATTTACCAATATGATATTTTTAAGCAAACTTATATTACTACGAGCTATTCTACATATTTAAACTACACATCGGCCTCTAGGATTAAGGGTGCTAAATTGCCGGACTTAAACTATTGTATTCCACTTAGGGTTTCCTGGTGGCTTTCTGGTTTAGGTCTTTGCCAATTTGGAATAAGACGTTTTATGTTTATATAACATATTTGATTTGAGAAATTTATCTTAAATTTTATTTTGTAAGTATTTAATATCTCTTAAAGTTTTCGGAATTCTTGAATTGGGTTTCATTTCCAAAAGTTAATCGTTAATTACTTTTTAATAATTTGTTTTTGGGTTCTATATTACCCGATTTTATAAGTTGGAGTTACGTATAGAATTTGTCGTACGTAGTGATTTTGGAATTGAAGTATGTTAAGTTCTTATTTTGTTTTTAAGGATTCTTATTTTTCTCAAGATTCGGAAATTTCTGGATTCGCTCGTGTTTTAGGACTAGTTGAAATTTGGTTTTAATTTGAAGTGATTTTTTTTTGGGTTTATTTTCGAAGTTCATCTTGAAATTATTTACCGAAATTTTCCGGGGCTTAGAGTACCACTTCAAAGCCTTCCCTTCAAAATACATGGGAGCAACCCTCACTTTCCAATCTTCCGAGGTCAGGTCCATCTCAAAGTATTGTTGTGCCTTATACAACCAATCCCTAAGCTCATTCCCATCAAAGTAGGAAATTCAATCTTAAGTGCTCTCAATCGCAGTGGATGTAAATTCTCAGTAATGTTCAAGGGTTCTAACCTGGAGTTGGAACCGCTCATCGGTTTTTGCCCATGGAGCTCAATTCAGAAGTTAGCACATTCTTGGCTTGGTGAGTCTTCAATTCTGTCAATGCATGGTTTTGTTGATCCATAACTCCTTGCATTCTCAGCAAGATCTCGTGAAGTGATTTAAAAGTACCCTCTGTTTGTTCTTTCACATATGTTTTCACTAGCTTCATCGTTTCTTCAACATGCTCCTTCATTGCTATTCGGACTGCCTCTTCTATCTTCTTGGCCTCACGTATCTCCATTGCCAGGAAGAAGAGCTTTGATACCACTTGGAACAGGGTTGATCAATTAGCTCAGCAATTGAAACAATTACTATAGCCTAATGTTTGAGGAAGCTCGAATACAAGCTTAAGTTTAGAGAGAATTGTAATACTTTTCATTCATAAATCTATATTAACCAATTTACATGCATATATGGATGTTTTTTCTCTACAGATTATTCTCCCAAATCCAGCCATGTGCTATGACACGTTGGCATAACAAAATTCATGGGGGAATTTACATTGCATCTGCTAATTCTAACAAAATGGAAAAATCTTGTTGTAACTAGACAGAAATGGAAAATACGTATGGTAAATTAAGGCTTTAGGCCAATGGATGGTTAGAGCCCACTAGGGCTACCCACAACTACTTGGCCTAAGCCCTTTCGTACTGCCCAGCCCCTTCCTAAACATTAACTCAATTTCTCACTTCCCTTTCTAGTTGACACTTTACTTTTCTTCTAACTTGTCATCCTCTCTATCCCCAAAAGCAAATCCTAAGCGGTGTTGTCCCTGTTACATTTGACAAGACAACGTCAAAAGAACGTTAAAATTCATATAAAGGAAAGTTCCAATTTAAAATGGCCATAACTTGGTCATTTTAATCCGAAATCGTACACATAATATATTTCTACTTATTCGAAAAGATCTATTCATTTCTAAAATTATTTCTATCAAACTAAACCATTTAGGCCCCAAAACAGTGGTAAAAAAATTCACCACAAATTTTCCAACTCAAAAAGAAATTTGGTCCAATCATCCAAAAATTTATTTGATAAATACTTAGTTATATATAGCTCATATTTATTCATGCTCAAGTGTTTGTTGTCCAATCATGTTTCTTGAGTAAAGAAATATTAATTAGAAGTTTAGAAAACTATAGTTTATAAGAAATTCATTTTGTGATTGGTTTTGAAATGAATACTTTGATTCTTTTGGTTTTCAAAGAATTACCTTATTTTTTGACTTATTACTTTTCTAGATGACTTTTGAAAAACAATTTTTCTTCTTTTCTAAATTCTTGTGTTGGTCCTATGTATGTTCTACACAATCCTTCTTTGACTATTTATTTGAAAAGATCTAAACTTGAAAATCCTCACTTCTTGCTTCCTAAGTTTTTGCTATGTTATTTTTCGTAGAAATCATTTTGTATCAAAAACCATTTTCTTTTGAAAAACAAAGTGGGATAATAAATGATTTAAAAAGCTTTTCATAACAAAAGTAGTTTCTAAAATTGTAGTGGGTTCTTTAGTAACTTAAAAAGAATGACCTTATTTTTATTAAATCATAAATTTTATACTTCACATAAACTTATCTCTAAGTGGTAAAATCTCCTTTTGTCAATTATTTTTAGAACTTGAAATTTTGGACAATAATCTGAATGAACATGATTTATAATAACAAACAAAAATAACATAAATAATAAAGTCAAGTATTGGGCATCGTAGCTTTTTCAAGGCTTTCGGGACTAAGGAGTAGACTAGTTCCAAAATAAAAATAAAATGAAAGAAAGAAAAATTTGTTTTGACTTGATGAGGACAAGTCTAAAACTAGAGACTAGTCTTGAAATAACAAGGAATGAATAAATAAATTGCAATGGAATAAATAAATAAATTGCAAGTGAGCTTGTATGCTCTAAAGAATATATATATATATATATAGATAATAATACTTAGATATAATAACAACAATATGAAAAAAATAATAACATAAACATAAATAGATTTTCATGAACAAGAACAATACATGAACATAATGTAGCTTCCATAACATTTAGTCTTTGGAAACTCACATTATGGTCATGTAAAGTTACATGACATGAGAAGAAGAAAACAATAGGAAAAGTTTACCTAAAGATGACTTTGGTAGTGTTATGTGGTTATGGGTTTTGTTATAGGTAGAAGTTGTTTTGGAATTATTTTGAGAGAGTTTTGAGAGGATATTTGGAGAGAGTTTTGAGAGGAAAATTTGAGAGAGTTTTTGTAGAGCATTTGTGGGTGGTAAATGTGTGAAAGAAGTGAAAGAGGAGGGGGATATTTATAGGAAAATGTGGAGTGATTTTTGAGTGATATAAATAAAAGAAAAATAAAAAAAATTGAGGGAAATAGAGGGAGGAGGGCGCCAGCCATCATAGAGAAGAGAGAGGGAGTGATTTAATTTTTGTATTTTTATTGATTAAATGTAATAATAAGTAAGATAGATGTGAAATAAAGTTATGGGAAAGGTAAAAAGTAAAGGTTATAGGTTATGGTGTGTGTAAGAGTAGGTGTAAGAAAATTAGAGATCAAAGAATAGTGTAGAATAGTAATAAATAATGAAACGTAAAGTAGATATGACTAATAAAGTATTGATAGTAAGAAAATACGCGTATAATTGTAATATCTATTATTTTTACTTACCGAAAAATTATAAAATTGATAGTTTTGAAAACCTTATATTTTTACGAGTCTAATAGTATATTCGGAATATTTTTACAATTCCGAGCTCCGGGACACGTTTTTCAAGAACTATGTCCGATCAGGTTCGAAACGAGTTGCGGTTTTACTAATCTGATCTTTTTATGCTTCCTTGGGTAATTATGCACTATTCTATATTCTAAACTTCTACTTACTCTTACTGAGTTGCTTATTTGGGATTGCCAGACTTAAGCTATTACGTCTAACTAAGGTTTTGTTAAGCTTTAGAGTTCTAGTTGACTTCCGATTTAGGGTTTTTAGGCTAAACCGATTCCAAAAATTTGGGGGTTTACAGTGTTTCTCTTAATCTACTTCATATAATTATCTTGCTATTTTTAGGAATCACATTATTCATAATTTTAACTTGTTTAAATTTCTATTCTATATATATATATATATATAATAAGTATTTTACAATTATTATAATTTTTTCTTATTTGTAAAGTCTTTTAATATTAGCAATAATGATAATAATATTAATATATTATTAGTATTAGTATTAACATTAATATTCATTTTAGTAATAATAATAATAATATTAATCTTAATGTCAACAACAACAACAACAATAATAATAATAATAATAATCATTAATGATAATAATAATTTTAATTATTAAACATGATAATAATATCATTAATAATAATAGTACTAATAATATTCATAATAATAATAATACCGTTAATAATGTTACTAATAATATTAACATTAGTAGTAATAATAATAACATTAATAATAAAAATAATATTAATAGCGTTAATAATAACAATATTATTAACATTAATGAGAACAACAACAACAACAACAACAACATCAACAACAATAATAATTATAATAATAATAATATTCATACTAATAATATTCGAAAATAAGAAAACAGATTTTATAATTTATTTATTATTATTATTATTATTTTTTAATTGAGGCTAAGAGGAACACGGCTGGGTACACGACTGTGTACTAGTCGTGTTCTTCTGGAAATATGGTGCAATTCAATGCCGAGAGATACATGGCTGGTTCATCCGGCCATATAGTACCCGTGCTCTTTTGTGGGTGTTACTATTCATCATCTTCCTCGCATGTTTGATCCAATTTTTGATGATTTTCCACGTCCAACTTATGTCTAACTTATTCCTAAGTGTTTATACATGATATACATATACATATATTATTATGTAACACATCAACATGCATATAATCCTTGTTTTATGAACATAAAGGGTTTAACTAGGGTTTTATTGAAACTTATCTTGTTTTGGATGCTTTGAACTTCGTTTTTGAGTTATTTTGCACCTAGGATCAACAAAACCTTATCTAAGCTAGTGTTCTAACATATTAGTAACTAGAAACGAAATTACTCACCTTATTTTTCCTTTTCTAAGCTTACTATTAAGCTTTAATGGAGTTGTGTGAGTGTATTCTTATTGTTGTTGTTGGATAATTTAATGCACTATTTTAGGGTTATGTTTGTATGTAATTTGAGTTGTTGTTTTGCTGTTATGGTTTAGCTTTTAAATGGCTTTGTTTTATTTGCATTAATATGTATAAATGGGCAAAGATTAGGTTGTAAGTTTTTGGCTTGAAATTAATGTATTTCCCCACCAAAATTCGATTGTTGTCCATGCAATTTTCATGTATTAATTGTGCTATCCACATGGATGACTCTAATTGGTGTGTGTGTTGTAATTGTTGACTTTCATTGTGCATTATTTGTGTAAGTTAAAGGAGATTTCAGCTGGCAAAATCAAGGCACTTCCTATCACTCCCCGAAGGGTACCCTAAACGTGGTAGTCCGCTGTACACAATATTAAAGCCTAAGAATGACCACCTCAGTCACGCGAAGGCTTCCATACTATGTACAAGGCGTCTAACACATGGAGGAGACTCATCGGAGTAATACATTTTACATTGATATAGCTTGAGTAACAATGTAAAGGAAATACAAATTTACTATACTTCAGATACAAATCACTGTACTTCATAATACAAATCATTAAACTTCAATTACACTTCATCAAAAGATTCTACTACGTAAAACTATTACAAGGCAAATAATAAAACTAGCTGGTAACTTCAACATTCTCATTTCTTACCGGAATCCCGAAGCCATTCTCGGCTTCAACCATCTCGGTCCCCACTTTGCATTCTTGAGATAACCTATTCATTTAAACAACTATTGGGGTATAAGCTATACTAGCTTAGTGAGAATTCCCTTAATTCCATACCATAACAAACAAGTTATAACCAGTCATATGCTATGCATAAACAAACACGTGAACAAGCAATTATGCATGGGTATCCGGAACCCACACACAGAACGGATTTACGATCTCCATATCTTGGGTTAGGAATGGTATTGAGTCTACACAACCGCATCTAGTCCCCAAGCCCTCGGCTCTTAGCACTCGACTCGGCTAGGCTCATCCAAGAATGCATCCACATGCGCCTTAGTACCCCTGAATGAGCTCTGGCACCGGGCTCGTTATCCAAACGAGGCAACAACGGACCATATCGATCGACCCGCGTAGGAGTAGCATGCTACCAAATGCAATATGTCTGATGCGATGCATGACCAATTTAATTTTTGCTTAGGTCAAAAATATTTATACATTCTTTAGAGTGATCAACCAATATCACACATATAACAGGAATAATATGAACGGTGCAGTTATCCAATCAAATCGTGGTTTCGACATGCTTTAGTATTCTTTGGCATACATTCATCACAGTCTTATCATATCTCCCATCCCCATTCATATCAATTTTTATCTTATTCCTATAATTCTAATGCAACTAACTACAACCACAATCAAGGTAACAAAACAAGGAGAAAACTCACTCGGCCATTGGATCACCGATCTTCTAGTAATAATAATCCGGTGGTATGGAATCGTCGAATTCGGGATTGCCTAAAAAGGAAGAAATACTCTAATAAGTATTTCAACTCAAACTAATCTCAACGATCTTATACGAACTATCAAATTCGTAATTCTCATCCTAAGCGGGAATTCCAACTTAAAACGGCCATAACTTGGTCATTTTAACTCGGAATCTCGCAAATTATATATCGATTTCTATCTACTTCGAAAGATCTATCTATTTCTAATATTATTTTCAAGTTTTGAAAACATGTAGGTCTCGGAACAGAGGGATCAGATCTGATCAGTAACGGTTTCCGACTCCAAAAAATAGTTTTATAAATATTTGTAATGTTTTTATTATATAAATTAGCCATACATGCAATATGAGTGATTTCCTAACATGAATGGCATGAAATGAGTTTCATGTATGCATGGTCTTGATGATTTTTGGTAAAAGAAAATTTTGGAACTCTTTATTTTGCAAGACTTCAACTATAACTACTTTTTGAAAAATCTAGCTTTCTAACTTTGATCATTTCCATTTGTTTTGGATTTATTACTTAAGAAATATAATTATTTTTGTTAAAATTGAGTCTTCATTGTATATATTACTTATGACCTTCATTTCTACATAAAAATTTCCATTTTACACTTTGTAAATATGTTTCCCAATATAATTTACTCAAAAATCCGAATTTTAAAAAATCCACTTTTTGAATGATTCATTTGGGGAAAACTCGTTTAGAACATTAGAATTTAAGGCTTTACTATATCAATTACCTAAGGACTTCATTTAACACATAAAACTTGCAATTTGAGCTCAAATACTAAGTGATTACATAGGCATCATCTTAAATTACGAATTTGACAATTTGATCACTAACTCAAATTTTTCCATTTTAATGCCATTACTTGTTTTACACATTACTCATGCCTAAACTCATTTTAACTTGTAAAAATCATTACTTAATGATACCTATTACCTATATAATTCATTTTTCACATAAAACATGAGTTTTGGAGTTGATAAATGGGTTTTAAAAATTGGTCTTGGTTGGGATCCGAATTTAGAAAATTTATTTTTGGTCATATCTTTTGATAAAACCTATCTAAGCTTATGAAAATCTATTCCTTACATATCCTATCCTAAGAGCCTTTCATTTCTTAAATAAAAACTTCATTTTTGAGTTAGAAAACATGTTTTAAAAATATTCCTTAGCCAAAATCCGAAAATAGAATTTTTATTTTGAAAATAACTTTTGAAAATCACATTAGATTCTAGTACAAAGAAGCATTGATGATATATATATATTAAGCTTGCATTTTCTTAGGTAAAAACTACATTTTGGCACTTGGAAAGTGGTTTTTAAATATTGGTCTTGCCAAAATACGAATTTCACTACTTTTGTTCAAGTTCATAACTAAGATCTATACTTAATATGAACATAAACATAAAACAAATGCATGGTAATAAACTATAAACATCATGGATCTAAACTTTACTTATCAAAATCTTTCATTTATGGTATCTATACCCTAAGCCCTTCATTTTAAATGAAAAATATACATTTTGAAGTTGAAAAACCACTTTTTTCTAAATATGGTTCCATTTTCATCCGAATTTTCAAAAGTTGTTTTTGTTGAAAATAAAATAGATCTTGAGTTTCCTATAATTTTCCTGCCATCATCATGCTATAGCAAGTTGTTCATGAATATAAACAAAGATCTAATGCATTTATGAACTCAAAACTCTAGATCTAGTTTTCTAAACTAGTTTTAAATGCATGAATCACTAAGATGGACATATGGATAATAGATCTATGCATAAATCATAAGAAATAACAAATATAACAACTTAAATAACAAGATCCATGGCATAAACGAAAATCAAAGCTACAAAAATTTAGATCTACAAAATATATCAACTTTAAATAAGAAAATAATTGAAATACAAGATAATAAAAGTAGAGAAAAGGAGTGTTTCATTATTGGCATCATCATCCTAAGCTTTTAAGCTTATGGAAGGTCATTTGATGCATGAAACCTTCATTACACTTTACCTATATCACTTATGGAGCTTTGAGAAGAAGATTTGCTTAGAAATCTTTAAGAAATAGGTGTAGAAGCAATTTTTTTGAAGTAGGGGCAGCAACGTTCTTTGTAAGAACAAGAGAGAAAGAAGCAAGAAAGAGAGGAAAAAGAGAGGAAAAGAGAGAGGGTTTCAAAAAGGAAATGAAAGGAAATAATAAAGAGGCATTAAATGGAGATGGCATTGTATTAAATGAAAGGGAAAAAAATAAAACAAAGGCAGCCAATTTGGTGTGCTGCACGTGAATCTTAGGGGGAGGAGAGAGAGGGTTTTATTGAATTTTGACTTGAAATTAATTTGTATAATAAATACGTATGTGTAGCTTCTTTAAGAAGGAGTAGAAAATAATTATTTTAGTCAAATTAGAATTAAATAAAAGGACAATGGTAGCAAAGAAGGTCAAAAATTCTGCCAAGGAGTGTGGAATAATGTGTAGAAAGATTGAAGTGAAAATGAAGTGATATGTGTAAGGTGTACTTGAAGGTATGGGTTGTAAATGTACTTTTTTAATAAAATAAAATTAGAAAATTTATTCCAAATATTTGTAGCAGATTTTTCATAATTAAAATTAAATAATTATTTGAATTATTTTAGTATTTTAACAATTATGTTACTGGTATGATCAAAATACACGAATATGGGCTATAAATAATATTTTTATAACCCAAAAAATTCTAAAAAATTATTTTATGAAAATATAATTATTTTTCAATTATTAAATTAATTTATTTTATTTTTAGTATCCGGTCTTAAACAGAATCTGATCCCGTAAAGACCAAAACGAACTAAATTTTAGAAAAACAAAATTTTCTATAACATATAAAATATTTATCTAAAAATATAAGGCTTTATAAGAATAATAAAATTTTATAATGAAACAAAAATGAATAGTGCAAAAGACTAATCAATTACCGGTAATAATGGAAATACGATAAAAAGGTTATAACTGTAACTTTTATAACCCAAAAAATTATATAACTGATATATTTAGAAATCTTATGAAATTACGAATCTAACGGTACTATTGGTATATTTTCGATATCTCGAGCCCGGGACACGCTTTTCGAAGTCTGCATCCGAACGGGTTCGAAATAGGTCAAAAATTTACCAATCTGATAATTATAAACAAACTTATATTACTATGAGTTATTCTATATATTTAGACTACATCTCGGCCTCTAAGGTTAGGGGCGCTAGATTGCCGGACTTACACTATTGTATTCCGATTAGGGTTTCCTGGTGATTTTCCGGTTTAGACCTTTGCTAATTTGGAAACTGATATTTATGTTTATATAACATATTTAATTCAAGAAATTTATTTTAAATTTTATTTTTGTAAGTATTTAATATCTCTTAATGTTTTCGGAATTCTTGAATTGAGTTATATTTTCGAAAGTCAATCGTTATTTGCTTTTTAATAATTTGTTTTTGAGCTTTATATTACCTGTTTTTATAAGTCGGAGTTAAATATAGAATTTTTCGTACGTAGTGGTTTTGAATATGAAGACCACTGCGTTCTTATTTTATTTTTAAAGAATTTCATTTTCTCAAGATTAAGAAGTTTCTGAATTCGTTAGTGTTTTTGGACTAGTTGAAATTCGGTTTTAATTTGGAGTGATTTTTCGGGGCTTACACTTCCCACCGGATTTTTTGTGCAATTTGGACTATATATATACATTTATCTCAATATAATATTAGTTAGTTAGTAATTATCTAGATTTTAGGATAGTTTATTAAGTTAAACGGGTACAAACATGACAATTATTTAGGAGTTTTATCTTCAAAAATTTATGTAGAGTCCTACAAATTTTTTAGATTGCTATTGAGTTCAAATTTAGGTTTAAAAGTTTACACAATTAATTATTTTTAGGTTTTATCTCACTCGATTAGAGTTTTCTAAGCTTAATAGGTTAATTTTCATTTTAAGCTCTAATAGCTTAAAAGTAATCTAACTAAAACAATTGTGTGATCCAAATATTTATTTGAAGTCTAGATTATTAGTTATAGATCTTTTTATGTTTTTATTGTGTATTTATAATACTAATGATTTATTTTTAGGTTATCATTTTCTAACTATAAGCGTAATTGGTTATTTACTTTTATCGCTTTTAAAATCTTAACCAAGTTATTCTTATATCTTGAGTGTTCGATACCCACTATGAAATCTTATTAGTAGTATTTAACATTATCTAGAAAACTTTGTTTTAAGGTTTGAAACTATATACAGGTTCACTACTACTCGTAGTTTTATTCTAGAGTTTTTATTTGGTTATGAGTTTAATATCTATTTTACATTTACTATTCCGCTTATTTTACTAGTTATAATAATACTCAGGTTACACTAACTAAATTAGAATTTTATTCTTTATAAACTCAAGATATTCTAACTAAAGTTTTGATATAATTCAAATATTTAAATAGGGTTTACATTTTTTTTTTAGTATTGATCGGGTTTTTATCTGTAAGGACCCGTTATCCCCTTATAACTATTATAAGTGATAACAGTTCCCCAACCACATATAACCTGCAAAATTATATGTAAGGTTGTCTAAAAAGAAATGTTTGAGTAATTGTTTGTCTAATTCTATAACAATCAACATATATCAAATCATAGGTTTTTTATACTTTAGTAGAACTTAGTTTCAATTCATCCATAGTTACATACATAAATATATTACAACCAAAGGCTTCTTACAAGACTTAACAAAATCTTCAAAACACAACCCAAATTAAAACTTTAGTTACATCACCAACAAAAGAAGTCACATCTAGTCTATTACAATTATAGGTTTCCATTGAGTCCATGTTTAACTTTAATCCTCTAAATCATCAAGAAAATCTTCAAAGTCGGTTCTGTACCCCATACTCGCATAGAACTCATCGGAGTCATCACCTGAAATGGATAAAATATGAGCCAAAGGCCCCATACACAAGTAATGAATACAAATGCAAAGTGAGTCACACATTCTTAGACTGAATGCATTATGCAACAACCAATTGTTTATTGTTCAATCTTTAGTTAGTAAAACAACACGGGAGTATTCAAACTCCGGACAACAGGAATTTCGTGGGAACCTGAGTAACAACCTTGACGCTCAGGGGGTTGATATAAGTTGTTGGGGACTTATACCATCCTAGATAAATTTACCAATAAGAAAAATAGCTTCATCCAGGGTTTCTAGCCGTTACCCATCTCTACTTAGACTCAGTCCATAACATGAATATAGTTCACCCGTTCCAATAAACATTAAACTAAACCATGGTACTTCCTCTCAAGTTTAAGTAAATGTTACGTCGATACCAAATACCCCGTCAACTACCTGCTGAACCACTTATGAAAGTCATTTCAAATGACAGGGGTGGTTCTAGCGCCAAAACTACCATGCCCCTAAACTAAGCAGGGTGCCGCTCTCCGAACCAGATTCAACTACATAATAGACATTAAACAAGAAATTATTAAATTTTGTTAATTTAAACAAAGAAACAAGCAAGTTACTGCGTATCTGTGCTAGCTCGGGAATTAATAGGGATGGCCGAGCGGGGATCAATCACTGTTCAATGAGATTATCACAATATCACACTTAGTCCAAGCTTAATATCAAATAATCTCATACTTAACCATTCAAGTAAATTCAAATAAGTTATCACAAGATTTTAAAACAAGCAAAAGAAATCATATATACAATATAACTAGTTTTAGCTTAATACTCATAGAGAATCAATAATTTGTTAAATCTACAAATATACTTAAATCATGCTTACTTATATCACTTAATCATCATAACACATCAATTATCATATATCTATCTCATTTTAGTCCAAAAGATCCATTTGTTAAAGCAAATACACATAAAACAAACAAAAACAACTTTTTAACTTTGTTTAGAAAATATATCAGCTGGAAAGAAGTGAAACTTAAACACTGATAATTCTATAATTTGAAAAAACTCAAAATATAAAATTTGTAGATCTCTTTTTATTCTTTCCAATGCAACTTGAATCACCTCAAACAGAGGTCAGATGAAAAAGTTACAAGTAAAAATATGAAAAGGCTGTGAAATAGGGAAATTTTACAAAACCAACACCGGTGTTCTACGCCGGTGGCATAACGTTCAAATTTGCCAGCATTAAAGGTCAAGCAATCTAGTCACCGTGTGACTCCTCAACGCTACCAAATTCCACACGTACGCCGGCAGCGTAAACGTCAACACCGGCAACGTACTTTGCCGACGTAGACTCTATGACGAGTTACGAAAATTCTTTTGAACTCCCCTGTTTTTCATATTAAATTTACACTTCCAAAATTCCCTTAAACTCATTCCAAGTTTCCCAAATCTTGTTATATGATCAATAAATCATTCAACCTACATAAACTCCACTTGAAACATTAAACACTTCACCACAAAATCATCATACACAAATACCATCCCAAATCCTCACTCATCAACACTCTCAACATTTAATCATTCAACCACAACTTTCCAACACTTCCAAATTCATATACCACACATACAAATAACTTCTATAACAACAAAACACTTCTCATACAACCAACAAAGCATATGAATCATCAAACACAAGTTTAAGTTTAAACCCTATTGTCAAGAAATCATATTCATGCATAAGTTTAAGACATGAAAAACATACTCACCAATAGAACTTTAGGCCTTGGCTTTATGGTCCTTAAGCAAGCTTTTGGTGGTTATTTTTGCAAGACTTGAAGGGGCTAATGGTATATAGCCATGGGAGAGATTTTGGAGAAGAAAGAAGAAGGTTTTGGAGCTTCTGGAGGTGTGTTCAGGAGGTCTGAAAATTTTGCACGAATTTGACACTTTATTAAGTTAATATTGTCTTGTTATTTGACTTTTGAGGCATCAAAAGTTAAGGTAACT
Source organism: Combretum micranthum (assembly GCA_024138025.1). NCBI lineage: Eukaryota > Viridiplantae > Streptophyta > Magnoliopsida > Myrtales > Combretaceae > Combretum > Combretum micranthum. The sequence continues at coordinate 1,113,831 of JAMXBD010000190.1, read as the reverse complement.
AATGACTTAACTTTTGCCTAATTAATGATATTAGTTTAAGGCCTTAATGGTGGTTTAAAAGCTTGATTTTTGGCCTTATTTTTCGGCTATAAGGAGACTTATATGCATGCATTCATCTACTTGTTTTAATACATTCCAAACATAATTCATACATGTTAATGAAATCTAAATTTTATGAACTAAATATTTAGTAAATTCTAGAGTATTTCCATATTTTAACAGAACAATAAAATACATAATTTATCATGAACATAAATCATATTCAACACATACAAAAGCATGTATAATTCCAATGACACTTTTATAAAATATGAATTAGGAATTTCATGGCTAATTCATTATCTCTGTGCATATTTTATAATTTTATTGGTTTATCTTTAAACTATCTTTGTATAACCAATAGGTTCTAAAATTTAATCTTCTTTTATTGTATTTTGAAATTTAAAGCCAACTACAGCTATTTATTAAGTTATTGATCTGTGTCGTAGAATCCTGTTCTATAAATTTATTGGTGTTTATAAATCTTCCAAAGATATTTTAAGGTTGTAAAATGTGAGAATTAATTTTGAAATCATTGTTTTATTATTTTAATGAATATAGGATTTATTTTCTAACTACTGAACTTTAAGAAAACTGATTTTTTATTTTATGGTAATGATTGATTTATCATCGATCATCATTTGTTTGAAAGGATTTTAATTTTTCTAATTATAATCAAATTTGTTTATAATTTTCTTAATTTACAAAAAATTAGGAGTGATTTCTGTGACTTTTTATTATAGTTTTTCATAATTCTATATTATATTTTTAATAATTATTATAATTAGGTTATATAAAATTAGGGAGATTACAATATTTACAAAATAATAATTTTAAATCACAAGTCAAAGAATGACCCTTCACTAACCTCTATCTTTCACAAAGATTATTTACAAATTTTATTTTTAAGACAACATCACTAGAATCATGCAAATAATATGATTCAATGTATATATTAAAAGGATTTTTCAACTATATAAATATTTATGTGTTTGCTATGGAACTTTTGAGTAAAAAAGAATTTATAGAAGTTACAATTTGAAGTTGGAATTTTCATGGTAGAACTATAGGGACCGGTTTCAAACCCAAACAATTTCAAATGTTAAAAATAAATTCACAAATAGATAGATCTTCTCGAATAGGTAGAAACGACATCTTATATGTCAAATTCCTAGTTAAAATGAACAAGTCATGACCATTTTAAGTTGGGATTTCACATAATCCGAATCTTGACGAAAATAACAAGATGAAATTAGAAAGTTTAAGTAGAACTCTTATGAAATACTCTTTTCGAGTATTTCTTTTGTTTAGATGATGAGAAATATGAGATTTCCCTTTCTGATGATTACTACGACTAAAAAGATTATGATGCAGACGAGTGAGTTTTCCTCTTAATTTCATTTCCTTACTTGTGCTTGCAGATAGTTATACTAGATCTATAGGTACAAGATAAAATGAACATGTATGGGTTATGGGTTTATATATATATGTCTTTATGTATGAGTGACAATGAATGATGAGCATATAGGAACCCACAAATTATTATTTAAGTATATCACTAATATTACATGTTGCTTATGCCTGGATGATGTCTGTTTGATCACCTTTAAGTATACCTTTATCATACTCGGCTCCGATATAAATTAAATGGACATGCATTGCATTCGTCAAGTTAAATGTTTGAGCTGTTGCTCCTACGCGGAGAATCGAAAGGTCTGAGGCTAAGATAGCCTATGGCCATGCTCATTCTTAGGAAATTAATGCATATCAGGGATACATTCCAAGAATGAATTGGACCAATCGATCGCTGAGAGCAAAGAGCTCAGGTACTATCAGTAGAAGATCACGAAGACCTTCAACTACCATTCCCTAACCTTAATACAGAAGGGTAAATTCATTCTATATATGGTTTTCGGATAACCATATATATATATATATATATTTGTGTAATCATGTGATTATTATATAGCATGCATAGCATATGCGTGAAAATTAATAAACTTATTTGAAATCACGATATGAATAAAAGAGAATATCTCACTAAGCTATTTGTAAGCTTACACCCCAATAGATTTTTTATGAAACAGGTATTTACGGCTACGTTCAAGGATCGAAATCGTTGGCGAATCTTTGAACTCTTGTTAAAGGAGTGGAAACATAAGATGGATTTACTTTCATGAAATTTCTTTATGAGTTATATATGATATGTTAATGTTTTGAAGATTACTAGGAAGTGTATTTGTGTAATCCTGAAGACATTATCGGAGATATGCCCCTAAGAATTATAATTGACCTTATTAATGTTACTATTAAGTACTCATCTTGCCTTGTTATTCAATTGTTATCAAAGTAAATTGATTACTCCGTTCCATTCCCTCTTATGTATTATACGTCTTGTGCATGATATAAAGCCCTTGCGGGACTAAAGAAGTTATTCCTAGGCTTTAATATCGTGTACAGCAGACTACCACATTTAAGGTACTCTTCGGTGCATTGACAATATCTATTAAGCTTATCCATTAAAGGTATCATGATTATATTATTTTGGTCTTTTATCATATTTATACCATATATCTTGTTATTTTCATTTTCAAGAAATGTATCAATATTTACTATTGCTTAGATTTAATCTCTTCTTTCCTAAATATTTATTAGTCATCATTTATTTCTTGATTTAGTAGTTTGAAATCTTTCGATATTTCATTAACTTCATATGACTGATATTCGATGCACTATAGCATAGATAAAACAATAAGAATTAGTTAGCAATTTCAACTTTCATTAGTCAATTTTTGAAGATTACTCAAACTTAACATAAACGATAGACAACTGACAACATAACTCCACTCGACTCAACTCATTTCTAGACCTAAAACAACACCTAAGGACACCACACGACTCACATAACACAACAAACTCAACAATTATGGTTGTAGAGTCACTTTTCTATTCTTATCTAATTAAATATAATAGGGTGCATAAAAAATATACAGCACTCGTATTCCTTTAGTTATTAGAGATATTATGTTTTATAATTTTCATTAACGTGACCATCTTGACAAGATTGAAGCCAAGATGTCTCATTTTTCTCTTTGCATATTCTTCCAAATTACTAATATCTTATTAAAGTTGAAATTATGTCACCTCATTATGTGGCTGTATTATTATCAATTATTATTTGTGTAAAACTATAGAAAAATTGTATCTTACAGTTTTATCGACATTCATTTGAATTCTTAATCAACAATTAGATTGTTTGTATGTTAATATTTTTAAAACACAAAATATTAGGAGTGATTTTTGTAATTTCTTTTAAAACATTTCTAAAAAACTTCACATTATTTACTTAATGATTTTTATATTTTAGTTGTATTATTTTAGGTTATTATAGGTCTTGAAGCTAATTTGTAGCTTACTTTAAGTGTGTGAGTGTTATAATCTTCTACCAGGATATGGGGGCTTTCTGGGCATGTAAGAGACAGTTTTGTTGAAGAAAATTAGCAGAAAATGAAATGAGGTGGAATATGGATAAGTCTCATGGGCAAGTTTCTATAAGTATATGAAGTGGCAAAGTAGACAATCCTAAAAATAAAAATTTTACTATAATTATTAGTAGATAAGAATGCATAAGTGTAAGGTTTCTAGAAAAAATTTAGATAGGTTATGGGCTAGGCTTAGACAATGGGTTGGATGTTATATCCTAGGGCCGTAGAAAATGTAATCAGGTGATAGAAATTAGTTTGGATGATACCTAAATTAGATTAAGAAACTAATTTAACTAATTTGAATCTGATAAGATTAATTTTGCTACTTGGGTTGTTGAATTAGGTATTTAGCTAAAAATAATTGAGTGGGGAAATTAAATATTGAATCTAAGGAAATTGGGTAAATTAAGAAAATTGATAGATGCGACAAATGAAATTAAGGTAATTAGCTAAATTGACATTTGAAATTGATTCGAGTTATTTGGTGTATTGGTTAAGGTATTTGGTATGATTTAATCTTTAATTTTTATTTAAAATTAATTGCTAATTTACTTAACTATACTATAAATTTCACCAAGGCTATTTAGTTGAATTATTTAAATTCAATTTCTAATCTAAACTTTAATTTAGATTTAGATTTACCCATATTTTATCCAATTAAATAACACATTATTACTTAACTAACATGCATTAGGATATTTCAAACTAACTAAAGCTGCTTAGCATTCTACCATAAATACTTAGAGAGTTTGCAAAGAAAATACAGAGAATATCCTAAAAGCACGATCCTCTACCTCCCACCTTGTGCTTCATGGAGCTTACTGGACCAGGAAGAAACCTCTTCTTGTTACCTCACAAATCCAATAACACTAAGATTAGTGTATCATAGATTAGTACAAAAATTTACAAGAAAATTACTATCATAAGATAGATCGAAACTTATAGATTCCAAATATATGCATTTCTTACAGGATTAGCAAGAATATTTCTGTGATGAGAAACCCTAACTTTTCGTGCAATTAAAGAAGAGGAAAAACAAAGAGAGAGAGAGAAGAGAAAGAGAAGCATACTCCACATTCGTCTGAGGAACTTTAGGAGTACGTGTGTAGTATTCCTTTTGTTTGAGTGTTGTAATAGCATTAAGTGTCCCTATGTTGTCGTTTTGGATCTACGGAGTTAGTATTGACGATGGCGGACTTGTATTCATTGTGGCTTTGGGCTTTGTAACAGACTTGGACTGAATTTCATCGTTTGGGTTGTGAAAGCTATCATGTGATGTCTGGTTTTCAAAAAAGTGGAATCAGCATTGGCTCCATCAAAGTTGGTGATGAATTAGGTCTAGAAACGGATTCACAAATTATGGATACAAGGAGACATAAAATGTTCCCCCCCTCCCAATTAAATTTTTATTACACTTTGACCTTTCTATAAAATACCAAATATAATCTACACATATTTCGATAATAAATTTACAGTGTGAAAGAAGATTAAATATATTAATTTATTTGATTACAAGTATATTTTACCAAAGCAACGCTACCATTACGAAATGATACCACAGGTAAAATAAGGTAAAACTACTATCCTTACACTCACATCGTCTAATTTACAAATAACACTATAAAAGAAATAAAATGTAGAAATAACGACATAAATACTGTTAATAATTTCCACACAACATATATAATTAATTAGTAGTAATATTACATAAATTGCAATCACCATCATTGTGCTATTGTTCTAGAAACCCCAAGCTTGAAGTAGGTGGTTGGCATCAACTAAATGGAGACGCCAATGAATCAAAGGGAGACTGCAAAAATAATTGCTTTGATATGTCAATTATTTTCATATTTGCTCCGTAAAACTAAGACATTGAAATTATAATTAAATATATGGAAAATATTAACAGTCAAGGTAAGAGCCGCAAATTGTCTTTCTATCCATTTTTGTAGCTCTTCCTTTATTGGTTGCATATAAGTATCTATCAGATTCTTCTTTCATATATTTTTTCTACCATCTCATTCAGGGCATATGGGCCATGGCCCGTGGGCCGATCTATTTACCCACTTTAAAAAACTAGTCATGACTAATTTTTTCCGTCCATTTAACCCATGAGCCAAATCAGGCTAGCTCATGATGAGTCGGGCTCATCCACGGGCTAAATCATAAAAAATAAAAGTATTCTAAAGCTCAATCTTGATTATGGACTTGGTAAGTTGTTAAAGTAGTTGTTGCTTCTAGCTTGGATTGATAAATACTTACTCTTTATCAAGCATGCTTGTTCAAGTAACAATACATACCATCAGTCACTATTAATTTATATTTTTATAATATTCCATTGAAAACTAATATTTTAGAAAACCTGGAAATATAATCTGTTTAGTATCATGACTTTTCCTAGTTTGATGGTTATTATTACTACATGGTGATAAGCTCATATATTGAGTGGAGGTCATACTATATATAACATAGTTTCCTGAATTTAACCAAATTATTAAGATTTCCTTATTAGAGATATCTAAACAAATTTGTCTTGAACATTTTTTTCACTATCAATCCTATACAGGTAAAATTAATCTCTCTCTCAAGAAATACTTCTTGGTTCATAGAGGATTTTCCTCCGTGTTGCATTGTATGTTGGGCCTTGTGGCATCAAAGCGAGATGTCATCTTAGTGTTATGTGGACTAATGATGTGACTATTTTTTGTGCATATCATGGTTGTAGGCATGATTATTAGCTTCGTAAACAATGAATTATTAATTCATAGTGATTATTTAAGATATGTTATAAAGAAAGATGGATTAATATCATTACATGCATTATAATTTTTTTAAAAGCATATGTTTATTTATTCAAACATAATATGATATTCAATAAATTATTTTAAAAACTTGTTTTTATATGTAATTAAAATAGCGATAAAATTAATTGCTAATATAACATATGACCCTAGTATACATAAATATTCCAATTTTCACACAAATAAACAAAAAAAATCAAAAATGAAAAAAAAAAAAAGTTTATTTTGGCCTGTAGGCTAGCTTGGACCAAGAATTCTAGCCTATTTAAAAGCGGACTGACCCGGCTCATTCACTTCATGACCTACATTTTTAGGCCTTGGCATCATTCAAATCTTTAATGGGTAATACAGATGCTCATTGACATAAAACCCAAGGAAAACCAGAGAAAATGCATGGAAGATAAGGACTATGGACACTTTGTGCGCAACAACATAGATGAGTACTATAAAACATATTGCGACTTATTTAACCGTTACATATTTCATCTTACACTTACACATACCATGTATCCCTAATGTGAAGCTATCATTACATCATACTAGACTGCTCCTCCGTTTCTCTTCAAATATTTACATCTCATATCAACTTGATGTCAATTATTTGCTTTGATAACTCGAAATCTCTAGAAAAACAATAAAACATATGTAATATTGACGTTGTAGAGACTCCACAATTTAATATATGTATGTATATATACATATTATTAACACACGGTATATCTACAAGCATTTCGCGTGTCAATAATGCGTGTGTAGTATAAGTTTTGCACTTATTTAAATGCATAAAACTTACATTATAGTGTGCGTTATGGTGCATTTGCTAGTGTGCAAATGGGGCTTTTGATTGGCTTGAAGGCGTGTAGAATGTAGTTATGTGTGAAGGAGTGATAAGATTACATTATAGTGTGCGTTATCTTGTGTTTTTTTATTTTCCTTAATAGAAGTGGTGGTAGAACCAGCCGTCTAGGGCCAGTTTCGGGTCCCGACCCACCAGTTGGTTCTGGATCACTTCTGACCAGGTCTGAAAGGTATGTCGACAAGACATAAATGTTTGAGAAACGTGGCAAGTTAAATAGTCATAACTGTTCACGAATGGCCACAATGAAAAGTCATAAACAAAACCAAAAGAGACAACCTATTGTCTATGGAAGATGATTAAAAAAAAATTTTCTAACCAAAGACAATTCAACACACTTTGAGATTTATTCAAAACGCCAAGGGTAGTCCACCATTTCCAAAAGGGAACACATAGTGAACTTCATAAAAAAAATAAAAAATAAAAAATAAATAACAGAGAATTAATTTTGCCTAAAGAAAAATAGCTCTGGTAAATAATTTACAGCAACAAGTCAAAATATTTCTTTTCAATTATAACATAAAATTGAAGAATGGCAAATAATGTGGATAAAATTAAATGGGCCACAAAAACGCTTCTTTTTTTGGACTACGATAGAACATGCAACGTACTTAATTCCAATAGGCAAAGTTAAAACTTATAATGACGAGCCATGACGCTCCTAGTTTAATTGCTCCTCTGTAACTCTGAGATCATCGGTTCAAAGGGCAAAAGCAGTCTTAGAAAATGTGAGGTAATAATGCATACACATGGAGCCACAACGTTGCCATATCCCACCTCGCTCAGGAAGTGTTTTGCCGCATCAATATGCCATTGCAGGCAAGTTGCATTTTCAAATTGCGTTGCACAGAACAGAGCTAACAACTCTAGATATAGAGTCCATCCATTCATGTGCAGAGTAGATGGAGCACCTACTTTTCTATTAATTAGTCCGATTTCAAAAACTCATCATCATATAAACAAGGTATTTGCCATCAAGAGGCAAAGAAAGAAGCGACGGGGAGATGTAAACTAACGCATCAATTAAATGAGATAATAATCATCACTGTTGAGGACGCTGTTCTAAACACTACTATGCACAAGAAAAGACTCAAGAGAGATTGGGGTTTCCAATTAGATCAGAGAAAAACAATAAAAGATATATAGGGGATTAAAAAAAAAAGGACTGCATCAACTTAGGAGGAAAAATGCCTTCGTTAGCCCTGTGGTGCCCCAGAAAGTATGGGATCATTCATAAGCGACCCATGCTTTCTCATGGCTCCTGGAATGCTCTGAGAACGTCTTCTCATTTTTATGTTGCTTGAAGGCACTCTCCTCTCACTCTTCTCTCCAAGTAGAGAGGAATACAAGCTCAAAGGCTCAGATGCATGCTCGCTTTTAGCTCTCTCAGAGGGGTCCAGATTTTTGCCATACTTGTCCACTGGTACACTAGTGGATAGACGCTCAGATAAGGGTGCTACCTTATCTTTAAATTCTTCATCATCACCTGACCAGTAACTTTTCTCATGCACATCCTCCATGGCTAGGTCATCATACTCTTCATCAGATTTGGTGGATTCCTCGTCTACTGACCCTACCTGCACACAACAATCAAAATCATACACAATGAAATTAAGGTTCTATGCATACATTTTAAGCAAAAGAGCAGTGCCACAGATATAAATGTATCCAATTCAGCATCGGATCAGGAGCATTTTAGTTTGATCCATTGCGCTAAATGATGTACCACGACAAAATGACCAGATCTGAGGACTTGTGAATTACATGCATAATTGAGACACAAAACTGCCTAAGTACATTGTCGGAAGATTATTATGGATTAGAGATACACCTCTTCATGTACTTGTTTCCCACCATCATCACTTATATCATCATCACTATCTACCTCTGGAGGGTCATCAGCCTCCTCATCACTTCCATGCACAGACTGCTCTTCTTTCAGCTGGAAGGAAGAAAAATATCGAAGATAAGGAACCCATGTACAAACAAAGAAAGTCATGAAGCACACAAACCAAAAAATAATTTACTGAATGATTGGATTGCACCCCATAAATAACCTACACAAGGGCAGACTCCCTACCCATTGATAGCCTTAGATCAGCATTCAGGGTTACATACCTCTTTGGATGGTCCATCAGAAGTTCTTGGCGAGCTACAGCAAGATGAGTAGTATCTACTTCCACTATCTCCATCAGCCCTAGACCCATCAACACTAGAAGCATGACTTGTGCCACCATCACTGGGCCAAGCACTGATACCAAACAGGCCAAACTGAATATTGACTGGCTCAGCCTTACCAATATTAACAGGACCATACATTGGATAGCCTATTCCATTTTCACTCCCCTGACCAACTACAGCATTTCCATTGTTGTCAACTGAAGCAACAGGCCAAGCCTTAGCAATAGAGCCATCAGTATTTAGAAGAGCCATCAGCTGCCTAGAAGAGCCTTTTCTCTGGATAAGCTGAAACATGCCTTTTGAGCTTAGTGAATTAGCAGCACACTGGTTCCTATACTCCTCATCAATCACATACACAGTATTGGTAGCTGGGTCATAAAGTTGCTCTCCTGCCTCCCGCCTTCGCAGACAACTGAAAACTGTTGCATGAATTGCTGCAACACTCTTATCAACATTTGTGTTGTTTATTTTAGGGACAAGATGCTTGTCAGCTCTTTTTCCCAGATAATCTTGGATTGTCCGGATGTTTCGTATATACTTAACATACTTGTTTTTTGCTGGATCGAGGGTCATATATTTTGCACGAACGGCAAATCGCTCCAAGTGCTTATCTTCACTTGCAATATATATCATGAATGGTATAATTGAAGGATGCTTCTTCATAAGGCCCATCTGCACAAGATTAAAAAGTCAAATCAAGTTTGACAAAGAAATCTTGTCAGAGAAAAGGAAGAGCCATACAGACAAAGAAGCAGGACAAACAAACAAAAAGCAAACACAAATTTTCTTACAACAAAATTGAGGCTCAAATGAACGCCCTCAACAACCACAGATTCTTTCCGCTCTTCCCAAGCAGTAATCAGTCTATCGAGACTGTCAATAACCATCTCGCTCTGAGCCTTAAATCCTTCGATAGCCATTTGTTTTGGGCTGATCAACTCAGTAGCTGGACCCACATCAGATAGCTGGGCCTCGGCTTTCCCATTAGAAGAACTATCATTTATGTTATTGGTGGAAATAGAATGTGACATATCTGCCAGTTTTTTTGCCTTTTTTCTGGCTTTTGCTTCAGCAATCGCCACAGGATCCAAAAATTCTCCTGCGTGATATGTTGAAGACCAAAGTAGAGGGTTTTGCTTTTCGTCCACAAAACTTCTCATCATGTGTCTAATAGAGTCCGTAGATATGACTGTTGTGATTCCCAGCCTGTGAGCCTGAGGAGAGGAAAAAGGTTTCGGAATTATAATATTAAAAAGTGATAGGAATGCCAGAGGTGCACATTGCTCCATTCCTATCCTAAAACAAATAAACCTTCGTATAAAGAGAAGTTTTATCAAACAATGATAATACAACATGACATTAAACAGCATGTAGCTCTAATGTAAAATTGCATAAAAAGGACAATATTAAAGTTATCAGCCAAAGTAATACCAGTAAAGCGGACAAAGTAGATTTTCCGCAGCCACTAGTGCCACACAACAGCACAGTTACAGATTCTTTCCTTTCTCGGATTCTGCAGCAGAGAGTCAGGAGATTATGCTTGAGAAAACACAAATCTCCTCATTCTGATCATAACAGATGACAAAGTATGTATATTTCACTCATGAGACTAACAGACTTAAGAGAGGACAGAGACAGATTTCATAGACAAAACAGCCTTCATAACTACAGGATCTAATAAAAACATGGCAAGTAATTTGCACTCGACCTAATAAAGTCAATCTATCCTCTTCCAAAAATCTGAATGTCCCTGCAGGTTTTGAGGTCAAGAATCTCTCTCAAAAATCATTAGCATATGCAGCCACTGAGAAGGTAATCATACAATAGAAGAAAGTAACTTGAAAATGTAATTTTTAAGCACTAGGTAGTTAGAGCGCATAAAGCTGGCTAAGATACCTGCAAGCTAAAAGAAGATCAGCCCTCTGGTTTGGGCCCATGTACTTGTATTCAGAAAGTGCACAGCAAACAACATCTAAAAACGTCTCTCTTTTAACAACTATAGTCGTACGCCTTTTGTACAATTCAAATGTTTTGCTTCTATCATCTTCTGACATGAAACGATTATGTGCTTCTGTTTTCCTGAAAGAACTTTCTCTAAAAATACTATCATTTTCTTTACAGTAAGCCTTTGAAGTATCCTGGATGGTTGACATCACCAGCTCCTCTGGGAACACAGCATCGGTGAAGGATTCATTCCTCATCATTTCAAACACCCTTCGGCTTATCTGATCCAAGCAAAGAGAATAAACAAAGTAAATATACATCTTTTACTTACGAAACCATACTGCTATACAAAGCATGTACGAAGAACAACATATAATCTCACAAACCTCACAAAATACTAATTACCAAAAACCAACCATTTAACACATAACATTTAAAAGAGTAATACACCCACCTGCTAGGCCTTAGATACATGGTGACAAGAATTCTATTGAGGGAAAAAAATAAAAAAAATAAAAGAAAAATGCAGAGGACAAAACTCTAAGAATAAAACAAGCACAAAACTTCTTGGTCTCTTGAACAAAAAGGCCGGTGCTCTATGCCATCAACAGTATGTTATCTACACCATCAAGATAGTGCATCAGAGGTGACCAATGCGTGAGATGTCTTCAATTTTAAAACCACAGAAACTAAATAATAAATAATTGTCTGATTATTAACATTCCAGCAACCAAACAATAAAATTCAAGACCAACACAACTCATGCATCTTAAAATATTCTCTCTTCTTCCTTTTTTTTTTTTTTTTTTTGGGCCAAATACATTTTTACATATGAAATTCAGAGATGGTGCTTAAGCCTGCATCCAAGCCAACCATAAAATGTCGTTAAAATAACCAATCAGGTACTGAATCACGCCCATGGCATAAGAAAACCGTTATGCGGAAGCAATGGAAAATTCGATGAACTACGAATTGAAGATTAATGAATCAACCTATCTCAAGACTATAATTTTTATGGAGGACCAAGAGAAACATGAAAGCAGCAAATTCGATCCAAAATTTCTCAAGACTGCATTCCATTAAACAAAGAATAGCTCCTATACTCCTAACCGTAAAAAAATTTCACATCAAACACGCTATATGATGTTCCATCATAAAGAACAAAATGGAAAACTAATCCGGAAAACTCAAAAGGAAATACAAATCTCCATTCCTTGATCGATGATTTTAAAAAAATAATAATAGATGATTTTAAAAAAAAAAAATAATAATAATATTATTATTATTATTTGCAACCTCCAGGTCTAAGCGGAAGGAAAAGGAAAAGAAAAAAAAAACTACAAATAACAAGAGTTAATCTAAAAAATTTAATTAGAAATACAGAAGAATAAGCAGATGCACGCATGATGTCGAATTGGAATCACAATTGAACAAACGAATAGCGAGCGGAATCAGAAAGTACCTTGAAGGCGTGCCTAGCTTTGCATCCCATAAGCTGAAGAGTGCTTTGAAGAGTATAACGAGTGTATCGAAACGGATCTTGATGTTTCTCTCTCGTCTCATCATCTTTCACTTCATCCACGACCACTATGTACAGTATTTTCGTCACCTCCGCCATATTCCTCTTTCTCTCTTTCCCTCTATTTGAAAAAATAAGCAAATAAATAAAACAAACGATCAAACAATAAGAACCAAGAGCAATGCAGGTATCACAACGCGCCGAATTCAAAAGAGAGATTGCAAGAATAATAAGAGGATACCAGAGACCAATACCTGAGAATGCGGAAAACGCAAGTTAGGGTTTGGAAATTTTAATCGAAATGAAAACTCGGAGGATGCGCTCCGGTGAGTTAAGGAGATCAAAGCAATGAGTTAATACGAGTTTCGTAGCTGAAAGGCCTGATTTTAGTACTGTTATGGTTATGTTTATCTCGTCGTTCTATAGAGGGTCTTCTCTTCCATTGTGTGTCACCCCGTTGCTTCGCCATTTACACGCATCGCACCACAATACCTTCCACGAGTCCTCCTTCCCTTACTCTCTGTTATTCTTTATAGAGTTTCTCCCTGTCTTTATAACATCGTTTTCACACACTAAAAAAAAATGTTTAACGAAGAATAAATTTACAAATATGCCCCTGGAAAGAGACAGGAATTACGGCTTCCTTTTTGTAGGTCTTTTACTTTATTGTAGGGTTTGGTTTGGGAGCTAAGGAAAGGAGAGAAGGATGAAAGCATCGGTTGGGCTAGTTTTTTTTTTTTTTTTTTTATAAATATAAATATTATTTTTATATTTTTTTTAGTAAACTATTTAACATGAAATAGATATTTTTAAAAAAATTTAGTAGTTCTCATTAAAAATCAAATATAGTTAAAATACAAATACAAATAAGACATATTTATATATATCATTTCGATACAGATAAAAATACTGTTGAAAAGCAGACCATCCAAATATATCCAAAATATGAGATTTAGAAGGGCAGTTACTTAGAATAATTGTGCTGAATTTGATGTACTAATGACCCTTTCCTGGTATAAAAATTGGAGAGATGCTTATAATAACTTCTTTTATTTTCTTTTGTCTTTAATCACTTGAAAAAGTGCCACTAATATTATAGCCTAATTACATCTTCTAACATTGATACTTTATTTTACGAAATCCTGAAATCTACTACTTAAAACATTGATAACTTAAAAAAATATATCCCAAATATTGATACATTTTATGTAGTTCACAAAAATGCAATGATATGAAAAGGATTAAATGTCAAATTTTCAAATTGAATTTTACTCTATTACGTAATAAACTTATGAAATATGTCAATATATTGTCAAAATTAAACTTTTCGTGTACATATATACTATCTTGACTAATTCCACCTAACTTCATTTGCGTCCAACATGAGATGTTTGAGGAAATTACATGTACCATATCCTTTCAAAAAAAATTCCATAAAACAAAATTATAAAAAAAAATTACAAAAGTAGTATTATTGTATCGCATCTTGGTGATGCGATACAGATTTTTTAAAAATTATAAATATATCACATATTGGTTGTGTGATACACTTACATGTGTATCGTATGGCTAACAAGTGATACACATATAAATATACGTGTATCGCTCGTTGGTTATGCAATACAAGGTCAAACGAGTATCACATAACCAACATGCGATTCTCTTATATCTCTATTCGAAAATGCGATACAAGTATAAAAATTTGTATCTCCACTTCAAGATGTGATATAGGAACACTATTTTGGTAAAAAAAAAATTTTTGTATAATTTATATTTGTGTATTTTTTTTTTTAAATCAACCCTAAACATGTCTTCAACCTTGAGATGTATAGAAAAGTAAAGACACACCTATGAGGACATATGTAGGCCACTACATTTTAGAGAACTAAGGTTGGTGTTTAGTTGTCTTAATATACTTAATCATTAGTAAATAGATCATAGACTATAAATGGATTCCAAGAAAAATGAAAACATTACCATCAACATATATCTATCATATATTCAGTCAAAACAAGTAGTTAAGTATAACATGAACTCTACTTTCGCCTTAGTTCGATAATGTGGGTCATCCTCTCAAATACTGATGACATTAAAGGAGGAAGCTGAAAGTCAAGTAAATTGATGATGTATGCATGCATTGTAAGCCTCTAGATTTTTTTGATAAATATAAGTAAACCATAAGATCCGGAAGTCGAACCGAAACCCTAAAGTCAACCTAGTTCTATATTAAGTCTAGTGAATCTAAATAAGGCAATCCTATGTGCGAAGCTTAAAAACAATAAGAATGAGATAATTTTGAATTATAATTCAAAATTATATAAGAAAGCTTAAAAAGATCATATTCGCCAAAATTCAATTCGTTTCGGACACGAACGAGATTAGTTTCTAAAATTAGGATCCCAACAAGTAAAATAGTGAAAATATTCCGATAACTCCATTAGACTCATACAAATATAAAGATTTCAAAAATATCAGTTTTAGAATATTTCAATAGTTAAAAATATCAGATATAGCTCATTTACACGTATTTTCTTTACTATCAGTATTTTAATTGTCTAATCTACTATTCATAATACTATTTCTACTATTCATTACTATTTCACTATCTATATTTTTTCTTACAACATATTCTTACACTTTACCATACATATTCTTTACAATTTACCTTTCCCATAAAACTTTGTTCACATAACATCTTATACATTATTACTTTTTATTACAAAATAATAAAATTAATCAATTTTCCCCCTTCTTTAAGCATGGTCGGTGCCCCCTTTACCTCTCTCCATCTATTTTTATTTCATTTTTATTTAATTTTAATCACACTAATTTCTACTCCAAAAATTTATAAATACACCTTCCCTCCTTCATACTTTACATATACTTCTCAAACCATAATAAAACTCTTGCAAATTCCCTCCTTAAATTCTCTCTTCGAATTTCTCTTCCAAACTGTCTCTTCTCTCCACAAAATTACTACTCACATATTACTACAACCATCTCTTTCTTCTTCAATAAAATACATTACCTTAAGTAAAACCTCTCATATTTATTTTTTATGTCATGTAACTTAACATGACCATAATATATGTTTCCTAAACCAATAAGGTTATGGAAGCAACAATATGTTCATGTTTTGTTCTTGTTCATGCCTAAACTTCCATTATGTTGTTATTGTTATTATGTTGTTTTGTTGCTATATTGACATTATTGTTATTATTGCTTTAATCTAATTTTGTCTATGTATTAAATATATTTATGTATATATATATTTCTTAAAGCATATAAGCTCACTAACCTAACTTTTTATTGATGCTCTTCCAATTTAGTTATTCCTTGTAATTTATTTATTTCATGCAATTTTATTAAGACTAGTCTTTCTAGTCTTAGACTTGTCCTTATCAAGTCAAAACAAATTCTTTTTCCTTTATTTTCTTTTAATGGACTTGTCCATAATCTAAGTCCGGTGAGCCTTAATACCAATCTGAGACTCCCATGATTTTCTTGTTTTATTTTCTTGCTTTTCTTTTTAAGACTAGTTTATCTATAGTCCAGAAGACTTGATATGCTAAGACTTTAAGTACTTGACTTTATTTACACATTCTTTTGCTTATTTGATTTTCTACATCTCTTATTTCCCATATAAGTTATTGTTCTTTTATTTAATATAGTTATATACTCATGATCATGCAAAATCCCTTTGTTGTCGTCTAAATAAAAGGAGTCCTTTTCTTTTATTAAAAATTTGAGACTAAAATCTTTACAAAAATAATCGTTGGCACTTAACATTTTCATTTAAAACTTAGGAGTATAATTCAACAATATACTTTTTTAAAAAATTTAAATAAGTTCATCATAGACTTTAAGAGCTAATGTGATGAAAAGTTTTTCCAAACATAGTTATAAAGATCTTTTACTCTCTTTTTTAAATAAACTTATTATTAAATCTTAATGTTGATAATACTTTGTTATACAAGTTTTTCTTAAAAAACTTATTGAAAAGAACTCATATCCACACTCTAACAAATGCCAAGAACTAAACAAGTAGGAATGATTTAATAACAGGTAGACTTCTAGTATTGACTGAGCTTATTGGGTCACTCATACTCCCATTAACCTCAACTTGGGATAACCTCGCTCGATGGGAGAATCAACAGTGGGAGAATGTTGAGGCAGACTATGTGCCTCGGACAACTAGGGATGTGGTAGAGTATGGACAACCTACACGCTTATATCTACAATAGGAGCCTCCTCACCACACAACTCGCGCCCTTGAGGGCTCCGTGAGGACACAACCTACACCTCTTCGACAATAGGGGCATACTAACCTTGCTCCTTGCCGCCAAGGGTTCGCTTTTTTGCAGGCACCTTTCTCTTCATTACATCCTTCTTCCTTTTATTAGTTGAAGGTCCTAGAAGAAGCTTTGTTATATCGATCATCCCTATTGGCATGCCTATAAGATCACAACAAAAATAGTGTCAATAATAGAAATTCAAAAACCCTCCAAGTTAAGCTTACCTACTAGACATAAGATACAAAAATGGACTACTGGCTAATGCCTTCCCGTTGGAGAGTTTGAATTAACAGCTTTCGAAGGGGGGAGAAAGCCATATCCACAGAAACAACCCATAACTTGAGGAACAGAGTTCTCTTTGCCCATATTAAAGGGCAACCCATTCAAAAAATTCTTCACCACAAACTTATCATTGAATGGCTTCCCACTTCGCTCTTCCATGAGCCCTTCTATAACCTGCAGGCCCCTAGCATCATATGGCCTCAAATTTAGGTATTTGTAAGCTCAGATAGGCTCATACCAATCACCCAAAAATCAATCTGAATACCTTCCTTCACCTTAACCATCCTGGACTCCTCCATCCAATTTCACCCATTCGAGTTGATGAGCCCATCCAAAAGCTTATACAATCTCTTCACCAGCATAGTGATGTATCACCATTAAATCAATCCTCTTATACCAGTAGTACCTTAGAAATAAGGTAGGAGTGGGCCTCACATAGATGCTCAAGCAAACCACCTTAAAAGCCACAATGATACATTAAGCATTGGGCAGCAACTAAGCTGAGCATAACTTATGGTACTTAAAAAAACTCCTTCCAAAATGAGGAGAAAGATGTCTTTAAGATAAACTCAAATGCTTTCTTATAGAGGACAAATCTTTACCCACTAAGAAGGTAAACTCAGTTAAACGGCAAGGGTGCCATGGCTTCCCACTCTTTTGATGCCTCGTGCATCTTCAATTGATGAATCCCTCGAAGATCCTTTAATGTGATTTTACTCCTAATTCTATTGGGACTAGGACCATCTGTTGCTTGAGTATGTAAGGGAGTGATGGCCTCTTTCTCCAAGCCATTCGAAGGGTATTTATCTACCAAAAACTAGTAAACTTTCTCCATAAGCATGTCATACGACCTCGAATCTACAATGGCCCGCTCCTTAGCTGACATCAAACTAATTTGTCTGCCTTCCTCTTTATGGCCACTCACAGAATCTGAACCTCCACTTGTCGACCTACCTTCCTTGCCTGAACTCAGATACGCAGAACCTGTGCTTGCACATCCATTACCTTTTCTTACCTTATCCACAACCTATTGAAGTCTGCCTTCAGAATCATGAGAAAAGGACTGAGTGTTAGAGTTACCTGAGTTTGACATCTTCCATTAGCTTGATCAAACAATAGAACACACCAAAAAATTCTCTTTCACAGATACAAAGGCGATGTGGTTTTCCTTATGAGGATAAACCCCTTTAAAGAGGACACACATATATAGGAGGAGTGGTAAAGGAAAATGAAGAGACTACTTAGTGCCAAACATTGGAAAATAGTATGGCCAAATATTTAGGGCCTACTAACACCGTTAGGGCATGCAAAACTATCATCATAATTAACATAACC
This sequence comes from Combretum micranthum, assembly GCA_024138025.1. Lineage (NCBI taxonomy): Eukaryota > Viridiplantae > Streptophyta > Magnoliopsida > Myrtales > Combretaceae > Combretum > Combretum micranthum. Next base: position 1,095,094 of record JAMXBD010000190.1, on the reverse strand, counting down.
CCAGTCATGTTTCTTGGGGATCCCATAAAGCTTTCCTGACAAGCCCCGTAGGGTCAAAATTTGCAACGATATTAACTCTCAAAGGGATGCAGCTCAAATGTAAGAGTTTTAACCTTTGAAGCCCACCTCATGAGCTGAGGCTAGATAATTTCTTCTCCTTGTCCTCACATAATGAGAGTAAGGGGGATAAATATTGACAGTAAAATATAGGCCTCAACCCACTCGACCCATCTGGACAGCACATTGGCCCATACACTCGGCAAGTTATCAACCTTATCGGCCTGAAGAGGATCCATGTTTAAGGGCACCTCAACCCTAAGAAACCTAGAATGCAACCTATGCTAGTCTAGAAGGAGATCGATAGGAGATCCTTATGCGACTCAACCTCAAAGGTCTTTCTCTAAACTTATCTGTGAGGTAACTCTATAAGTCTGAGTCTGCCCAAAGTCAACCTCGACCTAGCTGCCTAAATTGATTGTGAGAGAGTATCTTAACCAATTTGTCCGTCAGGATGACGGTAGTTTTTCTAGTAGGGGACGACTCCCCAGCCTAACTCCTGACGATCCAAGTGAAGACTGAGAAGTAAGAAGTTAGTGTAACCAATAGAGTCCAAATGGAATTTCTTTTTTTTTTTTTTTTGTAGAAGGCAATGCGGGATGCCAATTTGCCTTAGGTTTCTTTAGACAGTTTAGTGTTTTGTTCCTTTCTTTTCTTGCAGCTTTGTTTTAGTTTCGGCTAGAAAAATGATGTCTAGGACTAAGACTAGATTAGTAGCTTGCCAAATTTTGTGAACTGAAAAAATTCCAATGTAATTCCTTGTATGGCTTGCTAAAGTAATGAAGTTTATGTTTTGTTTCAAATGAAAGAAATTATTATTCTTTGATGAACAAGCATGTTGTGCATTAGCTACAAATGGCATTAATCACATATAGTTGCATGAGCACTCATTCATTCATACCATTATTCCGAACTTGTGAATTTATTTCTTTATATATGAGTTATTTTGTTTTATGGTTTCCTCATTATCATATGAAGTTTCATAAAATTGATTTACATTTCAGAAATTATGATTTCTCAAATTTTCTTAAAGTCACGAACCTTGTTTGACGAATTAACTTTTACAAATTTGAAAACATTAAAAAGACACTAAAACTTACTAAATAATGTGCAAACAGACGAAACCGACAGATTCGCAATCGGAAGCAAGAACCTCTCCCGAACGAAGTCAACCAACCCGCTATGTCTCAACCAAACTAACAGAGAGTAGCACCCCAGAACCCATAAAATGATATGATGAATGCGATTGGGAAGTTGGCCAATCTTTTAAATACATTCATCCAGAACCAAAATCAAAATAAGAACCTGCATCAAGGACAAAGTGTCAAGGATTCTGCTCTACTACCACCACCACCCGCAGATCACTAGGAAGTGACTGCCGAGGTCCCCGCTCCATAGGAGGAGCATTCTTACAACGCACCTTTACTACCACCTCCACCATATCGAAGGTCTCATCGAAGCTCCTTACCGGAATTTATTAAGAGTAACCAGTATTTTGACGGGGCATTCGGTAAGCTCAATGAAGCCAAGGACTGGCTGGCTCAAATAGAGCGTTCCTTTGCTGCTTATGAGATTCTACCATATTTGCAGTTGGAATATAGGATGTATATGCTGATGTATAATGCAAGAGTCTGGTGAGACTCCAAAAAAAGAAGCTTAGCTCCACCCGTTACATAGGAGTCCTTCCGTCGGGAATTCTTGGAGAATTATTTTCCCTCAAGTCTAAGAGTGAAATACAGTGTAGACTTCTTACATGTCAAGCAGAGAGGTAGAACTATGGAACAATATGAGACTGAATTCACCATCTGTTGCAGTATGCACCTGAATCCTTTAGGGATAGTGAGGAGTTGAAGAAACAAGTATTTTTGGGAGGTTTGGATGAGGATCTAAGGATCAAATTGGAAGAATTTGGAATGAAAACCTACCCAGAGCTGGTAAAAAGGCTCGAGTAATTGAAGGAGCCAAGAAGAGAAAATACCAGGAACCTAACAAAAGAGTGTTTGGAAGGAGGTCGTTTGATGCCTCGCGTTTAGGGTTTAAGGGAAAAAGGTACAAGCCATGTCATGGATTCAAAGACAATGCTAGTGGGAAGCCGAATCAGTCAAAGGCCGGTGTCACTTGCTGGAAGTGCAAGGAGGCCCATGTTCCCAAGCAGTAGCTACAGTTGAGGAATAAGTGTTACTATTATGGTGAGTCTGGCCATATGGTTTATACATGTTCGAATAAAATGGTCGTAACCTGCTTCATCTGTAAAGAAAAAGGGCACTTGGCCTCTAAATGCTCACAAAGGAAAAGTGTGGCCGCTCGACCTTTTGGGACTTCGAGCAATGCCAACACTATGAGATCCGAGAGTAAAAGTGGAAGCCGTATAGCATCAGCTATGCAAGGGATGAGACTCTACAACTTTGAGGGCCAGTGGATGGTCGAGGAGGATGATGAGGAGGAGGTGGAGTTGGCCGCCATGGACCAAGGAGATGGCATGGATAGCGGCCTAGTGACAGGTTAGTAACAAAATGCTCTTAAGTTAAAAGTTCTTTATTTAATAGTTTTTTGTAAGGAATTAAAAATTGTAAAAAGGGAAAGCTGGAACCTAAAACCTCCAAATAGGTAGCAGTGAGAGTGTTTTAGGATCGAGTAGTGATGAATGTTTGTTAACCACAGGGCACATGTGGATGAATGAAATTAAGGCTTATGTTTTGTTTGACATGGGAGCGACCCACTTGTTCGTCACCACTACTTTGGCTGAGCGACTTGGATTACCTATAGCCATAACTACTGCTAGCCTAAGAATTAAAACACCCATTGGAAGTGTCGTGTCAACTCGGGAAGTAATAAAGGATTGTCCATTAGAGATTCAAGGGCATCACTCAAGGAGTGATTTGATAATATTGGAGATGAATAAGTACGAAGTTATTCTTGGCATGAACTGGTTAAGCAAGGTTAGAGCTATTGTGGATTGCCAAAAGAGGATAGTGAATTTCAATGATCAATCAGGAGAAAGAGTGGAGTTCGTAGAAGAAACCATAGTTACAAGAAAGTTTGGATTAAATTCTTTTGCGTTGATGATGGAAGATGAAGAGATAGTGCCTATCGAAGGTATTCTGGACGAAGAGGAAACTCGGGAGGAAAAGGATATACCAGTGGTAAATGAGTACTTGGATGTGTTTCCAGAAATCTTACCTGGGTAACCACCGAAAAGAGAAATTGACTTTGAAATTGTATTGGCTTTAGATACTGAACCAATATCTAAAGCACCATACTGGATGGCACCAGCTGAGTTAAAGGAGCTAAAGACCCAATTACAGGAACTCTTAGATCAGAAATTCATAAGACCAAGTGTGTCGCCATGGGACCCACCTATCCTATTTGTAAAGAAAAAGGACGGATCTATGAGATTATGTATCGATTATCATGAGCTAAACAAGGTTACAGTCAAGAATTGATACCCCTTACCGAAGATTGATGATTTGTTTGATCAGCTCCAAGGAGCATGTGTGTTCTCACGCATTGATTTGTGCTCAAGATATCATCAACTAAGAATAAAGCCTGAGGATGTACCAAAGACGACTTTTCATACCCGTTGCATTTATGGATCTTATGAACAGGGTCTACAAGCCACTTTTGGATAAGTGTGTAATCGTCTTCATAGATGATATTTTGATATATTCCCGGACTAAGGAACAACATGGAGAACATCTTTGGATGTCGTTACAAACTTTGAAAGAAAACAAGTTGTATACCAAATTATCCAAATATGACTTTTGGTTGGCTGACTATTATCGTAAGTTTGTGAAAGATTTTTCGAAGATAGCTAAGCCACTAACTCAATTGACACAAAAGAACGAAAAGTTTGTTTAGACGAATAAAAGTGATTAGAGTTTCCAAGAATTGAAACAACGGTTGGAATCGACACCAATCTTAGTTCTGCCAGACCCGGAAATGTCTTATACGGTACATAGTGATGCTTCAAGGAATGGCCTTGGATGTATGCTAATGCAAGAAGGAAAGGTAATTGCCTATGCCTCTCGACAGTTAAGACCCCACGAGTAGAACTATCCTACGCATGATCTAGAATTGGCTGCAGTTATCTTTGCTTTAAAACTTTGGAGACATTATCTGTATGGCCAAAGGTGTGAAGTATACACAAATCACAAGAGTCTTAATTATTTGTTCACGCAGAAAGAATTGAACATGATAGGAGATGGTTGGAACTGATAAAGGACTATGATTTGGGAATAAATTATTGTCCAGGGAAAGTTAATGTAGTTGCAGATGCCTTAAGTTGGAAAAATTATGGAGAAGTAGCTGCTTTAATCACAAGCTAAAGAGATCTGATCAGAGACTTTGAGAAGTTAAGGATTGAGTTCGTAGACCAAAGTACGGAGCTCGAGATAGCTAATTTGGTATTAGAATCAACTCTGATTGAAAGGATTAAAGAAGCCCAAAGGTATGATGAAATAATACAAAGGGTTAAAAAGGAAATTCAGGCAGGAAAATACCTGGACTTTGCAATAGATGATGAGAAAGTGATCAGAATGAGGGGAAGATTGTGTGTGCCGGAAGATGGAGAATTAAGAAAAGAGATAATGAGTGAAGCCCACAACTCCTGTTATACTATGCGTCCTGGAGGTACCAAGATGTACCAGGATTTGAAAAGCCACTATTGGTGAAATGGCATAAAGAGGGATATAGCAGATTATGTAATGAAGTGTCGGTTTACCAACAAGTGAAAGTGGAACACCAAAGGCCAGGAGAATTGTTAAAGCCTTTACCTATCCCCGAATGGAAGTGGGATCGGATATCCATGGACTTTGTGTGTGGTTTTCCAAAGACTTCCTTGTACTGTGACGTTATATGGGTAATAGTGGATCGGTTAACTAAGTCAGCGCACTTCTTACCCATAAACATGACCTATTCAATGGACAAGTTGGCTAAGATCTACATTCGAAAGATTGCGCGGCTACACGGCATACCAGCAGGGATCATTTCAGATAAAGACCCGAGATTTGTGTCTAAGTTCTGGACAAGTCTACAGAAGAGCTTGGATACCAAATTATACTTCAATATGGCATACCACCCTCAGACTGATGGATAGTCCAAGCGGACAATCCAAACCTTGGAAGACATGTTAAGAGCCTGTGTGTTGGAGTTCAAAGGGAGTTGGGATAACCATATACCTCTCATCGAGTTTACTTATAACAATAGCTACCACTTAACTATTCAGATATCACCCTATGAAGCCCTATATGGACTGCATTGTAGGTCCTCTCTGTTTTGGGATGATGTGGAAAAATTAGTTATCGGGCCGAAATTGGTACAAGAAGCGGCCGATAAGGTGAGGGTAATCCAACAAAATGTGAAAGAAGCTCAAGATAAGTAGAAGAGTTGGGCAGACTTGAAAAGAAGGGAACTTGAGTTTAAAGTGGGCGACCATGTATATTTGAAAATAAGCCCGATCAAAAGTATAAGGAGAATACGTACATAAGGAAAGTTGAGCCCGAGATACATTGGACCTTTCGAAATCTTGGAAAGAGTCGGAGATCTAGAATACCGGCTAGCTTTACCATTGAACTTATCAAGAGTCCATAATGTGTTCCATGTGTCGGTATTAAGGAAATATGTACCCGACCTTAAAAAGATTTTGGAATTGAAACCCATTCAGCTAAAAGAGAATTTGACCTATGAAGAACACCCCATAAGGATTCTGGATAGGAAAATCCAAAAGCTTCGGAGCAAAGAAATTCAGTACATTAAGGTGTTATGGAGAAACCATGCCTCCGAGGAAGCTACTTGGGAAGCTGAAGAGGAGATTCAGAGAAAGTACCCCGAGTTGTTTGAAAGACAAGGTACGTCTGTTCAATTTTGAGGACAAAACTCTGTTTAAGGTGGGAAGGTTGTAAACCCCGGATTTCCTAGTAATCAAGTAAACTTCGGAAACCGGAAACAAAAACCCTAAATTGGATTAGTGTAAGCCTGGTGAGAGAACCCTAGATCCGGCTTTCCTTCGGTTTCAAATTAAAAGAACTTTTATAAAATAAATTAATGTGGAATATTGTTTTAAAATATATTTCAAACCATAAAAGTTCTGATTTCGAAAAATTTTCTATTCCGGGCCTTCCCGAGCTCCATACGGAAAAGCGAGCTTCGGAACTAGAAATTCAAAAAAATACTCTAGAATACTCTTTAGAACCAAAATTTTATAAGGATTTCAAAAATATTAGTTTTATAATTTTTTAGATTATAAAAATTATAGTTATAGCATTTTTCCCGTATTTTCTTTACTACTGGTAAAATAAATGTCTTGTCTACTGTTTATTACTATTCACAAGTACAACCTATTACACACAAAACCCATACCCTAGTCTCACATCCTTACAAACACTTAATTATTTTCTTTTCCAAAATATTTTTGTTTCTTAACAAATTATTACATTTAATACTTTTTATTATATAAATTACAAATTTCAAATAATTTCAAATCTCTCTCTCTCTTTTCCCCTTTGAGGCCGGCGAAAAACCCCCACCTCCTTCCACCCACCCCCCCCCCCCCCCCCCCCCCCCCCCTCTTCCCTCTATTAGTTTTATTTTTCTTCTTTTATAATACAAACAAACCCTAATTTCACTTACTATAAATAATCTTTTACTTTTCTCTCTCTTTCATTTTACTTCATTTGTTCAAAACTCACAAAAATCCTGTCTAATTCTCTCCTCCAAACCGTGAGCTCCCACTGATCTGACTGGAATGTGTATATAATTTCAGGTACTACCAGCAAGTATACTGGGTCTTGATCAAGTAATATAGAATGAGTAGAGTATCGTTCCCATAGAGACTAAATTAACTACTAGATTGGTATTAGCTTATACTAATATTTAGGTAATCAAAGTGTATCAATTAACTATAACTAATCAATTATATCTACTTATGAATGCAAATGAGAATGTGAGAAGTTTATATAAGATGAATGTGGGAAGGAACATAATCCATCCTAATCTTTATTAATCATGCCGAATTTATATTATATGAACAATTATGATTATCGATATTTGTAAGAAATTGTAAAAACCTAAAACAAAGTTTTAGTTAACCATAAAATAATCTATTAGCTTCCGCTATACAAATTATCCATGGAATCTAATTCACAATTATAAATCTTCCAATTCTATAATTGTCTAATATCCTAAATTAACTTCTCCTAATTTCTTAGTGAGAAATTAAAATAAAATATTGCATGAAGTTCATGGAACAATTTCTAAATTAATATTAAACTTGATTGTTTCCACAATTGTTGTTTAATTTCAATTCATGAATTCCTATGAATCCTAATTCTTTTTCCAAATCATCAGAATTCTTATCAATTCAATTTCAGTCAGAAATAAAATAGATAATTAGGATTCAATACAAATATTCCATAATTCTAACAATCCTATAATATAAATTCAATAATCATTTTAGCAAAATTAGGATTTCATCACTTCCTACAAAGAAATGTTTAGCTACTCATGGATGTAGATTCAATAATCAGATAAGAATATGGAATTGATAACATTATGAACAAAAATCTTAGATAAATGAATTGCATAAGAAAGAGAATAGATATCACCAATTCAAGTATCACAAGTCTTCAATTACAATCCTTGAAAGGTCAATTTCTCTCACAAATCTCTATGAAAATGCTAGACTATTTGTATACTGAGTGTACTACTTTGCTTTTTCTTGTTGATGAATGTTGGAGGAGGGAGAACCCCTATTTATAGGAAAAATTTCGTGCAAGGTATTAAATGAGAATTGCCGTTTCACTTCATATGCTGGCAGTTATGGATCCTACGCCGGTGGTTTACAGACGGCGTATCATCAATTTCTTCTTTGCGTAAGCAGTGCACTGGCAGCTTTCAACTTTGGTTACAAGGGTAGGCCGCTTCTACATCAGTAGCTTAGATGTAGATCTAGCCGACATATGTGATAAGAAATGAAAGGTTGTGCCAATTTATAACGGAAGCTGCCCAAAGCCGGAGGCTTTGACACCGGCCTAGATACCCCAACATATTTGGTCTCTTTAATTTCCTTCAAGCATGTGTGTCTTCATGTCGCTTCAGATCTGTGATCTATACCGCCTCAACGTCGGCGGCTTAGGAGCCAGCGTAGATTGTAACTCCTTCAAAGCTGGCGACTTTTGAACTCTGAGCTGCCAGCCTTTCGTGTAAGCTGGCCTCTTCATCTTCTATGTCGGCAGCTTTGAGGCAGCGTAAGTTTGGTTGAGTCAAAGGCTAGCAAAGCTAGCAGTGTATGCAGCGGCCTTGAAGGTAAGCCGTCTGAACGCCGGCGGCTTTGAAGTCTGAAATGCCAGCGTATCCTCCAATTTTTCCAATTTCCACTTCAAAGTTTCTTGTCTTGATTTCTTTATCTAAATTAGACCTGTTACATGAATTTTAATAAAAACAAATATCCATTCTAGCTCTTTTGAACATCAACAAATCGTATAAAATATGATCTTATCACCCACCACCACCACACACACACAAGCTTCACTTCTTCTTTATTTCTCCACTTGATTCAACTTTAGGTGATGAATCCTAAGCCTTTCTACCCTTTAATTTCGTAATTGCAAGATTATTCATGGGTATTTTCATATTAAGTCCCCATGAGCATTTGCTAGGGACAAGAAAATACTAATATATGAATATCAAGCCATCATAAGAGTGGATCTTATGTTTAAATGTGTTTTCATCAAATGATTTTCATGTTCATGCATGTAAAAGTAGAGTAAAGTAGAGATCTTGCATAAAAATCCATGTTCATGCTTTTAAACTTCATTTCATGCATTATAAGTAGTAGATCTAGCATTTAGATACTCTTATTATACTTGACACTTATGATCTCATGAATATTTTGTGTTTTCATGCATTAATGCTCATAAAGGCTTGGTCTTGTGTTTATAAATGTTGTAGTTACTAGATCAATAAGTAGATAAGATAAAGAACTTAAAAAGGAAAAGTTTTTGTTTGAAATGTTCAAAGGAAAATTCATATGACTTCAAAGCTATGTTTTAAAAAACCCTTGTATTAACTCTAAAACTCATGTTTTATGTAAAAAATAAAGGGTATAGGTAATAGCTATCATTAAGTAATGATTTTTATAAGTTGAAATTAGTTTCGATGAGATTAATGTGTAAAACAAAGAGTTGAAACAAGATAGAAAATTTTGAGTTATTAGTCAACTTGTGAAATTCGTAATTTTGGATGATGGCCATAAAAACACCTATTTTCCAAGCTCAAAATGAAAGTTTTATTTAATAAATGAAGTCCTTAAGGAATAGATATAGTAAAGCCTTAAATTTTATTGCATTAGATAAGTTTTTCCCAAAGGAATAATTCAAAAATCAAATTTCTAAAAATTCGGATTTTTGAGTAAATCCTGTTTGAAAACATATTTACAAAGTGTAAAATGCAAATTTTTATATAAAAATGAAGGTCTTAAATAATAGATATAATGAAGATTCAATTTTAACAAAGATAACTAGAAATTCCTAAGAATTAATCCCAAAACACAAGTGAGTTATCAAAGTTAGGAAACTAGATATCTTAAAAGTAGTTCTTCTTGAAGTCTTGCAAAATAAAGAGTCCTAAAATTTTTTTAGTAAAAATCATCAAGATCATGCATACATTAAACTCATCACATGTCATTCATGTTAGGAAATCATTAATATTGCATGTATAATTGACTTATCAAGTAGAAACATTTCAAGCATTTACAAAACTATTTTTCGGAATTGGAAACCGTTACCGATCAAAACTGATCCTTCTTTTTCATGACCCAAATATTTTCAAAACTTGAAAATAATATTATAATTAGATAGATCTTTCGAAGTAGATAGAAATCGATATATAATTTACGAAATTCCGAGTTAAAATGAATGAGTTATGGCCGTTTTAATTCGGAACTTCCGCAAATAGCGAGAATTGCGAATTTTCTAAGTTTTGATATATAGTTTGGATTAGTTAAGCGATGAAATATTTATTAGGGTATTTCTTGCTTTTACTACTACTAAAAGATCGATGAACTATGGCCGAGTGAATATCACTTTTGATTCCAATTATTGTTTATGATTGTAATGTTAGTTACACTAGATACTTAGTAAAGATAAAATGGATATGCATGATGGGGACGATTGGGAATTATATATGATTGTTGTTGATATGAGAAATTGAAATTAAGAATATTGAAGCCGGGTGATTAATCATTGCTTGTATAGATGAATTAGGATTGACTGTCTACGAATATTGATTAGTTACTTAAAGAATTGGCATAATTGACTATATGACATTGAAAATAAATATGGACTCATTCATATCATAATGAGGGTGGAGCATTAGCATTTGTGGGTTTTTCGTGATCTTAAACAGTGTAAAAGTTGGTTAATCATGATCCATAAAACGAATCAATTAGTTGGTTAATCGTGATCCATAAAACGAATTTATAAGTTGGTTGACCATGAGCCTAAACGGCGTTGTACCACAGGATTCTTTAATCTGCTAACCCGAGATGGAGGGTGCAAGTTCATCCACATATGATTTTCGGCTAATTATATGTTTGTTGATTTCATGTGTTTGCTGCATATCACTTGTCTGATTAATCACTTGTTTAATTGATGTGTTATAATTGTGATCTTGGAAGTTTTCACTCACTGAGCTAGTGTAGCTTACGCCCCTATAGTTTCTATTTATTGCAGCACGAATTCATATGACTTAGGCTGAGACAAGCTACAACTCAGGTACAGGAGCTAGGCGTCTCCTCTAGAAGTTATATTCAGATTTGATTAGATTTCCGTAGGAAACCAAGAGACTTTAGATGACCGTAATGGATCTTTAAATATTCTTTTGCGGGGGAATGCCCTTAGACTTTATAACTAAGTACTTATGTTTTTTGATTTATTTTCTAATGCTATTGAATGCTGAATTAAACTCCTTAACTCCATTGGGTCGAGTATTCTACTATTGTAAAGGGACGCGTTCCATTTATACAAGACTCCCGAAAGACTTGGATAGTAATTTGAGTCTTATATGGCATGTGGCGGACGGTTACGTTTAAGATACCCCTATGGAGCATAACAATATTATTATTATTTAACTAGAAAAAAAATTATTATTAGTTTTAATCTTTTTTAGATTTATATTCGGTCAGTATAGGGTACCCTATACCCTTTACTTAAAATACAAGGTACAAGGTATTAAAACTCATACCCGTATCCTACCTTAAAAATATAAGGTCCAAAAAATTCTACCCATACCCTACCCTATAGCATTTGGTACCCACCCGGACCTTACCCGATCGAGCAGGGTTTGGGTTGGTATCCGATGCGATAGGGTTACCCGCTCACCCTATACATTATAATATATATATAAATATATATATATTAAAATCCTTAAAGGTGTCATATTTGTTCACAAATTGTTATTTAATAATTTATTTTATAAAACATGGGTTTACCTATTTGTGACATAAAACTCACGTGTATTTCCTTTTTAAAAAATTTCCTAAGTTTGACTCTTTAAACAAAATCATAATTCTTAGATTTTGTAAATGTGAAGCTTAATTAAAGAAAATCATGATTTCATATTTATTGTGAGTTCATGAATATTTTATTTTCATGCTAAACTTCACTTATCTAATTATTTTTCGAACCATACACCTTCATGTGGTAGTGAGGAAAAATCATCCTAAGTTGCATAAAATGTTTCAAGTTTTAGCATATGAGAAGAATTAATTGAATGACTTGTTTTAAACTCTTATGCTTATAATATTTTCTTCTTAATTCATAATTTTTCATTACATGGACCTTTAGGGGGTTGTAAGAAGAAAACTAAAGTTTTTAGTTGTTATAAGTGGGTATCTACTTATTATAAATAGTATTCATATTTTCTTAACTTCATAAAAAGAGAAAGAATTTTAATTCTTAAAACTTTGTTCCTTAAATTGCACACCAATTTTATTTCTAAGTGGATTTTAACTAGTGAGTTGATTTTAGCTTGACTTGAAAAACTTGTTTAGTTCTTAATTTTTATTAAATTGTTGGTGATGATTTTATAAATAAGCTTTTAAGAAAATTTTTCATAACAATGAATTATCAGCCTTAAGGTTTGATAATACATTTTTAATTTAATGGTTGGAAAAAGAGAGAGTAATGAAACTACTAAGCTGAATCTTAAAGAAGTTTATAATATTAATACTAAAAAATTCATGATGAATTTGTCTAGATTTTTTAAAAGAATTTTGTTGAAATAATATTTCTAAGTCTAAATCTTTCCTAAGTGATAAAACTTATTTTTATGGTGACCTTTGTCTTATTTTTTTTTAGTAAAGAAATAACTCTTTTTATTTTATCAAGACAACAAACTATAGTCATGCATGAAAATATGAACAAAAATAATTCATATAAAGATAAAAGACATAGAAATAAAATAAGCACATGATAAAAATCAAGTATTGGGAAGTCTATGCTCGTGTCAAGGCTTCCCGGACTTAGACATAGGAAGGTCCTTTAAGGAAAATAAGAAAACAAATAGAAAATCATGAGAGTCTTGGATTTATTTCAAGGCTTCTCGGACTTTGATTATAGACCAAGTCCAAAAAGAAAGAAGAAAAATTGTTTTGACTTGATGATGATAAGTTTAAGACTAGAATGATTAGTCTTAATAAATTTCATGAATAAATAAATTGCATGAGTATAATAAAAGTTAGTGAACTTATAGGCTCTAAGAATATATATATATATATTATATAAGTATACTTAGTAATATATAAAAGTTAGATTAGGAGTAATAATAAAACATAATAATATAACAACAATAGTTATAATACTTAAATATTGTTAAACAAGACATGAATATATTGTTGCTTCCATATTACTCATGGGTTTAAAAAAACACATAATATGGTTATGCTATGTTAACATGAATATGAAGATGGTTTTAGGAATTTTTACTCAAGTTTAGAAGATGGAAGCAGGAAAAAAGTTGAAATAACAAATGGGTTATGTGTGTGTATGTGTAATGGCATGAAAGAGTAAGGGAAGGGGAGGAGAGGAGAGAGGATTTGAGTTTTGATTTTGGTAGAGTTTTGTTGTAAATCCCAAAGTTTTGTGATCAATTAAGCTTAAACCCTAATTAGAAAGTCAACCGGAAATCCTAAAGTTAACAAAACCCTACTCAGAAGTAATCGTTCAAGTCCGGCAATCCCGTATAAGCAATCCTAAAAAAGTAAGTAGGAGATTAGTATGTAGAATAGTTCATAATAACCTGAGAAAGCTTAAAAATATCAGTTTAGTTAAACTGCGATTCGTTTTGAGCACGATCGGATACAGTTTTCAAAAAGCGTGTCTTGGGGCTCAAATTAGTAAAAATATTCCAAATATACCGTTAGACTTGTAAAAATATAAGGTTTTTAAAGATATCAATTTCATAATTTTTCGGTAGCTAAAAATATCAGATATCGCAATTATACGTGTATTTTCTTACTATCAGTACTTAAATTGTCATGTCTACTTTACATTAAATTATTTACTACTTTTCTACACTATTTATCCATCTCTACTTTTTCTTACAACCTACTCTTACAAACCATACCTCTATTTTCTTACAATTTTCATTTCCAATACAATTTCACATCTTTCATATCTTACTCTTCATTAACAAAAATACAAAAAAATAAATTTCTCTCCCTCTCTACACTCAAAGTTGTGCCAGCCATGCCCCCTTCCTCTTCAATTTGTTTCAATTTTCATTTATTTAATTAACATAAATTTCCTTCCATATTTTCCTATAAATACCCCCTCTTCCTTCCACTTCCTTCACACCTTCCATATACTAAAATTACTCTCTCAAAATTCTACAAGAGTTCTCTCTCAAAGTTCTCTCACGTGTAGTTTTCATAGGTAATATTTCTTTAAGTTTCCTTTATGTTCATTTATTAGTATGAGCTTAGTGTGTGTTTTTTAAACCATGAAGGTTAAAGAAAGCAACAATAAGTTCATACTTTGTTTTTGTTCCTGAATCTAATTTCTTTTATGTTGCTTTCATATATATTTATCTAAATATATCTATGTAGCTATATATATATATATATAATATCTTTTAGAGCATATAAGCTCCTTTGTTTTGCAATTTATTTATTTTCATGTTGTTTTAAGACTAGTCTTAGACTTGTCCTCATCAAGTTAAAACGATTTCTTTGTTTTTCTTTTGGGACTAGGCTATTCTTAGTTTTGAGATACCCTGATGAAGCTAAGGTTCCAATACTTGATATACTCTTTACTAGCTTATTTCTTTAATTATTATGTCTTTCTAATATTTTCATAATTTATGATTCATACTCCTAATCATGTATGAACATATTGATTTTGTCTCAACAAGATAAAAGAGGAAAAGTTTTCTTAAAATAGAAATTATTCTCTAAAAATAAAAGTATGAAGTAAGTTTCCATAAAAACTTAGGAATTTATCTTAACAAACTTTTCTAAAGAAATCTAGAGAAGTTTATAGGAATTTTACAATACATACATAACATGGAAAGAAATTCTTGAAGTAAACAAAAGTTTTTCTAAACTTCACTTTTTCATCAATACTAGTTTGACAAACACCAAGAAATTCCTTTCATAAAAAATAGAATGATATTAAGAAATAAGGAAATTATTTTTATAAATATAGAATTGTTATTATTTTCAAAAAGTATTAGAAACTAAGCTTAGAAAATAAAAATCATTCTTTGGAAATTTAAAAAAGACAAAGGAAATGAAATTATGGAAAATAAAAATACTCATTTAAAATAACTTGAGATATTCTCTAGCAAAATAAGAGGAATTTTCAAAAAGTTTCACTTTTTCTTTAGAAGACTTTACTTTTACCAAAAATTCATAGTTTGAGACAACTTCATTAATTTCATACATTTGATATGAGTCAATAAACATATGTGAATACATTTCAAAGTTTTTACAAACTATTATAATGTCTATCTCTTTGATATGAGTTTTTGTTAAAAGAAGGAATACAAGTTTTGTAAAAATTCGTGATGAATCTGATCACCACTATTTCGGAACTCAAACGACTTAGTTTGATGAAAATAGCTTTAGAAATAGGTAGATATTTTCGAATAAGTAGAAAACGATATATAATATACGGAATTTCGAGTTAAAAAGAGTAAGTTATGGCCATTTTAAGTTGGAATTTCCTCCAATCTGATTTTACCAAGAATTTAAGATAGATAGTTTTAGAATCTTCAAAAATAGAAATTCTATGAAAAACTCATTTTGGGTATGTCATCTTGTTTAGGTGAAGAAGGAACCAATATCGCTTTCCCGGAAGACTACTTCGATTAGAAGCGATCATCATGGAGTGAGTTAATTCCTTACTAGTTACATTTCCTTATTTGTGCTAGTAACTAGTAGCACTAGAAAATAAGGAAAAGATAAATGAACAAATATTGTATGACTTGGATTCATAATTGATTAAATAAAAGTTAAGAATATAGAAAAAGGAGTTGATGAATAATTTACGTTCTCTTATATTGATATGATGAATATTGTTTTGATCGCCTTTATCTTGAACTTAACATTATTTAGTTAAACCTATATTGAAAATAATTCATGCATATCATATTTGTGAGTCACATTTATTTCACTACTATTCTTCATGTGGGGAAACGAGGAGTTGTAGTGGTGGCTAGTAGGAGCCAGAAAGTCTACATGGGCAAGTAGGAGCCAGAATATCTACAGGGCGAGTATGAGCCATTAAATCTGTAAATATTGATGGTCGTATGGGCTTGTAACCACCTAGCCCCGATAGGGAGGGCATAAAATCCGTGCTACACATGGTTTCCAGATGATCTTATGTGATTTGTTTGCTCATGTGATTGGTGCATTCTCATATGATTATTTAAATACTTGTTTGATATATGGAAATGTTTTGTAGATGGGAGTTATCTCACTAAGCTAGTTTTTCTTATACCCCTATAGCTTTTTGTTACAGTATGATTACTTATGGTTGGCACCAAAGAGTCCCGTTTTCTAGGTATGAGCCAAAGCTACTGGGAGTTTTTGAGAGAAGTTATATGTATTTAGTTTTAAACATAGACTTCTAAGAAAAATCTCCATAGTAGACTCATGGTATATTTATGTATTTTTTGATGATGGCTTAGTTAAGCAAGACTTTTTGGAACGGGGGAATGCCCCCAAGAAGTTGTAAGAGATTATTATCCAAATGAATATTACACGTTTATTTATATAAGTTCTTGCATTATTTTATTATCTACTTAAATGTAATACCCTGTGAGTCTCCTACTATCTTGGAAGCATGCCTTGCATGTGATATCGAAGCTCCTGCATGACTAAGGTTATCATTCATTAGCTTTAATATTATATGCTGCGGACTGCCATGTTTAAAGTATCATCCAGGGCATGATATTTGTTATGGTAGAAGAAATGTTTGTAAAATGACAAGGAGGGATGAGGTATTTATAGAGTTTTGAGATGAAATTTTGGAGTTAATTAAATAAATGAAAAAGAAAAGAAGTAGAGCATAGAGAGAGATAGGGTGGTCGGCTATATAAGGAAGGAGAGAGGAAAAGTGCATAAAAATTAATTTGGTAAATAAAAGTAAGTAAAACGTAAGGGAAGTTAAGTAGAAAGTAGTATTGGTAATGTAAATGTAAGAAATAGGTTTATAGGTTGTAAGAAAAAATAGAGATAAATGAATAGTAGACTAGACAAATAAAATACCGATAATAATGAAAATATACGTAAAAATATTGTGTAAGCCCGGCTTTCTTTGTAAACCAAGCTTGACTTCGACAACCGAATTGGAAACCGAAACCCTATACCGGAATAATTAGGGTTAGAAAGAAACTTAGAAACCTTAGGTTTGGTTTCACCGAGAATAAAACCATAGAACTTTTGAGATCAAAATAATCTAGATTATAATTCTAAAGAATATATTGAAACATAAAGAGATTAGTTTTCGGGAAATTATTTGTTTCGAACCCGATCGGGATCCATTCTAGAAAACCGGACCCCAGGACTTGAAATTAGAAAAATATTCCGGAATGCTCCTTAAGACCAGAATTTAATAAGAAATTCAATAAAATATTTATTGTAATTTTTTGGTTTATAAAAATTATAGTTATAACCTTTTATCGTATTTTCTTTACTAACCAGTAATTTAATTGTCTAATCTACTATTCATTACTATTCACAAGTACAAGCTTGTAAGCCCCGGAAAATTTCGGTACATAATTCCAAAATAAATATTTAAAATAAACTTTAAAAAAATGACTCCCAATTTAAAACCGAATTTCTACTAGTCCGAAATCTTGAACAAATCTAGAAAATTTCTTAATCTTGAAGCAAAAGAAAATCCTTAAATATAAAATAAGAACCTAGTAGTCTTCAAATCCAAAACCATTACGTATAAGAAATTTTATGCTTAACCCTGACTTGTAAAATGGGGTAATATAGAACCTAAAAACAATTTATTAAACAGTAGGTAACGATAAACCTTCAGATATAAAACCTGGTTTAAGAATTTCCAAAAGCGTTAAGAGATATTAAATACTTACGAAAATAAAATAATAAATAAATATTCTCAAATTAAATATGTTGTATAAATATAAAACATCAGTTTCCAATTTGGCAAAGATTTAAACCGGAAAGTCGACCAGAAAACCTAAATCAACAAATTCCCAAGAAACTGTAGTAGTTTAGATCTGACAATTCCGTATTCCTAAACCAGGGAGTCGGAAAATGAATAAAACGTCAAGTTTGGGTCGTATTAATACTAGGATGCTTTAAAGGATAGGAGTGGTGAATTTTCGATCTATTTCGAACCCGATCGAGTACAGACTTTGAAAAGTGTGCCTCGGGATTCGAAATATTAAATATATGGTATTAGTACCATTAGGCTTGTAATTTCATTAGAATTCCAAGTATATCAGTTATATAATTCTTCTGGTTGCATATAAACCCGGTTTTTTAGTGACCGAGTAAACTCCGTAAATCGGAAACCAAAACCCTAAATAGGATTAGTATAAGCAACCTAGGAACCCTAGGTCCAGCTTTTCTTCGATTTCTATATAAAAGAATCTCTATAAAATAATTTAATGTGGATTATTGTCTTAAAGTATATTTCAAATCATAAAAAGTTTTTATTTTGAAAAATTTTCTATTCCAGGCTTTCCCGAATTCCATTATGGAAAAGCGAGCCTCGGAACTAGAAACTCAGAAAAATATTCTGAAATACTCTTTAGAACCAAAATTTTATAAGGAATTCAAAAATATATGTTTTACAATTTTTTAGGTAATAAAAATTACAGTTATAGCCTTTTTACTGTATTTTCTTTACTACTGGTAAAATAGATGTCTTATCTACTATTTACTATTATTAATAAGTACAATCTACTATACACACAACCCATACCTTAGTCTTACATCCTTACAAACACTCATTAAATTTTCTTTTCCAAGCAATTTTTGTCTCTTAAATAAATTATTACATCTAACACTTTTATTATATGAATTTCAATTTTCAAACAAATTCAACTCTCCCTCTCTCTTTCTCCTCTCTTGGTCGGCGCATGTCCCCCCATTTTTGCCTCCAAATTGATTTATTTTATCTCCTTTTATTACTTAAAACAAACCCTAATTCACTTAATATAAATAATCCTTTACTTTCTCTCTCCTTCACTTTATTTCATTTGTTCCAAAAGCTCTAAAAACCCTCTCATTTCCTCCCTCTTGCCGTGAGCTTTCTTTCCCCTCACACACACACGCACAAGCTTCATTTCTCATCTATTTCAATCTTTAGGTGATGATTCTTGATCTTTCCTACCAATTAACCTTGTAATGGCAAGATTATTCATGAGTGTTTTCAATCTAAGTCCCCATGAGCACTTGCTAGGGATAAGAAAATGCTACTACATGAACATCAAGCCATCACAAGAGTAGATCTTGTGTTTGATTAAGTTTTTGTTGAAATATCTTCATGTTCATGCATGTAGGAGTGGAATAAAGTAGAGATCTAGCATAAAAATTCCATGTTCATGCTTTTAAACTACATTTCATGCATCATGAGTAGTAGATCTAGCTTCTATATGCTCATACCATACTTGACATTTATGATCTTATAGATAATTTATGTTATCATGCATTAATGCTCATGGAGGCTTTGTTTTGTGTAAATAGATGTTGTAGTTGGTAGATCCTTAGGCAAATAAATCATGGAACTTACAAAGTAAAAGTTTTTGTTTGAAATATTTAAAGACAAATTCGTATGGTTTCTAGGACCTATTTTGAAAACCCTTTTATCAACCTTAAAACTCATGTTTTATGTGAAAAATGAAGGATTTAGGTAATAGGTATCCTTAAGTAGTGATTTTTATAAGTTGAAATGAGTTTTGATGAGAATAATGTATAAAACAAGAAGTGGAATCTAGATGGAAAATTTTGAGTTAGTAGTCAACATATGAAATTCGTAATTTTGAATGTAGGCTATAAGAACACCTATCATCTTAGCTCAAAATGGAAGTTTTACGTATTAAATGGAGTCCTTAAGTAATAGGTATCTTAAAGTGTTAAGTTTTGATGCATTAAACAAGTTCTTCCCAAAGGAATCATTTAAAAATTTAATTTCAAGAAATTCGGATTTTTGGATCAATCCTATTTGAAAACCTATTTGCAAAGTGTAAAATGCAAGTTTTTATGTAGAAATGAAGGCTTGGGTACTAGGTATAATGAAAACCCAATTTGAACAAGGATAACTTGATTTTCTTAAGAAAATAAATCCAAAACAAAGGGGATGGTCAAAGTTAGGAAACTAGTTTTCTTGAAAGTATATAGTCATGGAGTTTTACAAATAAAAAGTTTTCTTAAATCTCCTTTTAGTAAATAATGTCAAAAGCATGCATGCATCAAGTTCATATCATGTCATTCGTGATAGGAAATCATCAATATTGCATGTGTAGTTAAACTATATGCTAGAAACATCACAAACGTTCACAAAACTATTTTTTGGGATTGGAATCTTTGACCGATCAGAACTGATCAGCTTATTTCGTGACCTAAACATCTTCAAAACTTGGAAATAATATTAGGAATAGATAGATCTTTCGAAGTAAATAGGAATCAGTATATTATATGCTCAATTCCGAGTTAAAATGAGTTAGATATGGTCATTTAAAGTTAGGACTTTAGCTTATGCGGGAATTGACAAACTTAGTAGTTAGAATTGTTAAGTTATTAGAACTTTATAAGAAATACTCATTTTGGGTATTTCTTGTACTTAGGTGAATTGGAGGACGGATTTCCACTCCCTGAGGACTACTATGACTAGTGGATTTATCTCTATGGCCAAGTGAGTTCATTTCTTAAATAGTTATGCTCATGCATGTGTTTGTAATCGTAGTGGCATTAGAATTAGGAAAAGATAAAATTAAGATGATTTGTGATCTAATCTTGGTTGAATGAATGATAAGTATATCGAGACGAGACTTATTGAAAAATTCTTGTATGAGATAGTATAGACTTGGATTATCTGAAGTTCTCTATGATCGCACTTAAGCTGCCTAATTAATATGCCATGATTATATGAATAAATTGTACATGCATATCACGTAGTGAGTCACATTGCATAAGTTATTATACCTTTGTGGGAAGAAGGCTTAATAATTTGGGCAACGAGAGGCTTGTAAACTTGAGTGTTGGCGTATGGGCTGGAATTGAAAATGTGTATGGGTGGGCACCTGTATCAACCACATTAAAAAAAAAATATTTAAAGGTGGTGGATGGGCAACGGTATCAACCCAAATAAGAAGTGAAAAGAATTAAAATATGGTCGTATGGGCCTGAAACACCTAACCCCGAATGGAGGGTGTAAATCCATTCAACATAAGATTTCTGGATGGTCTTATATATTGTATGTTCATGTGTTTGTGCATTTTATATGGCTGCTAATAACTTGTCTGTTATCTATACCTTAGTTGAACACTAATTATTGGAAATGAAACCTCACTAAGCTCACAAGCTTATACCCCAATAGTTTCCTATTGTAGTATGAATATTTATGGCTATCTCCGAGGAGCCATTATCATTAGGTACAGCTCTTGGACAGTAATGAGCTTTTGATGAGGCCAGGAACTAGACGTAGGCATGGACTCCTAAATGAGCCTCCCAAATTGGTATTTGAAGGATAGTATAAGAGACTTTGAGGGTCTAAGAACTCTTAATGTGTTGACAGGGGAAATGCCCCTTAGATCATGTAATAGAATAAATTTAAATGTAACTGCTATGATTTACATTCTTGTTGCTATGTATGTCTCCTTAAACTATTTCGAAGCAAAGTATGGTTCCTATCTATTGAAAGTGAGCCTTACACCCGATGTTCAAACTCATGGGAAGACTAATGTTGCCTTACTTGAGTTTAAATGTCGAGTGTGGTAGACTGTCACGTTTAGGGTACCCTTTGGGGCGTAACAAAGCCCATACGCTACTCACACTCACAAGCCATACCCTTACTTTTATATCCTTACAATCTTACCTTACCTCATTACATCACATTCCTTATATTTGCTTTTCCAACACATTTTATTACACAATTTAATTTTGAAAAATTATAAAACTCTCATTCTCTCCCTCTCCTCTCAAAGGCGCAACCTCCTCCCATTTCCCTCTCAATTTGTGTTAATTTGCTTCTTTTATTTATTCATACGAAACCCTAATACCCCTCTCTATAAATACTCTTTTATGTCTTTTCTTTCTCTTTCTTCATTTCGCTTTTGGAAAATTTCACAAACTTCCTCTCTCTTTCACTCTCCTTGCCGTGAGCCCCCCATTCCCCGTATACACTCACGCACATTTTTTTCTTCAACTCCTCTTGCTCACAAAGCTTAATAGGTATAGATCTAAACCTTACCACCACAAAAACATGTAATGGCAAGATCATTCATGTGTGGATTCATAAATATCCCCATGAGCTACATGCTAGGGATGTGAAATCACTAGAATATGATGATCAAGCCATCACAAGTTGTGGATCTTGTGTTTTAAGCTCCTATTTTTGTCATGATCATAACATATGCTCACATAGTGGTGATTTTATGTAGGAATATTGCTACTACATTATGATCATAGTAGTATACTTCATTTCATGCATCTAACACAATCATCACATATAGATCTAGCTTCTAAACATCCATCTTTTACATGATATTCGAGATCTCATGCATCTATTGTGGTTAAGATGAATAAATGGTCGTAAAGATTTTTTTCTTATGTAAATGAATGTTTTTCTATTTTTAAAAGTTCGGATATTTATGAAGATGAGCCAAAAAGCTCAAGAACAAAATTTGTTTCATCAAAATAAACTTTTGTAGATTTGGATGGAAAAAGAGTTGTACTTTAAAAACCTATTTTTCAACTCCAAAACATGAATTTTATGTGAAAAGTGAAGGGCTTATGGAATATGTATCAATAAGAGATGATTTTAATAAGTTAATGGTAGATCTACTAAGAGAAATTTGTCTAACAAGACATATTTACAAAATAGAAAATTTGGATCTTAGGATAATTACATGAAATTCATAACTAGGAAAAGAAGATATGTAAACACCTATTTTTCAAACTAAAAATGGAAGTTTTATTAAGGAAATGAAGTCCTTAGGGGATAGGAATAATGGAGCCTTAAATTTTAAAGTATCAAATAAGTTTTTCTTAAAGATATCACTTAAAAACCATTTTTTAAAAAATTCGGATCTAGGAATAGCCAATATTTAAACACTTGTTTACAAAGTGAAAAATGAGGATTTTTGTTGAAAAATGAAGACCTTAATGAATAGATATGGTAAAGACTTAATTTTAGCAAGAATAAATAAATTTTATTAAGGAAAATCTCTAATACAAGTGTGGTTTGTCAAGAACACAAAACTAGACTTTCTAGATAAAGTATTCATGATATCTTGTAAAGTAGAAGTTTCTAAAAATGTTCTCAAATAGAATATCATCAAGAAATTACATATAAGAAGCTCATAACATATCATTCATGATAGTAATTTTTTAATATTGCATACATTTTTGGCATGAATAGTAAAATATCATAATTCCTCACAAAAACAATTTCGAAAATGGATGTTCGGATACTGACTAGAACTATTTGGATCTTTTCAAGACTGAAAATTTTGCAAAACTGAGATATTATATTAGAATTAGATAGATCTTTCGATGTAGATAGGAATCGGTATATAATTTGTGAAATTCCGAGTTAAAATGACCAAGTTATGACCGTTTTAAGTTGGAATTTTCATTAATGATGAGAATTACGAACTTAATAATTTTTATGAAATAAAATGGATTAGATATGAGTTGAAATACTGATTTAGGTATTTCTTTCATTTAGTGACTTGGATCCCGAGAATTTGTTACCACCGGACTGTTATTATTAAGAGACTAGCAACCAATGGCCGAGTGAGTATTACTTCCTAATTTCATTTCTTGCTTGTATTTGTAGCAATTATTTGCACTAGATTATGAAGCAAAAGATAAAATGGAATTGCATGATGGGAATTTATGGGGGATTATCTATGTTTGTTGATGAGTTGAGAAATTGTATTAAGAATATCAGAATCGGGTGATTAACTTATGTTTGGTTATAGTATTATAGGATTGATTGTCTGCGAGATTGGTTGATCACCTAAAAATTAGCATTAATAATTATGCAGATTGATAAATAACATGGACATAATCACTTCACGATGGGGATGGAGCATTAGCATATGTTGGTTATTCGTGATCCGTAAACGGTTAAAAGTTGGTTGATCGTGATCCATAAACGACATAAGTTGGTTTCTCATGATCCATAAACAACACATTAATTCAACGGTAGTACCGCATTATTCGTTAATTTGCTAACCCCAAATGGAGGGTGTAAATCCATTCACATATGATTTCCGACCGATCAAATGATTGTTTGTTCATGTTGTTGATGCATTCCATATGGTTGAATAAATAACTTGATTGAATGATTTGTTATAAATATCTTTATGAAAGTATTCACTCACTAAGCTAGTGTAGCTTACACCCCCACAGCTTTTTCTTATTGCAGTTCCCATATATATGGCTAAGGCCGAGGCATCCTATCGAGCAGGTATAGGAATTAGGAGTTTCCATTAGAATTTTGTGTTTGATTTTGTATAGACTTTCATAGGAAACCCTAATGTTTATTGGATGATTGTAAAAGCCGCTTTAAAACTTGATACTCTTTTGCGGGGGAATGCCCTCAGAACTTTTGTAATTAATTATGTGGACTCATGGTTTATATTCTGATGCTTATAGTATGTCACATTAAACTATTTATCTCCATTGTTTCATGCATTCTATTATCGTAAAGGTACGCCTTACATCTGTACGAGAGTTTGGAATGGTTGTGGTAGCAATTCCCAAGTCTTATATAGCATACAGCGGACTGTTACGTTTAGACTACCCTATGGGACATGACATACTGTATCTATTATTTTTAGATACTAAAAAATTCTAAAATTGATATTTTTGGAATCCTCATATTATTACGAGTTTAGTGGTGTTATCAAAATATTTTTACCATTTTGCGTGTCCGCACCCTGGTTTTAACGTTTTCACATTATATGTAAGGTTGTCCTAAAACTAATAGTTTATGAAAATTGTTTGATAAAATCTACTAAAACTTTATAAAGAACTTTTAACAAAACAAGATTGCTAATAAAAGCAATCTATACATATATTTACATCATATGTACAATGTTTAGTGTCAATACAAGAGACTACAAAAATTACAAGTTTTCTTAAAGCAAAAAGAACCCTAGGAGATCTTAAGATCTTTACATCTTAGGCTTATCTATCAAGCCTTCTATACAAAGACTTTTCCTTTAATAAAAGCTCCTCCAAAATTCCAAGGTGTTCGAGTCCTATTCATCCCACTCATCCATGAATTTCTCAAAGTCTGACCCGTAACCCAAATCATCATATAACTCGTCTCCATTATCTACAAAGCAGAAAAAGTGAGCAAAAAGCCCAGTACACAATAACAAAATACAAGAACAAGTTATCAAGCTAAACTTAAATCAAATGGAATGCATCAATGGACAAGTGATTATTTTATTAAGTTTTCTTTTACAAAACAGCAGGAGGGTATTCAAACCCCAGGATCACGCTCTGGGAATTTAGGTATCTTGAGTAACAGCAGCTGCTTAGGGGGTAAATATAAGCAGTCCGAATACGTATATCTCCTATATCTATTTCATAAAGAAAATAGCTTCATTTAAGGTTCAAAAGTCATTGCTTGACTCTACTTAAACTCAGTCCACAACATGAGCCTAGTTCACAAGTTTCCATAAACTTTGAACTAAACCATGTTATTTCTCCCTATGTTTAAGTAAATGTTACTCAGATACTATTCCCCCTATCAGCTACCCACTTAACCAAAAAGAATTGATATTGCATCATAGCGTACCATTGCATCATGGTAAAGTCATTGCATCATGACTTAGCTTAAGCGCCTAACTAACATGTCATTGCATCATGACAGGTTTGTTGCTCCTTGGACCAAATTAAACAGAGTAGTAGACATCCAGTTCATCAAAACATGAAGCCGAATCGAATTAAATCAAATTAGGAATGCCTAGTCCTCACAAACATCAAACAAGCTATTGCGTACCTGAACCCATAGTATATCACTATAGTCACTCGGTGAGGAACTAACCAAACAACCTTTAACTGAAATAAGAATATAAGAACAATCAATAATTGAATATAGAATTTCACATCCATATATATATATATATATATATATATATCACAATCCTAGATTAATTATACAAGGGGCTTCAATAAGCTTTGCATATAGTTTTAATATCTAATTCATGCATAAAACATGTTTATCTAGCTTATATATTCAGTAGGAGATCATATATGAAATAAAGATTGAAGATTGAAGAAGTTCGAATTTGAAAAACTTAGGAGATACGCAGCCTTCCTACGCTGGCAAAATTTGAATGAATGCCGATAGCTTGGGAAATATACGCCAGCAACATTTCACCCGGCATTAAATATTTTGATTATGTTCCAATCCAACATCACCCATATGCTGGCGGCTTTGAAACCCTAATGGCTGGCGTACATTTTGAAAAATAAACGCTGGAAAAATTTTCTTGCAAAAGCCGGCAACGTTCAAAGCGGTTTTACAAAAATCGATTATGTTCACTTCTAACACCGCCTCTACGTCAGCGGCGTTGAAATGCCAGATGCCGACTTACATTCAAAAATAGATCTATTCGTAAAGAACTCATTTCCCCTGTTTTGCACATTGCAAAATTTCTAACCTATAACACTTTTAATCCTTCTTCAAGTTCATTTTTAGCTTCATATACTATTTCCTATCTACATTAATCAATCCTAGCAACTTAGAACATTATAACAACACATTAAACCACTTTAAATCCCATTTCCACTCATCCTCAACTTCAACTACTCAAATTAACATTATTCCTTCCCAACACTTCATATAACTACCACAACACATAAACAAATTCACACAATAATAGAACATAATCCAACCTATTTCAATGCATGAACAAAACAACTTATATGATATTAAAATCATTCTAACCAAGATCTTACATAGATACTATAAGAAAGGAAAATAAAACAAAAGCTATACTTATATTAACTTGCATAAGTAAGCCTTGTCTTGGAGAGAGTTTTGATTCAATAAGCTTGGTGTTATTCTCTGGTTTAGGGCTTGGAACTCGGAGTGAAAGAAAAAGAGAAAAGGAAAGAAAGAAAATGGAAATTCGTATGGAATGAAAGGGCTGCCAAAATAAGGCTTAATTAAGCAAATTTTGGACTTATTATTATCTTAAGTTTGTCTTTTAAGGCATAAAGGCTTTGGGTTGAATTTGGGGCTCATTTGAGTACAATTTAGGCATGAAAATTGGGCTTAATTAAGTAAATTTTCTGTCAACTATTCCTTAAACAAATCAAAAGTTGATTTTATAAATTTAAACATAACATAAACATATTAATGTATAAAAGACACAAATATTAATTATACTATACACACATTAATATATATAAAACAATGACATTAATTTCATTACATATGCAAAATAACACATATGAAATGTTCAAATTATACTAACTTAGACACATTTAAACTATTACCAACTCATCTACTCAAATATTAATATTACCAAACATAACTCTCATAAATCAACATGCTCATTTAGTTTAATAATTAAGACAAATAAAACATATACATGGAAGTTAAATAGAAATTAAATTTAGATCATTTCATCTTTTACAAGTAGGTTTAAGCTCTCTTTGATCTTTACATGTCCTTCAATTTATCAAATTAAGTATCTATAAAAGTCTAAATATTGACCTCATTTCTTGGAACATGTATCTAACTTTAACAAGAAAGGCTCCTATGCAGTTATCTTTATTTCTTAAATTTCGTTGGTCTTAAGCTTCTAACTCACTATAAGAAAATTGGCCTTTAAAGATGAAAATTTTGCAATGGAAAATAGGTAAAAGAAGTTCTATTTCTATAAATAAAATCACTGATGATGGATTTCACAATAAAAATTTACATTTAGAGGCAGAATTTTTATTTCAAAAGCCCAGTTTTCTTATGGTGACTCCATAGATGATCTTTATTTAACCTTAAATTTGCTAATAAAAGTTAAACTCCACTTAATCCTCCTTGTAGGTCAAGACATGAGAGAGAGAGAGAGTAGCTTAACTTCTTTTTAATTCTCCCTTTATATTGTGAACAATTTAGTAACTATAGTACCCACTAAAGTCATTTAAATAATTGTTGTATCTACCTTTATGTCACTTTTAATACATAGAAATCATTCGGAATGGAATAAGTTGGATAGGAGAAATGGAATGGAAGGCAGAATGATAAATCCATTCTTTTGTTTACATACATCATATAATGGAGTGAAATTGACATGTTATTTGTCAAAAATATCCTTAGAAATTATATATGAATAATAAATAAGTAAGATGAAACAAAGGTAATTGTAATAGTAATCATTTATGAGGAAGGAATAGAATTGTGATTCCATCTTAACTTTTAAAAATACAACCAAACGTGAGAATAAGAAAGAAACCTACAATTACGATTTCATTTTAGGTTCATTTTCACATATCAAACATGACATTGTAACATCTATTATGGCCTCATACTAAGATATTCTTACTTAATTAATTATAATCAGAGCATTTTAATACTTATTTTAAAAATATTTTAAGACTTTAGAAAAAACATTTTAATTTATTTAATTATATTTATAATTTTTATTTATTTATTTACTTTTAGTTTTTGGGTATTTCAATAGATCTCTGATATGCCGACTTCATAATCAATATATGTTGAAGATTGCTTACCCACAATTTAAGCCCATCACAATGTATGAAGATTATAGATTGATCATCGGCATAAACCTATATGATTTCTTAATGCCTATCCAAAGCTTTTTAAATTAGTTAAACAAATAGCCTTTATAACTTCATGTTGATAGGGTCATGTCCGTGCATTCTATGTCAGTAGGTTTTTTCATTGAATTCTCTTGTTACACTCACAGTATTTAAGGGATGAAATCCAACTTCGTAGCATCTAAATGATTAAAACATGGGTTTGTTTGCTCGAAGTTGTAATAGGGTTATATGGGATATGTTTTTGAATTGTTATAGTGAACCAATTGTATTAATGGTCAATCTTGGGATAATCCAGGATGAGAGTGCTATGTGTTTGGACTCAAGTTTTAAGAAGTGCCCATAACAGTATATGTATTTATATTATATAGTACATATATAAGGTAAATATCTCATTTAGTACTTGAATCTTACTCATTTGTATGATTGATAACTTGAATTTTAAAATTTTTCTATATTTAAATTTTATATACATAGATAATCCACCAAGAAGGATGAAATTCAATTTATTTTCCTTTGCCTATACCAACAAACTTCTTGAAGTCATTTATAATATTTAGATGAGGTAGTTAATTGCAAAAATAGGTAAAGATCATGTAACTAATTGCAAAGATTAGTAGGTGGTTAATTGTAAAAATTGACAAAATTTAGGTATCAAATTAATACTTATAAATTTTTAGGATTTTAATTACAAAAATAGGTAAAGTTTAGGTACTGAATATGATAATTGCCCATTATATATGTATATATATGTATTAAGGAATCATAAGTTATTGTAAGTCATGAAACATTAAGTTTTTGCTATTTATTATCATATGTACTTTGTTTGCATGATGTAGGTACGTGGTTGTCACACCCCTACAGGGTATCCTAGTCGTAATAGTAAGCCATGTAACAAAATCAGGCCTCCAGAAAGTTACATAAACATTATACAACTAATGTTCCCTAATTGGAGTAGACAATGAAAACAGGATCGAAAGTTGTTTGAGTGAGAAAGATATTGCATACATACATACATATATATATATATATATATAACCATTAAGGAACATATAACACATTGAGAACTTCATAAAAACCTTACAAACCAAGGTCTACGGGGTTTGAACCGAGCCCCATAACAAAAAAGGCTATAAAGATAAACAAACTTAACTTAAGCTATTACAATTATTACTAGTCTCTATTACATATATGGTCCTTGCCTTAACAAAATACATAGTCCAAAAAGTATAACTCCCGCACTTGAGCTTGGTTTGGTCTTCTTGCTTAAAACCCTGTAATTCAACAGGTTAAGAGAGTGTGAGCACATGAAGCTTAGTGAATAACAAAATCTTAGCACAAACAATAAGATCAAACAACTAGAATTAGCAATCATATATAATGCATGGATCAATCATATGCAACAAACGTAGTTTGAATAACCGAAATTCAAACCTACGGGGATTTACACCCTCCCAGGGCTTGAAGGATAATTTCAGTAATTCATGCCCATGAGAAACTCAGTACCAAAGTAGAAGGATTTTCTCTTCACCTAACCCACCTGGGCAAATAGTCTCTACCAGAGCCCCACAGGACACGAGCAGTCTTTTAGAGAATCATATGCGTTTTCAAAAACTTCCACTTGTCATAAAACTTGAGAAATCTCACTAAGTATTAACACTCTTAAGCCAACTCTGACAGAGATGACCTTCTTCGAAGCCTACTTAGTTTCTGCAAAGTTGATAGCACTATGGTAACCTACAAGCAGACTCACTGGTCTCACAAGCATTACCATAGAATTAAATTTGTTAACATGTGACAAGAATACCATGCTAATGCAATATGATGTTATGAGATGCATGTCATGTTATTATTAGAAGTCTATTAAACTTAGTTCCATATTATCAAGTGATCATATCAACTTTAAACACTCAATGAGACAACTATATAGTAATTTCGAACAAGTGGTTGTCACTTCAATTATTAAGAATTTTAATTCAAACATACATTACATACCATATAATGATTCCCGTCCCCATGCAATTGATTCTTTATAGTTAAAATTAAACTATATTCCACTACTTACAAGCACAAACAAAGAGCTAGAATTCAAGTTACTTACCCGTGCATGCTCCTTAATCGTCGTGATAGTCCAACGAGAAATCTAACTCGTGATCTAGGGTTCCTATAAGATAGAAAATTTTGCATTACTATCTACTTAACAAAGACAAGAAAGATTACACAAGATTCTAAAGCTAAAAGAGATAAAGAAATACTTCAAAGCTACTACGCCCCCCACCACGTACCGTGCCAAGGGTGGTCTTGGACAGAGTACTACACAAGCCTCACCACACCCCCCACCATGCCCTGTGCTAAGGGGAAAAATGATGACTAGTATCCACCACGCCCCTTGCCACCACCCCATGGTGGCTCACCACACCCCTCACTATTACCCCGTGGTGGCTCAGATTCCCCAATTCACAATTACCACGCCCCTTGCCACGGGCCGTGGTACTTCTACAGCGAATTACACATTTTTCATGCAATTTATACACACTTTAACTAATTTCAATTGTCTTTTTTTTTCATCCAAAACACTTGTATATCATGATATAAGACTCAAATTCACCATCCACTCTTTCAAATCCTTTAACTCATCTCTAAAACCACATCAAACTCCAACTATCAATCTAACCATTCACTTCAACCTTCAACTCCACTTTTCTATCACCTTACTTCATATATCAATAACTAAAACTCATAAACAAACTAATGAACTTCCAAAATCAGCCATAAACCAACAACAACGCTTAACCTATAACTACTCAAACAAGCAAATAACAAGAATAAAACAAGAAACACTTACTTAAACTTGCTTAGTCTTGAAGATGGAAGCTTGTCTTACTTTTCTTGACAATTTAGAAAGAAGAAATTGAAGTTGATGTGTGGTGTCTGTGTGCGGTGTAACCATCAGTTTGAAAGAGAGGATAAGGCAAAGAAGAGAGTAAAATTCTGCCTCTTCAAAGATAAATACATGCATATATATAAAGTTCATTTTTGACTTTTGAGGCTTTTTCAAACATAATCAAGTGTGTGTGTGTGCATGGGAGTTGTGGTAATATGTATTAGGTTTTGGCTCATCCCTTAAGTTTGGAAAAGTGAACAATGTTAGAGCAAAGGTTGGGTAGTTAATTGTAAAGATTAGCAAATTGATAGTTAATTGCAAATATTAATAAATATCAGGTAGTGGATTGTAAAAATTAATAGAATTTAGGTACCAAATTGATACTTTTAAACTATAAGATGTTTATTACATTAATGGTTAAACTTTGGTATTACAAATGATAGTTCTTGTATGTGTGTATATATGTATGTATTAAGGAGTCATGAGTTATTCTAAGTCATGAAACATTAAGTTTTTGCTATTTATTATCATATGCAATTCATTTGCATGATGTGGGTACGTAGTTGTGGTAATATGTATTGGGTATTGGCCCATCCCTTATGGGATATCTTTTGGAAGTGGCCTCTAGTTTGGCAATGTGAATAATATTGGAGCATGCTGATGATGGTTGACTCGGTTGGTGAGGGCAAGCCTTGGTCTATTGAAAGAGCAAGGTTTAATCCATGTTGTCAACATTAAGACCTTTTTGGTAGGTTACCATGCCCCATCTAGAAAAGGGTATGGTATGCTAAATTTAAGTACCTTACAAAATAAGAGGTACAATGCTCCACTTCCTAAGGTAGTGACTAGAGTTGAAGTTACTCAAATTTTTTTTATGGTTTATAAAATAACATTGTTAGAGGATTAGAAGATTTAACCCATTGGTAAATTGAATTAAAATTTTCACTTGATTATACTTTTGAAGTTTCAAAATTCTATTGCCAATAGAATTTTTTACTTAGAGATTTGATTATATGTGTTAATTATATACTCATACTCAGGTATAAGTATGTGAAGGAGTATTCATGTTTGTTGATTTTGCAATACGAAAAAATGTATGATATCATGCCCCACCTAGAAAAGGGTATGGTATCCTAAAGTCAAGTACCCCATGAAATAAGGGGTATGGTACTTCGCTTCTTGTGGTAGTGACTAGAGTTAAGCCACCCAAAATTTTTTATGGTTTAACAAATGAAAAAAAAGACAAGGTTTGATTTAATAGAAGAGTAAGGTTTGATCCCCACTGCCAATGTTAGGACCTTTTTGGTAAGTCACCATGCTCCACCGAAAAAAGGTATGGTATGCTAGAGTCGAGTACACCACAAAATAAGATTTAATTCATTGATAGATTGAATTAAATTTTCACTTGATTATTCTTTTGAAGTTTTAAAAATCTGTTTCTAATAATTTTTTTTTTTTTTACTTTGAGAATTGATAATATGTTAATTATATAGTCATGCTCAAGTATAAGTTTGTGTAGGAGTATTCATGTTCGTTGATTATGGAATACGAAAAAATATATGATAGCATGCCCCACCTAGAAAAGGTTACAGTGTGCTAGAGTCAAGTATCCTGCAAAATAAAGGGTATGGTGCTCCATTTCCTAAGGTGGTGACTAAAGTCAAGCCACCTAAAATTCTTTATGATTTAAAAAGATGAAAAAAAAAATGGTTAGAGCATTAGAAGATGGGATAATGATAAAAGTGGTACCTGAATTTTCACTAAAAGTTTAATGATCTATTTGAAGTTTGATTTTGATGAGTTTTATACCTTAAGTAACTCTTCGTGTATATTTTTCCTACTTAAACTTGTGTTTTGCACAATTTTTTGAACTTAAGAGTTAAATGTGAATTTTGATGAGACAATTTAATGCACAATCAACTATTTATTTATTGTAAACTATACTTAATTAGTCATATATATATATATGTGTGTGTGTGTGTGTGTGTGTGCACGTGTGCTTTGTGTGTGTTTGTGGAGTTTTCTATAGGTTTTAATAGAAATAGGGGATGGTTAAGGACAAGTCAAACAATCAAGGAATTATAAGGCTATGGTTAAGGCTCGACAAGCTCAAGTATGCCCAAACAATGGTCGATGGGTTGATCGAGGCCTAGACAAGTTAAGTGATTAAGCCCTAACAAGTTAAGTCTGATGCACGATAAGCTAAAGAAGAAAATAGACCTATCAAGGTCAAGTTTAAGGCTTGACGTATTGAAGTTTAGGGTTCGACCTATTCAAAACAAAGGCTCGACAAAGCTAAAGAAGCAAACGGTGCTGTTAAGAGTCAAGTTTAGAGCTTAACTTGTTGAAGTTTGGGGCTCGAAAATTCAAATTTTGAAGCTTGATAAAGCACACATATAAAAAATTGTCGAAGGAAAAATTTAGGTGCGATGAAGTGAGGCACGATAGGTATTTGAGGTGCGATGGCTTAAAGTCAAGGCTAATGTGGAAAGGAAAAGAGCCGTTGGAGTGTATTTAATGTTTGGCAGGTTATAGACGTTGTGTCTAACGGACTTTTGAATTTAAAAGTCTTATATATATACAAAGTCCTAGAGATTAACAAAAGTGAATGTAGTGTCAAATTATTTTACGAGCTCATTAACTGTGATCAAATAAATTCCTTTTCTTTGTTCTCTTATACATAATATTTACAAATTATTAAGAGAAAGAAAATACACTCTAGTGCTCAATTCATATTTATTGCTATTCATATAAAAGCACTTAGAGAGAGAAACAAAATATTTCATTTCCCATGTGTGTAATATTTCTCATCTCGAGCCAATTTTTGAAATTAATTAAAGTGATGGTGAAGACCTCGAAAGAGGTATTTGGTGGACTGAGGAGAGTAGGTAACGAGCTGAATTCCACGTTATATTTGTGGCTTGATATTCTCTATCCCTCTTTTATTTTATACATTATATTTATTGTTTATTTAATCCACTGCCAATCCTTTTATTTTTAATTTGTTGATTTCAAAATTAAGTATTTCAAAATTTTGGGCAAATACTCAATTTAGCCCCTCTCTTGAGTATTCTTAGTGCATTTTCAATTGGTATCAGAGCCTATCTCTATTATTTCTATGCTTAACCGTGAAATAGAGTAAAGATCATGGTAGCTAATACACTAGGGTTTCTTGAGGGGCAAGCTATAAACAGGTCTCCACTTCTTAATGGGGGTAATTTCCTTTACTAGAAGTGTAGCATGAAAATATTTTTAAAAGCCCAAAATAGATTGATATGAAATGTTATTGAAAATGGGCCTTTTAAAATTGAAGGAAAATCAGAAGTTGATTTTACAGAAGATGATTGGAAAAAGCTCGATTTAAATGAAATTGCTATGAATATTTTACACTATGGATTAAATGAAAGTAATTTTAATAGAATTTGTACATCTTCTACCACAAAGAAAATTTAGGATAAGCTAGGAAAAACTTATAAGGGTACATCTAGAGTTAAAAATACCAAAATAAGTCTTTTATGTGGAGAATTTGAAAATTTTAAAATGCTCTGCAATGAAACTATTAATGAAATGCACAATAGATTTATTAACATAATAAATCCTCTAAGTGTGCTTGGGAAGAGCTTTAGTAATATAGAAATTAACTCTAAACTTCTTAGGTCACTTCCAAAAGATTTAGAAGCTAAGAGGATAGCTATAAAGGAAGCTAGAGATCTCAGTACCTTAAGTAAAGAAGAGCTTCTTGGTGTGCTCAAAACCCATGAGTTCATTAAAAAACAAGGCAAAGAAGTCAAAAAGAAGGATATTGCCTTGAAAGTCACAAGACAAGCCTCAAGTGATGATGATGATGATGAAGATGAACAAGAGGATCTAGTCTTGATGGTCAAAAAGTTGAGAAAATTTATGAGGCCAAAATCAAAGATGATGGAGAATGACAGTAGCTCTTCCAAGCATAAGCGAAAGGATGAAATCACATGCTATAACTGCCAAAAACCAGGACACATCCAGCAGTATTGTCTGTTGCTTATAAAGAGATTGAAGGAGGAGAAGAAGAAAGCATACATGGAAAATGGAGCGATGATGACTCATCGGATTTAGAGGATGAGAATGTATGCTTCATCGCCTTGAACAATGAGGTGTCATCTCTTTACTCTCCTTTGTACGATGAACCGAATGCTATGTATGGGAAAGTTCATTGTAAATTGTTGAAAGGTGAGAAAACGAATAGCATGTTGAAATCTTTAATGATTGAAATTGGAGATCAATCAGATAATTTTCAAACTGAGCATGAAGAAGTTAAATTAGAGAATGAAAAGTTAAACAATGAATTAAACAATTTGAAAATAGAAAACAAAAGGATGGATATTAAATGTAAAAATTTGAAAAGCAAAAATAATGAATTAAAAGAAGTAAATGAGAAATTAAAGATTGAAAATGATCTGCAAGATATCAAAATTAAAATCATAAGAGATAACAATATTGCATGTGCTGATAGTTGTAAAAATGAAATTATTAAAGAGCTGCAAATTTTGAAAAATGAAAATAAAATCTTGAAAATGAGCTTGGATGATTTAAAGGTCACAATAGCCAAGTTCACAAATAGAAAGAAAAATTTGAACACACTTCTTGGGAGCCAAAATGTGACTTAAACAGATTTGGAATCAGCTATAGTGGACAAAAATAATTGCAAATCCCTCAAACAACATTTGTTAAAGCTATGTATGGGACATGTAATTATTGTGGCAAAAGAGGTCATATTGCGCATAACTATGCAATAAGCAAATTTATGAATTTAGATTATCGAAGCAAGTTTGTTTGGGTTCCAACAAGAGAAGTTTTGTACCCCCTAACCAAAAAGGACAAAACTAAAATGGGTAACAAAGAGGTAATAATTTATTTTGTAAGGATCCTCAAGTGGCAACAACAAATGGTACTTGGACAGTGGCTACTCTAAATATATGACAGGAGAGATGTCCAAGTTCACATCATTAGACTTGAAGGATCAAGGGAGTGTTACCTTTGGGGATAATAGAAAATCAACCGTTTTAGGTGAAGATAACATTCTCATTAATCAGGATTTAATTATTAATAATGTTTTGCTTGTTGATAATTTGAAACATAATTTGGTCAGTATTAGTCAATTGTGCGACAATGGGTTTAAAGTAACATTTTCCACTAACAGGTTTCTATAGAAAGAATTGATAATAACCAAGTATGCTTTGAAGGATATATACAAGGAAATATTTACAAAATAAATTTAGATGATTTTAGAACTTCAAATGAAACTTGTCTTTATTCTGAAAACGACAATAGTTGGTTATGGTATAGAAAATTAGAACACGCTGCATGGACATCATTTCAAAACTCATTAAAAAGGATCTTGTCAAAGGTTCACCAAATTTAAAATTTCAAAAGGACAAGAACTACCATGGATGTCAAAAGGAAAAGTAAACTAAGACTTATTTTAAGTCTAAAGATATTATCTCCATATCTAGGCCATCAGAACTAATGTATATGGATTTATTTGGTCCTACCCAAACCTTAAGTTTGGGAGGAAAGAAGCACACCTTCGTTATTATTAATGATTTTACTAGATACACTTGGAGTTTCTTCCTTGCATCTAAAGATAAAACCAATCATGTTTTTTTTAGATATTGCAAGAAAGTCTAAAATGAAAAAGGTCTTAACATTATTATAATTCGAAGTGATCATGGGGGAGAATTTGAAAATTATGAAATGGATGATTTTTGTTATAACTAAGGTATTGACACACATTTTCAGCTCCTAGAACTTCACAACAGAATGATGTAGACAAAAGGAAATAAAGAACCTTAAATAAAATGGATAGAACCATGCTGTGTGAAAATAATTTGCTAAAATATTTATGGGCTGAAGTTGTGAATACAACATGCTATATTGCAAACTAAGTTTTCATAAGGCAAATTTAAAAAAAAAAATCCCCTATGAGCTTTGGAAAGACGAAAAAACCTAACATATCATATTTTCATCCTTATGGCACCAAGTGTTATATTTTAAACAATGGCAAATAATAATTGGCTAAATTCTACTCTACAAGTGATGAAAGAATAAGTAAAGCTTATAGAGTTTTTAACAAAAGAACTTTAGTTATTGAAGAATCTATTCATATTGCATTTAATAATTCTTTGCCTTATGTATGCTCATATAGTGATGCTGATAATGTATGAGTTGATTTAAATAGAATTTCTCTTGAAAATAGTAACAAAGAAAATAATGAACAAAGATTGGATAATGTGCATGAACTTATTAATGATCATTTACCTAAGGAATGGAAATTTGCAAAATCTCAACCAAAAGATCTAATAATCGGAGAACCTTCAAATTGTGTTCGAACAAGATCATCTTTAAGGAATCTAAGCAATATGATTTTCTTATCTTAATTTGAGCCTAAAAATGTTGATGAAGCCTTAAAAGACGAGTTTTGGATTAATGCTATGCGAGATTAATTAAACTAGTTCACAAGAAATTATGTATGGTTTTTGGTTTCCAAACCTAATAATAGAACTGTCATAGGAACCAAATAGGTGTTTAGAAACAAGCTTGATGAATCTAGTTTAATAACAAGAAATAAGGCTATATTCATTGCTAAAGGCTATAATCAAGAAGAAGGAATTGATTTTGATGAGATCTTTGCCCCGGTTGCTAGACTAGAATCTATAGGAATGCTTTTAGCATTTTCTACTTATAAGAACTTTACACTTTTTCAAATGGATGTCAAAAGTGCTTTTCTAAATGGTTTTATAAAAGAAGTCTGTGTAGAGCAACCACCAAGCTTTGAAAATAATGAATTTCCCAATAATGTTTTTAAGTTAAACAATGCTCTTTATAAACTAAAGTAAACTTATAGAGCTTAAAATGAAAAACTCGGTAGCTTCCTATTAAATAATGGTTTTCCAAGAGGAAAAGTTAATACAACTTTATTTATTAAAAACCACAAGTCTGATACATTAATTGTGCAAATCTATGTTGATGACATCGTATTTGGAGCTACAAATATGAGTTTTATAAAAGATTTTGTTGAGTCCATGAATAATGAATTTGTAATGAGTATGATAGGGGAACTCAATTATTTTCTTGCTCTCCAAATCAAGCAATCTGAAAATGGAACCTTTATCAATCAAGCTAAATATACAAGAGATTTGTTAAAAAGGTTCAAAATGGATAATTGCAAATCAAAACCAACACCTATGAGCACAAGTATTAAACTTTATAAAAATGAAAAAGGTAAAAATGTTTGTGAAAAGATGTATAGAGGCATGATAGGCAATTTATTATATTTGACAGCTTCTAGACCTGACATCATGCCCTCTATATGTGTATATACACGATTTCAATCTTACCAAAAGGAATTACACTTGAATGCAGTAAAACGTATTTTCAAGTATCTTGCAGACATGATTAAAATTGGCTTATGGTATCCTAAATTTAGTTCTTTTAATCTAATTGGATACTCTAATTCTAATTTGGTTGGATGCAAAGTAGATAGGAAAAACACAAGCGGAACATGCCATTTTATTGAAAATTCTTTAATATCTTAGCACTCTAAAAAGAAAAACTCGGTTGCACTCTCAACTGTTGAAGCTGAATATATTGCAACTAGTAGTTGTTGTTCACAAATTTTATGGATGAAATAAACCTTGCTTGATTATGGTCTAATTTTTTATAATGTTCTAATTCTTTGTGATGGTACAAGTGCTATAAATTTGACCGAAAATCCGATCCAACACTCAATGACCAGACATATCGAAATTAAATATCATTTCATTAGAGACCATATTCTAAACAAAGATATCGGCTTGGAATTTATTGATACAATCAATCAGTTCATTTATATTTTTACTAAACCCTTGAGTGAAGATCGTTTATGCACTTTAAGAAAAGAATTGGGAATGATCAAGCAAGATGAACCAAGTTGACATAGAACAAAATTTTTGGCTAAATAAGCTACTAAATATGATATATGCCTAAAAATTATGGTCTAAGCTTGTATTGGATCTATTGATGTGTTAATCTATGATAACCTAATTTGATTGCTGCATATTTGTGAAGTTAAGTGTTTTAATGTGTTTGCGTATCTGCTATATATGAGATTTTTTGTTTGTGGTGAAATCCTAATGTGTGTAGGCATTATGGTGAAAAGTCCTCAAGTATTGAGGCATCTATAGTGAAGTCCTATCTGAGAATAGGCAAGTGTTGTGAAGTCTTACATAGATGTAGGAAAGTGGTGAGGTCCTACATGGATGTAGGCAAGAGGTGAAGTCCTATGTGAGCATAGGCAAGTGTGGTGAAGTCTTATATGAGCATAGCAAGTGTGGGAAGTCCTTCTACATGGGTGTAGACAAATGTGAGGTCGTCTATTGAGGCATTTGTTTTGAGCTGAATGTTATATATCTATGCATCTCTCCTTGTTGGCATGTATTAAATTTGTTATCATATTGTTTTTTATGAGTACAAAGGGGGAGAGAAGTGGATGCACAACTAACAACATGCATGAAGTTGTTTTGAAGGAGGAGAAAATGACATATTAAATATAGTTTATAATTTCTTAAAAGTCAAGCATTAGAAATATGTTTTTGAAACCTGTAAAATTGAAAATTTCCTTAGAACCAAGATGCTTAATTAAGAGGGAATAGAAAGATATGAATATGAGTTAATTGTGCATAAATTGTCCTAATAAAAAATGGAGAGATTGTTAAACTTGAGAGTTCAATGTGAATTTTGATGAGATAATTTAATGCATAATCAACTATTTATTTATTGTAAATTACATTTAATTAGTCAAATACATATATGCATGCTTTGTGCGTGTTTGTGGGTTTTCTGCTGGTTTTAATAAAAATATGGAATCGTCAAGGACAAGTCAAGCAATCAGGACATGACAAAGCTATGG
Organism: Combretum micranthum; assembly: GCA_024138025.1. Classification (NCBI taxonomy): domain Eukaryota; kingdom Viridiplantae; phylum Streptophyta; class Magnoliopsida; order Myrtales; family Combretaceae; genus Combretum; species Combretum micranthum. The sequence continues at coordinate 1,054,723 of JAMXBD010000190.1, read as the reverse complement.
TTAAGGCTCTATGAGCTCAAGTATGCTCAAACAGTGGTCGAGGGGTCTACCGAGGCCTATATGAGTTAAGTGATTGAGGCTTGACAAATTAAGTTTGATGCGTGACAAGCTAAAGAAGAAAATAGACTTGTTGAGAGTCAAGTTTAGGGCTCAACATATTGAAGTTTAGGGCTCGAGCTGTATAAAACAAAAGCTTGACAAAGTTAAAGAAGCAAACAGTGCTGTCAAGGGTTAAGTTTAGGGCTTGGCAATTCAAATTTTTAAGTTTGACAAAGCGTGCATATAAGAAACTATCGAGGGCAAAATTTTGGCGCGACAAAGTGAGAAGGCTAATGTGAAAAGAAAAAGAGTTGTTGGGATGTATTTAATGTTTGGTAGGTTATAGACGTTGTGTCTAATGAACTTTTGAACTTCAAAGACTATTTATGTACAAAGTCCTAGAGATCAACAAAAGTGAATGAAGTGTCAAATTGTTTTACGAGTTCATTATCTGCGATCAAACAAATTCCTTTTCTTTGTTCTCTTGTACATAATATTTGCAAATTATTAAGAGAGAGAAAATACACTATAGTACTCAATTCATAGTTATTACTATTCATATAAAAGCATTTAGAGAGATAAATGAAATATTTTATTTCTTGTGGGTGTAATATTGCTCATCTCAAGTCAACTTTTGAAATTAATTGAAGCGGTAGTAAAGACCACAAAGAAGGCATTTGGTGGACTGTGAAGAATAGACAAAAGGCTGAATTCCGTGTTATATTTGTGACTTGATTTTCTCTATCCCTCTCTTTTATTTTATACATTCTATTTTTTGTTTATTTAATCCACTGCAAATCTTTTTATTTTTAATCTAGTGATTTCAAAATTAATTATTTTGAAATTTTAGACAAATACTTAATTCACCCCCTCTTGAGTATTTTCAGTGCATTTTCACAATTTGGTACCTAAATTAAATTTTTGCATACATTTTTGCTACTTAAAACAAGTTCAATAAGATAGAAAAAATGTATGCGAAAACTTCCTTCAAGTACTAAATTGTTCAAAACTAAACTTTAGGTACCTGATTGAACTTTTTGTGAAAGTTCAGATACTATTTATGATATTATCCATTGAAAGATTTAATCTAGTGATAAATTGAATTAAATTTTGGGACGTAGTTTTGAAATTTCAAATTTCTATTGCCAATAGAATTTTTTGGTTTCAGGATTGAAAATATATTGTTAATTATAGTCAAGTACAAGTACGTGCTGATTTTGAGATTTGAAAAAATCTATGATATCATGGTCGTTAGGTTATCCAATGGTTATCAAGATATATGTCCCGTCTGGCATCTTTCTCGGTCCAGCTGATGGTGAAGTCAACATATGTGAGGACAAGCAATTTATCTGGAAGGCCAATGCATGACAGGAAAATGGTGAAATTCAAGTTCAAATGAGATGCATATATCTGTCCATTAAATGTATACATTCGAGTGCCCTTCCGTCCCATAAATTGACATCAAGGAGATATTTTTTCTGTTTACTCGGTGGCTCAGTCAATGAATCTCTACGTAAAAACGTGAAAAACGGATATGTTCTCTCTAGAACAAATAAATTTATTTGTTAAATTGTTCCCGAAAACAGGACGGAGACTTTCCATGTTCATACTTCCTTTTCTTTTATTTTTATTTTTTTTTAAATTTGCATGTATAGTAAAATATATAGATTTTTCTTTTGCCTTGCATCCAAATATTTCATTTTAAAAATTAATTGCTAATGCAGGTCTCGATCAACCTTTTAGGTAATTTTGCTAGGTTCCAAGGTACACTTGAAAAAATTGAAAATATTATATTGTTAGAAGAAGAAAGTAGAGCAAAATGAGCAAATACGTAAAACACTGAAATATTTTATCATAGCATTTTTTATTATCAATATAACTTATAATTAAATTCATTTATTACTTTATTGCACATGCCTTTTCTGCTAGTATAGCTTTCAAAAAGAAAACTAATAAACCAAAATTGCTCTCCTATCTTCACGGGACATGGTTGAATTACAATTTTTTTATCTCTTTCTATCTATATTAAACCAACTTTACTTCATTTGAAGGATAGTTACATTTAAACAAAATATAAAAGTTTGAGGAAAAAAAAAAACCCAAAACACCGAAGTTAATTTTTTTCACATTCAATGCAAATGTATCAGTTGATGTAGACATCTCTTAGGATCGAGTCCAAATCGGGACCCGACCTCTACAACCACCGGTGGTTTCGAAGGTGAAACCGTCCTGGTGGCAGGACCCATCAGGACGGTAGGTCCTCGCTGGTTCCACATATGGGACCTACCGGTTTTGGTAGGTCCCATATGTGGAACCGGCAGGTCCAAACCGTTGGATAAAAAAAAATAAAAAAGCCAGCAATTAAAGGTTAAAGGACATAGTATTTGCATTATGTAACTAAAATTTTGGAGTGGAATTTTTTTTTTCTTAAAAAAGGACTGGTTCGGAACTGTAGGACCCGTCCCATACTGTAAATGGGGGCGGCTCCGGATCCAAAAAAATTGGAATAGGACTTGACGGTTCTAGTCACGGTTTGATCTTGAACCGGACCCGCGAGATGTCTAAATTGATGCATTTATATACACACACAAACTCCATCCATTTCTATATTTTCTTACTACCAAAGTTAGCCAAACGGACATATTTTTTGGATTAGAGCAAAAAAGTGAAATGAAACACATATATCGTCTACATTTGACAACATATATAAGATGGTGTTCATGGATAAAATAGTTAGGAATAAATGAGTTGAAATCGAGTGCAGGTGCATCATTACTTATAAAAAATCATATAAATAATATATAAATAAAATATAAATATATATAAGCTATAGATAAAAATTAGACAATCCAAATAGACAGTAAATGATTTAAATACATGCATATAAGGCTTTTCCTAGAAAAACTATATTGGTGGGATCCACAAATGATTGCAATTTTTCTAAACTAAATATGTATTTCTATTAGTATTTTTCCTCTAATAAATGGGCTACAGAGGGACCATGAAACTTGAAAGTGACAATGCATAATGCATTTGAAGACCGCAACTTCGGCTTTTTTTTTTTCTTCTTCTTTTTAATAAATTGTCAAGGATTGTTATGACTTGTTTTTCTTGGAGTTCACATTGCTATGTTTTCTTCACGCTTATTCTATCTGTTGTCTTAAGGAATACAGATTACAGGGAAAAAGATGAAAATAAAGCCAACGTTTATAAAAGAAAGCTTTTAGACCTAGTTCGGGCTCGAGCAACTTGATGGAAAAGAATTTCTTTATTTGAGAAAGTATCCAAAAAGAGAGTGTAACTTTAATTGATTTTTTAAAGCCTAATTAGCACTTTCGGTAATTGGTATGTTAAATTATTTTGCGGAGAATGTTTTTACAATGTTTTGTATTTATTATAAGTTACAAGTGATAAATAATAGTGAAAAGCAATGATAGTATGTGGCACCATATTAGTGATTTGCTATAATAGAAAATAGGATAAATGTGGGGTATGATAATAAAATATAGATAAAATATATATAATTAAGTACTTAAATTTTGAATTTGATCAATTTAATATTTAGAATAACTTTTCGTGCACCCCGACAAATACCTTCATTTTATTGTTTGAAAACACTATATAGCATGATGGTGTTAAGAGGTACTATTAGGGTACATGAAAATTTCTTCTATATACTAAATTGATCGATTTAAAGTTAGATATCTAATTACATATTTTGTAAAAATTTAATTACTATTTACCATATTAAACCTAGAAAATATTAATGGAAACAAGAAAAATATTGGAGGGTTTATTTTGCCCTTATTTATACTAAATTTCATCTTCTAAATTTTTAAAATAGAAAACATATAAAGTCTGACACTTGTGTTGCTTTTATTGCGAATCACAAGATTATTCTTGAGGCTATGCATCCTGCAATAGTATTTATGCAAGAAAAGAATTGTTTAAAAACATAATGAGTTTTCAGAGGTATATATGCAAGGAAAGCATTGTTGAAAAACATAATATGCCTATGCAAATGTTCATGAGTATTACTAAATTTAATTTACATGTTGATAAGTTAAATAAAACATTTTTCTTTTTAATTTTTATGTACTTGCTTTTTAAAAAAGTGTAAAATTGAAAAAATTTTATGGACATGCATGCATTTATTATGCCTATGTGAGAAATAAACGAAAGATTGATCTTCATGTATGTTAAATTAAAAACCATCATAAAAGTTTTAAAAATTTCCTATTTCCAAGATTAACTAAAATGTAGTTTATTACTAATGAAATAGAGAGCGGGATGCATAAGAAAAGTAAAAAATTAGGGAAGTGGAGAAAATTACGAGGATTTTTTCTGAATCAATTTTCAACTGTTATGAGATGAGAGACACAATGACATTATAGTCTAGTGATATCTCTACGATCTCTCAAAAGAGAGGTTTCAGGTTTGAATCCCTCATCTTCTGTTGTAATGAAAAAAAAAAAAAAAAAAAGAGATAAGAGACACTTTTTAATTTAAAGGTAATTGCTAAGAACCTAATTTTTTTAGTTTTAGATGTGCAGCATTTATTTTATTTTATTTTTTTGCATCTCAGCATTATAGATAATTTTCTTTTAAAACCGGTGATGATGTAGAATAGCAGTTTAATTGATACAATCCTATAGTATATGTGTGCGTGTGTGTATATATCTAATATCTTGCCAATTACTTATCCAATATTATAACTTTTGCAAAGGATTTGAATTCAAAGACAAATATGTTTGATTAGTGGTATTTATGTCACTTGACTATTGGGTGTATCATTTCACCCTTAAGATTATTATAAGGGTAAATTAAAATTACATAAGGCAAAAGAGTGATTCTAACATGCCATTGGTATGGCCATATAATATTCATTCTTTTAATTGGTCAGATACCCTACCTAGTAATTGCTCTTTTTATTTAATTTTAGTTGTATCCTTTCAAAATTATTTAAAAACTCTCTTAATTATTTATATTCGGTATACTTTTTTCTGTGATAAAATCCAGAATTCTAAAAAACGTATCATGTATGAAATATAGATGTATTATATCATATATTTTTATTTTATGTGACTGGAAGTGGCAGATAAAAGAAAGAAAGAAAGAAAGAAAATAGAATCCAGGCGGGATCGTTATCGTAGTATTAGTTAGGAAGGACTTCTAGGATTTCACCTTGTTTCTTGACACAAGAAAATACCTTTCAAAACCATCACAATGGCCGTGAATTTAACCTATAAAAAGGTAATGAGTTCTTTTTAAAATTGAGATGGCAGCTAATTAATATTCTCTTCTTTTTGGTAGGCATAACAACAAGCAATGTGAAAAGGAGAAAAGGAATGGCTTTGTCTTCGAGAACTAATTCTATTTTGTAACAAACGTCCTCCTCACACATGGACGTGGACGCCACTGGGAAATAAATGCACTCGGGTTGGTAGACTGGTAGACTGGGCTGGAATTAGAATTATATGATTCGAGTGATTAAATTAAATTTTAAAATAAGTTAATATATAATTATGAATATGTATACGCTTACTATTACAATTACATGTATTCGTTTATTAACATCGATACTTAATAATATCAAATGATAATATAAGTATGCAGTAAAGACATAAGTATGCGAAGCCTAATTTACCAAAAATTATAAGCTTTGATTAAACCTTAGGGTTCATAGTGGTAAGGTTAGCCCGAGAACAAAAATGAAAATCTAAGAGAACATCAAACACTTCAATCCACACGCCAAAAATGCCATAATGGATACGCTGTCCACTCGCATGAATTGGCCTCTACATAGTAAGTCAAATTCGAAACCTAGAAGCACGCAAGGGCCAATGAAGTTTGGACAATACGAAAAGACCAATTTGCACTTCACTGTAAAATAATTTATTATTATTTATTTTATTTTTTATTTTTGGAAAATAGTGGTTCTATTATTAGCCCTTTGGCCTCAACACTCAATGCCAATTTATGAATGTTATTTTTTTTAAAATTAAAATCATTGTGGAAATACTCTCTAAATTAAATAAGGTTATTTCCTTCCAAATTAATATAACATAACTTATTGTTAAATACGATTTTTTTTATCATCTATGTCATATTTTCACAACACAATTTCAATATTGTATGCCGACACTATATTAATTGGCATATGAAGATATTGAAATCAATTAAAATTTTGCATTATAAAAACTAGTTTATGATATTGATTATATACGATTGAACATCAGAAGATATCAAATCTTGAATCTTCTTAAACGCAAGATGGTTGGATAAATTCGAGTAGAAGATAGCCTTTGATTCGATTTTCCTTTGTTTTTTTTTTTTTTCAAATTCTTTACTAATATGAAGACATCACATATCCACCTTATAACTTATCTCGGACTAATGTATAATGCATATATTATGTTCTAAAAGTTCTTTTTATTTTTCAATAATAATAAACTACCGTATATTCCATATATATATATATATATATATATCTATAAAATAGAAAAATTTATAGTTCAGTCAAATCTGCAGTACTTATAAATTACCATTTCAAACTAAAGGGGGCCTAAATTTGTACTTACATGGTAACGTACATATCGGGGTTTCTATCCTTCCACCTTGGACCCGCTCGTTATTAGTTGGTTACATGGCGAGATAAAAATGGAAGACCTATCAAACTCTCCATGTTCCTGAGCATTAGTCAATTAGATTTTTTTTTTTTTTTTTCATACCGTTGACTGGGACCATAGATAGTAAACATCCACTTTAGTGGTTTCCATTTTGCCATTGCGTTTCAGAAACCAACTTTGAACGGGTCATACTGCTACAGCCATAAGTTGCTAAATTTAAATAATTTAAAAATGAATAAAGCCATGAAATCAGAAGCTAAACAAACGCTACGCACACGGCTCTCTCTTAACGACTTTAACTAATTTAACTTGAGTGACCGTCTTCTTCGGATCCTGGCATGTCGGGACAACGGGACCCCACTCATCATCACCGTCTTTAATTAAAGTTGTCTGCCACTATAATTTATTCTTTCTCGTTATATATATGTGTGTGTATATATATATATATAAACACGCAATATTATTGATATAAATATAAATAGTAAATTATTATTTAATTTCTTATTATCATTTTCATAGGTCAAAATATGATTAATGTAGAGTTAATGATCCGTTTACTGTCTAAACTTTGCAAAAAAAATTAATTAACTAATTAAATTTTAAAAAAGACCAATTTAATTTCTATAAGAACTTTTCCATGACACTATTCACACCCAAGGCAACTTCATTAATAACATCAATGATATGACAAATACAATCAATCAATGAATGACACCTGTCAAATAAACATTTAAAAATTTAATTTTTTTTTTAGTGTCCTAGTAGTTTAGTTTTCACGTTAAGGTTAACTGTTTAATAGAGGCGGTAGTGTTTTGCTTGTAGTTGCTATAGTATTTGTTTGAGTGTGGTAGAGATGGGTTAGAAAGGGATGGAAGCAAGGAGAGAGAGAGAGAAGCGAGGGTAAGAGAGGGGCCGACTTAAAGAAGATAAGATTAAAAGAGAGAGAGGGAGAGAAGAGAGGAGTAGCGGAGAGAGGATTAGAGTTATCTTAAGAACTAGGGAGAATTAAGAAGAGATCAAGAAGAAGACAACCGACGTTTGACTTCCAATCGACCTTTAATGGCCATTTCAAAAGTTTTTTTTTTCCTAAGGAGATTGGCCGACTTAATGAAGATGGGATTAGAAGAGAAAAAGAAGCTGGAAAGAGAAGAGAGGAGCAACGAAGAGTGTAATGATCGAATAAGACAAACAATGGCAAAAACACAAACAACAAATTAAAGAACACACAAGATTTTACATGGAAACCCTTATGGGAAAAACCACGGGCAGAGTAGAGAATGACTCCACTAGTGTTGAAGAAATAAATTACAAAGGACGTATTCAAGTGACCACAAATCTCACCAAACTCATAGACCCTAAAATTAACACACAAAAACACATATATTTATTGTGTAGGCCGACACAAAGGTCGATTATTTAAAAATTGACGTTTTCGCTTCTACGTCGGCCTTTAACATCCACAAAATGTAAATCTTTAAAGCTAGCTTGAAGGCCGATGGGGCACAGGGTTTAGGTGGCAGCATTGGCATGTAGGCTGGCAGCGTTGAGCCATCCTTGAACAATCACAGAAGCGAAAACATTAAAGCTGGTATGAAAGCCGGCAGTCTATGTGATGGAAGTTGGTGATGTATGTCCAAAAGTTGGCAATGTACATGTATTTGGGTCATACACATCAATAATCTCCACCTTGACATAAATTCAAGAGCAAAATCAACAAAATCCAATCTTCAACAGACAAACAACAAATGATTCTCCTCCTCTTCCTCAAACCCCAAAGAGGAACAATTAGCAATCAACACCAACCAAGTTCAGACAATGCTTAAACTTGGCTATAGAAAGTATTTGGTCATCATATCAGCAAGGTTATCCTAAGTACTAACCTTGCTCACAGCAATATCACCATTAACAATAACTTCATGAACAAAATGATATCTGACATTAATGCACTTCATCCTCTCATGATACATTTTATCCTTAGTGACGTAGATTGCACTTTGACTATCACAAAAGACTATTACAGTCTTCAAGTCATCATTGATTTTGCCAAATAACCCTTTTAACCAAATAGCTTCCTTAAAAGCTTCTATAATGGCCATGTATTCAACTTCAGTTGTCGATGAAGTAACTGTAGCTTGCAAAGTAGCTTTCCAACTGCTAGCATAGCTACCAAGTGTAAAAATATAATATGAGAGAGATCTTCTCTTATCCAAATCTTCAGCAAAATCAGAATCCACAAAACCAACAATTCCATCTCTAATTCTACCAGATGTAGACAAAGATTAGTAATACCTCTTAAGTATTTGAAAATATACTTGCTAACAACACTCACATCATAAGAAAACTCTGAACGTGTGCAGACAAAGCAGATAAAAGTCTGAAATGTGCTGCTAAAGGTATACTAATAGGCTTAACATTCATCATATTAAACTTGCATAGAATATTTTCAAAGTATGCCTTCTAACTGAGATGCAACGTACTTGCTTTTCTATCCTTTAAAATTTTCATTCCAAGTATCTTCTTTGCTGCTCCCAAGTCTTTAATTTTAAACTCTCTACTCAACTGGTTTTTAACCTTTTCAATCTCTCCTTTATCCTTAGCTGCAATTAACATGTTATCAACATACAAGAGTAGATATATAAAAGACCCATCTTTTCTTTTCTTGAAATACACACAGCTATCAAAATTACTTCTTCTAAAATCATGAGAAGTAATTAATGAGTCAAACCTCTTCTCCCGTTGCCTTGGTGATTGCTTCAAGCCATGAAGTGATTTATTCAACATGTAAACAAGATCCTCCTTTCTTAAGACCACAAAGCTATGGCTGTTGCATGTAAATATCTTCATTAAGCTCTCTATATAAGAAAGCTGTCTTCACATGTAACTCTTCAAGCTCAAGATCTTGCAAAGCTACAATACCAAGTAATGTTCTAATAGAGCTGTGTTTTACTAGAGGAGAAAACACATCAATGAAATCTATACCTTATATCTGACTGTAGCCATTTGTAACAACTCTTGTCTTGTATTTGGGTTCTTCTACTCTCGGTATTCCTTCTTTTTCTGTTGAATACCCATTTACACCGAACAATCTTCTTCCCTTTAGGACGCTTCACTAAATCCCAAGTGCCATTCTTATGAAGGGATTCCATCTTTTCCTGCGTTACAATCATCTACTTACCAGAACATCACAATTTACAACTTCTGAGTAATTAGATGACTCTTGATTTGAATCAATAGCTTTTACCACAGTAAGTGCATAAGCTACAAGATCTTCCTCTGTATATTTCTGAAGAGACCTAACTTCTCTCCTATGTTTGTCTTTAGTAATGGAATACTACTACTGTGGTGGTATAGAGACAAAGCTACTTTGCGTCTATGATTTAGGTTGAAAAGTATCTTTAAATTAGAACCTGAATCAATTTGAAACTCCACTTGCATGTTTGATGTCTGTTGTGCTTTATTAGATGAAGTGTTAGAAGGCAAGTCAGATAACATTGTTGTCTCATCAAAGATGACATCTCTACTGACTAAAACTTTCTTCAATTCGGGAAACCACAACTTATATCCCTTGACACTAGGTTTAAAACCAAGGAATATACACTTCAGAGATCTTGGCTTAAGCTTCCCATTATCTACATGAGCATATGTAAGACAACAAAATATTTTCAACTTAGAATTGTCACGCCTCGAGGGATACCCTAAACATGATAGTCTTTTGTACACAATATTAAAGTTTAGGAATGACTTCCCTAGTCATGCAAATGCTTTCATATCATGCATAAGGCATACAACACATCAGAGGGAACGTGTTAGAATAGTGCGATTTACTTTGATAACAATTAAGTAATAAGTCAAGATGAATACTTAACATTAAACATAAATAAGGTCAATTGCAATTCTTAGGAGCATAACCCTGCTAACATCTTCAAGACTTCATAAATACATTTCTTAGTAATCTCCAAAATATTAGCATAACATATATTACTTCATAAAGATATTTTAAGAAAGTGAATTTTTTCTATGCTTCTACTTCTTCCATAAAAGCTCAATAATCTACCAATGATTTCCTTAATGTCTTGTCCTCGAATAAAGTCTCAAGTATACTTGTTTCAACAAAAGTCTATGGGGATGTAAGCTTACAACATGCTTAGTGAGATATTCTCTTCATTTTTACTGTATTTCAAATAAGTTTATTAATTTTCACGCATATGCTATGCATGCTATGCAACAACCACATGATACAAACAATTATGTATAGGTATCTGAAAACCATATATAGAATGAATTTGTGCTCTTTGTATCGAGGGTTAGGGAATGGTATTTGAAGATCTACATGATCTTCTACTGCTAGTTCCTGAGGCCTTGCTTAAAGCGATGCATCCCTAGCACACCTCATCCTTAGGATGTATCCCTAGTACGCCTTAGTTCCCTAAGAATAAGCATGGTTGCGGGCCCTCTTGGCCTCGGAACCTCCTGATTCTTCGCATAGGAGTAGTAGCCTTCAACATATGACTCGACGGATGCAATGAGTGTCCATTGAATTTATATCGAAGCTGAGTATAGTTAAGGTATACGTAAAGGCAATCAAGCAAGAATCACACACACATAAGTAACATATAATATTAATGATACACTTAAACAATCATTTGTTGGTTTCAATGTGCTTAGCATCCTTTGTCACACATTCATAGAAGCATATGCATATAAACCCATAATCCCATTTATATTTATTTTATATTTTACTTATAAATCTATTACAACTATCTACATGCACAAGCAAGATAACAAAATCATAAGGGAAAACTCACTCGTCCATATCGCAATCTGCTTAGTTGTAATAATCCTCAAGAAGGGAAATGTCGTATTCCTCGTCACCTAGATAAAAAAAACCCATAATGAGTAATTCATAGAAGTTCTACTTAAAATTTCTAATTCTATGTTGTTATATTTGTCAAAATTCGGATTAAGGGAAATTCAAACTTAAAACAGTCATAACTTGCTCATTTTAACTCAGAATTTTGCATATTAGTAGTCGTTTTCTACCTACTCAAAAAGACCTATCTATTTATGAAGTTATTTTTAACATTTAAAGCCATTTATGTCTTGAAATGGGTTGGTACATATCTGATCCAAAAGTTCTAGCCTTTAAATTTGCATTTTCCAAAATTTTACTTCACTTAGATACTTTATAGCAAACATCTAGTTATTTCTAGCTTTGAAAATCACTTGATATTTACAATAGCTCATATTATATGCATGATACTAGTGATTTTGTCTTAAAAGTAATTTTATTAAACATTCTTGTTAGATAATAAGAAGGTCAAGTTTTTATGAGAAAAATCATTTTCTTAACTTCTGATAAAATGTGTCATCTTAAGTTTTTATAACTATGAGATTTATCAAAATTTGTGGTTCAATATATATATTTTGAAATCTTAAAGGTTCTATATTTGTTCAAAATTTCTATTTAACAATTTATTTTATAAATCATGATATTACCTATTTGGGACATAAAATTCTACGTGCATTTTCTTTTGAAATTTTCTCAAGTTTGGTTCTTAAACAAAATTTTAATTTTTAGGTTTTGTAAATTTGAAACTTAATTAAATAAAATCATGATTTCATATTTATTTTTAAGTTCATGAATATTTTATTTTCATATTAAACTTCTTTTAAATAATTATTTTCCAACACATGAATCTTTATGTGGTTGTGAAGAAAAATCATTCTAAGTTGTATAATGTTAAAAATGTTTTAAGTTTTAGCATATAAGAAAAATTAAGTGAATGACTTGTCCTAAATTTTTATTCTCATAATAATTCTTTCTCAATTAGTAATTTTCAACACATGGATCTTTTAGGGAGTTATTGGAAGAAAACTAAAATTTTTAGTTTGTTATAAGTAGGTATCCAATTATTATAGCTATTATTTTTATATTTTCTTAACTTTATAAGAAAATGAATTTACTCCTTGAAACTTGATTCCTTAAGTTGTATACCGATTTATCCTCTAAGTGGATTTTAACGAGGGGGTTGATTTTTAAGTTTGTTTTCAGAAGGAGTGTTCATCAAAATATTGGCATATGCCTTATAAATAAGTTTTAAGAAAAATTATGTAGCAAAAAATTATCAACGTTGAAAATTGATGATAAATCTATTTTAACATTTATAATAGGATATGATTAGAAAAAACATTCTTAATTTAAACAAAAATTTTCCCTTAGTGTTAAATATTAATCCTCTTAGAAAATTATCCTTATTTATATGAAAGAAAGGAATCCATGTTATTATTTGAAAAGTTTTATCAAGACAACAACATCACTTTTATGCTTATGCATGAATACAAACTTAATAGTTATGTTATGAGATAAATTATAAATTCATTTGAAGAAATAAAAGAATAGTAAATTAACCATGAAAATATTAGAGCAAAATATGGAAGTTTTAGCATGTTATCAAGACTTCCCGAAACTTAGAAATGGACAAGTTCCATAAAAATAGGAAAAGCAAAAATCAAAGAGAATCATTGAAGTCTCAGATTTATGTCAAGGCTTCTCAGGACTTAGAGATAGATAAATCCCTTAAAGAAAATAAGAAAAGCAAGAAAATAACTTTAGGAGTCTTAGGCTTCATCAAGGCTCCTAGGGACTTACATTATGGACAAGTCCCCTTTGTTTTGACTTGATGGAGTATAAGTCTAAGACTAAAAATTAACTAGTCTTTATTTATTTGCATGAAATAAATAAACAAACAATGAGATAAGAGCATGAATAAAATGTTAAATTAGCGGGTTTTAGACTCTAAAAATATATATTCATATTTATACATAATATCATATAGAAAGTTATGTTAGGAGCATGAATATAACATAACATGAATTTAACATAGATTAAAACAAGACATGAACATGATGTTGTTTTCATGATTTCATTCCCTAGCATAAGCTCGTGGGGATGTATTGAAATAAAAAAAATACATGAAGTTCATGTTATGTTTTCATGGACTAAAGAGAGGGTTTAAGTATTTACGTAAGGTAGATGATGATGGAAGATGGTAGATAGGAGATATATGAAGAGAAAATTTTGTGAAACTTGCTTGAGTGATGGGGAATGAAGCTCATGATTTTAAGAAAGAAAAAGAAAGAGAGTTTGAGTTTTGATTTTGGTAGAGTTTTATTATGTGTAGGAGAAATGTTGTAAAGAATGAAGGAAGAAGGGGATATTTATAGAGTTTTGGAGCAGAAATTAGTGTGAATTAAATTAAATGAAATTATGAAAGGGGAGAGAGTGTGTGCACCTACCGTAGGGAGATGAGCGGGAGAAATGTGATAAAAATTAATTTTAGTAATGAAAAGTAAGTAAAGTATAAGGAAAGTTAAGCAAAAAGCAGTATTGAAAAAGTAAATGTAAAAAATAGGTGTGTAGGTTGTAAGAAAAAAGTAGAAATAGATGAATAGTAGTAAATAGTAAATTAAATAGTAGATTAGATGTCACGCCTCGAAGGGTATCATAAACGTGGCAGCCCGCCACATATAATATCAAGGCTTAAGAATGACTACTTTAGTCATGCGAAAGCCTTAGTATTACATGTAAGGCGTCTAGCATGGTAATAAGAGATGCTTTTGGGAAGCATAGTTTAGAGCAAGTAAAAATGAACATACAAAAATCCAGAAATAAGACATATTATATCATTAATAACCAAAGGTCTATTACATGATTTCTTAAGGGCATACCCCTGCTAATCCCAAGGATTGTGATAATCTTTACAACATCCAAAATATTACATTAAATATTTCAAAGGAATTCTAATCTAAGTCTTTGAGCAGATTTCCTCCAAAAGCTTTAATATATAAAACTTACACGGATACGAGGATGCCTCGGGCACAAAAATAGGTGTTCCTGAGAATACAAATACCTATAGGGGTGTAAGCTTATGGGCTTAGCGAGTAAATCCCAAAATTCATACTCAAAGTAAACTATCAACCAAGTTTATTATTCAAACATATGGAATGCAACAACCACGTGAGAATACAAGACATATGATTTCCCGGGAATCATATGTTGAATGAATGATACCCTTCATTTGGGATTGGGTATTCAGGCCAATTACAGCCACAACTTTTAAAAACACTTTTATAGATCTTACCGGCTCCTATACGCCATCGAAAACTTGTAGTTATTATAGGCTCCTACTAGCCACCAATTTTTGTAGTTTTTACCGGCTCCTACTCACCACTTACATGATATACCGGTTCTGCCTACCACCACTATTATACACTTGTCCCACTAATTGTATAGTAGTGAATGAAATGTGACTCAACATATGAAGTGCATGAATAATTTCTTAATTAAAGTCTAGTAGTTACATTTAACTTCTTTCAAGTGATCAACCAATTTCAAACACTTCAAGATATTAATGCACATACAACTTTATTACAAACAAATCGAGTTTCGATATACTTAGTATTCTTTCAACATATTATCATACACTTCCTTTTGATTTTTCCTAAATTCTAGTGCAACTAATTTTACAAGCACAATCAAGAGTATGAAAATAACGGGGAGTAAACTCACTCGGCCATGATGACACCTTTCTTGAAATGGATGAATCGTTCGGGATTTTCACTAATCGTAGTAATCTTCGGGATACGAACAATCCTCCTCGAGATTATCTAATCAAGAAGAATACCCAAAATGAGTATTTCATGAAATTTCTCTTCTTGAGGATTCTAACTTTTTTAGAATCGAGGTAAAATCGTATAAGAGGAAATTCCAACTTAAAATGGCCGTAACTTACTCATTTTAACTCGGAATTTCGCGTATATTATATCGTTATCTACCTACTCGAAAAGATCTACACATTTCTAAACTTATTTTTATAAAACTAAGTCGTTTGGGTTCCAAAAAGCAGCGACCAAATTCTCCACGAATTTGTAAAAACTTGAGTTCCTCTTTTTAAATAAAACTCACTTGAAGAGATGAATGTTTCAAGTATTTTTATAAACTTTTTGGAAGATATATACATATACGTATTGACTCCTAACAATTGGATGAAGTAAATGAAGTTGTCTCAACTTATGAAAAAGTAAAGTTTAAAAGATGTTGAACTTGAGATTTGTTGGAATATTCATTTTACTTTTGAAAAGATCTTGAGTTATTTGAGATGAATATTCCTTTTACTAAATTTAATCTCTTGTGATTACTTTAAATTCCTAAGGAGTGGTTTTATTTTCTAAACTTAGATTCCAACAACTTTTAAAAGTAATAAAATGATATTTTTGTTTCTTGTAATGATTCCAAAAGAATTTCTAATACTTGATAAAAAAAGTTTTTATAAAACTTTTTGTTTATTTAAGAAAAATCATTTCTAAGCATGTTCATGAGTTCTTTAAGAAATCTATTTTCTACATTTATCTAAAAAGAACCTTTAGTTTAATAAAACACTTCCTCATTTATTTTTGTTGAGAGAAAAAAATTATGTGTATGAATATGAATCATAAACTATAGAAATATAAAGGAACATAATAACTTGAAAGATTAAGCAAATAAGAAAGTAAATCAAGTATTGGGACCTTAGCTTCATCAAGGTATCCCGGGAATAAGAAAAGACTAGTCCCGAAAAGAAAAGACAATGTTTTTACTTGATGAGGGCAAGTCTAAGACTAGAAAGACTAGTCTTAAAAATAACTTGAAATTAAATAAATTGTAATAAAGTAAATAAATTGCATGGAAGGTAAATAAATTGCAAGACAATGAGCTTATATGCTCTAAATAATATATATAGCTATATAGATATTTAGATAGTTATGAACATAAAAGAAACATAAAGGAACATAAAGGAGTTGAGATTATAAACAAAAACAAAGTATGAACTTATTGTTGCTTTCTTAACCTTCATGGTTTTAGAAAACACACACTAAGTTCATACTAAGTAGATGAACATAGGAATTTCTTGAAGAAAGTTTAACTAAAAGAAGAAACTAAAGAGAGCTTTCTTGTAAGAACTTCTTGGAGAGAATTCTTGAGAAATTTTGAGAGAGTAACTTTAGTAAAGAAGTGGTGTGAAAGAAGTGGTGTGAAAGAAGTGAAGGTATGAGGGAGTATTTATAGGAAAATATGGGAGATAATTTGTGTTAATTAAATAAAGTAAAAATAAAACAAATTGGATAGAGAAGAGGGAGGGCCGGTGTTATTTTTGGGAAAAAGAGAGAGAAATTTTTTTTTTTTTGTCTTTTGATTAATTAAAAGTAAGAAATGAAAGATGTGAAATTGTATTGGAAATGAAAATATGTAAAAAATAGGTGTATGAGTTGTAAGAGTAGGTTGTAAGAAAAAGTAGAGATAGATGAATAGTATAGAATAGTAGAAAATAGTGTAATGTAAAAGTAGACATGACAATTTAATGCCGGTAGTAAGAAAATACGCGTATAAATGCGATATTTGATATTTTTAGCTACCGAAAAATTACGAAATTGATATTTTTGAAAATATTATATTTTTACGAGTCTAACGGTATATTCGGAATATTTTTCCTATTCCGAGCTCTGGGACACGTTTTTCGAGAACTGTGTCCGATCGGCTTCTAATGACATTCGAATTTTGCAAAACTGATATTTTTATATAACCTATAGCTTTTACGAACTATTATAGCTAACTTTTCCAACTTCGTTTTCTAGGGCTAGGGAGGACGGCAATGCCGGACTTAAGCGGTTACGGTAAACTAGGGTTTTGTTGACTCTGGAAAATCCGATTGACTTCCAATTAAGTTTTGAATTATAATTCGAATCCAAAAATTTCGGGGATTTACACTAGACAAATAAAATACTAATAGTAAAAAACATACGTGTAAACAAGCTATATCATATATTTTTAAAAGCCATAAAATTTTGTAACTAATATTTTATGATTCCTTATATCATTATGGGTTTGAATATATTGTTGGAATATTTTTATCGGTTTGCATGCCATGACCCCAATTTTGAAAACTAATCCCATTTGGGTTCGAAATGAGTGAATTTTTGATGAATCTGATCTTTTAGTTTGCATCACATTATTTTGGTCTATAATGCAAGGTCATCTTATTCTTATTGTTTTAGGGTTTTGAATGCGGGATTGTCGGATCTAATCTCACTAGTGCTTCTTCTTGACCTAATTGATTTTTAAGATTCCAGTTTCGATTCCGGCTTTAAGATTTACTCGTAAGATTATAAAATCTAGTGAGTTTATGGATATGCTATATCTTTGGTTCAAAAATTAAAATTTTCTTTATTTTTATGATTCATTTAATACTTTATAGTTCTTAGGATTGTTTAGTCAAGTCTAAGGTTATATATTGACTCGGTTCGACTTTTGGTAGTAATTTAAAATTTTGATTCTAAAATTAACCGAAGGGTCTAAGGTTTTATAATTTTGTTCATCGAATATTATTTTGATATACTATATCGATTTACGTGTTAGAGATCAGATAGATGAATCGTACGGTGTGAGGATTTCAGTTGAACGATTATTGGATTTTTTGTTTTGTTTTTGAAGGCATTCTTTTTTTTAAGGTTATGAAGTTTTGTATTAGATCTTGTTTAGAGTTTGGTTTTAACTTAGGCCGGTTTTTAGGGTTTAGGTTTTGGTATTAGCTCTAGGATTATTTCCTAAGAGCTCTAAAAAATTCAAGTAGTTACAAAATAATCAGTAGGAGTATTAGACCATACCTCAAGTAGAGTCTTCTTCTCAATAAATATAGATGGAGAACTGTTAATCAAATAACATGTTGTAGAAGCTTCTTTAGCCCAGAATGATTTCGGTAATTGAGCATTAGAAGGCATACACTTGACTTTCTACATAATGGTTCTATTCATCCGTTCTGCTACCTCGTTTTGTTGAGATATATTAAGAACTATTAGATACCTAAAAATTCCCTTTGATTTGCACAGAATATTGAAATCATTAAAACAGAATTCAAGACCATTATCAATGTGAACACGCTTTACTTGTTTCCCAATTTGTTTATCAATCATCATCTTCCACTCTTTAAATGTGGGCAAAACATTACTCTTTAGCTTTAAGAAAAATACCTAAACTCTTCTAGAGAAATCATCTATAATTGTCAGCATATAGATGGCATCTCCACTTGAAGGCACTTTAGATGACTCCTAAAGATCATAATGGATATAATCCCAAGCACCCTTTGTATTATGAGTACCTGTGGAGAATTCGACTCTTTTTAGCCTCCAAGAAACACAATGTTCACAGAACTTCAACTTACTGATTCCCTACCTATCAAGAGGTCCTCTTCTACTCAATTCAACCATACTAGCTTTACTCATATGCCTTAGACGCACATGCCATAGTCTAGTAGTATCCTCATTTGACAACGAAGAAGAAGTGACGGCTGCATCACCTACAGTCACAAAAACCTGCAAACCATATAAGTTAGCAGTCCCTTTCTACCCCTTCATCACCACAAGAGATCCTTTACTAATCTTCAGAACTCTACCTTCACCAGTGTATTTGTACCCTTTAGTATCAAGAGTACTTAAAGAAATTAAGTTTCTCTTCAAGTCAGGAACATGTCTCACATCTCCAAGTGTCTTAATAACACCATCAAACATCTTGATCTTATAGTGCCAATGGATGCAACCCTGTAAAAAGCATTATTTTCTAATAGCATAACATGATATGAATCACACTAACAGATGACGAAACCTAATATCAATATGTTTGGATTCATTTCCCAAGATTTTCTATTCGTATGGAAACCGTGACCCTTTGCCTATATAGAGGGAAGAACCTTGGTATAAGTCATAGATGCCACAATCGATCGAAGGTAGAGATTTTGATTGATAAGTCAAAAAATGAATGCCATAGATTAGATCCGATAAGTTCAGAATAGTTCCATCAAGAACCAAAGAGAAATTCTCTATTATCATTCAAAGATGATTTGTCTTGTTTTTATAAACCAAAGGATATATATCACTATATAGGAGAAAACCAAAAGACAACTAAAAATACAAAAAGTCATCCAACGTACACCGACAAACAAAACATCAACACTGGCAACATTAATATTCAGAAAAATAAAGCGGAGAGCTCCAGAGTTGCAACACCGGTGTGTAAGTTGGTGGCTTTGCTTCTACATCGACAGCGTAAGGCCGGTGTAGGTGCATGCCATATGTTGACAGCATTTTCAATGCTGGCAGTTTTCTTGAAGGCCGATGGTGCTTGATTCAATACCGGCAGTATAGCTTATCAACCATAGCTTATTCACCTACAACAAGTCTTGATCCATTCCCGAGCTCGCCTTGATGATGTTGATCATTTTGGGTTCATCCTAGATGGTATATAAGTGTGACTCCTTCTCTTGAACCTCTAGAATCAACCCGTTGAGTGCTTCATTGAATCTTTTGGCCCGAGTCCTTGAAGCCGTTCCAGGTGGCATCACAAGTGTATCAACTCTCGATCTACTAACCATGCCTCCATCTTTTCTTGTATTTTGTATGGTGCTCTAAGCTTCAAAGTTTTCAAACACAATTTTTCAACCAACAAGGTACTAATAATATTCATAAAACTTCCACTGTCAATATCTAAGTTGTAGACCTTGTCATTCACCAAACATCATGCATGAAAGATAGGTTTATCCTCATCCACTCGTATTTGAATCTTTTTTTTTGTATAAAAAACCTAGATCTAAAAGTCACAACTTTCACAAAATTCCTAAAAGACAATTTTTTTTTTTTTGCATGAATTTCCCTTTTTTTTTATCACAAAGACACTAAAAAAACTAAAATCCTAACAACAAACAATCAACCAGATTAGACAACTCCCAAAACCCAAAAAGGAAACAAACAAAAGGTATAAATGATTCAAGTTACCTTTAATTGAATTGGATATGAATTCTTAGAATGCCAAAAGCTCTGATACTAAACTGATATGAACCATGCTAATAGATGATGAAACCTGATATCAATATGTCTGGATTCAAATCCCAAGTTCGTCTGTTCGTATGGAAACCATGACCCGTTTCCTATATGGAGGCAAGAACCTTGGTATAAGTCATAGATGCCACAATCGAAGGTGGAGATTTCGATTGATAAGTCAAAGAACGAATGCTACAGATTAGATTCGATAAGTTCAGAATAGTTTCGTCAAGTACCAAAAAGAAATTCTATATTTTCATTCAAAGATAATCTTTCTTGTTTTTATAAGCCAAAGGATATATATCACGATTGTAAACCTCTAAATTTTTTAGGGTAATATCAAGTTTCAACCCTAAACCAGAAAGTCAAACGGAGACCTTAAGTCAACTAGTCTCCTAAGAAACCCTAGTAGTTTAGATCCGGCAATCTCGCGTTCCTAAACTAAGAAGTTGAAATACGAGTAAAGAATATAGTTTGGTTCGTAATAATATTAGGGTTCTTAAAAAGATCATATTAGTAAATTTTCGACATATTTTGAATCCGATCGGATACAGACTTTAAAAAGCATGTTCTAGGGCTTGAGATTTAAATATGTGATATTAATACCGTTAGACTTGTAATTTCATAAGATTTCCAAATATATAGTTATATAATTTTTTGGGTTATAAAAGTTACAGTTATAACCTTTTTATCGTATTTTCATTACTACAGATACTTTAAATGTCTAATCTACTTTTTGATTTCTTCCACACTATTCATCAAGTGTAACTACGCATAACCTATTTCTTACATCCTTGCAACCTATTCCTACAATTCCATCATTTTCCTTACAATTTACTTTTCCAATACAACTTTTATTACTTAAATTACTTATTTAATTGTGAAACTTACACAACACACATATCCCTCTGTCTCTTTCTTGAACTGGTGCCCCCTCTTCCTCTATTCCCTCTCCAAATTTGTTTTGTTTTTCTTTTGTTTAATTAAAGCAAACCCTAATCTCATTCTCTATATAAACCCCTTTATGCCTTCATCATTTTATTCTCGTCTTTCTTCATTTTCTCTTTAGAAAATTTTTGGAAAACACTCTCTCTTTCTTCTCTTTGTGCCGTAACCTCTCCCTTTCTCCACACACACACACATACTTTTATTTTCTTCAAGTTTTCTTGATCCAAACACTAAATAGGTAATAGATCTATACTTCATTGTCTTAAAAACATGTAATGGCAAGATTATTCATGTGCAATTCCACCCAAAAAATCCCAATGAGCTTTAAGCTAGGGAGGTGGAAATACTTGAACATGAGATCCTTGCCATCACAATGTAGTAGATTTTGTTAGTTAAGATTATTTTTCTATTACTTGTTTTATTGTTAAGTTATGTTGTGATTGTTAATGATTTGTGCATATATTCATCATCTAATCATATTCACATAATTATCACAATGTTTATGCATTTATGACTAATATAGTAAACTAGATCTAGTTGTTTTGAGTTTATAAATCATTAAGCTTTTGTTTTATGTTCATAAATAACTTGTAATAGCATGATGATAGTAGAAAAATATTAGAAAGCTCAAGATCTACTTTAGTTTCAACAAAATGATTTTTGAAAATTCGGATAAAAAAGAAACCTTATTTAGAAAAGCTATTTTTCAACTTTAAAATGTGTATTTAACATTAAAAATGAAGGACTTAGGGAATAGATATCATAATTGAGTGATCTTGATGAGAAAAGCTTAGATCTACTAAGGAATATTTCCAAAATAAGGAAAAGTTCACAAAAGTTATGTTTCAAACCCAATAACAAGTTTAAATTCGTAATAAGGGAAGCTTGAAGTGCAAACACCATTTTTCAACTCCAAAACAAAATTTTTATTAAAGAAATAGAAGCCTTAAGGAGTAGGTTTGATTAGGAAATGGTTTTTGAAAGACTAAATGAGTTTTACAAAGAAAACAATCTGAAATGAAACTTTCAAAATTCAGATTTGAAAATGACCACTATTTAAACACCTATTTCCAAATGCCAAAATGATGATTTTTATGGAAAAATGGAAGTCTTATGGGATACATGTAATAAAGATCAAATTTTGACAAGGATAAGAGAGGTTTATCAAAGTATAATCCTAAAACAAGGAATGGTTTCAAAGAATAGATTAAATAATGATTTCATTCTTTAAATTTTTTTGTAAAATTTGTAATTAGGTAAACCACCTATTTAAGCATCTATTTCTAATCCCAAAATGAAGGTTTTAAAATAATGAATGTATTGGCTATATAGGTCATCTAGGTTGAGTTTTGATAAAAGTAAGTGTGATTTTACAAGAAGAAAAACTATTTTTCTTATGTCTAGTAAATTTCAAAAGTTTTGCAAAGCAGAAGTTTTTCAAAAAGAATTCTTGGTACTGTATCATTAAGAATATACATATAGATAGTTTATTTCATAACCTTCATGATAATAGCTTGTAGGTAATGCATATATACATGATGCACTTGGTAAAAACAAAGTTAGGAAAATAATGTCCTATACATCCTATTTGACATTATCTAAGTACATGAGGAATTAGAATTACCAACACCCATGAATCATGCATGATAATGATTTATATATGTATATAATAGAGTCTTATAAAGTATCTATCAAATCTTTAGTATGATGCTTGGTTTGAAATTAGGAGTTGAATTGTGGAATGGGAAATTCGTATAGTATTCTGTACCTTACTGCTCATGAACCAAACGACCTTTTTTGTTGGAAATAACTCTATAAATATATAGCTCTCACCGAATAGGTAGAAATCGGTATATAATATGTGAAATTCTGAGTTAAAATGACCAAGTTATGGCCGTTTTAAGTTGGATTTTCCTCTTAGACGAATTTTGACGAGCTTGTTAGAATAGAATTTATAAGTTTATTCAAACTTCATAGAAATACTCATTAGAGTTATTTCTTTTGATTAGGAGACTTGGGAGATGGACTAGACCTTCCCGAGGACTATTACGATTAAATGGATTTTCGCGCCATGGCAAAGTGAGTTCACTATCTTTAAATTATATGCTTGTGATTGTGCTTATAGTGTTAGTGGCATTGGAATTAGGGCAAGATAAAGCAAAATTGATTGTGTGTATATGAGTTCCACTTAGGTGAATCGATGATAAGAATATCGAAATGAAATTGTTGTAAATATTTGTATGATTTAGTATAGAATTGAAGTGTCTGCCATATCTATGATCGCCCAGAAATTGTTAAATTAATTTGCCATGATCTTATAATCAAATTGGCCATGCATACCATATGTGAGTCACATTGCATAGGTTATTATATCTTTGTGAGAAGAATGCATAATAGTTGGGCAACGAGGGGCCTATAAACTCGAATGTTGGCATAGGGGTCGGAATTGAAAATGTGTGTAGGTGGGTACCTATATCAACTACAATATAAATGAGAAAAATTGAAATCTTTGGTCGTATGGGCCTGAAACACCTAACCCGAAATGGAAGGCGTAAATCCATTCAACATAAGATTTTTGGAAGGTCTTATGTATTGTATGCTCACGTGCTTGTGCATTTCATATAGTTGTTAATATAACTTGCCTGATATATATTACTTGTTGAGCATTTAATTTTAGAAGTGAAACTCACTAAGTTCGTAAGCTTATACCCCTATAGTTTTCTATTGCAGTATGAATATTTATGGCTATCTCCGAAAAGCCACTTTCCTCAGGTACAGCTTTTGGACCTTAAGGAGCTTTTTGAAGAAGTTGGGACCTAGATGTAGGCATAGACTTCTTGTTGAATCTCCTTAATTTATATATATATACATATATTATATATATATGATAGTTAATGTACGAGACTTCGTGGACCCATGGACTCTTATTTGGTTATAACTGTTATGATTTACATGCTTATAGCTATGAATGTCTCCTTAAACTATTTCGATTCAATGAGCCTTGCACCTGGTATTTAAGCTCATGGAGTGACTAAGGTTATCATACTTGAGTTTAGATATCGAGTGTGGCGGACTGTTGCATTTAGAGTACCCTTTGGGGCATGACAACTATATAGGAGAAAACCAAAAGACAACTAAAAATACTAAAAGTTATGTAATGTACACTGGTAAACAAAATATCTACATTGGCAGCGCTAATAACGATGTACACATTTGGAAAAATAAAGCGAAGAGCTCTAGAGTTGCAACACCGGTAGGTACGCCGGTGTCTTTACTTCTACATCAGTAGCGTAGGGCTGGTGTAGGTGCAAGCCATATGTTGACAGCATTTTCATCGCTAGCTGTGTTCTTGAAGGTCGACAATGCTTGATTCAATACCGATGGTGTAGCTTGCCAACCATGGCCTATTCAACTTCAACAAGTCTTGATCTATTCCCAAGCTTGCCTTGATGATGTTGATCATTTTAGGTTTATCCTGGATGGTATATAAGTGTGACTCCTTCTCTTGAACCTCTAGAATCAACTTGTTGATTGCTTACTTGAATCTTTTGGCCTGAGTCCTTAAAGTCTATCCAGGTGGCATCATAAGTGGATCGACTCTCGATCTACTAACCATGCCTCCATCATTCCCTTCCTCTTGAGAAGGATTTGTCATCAAATCTTCACCACTTGTATCAAATGAACTCAGATAAGTAACATTAAAAGTAGCACTTATAGTCTACTTACCTGGTAAATCGAGTTTGTAGGCATTATCATTGATGTGCTCAAGGACTTGAAATGGTCCATTGCCTCTTGGAAGTAATTTGGAGCACCTTTGTGCCGGAATTCGGTCTTTGTGCATGTGATCCCAAACCCAATCGTTGGGTTCAAAAACAACCTGTCGTTGCCCTTTGTTGGCTTATTTTGCATGCTGCTCAATCTTTGGCTCACTGTTGAGCCTTGCCTTCTCATGAATTTGCTTAACAAATTCTGCTTTCTTCTTGCCATCTAAATTTACAAACTCATTCACAGTTAAAGGAGATAAATCCAATGGAGTCAGTGAATTAAAACCATACATAATCTCAAAAGGTAAAAATTTAGTGGCAGTGTGTAGAGTGATTATAAGCAAACTTAACATGTGGCAAACAATCTTCCCATGTTTTAATGTTCTTCTTAATGATAGCCTTTAAAAAAGTAGATAAAGTCCTATTTACTATTTTAGTTTGACCATCAGACTGTGGATGACAAGTAGTAGAAAACATTAACTTAGTTCCTAACTTACACCATAAGGTCTTCCAAAAATATCTTAAGAACTTTGCATCCCTATCAGAAACAATTGTCCTAGGCACACCATGCAATCGAATAACCTCTCTAAAGAACAAATCAACAATATGTGAAGCATCATCGGTTTTGTGGCATGGAATAAAATGTGCCATCTTTGAAAATTGATCCACAACCACAAAAATATAATCCCTAACATGTCTAGACTTGGGCAATCCTAATACAAAGTCCATGGAAATGTCAACATAATGTTTAGTAGGAATAGGTAGTAGTGTGTAAAGACCATGAGGTTGCACCCTAGACTTAGCTTGCCTACAGATTACACATTGCTCTCAAATTCTCTTAACATCATGTCTCATGTGTGGCCAATAAAAATTCTCCTATAAGACCCTTAGAGTCTTAGCTACGCTCAAGTGTCCCGTTAATCCCCCACCATGAGACTCCCTCACCAACAACTCTCGGATGGAACAATTAGGAATGCACAACTTATTCTCCCTAAAAAAAAAAATCCATCATGTCTAAAGAATTTGTAATGGGCTCCTTTCTCACAACAAGCATACTCTTCATAAAAATCTTGGTCTTTATCATACAATTCTTTAATGTGTTCAAAACCAAGTAATTTAGTGCTAAGAGTAGAGATAAGAGTGTACCTCCTTGAAAGAGCGTTTGCAACAACGTTCACCTTATCTTGCTTGTAGTGGATGACATATGGAAAGGTCTCTATGAATTTCACCCAGCGAGCATGCCTCTTGTTCAGTTTGTGTTAACCCTTCAAGTACTTCGATGATTCATGATCCATGTGAATCACAAACTCTTTAGGCCAAAGATAATGTTGCCATGTCTCTAGCGCTTGAACTAATGCATACAACTCCTTGTCATAAGTAGGGTAATTCAAAGCTGCCTTAATTAACTTCTCGCTAAAGTATGCAATTGTTCTTCCCTCCTGCATAAGAATCTCCAATGCCTAACCCTGAAGCATTACACTCAATCTCAAAGGTTTTAGCAAAGTTAGGTAAAGCAAGTAACAGAGCATGGGTTAGTTTATCCTTAAGCAATCGGGATGCCTTTTTCTTGCTGCTCTCCCCAACTAAATCCTACGTTCTTCTTGATGACTTCAGTGAGTGGTGCAACGATGCTGTTGAAATCCTTCACAAACCTTTGATAAAAACTAGCTAATCTATGGAAACTACGAACACTACTCACACTGGTTGGGATTGGCCATTCCTGAATCACACGAATCTTCTCTTCATCCACCTGTATTCCTCGTGCACTCATAACAAAAACAAGAAACACAAGTTTTTCTGTGCAAAAACTGCACTTCTTGAGGTTAACATGTAATTGCTACTTTCAAAGCATATCCATAACAACCCTCAAATGAATTACATTGTCATCCAAATTTTTGTTGTAAATAAGGATATAATCAAAATAGACAACCACAAATTTCCCAATAAAAGCTCGCAAGACATGGTTCATAAATCTAATGAAAGTGCTAGGTGCCTTAGTTAAGCCAAAAGGCATAACTAACCATTCATATAAACCATATTTTGTCTTAAATGTGGTTTTCTATTCATTACCTTCCTTTATTCTAATTTGGTGATATCCACTTTTCAAATAAACTTTAGAAAAGACACCTGACTCATGTAACTTATCTAACATGTCATCTAAGCGAGGAATGGGATGTTGATACTTTACCACGATGTTGTTGATGGCTCGACAATCAACACACATTCTCCATGACCCATCCTTCTTAAGCACCAAAATCACTGGCACTGTACATGGGCTCATGCTCTCCCTCACGTTCCCCTTCTCCATCAAGTCATTAACCTGCTTTTGGAGTTCCTCAGTCCCCTCTAGATTACTCTTATAAGCTGGTTTGTTTGGAATAGATGCCCTGGGTACAAAGTTGTTCTGATGCTCAATAACACGAATATGTGGTAATCCCTTTAGAATCTCCTCAGGAAAGACATCTTCAAACTCCTACATTATATAAACAACAACACTAGGTAAAGAGTTAGGAAGTTCATTAGTACTCAAACAAGTTTCTTTAAAAACCAGCAAGAACATTGGTTGCTTCATCACTAACGCTCTCCTTACCATGCTCACTCTTGCCTCACAACTCTCCTTTTGTAAGGCTGCACTCTCCTTTTCTCTCACCACCAAAGCCGAATCCCTTTTGACTTAGCCTCTCTCACTTTTTCCCACCTTCCTCTCTTTTTCATTTTCCTTTTCTTTTATTCTCTCTTTCTCTTTCTGTGTGTCACTCTCCTTATGTTTTCCAAAGGATTGTTGTAATTGCAATTGATCTTTATAGACTCCCTTAAGGGTTAAGGGCTTAAAGTTGTTGCTCTTGCCATTGTGAACAAATGAATACTTGTTGTAAAAGCCATCATGAATCACCCTCCTATCAAACTGCAATGGTCTTCCTAACAACACATGACAAGCTTACATCGATATAACATCACAAATCACTTCATCATCATACCTCCCAATGCGAAAAGCAATTTTAGCCTTCCTGGTCATCTTAGTCTGACCACTATCGTTCAACCACTGCAACTTATAAGGATTAGTATATTTAGTGGTCTTAATCCCCAGTTTATCTGCGATGAAAGCACTGACAACATTTGTATAGCTTCTCCCATCAATAATCAAACTACAAATATTGTCACCAATATAGCATCGAGTATGAAATATATTCTCTCATTGCACATTACCTTCCTCTTTCACCTACATACTCAAAGTACGCTTTACTACCCCCACTAATCTACCAATAGCAGAATCTTCATCAATGATATGCTTTGATGGTGGCATATCCTCATCATCCTCATTTTCCCCTTTAGTTCCATACTCACTATCACCACAAATAATCATGACACATTTGTTAGGATACTGACTAGCAATATGAAACTTGCCTTGGCATTTAAAACATTTTATATCACGATTTCTAAGAGTAGAAGAATAAGATTTACCTTGATTTCTAGAGCTGGTCGCGTCATGTTTTTGCTCAAATTTTGACTTTGAAATAGGTTGCTTCTCCTCCTTCTTCCAGTATTTAGATTTGAAACTCAATGAACTCGAACCAGATGTAAAACGCGTGGTACTATTACCCTTCCTCTTGAGTTGATTCTCAATTTTTATGGCCATATGTACCATATCTTCTAACACAACATAGTGTTGCAATTCCACTACATTTTGGGTTTCCCTTTGCAATCTAGCCAAAAATCTTGCCATTGTAGCCTTACTGTTCTCCTTCACATTCGCTCTAATCATGGCCACCTCCATCTCCTTATGGTACTCCTCCATATTTCTATTACCTTGCCTAAGATTTTGCAACTTATTGTATAGTTCCCTATAGAAATAAGAGGGTACAAAATGCTTCCTCATCACGCTCTTCATCTCTTCCTAAGTTTGTATTGGTGGCTCCCTACTCCTCCTCCTATTCAACACCAATTGGTCCCACCAAACAATGGCATAATTCGAAAACTCAATGGTAGCAAGTTTTAGCTTCTTGGCTTGGGAATAATTATGGCAGTCGAACACCAACTCAACCTTCTTCTCCTACTCAAGGTAGGTTTTAGGGTCATTCTTCCCCTGAAAGGATGGAATTTCATCTTTATATTACCTAAATAATCATCCTTTGATTCCTAACTCCCCTAAACCTTCCTCCATATCGCCTATTGCTACCAATAGATCCCCTATCAAACTCCTCCTCAGAATCCAAATCTCCATATTCTTTGTCCTGTAACCACACTACTCTTCTATGAACTCTCTCTCTCCTTTGTATAGGAGGAATGCTTCTGGACTATTCTAAACTCTTCTCTACCTTCTCATTAAGCTCTTCCATTCCTTCCCTAAACATCCTCTTCATCTCAGTTGTCAACGCTTCCAAAGTCAGTTTAGTGTCAACTCCTACCTTTTCACTTTCAGATACACCTATCCGTGACATGTTTTCTTACATGCAGGAAACAAGGTTAGAAATAAAATAATTCCTCACAGATCACTCCCTTGTGTGTTTTACTCTACAGATGATTCACTCCCCCTCGTGTTTTATAACAAATAAGATGTTGTTCCTCTCTCGAAATTCCTCTTTTAGCTCTTTAAGAACTAATTTGAACAACTCAAGACTTAACCACAGAGTTCAACCTAAACTTATTACGAGAATATGAATAGACAAGAATTAGATCTAACTATATCAATGGAGTTTTGTAACAAATCAAGAAACAAATCCTATGACACCCTAAGCAAGTTGATGAGTTTATAACAAATCCTTCAAGATCTCAAATTCAATAATACCTTTTTTTTATCAAGAATTTTTTTTGGTGCAGATTTCTTTCTCTCTCTCTCTCTCTCTCTCTCTCTCTCTCTCTCTCTCTTTATCTACAACAATGAATCAAACAAGATCCAATAACAAGGACTAGCAAGATTTTCCAAGAATACCAAGGGCCCTAAAAAAAAGGAAGAGACTTTATGACTCCTAGACCCTGAAGACACAAACGTTTTTTGATAAAAGAAAAGGACAAGTGAATCTGAACAAACCTAGACTCTTATCCCAACTAATATGAACCAAGCCAATAGATGATGAAACCTGATATCAATATGTTTGGATTCAATTCCCAAGATGATTTGTTCATATGAAAACCACGACCTGCTGCCTATATGGAGGAAAGAACCTTGGTATAAGTCGTAGACACCATAATCGAAGGTGGATATTTCGATTGATAAGTCAAAGAATGAACACCACATATTAGATTTGATAAGTTCAGAATAGTTCCGTCAAGAACCAAAGAGAAATTCTGTATTTTCATTCAAAGATAATCTATCTTGTTTTTGCAAACCAAATGATATCTATCGCTATACAGGAGAAAACCAAAAGATAACTAAAAATACTAAAAGTCGTCCAATGTACACTGGTAAACAAAACATCTACACTAGCAGTGTTAGTAACAATATACACATTCCAAAAAGTAAAGCTAAGACTCTAGAGTTGCAACACTGGCAGGTACGCCACCAGCTTTGCACTACCAGTGTAGCTGCAAGCCGTATGTTGATAGCATTTTCAATGCTAGCTATGTTCATGAAGGCCAACGATGCTTGATTCAACACCGGCTGTGTAGCTTACCAACCATGGCCTATTTACTTACAACAAGTCTTGGTCCATTCTTGAGCTCGCCTTGATGATGTTGATTATTTTGGGTTCATCCTAGATGGTATATAAGTGTAATTCCTTCTCTTGAACCTCTAGAATCAACTCGTTGAATGCTTCCTTGAATCTTTTGGCCCAAGTCCTTGAAGCTGGTCTAGGTGACATCATAAGTGGATCGACTCTCGATCTATTAACCATGCCTGCACCATAACACCTTTGGAAACCTTTTCATATTTCGAAAACTAGTCCATATTAGGGCATATATGAAAAGTACAACCAGAATCCAAAATCTACTCTTCACTGGTTTGAGGATCATCATTAGAAGCTACAAGAAGTTTAACACCACTGTGGTCTTCAGCTACATTAGCTTCGGTAGATTTTTCTAGTTGTTTCCCTTTCTAATTTTCAGCGGCTCTCTTACTCTTGTTCTGCAATTTATAGCATTCTAATTTAATCTGTCTTTTCTTCTTGTAATACCTGCAAACCTTATCTCTGTTTAAAGACTTTGACCTTCACCTTGAATTATTTGAACTGCGTTTTTGACCCCTACCACAAGAAACAAGACTCTTTGCTTTAGGCTCGGATCTAACACCAAATGTTTAATTTTCTCAAATGGCGCCAAAGCATCATACACTTCCCCCATGGTAAGAGAATCGCGCGTATACAAAATTGTGTCTCTAAAATCCAAATATGAAAGAGGTAGCAAACACAATAGAATTAAAGCTAAATCCTCTTCGTCGTACTTAACCTTTAAAGTTTCTAAATTAGAATCAATCTCCTTAAAAATGGTTAAGTGATCTTCTAGAGACCCACCTTCAGTCAACTTGTGTGAATATATTCGCTGCTTCAAATCTAATTTACTAATAAAACTTTTCTTCATACATAGCTGCTCCAATTTTAACCATAACCCAATAGCTATCTTCTCCTTCAAGACATCCTGCAAAATTTGATTCGATAAATGAAGATGAATTTGAGAAACGGCTTTACAATCCTTACACAATTTTTCTTCTAGCGACCAAGACGTGGGCATTTTGTCAAACCCTAATATCTCATCATCCAAATCCAACTGTGCTAATATCGCTCGCATCTTGACCTGTGATATAGAAAATCTTGTGCTCTGATCCAACAAAAGAATGTCATACTTCACTATTTCCATTGTAGAAGAAACACAAAACCAAACATTTAGCTCTGATACCACTTGTTATGATTGAATAAGATAAATAATAGCAAAAACAAAAACAACAAAGTAAAGAACACACAAGATTTTACATAGAAACCATAGTGGGAAAAACCACGGGCAAAGGAGAGAGCGAATTCACTAGTGTTGAAGAAGGAAATTGCAAGGAACATGTACAAGTGACCACAAATCTCACCAAACTCATAAACCCTAAAAGAACAACTCAAAACACACACGCACACACACACACACACACACATATATATATTTTGTGTAGGCCGACATAAAGGTACGCTGTTTAAAAATTGACGTTTTAGCTTTTATGCTGGCCATCGACATCCACAAAATGTAACCCTTTAACGTTAGCTTCAAGACTGGCGGGGCTCAGGGTTTAGGCCGGCAACGTTGGCATATAAGCTGGCGGTGTTGAGCCAGCCTTGAACAACCATAGAAGCGAAAACATTAAAGTTGGTATGAAGGTTGGTGGTGTATGTGACGTTAGCCGATGGTGTATGTGACGTTAGCCAGTGGTGTATATTCGAAAAGCTGACAGTGTACATGTGAAGATGAAGAGAGAAAGGGAAGATCTAAGAAGGAGCTAAAGTAGAAAGGATAAGAGTTATTTTAAGAACCTGAGGAATCAAGAGGAGATCAAGAAGAAGAACCTGATGCATCAAGAGGAGATTAAGCACCTTTAATGGTCATTTCAAAAGTTTTTTCCTTTTTTTTTGGACGATGGTTTTTTCAAAAGTTAAATGTTTGGAAATGAATATGAAACTTCATTTAAAATTTGGAATTCAAAACATCAGATTTTGAAGATTGAATCTTCTAGAGCTTAACTTTGTAAATCCACAAGCGAAATGGAGCAAGCTCCAAATCTTCATTAATGGTGAAAGGACGAAAGGGGGAGACGAAGAAGATGTAGTTGAATAATTTTTTTTTTAAAATGTTTATTTGATGGGTCTCATTCATTAATTGCTTCTATTTGCCATTTTAGTAACATTATTAACAGACTTAACCAAGATATGAATAGTGTTCTCAAAAAGCTTGTATAGGTATTAAATTGATTTTTTTAAAGTTTAGGCAGTTAATTGCTCTTTTTTGCAAAATTCAGGTAGTAAACAGGTCATTAACCTTTTAATGTGTATCTATTACTTATAAATATGCATGATATGTGCTATCCATTAAGGATAATGAAAAAAATGATACCTAAACTTTAGCAGAATGTTCAATTAGATACCTGAAGTTTTATTTTGAATAATTTGGCACATGAACAAAGTTTTTTGCGGATTTTTTTCATACCTGAAGTTTGGTTTTGACAAATTTGGTACCTAAATAAAGTTTTTGTAGACCTTTTTCTTATGTGAAGTTTGGTTTTGATAAATTTGATACCTAAATAAAGTTTTTTTAGACTTTTTTCATACCTAATTGAACTTGCTTTAGGTATGAAAAAGGTTTGTGAAATTTTTTTTATGTATCAAATTGATCAAAACCAAATTTCAGGTACCTAATGGAACTTTTTTGTAGAAGTTTAGGTACCATTTTTTACATTATTCCTTATCTAATACATATTATTAAGACTTTTCATCATATTTTTATCGATCTTAAAGCATTTTTATTAATTTTTTTAATTGAAGAGTGTTAGATTATAGTTCCAATCAATATGAGTCTATAATCAAGGAAATCTTAAGTATAGTGCATACACTTAAAAGAAGGCTTACAAAATAAGGAGATCTATGCAAAACAAAGGAGTTCTGATCCTGTAGGTGGCATTAGAGGAACAAAGGCCACTGGCCTTGAATGAATATAACTGGACTTGAAATTGGAAATTCTTGCCAAGAGCTTAGATCAGTGGAAGCCGGCATCAAAGCCGCCTCCCAAGGAGGGTACGCCACTGTCATACGGATAAGCTTTGATACAACGACATTTTAACACCACCTTTACCCCGCTAGCCTTCATTTTAATTGTGCTAGCCCATGTACAATTTGTGCTTTCCCTTTGCATGTCATATAAATTGTAATATATGAATAATTAATCTATAATGAAGGGTCAAGTTGTAATATAATGTTGTTTTGGAGGGTATTTTTATCCTTAAACAGACGGATTTGGACTCTAAGAAGTTGTTCGCGAAAAACAAGAAGGGGAAGACTTAGGCTGGCTATAGGCTGCTAGCTTTGACATGCAAGGCCGCCTGCTTTTATGGGAACACTATTGGCTCTATGCTAGTTATGAAGCTTTCGGATATTTGTAAGAAAATTTGTAAAAGATGGCAGCATATAAGGAAAGTTGGACTAAGGCCGTCGGCATGTGTATCAAGGCTGTCGGTATTCACGATGAAAGTCATTGGCTTTTTGCCAGCTTATGTGGAGAAATTTTACTTCTTCGAATCTAAGCCAACCTTGAGCCGCCAGCTTGGTTCTAGCTTATATTTCCACGAAATAGAATATCTTTTCTTTGTGTTAGGGTTTCCTAATTTCTATATATATCCCCTAGGTCTTTAGTTCTCTCCTCACATTTCTTCATAAGGAAATTCTAAGTAAGGATTCCTCTTAAATCTCTTTTGGGTTGGTTTTGATTAGATCTTGATTTCTAAATGTTGTTTCAATTGATTTGTGTGAAATCAAGTGATTGGAGACAAAACCCTAGGTGTTGCTGGAGATGTGATTTCTTGGTGATTAAGGAGGATTGGAAATCTCATCCTAGGTAAGGTATAAATTTATCTTATCCTTGTGGTACTAAAGAAATAGCCTTTTCTTATTTGTTGTTTATATTCTAGAGATTTGGTGGATTTTGAAGAAAACTCTAAGTTATTTTTGAGAAGTTCTCTTTTTGTGATTAAGAAGAAGGTATGATCTAGGATAGATGTTGCTTCTAAGAGATTAGAGTTTATTTTATCTTAAGATTCGGTTATGTATATGGTTGTGTTGAGATGGTTTTGTTTATGTGATCAGGAATCTTGGTGAAATTAGGGTTTCTAACCTTTTAAAAGGTTTTATTGGTGAAATTGGAGTTTTAAAAGCAAATCCAGGTACGATAATACCATGTTTGTTGTTTGTGCTTGTAGGATTAGATTTGTAAAACTTGACTTAATTCTATTAGACTTTAATTGAATTAAGTGTTGCTTGTGATTGGCTGCGGTTAATGAAGATCACAAAGAGGGTGATACTAATGCTAGCAACTTGATGATCCTTGTGTGACATTGTCTTGAGTGGAGTTGCACTTGGAGATGATTTTGGTAGTTTAGGAGTTGTATGAGTACAGCACCCCGGGTGTGTGGGAGATTCCCAACAACATATTTGTATGTAATTGCCTATTTTCTATACTGGATGTTTTAGGGAGTCATGAGATACTATGGGTTTTGAACTAGTGTACAATAGTTCTGAAATATGTTGGTTGCAGGCTAATTAAAGATAACAAATTTATGATTGTTACATTTGTTATTAAGTCGCATGTGACATTTGTTGTTGCTTGTTCATATGCATGTGGTTTCGATTTGACGTACTGGGCATTTTTAACTCAATCCTTATTCTTTTTCAAGTATAGGTGAAGATTTAATTATGTATGATCTAACGAGTCATGATGAATTCATGGACTACGGGGAAAGCAATAGTGGATTTGACCATCCTATTGATAATTAGATTGGTTAGATTAGAGATAGTGATTTGAGAAGAAAATACCATATTTTGATTAGTTTTCTTTGAGACTTTTTATATTTTAAGGATGTTCTTATTATGTTAAAGTTTGGATTTTTAGTTCATGATATAGTTGAATTGAGAAAGTTTTATTTCTTTATAGTATAAAAGTTTTTAAAGTAACATTATTGTGAGGAACAAATGATACATGGTATTTATATTTGTGGATTATAGTGACCTATAGCCTTAGCAGGTCTATCTTTGGTAAGGACACATGGCGGGCTAATAACGCCTTTACGTTAGGGCATTACATAAATACTCCTTATTTGGTCTTAGGGTGATGTGGTGGCTATTCTTAAATCCTAGAGGGAGTCTAGAGAGAGAGGCCTATTGTTGTTGAAATCTACCATTGTGGTAAGGATTTGAGTGATCCACTAGTGTTATCTAGTTAAAAAAAAAAACTTTTCCATCCCATTATTGTTGATAGTGGAAGAGATTTGCGTTACGGTTGTCATGCTCCAAAGTCTACTCTAGACGTGATAGCCTGCCATACTTAATATTAAAACTTAGGAATGACTACCTTAGTCATGTAAAAGCTTCGATACTGGGTGTAAGACATACTTTCACAACCATAGAGGACCACTCTTTGAAACAAGTAGTTTTAGAAGTTATAGAAATGGTATTCAAGAGTGAAAATCATAACATCATGACTTAATTCAAAATATTAGGAGTCTTACATAATCAAAGGGGGAATACCCCCATGAAAATATACACTTAAGCCCCATAGTCTAATTTTCAAAATAAATTATAAAGGAGTTTTCCTTAGAAGTCTAAGTCTACTTCTAGGCCATAATTTCTTTCAAAAGCTCTTGGATGTCAAAAGTTTATACCTTTGAAAAGTATCCCTTGGGCTTCAACCACAAAAATGAGAAGTACAAAAGATATCTAAGGGGGTGTAAGCTTACTTGCTTAGTGAGAAATATTCCCATAACAATGTACTTGTACAACAAAGTTCAAACAAGTTAGGTATACAAGCATATGTAATACAATAAAAACATGGGCAAACAATACACATGATTAATTGGAAATCATATGTTGAATGGATTTGCGGCCTCTATTTAAGGTTAGGTGTTATGGGCCTATACGACCAAAGTTCATATAAATTTTTGTAGTTCTTTTAGGCTACTACTAGCCTTTAAAATGTAGTTCATATGGGCTCTTATGCACCAAAATATTAAAATAGATTTTCAAGCCCCTGCGTACCTCACTACTATGCTCTCTTCTTACCAAGGGTATAGTAATGAATGCAATATGACTCACTTCATGATGTGCTTATATTCATTTAGTTAGGCTCTTTAAGCATGACATTAAATATTGTAGAGGCAATCATGAAATTTGTAAACACTCCAATATAGTGTTAAAACAACAATTTGTATATTAACAATTCAAGCCTCGATATACTTATGTATAATTTCAACCAATATTATAAGGCACATGCACTTCTAATTTTATCTTTTCCTATTCTAGTGCCACTATACTGCAAGCAAATGCGTAAATTTGAAATTCAGGAAATAAACTCACTCAGCCATAATGCGGGTAATCCACTAATCGTAGTAGTCTTAGAGATTGGGAACTTGTCTATCCTTGTCATCTAAACAAAAGAAATACCCATAATGGGTATTTCGTGGAAGTTCTGCTTAAACTTTCTAATTCTATTTCATCATTTTTGTCGAAAATTGGATTAGGAGAAATTTTAATTTAAAATGCTCATAACTTGCTCATTTTAACTTGGAATTTCTCATATTAGATATTGTTTTCTACCTAATCGAAAAGATTTATCGAATTGTAAGATTATTTTTAACATTTATAGCCACCTGGGTTCCAAAACAAGTCGGTATAGTTTAGCACTAAAATTCCAACCCCCAATTGTAATTTTTCTAAGTTCTACATCATCCAAAAATTGTATAGCAAGCACATAGATGTGTGTGTATATATATATATATATATATAGTTGAAAAATTCTTAATATAGATTTATACTTATATTATATACATGATTTGAGTGATGTTGCATCAACTATGTTTTTTCATAAAACAATTTATTTTAGAAGTTGGAAAAATGAAGTTTTTAAATTTTTTTTTTAAGTTGTTGGAAAAAACTAAAATTTAAGTTTGTTGCAATTGAGTGTCTATTCATTATAACTATAATTTTTTTATCTTAATTCCATAATTGTAAATTTTTTTCTCAAAAACTTGATTCTTTAAGTTGTTTACCAATTTTAACTTCTAAGTGGATTCTTAGCTAGTGGGTTGACTTTTTTTGTAGTTAGCTTGGAAAAATTGTTTTGTTCTTATTATTTATTAAAGTATTGGCAAGATCCATATAAGTGAGTTTTTAAGAAAAATATGCATAGCAAAGAATTATCAATATTAAAATTTAAAATAAGTTACTTTAATATATTGGAAAGAATATAGTTGAACCATTATCTTAAGTTTTAATGAAAATCTCTCCTAAGTGTTTGAAAAATCATTTTTCTTGAGAGTTTAGGTCTATTTATTTTTAGATATTTTCTTTTATATATAGAAGACCATGTCTCTTATTATCATTTTGAAGCTTTTGTTAAGGCAACAACATCATCCTATGATCATGCATGAATATGAAATTGTAGCTATGTTATAAAAATAACTCATGTAGAAAATAAAAGACATAGAGAATCGAATAAGTATATATATGTAAGAATAAAAATATGGAAGTCTAAGCTTGTATCAAGGCTTCCTAGAACTTAGAAATGGACAAGTTTCATAAAAGGAAAAGAAAACCATAAGAAAGCTTAAGGAAAAGAAAAAAGAAGAAAATTGTGGAAGTCTTAGATTTTTATTCAAGTCTTCTTGAGACTTAGAATTAAACAAGTCCCATAAAGAAAATAATAAGAAAAACATGAGAATCTTAGATTCATGTCAAAGCTCCTCGAGACATCGATTGTGGACAAGTCTGAAAACATTTTAACTTGATGAGAACAAGTCTAAGACTAGAATGACCAGTCTTGTTTATTTGCATGAAATAAATAAATGAGCAAAAAACTAAGTGCATAAATAAAATGTTAGATTAGTGAGCTTTAGGCTCTAAGAATATATATATATATATATAGATATACACGCACACACATCCTTGTACTTAATAATATATAGAAGTTAGGTTAGGAACAAAAATATAACAATAACATAATAACATTTATAAATGAACATGTTGTTGAACAAGACATGAACAAAATGCTTAGGGGGGTTTGGAAATCAAAACACACACAGTGTTCATATTATATTAACATAAGGAAAGAGAGTGTTTAATGTTTTACCTAAACTTGGAGATGAGTTGTGGAGGCTGGATGAAAAAAAAATTTGTGAAAATTTTTTGGGAATGGGATTAAGGGGCTCACGACAATGTAGAGAGGAGAATAGAGGATTTGTGGAGTGAATTTGATAGAGTTTTGTTATGGTTTAGAAAGTATGTGTAAAGAATGAAAGAGGGATTGAGTATTTATAGAGTTTTAGAGTGAAAATTAGAGTGAATTAGATTAAATGAAAATGAAAATGAAATAAAAATAGGTGGAGAGAAGTAAGAGGGGCATTGGCCATGAGGGTAAGGGAGAGAGAGAAAATTGATTAATTTTGTATTTTTTGTAATGAAAAGTAAGTATTGTGTAAGTTAAGTTATGTATAAAGTAGTATTAGAAAAGAAAATCGTAAAAAAAAAAAAAAAGTGTGTGTGAGATTGTAAGAGTATGTAGTAAGAAAAAGTAGAAACAATGAAATAGTAATGATAGTAGTGAATAGTAACTTGAATAGTATACAAGACAAATTAATACCGGTAGTAAAGAAAATATATGTAAAAAGACTATATTTGATATTTTTAGATGCAAAAAAATTTTGAAATTGATATTTTATGAATCCTCATATTATTACGAGTCTAAGTGTGTTATCGAATGATTTTCACCATTTCACATGCCAGGATCCTATTTTCGAAAACTGAACCTGTTAGGATCTGAAACGAACAAATTTTCGACGAATTTGATCTTTTTAGGTTATAGAATATTGTTTTCAATTATAATCAAAGATTAACTCATTCATATTGTTTTAGGGTTTCATGCACGGGATTACCGAATCTAGACTCATTAGGGTTTGTTATTAACTTTGTCATGCCCCAAAAGGTACTCTATGTAAACCCCCAATTTTTTTTCGAGAATGGTTTTGGAATACCAAATCGAAACCCTAAAGACTGATCCAAGTTGAAATCGAACCTTAAACAATTTCGATCATGAGATTTCATAAGAGAAGATTCATTAATCATTCGGCACAAAATCCGATCATGAGAGAGTCCATCTAGCCGATCCCTGAGGTAAACCTCTTAATTTCTAGGATAAAATTGGATTAAATCCTAACCCTATTCAAATCGGGTTTCAAAAGTCAACAAAAATCAAGACAATCAAGCAATTTCAACTCGGCAATCCTGCACTCTCAAGCCCTAGAAAACGAAATTGAGTTAATGGCTTATAAAAGTTCGTAATAACATAGGGTAGTATAAAAATATCAGATTCGCAAATTTCAAGTATCCTTCGAACTCAAACAGGATCAGTTCTTGAAAAACGTGTCATGGAGTTCAAAACAATAAAAATATTCCAATAACACCAAAAGACTCGTAATTAAACAAGGATTTCAAAAATATCAGTTTTAGAATTTTTTGGTAACTAAAAATATAAGATATAACTCATTTACTCGTATTTTTATTACTACCTATATTTTATATGTCTAGTCTACTATTCATAGTACTATTTCTACTATTCATTACTATTTCATTATCTCTACTTTTTCTTTCACTTATTTCTTACTACCCATACACCTATTTTTTTTACACTTCTACATTTCCAATACAACTTTATTCACATCAAACCTTACACATTATTACTTTTCTTTACAAAAATTACAAAACAAATAAATTATCCTCTCTCTCCTCCCTCTAAAACCATCGGCCATCTCTCTCTCTTTCTCTATATTATTTCTTTTTTAATTATTTTATTTCATCTAATTTTCACTTCAAAAATTCTATAAATACCCCATTCCTCCTTCATTCTTTCACACATCCATTTTATATAACAAAAATCTACTAAAATTGTAAGCCCCCGAATTTTTCAAGAATGGTTTTAGAATACCGAATCGAAACCCTAAAGTCTGACCCAAGTTGAAACCGAACTTTAATCAATTTCAATCAAGGGATTTTATAAGGGAAGATTCATTAATCATTCAACACAAAATCCAAGCATGAGAAAGTCCATCTAGCCGATCGCTGAAGAAAACCCTCAAATTCTACGGTAAAGTTGGATTAAACCCTAACCTTAGTCAAATGGAGTTTCAAAAGTCAACAAAGATCAAAATAATCAAACAATTTCAACTCCGACAATCCCGCGTTCTCAAAACCTAGAAAATGAAATTGAGTTAATGGCTTATAATAATTCGTAATAATATAGGGTAATACAAAAATATCAGATTCGTGAATTTCGAGTGTCCTTCGGACTCAAACGGGATCAGTTTTAGAAAAGCGTGTCCCGAAGCTCGAAATAATAAAAATATTCCAATAACACCAAAAGACTCGTAATTAAACAAGGATTTCAAAAATATCAGTTTTAGATTTTTTCGGTAACTAAAAATAAGAAATATAGCTCGTTTACGCATATTTTTATTACTATCAATATTTATATGTCTAGTCTACTATTCATAGTAATATTCCTACTATTCATTACTATTTCACTATCTCTACTTTTTTCTTACAGCTATTTCTTACTCCCTACATACCTATTTTATTACTTTTTACATTTCAAATACAACTTTATTCATATAAAACCTCACACATTATTTCTTTTCTTTACAAAAATTGCAAAACAAACAAAATATCCTCTCTCTCTCTTCCTTATTTGCGCCGGCTTCCCTCTCTCTTTCTCTATATTATTTCTTTTTCAATTTATTTTTTTGCATCACAAATTCACTCCAACAATTCTATAAATACCCCCTTCCTCCTTCATTTTTTCACACATTCATTTTATATAACAAAACTCTATCCAAATTCCCTCTCAAAACCTCTCTTAAACAAATCTCTCTCAAAATACTCTCTACCAT
This sequence comes from Combretum micranthum, assembly GCA_024138025.1. NCBI lineage: Eukaryota > Viridiplantae > Streptophyta > Magnoliopsida > Myrtales > Combretaceae > Combretum > Combretum micranthum. Next base: position 1,012,829 of record JAMXBD010000190.1, on the reverse strand, counting down.
TCCCTACAACTTCAAGAAGAAAATAACAAATACACTACCCATTCATCTCTTTTCAAATCCTCCATTAAACCTTAGGTGAAAAATCCTAACTATATTCTTTATCATGTTCATACAACTTAGTATGAGCTTAGTGTATGTTTCTTAGACTCATATGAGTTAAAGAAGCAACAATATGTTCATGTTTTGTTTTTGTTTATGTTCATATTTTACATTATGTATTATGTTGTTGTTATTATTATTATTATTTTTGCTCTAATCTAACTTCTATATAGTATTATGTATATTATGTATATATATTTCTTTAGAGCATATAAGCTCATTTGTTATTTATTTATTTTCATGTCTTGCATTTTATTTATTTACTTGTTTTATGCAATTTATTAAGACTAGTCTTTCTAGTCATAGACTTGTCCATATCAAGTCAAAACGATTTTCTTTTCTTTTCTTTTCTTTTCTTTTAGGACTAGTCTATTCTTAGTCCCGAGTTGCCTTGATGAAGCTAAGGCTCCCAATACATGACCGTGGATACCTTGATGAAGCTTAGGTTCCCAATGCTTGACTATTTTATTATGTTTATTTACTTACAAGTATTTCTTTCTATCTTATTATGTATTATCTTTACTTTCACATTGCTACATGATCATATTCATGCATGATTAGAATGTTGTTGTCTTAAATAAAAATAAAAAATGGGTTCTTTCTAAATAAAGAAAAATAAGCTAGATTTCTTAACAAAAGGAATTTTCAACAAAAAGGATCTAAGTTTTCTTTTTAATAAGCTCTTTTCAAAGGATAAGCTAATCATAAATTCTAGAAGAAGTAGTAATATAGATTTCTTCAAAATAATAAAAGGAAATCATTCCTTTTATTAATCAAAACTAAATACTCCATAAAGATAGAATTTTTAGTCTTGAACTTAAAACTTTAACTCAATCATATTTTTTATAAGACTTAAATAGGTTCATTATAGTCTTTGAAAATCACAAACTAAGGAAGCCTCTTCAAAACTTAATTTTTATATGTTGTTATTCTCTTTTCAAAATTAAAATGAAATTTGTGCTAATTTCTAATGTTAACAATTCTTTATTAAGAAAGCCTTTCTTATAAACTTGTCTAAGGGAATTATTCTACAATTTAACAAATATTAAGAATAAAAGAAGTTTTTTAAATCAAGATAAAAATCATCTCACTATTTTGAAAACCGACTTAAAAAAATAACATTTGCCAAGAAAGTAAAGTTTTAAAGGTACACCTAATTTCTAAAGAAGAAAAAGGATATAAAAATGAGAGGAAAACATACATTTATCACAACTTCAAATATTTGATCACACCAAAAACTTAAGGAATATTTTGAAAAGCTTATTTTTTAATCACTAGAAATAAAGTTAATAGATAACTTAAAGAACCAAATTTTTGAAAAATTAATTTACTTTTGAAAAGATAGGAAATGGAATTATAGTGGGAAAAACACTCACTCATAACAACTAAAATATATTTTAGTTTTCATTCTAATAATTCAAAAAGGAGAAATTTTCAAAAGTTTTATCTTCTAAAACCCTTAAAGACAAATTGTTTATGAAATATCAATATTGAGACAACACTACAAAAATCAAGCAATATGAGTATAAATATATGTTCAAAGGATTTTTCCACAATATATATATATATATATATATCCATATATTTTGCTTAAGGATTTTTGAGTAAAAGAGAAGTTTGGAAAAATCACAGTTTGTGAACTATAAATTCGTAACTATTCTGTACCGTAGTATTTTCCAACCCAAATGGCTTTTTATGACAAAAACAACTGTAGAAATGGATAGATCTTTTCGAGTAGGTAGAAAACGGTATATTATTTGCGCGATTCCGAGTTAAAATGACTAAGTTATGGCCATTTTAAGTTGGAATTACCTTCTATACGAATTTTAATGATCTTATGGCATACTTGTTGATAAGTACTATAGAATCAATAAGAAATACTCATTATGGGTATTCTTCTTGATTAGGTGATCCCAAGGAGCAGTATTCATACCCGGAGGATTATTTTGATTAGTGGATTTACCGATCGACTCATCCGTAAGAAAGATAGATCCTCATGGCTAAGTAAGTTTATTTCCTACCTTTTATGTACTTGGTTGTGCTTGTAGCTAGAGGCACTAGAATTAAGAAAAGATAAAAATGAATTATGTATGATAATATTGGTTGAAAGAATGCTAAGCATACCGAGACATGAATCGTTGTTAATTAACTTATGTTTTACTATTATTATGATAGAGTGTGTGCGAATTTTGTGATCACCTTTAAATTACTCTAATCATATATTATGAGTTATATTAATATGATTCATGCATATCACGTAGTTAGTTTCATCACATGAGCTACTATACTCAATGGGACAAGAGTATAGTAGCCAGGTTTGTAGGAGCCATAAATCTGTGAGATGGGCGATTATGAATCAAAAAGAACTATTTCAAGATGGGCAAGTAGGCGCCTGAAATAAACTACATAAGTTAGATTTTAAGATGGGTTTTAAATATCCTGAAACACCTAAACCTAAATGGAGGGGTAAATTCATTCAAACATATGATTTCCGGTAGATCATATGTATTGCTTGATCACTTACTTGATGCATTCATATGTTTGTTTAATAATTTGTTTGAAATTATTTATACAAGTACGTTGATTCAGGAATATTCTCACTAAGCTAGTTATACTTATACTCCGATAGACCATTGTTGTAATAGTACTATATCTTTTATGCCCGAAGACTTCATATACTCGAGTGGGATTATGTTTTGGAAAAGCGTCTGGAAATCTTTTGAAGATCTTAGGTTAAATATCATTTAACATCTTTTGGTGTTAGTATTGTTTTTCCTTGTGTGAAAGACTAAGAATATATTATGATTATTGGAGATTTATAGGGGAAAAGGCCCTAAGATAATGTAAGGATTATATTCTTATAATGTTGAAATGAGATGGTTATCTAGAATTCTTGTATGCTGTATTTACTATCTTGAACCATACATCCCACCGGTGTCTCTTATTTTTGTGTTAGACGCCTTACATATGGTGTTGAAACCTTCGCATGACTTTGGGGAGTCATTCTTAAGTTTTAACACCGTATGTGGCGGATTACCATTAAACCTTAGGTAAAAAAATCCTACCTGTATTCTTTATCATGTTCATACAACTTAGCATGAGCTTAGTGTATATTTCTAAGACTCATAAGAGTTAAAGAAGCAACAATATGTTCATGTTTTGTTTTTGTTCATGTTCATATTTTACATTATGTTATTATGATATTGTTATCATTGCTATTTTTTTTGCTGTAATCTAACTTCTATCTAGTATTATGTATATTATGTATATATATTTTTTTAGAGCATATAAGCTCACTTGTTATTTATTTATTTTCATGCTTTGCAATTTATTTATTTACTTGTTTTATGCAAATTATTAAGACTAGTCTTTCTAGTCTTAGACTTGTCCATATCAAGTTAAAACGATTTTCTTTATTTTCTTTTCTCTCTTTTTAGGACTAGTTTATTCTTAGTCCTAGGTTGTCTTGATGAAGCTAAGGCTCCCAATACATGATCGCGATACCTTGATGAAGCTTAGGTTCCCAATGCTTGACTATATTATTATTACGTTTATTTGCTTATGAGTATTTCTTTCTATCTTATTATGTATTATTCTTACTTTTTCATTGCTACATAATCATATTCATGCATGATTATAATGTCGTTGTCTTACGTAAAAATAGAAATGGGTTCTTTTTTAAACAAGGAAAAGTGAACTACATTTCTCAATAAAGGAGTTTTCAACAAGAAGTTTAAATATTGTTTTTAATAAATTCTTTTCAAAATCTTAGACAAATTGATCATAAGTTTTTAAGTAATAGTGCCCAAGATTTCTTCAAATGAAAGGAACTCATTTCTTTTATAAATCAAAACTAAATACTCCATAAAGATAGAATTTTTAATATTGATCTTAAGATTTTGACTCAACCATATCTTTTATAAAACGTAAATAGGTTCATTATAAAGTTCGAAAATCACATATTAAGAAAGTCTCTTCAAAACTTAATTTTTTATATGTTATTATTCTCTTTTCAAAAATTAAAATGAAATTTTGCTTAGAGCTAATATTGACAAATGTTTATTAAGAAAGCTTTTCTTATAAACTTGTCTAAAAAGAATTATTCTGCCACTTGATAAATATTAAGGATAAAACAAGTTTTTCAAATCAAGGTAAAATCAACTTGCTATCTTAGAAACCAACTTAGAAAAATAAAATTTGCCAAGCAAGTAATGTTCAAAAAGATAAACTTATTTTCTAAAGAAGAAAAAGGATATAAAATGAGAGGAAAACATACATTTAACACAACTTCAAATATTTAACCATGCTAAAAGCTTAAGGAATATTTTGAAAAGCTCATTTTTCAATCACTAGAAATAAAGTTAGTAGATAACTTAAAGAACCAAATTTTTCGAAATTAATTTTCTTTTGAAAAGATAGGAAATGAAATTCTAATAGGAAAACACTCACTCATGACAACTCAAATATATTTTAGTTTTCCTTCTAACAAATCAAAAAGGAGAAATTTTCAAAAGTTTTATCTTTTAAAACCTGTGAAGACATTGTTTATGAAATATCAATATTGAGACAACACTATAAAAAATCATGCATACAATATGAGTGTATATATATGTTCAAAGGATTTTTCCACTATATATATATATATATATATATATCTATATATTTTGCTTAAAGATTTTGAGTAAAGTGAAGTTTGGAAAAATCATATTTTGTGAACTATAAATTCGTAACTATTATGTACCGTAGTATTTTCCAAATCGAATGGATTTTTATGACAAAAATAACCTTAGAAATGGATAGATCCTCTCAATTCGGTAGAAAAATGTATATTATATGCACAATTCTGAGTTAAAATGACCAAGTTATGGTCATTTTAAGTTGGAATTATCCTCTATACGAATCTTAATGATCTTATGACATAGTTTTTGATAAGTACCATATAATTAACAAGAAATACTCATTATGAGTATTCTTCTTGATTAGGTGATCCTAAGGAGGAGTATTCATATTCGAAGAATTATTTTGATTAGTGGAATTATTGATCGACTTTTCTATAAGAAAGAAGTGTCCTTATGGCCAAGTGAGTTTATTTCCTACCTTTTACGTACTTGGTTATGCTAGTAGCTAGAGGCATTAGAAGTAGGAAAAGATGAAAATGAATTATGTATGATAATATTGGTTGAAAGAATGCTAAGCACATCGAGACATGAATCGTTGTTATTTAAGTTGTGTTTTACTATTATTATGTCGGAGTGTGTGCAAATTTTGTGATTACCTTTAAATGACTTTAATCATATATTATGAGTTGTATTAATTGATTCATGCATATTACGTAGTTAGTTTCATTTCATGAGCTACGGTACTCAATGGGACAAGAGTATAGTAGCTGGGTTTGCAGGAGCCATAAATCTGCATGATAGGCAATTAGAAGCCTGAAAGAACTATTTCAAGATGGGCGAGTAGGTGCCTAAAATAAACTACATAAGTTGGCTTTTTAAAGATGGGTTTTAAAGAGCCTGAAACACCTAACCCTGAATGGAGGAGTAAATCCATTCAAATATATGATTTCTGGTAGATCATATGTATTGTTTGTTCATTTGCTTGATACATTCATATGCTTGTTTAATAACTTATTTGAAATTATTGATATGAGTACGTTAATTCAGTAAAAATCTCACTAAGCTAGTTATGCTTATACTCTAATAGACTTTTGATGTAAAAGGGCTATATCTTTTATACCCGATGACTTTATATACTTGAGTGGGATTATGTTTTGGAAAAATTCTGGAAATCCTTTGCAGATCTTAGGCATAATATCCTTAATATCTTTTGGTGTTAGTATTGTTTTCTTGTGTGAAAGATTAAGTTGATATTATGATTGTTTGGAGATTTATAAGGGAAAAACCCTTAAGATGATGCAAGGATTATATTCTTATAATATTGAAATTAGATGGCTATCTGGATTTCTTATATACTAAATTTATTATCTCGAACTATACATCCCACCGGTGTCTCATATTGTCGTGATAGACGGCTTACATATGGTGTTGAAACTTTCACTTGACTTTGGGAAGTCATTCTTAAGTTTCAATACCGTATGTGGCGAACTGCCACGTTTAGGGTACCCTCTAGGGCGTGACAGTTTAAGTGGTGTCAGAGCATCAAGATCAGGGAAGAAAACCATAAGTTTAGGAATGGAAGTCTTAGAGGCATGATAAGCTTAGGAATAAATCATGAGAGTGATAGGAAGATTCTTATGAGTTGTAAGTATCCAAATGGAAGATCGGGTGAGAAAAGACAAATAGACTTTTCTGTCGTAAGATAGAGGAACCATCGTTGGAGTGAGGGAAAAACCTAAGAATCCTATGAGAGCATCCTGTCTAATAAGACAAAGACAATTCAGGAAGTCCTAAAGCCGTAGCAAGTGGGATATTATGGTACCGAGTGGGAAAGGTCGCATCTTTTACGATTTCACTAAAAACATAAGTGTAGAACTAGTTTTTGTCTTTGAATGAGAAAATATCACCTTTGTAGGAAATAAAAAATTTCCTACTTTTTGGATAAAGAAACTAATAAAAGACTATATGATTTAGTTTTATTGCAAGTACGTTCGTCAATGTGCCCAAAAGACGAGGATCCCGTATCCATTGCCAAAAGATGAAGCAAGAGCTTTAAGAAGAGAAGTCGGAACCAAGCACGAGTTCGTAAGCACAAGAGGAGGATGTCTAGACAAGGAGAAAGCATCGCAATTACCCGAAGCATAGCACCTTAGTTGACTAAATAAGATTTAATTAAAGTAAGTAGTTAAGAGTTTTGAAGATAACCAGTGAATTGAAGAATCCCTTAGAAATTCCTTGTATCGTTTTATAATATCCTTGCTATGTCTTTTTCCTCTAATAAAATTCTTAAAAGATGTTCTATGTTGTGGTTTTATGAAATTCAATTTTGGAACTCTTGATTTGCTTACCAACTTTTTGTTGAGTGTTCGTTATATGGTTTTATTTCTATGAATTTGATTTTCAATTATAAATTTCTAATCTTTCATGTTTAAGTTTTCTATGTTTCTATTGAACAAAAATTTTCTTTTATGGTTATTTGAATTTTATTTACTATGCTTTTGATTCTGTGAATTTCTATATTTTGATAATTATGGTTGATCTAGATTTCCAAGATTTCCATCATATATCGCGATAAAACTTAATAAGTTGAGATAAAAGAATGAACTTACGTAATTAAAATAATTAATTACGTAATTAAAATATCCCCACACTTAAGCCTTGCTTGTCCTCAAGCAAGAAGCTGATATAAACTTAGAAAACATAAAAATCATTTGGTGCTAAAATTGAAAACATTGAAAGTTAGTGACTATTAGCAAAGAATTCTCATGATTCTATCAACAAATTAAGATATCAAGGCTAATCCTAGTAGATCAATCTTTACCCTCACCAATTAAGTAAGCTTCCAAGAGAAAAGTGAACACATGATCATGTTAATAAGGGAAACTTAGTTGCTTATTATGCTTATGCACATGAACATTATTGACAATTTATATTTCCTTAATGAAAGCATGCACATCCATCTATCCCCTGAATTTCTCTCCTTTAAAGTTTACTTCTATTCTTTTTTTTTTTTCAAGTGCAGCATTTTAAGAATCTCACAACCCATGTAGCGAACTTTCAGTCGATAATCCCAAGTTCGTCACTCAGGTTAACAGACGTTATTCCCTTAAAAAGGGCGTCCCTCGGACTTAATTGTTCGAGTTATAAGACTCACTGAACACTTTTTTTTTTTTTCAACACTTTGATTGATAAGTGACATCCTTGGTCGATCGATCCCAGGCCGGACGACCTTAGGTGATCAGGTTTTAAAGGACCCCTTCGAACCTCAACCACTTTTCAATACCTCTCTATTTATTTATTTATTTTTATTTTTATTTATTATTTTTTTTCAAAGAAATAAAACCACAAAGGAGAGAGCATCAAGTGATTAATTTCATTTGAACTTTTAACACTAAGGATTTTTTTTTTATGTCAATTACTTTTCTTTTTTTTTTTTCATTATATAAGAGCAACTAAACTCCCTACTCATAATCATATGCCACTCTAAACTTAGATTCCTAGTTTAATTAGCAAGTAAGACATGTCCACTAAGAGTTAACCCTATTATCTCAATTTATCATTAAGAAAATTCATGAAAAACATGCAAGTCACTAATTTCAACATTAATAAAACTTATTTACCAGCACCATATATATATATATATATACATATTTTCAATCAACAACTTAAATTAGGGAATATTTGAATCAACAATTTAATCCAATTCATATCTACATATTTGATAGTCCTAATCATATTTATATATTCATTCAACAGACTTTAACATGCATATAATCATGATTCCTATCCCCACACCTATTGGAGACATTGTCCCCATATCTCAATTAATAATAAAATCAACAGGAAAGGAAATCATAACAAAAATTAAAGAACTTGACTTCCCTGGTAAATGAAGTTTGGATCTTGATCATAACTCTGTATTCCATTTAATTGATCATCATCAGGAACAATCACATGGGTGCACATACAGCAGTGATCATTTTTGGAAATGAACTAGTACGCCTCAGGGTCATGTGTGGAGACTTTTCCTACACTTCAACTTCTTGAATTCCCTACTTCATGAAATTGGCTTGACCCCCAACATTAATTCATAAAACAAGAATCCATTGCTCTTGATTAGTGTACCTGGAATCACCAAAACTTAACAAGATAGATCAATTCACATTAATGAATACAATAGTTCAAACCAAAGGATACAAACAAACACATATTAAGATGTACATATCACACAAGAGAACATCTAAATTTTTCTACATACAAAACAATAATATACAACATAGTATGGAATGACACAATGATAACAATGGAATAATAACAAAATAGCTAGATACACAAAATCTCATATTTTCTAATGTTGAAGCCATTTCCCGGCAACAGCACCAAAAACTTGATGGTTTTTTTTTCTTTCTAATTTAGAGCGACCGAGTTTTAAATTTATAAACCTATATTTCATTTTCCTAAACACGTCAAATCCAGGTGGTGATTTTTTTTTTCTCTCTAATTTAGAGCGACCGAGTTTTAAATTTATAAACCTATATTTCATTTTCCTAAACACGGTCAAATCCAGGCAAGTGCACCTATCGTTATGTAGTTTAGGATAAAGTATAGGGTCGTCTCCCACAAGGAACATTCTCAAGCACTAGTACTACTCTAATTTTCCTATGATCTAGCAAAATAATTAAAGAGTCGATTAAATGAATGATTATTATTCTAAATTTAAAATTACACTAGATTATACTAAGAACACAATACAAATACAAATAGAACACAACAAGTACAATAAGATTTTCTCATTTCCTTAACATGAATTTATACATATATTCTCTAATGATTACTACCTGCAAGAATCCATTGAGTATATGAATGTTCTTCTCAGAAGCATTCATTTCTAACAATTAGTGTGTCCATTGGAATCTCTTCCTAATTAACAGCCACTAGAAAGTTGCATGAAGATTTATTATTTCTGAATTCTTCAAACAAATGCAGAAAGTCTCACCATATCTTTATCACTATGAGCGACTCGCCTAGTAAATAAGATCTATTCTAAAGAACCATCTCTCGATGTATTCTAAAGAAATCTGGTCAAGAAAGTGTTGCGCCTTCACTACTTCTTGAGATAATTAATTCTATTTACTAGATCTAGTTAATTATTAGATGCAATAAACTTTAACGATCAAATTCAAGTTAAATCCATGAATAAATCCCATTCTCTACCCATACAGAATGACAGAAAAATAGATAAAGAATGATATTAACATATTTAGAAAAGATGAGAAGAATGAGTAGAGAAAAATACAAAACTCCTTCATTGGATTTGGATGTAGATCTGGAGTCATGTATACAACAAACGAACGACAAACATAATTACTAACAAACTCACCCTCTCCCTCCTATAAGGAGGGAGAGGTTTTATTACAATCTCAACACTCTCTCTTTTTTTTTTAGTTTTGGTACAAGTCTTTTTGAATAAAAATTCTGCATAATAATTATTCTCATGTATTCTAATCTATACCTATATATAATTCTCTTGATCTGCTCCTCTTGAATGGATATGGTGTTGTTTTCATTCATCACATTGTTTGGTGAAGAGGTACAACACTTAGATGAATGTATGTGTCTTGATCCCGAACCATTGCATCCATTGGTGAAAAGACACAACACTTAGATGAATGAGTGCATCTTTTCTACATGAACCATTGCATCCATTGGTGAAGAGACACAACACTTGGATGAATGAGTACATTGTCTTGCACGGGAAATCTTCCTCCAATTAATCAGTCTTTATGAAATTCTTCCAAAATCCCTTTAATTGTTTCCAATATGCTCTAATTTTACCTGAAATGAATATTTATCATACTTAAGTACCAATTCTACTATAAATTATCTCAATAAAGCTATAAATTGGACTTAATTAACCTTTAAGATCAAGGATAAATTACGACTATCAATAGTCGTACTTGAAGGGGACGAAACCATGAGCAACATTCTTCAAACCAACCAGTTGGGGAGGAAAATTAACCCGAAGTTCCTCCTCCAAATCCGTAAGCTATGCCACCACCGAATCCATCGGTTGACAACCAGGCCACTCTTGAATAGGTAGCACAATTGTTGAATATTCTTATGTAACGGTAGAATGCACACACGTCTGCTCCGACCCCAACCCAAAGCGAACATCAAGCATCTGTGGAAATGTCTACACCATAAAATGAGCAAACCCATACCGTGCCATTGCCACTACCGCCACCGCCAGGACTATACCACAACATTTTGCTAGAATTCATCAAGAGTAATGGATATTTTGATGGAGCCTTTAGCAAGCTTGATGAGACAGAAGATTGGCTTGCATAAATAGAAAGGTCATTCGGTGCGTATGAGTTGCCGCAACACCTAAATATAAGATATGGAACCAATATGCTTTGCCTAAACGCTCGTGTGTGGTGGGAATCCAAGAGTAGAGACTTGATGCATCCAATCACCTGGGAGATGTTTCGACATGAGTTTCTAGAGAATTACTTCCCAGGTAGCCTCCAAGTTCAGTTTAGCTCAAACTTCTTGTTTATTACGCAACAAGACAGAAAGATGGAACAATTTGAGACGGAGTTCAGTCAGCTACTCCAGTATGTACAGGACTTGTACAAGTATAGCGAGGAGCTAAAGAGGCAAGTATTTTTAATAGACTAGATAAGGAACTACGAATAAAGTTAGAAGAATTTGATATAAGGAATTTCTGAGAATTGGTAGAAAGAGCTCAATTATTGAGGGAGCAAAAAGGAGAAACACATATGCACCAAAAAGGAAGATCCATGTTATCGGAAAGAGATTTCATGAAGGACCAAGCTTTGGTCAACCATAAAAAAGGTTTAAGCCAAACAACAGTTTTGGAGAAAGTGTTAGTGGAAGAAGAGAAACACCAAGGAACATAATTTGTGGAAATGCTAGGGTACCCACTGCCCAAAAAGATGTCCTGAATTGCAAGATAAGTGTTATTTTTGTGGGGACCCCAACCACAAAGTGCCATAGTGCCCAAAGAAAGTATCCTCCGTTTGCTTCGTATGTAGACAAACCGGACACTTTGCTAAGAAATGCCCGCAAATGAGGAATGCTCCCCTTGGATTAACTGAGCCATCTAGAGGACCTACTCCAACAAGAATGAGGAATGGAAATGGAAGTGGAAGTCATGCTGGGAATTTTATGCATGGAATAAGGGTTTATAACTTGGAAGGTCAATGGAGACGTAGAGAGATGGATGATGGAGACATGGAGTTAGCTGCCCTTGAGGACGATGACAACTACGGCTAGAGCTGGACAAATGGGCTATGGCCCACGGGCCAGCTCGTTTAACCCACTTTAAAAATGGGTTAGGACCAGCTTTTTTTAGCCCGTTTAAAAGTGGGTTAATTTTACCCAACCCACTTAACCCGCTGGCCAAAGTGGGTTAGCCCGCAGGTTAAGTGGGTTGACCCACCAACCCACTTTTATAAAAATAAAATAAATAATTATAGGGTAAATATGTATTAATGAAGGTTATTCTTGAGATTTTTTATACTTGAGATTAAATTTATGTGTTAATTATAACAAAGAATGATAAATTGATGCACATGCACCATAAAATTTTATAAAATATATTATTATTGTTTTAAATGAAATATATTATCTAATAAGTTATTTTAGAAAACTTATTTTTATATAAAAAGTAATTAAAATAATAATGAAATTAATCATTAATATATATAACCTTATAAAACTCTCTTTTTTATTATATATATCTTATTTAATTAGTATAAATAAGTTAAATGGGTCAACTTGGCTCATTTAACTCACAAAATATGTAAGTGGGTTAAAAGGGTCAAAAAGTGGGCTGGCCCGTTTAACCCACGGGCTAAAGTGGGTTGGGTTAAGGTCAGGCAATTTTGGCCAGTTTTTAAAGTGGGCCAAAATTTTTTGGCCCGTTTAACCCACGGGCCAAAGTGGGCCAGGCCGGGTTGGCCCATTTAACCCACTTGCCCACCTCTAACTACGGCTATGACCCGACCAGAGGTTAGTGTTAACCCTCAATCAAGTGTTTTCTTTAGTTTCGTAAAAGTATATAGATCAATAGATGATAATTGGATGATTGAGTAAAACCCCTGAAAACAAAATAAAGAATCCCACATGGTAGTGACGATATGGAAAATTTTAAAAAGCTTGTCCCCTGGAAAAATCTAAGGATGCCTCCTCCCGACAAACCTTATAATATTGGAATTAAGAAAATATGAGATAGCCACAAGAAAGAGTTAATGAGAATACGACTGGCTACCAAAGTGAGAAAAGTAGAATTTATGGGACAAGGAAGGAAAGAAACGTCCGTAGATAGATCTATAAGTCTATGGAGACATGATTTGATTTCGATTGAGTTGGTAAAGAACGATGATGAGGACCTGGAAGCTAAGTTTAAGTAATGAAAGGAGTAAAAAGAGAGAAACGTGACTTAGACAACATCCCCATTGTCAACAAGTTTCCCTAAAGTTTTCCAAGATGAATTACCTAGATTGCCTTCCAAAGTAAGAGGTCGATTTTAAGAATTGACTTGGTAAGGAATGCTAAGCCTATGATTAAACACCATACCATATGACACCCATCGAGTTGAGAGAAAGTTAAGGAAGTAACTACAAGAGTTTTTGGCTAAGAAATGGATAGGCTAAGTGTCTCGCCTTGAGAAGCCTGGTACTCTTTATAAAGGAAATGAATGGATAAATGAATTTATACATAAACTATAGCAAGTTCAATAAAGTCAACATCAATAACAAGGTACTCGGATAACCCAAAAGCAAATAAGGAATTTCATAAATGAACAAAAGGAGAATGAATTTTTCAAGGACTAAAGCAACAAGCTATCCTCGCAACAATGGTAATGTTGCAAAGGTTAAAAAGAGTCTTAGACAATGCATGGGAACACATCGGGAAATGGTCTCGAATGTGTAATTGCTTACGCTGCTTGATAATTGAGATCAAATGGACAAATTTACTTGACAACATGGTATAATATTAATCATGGTAAAAGCTTGCTTTTAAATGGAGATGATATCTGAATAATCAAGGATAAGGAATTTATATTAGTCACCTGAACCTTGAGCACTTGTTCATGTTAAAGGATCTGAACACGTGATAGAAGAAATGGTTAAGAGTGTATAAAAGACCGCAATCCTGGTGTAAGCTTTTATGCGAATGAAAATAAATGCAGTAACCAATGCACTAAGCTGAAAGAAAGAAAAAGCCGAGGGCCAATGAGGAGTTGGACAGATTAGAAGTGACAAGATCTTGAGATTAAAGTTAGGAATCATAAGGATATTAAGAGCAAATTCCATTTGAGGAATATTAAACCCTTTGAAGAGCTCGGGGATGCATCATGAGCAAGATTACGAGCCAAGTTTTGAGGAAAAAACTTTCTTTGAAGGGGGTAGGTTGTAAACCCTCGAATTCTTTTAGAGAATGATTTTGGGATACCGAATCGAAACCCTAACCCAAGTTGAAACCGAACCTTAAACAATTTCGATCACAGGATTTCATAATAGAAGATTCATTAATCATTCGGCACAAAATCTGAGTATGAGAAAGTCCATCTAGCCGATCCCTGAGGTAAACTCCTCAATTTTTTAGGGTAAAGTTGGATCAAACCCTAACCATAGTCAAACCGGAGTTTCAAAAGTCAACAAAGATCAAGACAATCAAGCAATTTCAACTCCGGCAATCCCGTGCTCTCAAATCCTAGAAAATAAAATTGAGTTAAATGCTTATAAAAGTTTGTAATAACATAGGTTAGTATAAAAATATCAGATTCGCAAATTTCAAGTGTCCTTTGGACTCAAATGGGATCCGTTCTCGAAAAAGTGTTCGGGAGCTTGGAATAATAAAAATATTCCAATAATTCCAAAAGACTCGTAATTAAACAAGGGTTTCAAAAATATCAGTTTTAGAATTTTTCGGTAACTAAAAATATCATATATAGTTCGTTTAAGCGTATTCTTATTACTACTGGTATTTTATATGTTTAGTCCACTATTCATAGTACTATTTCTACTATCATTACTATTTCACTATCTCTACTTTTTCTTACATCTATTTCTTACTACCTATACACCTATTTTTTATACTTTTACATTTCCAATACAACTTTATTCACATCAAATCTTACACATTATTACTTTTCTTTACAAAAATTACAAAACAAACAAATTATCCTCTCTCTCCTCCCTCTAAAACCACCGACCATCTCTCTCTCTTTCTCTATATTTTTTCTTTTTCAATTATTTTATTTCATCTAATTTTTACTTCAAAAATTTTATAAATACCCCATTCCTCCTTCATTCTTTCACACATTCATTTTACATAACAAAACTTTACTAAAATTCTCTCTCAAAACCTCTCTCCAACAATCCCCTCTCAAAACAATCTCTACCATCCTCTTCTTTTCAAGAAAAATAACAAAACCCATTCATCTCTTTTCAAATCTTCCATTAAACCTTAGGTAAAAAAATCCTACCTATATTCTTTATTATGTTCATACAACTTAACATG
Source organism: Combretum micranthum (assembly GCA_024138025.1). Taxonomy (NCBI): domain Eukaryota; kingdom Viridiplantae; phylum Streptophyta; class Magnoliopsida; order Myrtales; family Combretaceae; genus Combretum; species Combretum micranthum. Next base: position 997,557 of record JAMXBD010000190.1, on the reverse strand, counting down.
AGCTTAGTGTATGTTTCTTAGACTCATGAGTGTTAAAGAAGCAACAATATGTTCATGTTTTGTTTTTGTTCATGTTCATATTTTATATTATGTTATTATTGTTATTAGGTTGTTGTTATCATTGTTATTATTTTTACTCTAATCAAACTTCTATATAGTATTATGTATATATATTTCTTTAGAGCATATAAGCTCACTTGTTATTTATTTATTTTCATGCTTTGCAATTTATTTATTTACTTGTTTTATGCAAATTATTAAGACTAGTCTTTCTAGTCTTAGACATAGCTTCATCAAGTCAAAATGATTTTCTTTCTTTTCTTTTCTTTCTTTTTGGGACTAGTCTATTCTTAGTCTCGGGTTGCCTTGATGAAGCTAAGACTCTCAATACATGATCGGAATACCTTGATGAAGCTAAGTTCCCAATGCTTGACCATATTATTATTACGTTTATTTGCTTATGAGTATTTCTTTTTATCTTATAATGTATTATTCTTACCTTTTCATTGTTATATAATCATATTCATGCATGATTATAATGTTGTTGTCTTGAGTAAAAATAAAAATGTGTTCTTTCTTAAACAAGGAAAGGTGAACTACATTTCTCAACAAAGGAGTTTTCAACAAGAAGTCTAAATACTATTTTTAATAAATTCTTTTCAAAAGTTTAGACAAATTGATCATAAGTTTTTAAGTAATAGTGCCCAAGATTTCTTCAAATGAAAGGAACTCATTTCTTTATAGATAAAAACTAAATACTTCATAAAGATAGAATTTTTAGCATTGAACTTATGATTTTAACTCAACCATATCTTGTATAAAACGTAAATAGGTTCACTATAGAGTTCGAAAATCACATACTAAGAAAGTCTCTTCAAAACTTAATTTTTTATATGTTATTATTTTCTTTTCAAAAATTAAAATGAAATTTTGCTAAGAGCTAATATTGACAAATCTTTATTAAGAAAACTTTTCGTATAACCTTGTCTAAAAGAATTATTCTACCACTTGACAAATATTAAGGATAAAACAAGTTTTTCAAATCAAGGTAAAATCAATTCGCTCGTTTACGTGTATTTTTATTACTGTCGGTATTTTATTTGTCTAGCCTACTATTCATAGCACTATTTCTACTATTCATTACTATTTCATTATCTCTACTTTTTCTTAAATCTATTTCTTACTACCCATACACCTATTTTTTATACTTTTGCATTTCCAATACAAGTTTATTCACATCAAACCTTACACATTATTACTTTTCTCTACAAAAATTACAAAACAAACAAAATATCCTCACTCTCTCTCTCCCTTCATGAGTCGGCCATCGCTCTCTCTTCCTCTATATTATTTCTTTTTCAATTTGTTTTATTACATCTAAATTCCACTCCAAAATTCTATAAATACCCCCTTCCTCATTCATTCTTTCACACATTCATTCTACATAACAAAACTCTATCAAAATTTCCTCTCAAAACCTCTCTCCAACAATCCCCTCTCAAAACACTCTCTACCATCTACTACCTTTCAAGAAAAATAACAAAAGCCAATCATCTCTTTTCAAATCCTCCATTAAACCTTAGGTAAAAATTCTACCTATATTCTTTATCATATTCATACAACTTAGCATGAGCTTAGTGTATATTTCTTAGACTCATGAGAGTTAAAGAAGCAACAATATGTTCATGTTTTGTTTTTGTTTATGTTCATATTTTACATTATGTTACTATCATGTTGTGGTTATTATTGTTATTATTATTTGCTCTAATCTAACTTCTATACAGTATTATGTATATTATGTATATATATTTCTTTAGAGCATATAAGCTTACTTGTTATTTATTTATTTTCATGCTTTGCAATATATATATTTACTTGTTTTATGCAAATTATTAAGACTAGTCTTTCTAGTCTTAGACTTGTCTATATCAAGTCAAAACGATTTTCTTTCTTTTTTTTTTTCTTTTTGGGACTAGTCTATTCTTAGTCTCGGGTTGCCTTGATGAAGCTAAGGCTCCCAATGCATGATCGGGATGCCTTGATGAAGCTTAGGTTCCCAATGCTTGACTATATTATTATCATGTTTATTTGCTTATGAGTATTTCTTTCTATCTTATTATGTATTATTCTTACTTTTTCATTGATACATAATCATATTCATGCATTATTATAATGTTGTTGTCTTAAGTAAAAATAAAAATGGGTTCTTTCTTACACAAGGAAAAGTGAACTAGATTTCTCAACAAAGGAGTTTTCAACAAGAAGTTTAAATATTGTTTTTAATAAATTCTTTTCAAAAGCTTAGACAAATTGATCATAAGTTTTTATGTAATAGTGCCTAAGATTTCTTCAATTGAAAGGAACTCATCTCTTTTATAAATCAAAACTAAAAACTCCATAAAAATAGAATTTTTCTTTTCATTAAAAGATTTTAACCCAACCATAGCTTTTATAAAACTTAAATAGGTTCACTATAGATTTCGAAAATCACATACTAAGAAAGTCTGTTCAAAACTTAATTTTTATATGTTTTTATTTTCTTTTCAAAAATTAAAATAAAATTTACTAAGATCTAATATTGACAATTCTTTATTAAGAAAGTTTTTCTTATAAATTTATCTAAAAAAATTATTCCACCACTTGATAAATATTAAGAATAAAACAAGTTTTCCAATCAATGTAAAATCAACTCACTATTTTAGAAACCAACTTAGAAAAATAAAATTTTCCAAGAACGTAAAGTTTTAAAGGTACACTTATTTTCTAAAAGAAGAAAACGAATATGAAAATGAAAAGAAAACATACATTTAATACAACTCCAAATATTTGACCACACCAACAACTTAAAGAATATTTTGAAAAGCTTATTTTCCAATCACTAGAAATAAAATTGGTAGATAACTTAAAGAACCAAAATTTTGGAAATTAATTTGCTTTTGAAAAGATAGGAAACAAAATTATAATAAGAAAAACACTCACTTATAGCAACTCAAGAATTTTTAAAGTTTCCTTCTAGCAATTTAAAAAGGAAAGTTTTTCAAAGTTCATCTTTTAAAACTCTTAAAAACAAATTGTTTCTGAAATATCGATGTTGAGACAACACTATAAAAATCATGCATACAATATGAGTATATGTAGACACTCAATTTTTGCTCAATTTAATGCTCGAATTTATAATAAAAATTGGTATTACGTCAAGCTCACAAAAAATAGCAAAAAAATGAAAAAAATAGAAAATAAAAAAAATAGGTAAGTAAATAATAAAAAATGAGTATAAAAGAAGAAATTTAGAATTAAAAAAAATAAAAAAAAATTTAATTAAATTAATATTACCCGAGCTTGATATAATACAAATTTTTTATATAAATTATTCATAAAAATAATTAAACAAATTTTCAAAAATTATTTTGTTTAATTAAAATAGAATTTTCAAGAGCCTTAAATATTAATTTTGCTGGACCCAATCAAGTTGGCCTAACGGTTAAGACCACTGACCCATATGACTAGACTAGCAACAGGACCAGGGTTCGAATCCCCTTGGTAGCAGGAGCTGCCTTTTATTTTTGCCAGAATGAGACACGTGTCACGTTTTGATTGGACACTCGCTTCATCTTTCTCATACACAACGGTTCAACGCACTCACTTTAGCATTGAATTTAGCCGACTAATCTTCCTTGTTTTTCGAAATTGAAGATAGAAATGGATAGACGGCATGGGATACTATGAATCTGTAAAGATGATTTGCAAAAAATCAGCATCGAGCAGCCCTAAATTTTCGATTGAAAATTGAGAAAAATCACAAAATCTGGAAACTCCATGATCATCAATGGTGGTTGTGAGTGAAATCAATGCAATTCGAATGATTCCAATGATCTTAAACAGAGATAGGATGGAATATTCGAAAATATTGTGGTCAATTTTATCAGTTTCGAACGGATTGAATTCCAATTTACGAATTCAATTTTTGTGAAATTTTTGGGAAATCATTAAATGTGATTCGAAACTGAAATCAATCCTCAACACTATAAATAGGAGCACTAGGAGGATCAAAGGCAGACATCAATTTGAAGAATAGTACTCAGAATTAGAGAGATCCAAAAATTTCGAGAGTTAGGGTTTCTTAGAGAAAATTTCAAATTCGAAGAATCTTGGCCAAGTTCGATCAAATCTGAGGATCTAGGAAGCTTTAATGAATTTATATGAAGGGTCGAATGTGCCTAGAATTGCTTGAAACATCCACAAGAAGTTCTGCAAATTTCTGAATTGTGCCACCATGAACCACCACTTCGAATCGCCACCTGGTGGTTCTAGGAGGAAACCACCAACGTCAGGAGCTGCTCCACCATCAGACGCGTCGGGCCAACAACGTTAGAAGCCACAAACTCCACTAGGAGTGGCCGAGGAACGCTTTGAAGATCCAGTGGTCGTCTTCTTCACCCGACTCCAAAAGATCCAACGCGAAGATCCGAAGTTTACCCGCGCTAGTCAACGGTCAACAGTCAACGGTTAATGGTCCACATCCAGATCAAAGTCAATGAGATCAGACGGTCTAGATCGAGTCTTCCGATCGTGCGCTCCAGATCAAATCCGCTTTAATCCAACGGCTCAGGTGAGTTCTGTATATTTTATTATATATTTAATATATTTAAATTACGAAAAAATAGTAAAAAAATAGAAAAATGCATGAAAAATAAAAAAATAAGAAAAATCCAGAAAAATTAGAATAAATACTTTTAGTGTAAATTTTCATGCTTTATTAGTTTTTGATATTTTTGAATATTTTATGAATATGTATATGTAAGTAGATTAATTAAAAAATGTACATATGATGCATGCAAATAGTTTTAGTGTGTTGTATTTACAATATAGTTTTGATATAATAAATTTTGGATGTGTTTTATTTATGTATATATGATAATAATTAAATTTGGGAAAAATAAAAAGTAAAAATGATAAAATAAAAAAAATGAGTTTTCTTTTAAAGAAAAAGGGATTTTTTTGAAAAAATAAAAAAAATGACAAAAATATTTTCAAGAAAATGAAAAAATACTTTAGTTTACATAAATAATGAAAGGATTTTTTTTAATAATAGTAAATATTTTGATGAAAATGGAGATAAAGAAAATTTTTCAAAAGAAAGGAAATTCATAAAAATGAATGAAAATTTTTTAATCAAGATTATTTTCATATAGCATTCAATTAGCTATGAAAATTCTTATTAAAATTATTCTCATGTAGCATTAAATTAGCCATGAATTCTCATAAAATGATTTTGAAAAAAAAAAAGAGAAAGACTTAGAAAAATTACATTTTTATAAAATAAAAATTAAGTGATTAGATCATAGGATCATCAAAAATGGTTTTCATAAAAGATAAAAAAAAAGTAATGAACTTAAAGTGAAAATAGTTCAAAAATTAAAATAGATCAACAAAGTAAAGTTCTTTTCAAAAGAACTACGTTTTGTCTGTTCTCGATTAGCCAGTATGTAGGCGACAATAAAAAATGAAAATTTTTTTTGTTTTGGTTTGACATTTTGAATAATTCTTTTAGTAAATATTGCAAGACTTAAAAAAAAAAATGAAAATGTATTTGTTGATATTCATACCCTAAGAAAAAAAATAAAGGAAACATAAAAAAATGAATAATATGACTTGTGAATATTGTTTCATAATATATTATTTGAATTTTAGAGCATATAAAGGATAGATTATAAAGTTAAAATTCCAAAAGTGGTAACCAATTTGGTTTTAATAGGTTAGCCCACGAATCCATGATATCTGGTTTTTCAAAGTTTGATTTTTTTAAATCAAATTTTTTTTCGCAGACTAGTAGCTAAGTTAGGATCAACCGACCCATTGACCCCAGCTTTCATTTTTCCCTGATTTAAATCAGGTGGCGACTCTAAATGATTTTCAAATTTAAAATTTCTTTTAACCCTTAGTCGAGGATTCATATTAAATGGGTGAGGGTTTAATGTGAATCGGGTTAGAAGAAATTAACCAGATTATTGAAAAATCCAGGCTCGACAGTATAAATATACGTTCAAAGGATTTTTCAACTATATAAATATCCATATATTTTGCTTAAAGATCTTTGAGTAAAAAAAAGTTTGGAAAAATCATATTTTGTGAACTATAAATTCGTAACTATTCTACACCATAGTAGTTTGCAACCTAAATGGCTTTTTATAACAAAAATAACCTTAGAAATGGATAGATCTTTTCGAGTATATAGAAAACGGTATATTACATGCGCAATTCCGAGTTAAAATGACCAAGTTATGGCCATTTTAAGTTGAAATTATCCTCTATATGAATTTTAACGATCTTATGACATAGTTTTTGATAAGTACCATAGAATCAACAAGAAATACTCATTATGGGTATTCTTCTTGATTAGGTGATCCCAAGGAAGGGTGTTCATACCCAAGTGGAAATATCGATCGACTCATCCATAAGAAAGAAGTGTCCTCATGGCCGAATGAGTTTATTTCCTACCTTTTACGTACTTGGTTGTGCTTGTAGTTGAAGGCACTAGAAGTAGGAAAAGATGAAAATGAATTATGTATGATAATATTGGTTGAAAAAATGCTAAGTATACCGAGACATGAATCATTGTTAATTAACTTATGTTTTACTATTATTTTATTAGATTGTGTGCAAATTTTGTGATCACCTTTAAATTACTCTAATCATATATTATGACTTATATTAATTGACTCATGCATATCACATAGTTAGTTTCATCTCTTGAGCTACTGTACTCGATTGGACAAGATTATAGTAGTCGGGTTTAAAAGAGCCATAAATTTGCAAGATAGGTGAATAGGAGCCCAAAAGAACTATGTCAAGATGGGCGAGTAAGAGCCTGAAATGAACTACATAAGTTAGATTTCAAAGATGGGTTTTAAAGAGCCTGAAACACCTAACCCTGAACAGAGAAGTAAATCCATTTAAACATATGATTTCCGGTAGATCATATGTATTGCTTGATCACTTGCTTGATGCATTCATATGGTTGTTCAATAATTTGTTTGAAATTATTTATACAAGTACGTTGATTCAGGAATATTCTCACTAAGCTAGTTATGCTTATGCTCCGATAAACTTTTGCTGTAATAGGACCAATACCTTTTATGCCCGGGGACTTCATATACTCGAGCGGGATTTTGTTTTTAGGAGCTTTTGGAAATCTTTTGAAGATCTTAGGTCAAATATCCAGGTATTAGTATTGTTTCCTTCTGTGAAAGACTAAATTGATATTATGATTGTTTGGAGAATTATAGGGGAAAACCCCTAAGATGATATAAAGATTATATTCTCTTAATGTTAAATTAGATGGTTATCTAGATTTCTTGTACGTTGTATTTACTCTCTCGAACTATACATCCTACCAATGTCTCCTATTGTTGTGATAGATGCCTTACATATGGTGTTGAAATTTTCGCATGACTTCGGGAAGTTATTCTTAAGTTTAATATCGTATGTGGCGGATTGCCACGTTTAAGGTACCCTTTAGGGCATGGCAGTTTATGTTGTATAAGAGCATCAAGATCATGGAAGAAAACCATAAGTTTAGGAATGGAAGTCTTAGAAACATGATAAGCTTAGGATCAAATCATGAGAGTGATATGGAAGATTCTTATGAAGTTAGTAATGTCTAGATGAAAGATTCGTAGAGGAAAAGATAGACAGATTTTTCATCATAGGATAAAGGAACCGTAGGTGGAGTGAGGGAAAACCTAAGAATCCAATGAGACCACCCTATCCAATAAGATAAAAACAATTTAGGAAGTCCTAGAGTCATAACAAGTGGGATATTTTGGTGCCAAGTGGGAAAGTCGTGTATTATATGATCTCACCAAAAACATAAGTGTGGAACTAGTTTTAGTTTTTGAATGAATTCCCAAAAGCATTTTTAATCACGAGAAAATATCACCATTGTAAGAAATCAAGAATTTCCTATTTTTTCAATAAATAAACCAATAATAGACTATATGATCTAGTTTTAACCGCAAGTACGTCCGTCGATGTGCCAAAAGACGAGGATTCCGCATCTATTACCAAAAGACGTAGCAGGAGCTCTAAGGAGAGAAGTTGTAACCAAGCATGAGTTTGTGAGCACAAGGAAAGGATGTCAAGTCAAGGAGAAAGCATCACATTTACCTGAAAGCATAGTGCCTTAGTTAACTAAATGAGATTTAATTAAAGAAAGTAGTTAAGAGTTTTGAAAATAACTAATGAATTGAAGAATCCCTTAAAAATTTCTTTTACTATTTTATGATGTACATGCTGCGTCTTTTCCTCAAATAAATTTCTTAAAAGATGTTCTATTTTGTGGTTTTATGAAATTCTATTTTGGAATTCTAAATTTTCTTACTAACTTTTTTTGTTAAGTGTTAGTTATATGGTTTTATTTCTATGAATTTGATTTTTAATCTTAAATTTCTAATCTTTTATGTTTAAGTTTTCTATGTTTCTATTGAATTAAATTTTCTTTTACGGTTATTTGAATTTTATTTATTATGCTTTTTGATTCTGTAAATTTCTGTATTTTGATAATTATGGTTGTTTTAGATTTCCAAGATTTCGGTTAAATATAGCGATAAAACTTAATAAGTTGAGAGAAAAGAATGAACTCACATAATTAAAATATTGAAACAGTCGTACTCAAAGAGGATGAAACCGCGAGCAACATTCTTCAAATCAACCAGTTGGGAGAGAAAATCAACTCGAAGTTCCTCCTCCAAATCTGCAAGCTATGCCACCATTGAATCCATCGGTTGATAACCAAGCCACTCTTGAACAAATAACATATTTGTTGAATATTCTTGTGTAGTAGCAGAATGCACACGCGCTTGCTCTGGCCCCACCCCAAAGCCAACATCAAGCATCTGTGGAAGTGTCTATACTGCAGAATGAGCAAACCCATACCGTGCCCTTGCCACAACCGCCACCACCAAGACCCTACCACAACATTTTGCCATAATTCATCAAGAATAATAGATACTTTGATGGAGCCTTTGGCAAGCCTGATGAGGTAGAAGATTGGCTTGCACAAATAGAAAGGTCATTCAGTGTGTATGAGTTGCCGCAACACCTAAAGATAACCTATGGAACCTATATGCTTCGCCTAAATGCTCGTGTTTGGTAGGAATCTAAGAGTAGAGAACTGATGCATCCAATCACCTGGGAGATGTTTCGACATGAGTTTCTGGAGAACTACTTCCTAGGCAGCTTCCGAGTTCAATATAGCTCAGACTTCTTGCATATTTCGCAACAAGGCAGAACGATGGAACAATATGAGACCGAGTTCAATTGGCTACTCCATTATGTACCTGACTCGTACAAGTATAGCGAGGAGCTAAAGAGGCAAGTCTTTTTGAATGGACTAGACAAGGTACTGCAAATGAAGTTAGAAGAATTTGATATAAGGAATTTCTGAGAATTGGCAGAAAGAGCTCGGATTGTTGAGGGAGCAAAAAGGCGAAACACATGTGCACTAGAATGGAAGAAACATGTTATTGGAAAGATATTTCATGAAGGGCTAAGTTTTGGCCAACCATAAAAAAGGTTTAAGCCAAACAATAGTTTTGGAGAAAATGTTAGTGGAAGAAGAGAAACACTAAGGAGCATAATTTGCCGGAAATGTCTGAGTACCCACTACTTGAAAAGATGTCCTAAATTGCAAGATAAGTGTTACTTTTGTGGAGACCCCAACCACAAAGTGCCAGAGTGCCCAAAGAAAGCATCTTCCATTTGCTTAGTATGTAGACAAACCGGACACTTTGCTAAGGAATGCTCGCAAATGAGGAATGCTCCCCTCGGATTAACTGGGTCGTCTAGAGGACCTACTCCAACAAGAAAGAGGAATGGAAACAGAAATGGAAGTTGTGCTAGGACTTCTATGCATGGAATGGGGGCCTACAACTTGGAAGGTCAATGGAGATGTGGGGAGATGGATGATGAAGATGTGGAGTTAGCTGCTCTTGAGGACGAGGACAACTACGGCTATGACCCAATCACAGGTCAGCGTTAAACCTTAATCTAGTGTTTTCTTTAATTTCGTAAAAGTATATAGATCAGTAGATGATAATTGGATGATTGAGTAAAACCCCTGAAAGCAAAATAAAGAATCCCACATGGTAGTGACAATAAGGAAATTTTTAAAAGTTTGTCCCCTGGAAAAATTCAAGGATGCCTCCTCCCAGCAAACCTTATAATATTGGAATTAAGAAAATATGAAATGGCCACATGAATGAGTTGATTATCTTACGATGAGAATACAGTTGGCTACCAAAGTAAAACGGTAGAATTTATGGGACAAGGAAGGAAAGAAACGTCCGTAGATGGATCTATAAGTCTAAGGAGACATGATTTGAGTTCGGTTGAGTTAGTAAAGAACAATGATGAGGACTTAGAAGTTAGGTTTAAGTAATGCAAAGAGTAAAAAGGGAGAAACGCGACCTAGACAACATTCGCATTGACAACAAGTTTCCCTAAAAGTTTTCCAAGATGAGTTACCTAGATCGCCTCCTAAGTGAGAGGTCAATTTTGAGAATTGATTTGGTGAGGAATACCGAGCCCATGATTAAACACCATACCATATCACACCCATCGAGTTGAGAAAAAGTGAATGAAGTAACTACAAGAGGTTTTAGGCTAAGAAATCGATAGGCTAAGTGTCTCGCCTTGAGAAGCTTGGTACTCTTTATAAAGGAAAAGAATGGATAAATGAATTTATACATAAACTATGGCAAGTTCAATAAAGTCATCATCAATAATAAAGTACTCGGATAACCTAGAAGTGAATAAGGAATTGTATGAATGGACAAAAAGGGGAACGAAGTTTTCAAGGATTAAGTAACAAGCTGTCTTTGCAATAATGGTAATATTGCCTAGATTAAAAAGAGTCCTAGACAATGCATAAAAACACATCAGGAAATGGTCTCAAATGTGTAAGTGGTTACGTTTCTCGACAATTGGGACCGTAAGAACAAAATTGCTCGACATCATGATATAGAGTTAATCATGGTAAAGCTTGCTTTTAAGTGGAGATGTTATCTGATTGATCAAGGATAAGGAATTTATATTGGTCACCTGAACCTTGAGCACTTGTTTATGTTAAAGGAACTGAACAAGTGATAGAAGAAATGGTTAAGAGTGTATAAAACACCGTAATCCTAAAGTAAGCTTTTTTGTGAAAGAAAATGAATGCAGTAACCAATGCTCTAAGCTGAAAGAAAGAAAAAGCCTAGGCCGATAAGGAGTTGGACGATTAGAAGTGACAAGATCTTGAGATTAAAGTTGGGAATCATAAGGACATTAAGAGAAAATTCCATTGGAGGAATATTAAACCCTTTGAAGAGCTCGGATATGCATCATGAGCAAGATTACGAGCCAAGTTTTGAGGACAAAACTTTCTTTAAGGAGGATAGATTGTAAACCCCCGAATTTTTTGAGAATGGTTTTGGAATACTGAATCGAAAGCCTAAAGACTGACTTAAGTTTAAATCGAACCTTAAATAATTTCGATCACGGGATTTCATAAGAGAAGATTCATTAATCATTTGGCACAAAATCCGAGCATGAGAAAGTCCATCCAGCCGATCCTTGAGGTGAACCCCCTCAATTTTTAGGGTAAAGTTGGATTAAACCTTAAACCTAGTCAAACCGGAGTTACAAAAGTCAACAAAGATCAAGATAATCAAACAATTTCAACTCCGGTAATCCCGTGCTCTCAAATCCTAGAAAATGAAATTGATTTAATGGCATATAAGAGTTCGTAATAATATAGGTTAATATAAAAATATCAGATTTCGTGAATTTCGAGTGTCCTTCGGACTCAAACATGATCAATTCTCGAAAAGCGTGTCCTGAAGGTCAGAATAATAAAAATATCTTAATAACACCAAAAGACTTGTAATTAAACAAGGATTTCAAAAATATCAGTTTCACAATTTTTCGGTAACTAGAAATATCATATATAGCTCATTTATGCGTATTTTTATTACTACTGGTATTATATTTATCTAGTCTACTATTCATAGTACCATTTCTACTATTCATTACTATTTCATTATCTCTACTTTTTCTTACACCTATTTCTTACTATCCATACACCTATTTCTTACACTTTTACATTTCCAATACAACTTTATTCACATCAAACCTTAAAAATTATTACTTTTCTTTACAAAAATTGCAAAACAAACAAAATATCCTCCCTCTCTCTCTCCCTTCATGCGTCGGCCATCTCTCTTTCTTCCTATATATTATTTTTTTCAATTTATTTTATTACATCTAAATTCCACTCCAAAATTATATAAATACCCCCTTCCTCATTCATTCTTCCACACATTCTTTCTACATAACAAAACTCTACCAAAATTTACTCTCAAAACCTCTCTCCAACAATCCCCTCTCAAAACACTCTCTACCATCCACTACTTTTCAAGAAAAATAACAAAACCCATTCATTGTTTTTAAATCCTCCATTAAACCTTAGGTAAAAATCCCACCTATATTCTTTATCATGTTCATACAACTTAGCATGAGCTTAGTGTACGTTTCTTAGACTCATGGGAGTTAAAGAAGCAACAATATGTTCATGTTTAATTTTTGTTTATGTTCATATTTTACATTATGTTACTATCATGTTGTGGTTATTATTGTTATTATTATTTGCTCTAATCTAACTTCTATATAGTATTATATATATTATGTAATATATATATTTCTTTAAAGAATATAAGCTCACTTGTTATTTATTCATTTTCATGCCTTACAATTTATTTATTTTTATGATTTGCAATTTATTTATTTAATTCATGCAATTTATTAAGACTAGTATTTCTAGTCTTAAACTTATCCATATCAAGTTAAAATGATTTTCTTTCTTTTCTTTTCTTTTCTTTTGGGACTAGTCCATTCTTAGTCCTGGGTTACCTTGATGAAGCTAAGACTCTCAATACATAATCGGGATACCTTGATGAAGCAAAGGTTTCCAATGCTTGATTATTTTATTATGTTTATTTACTTATGAGTATTTCTTTCTATCTTATTATGTATTATTCTTACTTTTTCATTGATACATAATTATATTCATGCATGATTACAATGTTGTTGTCTTAAGTAAAAATAAAAATGGGTTCTTTCTTACACAAGGAAAAGTGAACTAGATTTCTCAACAAAGGAGTTTTCAACAAGAAGTCTAAATATTGTTTTTAATAAATTTTTTTCAAAAGCTTAGACAAATTGATCATAAGTTTTTAAGTAATAGTGCCCAAGATTTCTTCAAATGAAAGAAACTCATCTCTTTTATAAATCAAAACTAAAAACTCCATAAAGATAGAATTTTCTTAGCATTAAAAGATTTTAACCCAACCATATCTTTTATAAAATTTAAATAGGTTCACTATGGATTTCGAAAATCACATACTATGAAAGTCTGTTCAAAACTTAATTTTTATATGTTGTTATTCTTTTTTCAAAATTAAAATAAAAATTTACTAAGATCTAATATTGATAATTCTTTATTAAGAAAGTTTTTCTTATAAACTTATCTAAAAGAAATATTCCACCACTTGATAAATATTAAGAATAAAACAAGTTTTTCCAATTAAGGTAAAATCAACTCACTATTTTAGAAACCAACTTAAAGGTACACTTATTTTCTAAAAGAAGAAAATGAATATGAAAATAAAAAGAAAACATATATTTAATGCAACTCCAAATATTTGACCACACTAACAACTTAAGGAATATTTTAAAATGCTTATTTTTCAATCGCTAGAAATAAAATTGGTAAATAACTTAAAGAACCAAATTTTTGGAAATTAATTTGCTTTTGAAAAGATAGTCAAAACTCTACTATGCTTTATCATTCCACACAAAAGTAATGTTGTTCTTAGTAAGCTTAGTAAGAGGACTTACTGTACTACTAAAATTCTTGACAAAACATCGATAGAATGAGGCAAGTCCATGAAAACTATGGACATCAGCATTAGATTTAGGTACTGGCTAGTCGACAATGCCTTTAATCTTTCCAAAATCTACTTGAATCCTTGCTTCAAAAACTACAAAACCCAAAAATTTTACCTCTGCTTGAAAGAAAGAACAGCTCTTCAAGTTACCATATACCTTCTTAGTTATCTAGACTTCAAACACAACTCGTAAATGATTCACATGGCTATCCAAATCTCGACTATACTAGGATATCATCAAAATTTACCACTATAAACTTTCCCAAGAATTCTCTTAGAACATGATTCATGAGTTGCATAAAAGTACTTGGTGCATTGGTTAAGCCAAAAAGCATCATAAACCATTCATATAATTTATGTCTTGTCTTGAAAACAGTCTTCCATTCATCTCCTGCTCTCATTCTGATTTGATGATAACCACTTTTAAGATCAAATTTGGAAAATATTTGTATACCATTCAACTCGTTGAGCATGTCATCAAGCCATGATATAGGATATCGGTACTTAATAGTAATCTTGTTAATTGCTCTATTATCAGTACATATTTTCTATGATCCATCCTTCTTAGGCACTAATAAAGCTAGAACTGCACTTGTATTAATACATTCTCTAACATAACCCTTCTCTAACAACTAACCTATCTTTTCAACTCCTTAGCTTCCTCAAGATTCATTCAATATGCTAGACAATTAGGCAATGTGGCCCAAGTTAAAGATCTATAACGTGCTCTATTCCTCTTATATGTGGTAAACCCTTAAGGAGCTCTCAAGGAATACATTTGTAAACTCCTCTAACAATTGTTGTACTACATTAGACAAAGAAGCTTGCTCTACAGTTTCAAAAACTCTTCTAACATATAATATATAAATCGATTCCTTACATAAACATAGATTTCTTCTCAACCATATTGCTTATCAGCAACTGAGTCTTTCTAACATCAGCTGGTGACATAAACTTTAATATGATCTTTCTACCATCCTTTTGAAAAGCATAACTATTCCTATACCCATCATGTAAGACCAAATAACCATGGTATATCAAACAAAATATGAGAAACACACATAGGCAACACATCACATACAACTTCATCACTATACTTGTCACCTATATTGAAAAGTACTTTCACTTGTTTACTCACTTGTAAGTTATCCTTCTCATTGAGCTAATGTAACTTATAAGGTTTAGAATATGGATTAGTAGTAAGATTCAACTTATCAACTAGAGCAGCAACAACGACATTGGTGCAATTCCCTCCATCAATGATGAGTGCACACAAATTTCGTTTCACTCCACAAACACATGAAATAAATTCTCTTTGTTCCTCTTTGGATGATTGAGAAACATTAAGAGCTTGACTCAACCCATTGATGCTCATATAATGGTCTTCTCCTTACTCCCCACTAGCCTCAACATCTACTACACCATAATAAGTATCTAATGCAACCGTAATACTATTTGGCTCTCTAGAATCATCTTCTTTATCCTCACTAACAACTTCACCAGCAATATTCGTCATGGCTCTCTAGTTACAAAATTGAGAAGCAATATGTCCCGACTTTAAGCATTTAAAACATTTGATGAAGCTAAGGCTTTCAATACTTGATCAGGTTACCTTGATGAAGCTAAAGTTCCCAATACTTGACTATAATATATTGCTTATTATTGCTATATTGCTTATTAATAATATCTTGCTTCTTACCTTATATTTTTATCATCTACATACTACGTGTTCATAATACATGCATCTACATAATGATAATGTCTCAAATATATTTAAAGTAGAGTTTTTCTTTAATAGAGGAACTTGAAACTAAATTTTCTATTATGTAACTTATCGCTAAATAAAGTAGTTATTATCAACAACATAAAAATGGATTTTTACAACATTTTCTCAAGTTTCTCAAAGTTTTCTCAAATAACAACAAGAATAGTTTTACCAAGGAAATAAAAAAAATAAACATCTTCTTTTCATAGTATAGTAACCTAAGTCTTAGTAAAAATAATTTGTTAGTATTCAAAGTTTTCACAAAAAGCTTAAGAATTAAGGTCTTTTCAACTCCATAACAAAACCAAGAAAGCAAACTAGTTTTTAAAGTAAGAAAAAATCAATCTAATAACTTATAAACCCATCGTATACGGAAAATATAAAGATGAAAATATAATTGATTATGAATCATAGGATGATATAGGATGAGTTTAATGTCAAAATAAGTAAGTTGTAAAAGTTTAAGTTTGATTAGGGAATGAATGATGAAGTTCGGATTTTTGCAATTTTTGACAAATGCAACGCCGCCATCTAGAGACTCTACGCTGCCGGGCGTGGGGAGGAAACAGTAGCATTTTTCTTAACGCTAGGTAGAAAGCCGCAGTTGTATGAGAGTGTTTCTTTTAACGTCGGATAGGAACACCATCAGCGTTAAACATGGATTTGCCGACGTATGTTGTTGGATTGAAATTTTGGGAATTCAATGCCTAGATGAACGCCGGTAGTGTTCGTGTTATTTTTGCCAGCGTAGGGTATACGCCCGTAAAATAATAAGTATACCGCTGACACAATTTCTATAAATACAAGACGCGAGAAGACGATTTCGACAGAAAATCTTTATCATATTTTTCCTTCGTATAAAAGAGTTTTAGAGCATTCTTGGAGTTCTAGGGTTGGAGAATCATAAAGATTGTGTTTTTGATCTAAAGTAAGTGATCTTAACCTTCTTCTATGGATTATATACGAATTTATATAAGTTTCTTAACGATTCTTTTATGACGGATTCAAACAAAATAAGACTTAAACAATCCTTATACATTCTTTATGTTGTACATATTAGGGTTTTTGTGAAATATTTGGTGTTTGTGGAGTTTGATTGGAATAGACGGTGTAGATAGTGAAGATTTCTTCTCAAGTTAGGATTTTTGGAGAATTCATGTCTGTTAGGATATATATTGATAATGTGTTCATATCTGTTGATGTATGTATATATATATATATATATATGTTGTAACAGGATATTTGGAGTTTATAGAATTGTTGTTGGTGTTGATATAGGAGTTTATGGAATTGTTGTTGGCGTTGATATAGGAGTTTGTAGAGTTCGAGTTTTCTTTATTGTTGTTGATATCAGATTTGAGGATTTAAATTATATTCCTAAAATTAAGAAAGGTACGACCAATCCCTACTTATTGTTTTTTCTTGTAAGTTTAGTATTGATTGAATGGTTGTAGGAACAGAATTTCATAATAAACCTAATTATATTCTATTTAATAATTGTTTGTTTGGTTGTGCTTGGCTTTGACTAGTAAAGACCTGGCAGATAATGATACTAGTGAGACATCCTGATGATCTTGGTGTGAGGTTGTCCGTAGTGGACTCGTGCCTTGATATGATTCCGATAGAATTAGGTGTTCTGGATTCGGGGTGTTTGGGGAGTACCCACTCATCCATATATGTATATGATTATTATTTTCAAAGAGTTGTTTGATTTTCAATAGGGTCTGGGTAACTCCAAGTTCGAGATTAGAGTATACCTAATAGTGGACTACGTTGTTTCGTTGGCTTAAGAAAGATAATAATATGACTATTTGCATTAGTTTAAGTTGCATATATTATCAGTCTATTATATGTGCATATGCATTTTTTTTTGGATTGGAATTATCGTACTGGGTGTCGCTGCTCATTCTTTTAAATTTCAGGTACAGGTAAAGAGGATATAGTATATGATCTTTATGGATGTGAGTTATTTTTTGATAACGGAGATGGCGATAGTAGACACGACTACCCAGCCGGGAGATAGTCTTCAGATATTAGGACGTCTAAAAAAAAGACATGTTTAGGTCTTTGGAGTTGTTGTTGGATGTTTATGTTGTTTTTAAATTAAAAGATTTTGATGTGAACAATTTTTAGTTTTCTGCTGAATTTTGTTGGCTATGTGATGCCGACTTGGATTTTATGCTTGAACCAAGAGTTTATATTTTATGAGGTGTATGTTTTTAGTTTAAACAAGTTTCATATCCGATGAGATACCCTATGTGTGTTTACAGGTGATAAATGCATTATTGTGGATATTAGAGCCTTTGCATGTCCGATATAAGAGAGGATAGGTGACGGGTTGTAATGCCTTCAGGTTAGGGCATTACACCTACTTAGAGAAATAATGATTTTCAAGTTTCTAAAGAAATAGTCTATTTTCAAAGAAATAACGAAAATATAAATATGATAAAATAAAAAACAAATGATTTTATCAATAAAGATTATTTCTTTTCAAATAAAATTTGTAGAGGAAATAAAAGACCAAGTTTTAAAAACAAAAATTTATTTTTTAAGGAGTTAATAAACAAGAATATAAGAGGAAAAGACTCATTTGCTAAAACCATTCTAAACACAAATTTACAAATATGTTTTCAACAATTTAATAAACTTTTTGATAACTATGTTTTTTTATCACTAGAAGTAAAAATTGTGAAAGACCAAAGTTAAGGGAAAATTTTATTTATTTCGGAAAAAGGAATGAGAAAACAAAATAGGAATATATTTATTTGTAATAACCTAGGAGAATATAAAGTTTCTTCAAAATACTTTGAAATTTTTTTTTCATGTTTAGGTTTCAACACTTCAAAATGAAATATTTTAAGAAATAAATCGTTGAGACACTACCATTAGAATTTGTGCATATAAAGTGAGCTTATATATATACTCAAAGGGTTTTTCAAATTACATATATATATATCTATATTTTTGCCTAAGGATTTTTGAATAAAGTTGAGTTGGAAAATTGTTTTGTAAAATCTAGAAATGTTCGTTTTGAATATGTATGGAGGTGTTTAGCATCCCAAATGACCTTATATTTAGGAAATAACCATAGAAATGGATATATCTTTTTTGAATAGGTAGAAATTGGTATATAATATGTGAAATTTCGAGTTAAAATGAGCAAGATATGACCATTTTAAGTTGGAATTTCACTCTATGTGAATTTTGATGAACTTAGTAGAATAGAGTTACAAGTTTAAGTAGCTCTTCTAAGAAATACTCATTTTGAGTATTTCTTTTATATAGGTGACGTAGAGTCCGAGCTACCTTACCCAGAGGACTATTTTGACTAAGGAGCTTCTATTGATATGGCCGAGTGAGTTTAAATTCTCGCAATTGTACTTATGTATTTTCTTGTAGCTTAGCGACACTAGATTTTAGGAAAAGATAAAAGTAAGAAAGCACATGTGTTTTGCTTACATGGTTGAAATTATGATACAGTATATTAAGGCGAGAATTGTTAATTAATCATTGTATGATTTATTTTAGTATTGATTGTCTATAAATTCTATGATCACTTATAAAATGACTAATGCTATGGCATGATTACTTAAATGAAATGATTCATGCATGGCACGTAGTGAGTCACATTGCATTCATTACTATACCCTTGGTAGGATAAGGGCATAGTAATGAGGTTGATGGCTTGAAATCATAATCTATGACTTTGATTGTCTGTAATTAAATGGTGTATGGGCACCTGAATCAACTACGTTTTAGTGATTGGTAGGAATTTGTTCAAAACTACAAAAATATCATTTGCGAACTGTGGCTTCGTTGCCCGAAACACCTAACCACCAAATAGAGGGGTAAATACATTCAAACATATGATTCTCGAAAAATCATATGTATTGTTTGTTCATGTGATTGTTTGCATCTGTTATGCTTGATTAAACAACTTTGTTGATTATTGTTTGTTGAGTACTTTATTTGTGGATTTAATTCTTACTAAGCAAAGAAGCTTACCCCCTTACAGATATCTCTTGCAATTTCTCCATTTATGGTTGAAGCCCCGGGGGTATTTCTTGCAGGTATTACCTTTTAGCTTAAGGAGTTTTTGCAAGAAGTCAAAGACTAGATATAGATTTAGACTTCTAAGTAAATCTCCTTGTAATTATTTTGATTAGGCTTCAAGTAGACTTTGATGAACTATATCTTTTAGTGGGGGAATGCTCCTTTGATGATTGTAAGACCTTTATATATGTTTCCCTAATTCATATATTATGTTATGATTTCCGTTCTTAAACTACTATATGAATGTCTTGTTAAACATTTTGTTTCAAAGTTGGTTCTCTATGATCGTGAACGTACACCTTATACCCAGTATCGAAGCTTATGGGATGATTGAGGTCGTCATACTTAAGCTTTAATATTGAATGTGGTGGACTATCGTGTTTAGGGTATCCTTTGGGACATGGCAGTAGTGGCTCGAACAATACTACAAATAAAATTATATTTATAAAAATCGGTCTATTCAATTTGGAATCCCTAACATTGAATGGAGCGGTAAATCCATTTAAGCATATGATTCCAAAAAAATCATATGTATTGTTTGCTCACGTGCTTATGCATTTCATATGGTTATTTAAATAAACTTATTTGATTAATTGTTGTTAGGTGTTTAATTGTGGAAATAATTCTCACTAAGCGCGTAGCTTATATCCTTTTAGATATCTCTTGCAATACTCATATCTGTGGTTGGAGCCCTGGGGATACTTCACCCAGGTAATGCCTTTTGGAGCTAAGAGCTTTTAGCTAGAATTCAAGAATTAGAAGTAGAGTTAGATTTTCAAGTATAAATTCAAAAGTGTAAACAAACTTTGATAGAATTAGATGTTTTATAGGGAAATGCCCCTTAAAGCTTGTAAGACTCCTTATATATGTTTTTAGAACCTTGAATTTATTGTTATGATTTACTTTCTTAATTGTTATTATGTATAACTGCTTAAAAGACTTTATCCAAAATTTAGTCCGCTATGATCGTAAAAGTACGCCTTACACCCAATATCAAGACTTTCAGGATGACTAAGGTTGTCAAACTTAATTCTTAATATTGAGTATGGCGGGCTGTCACCTTTAGGGTACCCTTTGGGGTATGACACATGATCCTCTCTAGTCTTCAACCTTCATGCATATATCAAGGAGTGTAGTTGGCCATGATGTGTACGATCATGGGCATCATCATGGTTGTCTTTAAGACTATGATCCTTACTGCTCTTCATCATAGTGTCAATTACTGAGCTTATCATGGGCATTATCATATGATCGCATCCTTCATCATGGATGTGATATGTAACATGATCTCCTTTGATTTCTCTAAGTGTTGTTACGGCTTGGGTCACAGGTGTAAGTAAAGACTTTTCCACATTTCTTTCATGTTCATCTTCCTTCCTTGCATAAATTGATACACAATCACCTATGTGATGAATTTTATAGCCACAAGGGAAGTCAAGCCCATCGTCATAAGGTCGATGCATTAGAATCCTTTGAACTAATTCATGTAACCCCTTAGATCTTTGTAACACAGAAAAATAAGATAAAATGAAGATAAATGAGTCACGATATATATATATATATATAAGCTTATATCAAAGCCATAAAACAAGTTAAATTTGGTTAATCTTGTTTTGGGAAAGAACTGTAAAAATTTGGAATTTTTGCAATTTTTCACAGATACAATGCCCGCATCTGGAAAGGGAATGCCGCTGGCGTAGAGGCAACGTAGGTTGTGTACAATATCAAATTCTTTAACGCTCGAGTGGACGTCGGTGTGTGTGTGTATGTTTTTGCTAGTGTTGAAGTTGGATTAGAAGCGTTATTATTTAACATCGAAGTCGAACGCCACTAGTGTTGAGTTAGGTTTTGCTGGCATTTGATGTTTGGAACGACGCGAAGGATTTTGTTACATGACAAACGCCACTGTTACGCCCCAACGGGTACCCTAAACATAACAGCCCATCGTATATAATATTAAAACTTAAGAATGACTATCTCAATCACTCGAAAGCTTCCATATCGGTACAAAGCGTACATTTACATCAAAGGGAAAACGGTGAAGTAATACATTTTAAGATATTGGCAGCAGAACATGCAAAATAACACTTAATATATTTCATTGAAATAAAAAGTCTTACTGTCACGCCCCGAAGGGTACCCTAAACGTGGCAGTCCGCCGCATACAATATTAAAGCTAATGAATGACAACCGTAGTCATGCAGGAGCTTCGATATTATATGCAAGGCGTGCTTCCAAGATAGTAGGAGACTCCTAGGGGTGTTACGTTTAAATAGATAGCAAAAATAAGCATAGATAATCATAATTTCTTCATTTCAACATACGAAAGTACATCTTCTTAGGGGCATTCCCCCGTCTTAAGGTCTTTGATCAACAATACTTTTCATCAAAATAAACATATCTACTACATAAGTCTACTATAGAGATTTTTCCTAGAAGTCTATGTTCAAAACTAAAAAATACATAAACTTCCTCCAAAAACTCCTAGTAGCGTATACTCGTACCTGGCATACGGGGCTCCTCGGGGCCAACCAAAGATAATCAGACTGTAATAGAAAACTATAAGGGTATAAGCTTGACTAGCTTAGTGAGATAATTCCAACTATAAGACATTTCCCAAAATTCAACCAAATATTTTAATCAAAACATATGAAAATGCATCATCCATATGAACATGTAAGATACACATGATTAACCGGAAATCAAGTGCAGCATGGATTTAACGCCCTCCATGACAAGGGTTGGGTGGTTATAGGCCCATACGACCATCAATAATAGCAGATTTACCGGCTCCTGCTTGCCATGTAGACTTTCCGGCTCCTACTAGCCATCACGTAGACTTACCGGCTCCTACCAGCCACCACTACCCTTTCCTCGTTTCCCCACACGAAGAAAAGTAGTGAACATATGTAATTCATGTGTATGATATGCATGAGTAATTTCAAGTTACCATTTGGCCATATAAGTTGAATTCATATTAAAAGTGATCAACCATAATTCATATCAATACATAAATCACACTTTATTTAGCACTTCGTATTTCGATATTCTTAACCTTCGTTCAACAATTATTTCATAACAAAGGTTCATTTATATTTTTCCTAGTTTTCTAATGCTACTAACTACAAGCACAAACAAGGAAATGAACTTAGGAAAAGAATTAACTCACTCCATATCGGTGGATCTAATCGTAGTAGTCCTCCGGGTAGATGATCTCGGGTCCCTCGTCACCTAGACAAGATGTAATACCCAAAATAAGTCTCTCATAAGACTTCCATTCTTGAAGATTCTAATCTTTTCTTAAAATCGCGGTAAATCGTATAAGGGGAAATTCCAACTTAAAATGGCCATAACTTGCTCATTTTAGCTCGGAATTTCGCGTATAATATACCGTTTTCTACCTACTCGAAAAGATCTACGCATTTCTAAACTTATTTTCATAGAACTAAGTCGTTTCGGTTCCGAAAAGATAGCGGCCAGATTTGCCACGAATTTATAAAACTTGTTTTCCTTCTTTGCAAACAAAGCTCATTTGAAGAGATAAATATTTCAAATATTTTGTAAACTTTTTGTAATGACTCATAACAAATGTATGAAGTAAATGAAGTTGTCTCAACTTTGAAAAGTAAGGTGTTAAAAGTTTTTGAATTTGAAATTCTATTCTACTTTCTTGAAAAGATCTTTTGGTCATTAAGATAAAGATTTTATGAAATCTCTTGTAATTACTTTAATTTTCCTAGGGTTTGGTTTTGTTTTCTAAACTTGGATTTCAAAAGTAGCAAAATAATATTTTGATTTCTTGTAATGTTTCAAAAAAGAATTTCTACTTCTTGATAAAAGATAAGTTTTCATAAAGCCTTTTGTTTATGTAAGAAAATCACTCCTATGCATGTTCTTGAGTTTTTAGAAATCCGTTTCTATATTTATTTTTAGAAAGAATCTTTAATGCAAGAAAACATCTTCCCATTTGTTTTTGTTGAGACAAAAACATTATGTTCATGCATGAATATGAATCAAAATTATAGAAATACAAAGGAACATAATAACTTGAAAGCTTAAATAGTAAAGTAAATCAAGTATTGGGACCTTAGCTTTTATCAAGGTACCCCGGGACTAAGAAAAGACTAGTCCCGAAAAAGAAAAGAATTGTTTTGACTTGATGAGGACAAGTCTAAGACTAGAATGATAGTCTTAAAATCTACTTAAAATAATAAAGAATAAATTGCATGAAAGGTAAATAAATTGCAAGGCTATGAGCTTATATGCTCTAAATAGTATATATAGTTAGATATATTGGATAGTAATAAACATAAAGGAATTATAAGAAACATAAAGGAAATATAGAAACATAAATGATCATGGAGGAATTTTGATTATGAACAAAAACAAAGCATGAACCTATGTTGCTTTCTTAACCTTCATGGTTTTAGAAAACACACACTAAGCTCATACTAGTAATGAACATGAAGAAATCTTGAGAAATTTCTTACCTAAAGAAGCTAAACTTAAGAGGACTTCTTGAAGAACTCTTGAAGGAATTTGAGAGAGATTTTGAGAGAGTAACTTTAGAGAAGAAGAGTGTGAAAGAAGTGAAGGTATGAAGGGGTATTTATAGGAAAATATGAGAGATATTTGTGTTAATTAAATAATGAAAAACAAATTGAGGGATGCATGAATGGGGGTGGCCGGCGCCATTTTGGGTGCATGGGGAGAAAAAAAATTTTTGTCTTTTGATTAATTAAAGTAAGAAATGAAAGATGTGAATTTGTATTGGAAATGAAAAAGTGTAAGAGATAGGTGTAAGGTTTGTAAGAATAGGTTGTAAGAAAAGTAGAGATAGATGAATAGTGTAGAATAGTAGAAAATAGTGTAATGTAAAAGTAGACAAAAAATACCGGTAGTAAGAAAGTACGCGTATAAAAGCGATATCTGATATTTTTAGTTATCGAAAAATTACGAAATTGATATTTTTGGAAATCTTATATTTTTACGAGTCTAACGGTATATTCGGAATAATTTTCCTATTCCGGCTTCCGGACACGTTTTTCAAGAATCATGTCGATCGGGTTCAAAGGACACTCGAAATTCTTCAATCTGATATTTTTACGCAACCTATGGCTATTACGAATTATTAGGGAAACTTTTCCAACTTCGTTTTCTAGGGCTAGAGAAACGGTAATGCCGGAGTTTAAGCGGTCACGATATACTAGGGTTTTGGTTGACTTAAGAGTCCGTTTGACTCTCGATTAGGGTTTGGGTTTCGAATTTGGAACCGAAAATTGGGAACTTACAACCTACCCTCCTTAAAGAAAGTTTTGTCCTCAAAACTTGAAATTCATACCTGATTCCTTGAACAGACTTGGGTATTTCTGGCGTATGTCTTGTTTGCCTCCCAGGTCGCTTCTTCACGTGAGTGGTTTCTCCATAGAACCTTCACATACTTGATTTCTTTGTTCCGAAGCTTCTGCACTTTGTGGTCTAGGATCTGAACGGGTGCTCCTCGTATGTGAGATTTTCCTTTAGTTGAACAGGTTCTAGCTCTGCAATCCTGGTAGGGTCTGACATATGCTTCCGAGGACAGACACGTGGAATACGTTGTGAATTCCAGATAGGCTAGGAGGTAGTGCTAGGCGATAAGCAAGATCTCCTACTCTTTCCAGTACTTCAAAAGGTCCAATGTAACGTGGGCTCAACTTCCCTTGTGGTCGAACTCGGCGAATACTTTTGATGGGATTCACCTTTAAGTACACGTGATCTCCAACTTCAAACTCGAGGGTACGTCTTTTCATATCCGCCCAACTCTTTTGCCTATCTTGTGCCTCCTTATCTTTTGTCGGATGATTCGCACCTTGTAGCTGTATCCTGTACTAAATCAGGTCCGATACTCAACTTTTCTACATCATCCCAAAACAAAGGAGACGACATCTCCTTCCGTACAACGCTTCATAAGGTGGCATCTGGATCGTGGAATGGTAGCTGTTGTTGTAGGCAAACTCTACCAAAGGTAGGTGTGCATCCCAGCTACCTTTGAACTCTATCACACAGGCTCGCAGCATATCCTCAATGTTTGTATCGTCCTTTCTGACTGACCATCCGTTGAGGGTGATAAGCCGTACTGAAATGTAGCTTAGTTCCCATACAATTTTGCAAACTTGTCCAAAATTTGGATACAAACCTTGGATCTCGGTCGGAGACTATTCCAGCGGGTACTCCGTGCAAGCGTACTATTTCCCTTGTGTACATTCTTGCCAACTTATCCAAAGAGTACGTCATGTTCATTGGAAGGAAATGAGCCGTCTTTTCAGTCGTCCACGATGACCCAAATTGCATCATATCCTGCTGATGTTCTTGGTAATCCACATACAAAGTCCATCGTGATTTGGTCCCACTTCCATTCGGGTATGGGCAAGGGTTTCAGAAGTCCACCAGGCCTTGGTGCTCTACTTTCACTTGTTGGCAGTAGGGCATTTTAGCACAATCTGCTACGTCTCTCTTCATGCCGTTCCACCAATAGTGGTTTTTAGATCCTGGTACATCTTTGTTCCTCCTGGGTGCATGGTGTATCGGAGTGATGTGCTTCTTTCATGATTTCCTTTTTCATTCTTCATCATCCGGAAGCACAACCTGCCTTTCATCCTAACCACTTCATCTTCATCCGTGGAGAAATCCGTGTATCTTCCTTCCTGTACCTCTTCTTGATCTTCATGATCGCCTCATCGTATCGTGGGCTTCCTTGATTCTTTCCACCAAGGTGGGTTCCAAAACAAGGTTGGCAATTTCTACTTCCACACTTTGCCCAATAAATTCAATGCTCAATCTTTCGAACTCCTTATCAACTCTCTTATCAGTGAGAAGAAGCAATTTCTCATAATTTTTCCTACTTAGGGCATCTGCAACTGCGTTTACTCCTGGACAATAATTGATTCCAAGGTCGTAATCCTTGATGAGCTCTAACCATCTCCGTTGCCGCATATTCAACCTTTTGTGTGAATAGGTACTTGAGGCTCTTATGGTCGTGTAGATTTCACATCTTTGTCCATATAAGTAATGCCTCCATAACTTGAGAGCGAAAACAATGGCGGCCAACTCCAAATCGTGAGTAGGATAGTTCTGCTCATGAGGTCTGAGTTGTCGAGATGCATACGCGATCACTTTCCCATCCTGCATCAGTACGCATCGAGGCCATTCCTAGAGGCATCACTGTGCACGGTATAGGACTTCTCGGGGTCTGGTAGAATTAGGATTGGGGCAGAAACAAGTCTTCTCTTTAGTTCCTGGAAACTTTGTTCTCTTTTGTCTGTCCAAATGAATTTCTCCTCCTTTTGAGTTAACTGAGTGAGAGGCTTGGCGATGTTTGAAAAATTCTTCACAAACTTCCTATAATATCCGCCAATCCAAGAAAACTTCTCACTTCAGTTACAGTCTTAGGTTGTTTCCATTTCATCACTGCATTGATTTCTCAGGGTCTACCGATATTCCCTCTCCAGATATCACATGTCCTAGGAAAGATATACGATCCAGCCAAAAGTCACACTTAGATAGCTTGGCGTACAACTTATGCTCACGCAGAGTCTGTAATGCCATTCTTAAGTGTTCCTGATGTTGTTCTCGCGTCTTGGAGTAGATTAGGATATCGTCAATGAAGACTATTACACACTTGTCAACAGGGGCTTATATACTCGATTCATGATATCATGAAAGCTGCTGGTGCGTTGGTTAGTCCAAAAGGCATCACTAGAAACTCGTAATGTCCATAGCGAGTTCTGAAAGCTGTCTTTGGTATGTCCTCAGGTTTAATCCTCAACTGGTGGTATCCGGACCGTAGATCGATCCTTGAAAAGACGCTTGCTCCTTGAAGTTGATCGAAAAGGTATCTATCCTTGGGAGGGGATACTTGTTCTTGATGGTGACTTTGTTTAGCTCCCGATAGTCGATGCATAAGCATGGAACCATCCTTTTTCTTTACGAACAATACTGGCGCTCCCCAAGGTGATACGCTTGGTCGGATAAACCTTGATCCAACAAGTCTTGTAGCTGAATCTTTAACTCCTTTAGCTCTACTGGTGCCATCCGATAGGGTGCCTTTGAGATTGGTTTGTATTGACAATAGGTCAATTTCAAAATCGATCTCTCTCTTTGGTGGCAATCCAGGCAATTTCCGGAAATACATCTGGGAACTCATTGGCCACGGGTATGGATCCAAGCTCAGGCTTTTCTCCTTTTCTTCATTTAGGTTACTCAGGTTGATCTCTTCGTCGTTCATTAACTCAAATGAATTCAACCTCACGTGGATTTCTCTGAATATCACTTCACATCCATTTGGGTCCTTAAACTTCACTTCCTTTTGTCTGCAGTCTACCAAGGCCTTAACGATGTTAACCAACTCATACCAAGATTACTTCGTATTTACTCATTTCTAAGATTATTAGGTCACACTTGGAGTGACTTCCTTGTATCTCCATTGGACAGCTTTAAGCATTTCCTTTGTCGTTACTATGCTTGGTGGGGGTTTTTACTCGAAAACGGTAGCAATAGTATCTATGGGTAATCCAATTTGTTTAGCCAGGCTAAGTGATAAAAGAATGGGTAGCTCCCGTATCGAACAGGCATAAGCGGGTTGACTAGCTACATACGCGTCCTGCACTCGGATGTTTATACTAATTACGAACTGGTACACTTAAGCTAGTCGTAGGTATAAAACTTGCGTAACGTAAGAAACTTGATAACTTGCTTTAAAAGAAAGGGTTTTGATTCTGACCTGTTACTAAACCAAAATCTGAGCCATATCCCCATCTACGGCTGCTAGCTCAGCTCCTTCATCATCGGACTCCTCGCATACCCACTGTCCTAGGTTGTATATCCTCATTCATGAACGGCTGCTCAGTCCGATTCGAGTTGCTTCCTCCATTTCCATTCTTTGCTGGTGTCGCTCCTCCGTAGAACAAACGGTCTTGTGGTGCATTTTCCTTTGTGGGCATTCGTTGGCGAAGTGCCCAGTTTGCTTGCAAACGAAGAAAACGGTGGAAGTCTTCTTCGGGCAATCTCCTAATCTTGTGACTGGGTTCTCTACAGAAGTAGCACTTGTGTTGCAGCAGCGGGATCTCTTTGGGTAATGCTTCTTGCATTTCAGCAGGTCACAATGACTTCGGCGTCTCCTTTGTTGTTACTAACACTTCTGAAGCTATGGAAAGGTTTGAACTTCTTGCTTTGAAAGCTGGGGTTGTAGCTATCTTGGGTTCTTTTTCCGAACACAAAAGTCTCTTTCAGGGCTTTGCTCTTCTTTCTTTGCTCCCTCAATGATACGAGCCCTTTCTACCAACTCTCGGAGGGTTCTCAGGTCTAACTCCTCCAGACGCATCCTTATGTCTTCGTCAGGCCACTAGAAATACTTGTCTCTTCAGCTCTTCACTATGCTTGAAGGACTCAGGTGCGTATTGGAGCAGTCGGCTAAATTCGTCTCGTACTGCTCTATCGTTCTTTTCTGGGATATATGGAGAAGTCTCCACTATTGATCTTAAGCTTCCAGGGAAGTAATTGTCCAGAAACTCTTGCGGAAAGCTGCAAGTTACGGGTGGCAACAATTCCTGCTTTTTGACTCCCACCATACCCTGGCATTAAATCGCAGCATGTATGTGCCATAGTCCAGGCGCAGATGATGGGGAACTTCATAGGCGGCAAACGACCTTTCTATTGAGCTAGCCAGTCCTCAGCTTCGTCTGGCTTTCCGAAATTTCCGTCGAAGTACTGTTGCTCTTTATGAAGTCGGCAAGGAACTTCTATAAGGTCGAGGCGGTGGTGGTGCTGGCAAAGGGACGGTATGAGATCAGCTTCTGGTGCTGCAAGTGCCTCAACGGTTGCTTCAGGAGCATTTGCAGCAGGCGGTGGTGCGTTTTGTGCACGCTGCATGAAATTATTGACCAACCCTGTCAGTTGGTTGATAGCGGCCCATACATCTCTTGTTGATTTGGTGGAGGATTTGGGGCTTGTTGCTCTGCTGGGGGATTCCCTGGTTCTGCTGTATATTGTTAGAGGCGCGACGTTCGCGTCTTTACCCCTTCTACGTCTGTTATTTATTCTAGTTTTAGACTTTAAAGGAGATCGGAAATATCGGAAATTCCATAGGAAGATATTTAAAGAATCAAATTCAGAAATCATCAAAAGTACTTTTATAAAAAAGAATTTAATAATTCTTACATAACCTTGAGAAGGCAGGAACCATTCTCATCAAAGATAATTGTTCAAAATCATAGAAAAAAACACAAGGCATTAAAAGAAAGATAAGCCTAGGAAAAACTAGGTTGGACTTGTTGGGTCATGCTCCTTGCAACGGTCTCCATGGGTACGTCTTGGCTAATCTTCGGGGAGGTGCTTGGTTGGGAGCCAAAGGGCTGTTCTTAGAGATTGGGTTTCCTCAGGCTTGAGTCCGTCGTTTAGATCTCTTTGGACTAGTTTGTTTTCTATTTCCTTCGTTTGCTCGGGCTTCTTTCATGACGAAGTTCTCATCTGGAATAACATCTAGTTGTATTCCAACGAGTTAGGCTGAGCGTTGTACTCGATGGCGTAGGGACAATTCGTCGGTAAGCAGCATATTAATAGAATCGATCTTCCGCATCTGCCTTCAGCCAGTCCGTATGGTTGCCAACTCATCGTGTGCGTAGATGTACAGGGGCCCTAGCTTGTCGGAAGTCTGGTTCCTATCGTCATATCTTAGCTGGGGCAAGTTCCTCCATAAGGGGTGTCTTAGTCCTTTCTTCCATCGCTTGAACATTTCACGGACGATCCTGGGCCTTCCAACTAACGCGAACTCCTCACACAGAATTCTTAGTCTAAGACGGTAGTTCACGAAGGTCTCGTCACGGTCTTTAAGGAAATGTCGGGATTTTTCCTTAACCTCAGGGAAAGTCAGCTATCAAGGAAAACAAATAGGAGATCAGATCTTAAGCTAGATTCTATTGTTACTATCTATCTTAAGGTCTATTCTACTATTTATATCTAAAACTTGGGCTCTGATACCAACTTAAACTGTCACGCCCGAAGGGTACTAAACGTGGCAGTCCCGCATACAATTTAAAGCTAATGAATGACAACCTAGTCATGCAGGAGCTTCGATATTATATGCAAGGCGTGCTTCCAAGATAGTAGGGACTCCTAGGGGTGTTACGTTTAAATAGATAGCAAAATAAGCATAGATAATCATAATTTCTTCATTTCAACATACGAAAGTACATCTTCTTAGGGGCATTCCCCCGTCTTAAGGTCTTTGATCAACAATACTTTTCATCAAAATAAACA
Source organism: Combretum micranthum (assembly GCA_024138025.1). NCBI lineage: Eukaryota > Viridiplantae > Streptophyta > Magnoliopsida > Myrtales > Combretaceae > Combretum > Combretum micranthum. Next base: position 966,462 of record JAMXBD010000190.1, on the reverse strand, counting down.
TATCTACTACATAAGTCTACTATAGAGATTTTTCTAGAAGTCTATGTTCAAAACTAAAAATACATAAACTTCCTCCAAAAACTCTAGTAGTTATACTGTACCTGGCATACGGGGTCCTCGGGGCCAACCAAAGATAATCAGACTGTAATAGAAAACTATAAGGGTATAAGCTTGACTAGCTTAGTGAGATAATTCCAACTAAGACATTTCCAAAATTCAACCAATATTTTAATCAAAACATATGAAAATGCATCATCCATATGAACATGTAAGATACACATGATTAACCGGAAATCAAGTGCAGCATGGATTTAACGCCCTCCATGACAAGGGTTGGGTGGTTACAGGCCATACGACCATCAATAATAGCAGATTTACCGGCTCCTGCTTGACATGTAGACTTTCCGGCTCCTACTAGCCATCACGTAGACTTACGGCCTACCAGCCACCACTACCTTTCCTCGTTTCCCACACGAAGAAAAGTAGTGAACATATGTAATTCATGTGTATGATATGCATGAGTAATTTCAAGTTACATTTGGCCATATAAGTTGAATTCATATTAAAAGTGATCAACCATAATTTCATCATATCAATACATAAATCACACTTTATTTAGCACTTCGTATTTCGATATTCTTAACCTTCGTTCAACAATTATTTCATAACAAAGGTTCATTTATATTTTTCCTAGTTTTCTAATGCTACTAACTACAAGCACAAACAAGGAAATGAACTTAGGAAAAGAATTAACTCACTCCATATCGGTGGATCTAATCGTAGTAGTCCTCCGGGTAGATGTCTCGGGTCCTCGTCACCTAGACAAGATGTAATACCCAAAATAAGTCTCTCATAAGATTCATTCTTGAAGATTCTAATCTTTTTTAAAATCGCGGTAAAATCGTATAAGGGGAAATTCCAACTTAAAATGGCCATAACTTGCTCATTTTAGCTCGGAATTTCGCGTATAATATACCGTTTTCTACCTACTCGAAAGATCTACGCATTTCTAAACTTATTTTCATAGAACTAAGTCGTTTGGTTCCGAAAAGATAGCGGCCAGATTTGCCACGAATTTATAAAACTTGTTTTCTTCTTTGCAAACAAAGCTCATTTGAAGAGATAAATATTTCAAATATTTTGTAAACTTTTTGAAATGACTCATAACAAATGTATGAAGTAAATGAAGTTGTCTAACTTTGAAAAGTAAGGTGTTAAAAGTTTTTGAATTTGAAATTCTATTCTACTTTTTGAAAAGATCTTTTGGTCATTAAGATAAAGATTTTATGAAATCTCTTGTAATTACTTTAATTTTCCTAGGGTTTGGTTTTGTTTTCTAAACTTGGATTTCAAAAGTAGCAAAATAATATTTTGATTTCTTGTAATGTTTCAAAAAAAGAATTTCTACTTCTTGATAAAAGATAAGTTTTCATAAAGCCTTTTGTTTATGTAAGAAAATCACTCCTATGCATGTTCTTGAGTTTTTAGAAATCCGTTTCCTATATTTATTTCTTTTAGAAAGAATCTTTAATGCAAGAAAACATCTTCCCATTTGTTTTTGTTGAGACAAAAACATTATGTTCATGCATGAATATAAATCAAAACTATAGAAATACAAAGGAACATAATAACTTGAAAGCTTAAATAGTAAAGTAAATCAAGTATTGGGACCTTAGCTTTTATCAAGGTACCCCGGGACTAAGAAAAGACTAGTCCCGAAAAAGAAAAGAATTGTTTTGACTTGATGAGGACAAGTCTAAGACTAGAATGACTAGTCTTAAAATCTACTTACAATTAAATAAATAGCATTGGAATAAAATTGCATGAAAGGTAAATAAATTGCAAGGCTATGAGCTTATATGCTCTAAATAGTATATATAGCTATAAAGATATATTGGATAGTAATAAACATAAAGGAATTATAAAGAATCATATAGGAACATATTAGAAACATAATTGATCATGGAGGAATTTTGATTATGAACAAAAACAAAGCATGAACTTAATGTTGCTTCCTTAACCTTCATGGTTTTAGAAAACACACACTAAGCTCATACTATGTAAATGAACATGAAGAAATCTTGAGAAATTTCTTACCTAAAGAAGCTAAACTTAAGAGGACTTCTTGTAAGAACTCTTGAAGGAATTTGAGAGAGATTTTGAGAGAGTAACTTTAGAGAAGAAGAAGTGTGAAAGAAGTGAAGGTATGAAGGGGTATTTATAGGAAAATATGAGAGATTATTTGTGTTAATAAATTAAATGAAAACAAAATTGAGGGATGCATGAATGGGGGTGGCCGGCGCCATTTTGGGTGCATGGGGAAGACCAAAAACCAATTTTTTTGTCTTTTGATTAATTAAAGTAAGAAATGAAAGATGTGAATTTGTATTGGAAATGAAAAAGTGTAAGAGATAGGTGTAAGGTTTGTAACAATAGGTTGTAAGAAAAAGTAGAGATAGATGAATAGTGTAGAATAGTAGAAAATAGTGTAATGTAAAAGTAGACATGACAAATAAATACCGGTAGTAAGAAAGTACGCGTATAAAAGCGATATCTGATATTTTTAGTTATCGAAAAATTACGAAATTGATATTTTTGGAAATCTTATATTTTTACGAGTCTAACGGTATATTCGGAATAATTTTCCTATTCCAGGCTTCCGGGCACGTCTTTTAAGAATCATGTCCGATCGGGTTCAAAGGACACTCGAAATTCTTCAATCTGATATTTTTACGCAACCTATGGCTATTACGAATTATTAGGGTAAACTTTTCCAACTTCGTTTTCTAGGGCTAGAGAAAACGGTAATGCCGGAGTTTAAGCGGTCACAATATACTAGGGTTTTGGTTGACTTAAGAGTCCGTTTGACTCCCGATTAGGGTTTGGGTTTCGAAATTGGAACCGAAAATTTGGGAACTTACACTTACAACTTCTAAGGGATATTTCTCAGATAATTTCCATAACAACATGGTCTTACTAAGATAAATAACTTAAGCTAGAAGATTTTAGAAGAAATCTACTCAAAGACTTCAAAACAGAGTTCCTCCAAAAGCTTTCCAAATAAAGATTCTACCTGGATGATCAAGATGGTCTCGGGTAAAAAATAACGAACCTACAACATCAAAAGTCTATAGGGGTATAAGCATAACTAGCTTGTGAGATATTTCTTACGCAAAAGTACTCATATCAGGCATTCATCCAAGTTCATTAAACAACCATATGATTAAACAGTACATATGACTATCCGGTTTCGTATGTGTGATGGATTTACCCCTCCATCGGTAATTAGGGAATGATTTGAACTGGGCCCCAAACGACCTCCTTAAAAGTTTGCACGCGTTTTGGGGTTCCACCGAACCATACTACTAGTCTTTAGGCTTTCCTTACCCAAAGCGATCGATCTGGCTCGACTACTATAAACTCCCGAAGTTTTGTAATCAATTTAATGCTTAAACCCTAATTAGAAGTCAACCGGATTTCTAAAGTCAACAAAACCCTAGTCTACCATAACTGCTTAAATCCGGTATTCCTGTTTAAGAAACCCTAGGAAAGTAAGAAAGAATTTAGTGAATAGAATAGTTCGTAATTATCTAAGGAAGCTTAAAAAGATCAGTTTAGTAAAACCGCAACTCGTTTTGAACCCGATTAGACACAGTTCTTGAAAAACGTGTCTTGGGGCTCGAAATAGTAAAAATATTCTGAATATACCATTAGACTCTTAAAAATATAAGATTTTCAAAAATATCAATTTCATAATTTTTCGGTAGCTAAAAATATCAGATATCGCATTCATACACGTATTTTCTTACTACCGGTACTTAAAGTATCATGTCTACTTTACTTTACACTATTTACACTATTCTACACTATTTATCTATCTCTACTTTTCTTACAACCCATACCTCCATTTCTTACACATTTTTTTTTCCAATACAACTTCACATATTTCATATCTTACTTTTAATTATCAAAAATACGAAAAAAAAAAGAAATTTCACTCCCTCTCTCCTTCACTAATAGTGCCACCCCCTCTCTCTTTCTTTCCAATTTGTTTTATTTTCAATTTATTTAATTAACACAAATTACCTCCCACATTTTCCTATAAATACCCCCTCCTACTTCCACTTCTTTCACACCTCTCATATACTAAAGTTACTCTCCCAAATTTCTACAAGAAATCTCTCCCAAGAAGTTCTCTCTAGTTTAGTTCTTTTAGGTAATTTTCTTCAAGTCATCTTCATGTTCATTTACTTAATATGAGCTTAGTGTGTGTTTTCTAAACCATGAAGGTTAAAGAAAACAACAATAGGTTCATACTTTGTTTTTGTTCATGATCTAATTTCTTTATGTTGCTTTTATAATTATAACTATCTAATATATCTATGTAGCTATATATATCATTTAGAGCATATAAGCTTATTTGTTTTGCAATTTATTTACTTCCTTGCAATTTATTTATATTCATATTGTTTTTAAGACTAGTCTTTCTAGTCTTAGACTTGTCCTCATCAAGTCAAAACATTTTCTTTTTCTTTTAGGGATAAGTCTTTTCTTAGTCCCGGGATACCTTGATGAAGCTAAGGTTCCAATACTTGATTTATTTCCTTATTAGCTTATTATTATGTTTCTATAACTTTATGATTCATATTCATGCATGAACATAATGATTTTTGTCTGAATAAAATAAATGAGGAAATGTTATCTTGAAAATAAAGATTCTTTTCTAGAAATAAGAAGTAGTTTTCTTAAACAAACTTTTCTAAGAAATCTAGAGGAGCTTATAAACATACATAGAAAAGAACTTTTTGAAATAAACAAAAGTTTTACTAAAACTTCACTTTTTATCAAGTATTAGAAATTCTTTTTGTCAAAATGGAATGATCTCAAGAAACAAAGAAATTATTTTTCTAAACATAGAATTGTTATTACTATCAAAAAGTGTTGGAAACTAAGCTTAGAAAATAAAATCATTCCTTAGGAATTTAAGGAGATTACGGAAATTAAATTTAGGAAAAGAAAATGCTCATTTGAAATAACTAAAGATATTTTCAAAGCAAAATAAAAAGGAATATTTCAAAAGTTCTCACTTTCCAAAAATATTTAAAAGACTTTACTTTTCATACTTTGAGACAACTTCATTAACTTCATACATTCAATATGAGTCACTCAACATATGTTTATAAAAATTCGTGGTGAATCTGCTCGCCACTTTTTCGGAGCCCAAATGACTTAGTTTGATGAAAATAAGTTTAGAAATAGATAGATCTTTTCGAATAGGTAGAAAACGGTATATTATATGTGAAATTCCAAGTTAAAATGAGCAAGTTATGGCCATTTTAAGTTGGAACTTCCTTTTTTATACGATTTTACCGCGATTTTAAGAAAAGTTTAGAATCTTCAAGAATAGAAATTCTATGAACATTTTAGGTATTTCATCTTGTTTAGGTGAAGGAGGAACCGAGATCACTTTCCTGGAAGATTACTTCGATTAGGATCTACCGACATGGAGTGAGTTAATCCTTTACTAAGTTACATTTCATTGTTTGTGCTTGTAAGTAGTAGCACTAGAAATTAAGAAAAAGATAAATGAATAATTATTGTGTGACTTGGAATTATGATTGGTTGAATATAATTAAGAATTTCGAAGAAGGTTTGATAAATAAATTGTGATTCTTGTATTGATATGATGAAAATTGTGTTGATCGCCTTTAACTTGAACTCAACATTATTTGGTTAAATACATATTAAAATTAAATCATGCATATCATAATTGTGAGTCACATTTATTTCACTACTATTCTTCGTATGGGGAAATGATGAAATGGTAGTGGTGGCTAATAAGAGCCGGAAAGTCTACATGAGCTAGTAGGAGCCAAGAAGTCTATAAGGCGAGCAGGAGCCGGTAAATCTGCAAATATTGATGGTCGTATAGGCCTGTAACCTCCCAACCCTCGACATGGAGGGAGTGAAAATTATGCTACACTTGATTTCTGGTTAATCATGTGTATTTTGTTTGTTCATATGTTTGGTGCATTCCCATATGATTGTTTAATTACTTGTTTGAATTATGGAAATGTCTTGTAGATGGAATTATCTCACTACGCTAGATTTGCTTATACCCTTATAGCTTTTTGTTACAGTATGATTACCTTTGGTTGGCCCCGAGGAGCCTCGTATGCCAGGTACGAGCTTAAGCTACTAGGAGTTTTTAGGAGAAGCTATATGTATTAAAGTTTTGAACATAGCTTCTAGGAAAAATCTCTATAACAGTCTTGTATTATAGTTGCTATTATCTTATTGATAAACTTTTAAGATGGGGGAATGCCCCTAAGATGATGCAAGGAATTATTATTTAAATGAAGGTTTCATGTTTATCTATATAAGTTCTTGCTTGCTTTTATTATCTACTTAAATGTAATACTCCTGTGAGTCTCCTACTATCTTGGAAGCACACCTTGCATGTGATATCGAAGCTCCTGCATGACTAAGTTTATCATTCATTAGCTTTAATATTATATGCGGCGGACTGCCACGTTTAGGATACCCTCTGGGGCGTGACAGTTTAAGTTGGTATCAGAGCGCAAGTTTTAGATAAAAGATAGTAGAAGTAGACTTTAAGTTAGATAGTAAGAAGTTAGAACTTAAGCTTAAGATTTGATCCTCTTCTTGTTCTATTTTGATAGCTAACCTTCCCCGAAGTTAAGGAAAAATCCTGAAATTTCCTTAAGGACCCAGATGAGACCTTTGTGAACTACCGTCTTAGGTTGAGAGTCCTATGTGAAGAATTTGCGTTAGTCAGAAGACCCTGAACTGCCCAAGAAATGTTTAAGCTGTGAAGGAAAGGATTGAAACATTCTTTATGGAGAAACCTACCTAGAGAACTAAGATTCGATGCCGTAAGCAAACGAAGGTGGAGTGATGTGGAGGTGATCTACGTAGTAGAAAGGATGATGGTTTTTATGTATAGAGAGACCATGTTGCAAGAGATGACCTTCATCTTAAAAGCGGAAGGAACCCGACAGGACCCAGACTTTCGAACCTGGAACAAGTTAGGACCCCTTTATATCTATGCACATGATGAGCTGGCAGACCACAGCGACTAGCTAAAGGCGGACGCGGAAGAACGGTTCTACTGGTATGCCGCCTACAGACGTATTGTCCCCATGCCATCGGAATGTAGCATCCAACCAAACTCCATCGGAATGCAGTTGGAAGTAATCCCAGATGAGGATTTCATCATTGAAGATGCCCAAAGGAATGAAGGAAATAGAGAGACAGAAGGTGATCCTAAAGAAGACCCCGACAAAGACCCAGAACCTGAGGAAACTCCGTCTGCATCTCCTTGGGAAGATAGTCCCTTGATTCCCAATTCGGTACCTCCGCGAAGGTTGAGTCAGGACGTTCCCATGGAGATAGTTGCAAGAAACAACCCGGTGATGATCTCTGACTCAATGGAAGAAGGAAGGAGAGATGACCAGCAATGGAGGAATGCTTTCGAACCAAGTGGATTTTTGAGAAGCAGGTCTAAAACCCCCACCATAGCAGTGGCACCTGAAGGAGGAAACCAAGAAGGATATGAGACAACAAACGACACCACTCAAGGAGAAATGATTTCCATGCATGAAGAAGTATGGCCGTCTCAAGTAGAAATCACCTCGAGGTACAGAGGAAAAAGGATAACCGTGGTCAGTATCTATGACAGTTTGTCAAAAGGGAAAAAGGTTCCACTAGCCGAAGCATGAACCTGGCACCATCACCGTGAGAAAGAGAAGAGTAAGGAAGGAGGAAGTGAAGAAGATGAGCACAATCCGACAAGTCCAACCAAGCTTTTTTCCTAGGATTAGGATAGGCATATCCTTGTTGCAATGCATGATTATTTTGTTTTTAACGATTATGTTTTGTGTATTTCCTATTTATGAACAATTATCTTTTGTTGAGAATGGTTCTAACATTCTCAAAATGTGTAAGGGTTATCACCCTCCTTTGTTTTAATGAAGAGTACCTTGTGTTTAATTTAATGATTTTTTATTTGATTGCCTTATATATTTCTATGCAAATTCCGATATTTCTGATCTTTTTCCAAAGATTTGAGAAGTCTAAAACTAGAATAATTAACAGACGAGGTAGGAGATGTAGGAGACGTGAACGTCGTGCCTCCAATAATGTTCCAACTGAACCAGAAAACCCACCAGTAGGCTAGCAAGCAGAACCACCAAATCCCCCACAAAACCAACAAGGCGATGTTTGGGCTGCAATCAACCAACTAGCTAGTCTGGTCAATAACTTTATGCAGCATGTGCAGAACATGCCACCTCCGGCTGCCAATGCACCTGAAGCAACAGTTGAGGCACCTGCATCACCAGAAGCTGAGTCTCAAACTATTCCTTTGCCAGCACCACCACCGCCTCGACCTTACTGAAGTTCTTTGCCAGACTTCATCAAGAGCAATAGATACTTTGATGGGAGTTTCGGAAAGCCAAATGAAGTGGAGGACTGGCTAGCACAGATTGAAAGATCGTTTGCTGCATATGAAGTACCCCATCATCTTCACTTAGATTCTGGCACATATATGCTAAGATTCAACACCAGAATGTGGTGGGAATCTAAAAGTAGAGAATTGCTGCTACCGGTGACCTAGGCAACCTTCCGAAGAGAATTCTTGGAAAATTACTTTCCTGAAAGTTTGAGGGTACAATACAGTGGAGATTTCCTTCACATATCTCAAAAAGGAAGGACAGTGGAACAATACGAGACAAAGTTTAGTCATCTACTTCAGTATGCGCCGGAATCCTTTAGGCACAGTCAAGAATTGAAGAGGCAAGTCTTCCTGAGTGGCTTGGGCGAAGACTTGAGGATGCGTCTAGAGGAGTTGGATCTAAGGACCCTCCGTGAGTTGGTTGAAAGGGCTCGCATTATAGAAGGAGCTAAGAAGAGGAAAAGTAAAGCACCTGAGAAGCGAACCTTTGTGTTCGGAAAAAGGACTCAAGATAGTTACAGTCTCAGTTTTCAGAACAAGAAGTTTAAACCCTTCAACAGTTACAGAGGAAGTGCTAGTGGTAACAAGGAGGCATCCAAGACCAAAGTGACATGCTGGAAATGTAAGGAGGAACATTATCCGAAGAGGTACCCCTTGCTTCAACACAAATGCTATTTTTGTGAAGACCCTAGCTACAAGATCGGTGACTGCTCGAAGAAGGCTTCCACCGTTTGCTTTGTATGTAAGCAAACTGGGCACTTTGCCAATGAATGCCCATAGAGAAAGAATGCCCCAGCAAGACCGTTTGGTTCAATGGGAGGAGCTGCATCGGCGAAGAATGGAAGTGGAGGGAGCAACTCAAGCCATTCTGGAGCAGCTATCGACGGAATGAGAATATACAAGTTGGAAGGACAGTGGGCGTGTGAAGAGTCGGATGACGAAGGAGCAGAATTAGCAGCCATGGATGGAGATTGTGGTCCAAATTTTGGACTGGTGACAGGTTAGAATCTAAAACTCCTCTACCTTTGATGCAAGTTATTAAGTATCCTGCATTCAATTCTTATGCTAGAAGAATAAGGTTTTATACCCACAATTAGCTTAAGTATACCAGTTTCATGATTAATATGAAATTCGAGTGCAGAACATGTACGCATAGCTAGTCAAACCGCTTATGCTTTGCTCGACACGGGAGCTACGCATGCCTTTATCACCGTTAGCTTGGCTAAACAAACTGCTTTACCCATGATACTATCGCTAATAGTTTTCGAGTTAAGACCCCCACCGGAAGCATAGTAACAACTAAGGAAGTGCTTAAAAATTGTCCCATGGAGATATAAGGAAGTTACTCTAAGTGTGACCTAATAATCTTGGAAATGAGCAAATATGAAGTAATCTTAGGAATGAGTTGGTTGACATCTATTAAAGCTCTAGTGGATTGTAGACGCAAAGAGGTGAAGTTTAAGGATCAAGATGGATGTGAAATAGTGTTCAGGGGAGAATCCACGATGAAGTTGAACTCATTTGAGTTAATGGATGATGAAGAGATCAACTTAAGTAACATGGACGAAGAAGAAAAGGAGAAACCTGAGTTGGAATCCATACACGTGATTAAGGAATTTCCAGATGTGTTTCATGAGGGATTGCTTGGATTACCACCCAAGAGGGAAATCGATTTCGAAATCGACCTATTGGTAAACACAGAGCCAATATCAAAGGCACCCTACCGGATGGCACCAGTAGAGCTTAAGGAGCTAAAGACTCAGTTGCAAGACTTGTTAGATCAAGGTTTCATTCGACCAAGTGTATCACCTTGGGGAGCACCAGTGTTGTTTGTGAAGAAGAATGATGGTTCTATGCGCTTACGCATCGATTATCGGGAGCTTAATAAAGTCACCATCAAGAACAAGTATCTACTCCTAAGGATAGATGATCTTTTTTATCAGCTTCAAGGAGCTAGTGTCTTTTCAAGGATTAACCTACGGTCAGGATACCACCAGTTGAGAATTAAACCTGAGGATGTACCTAAGCAGGCTTTCAGAACTCGCTATGGACATTATGAGTTTCTGGTAATGCCCTTCGGTCTAACCAATGCACCAGCAGCTTTCGTAGACCTCATGAATTGAGTATATAAACCTTTGCTGGACAAATATGTGATAGTCTTTATAGACGACATTATGATCTACTCCAAGACACAAGAGCAACATGAGGAACACTTAAGAATGGCATTACAGACCTTGTGTGAGCATAGGTTGTACGCAAAGCTGTCTAAGTGTGACTTCTGGTTGGATAGGATATCCTTCTTAGGACATGTCATATCTGGAGAAGGAATATCAATGGAGCTTGAGAAGATCAAGGCAGTATTGGATTGGAAGCAACCTAAGACTGTTACTGAAGTGAGAAGTTTTCTTGGATTGGCTGGATATTATAGGAAGTTTGTAAAGAATTTTTATACCAGAGCCAAGCCCCTAACTCAGTTAACTCAAAAAGATAAGAAGTTCATTTGGACAGATAAGAGAGAACAAGGTTTTCAAGAATTAAAGAGAAGGCTTGTATCTACCCCAATCTTGATTCTACCAGATCCCGAGAAGCCTTATACGGTGCACAGTGATGCCTCTAGGAATGGTCTTCGATGCGTATTCATGCAAGATGGAAAAGTGATCGCTTATGCATCGCGACAGCTTAGGCCTCATGAACAAAATTACCCCACTCATGATCTGGAGTTAGCCACCGTTGTGTTTGCGCTTAAGTTATGGAGACATTACTTGTATGGGCAAAGGTACGAAATCTACACCGACCATAAGAGCCTCAAGTATCTATTCACGCAGAAGGAGTTGAATATGCGATAACGGAGATGATTGGAACTCATCAAAGATTATGACCTTGGAATAAATTACTATCTAGGGAGAGTAAACGCAGTTGCAGATGCCCTGAGTAGAAAGAATTATGGAGAAGTAGCTACCTTGCTCACTGTAAGAGGAGCTAATAAAGGAATTTGAAAGAATGAGTATCGAATTCCTAGGGCAAAGTGTGGAAGTAGAAATCGCCAGCCTAGTCATGGAACCCACCTTAGTGGAAAGAATCAAGGAAGCCCAACGATATGACGAGACAATCCAAAAGATTAAGGGAGAGGTACAAGAAGGAAAATACACCGATTTTACCATAGATGAGGATGAAGTGGTAAGAATGAAAGGAAGGTTATGTGTTCCGGATGATGAGGATATCGGAAAGGAAATCATGAATGAAGCACATCATTTAGGATACACCATGCATCCAGGAGGAACTAAAATGTATCAGGACCTGAAGAGCCACTATTGGTGGAACGGTATGAAGAGAGACGTGGCAGATTTTGTGCTAAAGTGTCCCACATGCCAACAAGTGAAGGTGGAACACCAAAGACGTGGAGGACTTTTGGAACCCTTGCCGATACCCGAATGGAAATGGGATCAAATCACAATGGATTTTGTGTGCAGAGTGCCAAGAACTTCTGCAGGATATGATGCTATTTGGGCCATAGTGGATCGATTGACAAAGACAACACACTTCCTCCCAATCAACATGACATACTCCATGGATAAGTTGGCAAGAATATACATAAAGGAAATAGTACGATTACATGGAGTGCCCATGGGAATAGTTTCCGACCGAGACCCAAGATTTGTGTCTAAATTTTGGATGAGCTTACAAAGATGTATGGGAACGAAGCTACATTTCAGTACTGCTTATCACCCTCAAACAGACGGTCAATCGGAGAGGACAATACAAACTTTGGAAGATATGTTGCGAGCTTGTGTGATAGAGTTTAAAGGTAGTTGGGATGCACACCTACCTTTGGTAGAGTTTACCTACAACAACAGCTACCACTTTACGATCTAGATGCCACCTTATGAAGCATTGTATGAAAGACGGTGTCGATCACCATTGTTCTGGGATGATGTAGAAAAGTTGAGCATCAGACCTGACTTGATACAAGATGCGACCGACAAGGTGCGGATCATCCAACAAAAGATGAAGGAAGCACAAGATAGACAAAAGAGCTGGGCGGATATGAAGAGACATGTGCTCGAATTTGAAGTTGGAGACCATATGTACTTGAAAGTAAACCCCATCAAGAGTATTCACCAAGTTCGGACACAAGGAAAGCTGAGCTCACGATACATTGGACCCTTTGAAGTGCTCGAGAAAGTAGGAGATCTTGCTTATCGTTGGCACTCCCTCCTAACCTATCTGGAATTCACAATGTGTTCCACGTATCAGTTTTACGGAAACATGTGTCGGATCCTACCAGGATTGCAGAACTAGAACCAGTTCGGTTGAAAGAAAATCTCACATACGAGGAGCACCTGATTCAGATCCTAGATCACAAGGTGTAGAAGCTTCGAAACAAGAAGATCAAGTATGTGAAGGTTCTATGGAGAAACCACTCGCATGAGGAACCAACCTGGAAGGCTGAAAGCGACATACGCCAGAGGTATCCGAGTTTGTTTGAAGAATCAGGTATGAACTTCAAGTTTTGAGGACAAAACTTTCTTTAAGGGGGGTAGGTTGTAAACCCCTGAAGTTTTGTAATCAATTTAAAGCTTAAACCCTAATTAGAAGTCAACCAGATTTCTAAAGTTAACAAAACCCTAGTCTACTGTAACCGCTTAAATCCAGCATCCTTGTTTAAGAAACCCTAGGAAAGTAAGAAAGAGTTTAGTGAATAGAATAGTTCGTAATAATCTAAGAAAGCTTAAAAAGATCAGTTTAGTAAAACCGCAACTTGTTTTGAACCCGAATGGACACAATTCTTGAAAAACGTGTCTTGAGGCTCGAAATAGTAAAAATATTCTGAATATACCGTTAGATTCGTAAAAATATAAGATTTTCAAAAATATCAATTTCATAATTTTTCGGTAGCTAAAAATATCAGATATCGCATTTATATGCGTGTTTTCTTACTACCGGTACTTAAATTGTCATGCCTACTTTACATTACACTATTCTATACTATTTATCTATCTCTACTTTTTCTTACAACCTACTATTACAACTCATACCTCTATTTCTTATACATTTTCTTTCCCAATACAACTTCACATATTTCATATCTTACTTTTAATTATCAAAAAAAAAAAAAAAAATTTTACTCCCTCTCTCCTTCACTAATAGCGCCGCCCCCCTCTCTCTTTCTTCCCAATTTGTTTTATTTTTTATTTATTTAATTAACACAAATTACCTCCCACATTTTCCTATAAATACCCCCTCTTACTTCCACTTCTTTCACACCTCTCATATACTAAAGTTACTCTCCGAAATTTCTACAAGAAATCTCTCCCAAGAAGTTCTTTCTAGTTTAGTTCTTTTAGGTAATTTTTCTTCAAGTTCTCTTCATGTTCATTTACTTAGTATGAGCTTAGTGTGTGTTTTCTAAACCATGAAGGTTAAAGAAAGTAATAGTAGGTTCATACTTTGTTTTTGTTCATGATCTAATTTCTTTATGTTGCTTTTATAATTATAACTATATAATATATCTTTGTAGCTATATATATCTTTTAGAGCATATAAGCTCATTTGTTTTGCAATTTATTTACTTCCTTGCAATTTATTTATATTCATATTGTTTTTAAGACTAGTCTTTCTAGTCTTAGACTTGTCCTCATCATGTCAAAACATTTTCTTTTTCTTTTAGGGACTAGTTTTTTCTTAGTCCCGGGATACCTTGATGAAGCTAAGGTTCCAATACTTGATTTATTTCCTTATTATCTTATTATTATGTTTCTTTATGTTTCCATAACTTTATGATTCATATTCCTGCATGAACATAATGATTTTTGTCTCAACAAAATAAATGAGGAAATGTTTTCTTGAAAATAAAGATTCTTTTCTAGAAATAAGAAGTAGTTTTCTTAAACAAACTTTTCTAAGAAATCTAAAGGAGCTCATATATAGAAAAGGACTTTTTGAAATAAACAAAAGTTTTACTAAAAATTCACTTTTTATCAAGTATTAGAAATTCTTTTCATCAAAATGGAATGATCTTAAGAAACAAAGAAATTATTTCTCTAAACATAGAATTGTTATTACTTTCAAAAAGTGTTGGAAACTAAGCTTAGAAAATAAAATCATTCCTTAGGAATCTAAAAAGATTACGGAAATTAAATTTAGGAAAAGAAAATGCTCACTTGAAATAACTTAAGATATTTTCAAAGTAAAATAAAAAGAAATATTTCAAAAGTTCTCACTTTCCAAAAATATTTAAAAGACTTTACTTTTCATAGTTTGAGACAACTTCATTAACTTCATACATTCAATATGAGTCACTTAATATATGTTTATACATTTCAAAGGTTTACAAGCTATTATATTACCTATCTCTTCAAAATGAGCTTTGGATAAAAGAAGGAAAACAAGTTTATAAAAATTCGTGGTGAATCTGCTTGCCACTTTTTTGGAGCCCAAACGACTTAGTTTGATGAAAATAAGTTTAGAAATAGATAAATATTTTTGAATAGGTAGAAAATGGGATATTATATGCGAAATTCCGAGTTAAAATAAGCAAGTTATGACCATTTTAAGTTGGAATTTTCTCTTATACGATTTTACCACAATTTTAAGAAAAGTTTAGAATCTTCAAGAATAGAAATTCTATGAAAAACTCATGTTAGGTATTTCATCTTGTTTATGTGAAGGAAGAACTGAGATCACTTTCCCAGAAGATTACTTCGATTAGGATCTACCGACATGAAGTAAGTTAATCCTTTACTAAGTTACATTTCCTTGTTTGTGCTTGTAAGTAGTAGCAATAGAAATTAAGAAAAAGATAAATGAATAATTGTTGTGTGACTTGGAATTATGATTGGTTGAATATAAATTAAGAATATCAAAAGAAGGTTTGATAAATAAATTATGATTCTTGTATTGATATAATGAAAATTGTGTTGATCGACTTTAACTTGAACTCAACATTATTTGGTTAAATATATATGGAAATTAAATCATGCATATCATAATTGTGAGTCACATTTATTTTACTACTATTCTTCGTGTGGAGAAACGAGGAAATGGTAGTGGTGGCTGGTAGGAGCCGGAAAGTCTACATGGGCTGGTAGGAGCCAGGAAGTCTACAAGGCGAGCATGAGCCGGTAAATCTGCAAATATTGATGGTCGTATGGGCCTATAACCTCCCAACCCTCGACATGGAGGGCGTAAAATCCACGCTACACTTGATTTTTGGTTAATCATGTGTATTTTGTTTGTTCATATGTTTGGTGCATTCTCATATGGTTGTTTAAATACTTATTTGAATTATGGAAATATCTTGTAGATGGAATTATCTCACTAAGCTAGATTTGCTTATACCCTTATAGCTTTTTGTTACAGTATGATTACCTTGGTTGGCCCCAAGGAGCCCCGTATGCCAGGTACGAGCTTAAGCTACTAGGAGTTTTTGGGAGAAGCTATATGTATTTAAGTTTTGAACATAGGCTTCTAAGAAAAATCTCTATAGTAGGCTTGTGTTATAGTTGCTATTATCTTGTTGATAGACTTTTAAGACGGGGGAATGCCCCTAAGATGATGTAAGAAATTATTTTTTAAATGAAGGTTTCATGTTTATCTATATAAGTTCTTGCTTGCTTTTATTATCTACTTAAATGTAATACTCTTGTGAGTCTCCTACTATCTTTGGAGCACGCCTTGCATATGATATCAAAGCTAATACATGACTAAGGTTGTCATTCATTAGCTTTAATACTATATGTAACGGACTGCCACGTTTAGGATACTCTCAGGGGTGTGACAACTACGAATTGAGGCCGTATTCCTTGAACGCCCTAACCCTCAAGATGTAGCTAGGCAGCTTACCTTTCCGATCCCACGCTAACGAGTAGTAGCAAAATTTCGAAATGATATTCTAAGTGATATGCATGAGAAATTTATTATATGGGGATTCTAATATGACATTAAATCATTTAAACCGATCAAGCAATAATTGCACACATAGCAATACATACATAAAAACAATTATATCAATCACAAATCAAGTTCCGATATACTTATTGTTCATTGATTGCACATAATAATTCACATACATAGTTCCCATGATATCCCACATGCATATCAATTTTATCTTTTCCAAACATCTAATGCTTTATTCTACAAGCACAAGCACGAATACATAAACGTAAAGAAAACTCACTCGTTTATATCGATCTTCTATGAGTCGAAGTAATCCTTGAGGAAGAGAAGATCTTGCTCCTCGACACCTAAACAAAAGAAATACCTGAAGTAAGTATTTCATCCAAGATCTACTCAATTTCTCTAATTCTATCTTATTGAATTCGTCAAAAATCGTGTGAATGGAAATCCCAACTTAAAATGGCCATAACTTGCTTATTTTAACTCGGAATTTCGCATATTATATATCGATTTCTACCTATTCGAAAAGATCTATCTATTTCTAAGGTTATTTTTATCAAAAGAAGTCATTTGGGTTTCGAAATAGTGATGTACAGAATTGATGCGAAATTTCCAGATTTCAAAACTCAAGTTTTCAAACTTTTCTCCATCCAAGAATTCTTGTACAAAAATATAAATAATTGTATGGTTAAAAAATCCTTTGAATATATACATATAGACTCAAAGTATATGCATGAATTTAGTGGTGATATCTCAACAATGATTTTTTTTTTTGTAAAACAATGTGTCTTAAAAGTGAGAAAATGTTAAGGGTTGAAAAATTCTTTTTTAGTTTTGTTTGAAAAATTTATTAGTGAGTATTTCCTTCTTTTAACTCCATTTCTTAATTTTGAAAATAATTAAATTTTCAAAAAGGTAATTTTAATCTTTTAAGATTCCCTTAACTTTATTTCTAGTGGTTTGGAAGAACGTAGTTTTTCTAAACATTTTTTGGTTATGTGTTCTAAAGTTTTCCTAAAGTTAGATCCACGTTAAATAATATCAATGATCTTATAAGTTATTTATTATTTTTATTTCCTAAGTAAAGACTATCCTTAGAAAGGTTATTCTTTGATAATTTTATAAAAGTTATCTAAACCTTAGTATGTTTGATGAAAACTTTACATATGAGTTTAAGAAAACTTTTGGTTAAAGAACTAAGTTTAAAGAATCTATCTTATTTCATTGGTTTAAAAAGAGAGTTTATGATAACTTTATTTTATGTATTCATTGATAAAATCCCATATAGTATTATTACTAAAACTTGAGCTAAACTTATCTAGCTTTAGAAAATATTTGTTAAGATAAAACTTTAAGTTTTTATGGAAGAATCATTCCTTATGTGACAAAAATTTATTTTTAAAGAGAGTTCTTATTTTTATTACTTAAGAAAACTCATTTTCATTATGGTTGAGACAATATCAGCATGTTCATGCATGAATGAGAATATGTAAATATGAGAAATATAATAAAAACAACATAATAAGATAAATGTAATAAGAGCATAAAAATAAAGTCAAGTATTGGAAACCTTAACTTTATCAAGGTATCTCGGGACTAAGAAAGACTAGTCCCAAAAAAGAAAGGAAAAGAAAAGAAAAAAAATAGTTTTGACTTGATATGGATAAGTCTAAGACTAGAAAGACTAGTCTTAAAAATAGCATAAAATAAATAAATTGCATAACTTGAAAGTAAATAAATAACAAATGAGCTTATATGTTTTAAAGAAATATATATACATAATATACATAATACTATATAGAAGATAGATTAGAAAAAATAATACTAACAATAATAACAACAACATAGTAACAACATAATAGAAGACATCAACAAAACCAAAACATGAACATATTGTTGCTCTTTTAAGAAACATACACTAATCTCATGTTAAGTTAAATGAACATGATAAGTGAATAACATAAATTTTTACCTAAGGTTTATGTGTTTGTTGAAGATGAAAAGAATGGATTGTAGTATTATGTGGGAATTGGCTTTATGGAGGGGAGAGAGAACTTGAGAGAGATTTTGAGAGAGGGATTTTATAGAGTGATTTTGATAGAGTTTTATTAGGAAATGAGTTGTGTGAAAAAATGAAGGAGGAAGTGGGTATTTATAGAGTTTTGGAGTGCAAATCAGTGTGATTAAAAATAATTGAAAATGAAATAAAATTGAGATGGAAGAGGGACAAGAGGCGCTATTTTTGCCTTGTAGAGGAGGGGCAATTGATTTGTTTTATTGTTTTGTAATAAAAAGAAGTAATGTGTAAAGTGTGATATGATTAAAGTTGTATGGGGAAGGTAAATTGTAAGGTATAAGTATAGTAGTGTGTAAGAATAGAGTATAAGTAAAAGTAGAGATAGATGAATAGTAATGAATAGTAGAAAAGTACTATTAATAGTAAACTAGACAATTAAAATACCAGTAGTAAAGAAAATATGTGTAAACGACCTATATCTGATATTTTTAATTACCGAAAAATTATAAAACTAATATTTTTGAAATCTTTATATTTTTACGACTCTATTGGTGTTGTCGGAATATTTTAACTATTCGGTGCACCAGGGCACTGTTTTTGAAAACTGATCCTGTTCAGATCCGAAAGATACAAGAAAATTATTAATATGATATTTTTAAACTTTCCTATATAATTACGAACCATATTCCACAATTATCTCAATTTCGTTCTCTAGGGTTTAAGAACACGGGATTACTGGATCTAGATTCACTAGACTAAACGTAGAATTAGGTTAACTTTAGGGTTCCGGTTTGACTTCCGGTTTTTAGAGTTTGCTTATATTATCGAAAAATCTAAGGGCTTACAGCTAGAGGTGGGCAAAAAAACCAATTGAACCAAACTAATCCAAACCGAAAATATGGTTTTTTTCATGGTTTGGTTTGAAAATTTTCAAATTCGAACCAATCCGTAAATTTATGGTTTGGTTTGGAAGGTAAACCATACCAATCCGTAAAACCGAACCAAACTATATTAGAAAAATATAATAATATTTTACTATATGTTTATATGATTTCATTTGATATTTATTATTTGGTGAATATTAATTAAAATCAACTTGTCCTTTTTAAAATTTTTTTAAGCTTATGATATGTAATTTTTTGTTGATGATGAACTATTATTTTTTTTTAATAGCTTTTAACTTTGTAAAGTATGAAATTTATTTATTCAGTTATAAAATTTCATTATATATTAATTGTTTAATATATTTTGTAGCTGATCATTTTATTTATTGATAAATTTTACTGACAGATGATTTTTTATTTTAGCTAAATTATTTATAGATAATTGACATGATGGTTATATTAAAAATCATAAATTATGACTTACTATGTATTGGTTAGTGAATGTATTTTATTGGTGGATAATTAATTTTATAGAGAACTATAAATTGAAAGTATGATGAATTTATAAAGTATTTTGTTATGGTTTATAATATCAACTTTGTAAAATGATATAAATATTTAAGAATCTACACAAATGTAAAAAAACTAGAACAAGAAAATTTTTTAGTTAGAATTTTGATTTAAACCGTAATCCAAATCGAACCAAAACATTATTTAATGGTTTAAAAAATTTATAATCCGAACCAAACTGTTACTTAATTGTTTGGTTTGTGATGGAAAAAAAACCAAACCATAAATTATGGTTTGGTTTGGTTTTAGGAAAAGCTGAACCAAACCGATCCGTGGCCACCCCTACTTACAACTACCTCTTGGGGATTTTATGCTGCCGGCATAAGAATTAAATTTGCCGGCGTATGTGAAAATTTTATAAATAGACATTGTCACGCCCCAAAGGGTACCCTAAACGTGGCAGTTTGCCCTACACAATATTAAAGCCTAAGAATGACTATCTTAGTCACGTGACTATGTATAAGGTGTCTAACACATGAAGGAGACACATCGGAGTAATACATTTCATATTAATACAACTTGAGTAACAACATAAAGGAAATACAATTCATTATACTTCAAATACAATTCGCTATACTTCAATTTCAATTCATCAAAAGATTTTACTACATGAAACTATTACAAAGCAATTCATAAAAGCTAGCTAATACTTTCAAGCATTCTTACTTCCGTCCATAACTTGGTCGTTTTAACTCGGAATTTAGCAAATTATATACCGATTTCTATCTACTTTGAAAGACCTATCTAATTCTAATATCATATTTAAGTTTTGAAAACTTTGAAGTTTCGAAAAGATTGGATCAGATCAGAACAGTAGCGAAAACCGATTTAGAAAATTGATTTTGTGAAAGTTTATGAAGTTTCTACTATCCAAAGCAAGTATACATGTAATATGAACAAGTTACTATTATAAATGATATGTCATGAGATATATATATATATATATATACATGTTCTTGATGATATTTAATAAAATAAATTTTTTTGAAAACTTTTTCCTTGTAAGACTTTATGAAAAATCAACTTAGAAAGGCTAGTCTTGTATTCTTGACAATCCCTACTTGTTTTTAGAAAAATTCCATGATAAAATTTATTTATTTTTGTTAGAATTAAGCCTTCATTATGTATATTCCCTAAGGCCTTTGTTTTTCAATAGAAATTCTCATTTTATACTTTGTAAACATATTTTTAAAATTTGTTCATCCCAAAATCCGAATTTTGTAAAACTTATTTTTGTGGTGATTCTTTTATGTAAAAATCATTTGATACTTAGAAAATTAAGGCTCAACCATACCTAGCTACTAAGGACTTCATTTCTTTAATAAAACTTCTATTTTGAGTTTGAAAAATATGGGTTTTCATATCATTACTCTATTATTACGGATTTCTTAAAATGACAACAACTCAAATTTTCCTATTTTATTTCTACTCCTTGTTCTACATGTTTTTCTTAGCAAATCCCATCTTAACTTATAAAAATCATTACTTGATGATATCTATGAACTAAACTCTTCATTTTTCATATAAAACACAAGTTTTGGAGTTGATAAAAGGGTTTTTTAAGGCATGGTTTTGAAACCATCCAAATTTACAAAATTTGGATAAAACTCAAATTTCATATTTTGTAATCTCTTCCTATTTTTGAGAATTTATACTAGTAGATCTACCATTTACTTATAAAAAACATCTCCTATTGATACCTATTCCATAAGCCTTTCATTTTTTAAACAAATCCTTCATTTTGGTGTTGAAAAACGAATTTTCAAAATTGGTCTTGGTTGAGATCCGAATTTACAAAATTTATTTTTTTGACATATCTTTTGATAAAATCTATCTAAACTGATGAAAAATCATCCTTTACATATCATATCTTAAGAGTCTTCTATATCTTGAATAAAAACTTCATTTTTAAGTTGGAAAACATGTTTTTAAACTATGTCTTGGCCTAAATCTGAAAATAGAGTTTTGTTATGAAAAATAATCTTTGAAAATCATCTTTCAACCATATAAAATGAAGTTTTGATGATATATATACATTAAGCCTTCATTATCTCAAGTAAAATTTTTCATTTTGACACGTGGAAAGTGGTTTTTAAAAATGGGTCTTGCCTAGATATAATTTTCACCATTTTTGTTTCAGTTCAAAACCAAGATCTACAATTTTTATGAGCATAAATATACTAGAAATCCATAGTAGCAAGCTATAAACTCATAGATCTAAACATAAACATGATCAAAGTTACATAAAAACTAGATCTATAAAATATAACTACTTCTAACAAGAAAATAATAATATTATAAGAGAGTACTCATGGATAAGAGGAGTGTTTCATTTTGGCATCATCATCCTTAGCTTTTAAGCTTATGGAAAGTCATTTGATGCATGAAACTCTCACTATAGTTTACCTATATTATCTATGGAAACTTTGGACAAGAGTTTTATCAAAGGATCTTGAAAAAATATGTGTGGGAGCTCAAATAAGAAATAGGGGCAGCAAGGTTTTCATGTAAGAACAAGAGAAAATGAAGAGAGAAAGAGAGGAAAAATAGAGAGAAAAAGGTAAGGAATGGTAAAGGTTTGAAGGTGTAAATGAGAGAGAGATATATAATGAGTTAAAGACGCATTAAATGAAGTAAAAAAAAAGGGTAGCCAATAGAGCACCATAGCAGGCGTGATTTTGAAGAGGAGAGAGAGAGAGAAATTTAGTTAGCTTTTGACTTGAAAATGTAATGTGTAATTAATGGTATGTGTTGCTTCTTAAAGAAGGAGTGAAATAAATTTATTTTAATCAATTTTTGGAGTAATTCAAAGGACAAGGCAGCCAAAAAGGAGTAAAAAATCTGCCAAGAAGTGATATATGAAGTGTAGAAAGATTGAAGTGAAAAAGAAGTGATTGTGAAAGGTGTACTTAAAGGTATGGGTTGTAAGAGTACTTTCTTAATAAAATAAAATAAAAAACGAAAAATATAGAAAATGTATTCCAAATATTTTGTAGCAGATTTTTCATAATTAAAATAAGATAATTAATTAATTTTTTTTAGTGAATTAGCAAATAAGTTACCAGTATGATAAAAATACACGAATATGAGCTATAATTGATATTTTTATAATCCGAAAAATTCTAAAAAATTATTTTATGAAAAAAAATATTTTTAAATTATTTTATAATTATTTAAATAATTTTATTTTTAGTACTGGGTCTTAAACAGAAACTGATCTCGTAAAAACCCGAAACGAACTAAATTTTGAAAAAACGGAATTTTCTAGGATATATAAAATATTTATCTAAAAATATAAGGGTTTATAAGAATAATAAAATTGTGTAATGAATAGTAGTGAATATTACAAAAGACCAGTTAATTATTGCTAGTAATGAAATACGAGTATAATCACAAAATCAGATAATTCTAGTTATCGAAAAAATTATAAAACTGATATTTTAGAAATCCTTATGAAAATACGAGTCTAACGGTATTAATGGTATATTTTTTATATCTCGAGTTCCGGGACACGCTTTTTTCGAAGTTGTATCCGAACGGGTTCGAAATAGGTCAAAAATTCACTGATCTGATATTTTTAAGTGACCTTATATTACTACGAGTTACTTTATGCACTTAAACCACACCTCGGCCTCTATGGCTAAGAGCGAGAGATTGCCGGACCTAAATTATTGTATTCCACTTAGGGTTCCCGAGTGATTTTTAGGTTTAGATCTTTGCCAATTTGGAAACTGATATTTTATGTTTATACAACATATTTAATTTGAGAAATTTATTTTAAATTTTATTTTTGTAAGTATTTAATATCTCTCAACGTTTTCAGAATTCTTGAATTGAGTTTTATTTTCGAAGGTTTATCATTATTTGCTTTTTAATAAATTGGTTTTTGGGTTCTATATTACCTGATTTTTACAAGTCAGAGTTACGTATAGAATTTGTCGTACGTAGTGGTTTTGAATTTAGAGACTTTTGAGTTCTTATTTTATTTTTAAGGAATCTCATTTTCTCAAGATTAAGAAATTTCTAGATTCGTTCGTGATTTAGGATTGGTTGAAGTTCGGTTTTAATTTAGAGTCATTTTTAGAGTTTACTTTTGATGTTTATTTTGGAATTATTTACTAGAATTTTCCAAGGCTTACAAACGTGTTCGTCCAAAGGTTTTTTCAATAGAAGTTATTTCATCTTTGTTCCTTCGTGAGAGAGAGAAGTTTGGTTATTCTATGTGTTCTAGTGTGGAATCTTCATCCTGAGGTGAGTTTGATCAAAGGTGAATGATCCTAATCCATCTATAACACGTTTTCTATGGATTTATACATAATTCCTTAGGGTTTCGTTGTGTTCTTAAAGGAAAAATGTGGAAAGGATTAAGATTTCGAGTTTAATTTGTCTCAGTTGGATAATGTAAACCCCTAAATTTTCGAGATCGGTTTAGCACAAAACCCTAACCGGAAGTCAAACGAAGCCCTAAAGGTCAACAAAACCCTAGTTTACCGTATCCATCTAAATCTGGCATTGCCGTTTTCTTTGGCCTGGAAAAACGAAGTTGGGATAATAAGCTAAAATAGTTCGTAATAACCATCGGTTTTATAAAAGTTTCAGTTTCACGAAATTCGGGTGTCCTTCGAACCCGATCGGACATAGTTCTCGAAAAACGTGTCCGGAAGCCAGGACTAGTAAAAATATTCCGAATATACCGTTAGACTCATAAAAATATAAGTTTTTCGAAAATATCAGTTTCGTAATTTTTCGGTAAGTAAAAATAACAGATATAGCTATTATACGCGTATTTTCTTGCTACCGGTACTTTAATTGTCATATATACTTTACATTATACTATTCATTACTATTTTACACTATTCTTTTATCTCTACTTTTTCTTACACCTACTCTTACACTCTACATAACCTATAATCTTAACTTTTTACCTTTCCCACAACTTTATATCACATCTACTTTACATATTACATCTTTCATTTTCCAAAAAGTCAAAAAATTAAATCAACCTTCCCCTCCTACAAGCATGGCCGGCGCCCCTTGTCCCTCTCCCTCTCTCAAATTGTTTTAAATTTTGCTTTATTTTAATCACACAAAAATCACTCCTCAAAATCCTATAAATACCCCCCTCCTCTTTCACTTCTTTCACACATTCACTACCCACAAATTCTTACTGTCACACCCCGAGGGGTACCCTAAACGTGGCAGTCCGCCGTACACAATACTAAAGCCTAGGAATGACTACCTTAGTCACGCAAAGGCTTCCATATCATGTACAAGGCGTACATCACAACTAAGGGAACGCATCGGAGTAGCGCAATTTATATCGATAATAAATAAGTAACGAGGCAAAGAGAATATAGAACATAATTCTTAAGGGCATATTCTTCTATTGTCTTTAAATAAATGTACCTCGCTAATCATAAAGGTTAGCACATATAAAGAACCTTACAACTTTCTTCATCGTATGATTCCATATCCTTAATCATCCGTCCATGACTTCCTTAATGTCATGATCCTCAAATTTAATCCACGAATATACCTGTTTCAACAAAATCTATAGGGGTATAAGCTACAACTAGCTTAGTGAGATATTCCTTTTCATTCGCACCACATTTTCAAACAAGTTTATTTATTTAATCACACATATGCCATGAATTCAATGCAACAATCACATGATTACGCGAATATATATAGTCATCCGGAAACCATATATAGAACGGATTTACCCCTCCGTATCAAAGGTTAGGGAATCGGGGTTGAAGGTCCTCGACCTTCTACTGCTAGTCCCCAGGTCCTCACCCACAGCGTTCGGTTGGCTCGGCTCCGAACCTAGAGTCGCTTTCCCGAGCGATTTGGATTCTCCAGGAAGGAACATGGCCCGTGGCACCGCACGATCACAGCCAATCCAACTCTACGCGTAGGAGTAGCAGCCTTCTGAGATAGATGTGACTCGATGGATGCTATGCGTGAACGTTTTATTGTTCTTAGGTCAAACCTTATTAAGGTTTATTGGGGCGATCAATCAATTTAGCAACAATAAACAATCATACAAGTAAGTAAACAAAATTATTTAAACAAGCAGATCGAAGTTGCGATATTCTTACTTCTCAATTCACGCACAACATAGAATCATATATATAATCCCGAATTCCCCAAATATATATCCCTTTTTATCTTTTCCTAATATACTAATGCTACTACTTTACAAGCACAAGCAAAGTAACGAATTTAGGAGGAATAACTCACTCGTCCATTTCGCTATCTTCTTAGTCGTAGTAATCCTCGGGTAGGGTATTCTCGTATCCTTCGTCACCTAGACAAAAGAAATACCCGGGATAAGTCTTCCATGAATTTCTATTCTTGGAGATTCTAATCTTTACTTAAAATCGCGGTAAAATCGTGTAAGAAGAAATTCCAACTTAAAATGGCCATAACTTGCTCATTTTAACTCGGAATTTCGCATATGATATACCGTTTTCTACCTATTCGAAAAGTTCTATCCATCTCTAAACTTATCTTGGTCATAAAAGGTCATTTGGGTTTCGAAAACGTCAGGTACAGATTTAGAACGAATTTTCTAAACTTTTGCAAAAATCCATTTTCTAACTCAACTCCATTTTAAAGAAAATCCTTTTGTAACAATATAAATATATATTTGATAAACACTTTGAATATATATAGGTATGCTCACTTTATATGCAAAATCCAATGGTAGTGTCTCAACAATTTATTTCATAAAACAAATTCATTTAAACCTTAGTTTTGAAAATTTCCTTTCAAGTATCTAAAGAAATTTTATTTTTCCTAGGTTGTTATAAATGAGTATTTTTCTTTATTTCTTCTTCCAAAACAAGTTGAATTTTTCCTTAATCTTTAGTCTTGTATTAAATTTTCCTTCTAGTGATTAAAGTTCAAATTCATCAAAAGTATATTAGTTGATAAAAACCTTTTTATAATTTTTTGTATTTAGGATGGTTTTTAGAAAATGAATCTTGTCTTCTTATATTTATTTCTAAAATAAAGCTTTTGCTTCTAAAACTTGTTCTTTCATTTCTTTGAAAAGAATCATCTTTATTGATAAAATCCTTTATTGCTAACCTTACTTTATTTATATTCTTTTGAAAACAAATTCTTTCTTTAGAATTTTAAAATCATTACTTTTCCTAAGTGGGTTCTTCATGAGTTGATTTTTTTATATTAACTTTGAAAACTAGTTTGTTCCTTAGTTTAGAAAAGAATTTAAGTTTTCAACATTAACGATTTATTTTTCTTAAAACTAAATTACCATGAAATATAAAGAAGATATTTATTTCTTATAAAACTATCTTCGTCATTTTAGGAAAATCTTGGGAAAGCTTGTAGTGCTTTATTTTTATGTTGTTGATAAAAACTTCATTATTTTGTGACAAACCACATGATAGAAAATCTAGTTTTGAGTTCCCTTAATAAAATGAAATTCTACTTTTTAGACTTAGTTGAGACATTAACATTATGTAGATGCAAGTATCATGAGCATATAAAATAATAAGAACATAAGAAAACACTAGAAACAAATAATAAGTAAGAAAATAAAATATCAAGCATTGGGAACCTTAGCTTCATCAAGGAATCCCGATCAAGTATTGGAGCCTTAGCTTTATCAAGGCATCCCGGGACTAAGAATGGACTAGTCCCGAAAGATTAAAAAATAAATAATCAAAAGGTTGTTTTGACTTGATATGGACAAGTCTAAGACTAGAAAGACTAGTCTTAATATCAACATAAATAAATAAATTGCATAACTTGAAAATAATAAATAATAAATGAGCTTATATGCTCTAAATATATATACAATATACATAATACTATATATATAAGCAAATAATAATAACAACATAATAAAATAGGAAGCTTATGTACAAGAACAAAACATGAACATGTTGTTGCTTTTACTACTCATATGAGTTTCAAAACAACACCATAGTCATGTTAAGTTACATGATATTGATGAATAATAGATGGAACAAATATTTACCTAAGGTATGGAAGAGGTATGAAGGTGGTAGACGAAATGGGTATTATGTGAGTAGTAATATGTGGTAGATAGTTTATATATGAGGGATGATTTTTGTGAGAAATTGGTTTGAGAGAGTTTTGGTAGAGAGAATTCTTGAAGAGAGAATTTGTGGAGAGATTTTAAGAGAGTTTTGGTAGTGAATGAATTGTGTGAAAGAGTGGAAGAGGAAGGGGGTATTTATAGAATTTTTGGAGTGATTTTTGGATGTAATAAAATAATTTGAAAAAGAAAATTAAATAGATGGATGTAAGAGGGGGAGGCGCCGGTTTGCTTCTTTAGAGGGGGAGATTTGATTTGTTTTATTTGATTTGTGTAATAAAGAAGTAATGTGTAAAGTTTGATGTGATTAAAGGTGTATTGGAAATGAAAAAAGTAAGAAAATAGATGTGTAGGTGTAAGAAATAGGTGTAAGAAAAAGTAGAGATAGGTGAATAGTAATGAATAGTAGAAAAAGTACTATGAATAGTAGACTAGACAATTAAAGTACCGGTAGTAATAAAAATACGCGTAATAATGCGATATCTGTAATTTTTAGCTACCGAAAAATTCTAAAACTGATATTTTTGGAATCCTTATATTTTTACGAGTCTATTGGTATAAACGGAATATTTTTAATATTCCGAGCTCCGGGACACGCTTTTCGAGAACCGATCTCGTTTGGGTCCGAAGGTCACTCGAAATTCGCGAATCTGATATTTTTATGTTACCCTACGTTATTACGAACTATTCTAGGCCATTAACTTAATTTCGTTTTCTAGGGTTTGAAAACGCGGGGTTGCCGGATCTTAACTACTAGGGTTCGTTATAGGCTTGTTGACTTTTAGGGTTCCGTTTTGATTTCCGATTTTTACTGAGTTATTCGTAAGATCGTATAATTTTTTAGTTTCGATCGTTTTATATTTCTAGCTCGACGTCTATGGTTTATATTATTTTATTTGTGATTTATTTAATAGTTTTTAGTTCTTGGGATCGTTTAACCGAGTCTAGGTTTATGAGTTGACTCAGTTTGACTTTTGTTGAAAATTTGGATTTTGTGATTCTAAAATTTTACTGAAGGATTTAGGATTTTATCATCTCGTTGTTAAGCGGTATTTGGATCTATCGTTTCGATTCGCGTTTTAGGAATTGGGTAGATTATTTAATCGTTGTACGGACGTTGATTATATCGGTAATTGGTTTTTTTTTTTTATATTTCGTTTCAAGGGTTCTCGTTTTCTCAAGATTTTGAGAAAACTCGTTTTTGTTCTTATTTGGAATTAAGTTTTAACTTGGTACAATTTTTAGGGTTTCGTTTCCGGCATTTGACTCGGTCTAGAATTGAGTTTTCATCTCAAGTTGATTTTTCGGGTTTTTGATATTTACACTTCTAGAATTATTTTTAAGGATTATGAAAATTTTTGGGGGTTTACACTTACCAAAACTCTCTCAATTTTTCCTCTCAAAGCTCTCTCAAATTACTATCTCAAAACTCTCTCAAAATAATTCCACAACAACTTCCACCAACAACAAAAACCCATAATCACATAACCATATCAAAATCTTCTTTAGGTAACCCCTTTTATAATTCTTTCTTCTTCTTCATGTCATGTAACTTTACATGACCATAGTGTGAGTTTCCAAATACTACAAGTTGTGGAAACTACATTATGTTCATGTATTGTTCTTGTTCATGCCAATCCATTTATGTTTATGTTGATTTATTATTGTTTATATATCTATACATATTCTTTAGAGCATATAAGCTCACTTGCAATTTATTTATTTCATGCAAAGCAATTTATTTACTTTTCCATCGCAATTTATTTATTTATTCCTTGTTGAAATTAAGACTAGTCTCTAGTCTTAGACTTGTCCTCATCAAGTCAAAACAAGTTTTCTTTCTTTCATTTTATTTCTTGATGGGACTAGTTTATTTCTTAGTCCCGGGAGCCTTGAAAAAGCTAAGACTCCAATACTTGACTTTATTATTTATGCTTTATGTTATTTTGTTTATTATTTTTCTAAAGATAGTCAAATAAAAGAAGGCTTTTTGTCACTTAGGAATAAGTTTTTGTGAAACATAAAAATATAAGATAACAAAAATAAACTCATTCATTTTCAAGTTACAAAAAGAATTCACTATGAATTTAGAAACTATTTTTACTTAAAAAGCTAC
This sequence comes from Combretum micranthum, assembly GCA_024138025.1. Taxonomy (NCBI): domain Eukaryota; kingdom Viridiplantae; phylum Streptophyta; class Magnoliopsida; order Myrtales; family Combretaceae; genus Combretum; species Combretum micranthum. Next base: position 936,411 of record JAMXBD010000190.1, on the reverse strand, counting down.
TTAAATCTTTGTTACTCTACCTTGTTTTTCAAAAGAAAAATATTTTTGTTGACAAAAATGGTTCTTTTCATAAAGAAAGAAAATAAGATGGATGACTAAGGAAATTTTAAATAAAGACCTTTGCAAACTAATAGGCAAAGAAAATTTATAGTTTGAAAATAATAAAGTTATTTCTTTTCAAGTTACAAGAGGAAATTAATAGAATTATAGAAATTAGTTTTTCTACAAGAAGTCCTTAATTGTTCCACATTATTTTTTGAAGAAAACAAATTTTCATACATGGATGAATATTTTTGAAAAATATGAGACATGAGAAAAAGAATGAGAAATATCAAGTAAAGATTTTTACAAAACAAGTAAACAAAAGAATTTACACAAGAAAAATGAAGAATAGCATATTTCCTAAGAAAACTTCAAATATAGTATTAATGTAACTTAGAAAGGAGGAAATTTTATTTTCAAAGGTCACTTAGAAAAGATAAATGAAACCAACATAAAACGTTTTTAGAAAATAAAGAAAACAAGGTATTCATTTCAAAGAAATTCACAAAAACAATTTCCGAAAAGCTTCAACCCGACATTGTTTTACCTAAGAAAAATAATTTGGACAACAAGACACTTGAGCATGCTTAAATATGAGTTATATAGTTATAAAAAGAGAATTTTTCAACTATATAGATAACTAAGTATTTATCAAACAAATTTTGATTTCTTGAACCAAACTTGTTTTTACTTGAAAATCCGTGGTGAATTTTGTCGCCACTTTTTCGGAGCCTATATGGCTTTGTTTGATGGAAATAATTTTGGAAATGGGTAGGTCTTTTCGAGTAGGTAGAAATCGGTATATTATATGCGCGATTCCGAGTTAAAATGACCAAGTTATGACCATTTTAAGTTGGAACATTCTTCCATACGAACTTTAACGTTCTTTGACATTGTTTTGTCAAAATTCAAGAAAATCTTCAAGAAAAACTCATTATGGGTATTTTCTTCGGTTAGGTGATCCCGAGGAAGGATTTCTTCACCCAGAACTACTACGATTAAGTGGAGTGTGTGAACGACTCATCCGCTTAGAGAAATAGACGACAATGGCATCGTGAGTTATTCCCGTTATTTTTCATACTCTTGATTGTGCTTGTAAAATTAGTTGCACTAGAATTTAAGAAAAATCAAAAGGAAGTGTATGATAATATGTTGAAAGAATATTAAGTATATCGAAACTCGATTTGTTTGTAATAAAGTTGTATGTGAATTAATATCTTGAAATGTTTGAAATTGATTGATCACTTGAAAGAATTTAAACGTAACTACTAGACTTTAATTAAAGAAATTATTCATGCACTTCATATGTTGAGTCACATTGCATTCACTACTATACAATTGGTGGGACAAGTGTATAATAGTGGTGGTAGACATAACGGTATACATGTAAGTGGCGAGTAGGAGCCAGTAAGAACTACTTAATTTGATGGCTAGTAGGAGCCTGTAATAACTACAAGTTTTTGTGGCTAGTAGGAGCCTGTAATAACTACAAGTTTTTTGGTGGCTAGTAGGAGCCTGTAATAACTACAAGTTTTTGATGGCTATAGGAGCCTGTAATAACTACAAGTTTTTGGTGGCTAGTAGGAGCCTGTAATAACTACAATTTTTTGATGGCGTATAGGAGCCAGTAAGATCTATAAAAGTGTTTTTAAAAGTTGTGGCTGTAATTGGCCTGAATACACAACCCTGAATGAAGGGCGTAAATTCATTCAACATATGATTCCCGGAAAGTCATATGTCTTGTATGGTCACGTGGTTGTTGCATTTCATACGCTTGCATAATAAAATTGATTGATAATTTACTTCGAGTATGAATTTTGGGATTTAGTCACTAAGCCTAATAGCTTATACCCCGATAGATATCTTTTGCAGTTCCCTTTCTTATGGTTAAGGCCACGTGGACCATGCGGGCAGGTAATCCCTTTTGAACATTAGAAATTTGGATAAAATATAGCTCAGTATTAGCATGTTAATATGTATATAATAGATTAGTAATTCAGGGAGTTGTTCCTAAGAATGTAAATTCTTTGCCATGAACAATTAATTATTGTGAATCCTCTTTTCTTAATGTGTTTTTATATCTCCTTAAGCTTCATAATTCCATGTATGGTCCTCTAAAGTTGTGGAAGTACGCCTTACACTTGATATAAAAGCTTTGGGGAATGGCTAAGGTCGTCATACTTAAGCTTTAATATTGAGTGTGGCGGACTGTCACGTTTAGGGTACCCATTGGGGCGTGACAGTTTAGGTTGGTATCAGAGCATGGTTTAAGAACCTAGGAATCATAATTATAGAAATGGACTTAGGAAGAATTGACCTAGATGGAAGCAAGAAAGACTTAGATGAAATAGAATGGGTAGAATAAGTCTTCTAATATCTTTCTTTTACGTAGATCACCATAGATGAGGCCCGTCTCCAAGCCAAGAACTTCCGAAAATGACCCTTCGAAACACCAGAAGATTATCGATTGAGACTTAGAGTTTTATGTGAAGAATTTGCCCTAGCTGGACAACCTAAGACCGTCCGAGAAATGTTCCAAATATGGAAGAGAGGAATGATACAAACAGAATGGAGGGAAGTGGTACAGACCATTCACAACTGTCCTATAGGCAAGAAACTGACCGAGTTGGAAATGATATACGCAGTGGAACGTATAGCGGCCATTGCCAAAGATAGACCTATGTTGAAGGAAGCCACATTCGTTCTTAGGAAAGACGGGGGACGAACTTCACCAGATTTCCAGACATGGAGGAAAATTGGACCTATGTTCGTTTACGCCCACGACAACTTGATAGATCACCTTGAATGGATGAAGGCGGACATCAACGATATCTTCCATTGGCATGGAGTGTACCAGGAAGTACTACGACCCCCAACCCAAGTGCCTACGGAACCGCCTACCTTTATGGGAATTCAACTCAGAAGGAACGAGCCCCTACGCCTGCGGGATGATGGATCAATAATAAGGGAAGAGCCTATGGAAGAAGATGAAGAGAGTGAAGATTCGGAGGAAGACCCGGAGGAAGAGAACGAAGCAGGACCAGAAGAAGGAAATCAGACCGCTGTTGCAGAAGAAGAACCCCGTAACAGCACCGAGGAGAGGATTATCTGCTACTTAATGGGACGACAGACTCAGGAAAGGCAGGAACCAAACTCGGCCATGAATACAGACAGTGCTCCACCCAACGAGAACAACAACATGGAGACCGATGGAGCCGTTACCTGGAGAACCATTCATGACATAGTACCAGAGGTGGCTAGAGATGAGCTAAACGACGTACCCGAAAGATCCAGAGAGGCAGCCCGGAAGAGGAGGAAATATTTCAGCCAATTCATGAGGGACTGGAACCCAGGATCATCCAGCAGCAACCCGGGAGATGCGCCAGAAGAATGAAGAAAGGAAGGAAGGAAAGGAGCATATCCCTAGAAGTCCAGCTTAGATTTTGTAATCATAGACTAGATCCATGATCTTAGTCTATCTTTTAAATTTTCGGAACAATGTTTGCTATTTTCCATGTGATTTTTTTTTATTTGTCTTATTTCATGTATGAACTTCATTTCTATGACAATGCTTTAAGTTTGATTTTAGAAATTGTATTGATTTAAATTTTGTTAGCTTTTATGCATATTTAAATTTCCGTTATACCCCCAATTTCCGGCAAAAATTTAATCAAGTTATCAAAACTTTACAAACATGACTTAGAAAAGTCTAAAACAGCCGAAATAGGAGTAAACGAAGAAGGAACCACCGCGCCTCAAATAGGACTTACACGCCACGTTAAGACACCTAACCCACATATTAGAAAAAATTAGGCAAAATATGCCAACTCAAGCACCCAGCATCAGCGACAACCCCAGTATCTATACCAACCCCACTACCACAACAAGCTTCAACAGAGGCATCTGTGCATAGGAACATGCATAGCCAAAGTATACCCCTACCTCCATCTCCACTGCCAAGACCATACAAAAGCATGTTACCTAACTTCATCAAAAGTAACCGCTTCTTTGAAGGAGCTTATGACAAGCCAGAGGAGGCAGAAGATTGGTTATCTCAAATAGAGATATCCTTTGATGCATATGAAGTTCCGCCCCATTTACAAATCAAGTATGGAACATTCATGCTTCGTCTAAACGCTAGGATATGGTGGGAGTTAAGGAAAAGAGATCTAATGACTCCAATCACTTGGGAAATGTTTAGACACGAGTTTTTGGAGAATTATTTTCCAGGAAGTTTATGAGTAAAATATAGTGCAGAATTTTTGCAAATTGCTCAAAAGAGAAGAACAATCGAACAATATGAGACCGAGTTCAGTAGATTGTTGCAATATGCACCAGACTCCTATAAGTACAGTGAAGAATTGAAAAGACAAGTCTTTATAGGAGGATTGGACGAAGACCTAAGGATGAAGTTGGAAGAATTTGACATAAGAAATTTTCGAGAATTAGTGGAAAGAGCTCGGATTGTAGAAGGAGCAAGGAAAAGGAGAGAAAGAATAGAAGAAGAAGAAGACCCAATCGTCGAAAGGGAGTTTTTCATAGAACCCCATCTCATGCCCCTACCAAAGAAAATCAAGAACGACAATAGAAGGATCATACCAAGAGGTATTAAGTGTTGGAAGTGCAATGGAGCACACTACCCGAAGAAGTGCCCTCAGCTATTTGGAAAGTGTTTCTTTTGTGGAAATACAAACCATACAATAACACAATGCCCAAACAAAGGGATAGATGCTTGCTATGTTTGCAAAAAGGACATTTTGCCAACAACTGTCCACAAGGAAGGAACATTCTATCAAGATCATCAAAGGAAGATGTTCCTATAAGAGTAGAAAAAGGAAATGGAAGTAGAAGTGAAAGCAGACCAGGGTCTACTGCTCCAGAATTTCGAATCTACAACTTGCAGGGACAATGGATAGGTGAAGAAGTGAACAAAGGAAATGAAAACCTGACTGCCTTGGAGTACATTAAAGGCTATAATAGCGATGCAGGAACCAGTCAATCTCCAACCTTCTTTTATTGATGATGTTTCTTTATAGTAACAGAGGAATGTAAAGTTTTCTTTATGTGGATGAATAGGAGCGATAATCCCCTCTTGTGTACATAAGAAGTTTAGTAAATCAGAATGTTTTACTCTCTTGAAGTTCAAAGTATTACATTCTTTCTATATATGACAAACGATCAACCTAGTTTAAGATAATGCGAAAGAATGAGGAAACCCGAGAAAATTGGTCGAACTTTCAGCAAAGACGTGAGGACATGAAGTCACCCGTGACTATAGGGAACAATGGAAATAAGTAATCTTTTTGAATAAGATGTATACCCCTCAAATAAGATCCCAATAAGAAGAAACAAGGAAAACATAGAGCTTACAAAAAGAAAATAGTTGGCAAAGGATTTTGCTAACATAAGAAAAGAACAGACACATTCTTTCAAGTTGATAAAAGAAATTAAGTAGCTAAAAAGTGAAGAGAAATTGACCTTTGGAGACATTCATAAATTCCAATAAGAAGTTTTGAAAAGAATTCTGAATACAGATTTCACTCAGAGACACATGGAAAATAGACTTATAAGGAAGTTGGAGAAAACAACAAACAAGAAAATCGAGACCTTACGAAGAGAAGTATGCCATCACGAAATATACCCATCCAGCATGTAATGGAGAAAACCCTAAGCCAACGTGTTAATTTTCGGAAAGGAACAAGGTGAAAACCTTTTAAGGAATAAACATGTTTCTCTCAAGATTAAGATCACGATATCACCAACAAAGGATCAAATCAAGAAGGCATGACCCTCACATTCTTCATAACCCCACAAGTTTTAGTAATGATTTCTGGATAGTGATATAGCCTGAAGAAGGAAAGAAGCAATCTAAGGATATAATCTCAAGTATAGGAAACTAAAGAGAGTTGAAAAGCCAAACCTTGAAGCTCACAACAAGGTTTAAAAGAGGAACCACGACAGTAGGATATTAAGATCAACCGTATAAAATAATAAAAGAGCGTAGATAAGAAGATACGAAGGATAAAGGAGGGATAAAGGAAGAAAAATGTATTAAAGGAAGCAAATGGATGATTTAGCATAACCTAAGGACAAGGAAGATAGTAAGAAGGAATCATGAGTACGGTTTATAATTTGGGATCAACAACATATCCAAGAAGAACTCAAATATACCGAAGTTTAAGGGACATTAGAAGAAATGAAATTTGGATAAAGAAATAAAGACACCAAAGGATGAAAAGGTTTTCAAAGAAAACATAATTAACCTTCTCAAGATCTTGAATTTCTCACAAACGATAACAAGAAGGCAAGGATGCTTATGCTATACATTGAGTAACTAACCAAGATGGTTCGTTTCATAATCAATCAATATACCTCTCTCTAAAAAGAAAAGAGATGAAAGCAAAAGAGATCGGTCAGAGATATGACAAATCAGGACGCGAGAATGGAAACGAAGAGAAGCTAATAAAGAAATTTTGGACCCCTGATACTACAAACACTAAGGAAAATCATTCAAGTACCTTGGAAGAACAAGAGCATCTCATGAGATGATAAAGGCACAAGATAGACGAAATAAGATGAATCGGAAAAGAAGACCTTATTGAGAATCAGGTGAGTTTAAAGATAGGAAATAATCATAAGACGAGAAGGAAGTCGATTATTACATAAACATATCGGAGATGTGCAACAATTCCCCGTTTGACAAAAGGTTAAGGAATCAAGTTATAAGGATAAAAGTCAATGTTTTTAAAGGAGAATTTTCCTTATGAAGATATACCCAATACCGATATTTACCCACAAGAGTTCAGAGGATGAGAACGAGGAAATCAATTTAAGAAATTTTGAAGAAGGACGCATGACCCAAGTAACCAAGTTTTAACCATAAGTAGGAATTTCCAAGTTTTGAGGACAAAACTTTCTTTAAGGGGGATAGGCTGTAAACCCCTAAATTTTCGAGATCGGTTTAGCATAAAACCCTAACCGGAAGTCAAACGAAGCCCTAAAGGTCAACAAAACCCTAGTTTACCGTATCCATCTAAATCTGGCATTGCCGTTTTCTTTGGCTCGGAAAAACGAAGTTGGGATAATATGCTAAAATAGTTCGTAATAACCATCGGTTTTATAAAAGTTTCAGTTTCGCGAAATTCGGGTGTCCTTCGAACCCGATCGGACACAGTTCTCGAAAAACGTGTCCTGAAGCCAGGACTAGTAAAAATATTCCGAATATACCGTTAGACTCGTAAAAATATAAGTTTTCCGAAAATATCAGTTTCATAATTTTTCGATAAGTAAAAATAACAGATATAGCTATTATACGCGTATTTTCTTACTACCGGTACTTTAATTGTCATATCTACTTTACATTATACTATTCATTACTATTTTACACTATTCTTTTACCTCTACTTTTTCTTACACATACTCTTACACTCTACATAACCTATAATCTTAACTTTTTACCTTTCTCATAACTTTATATCACATCTACTTTACATATTACATCTTTCATTTTCCAAAAAGTCAAAAAATTAAATCAACCTTCCCCTCCTACAAGCATGGCCGGCGCCCCTTGTCCCTCTCCCTCTCTCAAATTGTTTTAAATTTTGCTTTATTTTAATCACACAAAAATCACTCCTCAAAATCCTATAAATACTCCTCTCCTCTTTCACTTCTTTCACACATTCACTACCCACAAATTCTTACCAAAACTCTCTCAATTTTTCCTCTCAAAGCTCTCTCAAATTACTATCTCAAAACTCTCTCAAAATAATTCCACAACAACTTCCACCAACAACAAAAACCCATAATCACATAACCATATCAAAATCTTCTTTAGGTAACCCCTTTATAATTCTTTCTTCTTCTTCATGTCATGTAACTTTACATGACCATAGTGTGAGTTTCCAAATACTACAAGTTGTGGAAACTACATTATGTTCATGTATTGTTCTTGTTCATGCCAATCCATTTATGTTTATGTTGATTTATTATTGTTTATATATCTATACATATTCTTTAGAGCATATAAGCTCACTTGCAATTTATTTATTTCATGCAAAGCAATTTATTTACTTTTCCATCGCAATTTATTTATTTATTCCTTGTTGAAATTAAGACTAGTCTCTAGTCTTAGACTTGTCCTCATCAAGTCAAAACAAGTTTTCTTTCTTTCATTTTATTTCTTGATGGGACTAGTTTATTTCTTAGTCCCGGGAGCCTTGAAAAAGCTAAGACTCCAATACTTGACTTTATTATTTATGCTTTATGTTATTTTGTTTATTATTTTTCTAAAGATAGTCAAATAAAAGAAGGCTTTTTGTCACTTAGGAATAAGTTTTTGTGAAACATAAAAATATAAGATAACAAAAATAAACTCATTCATTTTCAAGTTACAAAAAGAATTCACTATGAATTTAGAAACTATTTTTACTTAAAAAGCTACTTAAATCTTTGTTACTCTACCTTGTTTTTCAAAAGAAAAATATTTTTGTTGACAAAAATGGTTCTTTTCATAAAGAAAGAAAATAAGATGGATGACTAAGGAAATTTTAAATAAAGACCTTTGCAAACTAATAGGCAAAGAAAATTTATAGTTTGAAACTAATAAAGTTATTTCTTTTCAAGTTACAAGAGGAAATTAATAGAATTATAGAAATTAGTTTTTCTACAAGAAGTCCTTAATTGTTCCACATTATTTTTATGAAGAAAAGAAATTTTCATACATGGATGAATATTTTTGAAAAATATGAGACATGAGAAAAAGAATGAGAAATATCAAGTAAAGATTTTTACAAAACAAGTAAACAAAAGAATTTACACAAGAAAAATGAAGAATAGCATATTTCCTAAGAAAACTTCAAATATAGTATTAATGTAACTTAGAAAGGAGGAAATTTTATTTTCAAAGGTCACTTAGAAAAGATAAATGAAACCAACATAAAACGTTTTTAGAAAATAAAGAAAACAAGGTATTCATTTCAAAGAAATTCACAAAAACAATTTCCGAAAAGCTTCAACCCGATATTGTTTTACTTAAGAAAAATAATTTGGACAACAAGACACTTGAGCATGCTTAAATATGAGTTATATAGTTATAAAAAGAGAATTTTTCAACTATATAGATAACTAAGTATTTATCAAACAAATTTTGATTTCTTGAACCAAACTTGTTTTACTTGAAAATCCGTGGTGAATTTTGTCGCCACTTTTTCGGAGCCTATATGGCTTTGTTTGATGGAAATAATTTTGGAAATGGATAGGTCTTTTCGAGTAGGTAGAAATCGGTATATTATATGCGCGATTCCGAGTTAAAATGACCAAGTTATGGCCATTTTAAGTTGGAACATTTTTCCATACGAACTTTAACGTTCTTTGACATTGTTTTGTCAAAATTCAAGAAAATCTTCAAGAAAAACTCATTATGGGTATTTTCTTTGGTTAGGTGATCCCGAGGAAGGATTTCTTCACCCCGAGAACTACTACGATTAAGTGGAGTGTGTGAACGACTCATCCGCTTAGAGAAATAGACGACAATGGCATCGTGAGTTATTCTCCGTTATTTTTCATACTCTTGATTGTGCTTGTAAAATTAGTTGCACTAGAATTTAAGAAAAATCAAAAGGAAGTGTATGATAATATGTTGAAAGAATACTAAGTATATCGAAACTCGATTTGTTTGTAATAAAGTTGTATGTGAATTAATATCTTGAAATGTTTGAAATTGATTGATCACTTGAAAGAATTTAAACGTAACTACTAGACTTTAATTAAAGAAATTATTCATGCACTTCATATGTTGAGTCACATTGCATTCACTACTATACAATTGGTGAGACAAGTGTATAATAGTGGTGGTAGACATAACCGGTATATCATGTAAGTGGCGAGTAGGAGCTAGTAAGAACTACTTAATTTGATGGCTAGTAGGAGCCTGTAATAACTACAAGTTTTTTGTGGCTAGTAGGAGCCTGTAATAACTACAAGTTTTTGGTGGCTAGTAGGATCCTGTAATAACTACAAGTTTTTGATGGCGTATAGGAGCCAATAAGATCTATAAAAGTGTTTTTAAAAGTTGTGGCTGTAATTGGCCTGAATACCCAACCCTGAATGAAGGGCGTAAATTCATTCAACATATGATTCCCGAAAAGTCATATGTCTTGTATGGTCACGTGGTTGTTGCATTTCATACGCTTGCATAATAAACTTGATTGATAATTTACTTCGAGTATGAATTTTGGGATTTACTCACTAAGCCTAGTAGCTTATATCCCGATAGATATCTTTTGCAGTTCCCTTACTTATGGTTAAGGCCACGTGGACCATGCGGGCAGGTAATCCTTTTTGAACATTAGAAATCTGGATAAAATATAGCTCAGTATTAGCATGTTAATATGTATATAATAGATTAGTAATTCAGGGAGTTCCTAAGAATGTAAAGTCTTCGCCATGAACAATTAATTATTGTGAATCCTCTTTTCTTAATGTATTTTTATATCTCCTTAAGCTTCATAATTTCATGTATGGTCCTCTAAAGTTGTGGAAGTACGCCTTACACTTGATATAAAAGCTTTGGGGAATGGCTAAGGTCGTCATACTTAAGCTTTAATATTGAGTGTGGCGGACTGTCACGTTTAGGGTACCCATTGGGGCGTGACAAATAAGGAGTGAGTTTTGTGCTTTAAACAAGTAATTATAATGTTCTTATACAAGTTTTATGCGAATTTCATGCAAGTTCTAAGGACTTTGTTGTTGTTTGCATGAAAGAAACTTGAGATTTGGTTGGAATATGAATTTATGGGTGTGAATCAATTTTGGTCATCCAAATCAGTAAGTTTCGTCTTTTCGTTAATGGATTTAAACAATGCGTGGTTAAATGATCTTTATATATTCTTGTTGTCATGTAATATTAGAGTTTTGGTGAATTATCGGTATTGTGGACTTGTTGTGGGTTGTGATCGAAGAAGACGGTGCAAATTTTTGGAGATTCATTGTTAGGTCAGAGTTTTAGGAGATTATGACATATTAGGGTTTGTTCCTTTTACCATGTTTTCTACATCTGTTTATGTATATATACTGTTGACAGGATAATTGGAGATTTTGGTGTTTGATTGTTGGTATTGATCGAGGAGTTGTAGAGATTCGTGTTAGTGTTGTTGTCAATATTAGGTTTGGTGAATATGGATTAGTATTCCTGGAATTGGAAAAGGTACGATCAATCCCTACTTGCTGTTTTTGCTTATAAGATTAGTATAGCTTGATCGGTTGTAGGGATAGAACTTTATAATGAACTTAATTCTATTTGGCTTAATAATTGTCTGCTTGGTTGTGTTTGACTTTGACCAGTAAAGACCTGGCAGACAGTGATACTGGTGAGGCACCCTGATGATCTATGTGTGAGGTTGTCCTAAGTGGACTCATGCATAGAGATGATTCCGGTAAAATTAGGGGGAAACAGGGTGTTTGGGGAGTACCCACTCATCCATATATGTATATAATTACCTTATTTTCAAAGAGTTAGTTGTTTTTAAAGAGGAGTCTGAGTTACTTCGAGTTAGAGACTAGAGTATACATTGTTCTGAACTGTGTTGATTTGCTGACTATAAAAAGATAACAAACTAATTACTTACATTAGACTAAGTGCATTTGATATATATACCTGTTGTGTGTGCATTTGCATTTGCTTTTAAGGATTGGAGTTATCTTACTAGGCTTCGCAGCTCACTTTTTAAAATTTCAAGTACAGGTGATGAAGACATTGTATATGATCTTTCAGGTTATGATCTGATCTTTGATTAGGGGGATAACAATAGTGGACCTGACTACCCAGTTGAGAGTCAGACTTTTGATTATAGGATTGTGGGAGAAAAGAATTGCCTAATTATGTTGAAGACTTGATTTTGCTGTATTTGGCTTATTATGTTTTATGAACGGTGTTTAGATCATTTGTTGTTGAAAGACTAAGTTGTAAATGAAAGTTTTTCTTTTGTAGACAATTTCAATTGTTATGTTGGATTGTTAGCTTATGGAGATGCCAACTAGGATGTTTGCTTGAGTAAACTGGAATGTTATGAAGTTACTTGTGTTTCCAGGTTATACGGGTTGTTTTGAATATCCTATGAGATATCATATGTCTTTGTTTACAAGTGACATTTGAAAAAAAAAATTGTGGATATTAGAGCCTTAGTGTTTTCTATTTCAAGAGAGGATACGTGGTGGGTTGTAACGCCCTATTTTTAGGGCGTTACAATCTCTCTCTTGTAATAGGATCCTTGACTTGATTCTCATTGTTCTTAGTTTATCACGTTTTGGGAAAATATTTAATAAATTGATTAGAATCAATCATATGTTCTTTGTTGATAAAATAGTTGGTGTTAAAAAAAATATATACAAAGAAACTAAAGCCAATCATATGTTACCCATGGGTCTATTTTTTATTATATTATGGTAATTTTTTCATCATATTTTTGTCATTTTCAAGAATAGTTTGTCAAAAAACAGATATGGATGAAAAAGTGACAATTTTACCAAAAAACGTTATAGTTTTACTTATAAATTGAACAAATAGATACAATACAGATATAATATAAACATAATACAAATAAGTTATATATGTAAATCAGATACGTATACGGTATAGACAAAAATCTAACCTGTAAACCCCTAAAATTTTCGGTTAATTTTAAGTTTGATCTTAGAATTAAAAAGTCAACCGAAACCCTAAAGGTCAACAAAAGTCTAATACAAGCCCTAGATTTTAGATCCGGTATTCCCGTTTTCTTTAACCCTAGAAAACGAAGTTAGAATAATTAGTGGTAATAGTTCGTAATGGCTTTAGGTTATATAAAAATATAAGATTTGCGAAATCCAAGTATCCTTCAGGCTCGGATGAAATCAGTTCTCAAAAATCGTGTCCAGGAGCCCGGAATAATAAAACTATTTTGATAACACCGATAGGACCGATTTAATATAAGGATTTCAAAAATATCAATTTCGTAATTTTTCGGTAATTAAAAATATCAGATATCGCAATTATATGTATATTTTTTTACTATCGGTACTTAAATTGTCATGTCTACTTTACATTACACTATTTACTACTATTCTACACTATTCATCTATCTCTACTTTTTCTTACAACTTACTCTTACAAACCATACCCCTATTCTCTTACAATTTTCATTTCAAATACAACTTCACATCTTTCATATCTTACTTTTCATTAACAAAATACAAAAAAATAAAATTTTCTCTTCTCTTTTCTTTAAAGTTGCGTCGGCCCCCTCTCTTCCTCTTCTCTATTTGTTTTATTTTTCATTTATTTAATTAACACAAATTTCCTTCCACATTTTCCTATAAATACTCCATCTTCCTTCTACTTCTTTTACACCTTCTATACACTAAACTTACTCTCTAAAAATCTCTCCATAAACCCTCTCAAGTTCTCTTTAGTTTCTACTTCTTCTATAGGTAATAGTTTTAGCTTTCTAAAGTGTTCATTTAGTTAGTATGAGCCTAAACCATGAAGGTTAAAGAAAGCAATAATAAGTTCATACTTTGTTTTTGTTCATGAATCTAATTTCTTTTATGTTGCTTTCATATATATTTAACCAAATATATCTATATAGCTATATGTATATTTTAGAGCATATAAGCTCATTTGTTTTACAATTTATTTACTTTCATGTTGTTCTTAAGACTAGTCTTTCTAGTCTTAGACTTTTCGTCATCAAGTCAAAACATTTTCTTTTTCTTTATGGGACTAGTCTATTCTTAGTCCTGGGATACCTTAATGAAGCTAAGATTCTAATACTTGATTTATTTCTTTACTAGCTTATTCCTTTAAGTTATTATGTTTCCTTATGTTTTCATAACTTTATGATCCATATTCATGCATGAACATAATGATTTTTGTCTCAATAAGATAAATGAGGAAAGGTTTTTCTTAAAATAAAGATTATTTTCTAGAAATAAAAGTAGGAAGAAATTTTTCATAAAGCTAAGGATTTATTTTAATAAACTTTTCTAAGAAATCTAGAGGAATCCATAAACATACATAACATAGAAAGAACTTTTGAGTAAACAAAAGTTTTACTAAAACTTCACTTTTTTTATCAAGTACTAGAAATCCTTTCATAAAAAAAAAATGGAATGATCTCAAGAAACAAGGAAATTATTTCTATAAATATAGAATTGTTATTACATTCAAAAAGTGTTAGAGACCAAGCTTAGAAAATAAAAATCATTCCTTGGAAATTTAAAAAGACTAAAGAAATTAAATTTAGGAAAATAAAATACTCATTTAAAATAACTTAAGATAATTTTAAAGCAAAATAAAAAAAAAAAATTTTTCAAAGGTTCTCACTTTTCCAAAATCTTTAAAAGACTTTACTCTTTCATGGTTTGAGACAACTTCATTTACTTCATACATTTTATATGAGTCAATAAATATATGTATATACATTTTAAAGATTTTACAAACTATTATAAGATCTATCTCTTTTATGTGAGTTTTGTTAAAGGAAGGAATTCAATTTTTTGTGAAAATTCGTGGTAAATCTGGTCACCACTATTTTGGAACTCAAACGAATTAGTTTGATGAAAATAATTTTAGAATTGGATAAATATTTTGGAATAGGTAGAAAACGGTATATTATATGCGCAATTCCAAGTTAAAATGACCAAGTTATGGCCATTTTAAGTTGGAATTTATTTCTATACGAATTTTCAATGATAGTTCCTTATTAGTACCATAGAATAAAAAAGAAATACTCATTTTGGGTATTCTTCTTCATTAGGTAATCACGAGGAGGATTGTTCATATCCCGAAAATTACTACGATTAGTGAAAATCCCGAATGACTCATCCATTTTCAAGAAAGGTGTCCTCATGGCTGAGTGAGTTTATTCCTCGTTACATTTCATACTTATGATTGTGCTTGTAAATTTAGCTGCATTAGAATTTAGGCAAAAATCAAATGGAAGTTGTATGATAATATGTTGAAAGAATATTAAGTATATCGAAACATGAATTGTTTGTAATAAAGTTGCATGTACATTAATATCTTGAAGTGTTTGAAATTGGTTGCTCACTTGAAAGAAGTTAAATATAACTACTAGAATTTAATTAACAAATTATTCATACACTTCATATGTTGAGTCACATTTCATTCACTACTATATAATTGGTGGGACAAGTGTATAATAGTGGTGGTAGGCAGAACCAGTATATCATGTAAGTGGCGAGTAGGAGCCAGTAAAAACTACTTAAATTGGTGGCTAGTAGGAGCCTGTAATAACTATAAGTTTTTGATGGCGTATAGGAGCCGGTAAGATCTATAAAAGTGTTTTAAAAGTTGTGGCTATAATTGGCCTGAAAACCTAACCCCGAATGAAGGGCGTAATTCATTTAACATATGATTCCCGGAAAGTCATATGTCTTGTATGCTCATGTGGTTGTTGCATCCCATTTGCTTGACTAATAACTTGGTTGATAATTTACTTTGAGTATGAATTTTTGGGATTTACTCACTAAGCCCCTGAGCTTACGCCCCTATAGGTATTTGTACTCTCAGTAACACCTATTTTTGTACCCGAGGTCTCCTCATATCTGCGTAAGTATTCTTTTGAAGCTTTTGGAGGAAACCTACTTGAAGATTTAGATTAGAATTCCTTTGAAATCTTTAATGCAGTATTTGAATGTTGTAAAGACTATTACGATATTTTGGATTAACAGGGGCATGCCCTTAAGAAATCATGTAATAGACTTTGGTTATTAATGCTATAATAAATTTAATTTCTGGATTCTTATATGTTTATTTTTACTTGCTTAAACTATGCTTCCCAAAAGCGTCTCCTATTATCGTGCTAGACGCCTTACATGTAATACTAAGGCTTTCGCATGACTAAGGTAGTTATTCTTAAGTCTTGATATTATATGTGGTGGACTGTCACGTTTAGGGTACCCTTCAGGGCGTGACATAACCATCCAAATAGACCTTATATTTGAAAGATGATTAGTTATCTTCTCACATTAAAAAGGGAGGAGAAAGTTAAAAGAAAATAGTTTTAGAATATTGAAATTTGATTTTTTTATGTTAACAAAAAGGAGGAGAGAATAAGTAAACAAAAAATGTTATTGATGGATTTGTTTATATATATATATATATATATATATATATATTATCATCAAAAAGGGGAAGAGTGTGAGGTCTCCTAGTTTGATTTTAATGATAACAAAACATGAATTAGTAATTTTTAATATTGTTTATGAGTGTGGCGATTAAGTGTGAAGTCAATTTTGAATAATGTAGTTGAGTTAAGATGATTTTAAGAAAGACTAAATCAAAGGTAGATCATATGTCATATGAAAAATCAGGAGTTTAATGAAGCAATATAAAGAAAAGTGCACCTCAAAACATTGTCTAAAAGAGATTTCAAATATTAGTGAAAAATAAAGTGTACCTCAAAACCTTAGCTGTATGAACCTTGAACGACTCGAAAATGTATTAAATGCATGAAAATCGATTCAAATGAAATGTTTTAGTTCAATAAAGGCCTAGCTCCAAGTTTGAATAAATTTGGGTAATATATTCAACATGTTTGACTAAGTTGGACAAATATAGTCAAGGGGATTGCATAATGTATTCAAGTTGCAATTAAATTAATTTTATTTCATGAAATTATCTTATTACAAGTTTGACTTTCGGTTGATTCAGTTTATATCTAAGATTAACAATTTTTTTTATCAAGATTTGAATATATTCTAGATCTTATAAATTGTATTTGAAGATCATCACAAAAGAAAAGCTAAAGAACCTTATCAACATTGGATAAAAGATATTTTCCTAAATTTAGAGGATACATTGGTTTTGCATATCAAATCAAGTTCGATCGTATTCTTCTATGGACTTTTGGATAAATATTGAAGGAAAATATCAAGTAATTATCAAGGAACAAGAAGACATATGGAGGATGGTTTTATCAGGTTAAAATTTGAATTCTTTTAAATATATTTGAAGAAAACTTGTAGCAAAATAGAGCTAAATTAGGGGATATTTTCAACATTCAAATAAGATCAAGACTTATCCATTTTCTAATCGTTGAAGAAGTAGAAGCATATATTAGAAGATTTTCAAATTTCCAAGAGACACTGAACAATAGAATATTCACAGGAATTCTTGAGCTGCCTTATCATCTTGACTAACTTCTTGAGAGTTGTTTTGCATTTTTATTATTCCATCTTGCTACAATTTTTCTTTCAAGGATCTAACTATGATTGAATTTGTATTAGGTGTTGTGTAGCATGACTTTTAAATTGCAAGTTGACTTTGAAGTTCAATAGTTAGCTAACGTTTAGCTAGATTGGCTTATTAAGGAGAATTGAGTCCTAAAATTGTACTTTGGCAAATACTTGTAATCTTTATCTTATTATAGGATATAATTGAATATACCCATGTCAAAGATAGGGTCCCCTGCTTAAAGCAAGAAAAAAGGATTAACTCACTAGAAAGAACACTTATAAATACCTTAGTACTTTTCTCTTCCCTTCTCTCTTTATATTTTGTATACTTTTATTGAAATATCCCAATATTTATATATAAAACAAATAGTCATAGTAATAATAAGATTGGTTAATGTTAATTTAATTTGGAATAAAAAATTTATTTATAGGAAAAAAAACAATTAATTAAGGAAAATAAATCACATAAATAAAGGAATAAATTAATGAGAATAATTAAACAAATTGTAAATAAAACCAAATAAATCATCACATAATCAAGAGAGAGAGCTCTTAAGGGTAATGTGGTCAATTAAGCTATCACATAACCATGGGCGTATTAATAATGGGGGTAAATATTCATTATCACCTTAATTGTATATTATACATTACAATTCCTTCACTAACACATATATAAGCTCAACATTTTCTCTCTTCTCTCATTTGTGCATTTTCACAAACTTATGGCACATGCAAAATTCTCTCTACAAATCTTCCTCCATAAGAACCTAAACTAAGACTTAACTTTTGGCTTATACAACAAGCAATAAAGTGAAGGTAAAATCTAATCCTAAACTTTAACTTCGTTAATTCTCTTCACCAACATGATTTCTAACTAATAGGAACAAGAATCTAAGAACAAGAAGGTTTAGGGAAGAAGTAGAAGCTACTTCAACTTGCTTGCCAAAAGTAGTAAGAGGAGGAATTGATTATTGTTGTGCATTTCCTTTGGTAAGTACTTCAACGTAATATACATTGAAGTGATCATGTGTTTTGAATGTTAAGATCTCATGGTTTGGATGTTGATTGATAAATAGATGAATATAGATTATATTATAGATGATTAATGACTTGATAACATGGTAGGAACTAATGGAAATCATATAAGTTGTTGATGATGAGATGAATAATTGAATGCATCAGTTAGTAAAATTTAACCTAAATAATTAACTAAGTAAAAGAACACAAATCATATGTTTTAATGTTAATGAAGTGCTCAAAGTGGATAAAAACAATTAAAACACGAAATAGCAAAATATAGCAAGATCAGTGTTTTCAAGATCCATGTGACGTCATTTTAAGGGACTAAATTGGTCCACTTTTCTCCTCCTCCGAGGTGAGAGTATAAAGATTTGAAAGCTTTAGAAATCTATTTTACAATGGTGATTTGGACATGTTAAGAATAAGCCTAAATTTTGGCTAAAATCGGTCGCCGTCGTGTTGTTTCCCTATTCCAATTAGATTTGAAGTTGTTTATTTTAAAACAATATTAAGCCAATCAAAATGAGTTGAACTGACTTGGAAACAAGTACAAAAATGAGTTAAGGTTTTTACATAAAAATTTTGAGTTAAGAATCGATCTAAAAGTAGGTGATTGTGACCATTTAAGTTAAGTCACACATTGAATTTAAATTAGATATGAATTCTTGGAAACAGATGGAATCCAATTCTAACTTAATATATGAGTTAAATGTAAATAATATATTTTCGTATTAAAATATAAATTTTAAGTTTAATAATTAAATAATTTGATATTAGTAATTAGTTTAGTAATGATAGGTGCAAATAATGGATTATAATACAAATGTAGACCTAATATGAAACTAGTTTAGGTTCATTAGCATACTTTTAGGTATAGTTGGTCTATTTAAGACGTAGATGAATTAATTAAACATATAATGAACTTTCTTACTTGATTAGTGCCTATTTATTTGACAACAAATCATTTACTAGAGATATTACTTAAAGGACCTAGTTACTACATATTAGGTTTATTAGTGATTAAAATAAGTTTAATATGAACTTAAATGCATGATAAATGATTTAGTATCAATTTTTCCTTTTGGACTTGATATTAAATTTATGGATTAACACTTGAAAAGAAGTAAGTAAACTTCAATAATAATATGTGATATATATAACTTCAATTTGATTAGTAATTAATCAATTGTAGATGAATGAATGAATTGATGACTTAAATCATATTTGAGTTAATTTTTCACACAAATTCTTATTCTCGAGCATACCTCTCTTTGTGGCTCAATACCTATTTAAGTTCAAGTACATAGTGACTTACGTGTTGCTTGTTAGGATAGACATCCGAAAATAAACTAATACTTAAAGACAACTTAATTTATTGTTTGAATGTACTTTCCATTGTTTAATTTGGCCTGGGGAGTAACAATTTTGCATGGCAATACTAGTACGATAATTAAGCATCTAGGTCATCAATGGCAGCTCGACAAGTAACTGATAGGACGGGCAGTATTGAGATAATATCTATCTGGATCGGATAAAAGTAATATAGTATGGCTCATGAGTATTACTGCTAATTGAACTAAATTATATTATGGATTATAACAGGTAGACATGTGTAATAGCTATGATCCCTAGACGAGGTTACTTACTTAGAATTTCTTTTATGATATATAGCTACCTAAGCTGCTTATATCAACCACTTGAGCAATTGTTGCTACTAAAGACCCCTGGTTTTGCTACAACATGTTGTTAAAGCGTGAGTACTCCACTGTTTTGTGATACACCTAAGTTGTAGATCTAAATGGTTGGCTATTGCATTTGCATTAGAATAAGAGTATGTGATCATATCATGTGTGCTTATATTGTTGCGTACTAGGTTTCGACTCATTTCTTTCTTTTTTGGGAGATGATAAGGATGATGCTAGTATAGGTGCTATGATTACATGAATTATGGGTTAGATATTGGAGAAAGACTTAATGACCTGGACATATAGATATGTTTGATATTGTATGGTTATTTTCTAAGAGTATAAAATATGTATTGTGAGTTTTCCTATATGAGTTAGTGAGAGATTATTTCTAAAGATGTGCTTATATAATTTTATTAGTTATCGTTACTCACATAATTTAAATAAGGATTTTATAATCTAAAATTAACTAGAAACTCATTAAAGTTGAAGTTAGTCTTTGTGTGTAACACTCAACTTGTAACAACTAACCAAATGGCAATTACAACCCACTACGTGTCCTTCTCTTATAAAAGATATGCAAAGGCTACGAAAACTAAATCCACAATTACAAAAAATATTTCATCAAATAACATAAACTTGATTTGAAAACAAACTTTCTAAAACATAAACAACAAATATAAAACTATCTATTACATAAAATCCAAGTCTCATAAGACTCCCAGAAACATAATAAATCTTAAAAACAATCTTTTCATCAGTCTTCAAAAGATTTATCAATTCTTCTCTCAAATTCTTGTATCTGAAATGTACTAATCCTTAACAGGATAATCAGGACCACTATCACCATCTCTTTGATCTACAAATAGATCATATCCATATAGATCAAAGACTATATCATCTTCACTTGTACATGAAAAATGAAAAAAATGAACGAATAGTCCAGTATTCCAAACCAAAAAACAAATGCATATACACACACAACACATATAATCAAATGCAACTTATTCTAATGCAAAAAATACAATTTATTATCTTATTTAAACTAGCAAAACAACACAGTCCATTTTACACTAGTCTCAAACCTGGAGTATCTCAAACCCTTGAAAAACAAACAATATCAAAAATAGGCAATACATATACATATATGGTGAGTGGGTACTCCCCAAACACCTATGGCCATACTGGCAAAATCCTAATCTATCAGAATCATCTCAATGCATGAGTGCATTAGGGACAACCTCACACAAAGATCATCAGGTTGCCAACATTAGTATGATTGTCTGTCTGGTCTTTACTAATAGCAGCCAAACACAAATGACAAACAGTGCAATTAAGCTAAATAACATTAGGTTAATTATTAAGTTGTTCCTACAACAAAATAATTAGTATCTTAATCCTATAAACGCATACAACAAACAAAGTAAGATCGTAACTATCTCAAATTCAGGAACAGATTTCCAAACCACAAAATCCTTTAAGAAAAACAATTCAATTCTGTAAATCTCCTTATTATAACATATGAACATAAACAATTTAAAACACCATCACAAAACAAACCCTAACATATCAAATTCTCCCAAAACCCTAACCTTTCAATAGAGACCACAACTACACCTTCTTTCCCAATTAAATTCTATAAAATCTCCCAAGACCAGGCTTTTCTCTAAAAACCCTAATTTACAATTTAGCAAGAATAGACATTCATCATAAAAAAATTATCTTATATTAAATCTAGGATTGAGAAGATAACACTTACTTTGATTTTATTCTTAATTCTTGATTACTCTCCCAAAAGATCGGATATTGAACAAGAACTAGGGTTTTCCCCAAAAATCTTCTTCAAAAATCCAAAGAAAACCCTAAACAACATGTTTGATGCATAAAGAACTTGTTATAAATGAGCAAAACCACTTACTTTGATCGATCTTAGCACTCCTTTGAAGCTACACACTCAGAACAGAAGAAACAAGCCCTAGAGACGCTCTGAAGAAGGAAAAGTTTGAAGAAAATAGCATATGTTCAAACTATCGTAAAAAACGTCTTATTTATAGATTTTTAGGCCTACGCCGACGGCGTAGTATGCAAAACTGGCAGCATACTCTCAACACTGGCGATGTACATCATGGCCTTGAAATCCAAAATTTGATCCAGACCAACATACACCGGCACTACAAGACCCAATGCCAGTAGCATTCAAGGCGGCGTTAAGGATTTAGCGACTAACCATTCTCAACACCAATTCTTCACTAACAATGTTCTCATCCAACGCCAACAATTCACCAGACAATGCTGGTGGTGTACATGGTAGCGTTAATGTTTTACATTTTGATCACTCTAAACATTGGCCCTACACCAACGGCATAGTTTCCCAAAATGGTAGTGTTGAACTCAGATGTCACATGCAGAATTTCCACCTCAACAATTGTTTTCCAAACAACAAAAAAATCAATCTTCTCTTAGGATTTGACTTTAAAACCCTCTAGTTTAATCTCAAATGACGCTATTATCCTTCTTTATAATTTATTATGCTATATATTACATCTCTCCCCTCCTAAAAAGAAACTTTTGTCCTCGAAAGTTACCTAGATTATAGGAATAGCTCGGGGTATCATGCCCTCTTCCAACACCCAAGTCGCTTCTCTTTCTATTTGATTTTTCCACTAGACCTTCACGTACTTAATCATCCTTCTTCTCAAGGTCTTCTCATTGGTATCCACAATCTTCACTGGCCTTTCAATTGTTGAAAGATTCAGCTGCACTTCCAGCAGTTCAATAGCTACAATCTCTTCAGGATCTTTGACATACTTTCTAAGCATGGATACATGGAACACATTATGTGCCCCTTCCAAATTAGGCGGTAAAGCCAATCTATATGCCATATTTTCTATCCTTCGTATGATTTCATAAGGTCCCACATATCTAGGATTCAACTTCCGTCTTAAGCCAAATCCAACAACCCTCTTTGTTGGTGAGATCTTAAGCAAAACATGCTCTCCCACTAGAAATTCTAAAGGTATTCTTCTCTTATCAACATAACTCTTTTGTCATCTTTGGACTGCTTGCAATCTCTATCTAATCAATTTGACTTTATCCACTATATCTTATACTAACTCGGGTCACAAAATATGTCTTTCACCTACTTCATCCCAGTGGATATGTGATCTACACTTCCTACCATACAAAGCTTCATATAGAGGCATGCCAGTTGATGCTTGATAACTGTTGTTATAAGAAAATTCCACCAACGACAAATGCTCATCCCAACTATCTTTAAAATCCAAAATACATGCTCTTAACATGTGTTCCAAAATCTGGATGGTTCTCTTGGATTACTTGTCTGTTTGAGGATGATAGGCACTGCTAAATCCACTTTGGCACCCAAAGCTGGATGTAGACTCTTCCAAAATCTCCCAACAAATCTGGTATCCCTACCTGACACGATGGTTATTGGTATTCTATGTAATCATACTATTTATTTTATGCACAACTGTGCTAAATGTTCCAATTTATACCCAATCCTAATAGGTATAAAGTGAGCTACCTTTGTAAGTCTATCCACAATCACCCATACAGAATCAAATTTCTCTCTTATTTTGGGTAAAGCGGTAACAAAATCCATGGTAATGTGTTCCACTTCTATTGCAATATTGGCAAAGGCTTCAACTCATCCACTGGTCTTCTATGCCTAATATTTATCAGCTGGCATGTATGACACTTGGATACATACTCAGCTATTTCCTTTTTTATGTTATTCCACCAATATAGCTTTTTCAAATCTTCATACATCTTATTACCTTTTGGATGCATAGAATAACTAGTGTGCTTCTTTCAATAATTCCTTTTTAAGCTCTCCTTGAACTGGCACACATAACCTTCCTTTATATCCCAGAATACCTTCTTCATCAACATGAAACTCTGGTGTTCTACCAATCTCCATTCTCTTCTTTATCTCCAAGATACTTCGATCATTTGTCTGAGCTGTCTTGATTCTTTCTATAAGAGTAGGTTGAATCAACAAGTTCGTCAATCTTTTACCTACTTGTCTAATAACTATTTCTAACTCAAGCTTCCTCATATCCTCAATCAAATGGCATTCTGTTGTAATAAAAGCTACAAGATTATCTACTCTCTTTCTGCTCAAGGCATCAAAAACAAAATTTGCTATAAGCCTTTAGTTTTTAGGAAAATATCAAGTTCAAGCCCTAAACAGAAAAAGTCAATCGGAGACTTTAAGTCAACAAATTCCCAGGAAACCCTAGTAGTTTAGATCCGGCAATCCCATGTTCCTAAACCAAGAAGTCGAAATACGAGTGAAGAATACAGTTTGGTTCGTCATAATACTATGATACTTAAAAAGATAAGATTAGCGAATTTTCCACCTATTTCGAACCCGATCAGATACAGACTTTGAAAAGCATGTCCCGAGGCTCGAGATATTAAATATACGATATTAATACTGTTAGACTCGTAATTTCATAAGGTTTCCAAATATATCAGTTATATAATTTTTTGGGTTATAAAAGTTGTAGTTATAACTTTTTTATCATATTTTCTTTACTATCGGTACTTTAAATGTCTAATCTACTTTTTGATTTCTTTCACACCATTCATAAGTACAACTATCCATAACCTATTTCTTACATCCTTACAACCTATTCCTACTATTTCATCATTTTCCTTACAAATTACTTTTCCAATACAACTTTTACTACTTAAATTACTTATTTAATTTTAAGACTTACATAACACACATTTCTCTCTCTCCCATACCCTAAAATCGATGCCCCCTCTCCCTCTTTCCCTCTCTCTAATTTGTTTTATTTTTCTTTTGTTTAATTAAAGTAAACCCTAATCCATTTCTCTATATATACCCCTTTATACAAACTTCATTTCACTTTTTTCTTTATTTACAAAAATCAACTTTTGAAACAAGTTTTCTTTCCCTATCCTCCTCTCATTGTCATGACACCCCACACACACACACACTCTCACAACATTTTTTTTCTTTCAAGTTTCTTACTCCACACATCCAATAGGTAATAGATCTATACCTTATTACCTTAAAAACATGTAATGGCAAGATCATTCATGTGTGTTTCCACTCAAAAATCCCCATGAGCTTTAAGCTAGGGATGTGGAAATACTTGAACATGAGATCCTTGCCACCACAATGTTATAGATCTTGTTATTTGAGTTATTTTTCTCTTACCTTGTTTTATTATCAAGTTATGTTGTTATTATTAATGATTTGTGCATATATTCATCATCTAATCATATTCACAAAATCATTCTAATGTTCATGCATTTATGACTAGTATAGTAAACTAGATCTAATTGTTTGAGTTCATAAATGTATTAGGCTTTTGTTTTATGTTCATAAATAACTTGTAACAGCATGATGATAGTAGGAAAATATTAGAAAGCTCAAGATCTACTTTAGTTTCAACAAAGATGATTTTTGAAAATTCGGATAAAAAGGGAACCATATCTAGAAAAGCCATTTTTCAACTTCAAAATGTGTATTTTACATTGAAAATGAAGAGCTTAGGGAATCGATATCATAAATGAGTGATCTCGATGAGAAAAACTTAGATCTATGAAGGAATATTTTTAAAACAAGGAAAAGTTTATAAAAGTTATGTTCCAATCCCAATAACAAGTTTTAAATCCGTAATAAGGGAAGCCTGAAGTTTAAACACCCATTTTTTAACTCCAAAACAAGATTTTTACTAAAGAAATGGAAGCCTTAAGGAGTAGGTTTGATTAGGAAATGGTTTTTAAAAGACTAAATGAGTTTTACAAAGAAAATAATTTCAAATGAAACTTTCAAACTTTGGATTTGAAAATAGTCACTATTTAAACACCTATTTCCAAATGCCAAAATGATGAATTTTTATGGAAAAATGGAAGTCTTAGGGGATACATGTAATAAAGACCAAATTTTGACAAGGATAAGAGAGGTTTATCAAAGTATAATCCTAAAACAAGGAAGGGTTTCAAAGAATAGATTAAACAATGTTTTCATTCTTTAAAATTTTGTAAAATTCGTAATTAGGTAAACCGCCAATTTAAACATCTATTTTCTAAGCCCAAATGAAGTTCTTTATTGAAATGATGAAGGTGATGGCTACATAGGTCATCAAGGTTGAGTTTTGATAAAAGCAAGTGTGATTTTACACGAAGAAAAACTATTTTTCTTAAGTCTAGTAAATTTCAAAAGTTTTGCAAAACAACAGTTTTTCAAAAAGAGTTCTTAGTACTATATCATTAAGAATATACATATAGATAGTTCATCTCATAACTTTCATGACAATAGCTTGTAGGTATTGCATATATACATGATGCACTTGTAGAAACAAAGTTAGGAAAATAATATATTATGCATCCTATTTGACATTATCTAAGTACATGAGAAATTAGAATTACCAACACCTATGAATCATGCATGATAATGAGTTATATACGTATATAATAGAGTCTTACAAGATATAATGATAGCTAAGTATCTATCAAAGGTTTAGTATGATGCTTGGTTTGAAATTAGGAATGGAATTGTGGAATGGGAAATTCGTATAGTATTCTGTACCCTACTGTTCATGGAACAAACGAAATTATTTGTTGGAAATAACTCTAGAAATAGATAGCTCTCATCGATTAGGTAGAAATCAGTATATAATATGCCAAATTCCAAGTTAAAATGACTAAGTTATGGCCGTTTTAAGTTAGAATTTCCTCTTAGACGAATTTTGACGAACTTGTTAGAATAGAATTTATAAGTTCATTCAAACTTCATAGAAATACTTATTAGAGTTATTTCTTTTGATTATGAGACTTGGGAGATGGACTAGACCTTCCCGAGGACTATTACAATTAAGTAGATTTTCATGCTGTGGCAAAGTGAGTTCACTATCTTTAAATTATATGTTTGTGATTGTGCTTGTAATGTTAGTGGCATTAGAATTACGGTAAGAAAAAAATTTGACTGTGTGTATATGAGTTCTACTTGGGTGCATTGATGATAAGAATATTGAAATGAGCTTGTTGTAAATATTTGTATAATTTAGTATAGAATTGAAGTGTCTGAAATATCTATGATCACCCATAAATTGTTAAATTATTATACCATGATTTTATAATTAAATTGGCCATGCATACCATATGTGAGTCACATTGCATAGGTTATTATACCTTTATGGGAAAAAGGCATAATAGCTGCGCAACGAGGCGCCTGTAAACTCGAATGTTGACGTAGAGCTAGAATTGAAAATGTGTGTGGGTAGGCACCTATATCAACCACAATATAAATGAGAAAAATTAAAAATGAGTGTGGGTAGGCACCAATATCAACCACAATATAAATGAGAAAAATTTAAATCTATGGTCGTATGGGCCTGAAACACCTAACCCTGAATGGAGGGTGCAAATCCATTCAACATAAGACTTCCGGACAGTCTTATGTATTATATGCTCACGTGTTTGTGCATTTCATATGATTGTTAATATAACTTGTCTGTTATATATTTCTTGTTAAGCATTTAATTTTGGAAGTGAAACTCACTAAGCTCGTAAGCTTATACCTCCATAGTTTCCTATTGCAGTATGAATATTTATGGCTATCTCCGAGAGGCCACTTTCCTTAGGTACAACTTTTGGAACTTAAGGAGCTTTTTGAAGAAGTCAAGACCTAGATACAGGCATAGACTTTTAGTTGAATGTCCATAATCGATATATATGATGGTTGTTGTAAGAGACTTTTGAGAACTTAAGAACTCTTAATATTTTGCTGGGGGTAGCCCCTTAGATTATGTAATAGATTAAATTTGTATATAACTGTTATGATTTACATTCTTATTGATATGTATGTCTCCTTAAGCTATTTCTGTTCAAAGTATGGTTCCTTATATGTTGAACGTGAGCCTTGTACCCGGTGTTTAAACTCACGAAGTGACTAAGGTTATCATAATTGAGTTTAGATATCGAGTGCAGCAGACTGTCGCGTTTAGGGTACCTTTTAAGGCATGACATTTACCTTTCTCGGATGATACTAGATATCTATGTCATAATCCTTGATCAGCTCCAACCATCTTCTTTGCCTCATATTCAACTATTTCTGGGTAAAGATGTACTTTAAGCTTTTATGATCTATATATACGTTGCATCTTTCCCCATATAGGTATTGTCTCCACAACTTCAAAGCACACACAACTACTGTTAGTTCCAGATCATGAGTAGGATAATTCCTCTCATAGGGCTTTAAATGTCTGGAAGCATGTGCTATCATCCTTCCTCCCTGCATCAACACATAACCCAAACCTTATATAGAGGCATCACTGTAAATAGGATATTGCTCCCCACTCACAAGTAAGGCTAGCATTGGAGTAGACACTAACTTTGTAAACCCCTGTTTTCTAAGCCCTAAACCTTAAGCCGGAATGTCTATCAGAGACCTTAAGTCAACGGATCTTGAGTAAAACCCTACAGATTAGATCCGACAAACCCAAGCTCGTAAAACGAGGAGTCAAAAAATAATTAAAGTGTTTAGAATAGTCCGTAATAATATTTGATTTATTAAAAATATCATATTGGTTTATTTTCGGCTTATTTCGAACTGGTTTGGATACTGCTTTGGAAAGCGTGTCCCGGGGCTCGAAAAATTAAAAATATATCTTTAATATTTTTAGACTCGTATTTTTATAAGGATTTCAAAAATATCAAGTTTATAATTTTTCGGATTTTAAAAATATCAGTTATAGCTCATATAAGCTTATTTTACTCTTATCGGTAACTTAATTGTTAAATTTCTAAAAAAAAAATTATTTGATTATTTTATTTAAATCATAAAAATTCTGCCACTTAATTAAAAATATTTTTCTTAATTTATTTTATATATTTTCTTACTCAAAAAAGCACTTTATCAACCCATACGTTAAGTACACATCCATTATCATTACTAGACATTAATATGTTTTCTTTTGCTTTTTCTTACGCTCCAATTCCCCAAGATGGCAGCTGACCATCCCCCAAAAATTAGCCACTTTTCTTTATTTTTAATTATTTATTTGATATTTTTAAAGTCTCTTATAGTAGCAAAGGGGGCAACTAGTTACACTTTCAAAAATACAAGTTAAAAACAAACTACACACACTCCCCCCACACATAGAAATCACGCTAGCAACCATCCCCCCCTCCCCCCCCCCCCCCCCCCCCCCCTCCTGCAGCTGCTTGGTTTTATTTTTTTTTCAAATATTTATCACACTTTCATCTCTATTTAAGCATCTCATTCCTTCTCTCTTTCACCTTTACAAACCCTACATTTTTCCTCTCTCTTTTTCCCTTTCTTTTCTCTTCTTCTTGGCTTTGTCTTCTTAAGAAACAAGCTGCCACCATTTCCATCCCATACTCCCACATACTTTTCTTGCAAATATTTGAGGTAATCATTCTCTTTTAGCTCTCATAAGATGTTATAGGATGATATTATGGATGTTTCATGCATCAAAGGACATTCCACAAGCTTAAAAAGCTATGGATGATGATGCCAAGAATTGAAACACTCCTCTAGATGAAGATCTCTTTTGTTCTTAGTATTTTTGTTATCTTGAAGGCTTGTTTATCTTCTTGTTTTTGGTGATAACTTGTAAATCTAGAATTTTACCAAGCTTTAGTTATGTTTATGTGTAGATCTAGAAGTTTAAGGCCTACTACCAAGTTTTTCTTATGTTTTCATGGATGTATTTTGAGTGGATCTTAGATTTGAGTTGGAATGAAAAAGTAAAATTCGTAACTTGTCAAGGCACCATTTTAAATACCCCCTTTCAAGTCTTAAAATGGAATGTTTTGTTAAGAAAATGAAGGTTTGATGGATATATATCATCAAGACTTCATCTTACAACAATCAAAGTTGATTTTCAAAAACAAAAATTGTATTTTCGGATCAAGACAAAGATCTAAAATAAAAACATGTTTTCCAACTCAAAAATGAGGATTTTATTCAAGAAATGAAGGGTTCTTAAGATATAATATGTAATGGGTTGTTTTTCATGAGTTTTGATGAATTTTCTCAAGAGATATGTTCAAAATGAATTTATGAAAATTCGGATCTAGACCAAGACCCATTTTTGGAACCCATCATTCAACTTTAAAATGAAGACTTAGACAAAAATATAAAGGGCTCATGGTATAGATATCTTAAGGATGAATTTTCATAAGTTTAAATGAGTTTTCCTAAAAAGTATTGCTTAAATCAAGAGCTTTGTAAAAGACAAAATTTAGGTCTTGTTTTCATTGTAAACTTCAAAGAGAAAATTCGTAATTAAGGGGAGACCAATTTTGAAAACCTTCTTTTATATCTCAAAACAAGTATCTTATATTGAAAATGGAATGCTTTGATGATAAATAATATAGGAAAATTATTTTCATTGAACTAAGTAAGTTTTAGTAAAGGAATTACTCAAAACAAGACAATGAGTTTCAACTTGTAAATTTCGGTTTTATAAAAGTGGATTTTTAGAAGTTTCATTTGAACTTTATGTTTGGGATTAGATAAGTGTGTAATCTCTTAATTTTGTTTTGGAGAATCTCCTTGCAAGTTTAGGACTAAAATAAGTTGGTCTAAGTAGTTAAATAGAGTAGATATGGCAATTTTTCACAAAGGCTCAAATCTTGGATTTTAGCAACCCTACTGTACAGTATGTTTCCGACCCCTAAATGACCTTAAATTTTTTAATTAACTTTGTAAATAGATAGCTCTTTCGAAGTAGATAGAAATCGGTATATTATAAGCTTAATTCCGAGTTAAAATGAGTTAGATAAGACCTTTTTAAGTTAAGAATTCAACCTAGGCGAAAATTGACGAACTTAGTAAATAAAATTGTTAAGTTTAATAGAACTTCATAAGAGATACTCATTGAGGGTATTCTTCGTACTTAGGTGACTTGGAGGACGGGTTACCCCTTCCCGAGGACTATTACAACTAGTGGATTTCACTACATGGACAAGTGAGTTCATTTCTCAATTAATTATGCTCTTGGGTGTGCTTATAGTAGTAGTGGCATTAGACTTAGGAAAAGATAAAATTGTGATGGAATGGTGATCTAAACTTGCATGAATGAACGATAAGTATATTGAGGCAAGCTTTGTTGCAATAACCTTGTATGAGCTAGTATATATTTGGAGTGTCTGAAATCTGTATGGTCACTTTTAAATTATCTAATTAATATACTATGATTATATGAATAAATTGTACATGCATATCACGTAGTGAGTCACATATCATTGTCGAGTATGCCTTTGGTGGGACAAAGGTGTATTTGGGAGGCAGCGGGTCTTTAATGAAGGGGACTAGGGTTGCATGACTTATGGACCACCCCATTCAAATAATGAAACTATGGTTGCATGACTTATGAACCAACATTAAGATTGTGGTTGCATGTCTTATGGACCACCCTACTTAAGATCGAGACTATGGTTGCATGTCTTATGGACCAACATTGGGACTGTAGTTGCATGACTTATGAACTACCCCAAACCCGAATGGAAGGCGTAAATCCATTCACATATGACTACCGGAAAGTTATATGCTTGCTTGCTCATTCGCTTGTGCATTCATATGGTTGCTTAATTATAACTTGCTTGTATAGATACTTTAGCTTGGCTGAGTATGTTACTTGAAAAATGAATCTCACTAAGCAATTAGCTTATACCCTAATAGTTTTTGTTGCAGTGTTCCTATTTTTGAATGTTCTGAGAGGACACTTTGTGCAGGTTTATCACATTGGATTAAAGAGCTTTTGAGGAAGTCGGGACCTAGTATAGGCGTAGACTTCTAGAAAAATCTCTTTAATGTAGATTCAGATATATGTAATTGGAGCTAAACGATGTAGACTCCTATTATTTTGGTGGGGTACGCCCCCCTGGCTTTTGTAAAGTTTAACTATTTATCTTTTTGTGATTTATATTCTTAATGCTATGTATGCTTTCTTAAGACTACTCGAATCAAAGTGTGATCCTAAAAGTTGTGTAAGTACACCTTACACTCGATATGTAAACTTATGGGATGACTAAGGTGGTCATACTTAAGTTTATGTATCGGGTGTGGTGGACTGTCGCGTTTAGGGTACCCTTTGGGTGTGACAAACTTATTCTTCAACAGCTGGAAATTGACTTCACAATCTTCATTCCATTCATACTTTACTCCTTTCTATGTTAGTCTAGTTAATGGGCAAGCAATCTTTGAAAATATTCTACAAATCTTCTTTAATATCCTGCCATTCCCAAAAAACTTCTGATTTCTAACATACTCCTAGGTCTTGGCCATTCAATAACGGCTTTTACTCCTCAAGATCAACTGATATCCCATTGCTATCAACTACATATCCCAAGAAAGACACTTGTTTTAACTAGAACTCACATTTTGAAAACTTGACATACAACTTCTCTTCTTGTAACCTAGTTAGAACTTGTAATATAAAGATAAATAAATTATAAAGAAGGGAAGTGTGTCATTTGATATAAAATAAGAGGGTTTTATGG
Organism: Combretum micranthum; assembly: GCA_024138025.1. Lineage (NCBI taxonomy): Eukaryota > Viridiplantae > Streptophyta > Magnoliopsida > Myrtales > Combretaceae > Combretum > Combretum micranthum. The sequence continues at coordinate 903,898 of JAMXBD010000190.1, read as the reverse complement.
TCAACCCTAAATTATATAATAGAGTTATTAAGAAGGGTTAAAGTGTCAAAGGATATTAAATAAGAAGGTTTCATGGACAAAGTTTAAATATAATTGTATTGTGTTCACATGGCGAAGACTTGATTAAGAATAGATTTTGGTAGAGTGTACACTAGCTTCAATGCCTCCGGCGTAAGATGCTTAAATTGGACATGAACCAAGTGTTTTTCCAAAGCAGTATACCTCTATAAATAGACTCTTAACTTACGAAGTTGTTACTCCTTTCCTCAGTCAAAACTCTAGATGAATTTGGACTCGGAGAAGACATATGTGAAGAATTGAAACGAAAACAACATAAGCTGGCATGAAAGCCGCCAGCCTTTATTGGAAAGCCATCGACCTTTAGACTGCCTTAAGCTTTCAAGAGAAAATTGGAGAATTTTGCCGAATGGGGAAAGCTAGCCTAAATTTGCCAGCTTACATTTATAGGCTACCGGTGTATCCACCGACCTTCATTGTAAAATTTGGAGTTTCGTTTAAAGCCGTCCAAGAGCCACCAGCTTATCCTTATTACGAGTTTTTCTTATTCCCAAATTTGTTCAAAATTCTCCTAAAGGCCTATATATACCCTTCCATTCTTTCGGAAACCCTAGGAGATTTCAAGGAGCAAAAACCCTAGGTATGTAACTTTCTTCTTGTCCTTTCAATCAAATTATTTAGATTAATCTTTTCTTATACTAGTTATTCTATGGAATTGAAGGAGATTCAAGAGTGTGGCAAAACTGTAGTGTGATTGGAGATTTGGAGGACTCCGATTCAAAGGAAAAAGGTAATATCTTTATTAGGGTTTTATAATTCTTATGATTTTTAAGAAATATCCTTTAGATTAGGTTTATGTATTATTAAAAGGAAATCCAAGATTTGTTGTTGCAGATCAAGGGTGGATCTAGATCTGAAGTTGTGATTTCAAATCAAGGAGAAAGGTAAGCGTTTTATTAGATTTATGGTTTATGAGATCTGTAAATTATAGAATTGTAATCATAGTTTATTATTCAAGAAAATTGAGAATTGGGGTCCCTATTTCCTATTTGAGATCTACAAGTTTTAGGTATGTAAGAATTCATCTAATCTTGTTGTTTGATGAGATTTATTCGTTACTGTAGTTAAAGTGTTAATTGAGGAATATATGTATATTGAAGAGATTATGGTGATAATTATGGATTTGTGGAAGAACGGTGTTGAAAGTTGTATTTAATTATGAGGAAAAGGAAGTAAGTGTGTTATCCTTGTTGTTACAAATTTGTGAAAATTAAGGTTTATGTTTAAGTATTTAATTCTGATTTAAAATAATTGTTGGATTAGGGTTTTCATCTTTTAAGAAGTTCTATTGGTGGATTTGAGTTGGAGCAATACCAAGTACAACCTTACCATGTTTGATTATTTGTGCTTGTACGATTAGTTGTTAAATTGACTTAATTATATTAGACTTTAATTGAATTGAATATTGTTTATGCTTGGCTATGGTTAGTAAAGACCACAACAGTAGTATGATACTAACGCTGGCAACCTGATGATACTTGTATGGCAGTGTCCCGGGTGGAGTTGCACCTAAAAATGATTCCAGTAGATTAGAAGTCGTTACCAGCTTAATTGAGGAATGCAACTATATATATACTATGTTATATTATGGTTTTCATCAGGGTCATGACTTACTCCGGGTTTATAATTAGTTGCAAATATTCCTAAACTGTGTTGGTTGCAAGCCAATGAAAAGTTAATTAGTTTATCCTTGTTGCATTAGAATATAAGTTGTATGGGACTTTGTGATTTGCATGATCATATGCATGTGCTTTTAGTTTGCGTACTAGGCATTTTCGCTCAATCCTTCTTTTTCCAATAGGTACAAGTGAGGATTCTATTATCTATGATTTGACGGGATACGACATATTCGTGGACTATGAGGAAAGTGATAGTGGATTTGATCCTTTTGCCGATAGTTGAGATTAGTGATTTTGGATCTAATGATTGTAGGAAAGAAAAACAATATTTTTATGAGTAGTTTATTTTTATATTGGAGACTATGTTATTTCCTTAAAGTTAAATTGTTTGGTTTATGATTTAGAAGAATTGAGGACATTTTAGTTTATGAGTATTCTTTGTTTGAGAGTTGTTCGTGATATTTGAGTTACATATATTGGTGGATTAGAAATTATAGCCATTGCATGTCAATCTATGATAGTGACACGTGGTAGGTTGATAATGCCTCAGGTTAGGGTGCTACAGAACCAATCTCAGATGTTCCTTATGTTCCCATTTAGACTTTGAGTACACCAGCACACCACCAATATACACCACAACAAACATATCCAGATAATCTCTGAAAACGCATTTCATCAAATCCATAGACATTACTAGTGCATAGGTGAGACTAAATGGCATGACAACAAATTCATAATGTCCATACCAGGTCTTGAAAGTTGTCTTCTAAACATCCTCTGCTTTAACTCTTAACTAGTGATATCCTGATCTCAGATTTATCTTTCAAAACACTGAAGCTCCTACAAGCTGGTCAAACAAATAATCTATTCTTGGCAGAAGGTACCTGTTCTTGATTTTCACTTAATTCAATTCTCTGTAATCAATGCACAACCTCAAGCTGCCATCCTTTTTCTTCACAAACAAAACTAGAGCTCCTAGGGTGAAACACTAGGTTTGATAAATTTCTTCTTCAATAGATCATCTATTTGCACTTTAAGTTATGCAAGTTCTATAGGAGCCATGTGATATGATGTCTTAGAAATTGGTGTAGTACCTGGTACCAATTCAATACTGAACTCTACCTCTCTTTTTGGTGGTAACCCTAGTAAATCTTCTGGAAAAACCTCTAGGTAGTCACACACAACTGGTATCTTAGATAAATCAATCTTTTGTTTATCATCCTTCTCCATAGCTACCAAAAACTAATTTTCCTCATAGCTCATAGGTAAGTAGATGTAACGCCCTAAAATAAGGCATTACAACCCGCCACGTGTCTTCTCTTGATTAGGACACACTAAGGCTCTAATATCCATAAATTTTCATTATATCACCTGCATAACTCACAAGGTATAGAAAAAAATCATATGGTCCTCATAAATAAACATTCTGATAATTATAAAATCTCCATAATCAGAAAACTAGACATTGTTGACAAAACTGCAGGTCAATAAGTCAAACCATGCCCTAAAACTGTCACCACATGAAAACTCCAAATAGAACTTAAAATTTCAATAAACAGATTATAAACTAATCATTAAAGTCTTCTCTGATCCATCCTATATCATCTATGACTATATAACTAGTCATCAGTAGGGTAGTCAGGACCGCTAACGCCATCCCCATCCTCATAGATGATATAAAAACCCGAAAGATCGTAAATCACATTATCATCACCTGCACCTGAAATGTAATAGAATGAGCGGCGAAGCCCAATACGATAATATCCAATCCAGTTCAAGCAAGATTATGCACAAACAACATGTATAAATAAATGCAACTAAACTAAATGCATATAACAGTTTATTATCTATTTTAGTCCAGCAAAACACATTTCAGAATCTAGTATACATAAATCCTGAACCCAGAGTAACTCAGACTCTGCTATAAAAACATCCAACTGATTTGAAAATAGGTAATCGTATATACATATATGGATGAGTGGGTACTCCCCAAACATCCCAATTCCTGAACACCTAAATTCTACCGGAATAATTTCTTAGCACGAGTCCACTCGGGACAACCTCACACTAAGATTATCAGGATGCCTCACCAGTATCACTGTCTGCCAGGTCTCTACTGGTCAAAGCCAACCACAACCAGACAGACAATTATTAAGCCGAATATTTATTAAGTTTATTATACAATTTTGTTCCTACATCCATTCACAAAAATTCTAATCTACAAGCACATACAACAAACAATGGATTGGTCATACCTTTCTAAATTTCAGGAATCCGAATCAAATCCTTAGAATTTGATATCAACAACACAAAGTCAACCCAAACTCCACCAATTCCTATATCTACATCAACCACAGTTTCACAACTCCAAATGTCCTGTTACAATATATGTATATATATATATCAACAGACATGATCGCAATATGTTAACATTAAACAACCTATCTAAACTATCTGATACAGAACTTCCCAAACTCGAATTATACTGATCAATAACCCCAAGCACCTCCAATAATATCAAAGAACGGATATTTCAAATCCTTAAATCAAAATCTTCACCAAAACCCTATAAAACATATCATATGATCAATATCGAAATATCGAAGCTATCCAATTTTGTATAAAAAAGATTCAAAAATTATACTTACTGATATGAAATGTATAATACTTGTTTCTTCTCTTTCTATTCTGATCAAAACATGAGCTAGGGTTTATTCTTCAAAATCCTTCATGAAATATTCATCCAAACCCTAAGAGACTTATACAAATTTGTATATAATCCAAATGAGATGGTTTAGATCACTTACTTTTAATTAAAAAAAATCCCCTCCGAATGATTCTCCCGACCCAGATCTCCAAAAATGCTTCAAAATTCTCTTATACGAAGGAGAAATGACAAAAGGAAAAATCTGCCGAAAATAATTTTCGCATCTCATATTTATAGAAATTTGGTCATACGCCGGCGACGTACTTGCAGATTTTGCCGGCTTATACCATACGCTGGCCAGATCTACACGAAAGCCGGCAGCATTCATCGGGGCTTTGATTCCCAGAATTCAAATCGTCCCTTCATATGCCGGCAAATCTTGGACCTATGCCGGCGGCTTTCATGCCGGTGTAGAAAAGAAACCCTATGAACGCCAGCAGCTTTCCTCCCAGCGTTAAGAAAAACGCTACTGTTCCCATCCTACGCCGTCTATACGCCGGCGGCGTACAATGTATTACAGAGTAAGCTGGCAAATTTAAGTCCTAGGCCGGCGGCATTCTTCACCAGAGATGCCGACCTTCATTGCAGAAATTAATGGAATTGATCCAATTGTTGCCAATCTTAATCAAGTCTTTATCATATGAACACAATACAATTGTATTTCAACTTTGACCATAAAACCTTCTTATTTAATATCCTTTGACTCTTTGACCCTTCAATTTCCATAATAGTATTTTTAGAAATAAAAAGACATGAAACCCTTCAATTCTTGTAACAGCACAGGAAACGAAAAGACACTCATGTATTATATACCTGCCATATAATACACATAAATAAAACTGTAAGCCCCGGAAAATTTTAGTAAATAATTCTAAGATGAACTTCGAAAATAAACCCTAAAAATCACTCCAAATTAAAACCGAATTTCGACAAGTCCTAAATCATGAATGAATCCAAAAATTTCTCAATCATGAGAAAATGAAAATCCTTAAAAATAAAATAAGAACTCAATGGTCTTCAATTCCAAAACCACTACGTACGATAAATTCTATACGTGACTCCGATTTATAAAATCGGGTAATATAGATCCCAAAAACGAATTATTGAAAAGTAAATAATGATTAACTTTCAGAAATGAAACCCAATTCAAAAATTCCGAAAACGTTAAAAGATAATAAATACTTACAAAAATGAAATATAAAAAAAATTTCTCAAATTAAATACGTGGTATAAACATAAAATATCAGTTTCCAAATTGGCAAAGATCTAAACCGGAAAATCACCCGGAAACCCTAAGCGGAATACAATAATTAAGTCCGGTAATCTAGCGTCCCTAACCCTAGAGGCTGAGATGTAGTTTGAATATATAGAATAGCTCATAGTAATATAAGTTTGTTTAAAAATATCAGATTGGTAAATTTTTGACCTATTTCGAACCCGTTCGGATACAGACTTCGAAAAGCGTGTCCCGGGGCTCAGATATAAAAAATATACCAATAGTACCGTTAGAATCGTAATTTCATAAGATTCATAAATATATCAGTTATATAATTTTTCGGGTTATAAAAGTTACAGTTATAACCTTTTTATCGTATTTCCATTATTACCGGTAATTGATTAGCCTTTTGCACTATTAATTTTTATTTCATTACAAAATTTTATTGTTCTTATAAAGCCTTATATTTTTAGATAAATATGTTATAGGTTATAGAAAATTTTGTTTTTCTAAAATTTAGTTCATTTCGGATCTTTACGGGATCAGATTCTGTTTAAGACCCGATACTAAAAATAAAATAAATTAATTTAATAATTGGAAAATATTTTTTAAATATTTTTATTTTCATAAAATAATTTTTTAGAATTTTTCGGGTTATAAAAATATCATTTATAGCCCCTATTCGCGTATTTTGATCATACCGATAACATATTTATTAAAATACCAAAATAATTCAAATAATTATTTAATTTTAATTATGAAAAATCTGCTACAAATATTTGGAATAAATTTTCCAATTTTATTTTATTTTGATTTATTTTATTAAGAACAACCCATCTTTTCAAGTACACCTTTCATACATCACTTCTTTTTCACTTTAATCTTTCTACACTTCATTATCAATTCTTGGCAGATTTTTTTTTACTCCTTTTGGCTGCCTTTTGTTCTTTGAAACCCTCCAAAAATTAATTACAATAACTCTCTTTCAATACTTCTTCAAAAAGCTACACATACCATTAATTACATTACAATTTCAAGTCAAAAGCAAACCAAATTTCTCTCTCTCTCCCCCCCCTCTCTTTCACGTGACCTCCCCCCAAATATCTGCCTTTGCTTTATTTTTTTCTCTTCCAATTAATTAACACACATTAAATGCACTCATTTTCTCTCTCTCTTTCATTTACACCTTAAAACCTTAACCATTCTTTATACTTTTCTCTCTCTTTTTCCTCTCTTTCTTTCTTCTTTCTCTCTTGTTCTTTCAAGAACAACAAGCTGCCCCCATTCCATTCTTGAGCTTCCACACTTCATTGCTAAAGATTTTAAGCAAATCTTCTTCCCAAAGTTTCATAGGTGATATAGGTAAAGTTTAATGAAGGTTTCATGCATTAAATGACCTTCCATAAGCTTAAAAGCTTAGGATGATGATGCCAATAATGAAACACTCCTTTTTTCTACTTTTATTATCTTGTATTTCAATTATTTTCTTGTTTAAAGTTGATATGTTTTGTAGATCTAAATTTTTGTAGCTTTGATTTTCGTTTATACCATGGATCTTGTTATTTAAGTTGTTATATTTGTTATTTCTTATGATTCATGCATAGATCTATCATCCACATGTATTCACGCACTTATAACTAGTTTAGAAAACTAGATCTAAAGTTTTGAGTTCATAAAATTTATTAGACTTTATTTTATGTTTATGAACAACTTGCTATAACATGATGATGGTAGGAAAGTTGTAGGAAACTCAAGATCTATTTTATTTTCAAGCAAAATGATTTTTGAAAATTCGGATGAAAATGGGACCATATTCAGAAAAGTGATTTTTCAACTTCGAAATGTATATTTTTCATTTAAAATGAAGGACTTAGGATATAGATACCATAGATGAAAGATTTTGATAAGTAAAGTTTAGATCCATGATTTTTATAGCTTATTACCATGCATTTGTTTTATGTTTATGTTCATATTACGTATAGATCTTAGTTCTGAATTGAAACAAAATTGTAAAATTCGTATTTTGGCAAGATCCCCATTTAAAAACCACTTTCCAAGTGTCAAAATGTAATTTTTACTTAAGAAAATGAAGGCTTAATATATGTATATCATCAAGACTTCTTTTTACAAGAATCAAAAGTGATTTCCAAAAGTTATTTTCAAAATAAAAATTCTATTTTCGGATTTTGGCCAAGGCCTATTTTAAAAACATGTTTTCTAACTCAAAAATGAAGTTTTTATTTAAGAAATGAAAGGCTCATAAGATATGATATGTAAGGAATGGATTTTCATAAGCTTAGATAGATTTTATCAAAAGATATGACCAAAAATAAATTTTCTAAATTCGGATCCCAACCAAAACCAATTTTTAAAACCCATTTATCAACTCCAAAACTCATGTTTTATGTGAAAAATGAAGTATATAGATAATAGGTATCATTAAGTAATGATTTTTACAAGTTGAAATGAGTTTTGATGAGATTAATGTGTAAGACAAGAAATAGAATCAAGATGAGAAAATTTTGAGTTAGTAGCCAATTTATGAAATTCGTAATTTTGAGTGAAGGCCATAAGAACACCTATTATCCAAGCTTAAAATGAAATTTTTATGTATTAAATAAGTCCTTAAGTAATAGGTATCATAAGGTCTTAAATTTTAATGCATTAAACAAGTTTTTCCCAAAGGAATCATTTGAAAAAGTGGATTTTCTAAAATTCGGATTTTTGAGTAAATCATATTGGAAAACATATTTGCCAAGTGTAAAATGCAAATTTTTGTGTAAAAATGAAGACCTTAGTGGTTATGTATGATTGAGCCCTAATTTCGTAAATATCAAATGATTTTTACTTAAAGAAATTACTCAAAAACCAATTTTTGTAAAATTCGGATTTTGGAATCAACCCCACTTGAAAACATGTTTACAAAGTGTAAAATGGAAAATTTTATGTAGAAATGAAGGTCATAAGTAATATATATAATGAAGGCTCAATTTTGACAAAAATAATTATATTTTCTTAAGTAATAAATCCAAGACAAATGGAAATTATCAAAGTTAGAAAACTAGATTTTTCACAAGTAGTTGTTATTATGGTCTTGCAAAAATAAAAAGTTATAAAAATTTCTTTTAGAAAAAATCATCAAGATCATGCATGCATTAAACTCATTTCATGCCATTCATGTTAGGAAATCACTCATATTGCATGTATAGCTAATTTATATAGTAGGAACATTACAAACATTTACAAAGCTATTTTTCGGAAATGGAAATTGTTGCTGCCCTAATATGATCCGAACTTTTCAAAGCTTCAAAGTTTTCAAAACTTGAAAATAATATTATAATTAGATATATCTTTCGAAGTAGATCGAAATCGATATATAATTTGCGAGATTCTGAGTTAAAATGACTAAGTTATTGCCGTTTTAAGTTGGAATTTCCGCTTAGGACGAGAATTACGAATTTGATAGTTCGTATAAAATCATTTGGATTAGTTTGAGTTGAAATACTTATTATAGTATTTCTTCCTTTTAGGTGATCCCGAAATCGACGATTCCCTGCCACCGAGTCATTATTACTAGAAGACCGATGATCCAATGGCTGAGTGAGTTTTCTCCTTATTTTGTTACCATGATTATGCTTGTAGTTAGTTGCATTAGATTATAGGAACAAGATAAAAATCGATACGAATGGAGATGGGATATACGATGAGGCTGTGATGAATGTATGCCAAAGAATACTAAAGCATATCGAAACCACGGTTTGATTGGATAACTGCACCGTTCATATTATTTTCTGTTATGTGCATGATATTGGCTGGTCACTCTAAAGAATGTATAAATATTTGACCTAAGCAAAAAGGAAATTGATCAGCATCGCATCGGACATATTGCATTTGGTAGCATGCTACTCCTACGCAGGTCGATCGGTATGGTCCGAGGACTCGTTTGGATAATGAGACCCAAGATCAGAGCTCATTCATAGGAAACCAAGGCGCATCGGGGATGCATTCCATGTGTGAGCCTAGCCGAGGTGAGTGCTATGAGCCGAGGGCTTCAGGACTAGCAACAGTCGTGTAAACTTCAATACCATCCCTAACTCGAGATACGAAAGGGGTAAATCCGTTCTGTGTGTGGGTTCCGGATACCCATACATAATTGCTTGCTCACGTGTTTATTCATGCATAGCATATGATTGATTTTAACTTGCTTGTTATGGTACGGAACTAAGGGAATTCTCACTAAGCTAGTGTAGCTTATACCCCAATAGTTGTTTAAATGAACAGATTATTTCAAGAATGCAAAGTGGGGACCGAATTGGTTGGAGCCGGGAATGACTCCAGGATTTCGGCAAAGAATACGAATGTTTGAAGTTATCAGCTAGTTTTATGATTTGTCTTGTAATAGTTTATGTAGGGAAGTCTATGGATGAATGTAATCAAAGTTGAATGATTATATTTTGAAGTATAGTGATTTGTATTTGAAGTATAGTAAATTTGTATTTCCTTTACATTGTTACTCAGTTGTATCAACATAAAATGTATCATTCTGATGTGTCTCCTTTATGTGTTAGATGCCTTGTATATAGTATGGAAGCCTTCGCGTGACTGAGGTGGTCATTCTTAGGCTTTAATATTGTGTACGGTGGATTGCCACGTTTAGGGTACCCTTCGGGGCATAACAAAAACTTATAAGGATGGACCATAAAACCCTCTTATTTTTCAATATATGACAACTTTTGCCCTTTATCATAATTTATTGAAGATTTACTATTTTAAAGACTTGTTGACCATCATCAATGTGAGGGTTGATAATAATATCTCATTTATCAGGGTTGATCATAAAACCCTCTTATTTTATAACAAATGACAAACTTGCCCTTCTTTATAAAATATTTATCTTTCTATTACATTTCTCCCCTCCTAAAAGAAACTTTCATCCTCGAAAGTTACCCAAATCACTATTTCCTTTTTATCCATGCATCCATTAGTTCTGTGTTACTTCTTTTCTTCTTGTTTCTAATTCTTTATACCATATTGACCCATCTTCATACTCATATCTGATAGCTAGAATATAATTTCATTGACGTCTCTTTAATTCTAAATTTTCACTACTAAATTTTGATTCACTTCCTCCGTTACTTCATAATACCTCTTGACTATAACTTAAACTTATTAACAATATTCATCAAGAAATCTTGCCTTGACCTCATTGTATTAAATCTCCAATTCAGTTTCCTCGAGCGATGTTTAGAAAGCCGAAAATCTCATAACTATAGTTCCCAATTTAAATTTCCAAAAGTCAAATCTTACACTAGCCTAGAGCCCCAAATGTCACTGTGTTACTTGTACTTCCATTGATTCAACTTAGTTTTTATCCTTATTGCTCCATATCAAAAATAATTCACATCACTTGCATATCATTCATCTAATCTCAAAATGCTTATTAATTAACCATACTTCTTTCAATATGTTTTCTCAATCTCCAATATATTTTCTTATATTTTCCATCATTATATACATGAAGATTAAAATTAATACTTATGTCCTTAAGTAAACATTTAAAATCATCGAATGAGTTCTAACTCTTCCTTTGACATCATTACTCCTAACGTTCTAATAATTCTTTGATATTTAGATTACTAATGTACTTTGTCTCCAGGTTTCACCATACAAATCCATTTATTGGCCCAATATTAAGTGATTATTCTTCACTTGGATTTGATATCCTTATATAACTATTAAATCTACTTCTCAACAAAAGATCTTTTTTGATTATATACTTTTATCTTAATTCATAAATCAATCATTACATCCTCCAAAACAACTGTAGATTGTACTGTAGAAAACTCAATCCAACTCATTAACACAATTAAACCATTATTCATTACCTCTAATTACCATAATTTCCATCGAAACTTCGTTAGGACATAGTCACCTTATAATCCTTCAATTAACAATCCAAAAACTCAATTCATTGAATTTAATATTTTTCAACTCTAACTCTAATGATCAAACCTTACATTGCTTTGTTATTCCATATGATCATAGCATCTACATATCTACTAGTTAGTTTTATCACCCCTGTTAAACACCGTAGACAATCCACAACTTTTATCGTATTTTTCCAATTGTCTTCCAAAACTTGTATTGCTTTTTATATAACAATTTATATCTTCTTATAGATTTCTTTAAGAATCATCCCAAAATTTATCATAGATTAGTGTGTAGATGTCTTCATTGTTCACCATTCATATATTTCCCGTAACTCACTAAGATCATATTTCCTTCTTGCAATGGCCATTCCTCATGCACATTCATATCTTCATAGGATTTAACTATCTAGATGCATATGCTATAACTTTACCACCTTGCATCAAAACACAACCCATATCTTGTAAAGAAGTATCAATACCAATAATGTACTCTTCACTACTCATTGGCAAAGTTGTCATTGGTGCAGATACTAACTTTTTTTTTTAACTATTGGAAACTACTTCCACAGTTATCATTCCACACATACTTCACTTCCTTTTGGAGTCATTCTTATTAAAGGATTTAGAAACCTTGGAGAAATCCTTTATAAATCTCTTGTAATATCTTGCCGTTCCTAGGAACTTCTTATTTTTGATACATTCTTACGAGTTGACCACTCCCTTATAACTTTCTCCTTTTTAGGATTTACTGAAATTTCATTTCCATCCACAACATGTTCTAAGAGAAACACTGACTCCAAACAAAACTTATGCTTGGTGAACTTAGCATACCACTTTTCGTCGTGTAACGTTCTTAAAACTAATCTCAAATGTTCTTCAGGTTCTCCTTTAATCTTTGACTACATGAAAACATCATCAATATACACTATTACAACCAAATTCATTTACTCTTTAAAGACCCTTTTCATAAGATCCATAAATATAACTGGGGCATTTGTAAGATCGAAAGGCATAACCACAAATTCATAATGCCCGTATCTGGTCCTGAAAACTATCTTTGAAAATATCGTCAGCTTAAATCCGCAGCTAGTGATATCCTGACCTCAAATCGATCTTAGAAAATACTTGCGCTCCTGCCAGCTGATCAAACAAATCATCTATCTTAAGCAACGAGTACTTATTCATAATCGTTACCTGGTTTAACTCTTTATAATCTATACATAACGTCATGCTCCCATCTTTCTTTTTCACAAACTCACTAGAACACCTCAAGGTGATACGATTGGTCTAAAAAATTTCTTCTTAAGCAAGTCCTCCTGTTGAACTTTTAATTCCTCCCATTCCGTCAGAGCCATACAATACAGTACTTTAGACTTAGATAAGGTATCTGACACTAGATCAATACAAAACTCTATCTCTTTTTCAAGCGGTAATCTTAGTAAATCTTCTAGAATTAAATCAAGATATTCTCTCACGATTTGTATCCTTGTAGGATCAGTCTTTAATTCATCTCCTATTGTCAAAACTGTAAAACTGACTTTTCCTATAACTCATAAGTAAGCAACATTGAAGGTCCTTGCACTTCAAGCTTATGCACAAAATGATCTCCATCCTAGACATCATCATGGGGTGGTTCCGAACCGGGAACCGCCCCGAACCGTCCCCGGCGGTTCCGTACCCGGGAACCGCCCCGTCGGGGACGGTTACGAACCGCCGAAGGACCGCCGGAACCGGCGGGTCTTAGCGGTTCGTCGCGCGGAACCGGGGGTTCCACCGGTTCGAACCGTCTTAAAAAAAAAAAAAAAAAAAAAAAACCAAAACACACACATATTGAATGATTTTGATCACCAAAATTTGGTGTTTTGTTTGAAAGGGTTGGAGGGAAGGAGGAGGAGGAGGGATAGAGGGTAGGTCTTTTTTATTTTTATTTTTTTTTTTAAAAAAAAAAAACTTTGTTCACGGTTCCGGAACGGGAACCAGAACCGTTAGAACGGCGGTTCCGTGGAACCGCGAACCGCCCCGGCTCTGGCGGTTCCGGTTCTGGTTCCACGAAATGTGGAACCGTGAACCGGCGGTTTCGGTTCGGGTCCAGAACCGACCCGAACCGTGCCGACGTCTACTCCATCCGATAAACGAAATTGCATAACTAGATCCAAATACAACATTATGTTTCCTTAACCAGTCTACTCCTATCATATCCATTACTATAATATTTGCAGGTAAAATGTCACCTTCCATTTTTATATCCAAATTCCTTGCAAATCTAAATCAACATTGCTCCATATCTTAAAGGTATCTACAAGCAAACTCTTAACTGCCTTCTCATAACAAAACGACAAGCTTCTCAAATGCTTTAAAACTTGCACCTGTATCACAATCCTAAGAAGCACTTGCCTTTTAAGCTCTTTTCACTCTTTTGGCTCGATATCCATATTGTCCACTCTTGAAAAAGAATACCTAAGGAACAATTTTTATATTTTTTTTATTTTTTATTTCCAAAACCTGTCAATGCCCAACCTTAACACTTGAAAAGTAGGCATTCTTAAGCCACTTAAAATCCTTGATATCAAACAGTCCATAATATCTACTATACTTCCTTTTTTTTTTTTATACCTTGAACTGTTCATTTGTCTTGATAAAAGATCGACCTCTTCTCCCTATCTTAGGTAATGATGCTAGATATCTTAAGGTATAACCATCCAAAAGGATCTAAACACTATGGGGCTACAACATATGATCTTACTAACACAAACAAACATATATCCATAAAATAAAAGGGTAATCCAACTTAAGGATCAAAACTCTATAACTATAGGATGAAAATCACACTAATCTAGATAAGATCAAGAACCCTAATGTATTCTACTCATCTCATCATTGCTCACCGTCCTAAGGAGTCAAAACTTAAATCTAATAGATCATAACCTATTGCTCTGATACCAATTAAGCTTAACGCCCTAAAATAAGGCATTACAACCCGCTACGTGTCCTCTCTTGATTAGGACACGCTAAGGCTCTAATATCCACAAATTTTCATTATATCACCTGTATAACTCATAAGGTATAGAAGAAAATCATATGGTCCTCATAAATAAACATTCTGATAATTATAAAATCTCCATAATCAGAAAACTAGACAGTGTTGACATAACTGCAGGTCAAAAAGTCAAACCATGCCCTAAAACTGTCACCACATGAAAACTCCGAATACAACTTAAAATTTCAATAAACAAATTATAAACTAATCATTAAAGTCTTCTCTGATCCATCCTATATCATCTATGACTATATAACTAGTCATCAGCAGGGTAGTCAGGACCGCTAACGCCATCCCCATCCTCATAGATGATATCAAAACCCGAAAGATCGTAAATCACATTATCATCACCTACACCTGAAATGTAATAGAATGAGCGGCGAAGCCCAGTACGATAATATCCAATCCAGTTCAAGCAAGATTATGCACAAACAACATGTATAAATAAATGCAACTAAACTAAATGCATACAACAGTTTATTATCTATTTTAGTCCAGCAAAACAATACAGTTCAGAATCTAGTATACATAATTCCTGAACCCAGAGTAACTCAGACTCTGCTATAAAAACATCCAACTGATTTGAAAATAGGTAATCGTATATACATATATGGATGAGTGGGTACTTCCCAAACATCCCAATTCCTGAACACCTAAATTCTACCGGAATAAGTTCTTAGCATGAGTCCACTCGGGACAACCTCACACTAAGATTATCAAGGTGCCTCACCAGTATCACTGTCTGCCAGGTCTCTACTGGTCAAAGCCAACCACAACTAGACAGACAATTATTAAGCCGAATATTTATTAAGTTTATTATGCAATTTTGTTCTTACATCCATTCACAAAAATTATAATCTACAAGCACATACAACAAACAATGGATTGATCGTACCTTTCTAAATTTCAGGAATCCGAATCAAATCCTCAAAATTTGATATCAACAACACAAAGTCAACCCAAACTCCACCAATTCCTATATCCACATCAACCATAGTTTCACAACTCCAAATGTCCTGTTACAATATATATATATATATATATATATCAACAGACATGATTGCAATATCTAAACATAAAACAACCTATCTAAACAAACCTGATACAGAACTTTCCAAACTCGAATTATACTGATCAATAACCCCAAGCACCTCCAATAATATCAAAGAACGGATATTTCAAATCCTTAAATCAGAATCTTCACCAAAACCCTATAAAACATTTCATATGATCAATATGAAATATCGAAGCTGTCCAATTTCGTATAAAAAAGATTTAAAACTTATACTTACTGATATGGAACGTATAATACTTGTTTCTTCTCTTTCTATTCTGATCAAAACATGAGTTAGGGTTTATTCTTCAAAATCCTTCATGAAATATTCATCCAAACCCTAAGAGACTTATACAAATTTGTATATATTCCAAATGAGATGGTTTAGATCACTTACTTTTAATTAAAAAAAATCCCCTCCGAATGATTCTCCCGACCCAAATCTCCAAAAATGCTTCAAAATCCTCTTATACGAAGGAGAAATGACAAAAGGAAAAATCTGCCGAAAATGATTTTCGCGTCTCGTATTTATAGAAATTTGGTCATACGCTGGCCCTACGCTAGCGGCGTACCTACAGATTTTGCCGGCTTATACGATACGCTGGCCAAATCTACACGAAAGCCGGCAGCGTTCATCGGGGCTTTGATTCCCAGAATTCAAATCGTCCCTTCATACGCCGGAAAATCTTGGAGCTACGTCGATGGCTTTCATGCCGATGTAGAAAGGAAACCCTATGAACGCCGGTAGCTTTCCTCCCAGTGTTAAGAAAAACGCTACTGTTCCCATCTTACGTTGTCTATACGCTGGCGGAGTAGATTCTCCAGGAGGCAGCTTACAATGTATTACAAAGTAAGCTGGCAAATTTAAGTCCTGGGCCGGCGGCGTTCTTCACCTGAGATGCCGACCTTCATTGCAGAAATTAATGGAATTGATCCAATTGTTGCCAATCTTAATCAAGTCTTTATCATATGAACACAATACAATTGTATTTCAACTTTGACCATAGAACCTTATTATTTAATATCCTTTGACTCTTTGACCCTTCAATTTCCATAACAGTACTTTTAGAAACAAAAAGACACGAAACCCTTCAATTCTTGTAATAGCACAGGAAACGAAAAGACACCTCATGTATTATATGCCTACCATATAATACACATAAATAAAACTTATAAGGATTGACCATAAAACCCTCTTATTTTTCAATATACGACAACTTTTGCGCTTTATCATAATTTATTAAAGATTTACTATTTTAAAGACTTGTTGACCATCATCAATGTGAGGGTTGATAATAATATCTCATTGATTAGGGTTGACCATAGAACCCTCTTATTTTATAACAAATGACAAACTTGCCCTTCTTTATAAAATATTTATCTTTCTATTACAGTAGAACTAGAGGTCTCTGCACTACAAGCTTATAAGCAAACTAGTCTCCATCCGGTAAACCGAACTCTACTACTAGATTGTGACAATCTATCACAACATGACACTTTGCTAACCAGTCAACTCCTAGAATCACATCAAAATCCAACATATCTAACGCTATCAAATCTGGGGGTAGATGCCTACCTTCTATCTCTATATCTACATCCCTATAGATTCTATTCAACACAGATCCACTTCCCAAAGGTATACTTACAGGTAAACATTCAGACATAATATCAACAGGTATACCATAGATAGATACAAAAGATTAAAATGTACAAGAGAAATTGGCACTACTATCAAACAACACATATGCACTATGCCAGAGTATAGGAAAAATACTTGTGATAGTGTCCACATTAGATGTCTCTCTACGCTGAAGTGCATGTACTTTCGTTGGTGCTTGCTGCCCCTGGCTAGAATAATGAGCTATGCCAAACTACACTTCTGGAACTATCTGCCTTCCAAATCTCTACAATCCATTGCTCTATGGCCTCTCTCTCTCTACACTTAAAGTAGAAAACCTATGGAAGGACTCTATCTATGTAGCTCTTGTGTCTGTGATCCACTATACCATGTGAAAAACAAGCATTATCAACACACTTACAATCGTTAAGATCATGTGGTTCAAGGCATTTGGTGCATATCTTATTAGCACTCTGCACTGCTAACCTAAAAGGTTGTGTGATAGGCCCCTTACCTCTATCCTGAGTCCTCTCACTAGAAGCTGGTCTCTTGCCAAAAAATATCTTACCTCTGAGGCTCATGACTCTTCATTCTACTAAATCCTTGCTCCACTATCTTGGCTTTGTTAACCACGGTGGAATAATTAGTCAAATCCATCATATTTACCTGATACTGGATCTCGGGCTCTAATCCAGTGATGAATCTGCTAATTTTGGCCTCTTCACTCTCTTTCAATGGACTAACTCATCAATCTGTACAACTCTGCCTCATATTATTCCACTGAAATCTTTCCTTGCTATAGGGTATAGTACTCATGAAGCATCTTCTACTTAACACTGTTAGGGAAAAACTCCCTGTAGAAGGCTTGTTGGAAGATTTGTTGAGTAATAACATTAGGCATGTGTTTTTTGGTGCTTAACCACCAATTATTGGCTCTCCCAGTCAACAAATAGGAGGCGTACTCAACCTTCTTATTCTCTGGAATATCTAGAGCAGCAAATGCTTTCTTAACTTCCTCTATCCATAGCTGTGCATTAAGAGTTTTACCTGTAACAAGCTCAAACATATGCACAAAATCAACAAACTTATTCAAACTGAAAACATCTGTAGGTCTGGCCCCAAAACCTCCATTCCCATTAAGCATTTGAGTTTCCAATCTCTAGTCTTCAGCATTTGTCTACACCATTTGCATATCATGCCTCATATCCTACTGCAACTAATTAACCACTCCCAACAAGGTGTTCACAACTTGCATAAGCTGTGCAGCATCAATAGGAACCTGTTGTCCTACAGGTGGAGCTGGTGGTGGTGGTAGATCCTAATTTTGAGGCTACTGATTAATTTACCCACCATTCACTTCCTCCTCTCTAGCTCTAGAGGAACCAACCCCAGGCATTCTTCTCCTTGGAGGCATTCTAACACAAACAAAACATGACAACATAAGAAACAAGAAAAACTAACTAAAAGATCATAACTTATAAATCTGTCAGATATCATCAAGCTTAATTAGAAAAACAACTTGAACATATTCTACCCTACTCATCAATGCTCACTGCCCTAAGGAGTCAATACTTAAATCTAAATGATTTAAAACCTATGGCTTTAATACCAAATAAGCTGTAACGCCCCAACCAGATGGCTATTACAACCCATCACGTGTCCTCTTATAAAAGACATGCAAAGGCTACCAAAACTAAATCCACAATTACAAAGAATATTTCATCAAATAACTCACATAAAAGGTTTCTCTTATGATTAAAAAAAAAAATTTCTTAAACATAAACAGCAAATATAAAACTATCTATTACATAAAATCCAAGTCTCATAGGACTCCCACAAACATAATAAATCTTAAAAACAATCTTTTAATCAGTCTTCAAAAGATTTATCAATTCTTCTCTCAAATTCCTATATCTGAAATCTACTAATCCTTAGCAAGATAGTTAGGACCACTATCGCCATCTCCTTGATCTACAAACAAATCATATACAGAGAAATCAAAGACTATATCATCTTCACCTATACTTGAAAAATGAAAGAAATGAGCAAAATAATCCAGTATGCTAAACCACAAAACAAATGCATATGCACACATAACACATATAATCAAGTGAAACTTATTCTAATGCAAAACATACAATTTATTATCTTATTTAAGCTAACAAAACAACACAATCCAGAACCATTGTATACTAGTCCCAAACTTAGAGTATCTCAAACCCCTAAAAAATAAACAGTATCGAAAATAGGCAACACATATACATATATGGTGAGTGGGTACTCCCCAAACACCCATGGCCATACTGCCAAAATCCTAATCTACCAGAATCATCTTAATGCACAATTACTCTAGGGATAACCTCACACAAAGATCATCAGGTTGCCAACGTTAGTATCACTATCTACTAAATCTTTACTAATAGCAGCCAAACACAAATGACAAATAATGCAATTAAGCTAAGTAGCATTAGGTTAATTATTAATTTGTTCCTACAACAAAAAAATCAGTAGACTAATCCTACAAACGCATACATCAAACAAAGTAAGGTCGTACCTATCTCAAAATCAGGAACGGATTTCCAAACCACAAAATCCTTTAAGAACAACAATCTAATTTTCCAAATCTCCTTATTATAACATATGAACATAAAAAATTTAAAACACCATCATAAAACAAACCCTAACATATCAAATTCTTCCAAAACCCTAACCTTTCAATAGAGACCACAACTGTACCTTTCCTTATTAAATTCCACAAAATCTTACAAGAACAGACATTTCTCTAAGAACCCTAATTTGCAATTTAGCAAGAACAGACTTTCATCATACAAATTTTATCTTATATTAAATCTAGGATTGAGAAGATAACACTTACTTTGATTTTATTCTTAATTCCTGATTACTCGCCCACAAGATCGGATATTGAATAAAAACTAGGGTTTTCCCCAAAAATCTTCTTCAAAAATCCAAAGAAAACCCTAAACAACAAGTTTAATGCGTAAAGAACTTGTTATAAATGAGTGAAACCACTTACTTTGATCAATCTTAGCCCTCCTTTGAAGCTGCAGACTCGGAACAGAAGAAATAAGCCTTAGAGACGCTCTGAAGAAGGAAAAGTTCGAATGAAACAACATGTGTTCGAACTTTCATAAAAAACTATCGTAAAAATCTGGCATCGTCCTCTCAACACGAGCGGTGTACATCTCGGCCTTGAAATCCAAAATTTGATCCAAACCAACATACGCCAGCACTAAAAGATCTAATGCCGGCGACATTCAAGGCGGCGTTAAGGATTTAGCTAATAAACATTCTCAACACCGATTCTACACTAGTAGCATTCTCATCCCATGCTAGCAATTCACCAAGCAATGCTGGCGGCGTGCATGGCATCGTTAATGTCTTACATTCTGATCACTCTCAACATTGGCCCTACGCTGGCGACGTATGTAAACCCTTGAAAATTTTCATAATTCTTAGAAAATAATCCTAAAAGTCTAATACCAAAATTGAAATCCTGAAAATTAACCCAAGTTAAAACCAAATTCCAAATCAGGTCAAACATGAAAATTCTTAGTCTTGGGAAAATGAGAACCCTCGAAACAAAATATAAAATCTAACTATCGGTTGAATCAACATTCGTACGCCAATCAAATCATCTACTTGATTCCTAAAACGCAAATTAAAACGATATATCCAAATAACACTCGACAAGGAAATGCTAAGATCTTAAATCCGTCGATGAATTTTAGAATAAAAAATTTCAATTTTCACCAAAAATCAAATCGAGTCAACTCATAACCCTAGACTTGGTTAAACGATCCCGAGAACTAAAAACTATTGAATAATCACAAATAAAATGAGATAAACTATAGATATCGAACTAAAAATATAATACGGTAAAAACTCCAAAATTATATGATCTTACAAATAACTCAACAAAACCAGAAGTTAAATCAGAACCTTAAATGTCAACAAAACTTACAGCAAACCGTAGTGGTTAAGATTCGGTAATCTCGCTCTCTTAAACCTTAAACAACGAAATGGAAATAATTTTTTGTAATAGTTCGTAATAATATAGGGAAGCTTAAAAATATCAGATTCATAAAATTCTAGTGTCCTTCAGATCCGAACGGGATTAGTTTTCAAAAACCATGCCCCCGTTACATTGGATGACAAAAATATTTCGTAAATACCAATAGACTCATAAAAATATAAGGTTTTCAAAAATATCAATTTTAGAATTTTTCGGTAGCTAAAAATTACAGATAACGCCTTTATACGTATATTTTCATTACTATCGGTATTTTAATTGTCTAGTTTACTATTCATAGTACTTTTCTACTATTTATTTGTCTCTACTTTTTCTTACTACCTATTTTTATACCTACATACCTATTTCTCATAATTTTCTTTTCCCACAAAAATTCTACACCACATATTACTAAACTTATCTCACACTTTTCTTCTAAAATTAATTTTTAATCAAATTTCTCTCTCCCCCTATGCCATTGTCATCCACCCCTCTCTCTTTTCTCTCTAATTATTTTGTTTTTCAATTTATTTAATTACATCTAATTTTCGCTCCAAAATTCTATAAATACCCCATTCTTCCTTCATTCTTTCACACAATTCATTCTACTACCAAAACTCTCTCAAATTTACTACACAAACAGTCTCCACAAAATTTTCCTCTATTAAAACTCTCTTTCACAAAATACTCACAAAATTTCTCTCTATACACAATACAATTACCATTTCTCAATAACCACATAACCATACATTCACTACCATCTTCATACCATTAAACACTTTAGGAAAAAAACTTTTTCTAACCATTTATTTACTTATGTTATGTAACTTAACATGATTATGGTGTTGTTTTGAAACTCATATGAGTAGTAAAAGCAACAACATGTTCATGTTTTGTTCTTGCACATGAACTTCCTATTTTATTACGTTGTTATGTTAATTTTATTATTCATATCTAACTAAATATATTTATGTATTTATATATAATCTTTAGAGCATATAAGCTCACTTGTTATTTATTTAATTTCATGCTTTGCAATTTATTTATTTCTTGTTATTTCTTTAAGACTAGTATTTCTAGTCTTAGACTTATCCATATCAAGTCTAAACAACATTTTATTTACTTTATTTATTCTTTTGGGACTAGTCTATTCTTAGTCCCGGGATGCCTTGATGAAGCTAAGACTCCCAATACTTGATCAGGAAATCTTGATGAAGCTAAGGTTCCCAATACTTGATTTTTTTTATCTTGCTTATTATTATTTGTTTCTAGTATTTACTCATGTTTTTATTATTTTACATGCTCATAATACTTGCATCTATATAATGATATTGTCTCAATTAATTTAAAAGTAGAATTTGACTTTATTAAAGGAACTTAGAACTAAATTTTCTATTATGTAACTTGTCACAAAATAATAAAGTTATTATCAACAACATAAAAATAGAGTAATACAAGTTTTCTCAAAATTTTCTCAAATAACAAAGATAACTTTACCAAGGAAACATAAGAAATGAATACTTTCTTTGTACATTATGGTAACCTAAGTTTTAGTAAAATAATTTGTTAATATTTAAAGTTTTCACAAAAAGCTTAAAAATAAACTCTTTTTAACTCCATAACAAAACTAAGAAACAAACTAATTTTCAAAGTTAAGATGAATTCCACCATAAAGTTATAAACCCGCTTAGGAAAATAATGATTTTCAAGTATCTAAAGAAGAAACTTATTTTCAAAGAATATAAATAAGATAAGATTAAAAACAAAGGATTTTATCAATAAAGAGGATTCTTTTCAAAGGAAATAAAAGAAAAAGTTTTAAAAAACAAAAAATTATATTTTAGATAATAAATATAAGAAGACAAGACTCATTTTCTAAAACAATTCTAAATATAAAATTATAAAAAGGTTTTCAACAACTTAATACAATTTTGATAACATTGATCTTTTATCACCAGAAGTAAAATTTATGCAAGACTAATGTTGAAGGAAAATTTACTCGTTTTGAAAATATGAATGAAGAAAATAAAATAAGAATATACTCATTTACAATAACCTATGAAAATATAAAGTTTCTTCAAAATACTTGAAAAGAAATTTATCGAGTTAAGTTTTAACACTTTTAAAAAGAATTATTTTATGAAATAAATTGTTGAGACACTACCATTAGAAATTTTGCATATAAAGTGAGCTTATCTATATACTCAAAAGATTTATCAATCATATATATATATATATATATATATATATTACTAAAGGATTTTTGAATAAAGTTGAGTTAGGAAATGGTTTTGCAAAATCTAGAAATATTCGTTTTAAATATGTACCCAACATTTTCGGAATCCAAATGACCTTATATGATAAAGATAACCTTAGAAATGGATAGATCTTTTCGAATAGGTAGAAAATTGTATATTATATGCGAAATTCCGAGTTAAAATGAGCAAGTTGTGACCATTTTAAATTGGAATTTTATTCCATACGAATTTGATGAACATAGTGAAATAGAATTAGAAAGTTTAAGTAGAAATTCTACGAAATACTCATCCCAGGTATTTCTTTTGTCTAGGTGATGAAGGATACGTGTCACGCCCCAATGGGTACCCTAAACGTGACAGTTCGCCACACTCAATATTAAAGCTTAAGTATGACAACCTTAGCCATTCCCAAAAGCTTTTATATTAAGTGTAAGGCGTACTTTCACAACTTTAGAGGACCATATATGGAATTATGAAGCTTAAGGAGATATAGAAACATATTAAGAAAAGAGGATTCACAATAATTATTCATTCATGGCAAAGACTTTACAAACTTAGGGACAACTCCTTAAATTACTCATCTATTATATAAATATTTGCATGCTAATATTAGGCTAAATTTTACCCAAATTTCTAATGTTCAAGAGAGATTACCTGCCCGCATGGTCCACGTGGCCTTAACCATAAGTACGGGAACTGCAAAAGATATCTATTGGGGTATAAGCTAATAGGCTTAGTGAGAACTATTTCCATAAATAACTTCTTGTAACAAGATTCAATCAAGTTGATTTAATCAAACAAATGTAATGCACAAGCACGTGGGCAAACAAGCATATAGTTTTCCGGGAACTATATGTTGAATGGATTTACGCCCTCCATTCGGGGTTTGGTGATACATAACCTCAATTCAAGTAGTTTTAAATAAAAAGTTTTCTTGCTCACGAGCACACATCGTCGAGCATTCCGAATCTACTTGATTTACCTTGCTTTCGGATCTACCGCCAAGCATATTCCATTAAGCCGCCAAGCAATCGCTTTCGGATCTCCCGCCAAGTGTTGCTTTCGACATGAGCTTACTATCCTTCTCACCCAAGGATAATAACCCAACCATGCAATGTGACTCACTTCTTGGTATGCATGAGTTCATTAATTTATAAAGTCATAACATAATTATTTTCAACTTTATAGCGATCAAGGAATTTCACACAAATCAATATTAAACTAAAACAATCACTTAGAACAATTCGGGCTTCGATATTCTTAGAATTCTTTCAAGGAATTATTTTACATGCATATCGGTTTATCTTTTCCTAACTCTAGTGCAACTAATTTTACAAGCACAACAAGTATAACATTTAATGGAAATAAACTCACGATGCCATTGTCGTCTATTCCTCTAAGCGGATGAGTCGTTCACACACTCCACTTAATTGTAATAGTTCTCGAGGTAAAGGAATCCTTTCTCGGGGTCACCTAGCCAAAGAAAATACCCACAATGAGTTTTTCTTGATGATTTTCTTGAATTTTGACAAAACAAATGTCAAAGAACGTTAAAGTTCGTATGAAGGAATGTTCCAACTTAAAATGGCCATAACTTGGTCATTTTAACTCGGAATCGCGCATATAATATACCGATTTCTACCTATTCGAAAAGATCTACCCATTTCCAAAATTATATTCAACAAACAAGGCCATATAGGTTCTGAAAAAGTAGCGACAAAATTCACCACGGATTTCCAAGTAAAAACAACTTTGGTTCAAGAAATCAAAATTTGTTTGATAAATACTTAGTTATCTATATAGTTGAAAAATTCTCTTTTTTATAACTATATAACTCATATTTAAGCATGCTCAAGTGTCTTGTTGTCCAATTTATTTTTCTTAGGTAAAATAATGTTGGTTTGAAGCTTTTCGCAAATTGTTTTTGTAAATTTTTTTGAAATGAATACCTTGCTTTCTTTGTTTTCTAAAAACGTGTTATGTTGGTTTTATTTATCTCTTTCTAAGTAACTTTTGAAAATAAAATTTTCTACTTTCTAAGTTACATTAATACTATATTTGAAGTTTTCTAGGAAATATGCTATTCTTCATTTTTCTTGTGTAAATTCCTTTGTTTACTTGTTTTGCAAAAATCCTTACTTGATATTTCTCATTCTTTTTCTCATGTCTCATATTTTTCAAAGATAATAATCCATGCATGAAAATTTGTTTTCTTCATAAAAACAATGTGGGACAATTAAGAACTTTTTGTAGAAAAACTAGTTTCTATAATCTTATTAACTTCTTCTTGTAATTTGAAAAGAAATATCTTTATTATTTTCAAACCATAAATTTTCTTTGCCTATTTGTTTGCAAAGGTCTTTACTTAAAAATTTCCTTAGTCATCCATCTTATTTTCTTTCTTATGAAAGGAACCATTTTTGTCAAAAAAATATTTTCTTTTGAAAAACAAGGTGGGATAATAAGGATCGAAGTGGCTTTTTAAAGTAAAAGTAGTTTATAAAATTATAGTGAGTTCTTTTTGTAATATGAAAAGGAATGAGTTTATTTTGTGTTGCTTTATAGATTTTATACTTTACATAAACTTATTTCTAAGTGACAAAATTCTTCTTTTTGTTTAAATAAAATTATGGACAACAATCTAAATGAACATGATTATGAGAATAATAATAACCAAAATAACATAAAGCATAATAATAAAGTCAAGTATTGGAGTCTTAGCTTTTTCAAGGCTCCCGGGACTAAGAAGTAAACTAGTCCCACAATAAAATAAAATGAAAGAAAGAAAATCTTGTTTTGACTTGATGAGGACAAGTCTAAGACTAGAGACTAGTCTTAAAAACAACTTGGAATAAATAAAATGCATTGAAGTAAATAAATTGCATGAAAGGTAAATAAATTGCAAGATCATGAGCTTATATGCTCTAAATAGTATATATAGCTATAGATATAGTAGATAGTTATGAACATAAAAGAGACATAAATGAACATAAGAGAAACATAAATGAATATAAAAGAAACATGAACATAAAGGAATTATAATTATGGACAAAAACAAAGTATGAACCTATTGTTGCTTTCTTAACCTTCATGGTTTTAGAAAACACACATTAAGTTCATACTAAGTAGATGAACATGGAAGCTTCTTAAAGAATTTTTACCTAAAAGAGATGAGCTAAAGAGAACTTCTTGAAAGACCTTCTTGGAGAGAAATTCTTGAGAGATTTTGAGAGAGTAATTTTAGTGTAGAAGTGGTGTGAAAGAAGTGAAAGAGAAGGGGGGTATTTATAGGAAATTGAGGAGTGATTTTTGTGTGATTAAAATAAAGCAAAATTAAAACAAATTGACGGGGAAGAGAGAGAAGGGGCGCCGGCCATTGACCTTTATAGGGGGAAGTTGATTTATTTTTTGACTTTTTGGAAAATAAAAGATGTAATATGTAAGGTAGATGTGATTAAAGTTATGGGAAAGGTAAAAAATTAAGATTATAGGTTATGTAGAGTGTAAGAATAGGTGTAAAAAAAAGTAGAGATAAAAGAATAGTGTAGAACAGTAATGAATAGTGTAATGTAAAGTAGATATGACAATTAAAGTACCGGTAGTAAGAAAATACGCGTATAATAGCTATATCTTTTATTTTTATTTACCGAAAAATTACGAAACTGATATTTTTGAAAAACTTATATTTTTACGAGTCTAACGGTGTATTCGGAATTTTTTTACTATTCCGAGCTTCCGAACACGTTTTTCGAGAACTGAGTCCAATCGGGTTCGAAGGACACCCGAATTTCGTGAAACTGAAATTTTTATAAAACCTATGGTGATTACGAACTATTCTAGCTAATTATCCCAACTTCGTTTCTCAAGGCCAAAGAAAACTGCAATGCCGGATTTAGTTGGATACGGTAGACTAGGGTTTTGTTGACGTTTAGGGTTCCGTTTGACTTCCGGCTTAGGGTTTTATGCTAAACCGATTATGAAAATTTGGGGGTTTACAATACGAGATTACTCTTCTTGAGGATGACTACGATTAAGAAGATTGCGAAATGGACGAGTGAGTTATTCCTCTTAATTTCGTTACCTTACTTGTGCTTGTAAAGTAGTAGTATTATTATACTAAGAAAAGATAAAAATGGATATATATTTGGAGAATTCGGGGTTATATATATGTGATTCTATGTTTATGCATGAAATCAGAATTAAGAATATCGCAACTTCAAATTGTCTGTTTAAGTATTTTTGTTTACTTACTTGTATGACTGCTTATTATTTGCTAAATTAATTGATCACCCCCTCCTAATAAATTTTTAATAAGGTTTGGCTTAAGAAAAATAAAACGCTCACGCATAGCATCCATCGAGTCACATCTCTTTTGAAAGGTGCTACTCCTACGCGTAGAGTTGGATTAGTTGTTATCGTGCTGTGAGACGGGCCATATTCCTTCCTAGAGAATCCAAATCCATGGGGAATGTGACTCTAGGTTCGGAGCCGAGCCAACCGAACACTTTGGTTGGGGACCTGGGGACTAGCAGTAGAAGATCGAGGATCTTCATCATTGATTTCCTAACCTTCGATACGGAGGGATAAATCCATTCTATACATGGTTTCCGGATAACTATATATATTTGTGTAATCACGTGATTGCTGTATTGTACGCATAGCATATCTGTGAAAATTTAAATGAACTTGTTTGAAAACATGGTGCGACTGAAAAGAAATATCTCACTAAGCTAGTTGTAGCTTATATCCCTATAGATTTTGTTGAAACAGGTATACCCGTGGCCTAAATTGAGGATCATGACGTTAAGGAAGTCTTGGAAGGATGTTAAGCTTCTATGAAGGAAATGGAAACATAAGGTAAATTATTTTGTAAGGTTCCTTATATGTAATGTATGTTATGTTAGTGTTTTAGAAATTCTAAGAAGTGTATTTATTTTGATTTGAAGACAATAGAGGGATACACCCCTAAGAATTGTAATTTACCATGTTTATGTTTTATGATAAGTATTCTCTTTGCCTTGTTACTTAATTATTATCAATATAAATTGTGCTACTCCGATGCGTTCCCTTGGTTGTGATGTATGCCTTGTGCATGATATGGAAGCCTTTGCGTGACTGATATAGTCATTCCTAGGCTTTAGTATTGTGTACGGTGAACTGTCACGTTTAAGGTACCCCTCGGGGCGTGACAAAGTAGCTTCCCAGAATGGCGGTGTTGAACTCAGATGTCACCTGCAAAATTTCCTTCTCAACAACTTTTTTCCAAATAAGAAAACAATCAATCTTAACTTAGGATTTGACTTTAAAATCTTCTTCTATAATCTCAAATGACTCTGTTATTCTTCTTTATAATTTATTATTCTGTATATTACACAACTATTATACATGATGAAAAAGTTGGCACTCTATACCCTATTTGGGGATGACAATTATTATATGTGCGATTATGCCTTATTATTATTATTTTAAGTTTGGGACCTACATAAAATTTGACAAAAATTTTATGATAACCAATTTCACACTATTTGAATTATATACTTAGGGATCTATCAATATTTTAACCACTCATAATATTTTCTTAGTAGGGAAAATGTCAAATTTAGTGATTGAATTTTATTTGGTACTTCAATTTTAAATTGGTCAATTTAATACCCAATCAAATATTTTCTTAGCTGTTTATACTATCTTATTAACATTGTTTGTTATGTTTCTTGATGTAAAATAAATAATTTATTAGTACTAGACGATGTTAGAAGTAGTAAAAATTCATCGATGTGCTCCAACATTCAAATGAGCAAACAAATATTAAAGAAGAAGTACTTGAAAGTTGAAATAGCCATAAAAATTTTAATTGTATATTAAATTTATTACTTCAAAGTTTAGATAGCAAATTTAATTTTTATATAAAATTTAAGTACCAAATTTAATATTTATCCTTTAAATATAATAGCCATCTGTCAAATATTTCTTTTATTACCGATTCCTTTCCATGTTTTATGTTTTTCCTATTCCAATTAGCTGACGAGGGTTAAAAAGTCTACCATCCAAAAAGGAAAAAAAGTCTAAGGTCAATGTTACGAGCCATTCGAGGATTACGTTACCTGCCATTTTGGCTGCTGCGGCTTTTTCTTTTTGTTTCACTCTTTTTCTTTAACATTTGGTCCTTTTCGTTTTCCTATTCCTTTTCCTCCTCCTCCAAGAAGGCAATGCAGTTTCAAATTAAGCTGCAGCGTCTCTTGCGGCCATTTTAGTCCATGCTTTGACGGAGCCCAAAGTCGCTTGCAGATGTCAACTGACAAATAGTTAAACCAACTCCTTGCGGGTCGCATGATTATGGATAGTTCTCCACAGATCCCATGAACTTGGAATAATGAAATTCATGATGTCCTAAATCCCATTTTTCGGCATGTGCATTCAATTAGTTTATATGTCCAAAATTTAATAAAAGAATCACTTTTGCATAAGCACAAGAATAATGCCAAAAATTATCATCAAATCTTAGGCATATTTTTCCAATTCTATATTTAAAAATTGAAATTATTACATACAATATTCAAACTTTCTCCCTTTTCATAGCCTTTTTTTTTCTTTTTTTTTTTTAGCAAATTACATTGAAAAAGAGGGATTCAAGCTTAAAATCTCTCACATGAAAGATCATAATAAATGTCATTAGGCTATAGGATCATTGGCCCATTTCCATAGTTTATTCATTTAATGTTTTTTTTTCCCATAAAAATGATTATTTGCCTTAGTAGCCTTTTAAGCATATAAAGAGATAATAGATTTGATAAATAAAAATATGATTTTATATGAGATTTTCTAATTTCAAAGTTTAAATTTAAAAATGAAAGTCAAAAGTTCTATTGAATACGATATCCAACAATTTTAAATATAAAATTGTAAACTCAATTGAAATCAGGTAATGGTTCTATCTACTTTAACTTTTTTTAAATTGACTTCTTTTGAAAATCGATGCTTTATGGCTTGTCATTGTCATATTTTCAATTTTTACATACGTTTTAAATTATTAGATTTGACAGTCATATAACATAAATATCATCACCCATAGTTTATGTAAAATTCTCTTATATGATCTAAACTATTACACACACTATATATATGCTTATATATATTTATATATGGCCCAAACGTTGCGCAATATTTAAAAGGTTAAAATGAATTAAATTGTTTAGCCAGAGTTTGACTGGGAACATTCATTTTGCGAGTGATGTGAACTTCGAACACATTAATAATTTGAAAACAAAAAAGTCACTTTTTTAAAAACATCCAAGAGAGTAGTCTCATGCATCTTGTAATAAAATTGTATTGCTGAGTATCTTAAAGAATCCAAATCTCAAATGAACGATTTCAATTAGGGCTGACAAATGAGCTTACTAGTGTTCATACAAAACGTGATGTATAATAGTAGAATGTGGAAATTTTAAAAATAAAAGAATTCAAGCAGATAATAGAATATTATTCAAAAAAGATAAAAGACAAGCAAATAAACTAGAAAATATAATATGAAGAAAATTTGTTTTGGACATGGGGAGAGATTCAATACAAGTAAGCTAAAACAATTTTCATAATTTTTCTATAAGGACACATATAAATATAAATATACATATGGTAAGTTCACACTACTAATATGGCTTTAGCTTTGAGCATCATACTATAGCAACTATCTTAAAGATGTCACACCAATTAGTTCGTCATGGCATCACGCCTACCTACAAAAAGGGTTTTCAAGGAATCAACACACCAATTTCTCATAATGGTTCATCATTATCTTAATTTCTCGATTCATTCATTCTTGTTTCAACCCATTAAAGGTTCTACATAGGACAGACGCAGGATTATTGACTAGGGCAGACCTTAATTAAGTTAATTTTAAAATTATTTATTTACATTTCTTTGTTATTACAATTATATAACATCTTATATATTTATGATAATTTCATAATGATTTCAATGTGATATTTTTTAAAACCTTATGAAAAAATCAATCAAACAATAATTAAAAGTATTTACTGTATTTCATAAGAGATAGAATATATGTCACTTGGAAATTACTTATTAATAAAAAATATAAAGTTAATATTTGTATAAATTTTTCTTTTAATAAAAATAAATCATTAAATATATCTAGATAAGATATTTATTCAATACTTTTTGCTCATTTTCTTAGCATTACATGTAAAAAAAAATAATGTTACTAAATCAATTTATATAACTAATGTGTAATATGATTACTTTTAGTTTTAATAGATCATAAAATATATGTAAATAGGATAATTATTCAATAATTTATGTACATTTAAATAACATTAATTAAAGAAAAAAAGTTACTAAATCAAATTATATGATTATTGTGTAATCAAATTCAATTATAATATGGGTAATAATGCTTATTACCTTGTGTATACTTAAATATAAAATGGTTATTTAAAAAGAAACACACACACATATATATAGAGAGAGAGTAGAAGATGTAATAAATGCACATTGAAAAAAATATGGATGTAAAAGTCGATACTTAACTACCAAACTACACTTAATTTTGTGTCATAGTTCTCTCTTTCTAATATACATGTAATATATGTTTTTTCCTCTTAAAAATTAATTTTTTTTGAGTCAATGGGGCCGATCCACCCTTAGTTCTACATATTTCATCTAAAATGTCACAAATTATGAAAATTATATAAAAAAGATACCATTTTTAGAAAATGGTAAAATACCTTTTTTTTTTAGATTTTTTCCCATTTGATGGTGTGTTAAAGCTTAAATTTGGTGTGACACATGGTACCACTTGTCACACTCTAAATTAAGATTTAGGGCATACTCAACCTAGCCGTGTATGATACTTAAGCATTACACATAAAGCTATCTAAAAAGACATTATTTATTATAATCGTTGCTAACCAATTTTCAACATTTGAAACCATATAGTTAGGTTTTTAATTTAATTTATTTGAGTAAACAACAAAAAATAAATTATTACTATCTTATGTATCAAAATACTACTCTTATACTGGTACTTCAAGACATTATATACATAGTTTTACAAAAACATAAAGTAAGATAGTAAATTAAATTTATAGACTATAGTCTTTCAAATGAGCCTTCATTGAAATTTAGAAGTTCGAAAACAAATTAGACTTTTAGAAAAACATAAACACCATTTTCCAAGGGTCCTAGTCATCCATTCGTCAAGAAATTTCTCAAAATCCATATCGTATGGCATATAATCATAAGAATTGTCATCATTATCTTCAACACTTGTAAAAGAACAAAATGTTAGTCGAAGGCCAATACGACATTAAAGCTTTCACAAACAAGATGAGTACATACACTTAGTCTAATGCAAAGTAACAATCAGTTAATATATCTTTGATTTATAGCGTCGCAAACAACAATAGAGCACTCAGACTTCGATAACACGTTCATAGAAATTTGAGGGTCATAAGTATCACTAAATACTCAAGAAGTTGATATAAACAACCCAAATACTTATATTTCCTATAGGAACATTTAAAATGATAATAGCATCGTTTAGAGTTTATAGCCATTGCTCAACTCTACTTATCTTAATCCATTATATCACTTAGTTCAATCGGTCCCATAAAAGTGAACTAAGTCATATTACTTCATCGATATCATTCACCCTATCAACTATCTATTGAGCCACCTGTAAATTATCATTGGATCATGATAAGGGGGTGGCTTCAGCATCTAACTATCATACTGGCATCATCAAGTAAGGTTGTTACTCCTCGAACCGAATTAAACAACACAAGCATAAGCACCAATCATTTAATATGTCATCTTTAAATATTAATTGATTCAAAATGTCTATCTTAGCATACATCATATAAGTTATTGCGTACTTGAATGTTCCACTGTTTCGAGAAAACATTTCTCATATATGAATTAAGTCATAAATCCAATACTAAAATAAAATCCTACCATTCATTATTTAATTTTTAATAAAACTTTATTCAAAAACTCAATTTAGTATCTACACATACCTGTATTCTATATATATTATTTTGTTTTATTTTATATTAATTTATGAAGAAGATGGGTGAATAGGGTTAGACGTGTTTCACTTGTGTTCTAGAAGGTGAGAAACATAACTAAATACATTCAGTTGTGTTCCTATCATGTTCATTCTTGGGTTGGGAGGATTGAGGAAGAAGCATAACGTGATAAGCCAAGTCATGTTCCTCCCATGTTTTTTTAATACTCTAAGTTCTTAGGGGTCAAAGAGAAACATGGTGGAATAAGGGAAGTCCTGTTCTAGTTGTATTATTCCAAAATTATATTTGATGTTTAAAATAGAAACAAGCACAATTGGATAGGATTGTTGTGTACCAGCCGTGTTCTTCTTGAGTAGGTTAAAATTCATTAGTTTTAAGGAAAAAAAAAGGAGCATGACTGATCAGGTAACCACGTATTCCCCTTGTGTATCTTTGCAAAAAACAGAGCATGCTAACTTTAACTCCTAAACACACTATTATGCATTACAAGTTTACAGACACACTTACTGCACATAGCTAATAGTATTATACATGCATAAACATAACATTTATCTCTTCTAACAACCTAATTTCTTCATGCAAGTTCTGTAAACTCTGGTTTTCCTAGTAACCGAGTAAACTTTGGAAACCCAAAATCAAAACCCTAAAC
This sequence comes from Combretum micranthum, assembly GCA_024138025.1. Taxonomy (NCBI): domain Eukaryota; kingdom Viridiplantae; phylum Streptophyta; class Magnoliopsida; order Myrtales; family Combretaceae; genus Combretum; species Combretum micranthum. The sequence continues at coordinate 869,662 of JAMXBD010000190.1, read as the reverse complement.
CGGATTAGCTTAAGCCTGAGAGAGAAACCTAGGAACCCTGGATCTGGTTTTCTTCTGATTTCAAACTAAAAGAAATTTTGTAAAATAATTTAATATGGAATATTATTCTAAAGTATATTTCAAACCCTGAAAAGATCTAATTTCGAAAAATTTTCTATTCTGAGCCTTTCCGAGATCCATTATGGAAAGTGAGCTCTAGAACTCGAAATTCAAAAAATATTCTAGAAAACTCTTTAGGACCAAAATTTAATAAGGATTTCAAAAATATAAATTTTATAATTTTCGGTTTATAAAAATTATAGATATAGCCCTTTTCTCATATTTTCTTTACTACCGCTAAAGTAATTGTCTTGTTTACTATTCATTACTATTCATAAGTACAACCTACTATACTCACAAGCCACTCCCTACTCTTACATCCTTACAAACACTCAATTACATTTTCTTTTCCAAGAAAAATTTGTCCCTTAAAGAATTATTACCAATTTAGACTTTTTATTATATAAATTACAAAACAAAATAAATTTAAACACTCCCTCTCTCCCTCTCATTGAACCGGAGCATCCCCCCCATTTTTGCCCTAAATTGTTTTATTTTTCTTCTTTATTCTAATAAAACAAACCCTAATTTACTTAATATATATACTCTTTTACGATTCTCTCTCTTTATTCACTTCATTTGTTTCAAAAAAATTACACAAACACTCTTTATTTTCCTTTTTTGTCGTGAATTTCACACACACACACACTCACACAAGTTCAATTTCTTCTTCATTTCCCACTCATTTCAAGCTTTAGGGATGGATCTTTAACTTTTCTACAATAAACCTTGTAATGGCAAGACCATTCATGAGTGTTTTCATATTTAAGTCCCCATGAGCACTTGCTAGGGACAAGAAAATGCTACTACATGAATATCAAGCCATCACAAGAGTAGATCTTGTGTTTAAATGTGCTTTGTTGGATTATCTTCATGTTCATGCATATAATAGTAGAGTAAAGTGAAGATCTTGCATAAAAATCAATGTTCATGTTTTCAAACTCCATTTCATGTATCATAAGTAGTAGATCTAACATCTAAATGCTCATATCATACTTAACATTTATGATCTCATGGATATTTTGTGTTTAGTACATTAATGATCATAAAAGCCTTTGTCTTGTATATATAAATATTGTAGTTAGTAGATATTTAAGTAGATAAGACAAGAAACTTAAAAAGGAAATTTTTTTTTTTTGAAATGTTCAAATAAAAATTCGGATGGTTTCAAAACCATGCATTAAAAACCCTTTTATCAACTCCAAAACTTGTGTTTTATATGAAAAATGAAGGGTATAGGTAATAGATATCATTAAGTAATGATTTTTACAAGTTAAAATGAGATTTGATAAGAAGAATATGCAAAACAAAGAGTAGAAATAAGATAGGAAATTTTGAGTTACTATTCAACTTAAGAAATTCGTAATTTTGGAGTATTTTCATGAAAACACCTATTTTCCAAACTCAAAATAAAAGTTTTATTTAAGAAATGAAGTCCTTAAGGGATATGTATAATATAGCCTTAAATTTTAATATATTAAACAAGTTTTTCTCAAAAAAATTATTCAAAAACTAATTTTTCAAAATTCGGATTTTGGAATAACCCCTATTTGAAAACATGTTTACAAAGTGTAAAATGGGAATTTTCATGTAGAAATGAAGGTCCTAAGTAATAGATATAATGAAGACTCAATTTTAACAAGGATAATTATATTTTCTTAAGAAATAAGTCCAAAACAAATGGAAATGATCAAAGTTAGGAAACTAGTTTTTTTAAAAGTAAATATTCATGGAGTCTTCCAAAATAAAGAGTTTTTAAAATTTCCTTTTAGTAAATATTTTCAAGAGCATTCATATATCAAGCTCATAACATGCCATTCATGAAAGGAAATCATCAATATTGCATGTATAATTGATCTGTATTCTAGAAACATTACAAACATTCACAAAACTATTTTTTGGAATTAAAATTCGCTACTGATCAGAATGTTTCATGACTCAAACATTTTTAAAACTTGAAAATAATATTATAATTAAATAGATCTTTCGAAGTAGATATATATTGATATATAATTTACGAAATTCCAAGTTAAAATGACCAAGTTATAGCCGTTTTAAGTCAGGACTTCCGCAAATGACGGGAATTACAAATTTACTAGTTTTGTTAAATATTTTGGATTAGTTAAGTGATGAAATAATTATTAGGGTATTTCTTCTTTTTTAGGTGACTCAGAAACTGATGATTCCTTACCACCGAATTACTATTACTAAAAGACCGGTGATCCAATGGCCGAGTGAGTATTACTTCTGATTCCATTTATTGTATGTGATTGTAATGATAGTTGCATTAGATATTTGGTAAAGATAAAATGGATATGCATGATGGAAATGAATGGGAATTATGTATGGTTGTTATTGATATGATAAATTGAAAATAAGAATATCGAAGCTGGGTAATTAACTATTACGTGTAAAGATGAATTAGGATTGATTGTCTGCAACTATTGATTGATCACTTAAGGAATTGAAAATAAATATAGACTCATTCATATCATAAATGGGGATGGAGCATTAGCATTGATTGGTTGCTCATGATCCGAAACAGTGTAAAAGTTGGTTTATCGTGATCCATAAACGAATTAATGAATTGGTTAATCATGATCCACAAACGAATTTATAAGTTTGTTAACCGTGATCTAAACAGCATATTTTAGTAGTACCGCAGCATTCGTTAATCTGCTAACCTGGGATGGAGGGCGAAAATCCATTCACATATGATTTTCGGTTAGTCATATGTTTGTTGATTCCATATGTTTGATGCATATCACTTGTCTGACTAATCACTTGCTTATATGATGTGTTATGAATGTGATCTTGGAAGTTCTCACTCACTAAGCTAGTATAGCTTACGTCCCTATAGTTTTTATTTGTTACATCATCAGTTCATATGGCTTAGACAGAGGCAACCTACAGCTCAGGCACAGGAAAATTAAACTATTTAACTCTATCAATTCAAGTATTCTATTGCTGTAAAGGGACGCCTTACATCTATGCAAGACTCCTGAAGGACTAAGGTAGTAATTCATGAGTCTTATATGGCATGTGGCGGACTGTTACGTTTAGGATACCCCATGGAGCGTGACAAGTTCTTAGGTTATAAACCATGAATTTTAACACTAATTCAAGATATATACCATGTAAACTCATTTACCTACTAAAACCAACAAGTCAACTCTATTACTCTTATCTTATGAGCTATAAGAGATTACTCATGCCTAATCTCAACTTAGTTATTACTTCTATCTGCAAACTCACTATGAACTTATTGATGTAAAGACTAATTGAAAAATTCAACAACTTAATAAGTAATAGTAGTTAGTAGTACTTTACCTTAACTAAACTTGACTCAAGATTAGAAAGCTTAGGGGTATTTAATGAATTTTGGAAGAGAAATTTGATCAAAAAGGATTCTTCTTCTTCCTTTAAAAGTGACGTCTGCTATGGTCTATTTTAGGAGATTATTTTTTTTGTAATTTTTGTAAGTTTAACTTGATCATTATCCCTTAAAATCTTTCTGACCTTTATGCACAAAGTTGAAATTGTTGCATGTGTGTGGTACATTATAAGCCTCAATGGACGTGGGCTCTTAGGCTTATTCAAGTAATTGAGCTTCGGTTTTGCATTTTGAAATGAGCTTCTTGACATTTAGAAATTTAGATATAAGAAAATTAACTTAATACAAGGATTTAGCTACTTTGAAATAGAAATTTATTTAAATAAAATATCTCTTAAAATGAATTGTAGTGAAAATTCTCTTGAATTTTAGAATCCTAAGTTCATATGAGAATTTGAAAGTGAAATAAATATCCAGATGGTTTGAAATAATTGAAATATACAATCTCTATATTTCAATTAATTTCCTCTACATATTCTCATTATGCTTATCTCCTTAATCATATGCTAAAACATGAATTCTATCATCTAAGAAATTCACTAACAAATTTATATATGAATTAACCAATACTACATAATTATATAAGTTAGGACATTTGCGGTATTTCACCACCCTTCTTATTGGTGTGATTCTATTAAAGACTTATTGATATAAGATCCGGGGAGAAGAAAAGACTCATTACCGATTGAGGTCATAACCAATCCTGAGGCATGTAGCTATGATATATATCTTTCCAAGTTTGCTATTTTATTTCATTAAAAAGACATTTTATTTATTTCATTCTGATTTCTTAACATTTTTAGTATACTTGTTATTTATATTATTTTTATTTTTCTTATTAATTTTCGGATTTTTTTTCGTAATTTTCCATTCCCCTTCTCTCCCTATAAATGTTATATGTTTCCCTTCCACTTCCTACCTCAAGATGTAACAAACACAGTGAAAGGTCGATACTTAATAAAAGTGACCAGACATCCACTAATAAGTTCGTCAAACCACACTAGTTAAAAGCTCACAAAAAATGCGATGCGAAAGGACTTATGTGGTCACACTACTCACGATCAAATGCCAATAAGGTGTACATGTCCTATTAGGGTTTGTATATTTGATAATTAGAAGATATCTCTTAGATATTACACACTTTGACAATTGAATATTCATGATTGACCTGATATTACGCATAAGTTAATTAGACAATTTGGTTTGCCAAGCTGAAAGTAGATAAGAACCCAGAGTAACTGGGGGTATATCCAATCAAAGCTAGTCTATGTTTTCAACTATATATAAAATGTTGTTTTTGAGAGTTTAGATACCATGTCCTTATTATATATATATATATATATAGTTCCTATGAAAATAAAATCAAATAATATAATATATAATTTAGAAAAAATTAGAAATTAATTATAGTGTAAATTTCTAAACAAGTTCTAGTAGAATAGGACAGAGAAAATCCAATTTATCTAAATAGATGTGGTATCTAGGGTTAGTTGGTAGTTATATCCAATTTGAGGGTAAAAGACGTATATACTGTTCTTACAAAAAGATAATAAATAAATAAAAATTGTATAAAAAAATTATTAAGTTGCCACCTCTATATTGCATGATGGAGAAGAGATGATGGTAAGAACTTGAAAGTTATAAAAAATTACATAATTGCATAATGAACGAGCGATACACTATTTGCACATGTATTGCATATGAATGTGCTATACATATAAAAAAGCTATATCACATATTGTACATGCGCTATAACGATAACATATTGGTAATTTTTTTATATAAATTGTGTTAGGGTTATAGATCCAACTCATATGAGTCTATAACCAAGGAGATCCTAAATATATATTTATATATATAGAAGATATTCAAATCAAGGGTATCTTAAGTATATGGCATATACTTGGATATAAGGAGTTTTTATGTAGAAACAAAGAGATGAAATTATTGTACAACTACAACATGGGAAGTAAGGTTGCCAGCTTAGATGTTTTTTAAAGCCAGCGTTGAAATTCAAGGATTGTTTGCCGAGAGCAGTAGACAGGCAACGCCAACGTGAATGCCACTAGCCTTGGGTGTCTATGCCGCCAGCGTAAGGCGAGTACACCACCGACGTACATGGTCATAGAACAATGGCGTTTTCAATGCCACCCGTACACCACCAGCCTATGTTTTGTTTAAGCTAGCCTTTGTGTTTTACATATAAATAGTCTTAGTTATCCAAAGGTTTGAATGGAGTGAGCATGTGCCTCTTCTCAAGCCTAGAACGTATCATGACCCTAAATAGGGTAGGGCCCTATGAGGGTTAGCCTAGAGTCGTCATATCATGTGTGCATCCATAATATGAGGAGCACCTTACAAGTTAGAGTTTACAAGACTCTAATTAATTATCCTCTCACTATGTTGTACATATATATATTTATTGAGAAGATAGTTTTTGGATACCGATAACCCATAAATCAGAAGGATAGTAGAGAATCAGATATCCTACCAAAAGATAAGATAAATTAAACTTCAAGTTTGTTAATCAACTGTTACTATAAGAAATATGAAAAAGGGAAAAAAAAGAAAGAAAGTTTTAGGAAACCAAATTCTTAAGTCTAGTTCTCATCTAAGTTTTATCTATCAAAATCCTATTCTTCTAATTGTCTTAACTTGATTATTGATACACTCTGTGCTCATATCCTATCCTAAATCCCAGCTTTATGATTTTCCTGCAAAAATAAACTATTGGAGCTTAAGCTTACAACTAGCTTAGTGAGATAATCCTATAATGATGTATTCATATCAACCAAGAAAAATAAGTTAGTTAAGCAACCATATGCAATGCATTAAACATATGCTCACACATACACTCATGATTTATCGGTGTCATGAGCGAAATGGATTTACGCCCTCCATAACAAGGGTTAGGGAATGCTGCACTTTTGGAGTCTGTTTGACTGTTTAGGGTTTCGAAAACCGACACTACTAATTCCCCTTTAGCATGCGATCCAGCGTGGCTCCAGCATGAGGCCGTACTCCCTAGACGTTGTAGTTCCTCATGCTGAAGCTAGATACTTTTTACCTACCAACCCCATGCGTAGGAATAGTAGTGTAATGCAATGTGACTCACTTTAAGCCATGCATGATCCATTTTTTTAAATTTTTCGATCCAATTTAAATTTCTTTCCAAGGTGACCCAAAAATTATCACAAACATACAATCAATAGGAGCCAATCATGCAAGACATTTAGCAACCAAATGGTGTTTGATAAACTTATCATTCATTTAATCAACCAACAAATCACATGCATAAATTCCCCATTCCCTCAAGAAATCCATTTTTATCTTTTGCCTAACTTCTAGTGCTCTATTCCACAAGCACAAGCATAAATACATAAAGCAAGGAAAACTCACTCAGCCATTGTGGAGAATTTTCAGTCAAGATAATCTCAAGAAACGATAAGTCTTCTCCATCATCACCTATCAAAAGGGGATACCCAAAATAAGTATTCCATACTAAACTTTGCTCGAACCTATAGTCTAGAAGCTTATTCTAGGTAGAAAGGTATTTATGCAAATCCTATCCTAAAAAAAAAACGGTTACAAGATCTCCGTCTAAATCTCTCATTTCGAAAACAAAAGCGTTTGAAAGTTGACAAACTTTCTTGAATGAAATCAAACTTATGCATATAGCATATCATAGTAGTAATAGTATATATATATACATATATATATATAATATAGTAATGGTTCGTGATTCATGCATGATCATAGTGATGTTGCTTGAGTTCAAATTTTGCAAAAATGGTCTTGATGGTTTAATTAAAATCCTAGTGCTCTCATAAACTTGATGAGTTTATAATAGGACTTGTTTCTCATGATTTAAACTTTTCTTAAAAATAAGCTTTATTATCTATTTGACAAAATATGGACAATGTGGATCCTAAATGACTTTCATAAATCATCATTTCTCCATCTTATTACTTTAATGCATGAGAAAGTGAAGTTGGTTGGAAAATTCTTATTACTTGACAATAATACCATTAAACAAATTTTTTGATATAATAATCGAGTTTTGCCTCCTTTAATATTTTAGCCTTTCTATGGTTTATTCTCATTTTTATCATTCTCAAAAATTATCTTTAAGTAATTTGTTATACGAAAATTTTTAGCTTTTCCATTTACTTGTAATCTCAACATTTAAGAAAAATGGAATGATAATTTGGTTTTTAAATTTTCCATCTTCCACAAGTTCTCTATACATTTAAGAAAAGTAATTTGAATCATGATTTTGCATATCGTGGAATTTTTTTTTAACCTTTTAAGATTTATGGCAACATCAATATGGACATGATATGAGCATGAACACAAAAAGAATATAAGCATTAGAATAATAAAATAAGAAAGATAATATAAGAAAAATAAGAAGATTGATATAAGCAAAGAAGAGAACGGGACCCTTAGCTTTCAGAATCAAGGCTCCCTGGGACTTGAAGTGATTTCAATCCCATGAATGAAAAAATAACAAAATTTTGGAGTCTTAGACTATAAAAAGGCTCCCCGATACTTGAATATTTCCAATCTCATAATAAGAAAAATAATCAAAGAAATAAAGCAACGATTTGGAGTCTTAGACTATAATAAGGCTCCCAATACTTGAAGTGATTCCAGTCCAAGACTAGATATGGACTAGTCTTCTGAATAGGTAATAAAAGTAAGAAAATAAAGATAAGCATAAATAAAAGTTAGGTTAGTGAGCTCTATGCTCTTATAGATATACATAATCATATATATAAATATAAAGAGTTGTATTAGATGACAACATGTAAAAATATGAGCAAGATATACATAACTATAGGCAAAATATTAGAAGCTAGATTAGATGATAATGTATATCAAAATGAACAAGAAATACATAACTATAAATATGAGAAGCTGGATTAGATGACAATATAAGACAAAATAAATATGACAAGATTATAAACTTGACATGATATGGTTAGGATCTAGCATGATACTTTAAAACTTTAAGCATGATAGAAGGATTTTTTCCAAGAAAAGAGACATGAAATCATAACTAATATCACTAAAAAGTTATGAAAGGTGTGTATACCTCAAAAGATGAAGCAAGGAGATGTTTTTGAAGTGGAAAATGGGAGGGGGCAGCAACACATTGAATCATACCCAAGCAAGAAGAAAAAGGAGAGAAAATAAGAAAGCAAAGAGAGAAAAAATGAGGGGAGATGCAAGTGTATGAAGGAAGATAAGCCATGGGTTTTTATAGATGTAGAGGAGTGTTCTATAGAGTGTTTTTGAATAAAATAAAATAAAATAAAATTGCAGCTGCCCAAAGTTGTAGCAAGGTGGCATGAAACTTGTCTAAGAAGGGAAAAGAAGGGAAAAAAATTTAAAATTTGAAGTGACAATTTGCATCATGCCTAAATATTGGTAAATATAGGTTTTAGGCTATAGTTTGTAGGGAAAAGGTATAAATATTTAAGAAAAATATGGCAGCCATGTTTGTTGCAAATTTAAGAGTAAAAGACAATAAATATAATAGTAAAATATCATATAAGTTACCGGTAGAGATAAAATACACGTTTACAGGCTATAACTGTCACGCCCCAAGGGGTACCCTAAACGTTACTGTCCGCCATATTCAATATTAAAGCTTAAGTATGACAACCTTAGCCACTCCTAGAAGCTTTGATATTAAGTGTAAGGCGTGCTCTCACAAATTTAGAGGATCATACATGGAATTATGAAGCTTAAGAAGATATAATAACAAATTAAGAAAAGAGGATTCATAATATTCATTTTGTTCATATCAATAATCTTACAAAACTTAGGGGCATTCCTCAGTCACAAATTTATTACAAAAAATACTTCTACATCTTATCCAACACTAAACTTCATCTAGAAATTCCTTAACCCAAAAGGAAAATACCTAGTTGCAGGGTCCACGTGGCCTCAACCACAAATAGATGAACTGCAAAAGATATCTATAGGGATATAAGCTAATAGGCATAGTGAGAACTATTTCCATAAATAACTTCTTATAACGATATCCAAACAAGTTGTTTAAGCAAACAAATGAAATGCAACATACACGTGGGCAAACAAGGCATATAGTTTTCCGGGAACTATATGTTGAATGGATTTACGCCCTCCATTCGCGGTTTGGTGATACGTAACCTCAAAACATGTAGTTTTAGTTAAAAAGATTTATGCTTTCAATCAATATCGCCAAGCATATTAAGTCTACTTGAATTGAGCCTTACTTTCGGAATTTCCGCCAAGCATTTCCTTCATGTCGCCAAGCAATCGCTTTCGGTCACTCTGCCAAGTGTTGCTTTCGACCTAAGCTACAATCCTTCTCACCTAAGGATAATAACCCAATGCAATGTGACTCACTTCATGGTATGCATGAATCCATTTATTTATGATATCATAGTATCATTATTATCAAATTTTAGGTGATCATAGAATCTCATACAAATCAAGTGTTACACTAAAACAAACATTAAATCAATTCCGGCCTCGATATTCTTAGGATCCTTTCAACAAATTATCTTACATACATATCCATTTTTCTTTTCTTAATTCTAATGCAACTAGCTTACAAGCACCATCATATAAAGCATTTTAAGGAAATAAACTCACGATGCCATGTCATCAACTCCTCTAAACGGATGAGTTGCTTACACAATTCTCTTAATCGAAATAGTCATCGGGGTATAGGTATTCTTCCTCGGAATCACCTAGTCAAAGAAAATACCCAAAATGAGTATTTCTTGATGATTTTCCTGAATTTTGACAAAACAAAATCATGAGAACGTCAAAGTTCATATAAAGGATAATTCCAATTTAAAATGGTCATAACTTGATCATTTTAACTCGGAATCGTGCATAAAATATATCGATTTCTACCTACTCGAAAAGATCTATCCATTTCTAAAACTATTTTTATCAAACTAAACCATTCAAGCCCCAAAACTGTAAATCCCCGAAATTTTTTATCCAAATTAGAGACTTAAACCCTAATCGGAAGTCAAACGGATTCTTAGGTCAAACAAAACCCTAGTTTACCGTAACCTTTTAACTCCGACATTGCCGTTTTCTCAAGCCCTAGAAAACGAAGTTGGAGAAATTAGCTCAAATAGTTCATAATAACCATAGGTTTTATAAAAGTTTCAGTTTCGCGAATTTCGGATGTCCTTCGAACCCGAAAGGACACAGTTCTCAAAAAACGTGTTCGGAGAGCCGGAATACTAAAAATATTCCGAATACACCGTTAGACTGGTAAAAATATAAGATTTCCAAAAATATCAATTTAATAATTTTTCGATAACTAAAAATATCAGATATCGCTTTTATACTCGTATTTTCTTACTACCGGTATTAAATTGTCATGTCTACTTTTACATTACACTATTTTCTACTATTCTACACTATTCATCTATCTCTACTTTTTCTTACAACCTACTCTTACAAGCCATACACCTATTTCTCACACATTTTCATTTCCAATACAATTTCACATCTTTCATTTCTTACTTTTAATTAATCAAAAGACACAAAAGTTAATTTTTCCTCTCCCCATGCACACAAATGGCGCCGAGCCCTCTCCCTCTATGCATCAATTTGTTTTGTTTTTCAATTATTTAATTAACACAAATTATCTCCCACATTTTCCTATAAATACCCCCTCATACCTTCACTTCTTTCACACTTTTTCTTCTCTAAAGTTACTATACTAAAATCTCTCCCAAATTCTTTCAAGAGTTCTCTCAAGAAGTCTTCTTAAGTTTAGTTTCCTTTAGGTAAGAAATTCTCAAGAATTCTTCATGTCCATCTACTTAGTATGAGCTTAGTGTATGTTTTCTAAAACCATGAAGGTTAAGAAAGCAACATTAGATTCATACTTTGTTTTTGTTCATAATATCAATCTCTTTATGTTCCTTTATGTTCTTTATATTTCCTTTATGTTACTACTATCTAATATATCTATATAACTATATATACTATTTAGAGCATATTGTCTTACAATTTATTTATCTTTCATGCAATTTACTCCATTTCAAGTTATCTAATTTCAAGTTGATTTTAAGACTAGTCATTCTAGTCTTAGACTTGTCCTCATCAAGTCAAAACAATTCTTTTCTTTTTCGGCACTAGTCTTTTCTTAGTCCTGGGGTACCTTGATGAAGCTAAGGTCCCGATACTTGATTTATTTATTTAAGCTTTCAAGTTATTATGTTCCTTTATATTTCTATAGTTATGATACATATTCATGCATGAACATAATGTTTTTGTCTCAACAAAAATAAATGAAAAAGTGTTTTCTTGAATTAAAGATTCTTTCTAAAAGAAATGAATTTCTTAAAAACCCATGACCATGTATAGGAATGGTTTCTCTTACATAAACAAAAGATTTTATGAAAACCTATCTTTTATCAAGAAGTAGAGATTCTTTTGGAATCATACAAGAAATAAAAATACCATTTTGCTACTTTTGAAATCCAAGTTTAGAAAATAAGACCACACTTTAAGAAATCAAAATAATTACAAAAGATTTCATTTAGAAATAGAATATTCATCTTAAATAACTAAAAGATCTTTCAAAAGTAAAATAAATATTCAATAGAATCTCAAGTTCAAAATCTTTTAAAACCTTACTTTTACAAGTTGAGACAACTTCATTTACTTCATACATATGTGATAAGTCATTACAAATATATATATACCTTTCAAAAGTTGACAAAATAATTGAAGTATTTATCTTTTCAAATGAGCTTTGTGTACAAGAAGAAAAACAAGTGTTTGCAAAATTCGTGGCAAATCTGGACGCTGTCTTTTTGGAACCCAAACGACTTAGTCTTATGGAAATAAGCTTAGAAATACGTAGATCTTTTTGAGTAAGTAGAAAATGATATATAATACGCGAAATTCCGACTTAAAATGAGCAAGTTATGGCCATTTTAAGTTGGAATTTCCCCTTATACGATTTTACTACGATTTTAAGAAAAGATTAGAATCTTCAAAAATAGAATTTTATGAAATACTCATTTTGGGTATTTTTCTTGATTAGATAATCACGAGGAGGATTGTGCGTATCCCGAGGATTACTACGATTAAGTGGAAGTTCCGAACGACCCATCCAATTCAAGAAAGGTGTCACCATGGCCGAGTGAGTTACTTCCCGATAATTTTCCTCATACTCTTGATTGTGCTTGTAAAATTAGTTGCACTAGAATCTAAGCCAAAAATAAAAAAGAAGTGTATGATAATATGTTGAAAGGATACTAAGTATATCGAAACCCGATTTGATTGTAATAAAGTTGTATGTATATTAATGTCTTGAATTGTTTGGAATTGGTTGATCACTTGAAAGAAGTTAAATGTAACTACTATACTTTAATTAAAGAAATTATTCATGCACCTCATATGTTGAGTCACATTGCATTCACTACTATACAATTGGTGGGACAAGTGTATAATAGTGGTGGTAGACATAACCGGTATATTATGTAAGTGGCTAGTAGGAGCCTGTAATAACTACAAGTTTTTTATGGCTAGTAGGAGCCTGTAATAACTACAAGTTTTAAGTGGCTAGTAGGAGCCTGTAATATCTACAAGTTTTTTATGGCTAGTAGGGGCCTGTAATAACTACAAGTTTTAAGTGGCTAGTAGGAGCCTGTAATAACTACAAGTTTTTTATCGCTAGTAGGAGCCTGTAATAACTACAAGTTTTTTATGGCTAGTAGGAGCCTGTAATAACTACAAGTTTTTGATGGCGTATAGGAGCCGGTAAGATCTATAAAAGTATTTTTAAAAAGTTGTGGCTGTAATTGGCCTGAATACCCAACCCCGAATGAAGGGCGTAAATTCATTCAACATATGATTCCCGGAAAGTCATATGTCTTGTATGCTCACGTGGTTGTTGCATTTCATACGTTTGAATAATAAACTTGGTTGATAATTTACTTCGAGTATGAATTTTGGGATTTACTCACTAAGCCCATAAGCTTACACCCCTATAGATATTTAAATTCTCAGGAACACCCATTTTTGTGCCTAGGGTCTTCCAGTACCCGTATACGTTTTATGTTGAAGGTTTTGGAGGAAATCTACTCGAAGACTTAGATTAGAATTCCTTTGAAATCTTTAATTTTGGACATTACGAAGTTATCTCGATCCTTGGAATTAGCGGGGGTATGCCCCTAAGAAATTATGTAACAGACCTTTGGTTATTTATGATATGATATATTTATTTCTGGATTCTTGTATGTTTATCCTTATTTGCTTAAACTATGCTTCCCAAAAGCATCTCCTATTACCGTGATAGACGCCTTGCATATAATACTAAGGCTTTCGCATGACTAAGGTAGCCATTCTTAAGCCTTGATATTATATGTGGCGGACTGCCACGTTTAGGGTACCCTTCGGGGCGTGACAGTTTAAGTTGGTATCAGAGCAACAAGTTTATAGAAATAAAGGTAATAGGAATAAACCTAGAATAGAAAAAGACATATAGGTTTACGAAAGGACTTAGATAGAATTAGATGAATCTAGAAATTCTCAAAAAGGAGAATTTATGACCTCCCTTGTCCTTTAAAATTTACCCTTGGAGAAGTTAGGGTTAAGGCCCAATGTTGAACTTAAGAAATGAAGAAACCCTTGTAAAGTAGGAAGCCCTTGTAAGGATTTTTCCTTATTAGACAGACTTAGAAGTTTCTTACGATATGGAATGTCTTATGTACCATTACAACCCCTATGCTCCAAAAAGCTACGTTCTTTTTCCGAAATAATAGATGTTTAGTTTTCCCAATTTTCGAGTTTGGAATACCATAGGACGATTATATATCTAAGCCCACGATGAGCCAGTAGATCATGGACAAGATGAGGATATTTCCAACCAACATAAAGCCAGTCAAGTTTCAAATGACCGAGAGAATATCCGAATCGAAGACGATCTTGTAAGAAACCTGATCGAGAAAGAAGTGACGGAAGTATCCAATGAGGAGCATGCAGCACAGACGAAGTTGATCAACGGGAGCCAAGCAAGTCTAGAAATCAACCCTCCCGCAAAGGAAAAAGAATGATGGACCGAAGCAACTTGAAGCTGTTCGTAACTAAGATGGCTAAGGACGACTTGAAGAAAAGATCAAAGAAAGAAGGAAGGATCCACATGAGCAATCCCATGTGTCCAAAAGAATTTTGTAACCAGATCGACTTAGGATATAGGATCGATTAGTAGATTAATTTATGTTTTCGAAAAAGTGTTTAATATTGTTGTATTTTGAATTTCTTTTACCTTGATTTCTTTATAAGATTTTATTCCCTTCTATTTTAATTAAATATTTGGTTTAAACAAATTTCATCTCTTGATTTAGTTGCTTAAATTTCTCTTGTGTGATATTTCCCTTTATATGTTTATTTCTTTGAAAATTTCCGCAATTTCCGTAACTTAGTATGTAAAAGACTTAATAATCTAGTATTTAAACGATTAAAACACCGACCTAGAAGGGGACGACCGAGGATGAGGCAGGCATCAAATAACCCGCCTGAAGAAGTTAACCAACCAGAAGTACCCCCTGTGGCTCCTGCCCCAGACCAGCAAGGCAATCTCCAAGCCACTCTGGGTCAATTAACAAGCTTCTTAATGTGTTAGTTCAACAACAACAGAGGAATATGCCACCTCCGCACCAGCTCAAGCACCACCCCAGCAGCACCCCAAGCATCTGTACATGGACCAGCAGCACCTGATGCTCAATCACATACAGCACCCTGCCGCCTCCGCCACCACCTCGACCATACAGAACTTCACTCCCAGATTTTATCAAAAGTAACCGTTACTTTGACGGAGCTTTTGGGAAACCGATGAGGCTGAAGATTGGCTCGCGCAGTAGAACGTCTTTTGCCGCCTATGAAGTTCCTTATCATCTTCGAATAAGCTATGGTACTTATATGTTGAGGTTCAACGCCCGCATCTGGTGGGAGTCCAAGAGTAGGGAATTGCCCCACCCATCACCTGGGATATGTTTCGGAATGAGTTTCTGGAAAATTATTTCCCTGGAAGTTTAAGAGTAAGGTATAGTGCGGATTTCTTGCACATATCCCAGAGAGGAAATCCATAGAACAATATGAGACGGAATTAGCCGACTCCTGCAGTATGCTGATTCTTATAAGTAGTGAGGAGCTGAAACGACAAGTGTTCCTGAATGGGTTAGATGAGGACTTAAGGATGCGATTAGAAGAGTTTGACATTCGCACCTTCAGAGAATTGGTTGAAAGAGCAAGAATTGTTGAAGGGGCCAAGAAAAGGAAAGCTGGGACTTCTGAGAAGAAAGTACATGTGTTTGGAAGGAAATTTCAACCTGGAACGAGCTCCAATTTCCCTTCTAAGAGGTTTAAACCAATTAGCAACTTTAAGGGAAATTTTAGTGGACAGAAGGATAATTCCAAGATAACAGCAAATTGTTGGAAATGCAAAGGAGCGCATTACCCGAAGAGATGCCCCCTTCTCCAGAACAAGTGTTATTTCTGTGGTGACCCGAGCCATAAGATTCCGGATTGCCCAAAGAAAGCTTCTACGACTTGTTTCGTATGCAAGCAATTGGGACATTTTGCTAACGAGTGTCCCCAAAGGAATCTCCCAGCAAACCGACCTGTTGGATCCTCAGGAGGACTTGCCCCGACAAGGAGTGGGAATGGAAGCGGAAGTCGCTCGGCATCATCTATGCATGGGCTGAGAATTTATAACCTTGAAGGGCAATGGGTCTGCGAGGAGGATGCCGAAGAAGGAGTAGAGTTGGCTGCCCTGGACCATGGAGAGGAGTATGACTATAGCTTGGTTACAGGTTAGCCTCAACCTTTAAAATATATGTCTGTTTTGATATCTGTTGAGTATAAAGTTATGATGTATGTTGGAAATAATAGATATCTAGGAAACCTTTTTAAGGACAATAAGACTAGTAACACGCGCGTCTTGAACGCAGGAACCATACAAATAGGGGACCTAACCGCTTATACCCTCTTCGATACCGGTGCAACACATTCCTTTGTTGCCACTAGTGTAGCCTTGAAGACCGGTTTACCTATCACCACAATCACAACAAGTTTTCGTATAAAAACCCCCACCGGTAGTGTGGTGACTACCAAAGAAGTAATAAGGAATTGCCCCATGAAGATACAAGGCCATGAAGCAACTACCGATCTTATAGTAATAGAAATCAGCAAGTACGAAGTGATTCTCGGAATGAGTTGGTTGTCCATGGTGGAAGCAAAGGTAGATTGTAGAAAAAAAAGGTGGAATTCATGGGACAAGATGGAAAGAAAGCTACGTTTTTGGGAGAATCCGCAACTTCTAAAAGTTTGGAGTTAAGTTCGTTGAGTAATTGAAGAGTTGAGGAAGGAGTTGAAAGTTATGTGGGAAGTACGGAGGAGGATAAGGAAAGACCCAACATTGACGACATCCCCATCGTTAATGAATTCTCTGATGTTTTTCCAGAAGAATTGCCTGGGTTACCCCCAAAACGAGAAATCGATTTTGAGATCGATTTGATGCCAAAACAGAACCTATATCCAAGGCCCTACCGAATGGCACCTGTTGAGCTCAAGGAACTTAAGAAGCAATTACAAGAATTGCTTGACCAAGGATTTATTAGACCAAGTGTCTCGCCTTGGGGAGCTCCGGTATTATTCGTGAAGAAGAAAGATGGATCGATGGGTTGTGTATTGACTATCGAGAACTCAATAAGGTCACTATCAAGAATAGGTATCCATTGCCAAGGATTGACGATCTCTTTGACCAACTACAAGGAGCAAGTGTATTCTCACGCATTGATTTGAGATCTGGATACCACCAGCTGAGGATAAAACCAGAGGATGTGTCAAAGACCGCTTTTAGAACTCGGTATGGACACTATGAGTTCATGGTCATGCCATTTGGATTGACTAATGCACCAGCTGCTTTCATGGACTTGATGAATCGAGTGTATAAGCCGCTCTTGGATAAATGCGTGATTGTCTTCATTGATGATATTTTGGTCTATTCTAAAACACGGGAGCAACACAAGGAACATCTGAGAATGGCATTACAAACCTTAAGGGAGCACAAGTTATATGCCAAATTATCCAAGTGTGACTTTTGGTTGGACCAAATATCTTTTCTAGGACATGTTATCTCAGGGAAAGGAATATCAGTAGATCCTGAAAAGATTAAGGCCGTAATGGAATGGAAACAACCAAGGACGGTGACTGAGATTAGAAGTTTTCTTGGATTAGCTGGCTATTACAGGAAGTTCGTGCAAGATTTCTCAAAAATAGCTAAGCCGCTAACTCAGTTGACCCAGAAGAATGAAAGATTCATTTGGAATGAGAAGAGGGAACAAAGTTTCCAAGAATTAAAGCAACGGTTGGTATCTGCTCCAATTTTAACCTTACCCGATCCAGAAAAGCCATATACCGTCCATAGTGATGCGTCAAGAAATGGCTTAGGATGTGTGCTTATGCAAGAAGGGAAAGTAATTGCTTATGCTTCACGGCAGTTGAGGCCGCATGAACAAAATTATCCGACGCATGATCTTGAGTTGGCCGCAGTTGTTTTTGCTCTCAAGCTTTGGAGGCACTACCTATATGGGCAGAGATGTGAAATTTATACGGACCATAAGAGCCTCAAGTATTTATTTACACAAAAGGAATTGAATATGAGGCAAAGGAGATGGTTGGAGTTGATCAAAGACTATGATCTTGGAATAAATTATTGCCCTGGAAGAGTGAATGCGGTAGCAGACGCTTTGAGTCGGAAGAACCATGGAGAAGTTGCAGCCATGCTCACAACTCAAAAAGAACTCATAAAGGAATTCGAGAGATTGAGCATCGAATTTGTGGGGCAAAGTGCGGAAATGGAAATTTCCCATTTGGTAATGGAGCCAACCCTGATCGATAGAATCAAAGAATCTCAACGATATGATGAAGTCATACAAAAGTTGAAAAGTGAGATACAGGGAGGAAGGTATGACGATTTTGAGATAGATGAAGAGGATGTAGTAAGAATGAAAGGAAGATTATGTGTACCAAATGATGAGGAGATGAAAAAGGAAATAATGGATGAGGCGCATAACTCAGGATATGCCATGCACCCCGGTGGTACCAAGATGTACCAAGACCTTAAAAGTCGCTTTTGGTGGAATGGTATGAAAAAGGATGTAGCTGAATTCGTAATGAAGTGTCCCATATGTCAACAAGTAAAGATTGAACACCAAAGGCCAGGAGGACTTTTGAAACCATTGGCCATACCAGAATGGAAATGGGACCAAATTACCATGGATTTCGTATGTGGATTGCCCCGAACATCAGCCGGATATGATGCCATATGGGTAATTGTGGATCGACTTACCAAGTCAGCACACTTCATCCCCATCAACATGACCTACTCGATGGAAAAGTTGGCCCGGCTATATGTAAGGGAGATTGTGAGACTGCATGGAGTTCCAGCAGGGATTGTATCGGATCGAGATCCTCGATTCGTGTCAAAATTCTGGACAAGCCTTCAGAAGTGTATGGGAACCAAGTTACAGTTCAGTACAGCTTATCATCCACAAACTGATGGACAATCAGAGCGAACTATCCAGACTTTGGAAGACATGTTAAGAGCTTGTGTTATGGAATTCAAAGGAAGCTGGGAAGTACACCTACCTTTGGTAGAGTTTGCTTACAACAACAGCTATCATTCCACAATTAAGATGCCACCATACGAAGCTTTATATGGAAGAAGGTGTAGATCGCCTTTATTTTGGGATGATGTGGAAAAATTAACGATTGGACCAGATCTCATCCAAGACGCCTCGGATAAAGTCAGGATTATTCAGCAAAGGATGAAAGAGGCCCAAGATAGACAGAAAAGTTGGGCGGATAAAAACGACGGATCCTTGAGTTTAACGTTGGTGATCATGTGTATCTAAAAGTGAATCCGATAAAGAGTATTCATCGTGTACGGGCTCGAGGAAAGCTAAGCCCAAGGTATATCGGACCTTTTGAAATCCTCGAACGGGTAGGAGACTTGGCATATCGCTTGGCTTTACCACCAAACCTGTCGGGAGTACATAATGTCTTCCATGTCTCAGTGCTAAGAAAGCATATCCCCGACCCTGATCGGATTGTGGAGCTTGAACCAGTCAGGCTGAAAGAGAACTTGACTTATGAAGAGCACCCAGTTCAAATTCTGGATCAAAAGGTTCAAAAGCTGAGAAACAAGGAAATCCGATATGTCAAGGTGTTATGGAGGAATCATTCGCGAGAGGAAGCTACTTGGGAAGCCGAGGATGAGATCCGAAAGAAATATCCAAATCTCTTGGAAGAATCAGGTACGAATTTCAAGTTGCAAATTTCAAGTTTTGAGGACAAAACTTTCTTTAAGGGGGGTAGGTTGTAAATCCCCGAAATTTTTATCCAAATTAGAGACCTAAACCCTAATCGGAAGTCAAACGGATTCTTAGGTCAAACAAAACCCTAGTTTACCGTAACCTTTTAACTCCGGCATTGCCGTTTTCTCAAGCCCTAGAAAACGAAGTTGGAGAAATTAGCTCAAATAGTTCGTAATAACCATAGGTTTTATAAAAGTTTCAGTTTCGCGAATTTCGGATGTCCTTCGAACCCGAACGGACACAGTTCTCAAAAATGTTCCGGAGGCCGGAATACTAAAAATATTCCGAATACACCGTTAGACTCGTAAAAATATAAATTTCCAAAAATATCAATTTTAATTTTTCGATAACTAAAAATATCAGATATCGCTTTTATACTCGTATTTTCTTACTACCGGTATTAAATTGTCATGTCTACTTTTACATTACACTATTTTCTACTATTCTACACTATTCATCTATCTCTACTTTTTCTTACAACCTATTCTTACAAGCCATACACCTATTTCTTACACATTTTCATTTCCAATACAATTTCACATCTTTCATTTCTTACTTTTAATTAATCAAAAGACAAAAAAGTTAATTTTTCCTCTCCCCATGCACACAAATGGCGCCGGCCCCTCTCCCTCTATGCATCAATTTGTTTTGTTTTTCAATTATTTAATTAACACAAATTATCTCCCACATTTTCCTATAAATACCCCTCATACCTTCACTTCTTTCACACTTCTTCTTCTCTAAAGTTACTATACTAAAATCTCTCCCAAATTCTTTCAAGAGTTCTCTCAAGAAGTCTTCTTAAGTTTAGTTTCCTTTAGGTAAGAAATTCTCAAGAATTCTTCATGTTCATCTACTTAGTATGAGCTTAGTGTATGTTTTCTAAAACCATGAAGGTTAAGAAAGCAACATTAGATTCATACTTTGTTTTTGTTCATAATATCAATCTCTTTATGTTCCTTTATGTTCTTTATATTTCCTTTATGTTCTTTATATTTCCTTTATATTCTTTATATTTCCTTTATGTTACTACTATCTAATATATCTATATAACTATATATACTATTTAGAGCATATTGTCTTACAATTTTTTTATCTTTCATGCAATTTACTCCATTTCAAGTTATCTAATTTCAAGTTGATTTTAAGACTAGTCATTCTAGTCTTAGACTTGTCCTCATCAAGTCAAAACAATTCTTTTCTTTTTCGGGACTAGTCTTTTCTTAGTCCCGGGGTACCTTGATGAAGCTAAGGTCCCATACTTGATTTATTTATTTAAGCTTTCAAGTTATTATGTTCCTTATATTTCTATAGTTATGATTCATATTCATGCATGAACATAATGTTTTTGTCTCAACAAAAATAAATGAGAAAGCGTTTTCTTGAATTAAAGATTCTTTCTAAAAGAAATGAATTTCTTAAAAACCCATGACCATGTATGGGAATGGTTTTTCTTACATAAACAAAAGATTTTATGAAAACTTATCTTTTATCAAGAAGTAGAATTCTTTTGGAATCATACAAGAAATAAAAATACATTTTGCTACTTTTGAAATCCAAGTTTAGAAAATAAGACCACACTTTAAGAAATCAAAATAATTACAAAAGATTTCATTTAGAAATAGAATATTCATCTTAAATAACTAAAAGATCTTTCAAAAGTAAAATAAATATTCAATAGAATCTCAAGTTCAAAATCTTTTAAAACCTTACTTTTACAAGTTGAGACAACTTCATTTACTTCATACATATGTGATAAGTCATTACAAATATATATATACCTTTCAAAAGTTTACAAAATAATTGAAGTATTTATTTTCAAATGAGCTTTGTGTACAAGAAGAAAAACAAGTGTTTGCAAAATTCGTGGCAAATCTGGACGCTGTCTTTTCGGAACCCAAACGACTTAGTTTTATGGAAATAAGCTTAGAAATACGTAGATCTTTTCGAGTAGGTAGAAAATGATTATAATACGCGAAATTCCGAGTTAAAATGAGCAAGTTATGGCCATTTTAAGTTGGAATTTCCCCTTATACGATTTTACTACGATTTTAAGAAAAGATTAGAATCTTCAAAAATAGAATTTTATGAAATACTCATTTTGGGTATTTTTCTTGATTAGATAATCACGAGGAGGATTGTTCGTATCCCGAGGATTACTAGATTAAGTGGAAGTTCCGAACGACCCATCCAATTCAAGAAAGGTGTCACCATGGCCGAGTGAGTTACTTCCCGATAATTTTCCTCATACTCTTGATTGTGCTTGTAAAATTAGTTGCACTAGAATCTAAGCCAAAAATAAAAAAGAAGTGTATGATAATATGTTGAAAGGATACTAAGTATATCGAAACCCGATTTGATTGTAATAAAGTTGTATGTATATTAATGCCTTGAATTGTTTGGAATTGGTAGATCACTTGAAAGAAGTTAAATGTAACTACTAGACTTTAATTAAAGAAATTATTCATGCACCGCATATGTTGAGTCACATTGCATTCACTACTATACAATTGGTGGGACAAGTGTATAATAGTGGTGGTAGACATAACCGGTATATCATGTAAGTGGCTAGTAGGAGGATGTAATAACTACATGTTTTTTATGGCTAGTAGGAGCCTGTAATAACTACAAGTTTTAAGTGGCTAGTAGGAGCCTGTGATAACTACAAGTTTTTTATGGCTAGTAGGAGCCTGTAATAACTACAAGTTTTTGATGGCGTATAGGAGCCGGTAAGATCTATAAAAGTATTTTTAAAAAATTGTGGCTGTAATTGGCCTGAATACCCAACCCCGAATGAAGGGCATAAATTCATTTAACATATGATTCCCGGAAAGTCATATGTCTTGTATGCTCACGTGGTTGTTGCATTTCATACGTTTAAATAATAAACTTGATTGATAATTTACTTCGAGTATGAATTTTGGGATTTACTCACTAAGCCCATAAGCTTACACCCCTACAGATATTTGTATTCTCGGGAACACCCATTTTTTTGCCCGGGGTCTTCCAGTACCCGTATACGTTTTATGTTGAAGCTTTTGGAGGAAATCTACTCGAAGACTTAGATTAGAATTCCTTTGAAATCTTTAATTTTGGACATTACGAAGTTATCTCGATCCTTGGAATTAGCGGGGGTATGCCCCTAAGAAATTATGTAACAGACCTTTGGTTATTTATGATATGATATATTTATTTCTGGATTCTTGTATGTTTATCCTTACTTGCTTAAACTATGCTTCCCAAAAGCGTCTCCTATTACCGTGATAGACGCCTTGCATATAATACTAAGGCTTTCGCATGACTAAGGTGGCCATTCTTAAGCCTTGATATTATATGTGGCGGACTGCTACGTTTAGGGCACCCTTCGGGGCGTGACAGAAACAGTGGTGATCAGATTCACCACGAATTTTTCTATCCCAAAAACAATTTTGTTTCAGACTTTAAATCATTCAAAATTTGCTTGAAAAATACTTAGTTATCTATATAGTTGAAAAATTCTCTTTTTATAGCTACTTAACTCATATTTATTCATGCTTAAGTGTTTGTTGTCCAATCATGTTTCTTGAGTAAAACAATGTTAATTAGGAGTTTAGAAAAATATAGTTTACAAGAATCTGTTTTGTAAATCTTTTTAAATGAATATTTTGATTCCTTTTTGTCTTCAAAGAATTACTTTATGTTTAACTTATTATTCTTCCTAGGTGACCTTTTTTGAAAAATAATTTTCTTCTTTTCTAAATTCTCTACATTAGTGCTATTTTTCCTACTTATTTTCTATACAATTTTGCTTGACCATTTGTTTGAAAAGATCTTAATTTGAAAATTCTCATTCCTTTCTCATAAGGTTTCCTTTATGTTATGTTATCATAGAAATTATTTTTTTATCAAAAATCATTTTCTTTTTGAAAAACAAAGTGGTATAGAAATGATTTAAAAAGCTTTTCAAGACAAAAGTAGTTTCTAAAATTGTAGTGAGTTCTTATAATAACTTGGAAAGGTGTAACTTTATATTTTTGTTAAACCACAGATTTTATATTTCATATAAACTTATTCCTAAGTGATAAAATTTCCTTTTTATGAAATATTTTTAGAGCTTGGAAAAATTTAGACAACAACCTTAATGGCATGATCTATGAGAATATAATAGCAAGTAAAAATAACATAAATAATAAATAAGGTTAAGTATTGGGAGTCTTAACTTCTTCAAGGTTCTCAGGACTAAGAAGTAGACTAGTCCAAAAAAAAAAAAAAAAGAAAGAAAAATTTGTTTTGACTTGATGAGGACAAGTCTAAGACTAGAGACTAGTCTTAAAATAGTAGAAATTAAATAAATTACAATGAAAGAAATAAATAAATTACTTTGCAAGGAAATAAATAAATTGTATGTGAGCTTATATGCTCTAAAGAATATATATACATAATAATACTTAGATGTAATAACAATAATATGAACAAAATAACAACATAAGCATAAATAGATTTTCATGAACAAAAACAATACATGAACATAGTGTAGCTTCTATAACATTTAGTTTTCGGAAACTCACACCATGGTCATGTAAAGTCACATAACATGTAAAGAAGAAATTATAAAGAAAAGTTTACCTGTAAACCCCTAAATTTTCGGAATCGGTTTAGCATAAAACCCTAACCGGAAGTCAAACGAAACCCTAAAGGTCAATAAAACCCTAGTTTACCGTATCAATCTAAATCCGGCATTGCCGTTTTCTTTGGCCCGGAAAAACGAAGTTGGGTTAATTAGCTAAAATAGTTCGTAATAACCATAGGTTTCATAAAAGTTTCAGTTTTGCGAAATTCGGGGGTCCTTCGAACCCGATCTAACACAGTTCTCAAAAAACGTGTCCGGAAGCCCGGAATAGTAAAAATATTCCGAATACACCATAGACTCGTAAAAATATAAGTTTTCCAAAAATATCAGTTTCGTAATTTTTCGGTAAGTAAAAATAACAGATATAGCTATTATACGCGTATTTTCTTACTACCGGTACTTTAATTGTCATATCTACTTTACATTACACTTTTCATTACTATTCTACACTATTCTTTTATCTCTACTTTTTCTTACACCTACTCTTACACTCTACATAACCTATAATCTTAACTTTTTACCTTTCCCATAACTTTATATCACATCTATCTTACATATTACATCTTTTATTTAACAAAAAGTCACAAAATTAAATCTCCTCCCCCTCTAAAGTACAATGGCCGGCGCCCCTCTCTCTCTTCCCCCTCAAATTGTTTTAATTTTGCATTTATTTTAATCACACAAAAATCACTCCTCAAAATCCTATAAATACCCCCCTCCTCTTTCACTTCTTTCACACATTCACTACCCACAAATTCATACCAAAACTCTCTCAATTTTTCCTCTCAAAGCTCTCTCAAATTACTATCTCAAAACTCTCTCAAAATAATTCCACAACAACTTCCACCAACAACAAAAACCCATAACCACATAACCATATCAATGTCTTCTTTAGGTAACCCATTTATAATTCTTTCTTCTTCTTCATGTCATGTAACTTTACATGACCATAGTGTGAGTTTCCAAATACTACAAGTTGTGGAAACTACATTATGTTCATGTATTGTTCTTGTTCATGCCAATCCATTCATGTTTATGTTGATTTATTATTGTTTATATATCTATACATATATATACATATTCTTTAGGGCATATAAGCTCACTTGCAATTTATTTATTTCATGCAAAGCAATTTATTTACTTTTCCATTGCAATTTATTTATTTATTCCTTGTTGAAATTAAGACTAATCTCTAGTCTTAGACTTGTCCTCATCAAGTCAAAACAAGTTTTTCTTTCCTTCATTTTGTTTCTTTATGGGACTAGTTTATTTCTTAGTCCCGGGAGCCTTGAAAAAGCTAAGACTCCAATACTTGACTTTATTATTTATGCCTTATGTTATTTTGTTTATTATTATTCTCATAATCATGTTCATTTAGATTGTTGTCCAAAAGTTTTATTTTCTAAAGATAATCAAATAAAAGAAGGCTTTTTTCACTTAGGAATAAGTTCATGTGAAACATAAAAATATAAGATAACGAAAATAAACTCATTCATTTCCAAGAATTCACTATGAATTTAGAAACTATTTTTACTTAAAAAGCTATTTAAATCTTTGTTTTCAAAAGAAAATATCTTTTTGACAAAACGGTTCTTTTCATAAAGAAAATAAGATGGAAGACTAAGGAAATTTTTTAAAGACCTTTGCAAACAAATAGGCAAAGAAAATTTGTAGTTTGAAAATAATAAAGTTATTTCTTTTCAAGTTGCAAGAGGAAATTAATAGAATTATAGAAATTTGTTTTTCTACAAAAAGTCCTTAATTGTTTCACATTGTTTTTATGAAGAAAACAAATTTGTCATGCATGGATAGTTATTTTTGAAAAACATGAGACATGAGAAAGAGGATGAGAAATATCAAGTGAGAATTTTTGCAAAACAAGTAAAACAAAGGAATTTACACAAGAAAAATGAAGAATAGCATGTTTCTTAGAAAACTTCAAATATAATATTAATGTAACTTAGAAGTAGAAAATCTTATTTTCAAAAGTCACTTAGAAAAAGATAAATAAAACCAACATAAAACATTTTTAGAAAATAAAAGAAAACAAGGTATTCATTTCAAGGAAATTTACAAAAATAGTTTCCGAAAAGCTTCAACCCAACATTGTTTAACTAAGAAAAATAATTGGACAACAAGACACTTGAGCATGCTTAAATATGAGTTATATAGTTATAAAGAGAGAATTTTCCAACTATATGGATAACTAAGTATTTATCAAACAAATTTTGATTTCTTGAACCAAAGTTGTTTTTGCTTGGAAATCCGTGGTGAATTTTTTCGCCACTTTTTCGGAGCCTATATGTCCTCGTTTGTGAGAAATAATTTTAGAAATGGGTAGATCTTTTCGAGTAGATAGAAATCGGTATATTATATGCGCGATTCCGAGTTAAAATGACCAAGTTATGGCCATTTTAAGTTGGAACATTCTTCTATACGAACTTTAACGTTCTTTGACATTGTTTTGTCAAAATTCAAGAAGATCTTCAAGAAAAACTCATTGTGGGTATTCTCTTTGGTTAGGTAACCTCGAGGAAGGATTCCTTTACCCCCGAGGACTATTACGATTAAGTGGAGTGTGTGAACGACTCATCCGCTTAGAGGAATAGACGACAATGGCATCGTGAGTTTATTTCCATTAAATGCTACACTTGTTGTGCTTGTAAATTAGTCGCACTAGAGTTAGGACAAGATAAACCGATATGCATGTGAAATAATTCCTTGAAAGAATTCTAAGAATATCGGGGCCCGAATTGTTCTAAGTGATTGTTTTAGTTTAATATTGATTTGTGTGAAATTCTTTGATCACCTTAAAGTTGGAAATAATTATGTTATGACTTTATAAATTAATGAACTCATGCATACCACGAAGTGAGTCACATTGCATGGTTGGGTTATTATCCTTGGGTGAGAAGGATAGTAGGCTCATGTCGAAAGCAACACTTGGCAGAAGATCCGAAAGCGATTGCTTGGTGGCTTAATGGAATATGCTTGGCGGTTGATCCGAAAGCAAGGTCAAATCAAGTAGATTCGGAATACTTGGCGATGAGTGCTCGCAAGTTTAAAAGTTTTAATGAATGCTTGGCGATGAGTGCTCGCAAGCTTAAATTTTCTATTATTAAATCTACTTGTTTTGAGTATCACCAAACCCCGAATGGAGGGCGTAAATCCATTCAACATATAGTTCCCGGAAAGCTATATGCTTGTTTGACCACGTGCTTGTGCATTACATTTGTTTGATTAATCAACTTGTTTGAATCTTGTTACAATAAGTTATTTATGGAAATAGTTCTCACTAAGCCTATTAGCTTATACCCCGATAGCTACCTTTTGCAGTTCCCGTACTTATGGTTAAGGCCACGTGGACCATGCGGGCAGGTAATCCCTTTTGAACATTAGAAATCTGAATAAAGTATAGCTTAGTATTAGCATGTTAATATGTATATAATAGATTAGTAAATTAGGGAATTATCCCTAAGTTTGTAAAGTTTATGCCATGGGCAAATAATTATTATGATTCTTCTTTTCTTAATATGTTTTTATATCTCCTTAAGCTACGTTATTCCATATATGGTCATCTAAAATCGTGAAAGTAAGCCTTACACTTAATATAAAAGCTTTTGGAAATGACTAAGGTTGTCATACTTAAGCTTTAATATTGAGTGTAGCGGACTGTCACGTTTAGGGTACCCATTGGGGCGTGACATTACCTAAATAAAGTTTTTGAAGTGTTATGTGGTTATGAGTTTTGTGTAGGTAGAAAGTGGTTTTGAGGTTATTTTGAGAGAGTTTTGAGTGGATATTTGGAGAGAGTTTTGAGAGGAGAATTTGAGAGAGTTTTTTCGAGAATTTGTGAGTAGTAATTGTGTGAAAGAAGTAAAAAAGGAGGAGGGTATTTATAGGAAATGAGGAGTAAATTTTTGTGTGTTTTAAATAAAGATAAAATAAAACAAATTGAGAGGGATTGAAGGGGGAGGGGCGCCGGCCATGATGTAGAGGAGAGAGGGAGCGTTTTATTTTTTGTATTTTTGTTGATTAAATGAAGTAATAAGTAAGGTAGATGTGAAATAAAGTTATGAGAAAGGTAAAAGTAAAGGTTATAGGTTATAGTGTTTGTAAAAGTAGTTGTAAGAAAAAGTAGAGATAAAAAAATAGTATAGAATAGTAATAAATAGTGTAATGTAAAGTAGATATGACTAATAAAGTACCGGTAGTAAGAAAATACATGTATAATTGCGATATCTGTTATTTTTACTTACCAAAAAATTATAAAACTGATATTTTGAAATCGTTATATTTTTACGAGTCTAACGGTATATTTGGAATATTTTTACTATTCCGAGCCCCAAGAAGAGTTTTTCAAGAACTGTATCCGATCAGGTTCAAAACGACTCACGATTTTACTATTCTAATCTTTTTAAGCTTCCTTAGGTAATTACACACTATTGTACATACTAAACTCTTACTTACTTTCTCCGGGATGCTTATTCTGGATTGTCGAACTTAAGCTATTACGTCTAACTGGGGTTTTGTTGACTTTAGGGTTCTAGTTGACTTCCAGGTTAGGGTTTTAAGCTAAATCGATTCAAAAAATTTGGGGGTTTATAATAACTGCTATTTTTATCAGTCAAAAATTTTTTATTTGATATTTTATGAATACCTTAATATTTTTCTAGTATAAATTAGTTTTCAGAATATTTTATCTTGTTTATGTGTTTGCAGATGGATACCAAAATTTATCTCATAAAGATCCAAAATGATCGAATTTTTAGACTATCTGATCTTTTTTGGATTTATAATGTATGTATATATGATTCATAATTTGAGTTCACAATATTTTTCTAATTAATTTATTATTTTATGGTTTTAGACGTTGTCTGATCGAGTTTGGATTTACTGTTGACTTGGTTTGTCTTTAGGATTCCAGTTCCGTAAAATTTTGAGAGTTTTCAATTATAGGAAATTATTTCTTAGTATTTTATTAATAGATATTATTTGGATGTAATGTATTTATTTGCGTGTGAGAGTTCAAATAGATGAATTATTTAACGTAAGGTTTTTGGATTGATTAAATTATTAGATCGTTTTGTTGGTGATATTTTTTTGCCATGCGATTTACTTTTAAGGTTCCAATCTTTATTTAATTCATCTGATATTTTAAGGTTATTGAATCTTTATCAAATCCCATTTATGGTTCCTAGGGTCCCAAATTTTTGGAAATCAAAATTTACTTTAATTTATATGATATTATAGGGTTGTAAGATTTAATTTATTTGATATAAGATTTATGAGATATTTAGCTTAATCTAATATGGTTTAGGGTTTCAATTCAGATTCAAAATTTAGGGTTCACAATGTGTTTTATTTATTTTACTGAAATTCCAATTAATTTTATGGTATACTTTTAATTAATATAATATTATTATATTTCTTGACTTACGTATTTTCTATTATAATTATATGGTTTTTGTCATATCAAATGATTTGTCAGTTACGTAGTCCATGCTAATAATTGTAAGTTTTCTTAATTAATCTTAGGATCTTGTTATATTATAGGTTGTATTGATATTGTAATTATGTATAAACTATTACTATAATTATTAAATTATAATGGTGCTTATCACAATTACAAAGTTTGATAAGAGTCATATAGCATTGTTATAAGTTGATAAGTTATCATGATTACTGTAATATTAGTATTAAAATAATTATGGTATTATATAATTAATATTGTTAACTTATCAAAATTGTTTTAATATGTGGATCAAGAATGATATTATTATTTATCATATGGAAAATAATATTGTTTATTTTTACTACAATATACATTGTTAGTCACAATATACTTTTGGTATTATTAATACCACTGTTATAGATTGTAATAATAGTTTATCATATGTTTGTTATGTATCATGTGCCCAAGATAACCACATGATTAAATTAGTAATGTAGAATATATATTTCCATGTTATTTTATTTATATATATGTATTTTTTTTATTACTTTTATAGCTTTTTTTTATTTGATTATAATTACTTGTTTTATATTTTGGATAATTTGTTACATAATAACTTATTTATATGATTTCAATAACTTCCAAGGGTTTTACTTACTAAAGAAGGTGACACTATTAGCTTCTTTAAGGGGTTACAATCATCTTTATTTATAAATCTATAAAATAATTATTTATGATTACTTAAAAAATTTACTTGTTTAACGTTATGTAATTCCACATGTTTGCTGAATCTAAAGATATATCTATCTTTATTTCTTGTAGTTAAGGTTTTGCTTAGTGATTTATCACATGAGTTTTATTTGAGAGGTTTCAGGGCATATTTATTATTTTTCTAATTATTTTTCAAAATTGATTTATAGTTCCTTTAATTTTAACGGAGTCTTAATAATTACTTTGTTGATTTACCATTGCTCATTTATTGAGAAAACTTAAAGGAAATTTTTATTAATGACGATTCGAATTTCTTGGACTATAATTAAACCATTTGTATTTTAATATTCTTAAATTGCGAAAAATCGGGACTAATTTTCATGAATTTTCCAAAAGTTTTTCAAGGTTTTATATCATATTATTGTCAATTATCAAAATTAGGTTATGCAAAAATTAAGGTGTCACGCCCCATAGGGTATCCTGAACGTAACAGCCCGCCACATGCTATAAAGGACTCTCGAATTTTCATCCGAGCCTTTCGGGAGTCTTGTATAGATGTAAAGCGTCCCTTTACGACAATAGAATACTCAATCAATGGAGTTAAAAGGTTTAATGTGGCATTCATTAGCCATAGATAATAAACCAAAACACGTATATATACTTTACAAAATCTAAGGGGCATTCCCCCGCAAAACAATATTAAGTCCATTACAGTCATCCAGAGTCCTTTAGTTTCCAACGGAAGTCTAAACAAAAGTGAAGTAAACTTCTATGGGAAACTCCTATCTCCGGTACTTGAGCTGTGGCTTGCTTCGGGCTAAGCTAAATGAACTCGTGCTGCAACAAATAAAAGCTATGGGGGCGTAAGCTAACTAGCTTAGTGAGTAGGAACTTCCATATCACAATTTAAATACAATTCATTCAAACAAGTGATTATTCAAGCAAATGTATGCATCAGACAAGTGAGTTCAACAAACATATGACCAGCCGAAAATCATATGTGGATGGACTTACGCCCTCCATCCCGGGTTAGCAGATTAACGAATCCTACGATACGACGCCGTTTAAGCTCACGGTCAATTGAACAATAATTCGTTTTATGGATTACGATTAACCAACAATTTCGTTTTATGGATCACGATTAACCAACATATTCGTTTTATGGATCACGAAAAACCAACCAATGCTAATACTCCATCCCCGTCGTGATATGAATGAGTCCAATTACAATTGAAGTCAAATATATATTAATTCAATTCTTTTAGGTGACCAACAATTATTCGCAGACAATCCATATAAAATGCTAGCTAATCAATCAATAGCTTAACACCCGGTTTCGATATTTCTTAAGTTCCATTTCACACATCAACAGCAGAAAAATATATAATTCCCATATACCCCATTATACATATCCATTTTTATCTTTGCCTACACCACTAGTGCCACTAACAGTACAATCACAAACATTAATTGAGAGTGGAAGTAGTACTCACTCGGGCATTGGACGCCGGTCTTTTTAGTAGTAATAGTCTGGAGATAGGGTGTCGTCTTGCTCGGGATCACCTACCACATAAGAATAATCCTAATGAGATTCTCATCATTTAGCTAATCCAAGCTATGCATCTAAACTAGATGAATTCGGAATTCTCACTATTTGTGGAAGCTCCGACTTAAAACGGCCATAACTTGGTCATTTTAACTCGGAATTTCGCAAATTTTATATCGATCTCTATCTACTTCGAAAGATCTATCTATTTCTAGTATTATTTTCAAGTTTTGAAAACAGTAAAGCCACCGAACAATAGGATCAGATCTGTTCTGTCACTTGCCCGATTCCGAAAAATTTGTTTTGCTTTTGATAAAAATATTCCTAGTTAATGATTCATGTATAGATGGTATATGAATGAGTCCCTAATATGACTATCATGTAATGAACTCAATATATGCATGGTTTTGATGATCTTTGATGATGAACTCCCATGGATTCCTAATTATTAAGAATTTCATAATGATCACTTATGAAAAGTTAAATTTTACCAACTTTACATTCTTTAGGGTTCCTATGATTTTATTCTTAGGATTTACTCACCATCTATATGAAAATGAGTCTTCAAAATCTATATTAATCATGACCTTCATTTATGCATAAAAATCTACATTTTTCATTGGGTAAATATGTTTTTAAACAAGCTACTCACAAAAATCCGAATTTTGTAAATTTCATTTTCTTGCATTTTCTTTATGAGAAAACTTGTTTAATGCATCAAAATTGAAGCTTCATTGTATCTAGTATCTAAGGACTTTATTTGACTCACAAAACATGCCATCTAATCTTGGATACTAAGTGTTCATGTAGGCACCATCCTAAATTACAAATTTCACTTCCAATCACCATCTCAGTATTTTTCATTCTAACTCCACTACTCGTTTTACATTTTGATCATGCCTAAACTCATCTAAACTTATGAAAATCATTCCTTAAGGGCATCTATTACATATACCTTCCAATTTTTATGAAAAATATGAGTTTTAAAGTGGTTTTGGTGGTCTTTAATGTAGGGTTCTAAATCCATCCGAATTTCCAACAAATCATTTCTAACAAAACCTTTTCTTTTTCAATCTTCTTGCCTTCTACACATGGAGATCTACTGTCTAACATATCTATCCATAAGCAAGACCACATTTTTATGATCATCCATGCATGAAAATTAAAATAACCATATGATCATGAATGTAGATGAAGATATAAATGTCTAAACACTAGATCTACTAAATATAATGCATGAATCATAAGTTTTATGGCATGAACATCAATATGTATGCAAGATCTTTACTTTACATGCATGAACAAGAGAATATATTAACAAAAACTCATTTAAACACTAGATCCATGTTTTGTGATGGCTTGATATTCTTGTTCAAGTATTTTCATGTCCCTAGCATATGCTCATTGGGATCAAATGGGAAAACACACAAGAAATAGCTTTGCCATTACAAGATTTAGGAAGAACAAAGCTTAAAATCAACATACCAATGGAGTTTTGGAGTAGAAAAGAAGAGGAAATAAATTGAATGTGTGAGAGTGGGAGAGGGGGAGGCTCACGGCACAATAGGAGGGAAAGAGAGAGTTTTTCTCTTTGAAAGAAAATTGAACAAGTGAAAATGAAGAGAGAGAATGAACATTTAGCTTATATATTAAATGGATTAGGGTTTTTAATTGAATAAAATAGCAAAATAAATCAAAATGAGAGGGGGAAAAGAGGGGAGGGGCGCCGACCATATGGGGGGGGGAGGGGGAAGGGAGTGTGTGTGTGTGTGAAATTTGATATTTTGTAATTTAAGTAATTAAAATGTAATAAATGTAATAATTATTTAAGAGACAAAAATCCTTGGGAAAGAAAATTGAAATGAGTAGTTGTAAGGATCTAAAAATAGGGTATGGGTAGTGTGTAGTGTAGGTCGTACTTGTGAATAGTAGACAAGACATCTACTTTACCGGTTGTAACAAAAACACGGGAAAAGGCTATAACTATAATTTTTATAGCCCGAAAATCATAAAATTGATATTTTTGGAATCCTTATAAAATTACGGTTCTAATGAATATTCCGGAACATTTTTCTGAGTTCGTGGTCCCGGGGGACGCTTTTCCGTAATTGAGCTCGAGAAGGCCCGGAATTGAAAAATTCTTGAATTTAAAACTTTCAAAGGTCTAAAATATACTTTAGAATGATAATTCATATTCGTTTACTTTATAAAACTTCTTTTATTATGAAACCGAAGGAAAGCCGGATTTAAGGTTCCTAAGCTCCTCTCACTAGACTTAAACCGAATCATATTAGGGTTTCGCTTTTCAACTCCTAGGGTTTTCTTAACTACTGAAATTACCGGGGTTTACATAAGGGCTTTACAGAAGGAGAATTCTAGAGAGAGAGAGAAAGAGAAAAGAGAGGAAATCTTAGAGAAAGAAACTCCAAAGGAAAAAACTTGTTTCTATTTATAATCTACGGGTTTGTGGTGAAGATTTGTGAGATTCACTAGTGATATCTAGTGAAGAGCAAACTTGTAATCCCATTATTTTTAATAGTGGTAGAAATTGTGCGCTGTTGGTTTCGTGATTTTTCCCCAAATTGGGGTTTTTCACGTTATATTATGATGTTGTATGTTTTATATTTTCACATTATGTATTGTTTATCACATTTGGTAATAGGAGATTTAACCTCTGATCATAGATTGATTAATTGTCTGGTTAATTGGTTTTATTGTTATCGTGATTAGGGTTAAGCTTTCTTCAAACAAATTGTCTTTATACAATTTTTTAAAAAACAATGGTTAAACATTAAATAATCTTCTTAATTTGAACCTTCGTACCTTATGGTTACTATTAGTTGTTGTAGACACTCTGTAAACCCCCAAATTTTTGGAATCGGTTTAGCATAAAACCCTAAACTGGAAGTCAAACAGAACCCTAAAGGTCAACAAAACCCTAGTTTACCGTAACCGATTAAATCCGGCATTGCCGTTTTCTTTGGCCCTGGAAAACGAAGTTGGGATAATTAGCTAGAATAGTTCGTAATAACCATAGGTTTTATAAAAATATCAGTTTCATGAATTTTGGGTGTCTTTTGAATCCGATCGAACACAGTTCTCGAAAAACATGTCCGGGAGCCCGGAATAGTAAAAATATTCCGAATACATCGTTAAACTCGTAAAAATATAAGGTTTTCAAAAATATCAATTTCAAAATTTTTCGATAGCTAAAAATAATAGATATAGCTATTATACGCTTATTTTCTTACTACTAGTACTTTATTAGTCATATTTATCTTACATTACACTACTCATTACTATTCTACACTATTCTTTTATATCTTTTTTCTTACACCTATTCTTACACACTCCATAACCTATAACCTTAACTTTTTACCTTTCTAATACTTTATTTCACATCACCTTACACATTACATCTTTCATTTAACAAAAATAAATAAATAAATAAAATCACTCCCCCTCTCCTTGCAAAGGCCGCCCCCCCCCCCCCCCCCCCCCCCCCCCCCCAATGTGCCCTCAATTTGTTTCAATTTTTCATTTATTTTAATCACAAAAAATTCACTCCATATTTTCCTATAAATACCCCCCCTTCTCTTTTACTTCTTTCACACATTCACTACCCACAAATTCTTACCAAAACTCTCTCAATTTCTCCTCTCAAAACTCTCTCAAAATACCATCCCAAAACTCTCTCAAAATATTTCTACATCAACTTCTACCAACAACTAAAACCCATAACCACATAACCATACCAAAGTCTTTTTTAGGTAACTACCTTTTTTCAATTTCTTCTTCTTCATATCATGTAACTTTATATGACCATAGTGTGAGTTTCCAAGGACTACAAGTTATGGAAGCTATATTATGTTCATGTATTGTTCTTGTTCATGCAAATCCATTTATGTTTATGCTATTATTTTTGTTTTTTTTTTTGCTAATATATCTAAGTACTACTATCTATATATATATACCTATTCTTTAGAGCATATAAGCTCACTTGTAATTTATTTATCTCATGCAAAGCAATTTATTTATTTAATTCATTGCAATTTATTTATTTATTTCTTGTTATTTTAAGACTAGTCTCTAGTCTTAGACTTGTCCTCATCAAGTCAAAACAAGTTTTCTTTCTTTCATTTTATTTTATTTTTGGGACTAGTCTACTTGTTAGTCCGAGAGCCTTGAAAAAGCTAAGACTCCAATACTTGACTCTATTATTTATGTTTTAGTTATTTTTGTTTACTTTTATTCTCATAAATCATGTTCATTTTAAATTATTGTCCAAAGTTTCAAGTTCTAAAAATAAATTAACAAAAGAAAATTTTAAAACATTAGAAATAAGTTTATGTAGAAGAAAATTTATGGGTTGAAAACAAAAATGAAGTTACCTCTTTTCAAGTTACAAGAAGAAGCTATTAAGATTTTAGAAACTGCTTTACTATAAAAAGTTCTTAAGTCACACATTGTTCCACTTTGTTTTATCAAGAAAATAAAAACTTTTATGAATGGATGATTTCTATGAAAAAATAAGGCATGAGAAAAGAATAAGAAATTTTCAAGTAAAGATTTTTGCAAACAAATAGACAAAGGAATTTGTACAAGAAAAATAAATAGGAAGAATAGTGTATTTTCTAAAAAACTCCAAAATAGTATTAGTGTAGAAAATTAAAATAGAAAATTTATTTATTGAGAAAAAATAATAAACCAAAGCATTTTTAGAAACAAAGGAAACAATGTATGTAATTTCAAGAAATTTACAAAAACAATTTCCGAAAAACTTCAAACCGACATTGTTTTACTCAAGAAAAATAATTGGAAAACAAAACACTTGAGCATGCCTAAATATGAGTTATTGTTATAAAAAGAGAAATTTTCAACTATATAGATAACTAAGTATTTATCAAACAAATTTTGATTTCTTGAACCAAAGTTGTTTTGTGTTGGAAAATTCGTGTGAACTTTGTCGCCACTGTTTCGTGGCCTATATAATCTTGTTTGTTAAAAGTAATTTTGGAAATGGGTGGATCTTTGGAGTAGGTAAATCGTATATTATACGCGCGATTCCTAGTTAAAATGACCAAGTTATGGCCATTTTAAGTTGGAACATTCACTTATATGAACTTTAACGTTCTTTTGACATTGTTTTGTCAAATTTCAAGAAAATCATCAAGGAATACTCATTGTGGGTATTTGCTTTGGTTAGGTGACCCCAAGGAAGGATTCCTTTACCCCAAAGATTATTACAACTAAGTGAAGTGTGTGAACGACTCATCCCTCTAGAGGAATAGTCGACATGGCATCGTGAGTTTATTTTCATTAAATGCTATACTTGTTGTGCTTGTAAATTAGTTGCATTAGGATTAGGAAAACAAGATAAACCGATATGTATGTAAAATAATTCTTTGAAAGAATTTTAAGAATATCGGAGCTAGAATTATTTTTAATGTTTGTTTTAGTATAACATTTGATTGGTATGAAATTCTTTGGTCCCCTTAAAATAAAAAATAATTATGCTATGACTTTATAAATAAATGAATTCATGCATACCACGAAGTGAGTCACATTGCATTTTGGGTTATTATCCTTAGGTGAGAAGGATAGTAAGCTCATGTCGAAAGCAACACTTGGCGGGAGATCCAAAAGCGATTGC
Source organism: Combretum micranthum (assembly GCA_024138025.1). NCBI lineage: Eukaryota > Viridiplantae > Streptophyta > Magnoliopsida > Myrtales > Combretaceae > Combretum > Combretum micranthum. Next base: position 831,780 of record JAMXBD010000190.1, on the reverse strand, counting down.
TTGGCGGCTTAAGGGAAATGCTTGGCGGAAGATCCGAAAGCAAGGTCAAATCAAGTAGATTCGGAATGCTTGGCGATGAGTGCTCGCAAGCTTAAAAATTTTTATATTAAAACTACTTTTTTTGAGGATAAGTATCACCAAACTCGAATGGAGGGCGCAAATCCATTCAACATATAGTTCCCGGAAAACTATATGCTTGTTTGCCCACGTGTTTGTTGCATTACATTTGTTGTTTAATCAACTTGTTTAAAATCTTGTTACAAGAAGTTATTTATGAAAATAGTTCTCACTAAGCCTTTTAGCTTATACCCCGATAGATATCTTTTGCAGTTTCCCTACTTATGGTTAAGGCCACGTGGACCCTGCGGGCAGGTAATTTCTTTTTGGGTAATAGAAATTTAGATAAAGTGTAGTATTAGCATTGATGTACAAATACACATGTAATAGATTAGTGATCAAAGGAAATTGTCCCTAAGTTTGTAAAGCCTTTTATATGAATAAATGATTATTATGAATCCTCCTTTCTTAATGTGTTATTTATATCTTCTTAAACTTCATAATTCCATGTATGGTCCTCTAAATTTGTGAAAGCATGCCTTACACTTAATATGAAAGCTTTTGGGAATGGCTAAGGTTGTCATACTTAAGCTTTAATATTGAGTGTAGCGGACTGTCACGTTTAGGGTACCCTTTGGGGCGTGACAGTTTAAGTTGGTATCAGAGCATGGTTTAAGAACCTAAGAGTCATAATTATAGAATTGGACTTAAGAAGAATTGACTCAGAATAGAAGTAAGAAAGACTTAGATGAAATAGAATGGGTAGAATAAGTTTTCTAATATCTCTCTTTTACATTGATCACCATAGATGAGGCCCGTCTTCAAGCCAAGAACTTCCAGAAAGGACCTTTCGAAGAACCAGAGAATTACCGAATGAGACTTACAGTTTTATGTGAGGAGTTTGCCCTAGCAGGACAACCTAAGACCATTCGGGAAATGTTCCAAATCTGGAAGAGGGGAATGATGCAAACCGAATGGAAGGGAGTGTTACGAACCATTCACAACTGCCCTATAGGCAAGAAAATGACTGAATTAGAGGTAATATATGCTGTGGAATGGATCATTGCCATCATGGACCACCGACCAATGCTGAAGGAAGAAACTTTCGTCCTTAGAGAAGAGGGAGGTCGAACTTCACCAGATTTTCGAACTTGGACCAAGATCGGACTAATGTTTGTTTACGCCTATGATGATCTGATGGATCACCTCGAATGGATGAGGGCCAACATCAACGATATTTTCCATTGGCATGGAGTATATCAGGGAATGCTACGACCCCCAACTGAAGTATCCACCGAGCCACTTGCTTTCACAAGAATCCAACTAGGGAGGAACGAGGCCTTACGTCTGTGAGAAGATGGAACAGTGATAAGAGACGAACCAATGCAAGAGGTGAGTGATAGTTTGGATGATGAACCCAATGAGGACCCATAGGAAAGTCAAGAAGAAAGACCGGCGCAAGAGGTAAGGGATCAAGCCGCTGTGGGAGTCGAGGATCCTTGGACTGGTGATGAGTTAAGAATCTTCCGCTATCTAGAAAGACGACATACTCGGGGAGGATAAGGAACATACTCCACAATGGATAGGGAAAATGCTCCAACAAATGGAAACAACAGTATGGAGACTGAAGGAACAATCACTTGGAAGACCATTGATGAGATAGCACCAGTGATGACGAATGAGGAACTAATTAACTATCACGAAAGAGCATTGGAAAGGGAACAAAAGAGAAGGAAGCGCTTCGACCAAATCATGAGGAGTTTGAACCCAGGGTCGTCTAGCAGCAACCCTGGCGATGCACCAGAAGAATGAAGAGAGGAAGAAGGAAGAATGAGCATATCCCTAGAAGTCCAACTTAGATTTTGTTACCATAGACTAGATCCACGATCTCAGTCTATCTTTTAGCTTTCGGAACAATGTTTGCTATTTTCTATGTATTTTCCTTTTTGTGTTTTGTCTTATTTCTAATTTCATGTATGAACTTTATCTCTATGATGATGCTTTAAGTTTGATTTCAGAAATTGTCTTGATTTAAATTTTATTAGCTTTTATGCATATTAAAGTTTCCGTTACATCCACCAATTTCCGGCAAAAATTTAACTAAGTTATCAAAACTTTATAAAACCTGACTTAGGAAAGTTTTAAATAGCCGAAATAGAAGTAGATGAAGAGAGGAACAAAGCGCCTCTAACCAACCGGACATCGAAGCAGATCAACCTACTGTTCAAGGAGCCGCCGCACCTCAGATGGACTTACACGCCACGTTAGGACACCTAACCCACGTATTAGAAGAAATTAGGCAAAACATGCCAGCACAAGCACCTGAACCTGAGACAGCACCAACAACAGCATCGACATCTACAGCAACACCGCTGCCACAACAAGCATCAACGGAGGCATCTGTGCATAGGGATATGCATAGCCAAAGTGCACCCCTACCTCCACCCCCACCGCCAAGGCCATATAAAAGCATGTTACCTGACTTCATCAAAAGCAACCGCTACATTGAGGGAGCTTATGATAAGCCAAAGGAGGCCGAAGATTGGTTATCTCAAATTGAGATGTCTTTTGATGTATATGAAATTCCGCCCCACCTGCAAATTAAGTATGGAACATTCATGCTTCGTCTAAATGCTAGGATATGGTGGGAGTCAAAGAAAAGAGAGCTAATGACTCCAATCACTTGGGAAATATTTAGACATGAGTTTTTGGAGAATTATTTTCCAGGAAGTTTACGAGTAAGATATAGTGCAGACTTCTTGCAGATCGCTCAAAAGGGAAGAATAATCGAGCAATACGAAACCGAATTCAGTAGATTGTTGCAATATGCCCTTGATTCATATAAGTACAGCGACGAATTAAAAAGACAAGTCTTTATAGGGGGATTGGACGAAGACCTGAGAATGAGGTTGGAAGAATTTGACATAAGAAATTTTGAAGAATTGGTGGAAAGAGCTCGGATCGTAGAAGGAGCAAGGAAAAGAAGAGAAAGAAAAGAAGAAGAAGAAAACCCAATCGTCGAGAAGAAGTTTTATGTAGAACCCAATTTCATGCCTCCACCAAAGAGATTCAAGATCTCCAACGACTGCAGAAACAATAATAACAGTGGAAGATTCACACCAAAAGACGTTTAGTGTTGGAAGTGCAATGGAGCACACTACCCGAAGAAGTGCCCTAGTTATTTGGAAAGTGTTTCTTTTGTGGAAATGCAGACCATAAGATATCAAGATGCTCAAACAAAAGAATTAGTACTTGCCATGTCTGCAATTAGAAAAGGCATTTTGCCAACAACTGTCCACAAGGAAGGAATATTCTGTCAAGATCATCAGAAGGAGTTGTTCCTATAAGGATTGAGAAAGGAAATGGAAGTGGAAGTGAAAGCAAACTAGGATCTACTGCTTCAGGAATTCGAATCTACAACTTAGAGGGACGATGGATAAGTGAAGAAGTAAACAAAGAGGATGGAAACTTGGCTGCCTTGGAGTACATTAGAGGCTATAACAGCGACATGGGGACCAGTAAGCCTCCAACCCTCTTTTGTTGATGTTGTTTCTTTATTTCAAGCAACACGAAAGTTTAAAGTTTTCTTTTATATGGATGAATAAGAGAATAGAAGTAATAATCCCCTATCAAGTGCGTAAGAGGCTTTCAGTTAGTAAATCGGGATGTTTTGCTCTCTTGAAATTTAAGGCGACATATCCTTTGATAAATCTAGCCTAGAACAAACAAGCAATCTCTAGTTTTAAGATTTAAAATCCCCACATGAAAGAATGATGAAACCCAAGAAAGTGTTGATCGATCATGACGTAAGGACATGAAGTCAATTACGACTCTAAGGAATAATGGAGTTAAGAAATCCTTAGATAAGATGTATACATCTCAAGTAGAACCCCAATAGAAGGTCACAAGGAGGACATAGAACTCATAAAACCAATAAGACGGAAAGATAATATTGGTAAAGGATTTGCTATCACAAGAAAAGAAGAAACACATTCTTTTGAGTTGATAAAGGAGAACGAGTGACTATCTCAATGATATGAAAGGGAATGAAAAGAAACCGACCATTGGAGACAATCACAATTTTTGATAAATTCTGAATAAATAAGATGACGTAATGACGTACAATCACTTACGACGTTAAAAAGTGATGGAGATAAGTAATCCTTGGCATAGAATGTTTACCTTTTTGTAGAACCCCGATAAAAAGTCACGAGAAGAATAAAACTCATAACTGATAAGCCGAAAGGATAGCATTAGTAGAGGACTCATCATCACAAGGAAAAATTAGAGGCATATTCTTTCAAGATAATAGAAGATGGACGACCACCTTGACAATACAAAAGAAAATAGAAGAGAAGCCAACCCTTAAGAGATAACCACAATTTTCGATAAGCATTTACGAAGATTTTCGGATAAATGACTTAGATTCTATTCAAGGAGAAAATACCAACTTGGTAACTAGACTAATAACCTATAATGAAGACGGAGAAACAACAACAGGAAACTCTAGACCAAGACCTTATGCAATGAAGTATACCACCACGAAATACACCCATTCAGCTTATAAGGAAAAAAAAAAAGGATAAACCCCTAAGTCAATGTGTTATCTTTTGGAAAGGAACAAAGTGAACATCCACTCTCCGGAAGTGAAAATCTTTGGACCAATTACAAGGAGCGAACTCGTTTTCTCAAGGTTAAAGATCACAATATTACAAACTAAGAACCAGATCAAGAAGGAATGACCCTCGGACTCTTTATAGACCCCACAAGTTCTAGTAACACTTTTTGGACTCAAACCAAGAATATAAGACCCTATTGAAGAAGCGAATAATTGACGAAAATCATGGTATAGCCTGAAGGAGAAAAAGAGATAATCAAAGAATGTAATCTTAAGTATAAGGAGATAGTAAAAAGGAACTGAGAAGTTGAACATCGAAATTTCCAAACAAGGAGGAAACAATCGATAGGATATTAAAGCCAACTACGTAAAAAGAATAAAAGAGCTTAGATGAGAAGATACGAGTGATAAAGAGAAAATATAGGAAGAAAGGTGTATTAAAGGAAGTTAAAGAACGATTTAGCACAACTAAGGACAAGGAAGTCGGTAAGAAGGAATTATGAATACAATTCATAATTTAGGACTAACAACATATTCAAGGAGAACTCAGATATATCAAAGTTCAAGGGACATTAGAAGAAATAAAGTATTAATAAAGAAGTAAGAACACGAAAGGACGGAAGGATCTATAAGGACTCAATAATGCCGGGATAAAAACAAAAGTAACCTTCTCGAGATTTTGGACTTCTCGCATTGTTAGCAAGAAGGCAAGGACGGTTATAATATAAGCAGATCAACTGACAAGGAAGATTCGTTTCATAATCAGTCAATATAATGTCCTCTACAAAGCTTTATGAAGGAAGATGATATGAAAGCAAAAGAGTTCTAGTCAGAGAAATGACAAAACCAGGACATGAGTATGGAGCAACGAAGAGGAACTGATAACGAGTTTTGAAGAAAAAGAGACACCTGATGTTACGTAACCAACGATCAAGAAGAAAAATTCAAGATCTTGGAGGAACAATTAAGAGTGACTCATGAAACGAGAAAGGCACAAGATAGACGAAAGAAATAAGACTGATCGAAAAAGAAGGACCCTAGGAGTTCCAAAATGGAAATCATGTGTGCTTAAGGATAGGAAGTAATTACCATATGATCTTTTGAGGAGTAATAAGGCAAGAAGGAAGTCTGGATTATTGGAGACATGTGACAAATCCCCATTCAACAAATGGTTAGGGAATCGAGTTACGAAGATAAAAGTTAATGTTTTTGAAGGAGAGCCTTTCTTATGAGGAATACCCAATACGGACATTCATCCTGAAGAATTCAAAAAATAAGAAATGAGGAAATCGATTAAGAGGATCTCTTAGGAAATAAGAATGAAGCACAACATAAGTAACCAAGTTTGGTTGGAACCACAATTAGGGATTTCGAAGTTTTGAGGATAAAACTTTCTTTAAGGGGGGTAGGTTGTAAACCCCCAAATTTTTGGAATCGGTTTAGCATAAAACCCTAAACCGGAAGTCAAACGGAACCCTAAAGGTCAACAAAACCCTAGTTTACCGTAACCGATTAAGTCCAGCATTGCCGTTTTCTTTGGCCCTGGAAAACGAAGTTGGGATAATTAGCTAAAATAGTTCGTAATAACCATAGGTTTTATAAAAATATCAATTTCGCGAATTTCGGGTGTCCTTTGAACCCGATCGGTCACAGTTCTCGAAAAACGTATCCAGGAGCCTGGAATAGTAAAAATATTCCAATTACACCATTAGACTCGTAAAAATATAACGTTTTCAAAAATATCAATTTCAAAATTTTTCGGTAGCTAAAAATAACAGATATAGCTATTATACGCGTATTTTCTTACTACCGGTACTTTATTAGTCATATCTATCTTACATTACACTATTCATTACTATTCTACACTATTCTTTTATCTCTACTTTTTCTTACACCTATTCTTACACACTCCATAACCTATAACCTTAACTTTTTATTTTTCCATAACTTTATTTCACATCTACCTTACACATTACATCTCTCATTTAACAAAAATAAAAAAAATAAAATAAAATCACTCTCCCCCTCTCCTTACAATAGCAGCGCCCCCACCCCCTCATGTGCCTTCAATTTGTTTCAATTTTTCATTTATTTTAGTCACACAAAATTCACTCCACATTTTCCTATAAATACCCCCCTTCTCTTTCACTTCTTTCACATATTCACTACACACAAATTCTTACCAAAACTCTCTCAATTTCTCCTCTCAAAACTCGCTCAAAATACCATCCCAAAACTCTCTCAAAATATTTCTACATCAACTTCTACCAACAACTAAAACCCATAACCACATAACCATACAAGTCAGTTCTTTAGGTAACTACCTCTTCTTTAGGTCAATACCTTCTTTCAATTCTTCATATCATGTAACTTTACATGACCATAGTGTGAGTTTCCAAGGACTACAAGTTATGGAAGGTATATTATGTTCATGTATTGTTCTTGTTCATGCAAATCCATTTATGTTTATGCTATTATTTTTGTTTTTATTATTGCTAATATATCTAAGTACTACTATCTATATATATATACCTATTCTTTAGAGCATATAAGCTCACTTGTAATTTATTTATTTCATGCAAAGCAATTTATTTATTTAATTCATTGTAATTTATTTATTTATTCCTTGTTATTTTAAGACTAGTCTCTAGTTTTAGACTTGTCCTCATCAAGTCAAAACAAGTTTTCTTTCTTTCATTTTATTTTATTTTGGGACTAGTCTACTTGTTAGTCCCGAGAGCCTTGAAAAAGCTAAGACTCCAATACTTGACTCTATTATTTATGTTTTAAGTTATTTTTGTTTACTTTTATTCTCATAAATCATGTTCATTTAAATTGTTGTCCAAAGTTTCAAGTTCTAAAAATAAATTAACAAAAGAAAATTTTAAAACATTAGAAATAAGTTTATGTAGAGAAGAAAATTTATGGTTTGAAAAACAAAAATGAAGTTACCTCTTTTCAAGTTACAAGAAGAAGCTATTAAGATTTTAGAAACTGCTTTACTATAAAAAGTTCTTAAGTCACACATTGTTCCACTTTGTTTTATCAAGAAAATAAAAACTTTTATGAATGGATGATTTCTATGAAAAACATAAGGCATGAGAAAAAAATGAGAAATTTTCAAGTAAAGATTTTTGCAAACAAATAGACAAAGGAATTTGTACAAGAAAAATAAATAGGAAGAATAGTGTATTTTCTAAAAACTCCAAAATAGTATTAGTGTAGAAAATTTAGAAAATAGAAAAATTTAATTTTACTTGAGAAAAATAATAAAACCAAAGCATTTTTAGAAAACAAAGGAAACAATGTATTCATTTCAAGAAATTTACAAAAACAATTTCCGAAAAACTTCAAACCGACATTGTTTTACTCAAGAAAAATAATTGGAAAACAAAACACTTGAGCATGCCTAAATATGAGTTATATAGTTATAAAAAGAGAAATTTTCAACTATATAGATAACTAAGTATTTATCAAACAAATTTTGATTTCTTGAACCAAAGTTGTTTTGTGTTGGAAAATTCGTGGTGAACTTTGTCGCCACTGTTTCGTGGCCTATATAATCTTGTTTGTTAAAAGTAATTTTGGAAATGGGTGGATCTTTTGGAGTAGGTAGAAATCGGTATATTATACGCGCGATTCCTAGTTAAAATGACCAAGTTATGGCCATTTTAAGTTGGAACATTCACTTATATGAACTTTAACGTTCTTTTGTCATTGTTCTGTCAAATTTCAAGAAAATCATCAAGGAATACTCATTGTGGGTATTTTCTTTGGTTAGGTGACCCCAAGGAAGGATTCATTTACCCCGAAGATTATTACAACTAAGTGGAGTGTGTGAACGACTCATCCCCCTAGAGGAATAGTCGACATGGCATCGTGAGTTTATTTTCATTAAATGCTATACTTGTTGTGCTTGTAAATTAGTTGCATTAGAATTAGGAAAACAAGATAAAACGATATGTATGTAAAATAATTCTTTGAAAGAATTTTAAGAATATCGGAGCCGGAATTATTTTTAATGTTTGTTTTAGTATAACATTTGATTGGTATGAAATTCTTTGGTCCCCTTAAAATAAAAAATAATTATGCTATGACTTTATAAATAAATGAATTCATGCATACCACGAAGTGAGTCACATTGCATTTTGGGTTATTATCCTTAGATGAGAAGAATAGTAAACTCATGTCGAAAGCAACACTTGGCGGGAGATCCAAAAGCGATTGCTTGGCGGCTTAAGAGAAATGCTTGGTGGAAGATCCGAAAGCAAGGTCAAAGCAAGTAGATTCGGAATGCTTGGCGGTGAGTGCTCGCAAGCTTAAAACTTTTTATATTAAAACTACTTTTTTTTAGGATAAGTATCACCAAACTCGAATGGAGGGAGCAAATCCATTCAACATATAGTTCCCGGAAAACTATATGCTTGTTTGCCCACGTGTTTGTTGCATTACATTTGTTGTTTAATCAACTTGTTTGAAATCTTGTTACAAGAAGTTATTTATGGAAATAGTTCTTACTAAGCCTATTAGTTTATACCCCGATAGATATCTTTTGCAGTTTCCCTACTTATGGTTAAGGCCGCGTGGACCTTGCGGGCAGGTAATTTCTTTTTGGGTAATAGAAATTTAGATAAAATGTAGTATTAGCATTGATGTACAAATATACATGTAATAGATTAGTGATCAAAGGAAATTGTCCCTAAGTTTGTAAAGCCTTTGATATGAATAAATGATTATTATGAATCCTCCTTTCTTAATGTGTTATTTATATCTTCTTAAACTTCATAATTCCATGTATGGTCCTCTAAATTTGTGAAAGCACGCTTTACACTTAATATGAAAGCTTTTGGGAATGGCTAAGGTTGTCATACTTAAGCTTTGATATTGAGTGTGGCGGACTGTCATGTTTAGGGTACCCTTTTGGGCATGACACACTCCATTTTTGCCTATTAAGCTTCAATATATATATTATATATCTTTTGATATACAATAAAAATAAAAATATTATATTAAGTCCAAATTTAAAGAATTTCAAACTATCACAAGATCTAGTTTAAAATACTATTATTTCAAGAATGAGCTAAGATTATATAATTCAAGCTTAATATTCTATAATTTTTATTATGTATTATGTGAAGCCACCTAATTTTACCTACACGAAATATAGGATTTAATAACTAATTGGTAACTCAAGTAGTGTTTGAATCTTAACAATACTCAAGACCCTAATAACCAGATCCTTAAGCCCTAATTTCGGAACCAAAAACCATAAATTCATATTAAATCTTAGCGTATAATAAATTTTAAATTTTAGGAACTCTAATTTAAAATTCCATGTATATGGTTGTGTTCAAGACATTCAAATTAGTAGACATAAGTTTTAACCTCCAAAAACGCCATAGGAAATATAGTTACGATAAGGTATCGTATCGTGCAGGAATTGAACCCATATTGGAAAATTTTTCAATAAGTTTGCCCACCACCTCACTGCATGTGTGCGCGCGCGCACACACACACACACATACACACACATATGCCTTCGCCGATGGCCACTTCCTTTTTTCCTCTTCATTTTTCGCTTTCTTTTTTTTTTTTTTTTTTTACTTTTCATTCTTCTTCTACCTCTAGAAAATTCATGGAGTATGATCACTGAAATCAATAAATTTCCAAAACTTAAAAAAATCATAACTCACAAAATACACCTCCATTCTAGTCCTCAAGAGACATTGTGATACTAGTTTTGCATTCTTCAAAACAAGAGTACCCTTGATAAGGTTTCACTAGCCTTGAAATTTGAGATAAATCTAAGCATTGAGTGTTTGGTGAAGAAGTCAATTCAATATTCTTAAGTTTTATACGTAAAGCCTTAGTTTTTTACTTATTACATTGTGTTCCTTAAGCTTAGATGAGTGTTTTCTTGCATTGTATAGGTGAAAACTTTAACTTCTCGAGCCAACATTCGGATTATTTTGATAATTAATGATATCACTATGGTGAGTGGTATATCTGATGATTTACTACTTGCTTGATTGTTATACTATTGTTGTATTGTTGTTCAATGTTGTGTGGGTGATAATTTGTAAGTTAAAAGAATTATAAAGGTGTTAGAGGTCATGGAAATAGAAATTGGAGCATCCACAGTAGGTATAGAGCACAAGTCATTCTACACTACCATTGTACATGACCCGTGACTTTGGTGGTGTATATGTAAAACGAAGACTTTGCACCACCATTATACATGACTTGTGTACTTTGGTGGTGTCTATCTAAAACGAAGACTCTACACTACCCTTATACACGACATGTGTACTTAGTGGTATATATATAAAAATGAGGATTCTACAATACACTCGTACATGACCCATGTGCTTTGGTTATGTATATGTAAAAACAGAAGATTTTACACTACACTTGTACACGATCTGTGTAATTCGGTGGTGTATGTGTAAAAATGAGGATTCTACACTACCTTCGTATATGACCTGTGTACTTTGGTCGTGTATGTATATTTCTTTCTCAACATGTATTTTTTTATGAAAAAAATTTCTACACAACCCCCTTTCACGCCCCAAAGGGTGTCCTAAACGTAATAGTCCACCACATTCAATATTAAAGTTTAAGTATGACAATCTTAGTCATTCCAAAAGCTTATATCTTACAATTTTAGTGGATCATACTTTGAAATATGAAGCTTAAGAGATACAATAATAATTAAGAAATGGAAATCATAATATTAATTCATAAATATAAAGTCTTACAAGGATCTTGAGAGTATTTTCCCACCAAAAGTACAATAATAAAGCTATATTGTATACGACAAGTTTTCCCTAGAAGTCTACACCTACACTAGTGTTGGACTTCATCCAAAAACTTCTTAACAAAAAATGGGGTACCTGGGTATATGGACCATGTGGCTTCAGCCAAAGGTAGGGATACTGCAGCAAACAGTTATAAAGGTATAAGCTACTAGCTTAGTGAGAATTATTCCCATAGATAAGTATACTTGAATAGCAATAATCAAACAAGTTATTTAATCAACCAAGTGAAATGCAACAATCACATGAGCATACAAGACATGATTTTCTGGTAACCATATGTTGAATGGATTTATCCCCTTCATTCGGGATTAGAGGTAGCAATTTATATGCTTGTAATCAAACGTCCCGAAGCTTTACTTAATGTGCTTATAACCAAACGTCCCGATGCTTTTAATTAACGTGCTTCTAACCAAACATCCCGAAGCTTTAATTAAGATCCAATGATTGTACCACTACCCCTTTCCCCCACAAGGGTAGTGATCCCATGCAATATGACTCACAAGTGATATGCATGATTTTAGTTTAATTAAAGGCACATAGCATAATTATTAACAATTAAGGTGACTATAGAATTTCAGACAAATCAAGTTCTAAACTAAATCAAGCATTGATTATGATCAATTCTTGTTTCGATATTATTATCATTCATTCATACAATATTGCATGCATACCATTCAATCTTTTCCTTAAATTTAATGCTTCTAGACTACAAGCATAATCAAGTGAGATAAGTTATGGAAATAAAACTCACTTGGCCATGGGTTCACCGGTCTTCAGTCAAAGTAGTCTTCTGGATACGGGAGATCCTCCTCACAATCACCTAAATAAGAAGATACCCACAATGAGTATTTCTTGATAGTTCTAATGAAATCTGACAAAACTATGTCATTAAGTTTGTCAAAATTCATATGGAAGACAATTTCAACTTAAAATGGCCATAACTTACTAATTTTAACTTGGAATTGTGCATATTATATACCATTTTCTACCTATTCAAAAATATCTATCCATTTCTAAGGTTATTTCTATTAAACGAGGTCTTTTAGGTCGAAAAACATGGGTGACCAGATTCACCACAAAAGTCCTAACCCAAAAACAATCATTTCAAACCTCAACTTATTCAAAAAACCTTTGATAATTACTTAGCTATCAAAATAGATTGAAAAACCATTTTTATACATATACAAACTCATATCTCATACATGATTCAAGTTTTGTTTTCTAAACTATGACTTTATGAAAAACAATGTCTTTTGAAAGTGTGAAAAATCAAAAGTTAAAAATTTTCCTTTTGTAAATCCTTGAGATAAAACCATAACTTTTTAGTTTATTTAAAAGAAGTATCTTTATGTTCTATTTAGTAGTTTCTTGGGTGGTTTTCATAAAAATAAACTTTTAAATTTTTCTTTAGAAAAATCTCTCACTAGTGTTGTTTGCATCATAATTTCTCAAGTATTATTTTGGTAATTATTTTGATCTTCTAAATTGACTCAAAGCTTCTTTATTTCTTTGTTAGGGAGTTTCTTTTAAATTTAGTTTTTAAGAAAATTTTGTATAACAAAGAATTATCAACATTTAAAATAAATTTAGCAAAAACAAGCCTTCTTATGATTTTTAAAAAGACTTTTTCAAAGTAGATAGTTTTGCGAAATCATGGTAAGTTGTCTTTGATTTTTGGGAAAGTAAATTTTGTTGAAACAAAATCCTCAGCTTCATTTGGAAATTCTTATAACATGAATTTATTTTGGAAAAATTTAGTTTCTATCTTTGTATTTTAGACAACAATCATGAATATGATGATATTTACAAGAAAAAAAATAGAAATTAAACAAAATAATAGGCAACATAATATAAGTTTAAGTATTGGGAGTCTTAGCTTCATCAAGGCTCTTGGGATAAATAATAAATTCCGTCCCGTTATAAAGGAAAAGAAAAAAAAAGAAAAGTTGTTTTGACTTGATGAGGACAAGTCTAAAATTAGAAAGACTAGTCTTAAAACATGAAAGTAAATAAATTGCAATAACAAGTGAGCTTATATGCTCTAAAAGATATATATAGCTACATAGATATATTTAGTTAGATATAAATATGGAAGAATAATAACAACAATAATATGAACAAAATAATAACATAAAAGAATATAGATTCATGAACAAGAACAAAACATGAACATAGAGTTGCTTCAATAACATATAGTTTGGGAAACACACTTTATGGTCATGTTAAGTTACATGACATGGTAGTAAAAATATGAAAAACTTTTTACCTAAAGATAAGATGAGAGTAGAATATATAGATGAGTTTTGTGTATGAAGAAGAAGAGAGCTTGGAAGTGTTTTGGGAGAGTAATGGGAGGAGGATTTGAGAGAATTTTTGGTAGTAAATTTGTGGGTAGTGGTGTGTGGATGAAGTGAAAGAGGAGGGGAGTATTTATAGGAAAATGAGGAGAGGGTTTTGAGTGATTTAATTAAATTAAAAATTGAGATAAAATAGAGAGAGAGAGAGAGAGAGAGTGAGGGTAGGGGCGCCGACCAAGAGGAAAGGAGAGAGGGAGAGATTTTATTTTTGTAATTTTGTATATTAAAAGTAATAATGTGTAAGATAGATATGATAAAAGTGCATTGGAAATGAAAAAAAGTAGTGGTATCGGTATGGTAGTATGTAAGAGTGAATAGCGAAAAAGTAGAGATAGTATGAATAGTATAGAGTTGTACAATGAATAGTGTACAAGATATAAGTATACCGGTAGTAAGGAAAATATGCGAAAAGTGTGATATCTAATAATTTTATTTACCGAAAAGTTATAAAACTAATATTTTTGAAAACTTATATTTTTACGAGTCTAACGGTATCAACGAAATATTTTTAATATTCCAGACCCCATGATACATTTTTCAAAACCAATATCCATTCAGGTTCGAGACAGATCAAATTTTAACCAATCTAATATTTTTAAACATCGTTATATAATTACGAACTATTTTACACACTTAGCTTACATCTACTCTATACAAGTTAGGAGCGCAGGATTGTCAAACTTAAACTGCTAGGTTCTACAAGGGTTTTGTTGACCATAGGGTTTTCAGTTGACTTTTAGTTTCGGGTTAGAGATAACATAAAACGTGAGGGTTTACACACCCATACACTACCCGCGTATGTTGTCGTCTATGTATAAAAATGAATGAAATAAAAGAAAATTAATGCTAAACCTAATCCACCTCACCCTAAGCACGGTTGTGTAGGAATGGCTGTAAACCCCGGTTTTCCCAGTGGTCAAGTAAACTTCGGGAGCCGAAAAGCGAAATCCTAAACCAGATTAGTTCAAGCCTTGTGAGAGAAACTTAGAAACCCTATATCCAGTTTTCCTTCGGTTTCATATCAAAAGAAATCTTATAAAATAATTTAATGTGAAATATTATTTTAAAGTATATTTCAAACCATAGAAAGTTTTAATTTCGGAAAATTTCTTATTCCGGGCCTTCCCGAGCCCCATTACGGAAAAGCGAGCCCCGGGACTAGAAACTTAGAAAAATATTCTGGAATATTCTTTAGAACCAAAATTTTATAAGGATTTCAAAAATATAAGTTTTATAATTTTTCAGGCTATAGAAATTACAGTTATAGCCTTTTTCCCATATTTTCTTTAGTACCAATAAAATAGATGTCTTGTCTACCATTTACCACTATTCACAAGTACAACCTACATTACACACTACCCATGCCTTAGTCTTACATCTTTACAACTACTCATTATATTTTCCTTTCCAAGAAATTTTTGTTTCTTACTAAATTATTACATTTTATTACATAAATTACAATTTCAAATAAAATCAACTCTCCCTCTCTCTTTCTCCTACATTGGCCGGTGCATGACCCCCCTTTTATGCCTTCAAATTGATTTATTTTATCTCTTTTATTACTTAAAACAAACCCTAATTCACTTAATATAAATAATCTTTAATTTTCTCTCTTCTTCATTTCATTTTCATTTGTTCAAAAATCACAAAACTCTTTCTTCTTTCCTCTCTTTGCCGTGACCACCACCCTCACTCACACACACACAAAAGTTTCATTTCTTCACCCAATCAATCTTTAGGTGATGATTCTTAAGCTTTCTTACTACTTAATCTTGTAATGGCAAGATTATTCATGTGTATTTTCATCTTAAATCCCCATGAGCAAGTGCTAGGGATGAGAAATTACTAATACATGAATATCAAGCCATGACAAGAGTAGATTTTCTGTTTGATGAGCTTTTGTTGAAATATTATCATGTTCATGCATATAAAAGTAGAGATCTTGCATGAAAAATATATGTTTATACTTTTAAACTCCTTTTCATACACTATAAGTAGTAGATCTAGCACTTAGACACTCATATTATACTTGACATTCATGTTCATATAGATATTTTGTGTTTTCATGCATTAATGCTCATAAAGATTTAGTCTTGTATATATAAATGTGATAGTTGGTAGATCTTTATGTGGATAAGACAAGGAACTTGAAAAGAAAAGGTTTTGGTTAGAAATGTTCAAAAGAAAATTCGTATGACTTTCAAACCCTATTTTAAAAAACCTTGTAACAACTTTGAAACTCATGTTTTATATGAAAAATGGAGGGTATAAGTAATAGATATCATTAAGTAATGATTTTTATAAGTTGAAATGAGTTTGGATGAGAGTAATGTGTAAAATAAGGAGTAGAATCAAGATGGAAATTTTTGAGTTAGTAGTCAACTTGTAAAATTCGTAACTTTGGATGATGCCTATGTAAAAACCTATTATTCAAACTCAAAATGAATGTTTTATGTGTTAAATGAAGTCCTTAGGTAGTGAATATAGTAAAGTCTTGAATTTTAATGCATTACACAAGTTTTCCTAAAGGAATCATTCAAAAAGTGGATTTTCTAAAATTCGGATTTTTGAGCAAAGCCTATTTAAGAACATATTTGCAAAGTGAAAAATGTAAATTTTTATGTAAAAATAAAGGTCTTGGGTAGTATATGTGATTAAGATTCATTTTTAATTAAGATAGCTAGAAATTCCTAAGAATAAAATCCAAAACACTAGCGGGGTATCAAAATTAGAAAAATGAACTTTCAAGAAGTAGTTATTGTTGGAGTCTTGCAAAATTAAGGAGTTTGAAAGTTTTTTTTACCAAAAAAAAAATCATCAAGATCATGCATACATTGAGCTCATCACATGTCATTCATGATAGGAAATCATTCATACTTCATATATACTTGAATCATCAACTAGATACACTTCAAACAAGTGCAAAAGCTATTTTTCGGAAATGGGAATGGTTACTGATCAGATCTGATCCCTCTGTTCCATGACCTAAATGTTTTCAAAACTTGGAAATAATATTATAATTAGGTAGATCTTTCGAAGTAGATAGAAATCGATATAAAATTTGCGAAATTTCAAGTTAAAATGACCAAGTTATGGCCGTTTTAAGTTGGAACTTCCACAAATAGCGAGAATCACGATTTTTAGTAGTTTTGACACATAGTTTGGATTAGTTAAGTGATGAAGTACTCATTAGGGTATTCTTCTTTGGTAGGTGATCCCGAGACCGATGAATCCCTACCACCCGATTACTACTACTAAAAGACCGGTGTACCTTGGCCAAGTGAGTATCACTTCCAATTTCAATTATTGCTTGTGATTGTATTGACAGCTGCACTAGTTACTTAGCAAAGATAAAATGAATATGCATGATGGGGTTGAATAGGAATTATAATGTCTACTATTGTTATGTGAAGTTGAACTTAAAGAATATTGAAGCTGGGTGATAAATCATTGCTTGCTTAGATGAGCTAGGATTGATTGTTTGCGGATATTGCTTGATCATCTAAAAGAACTGGTATAATTGATTATTCGATATTGAAGATAAACTTGAACTCATTCATAACACGATGGGGATGGAGCATTAGCATTGTTGGTTTTTCGTGATCCATAAAATGAATATAAGTTGGTTAATCGTGATCCATAAAACGAATGTGAATTGGTTAATCGTGATCCATAAAACGAATATATGAGTTGGTTGACTGTGAGCCTAAACGACGTCGTACCGCAAGATTCGTTAATCTTCTAACCCGAGATGGAGGGTGCAAGTCCATCCACATATGATTTCCGGCTGGTCATATGTTTGCTGAATTCACGTGTTTGGTGCATATCATTTGTATGATTAATCACTTGCTTGAATGATATGTTTTAATTGCAATATGGAAGTTTTCACTCACTAAGCTAGTATATCTTACGCCTTTATAGTTTTTATTTGTTGCAGCACGAGTTTATTTGGCTTAGGCCAAGGCAGGCTACAGCTCAGGTACAGGAGCTAGGCGTTTCCTATAGAAGTTGTATTCAATTTTTGTTTAGACTTCCACAGGTAACCGAAAGACTCTGGATGACTATAATGGACCTTTAATATTCTTTTGCGGGGGAATGCCCCTTAGACTTTGTAATTTATATATATATGCATTTTGATTTATTATCTAATGCCATTAAATGACACATTAAACTTCTTAACTCCATTAAATAGAGTATTCTATTGTCATAAAGGGACGCCTTACATCTATACAAGACTCCCGAAAGACTCGGATAGTAATTCGAGGGTCTTATATGGCATGTGGCGAACTGTTACGTTTAGGATAAGCTTATGGGGTATGACAATAGCCATGTAGAGCCTTTGGAATATGCTTTAGTAGTATCTTTAAACCATGTCAGCCACATAAGCTATTTCCACTATTGAATAGCCATCTACACAATATGTGTAGCTTGTTAGTGCATGTTACCAATTTCCCATTTTTTAAAGAATTCATATTGCTACTTTGGTAATCTGCTTAACTCATTCCATTAACTTGACTAAGCACTTTAATACATGGAATTAAATTGTAAAACTAAGATTATGCGATGCATGCTTGGCACGGCTTTACAAATTTTAGGATGCTAAGAATCAAAATGTGGACCTTGACCTGATGAAATATCCAGAATAGAATCAGTGGCATAATTAAATGTAACCCTAGATCTAATAATTCCATGAACCTTGGTATGAATTGATGAAAAAACCTTGACCCATTGATTGAGTAATCCTAAGAACCTCATTATAGAGATCTCGACCCTTTAGGAATAACTACCAAGAACCTTGGTATATGAAGAACACAGCAAGAATAGCAAATTCTTGAAAAATTCATAAGCTCTTAAAAGAGATAAAGAGAAGAATTCATGTCTCAATTGATTTCCATTTTGTTGTAATCTATTCAAAACAAACCTTTACATCCTATACTTATAGTCTTTTCAGATGAAAAGAAAAAAATAACACAAAATAGAATACAAAGGGTCGCATAAGGAGAAAGGTTGGTGACTTAGGATTTGAAGGCCAGTGATGTTGGACTGAAGATCGGTAGTGTTGGGATGAAGGCCGACGACATTGGAGTTCAAAGCTGTCAGCTTTGGTCCGGCTTTAATTTTGTTATTCCTCGGTGCAATCCGATATAATGAAGTTACTTGGATCTTCACTATTTCGTCCTATAATGTTGAGCACCTTTGTTTCTCATTCCACAATCGATTTAATTTATTTCGCCTGATCTTCCATGAAGTTCTTACAGTAGCAATTGAACTCATTCTAAAGTTTGTTAGCTTAATTTCACGTGATCATGCCTCTAGCTACTTGAACTCTTTAGGGTGAGCTCGGCGCAGGTGAGTCTTCATCATTCCCTTTTTCCTTAAAAGGATTTGTCCTCAGATTAGATTCACCTACATCAAAAGGACTTACATTAGCAACATTAAATGTAAGACTCACATTGTACTCACTTGGCAAGTCTAGTTTATAAGCATTATCGTTGATCTTCTCAACCACTTGAAATGGTCCATCTCCTCAAGACTCTACTTTTGATTTTCTTTGAGATGGGAATCTCTTCTTCCTTAAGTGCACCCACACCTAATTACCAGGTTCAAAGGTGACTTTCTTTTGGCCTTTGTTTGCTTGTTGAGCATATTACCCATTCCTCTTTTCAACCTATTGTCGCACCTACTCATGTAATTTCTTTACGGCTTCTACCTTTTTCTTTCCATCCAAACTAGTTCTTTTACTAAAGGCATTACTGGATTAAAACCATAAACAACCTCAAATGGAGAAAAAACCTATAGTAGAGTGAATAGTGTGATTATATGTAGACTCAATAAATGGAAGACATTGCTCCCAAGACTTCAAATTCTTTTTAATCATAGCTCGCAATAAGGTCGTCATTGTCCCGTTCACTACTTCAGTTTGTCCATCGATTTATGGATGACAGGCTGTAGAGAATAACAATTTAGTGTCTAGTTTGCTCCACAAAACTCACCAGAAGTGGCTCAAAAATTTGACATCCCTATCACTAACAATGCTTTTAGGAACACCATGTAACCTAGCAATCTCCTTAAAGAACAAGTTGGCAATATGACATGCATTTTTTATAACATGCAATGAAGTGTGCCATTTTTGAGAATCGATCCATAACTACAAATATGGAATCATAACCCCTCTTAAACCTAAGTAAACCCATAACAAAATCCATAGAAATTTCATTCTAAGGTTCACTAGGGACAATAAAGGAGTATACAAACCATGGGACATCACCCTAGATTTGGCATTCCTGCAAGTCACACAATGAATACAAATTCTTTCCACGTCCCTTCTCACCACATCCCTTCTCATGTGAGGCCAATTGTTGAGCCTAGATTTTTCATTTTTTGGTTTCATTTCTTTTAATTCGATTTGTATCAAAACCAAACCATATAATACGAACCCTCGATTAGGAATTAAATGAAATTTAAAATTTTGAAAAGCTTTAAGGAGTCGCAACCCAATTGAAATAAAAAAAAAAATTTATAAGTTAGGATCAATAGGTTAGTTAATCTTAACTTAGTCACTTGTCTATGAAAAAAATTGATTTGAAAAACAACTTTATTAAACCAAAGATTTTTTGGTTCGAGAGCTACCCTATTAAAGCCATATGGTTACTAATTGAAATTCATAAATTAAAATTTTATCCTTTCAATGTTCAGAATAAAAATCAAATTCCATGAATTTCTAAATTTACAATTTTATTTACAAATTGACAATAAGATCATATATAAAAAAGAGATGGAATAAAAAATAAATTTTTAGATTTTATGTCACTTCAGAAGTGCCTATGTACTAATTAATCGGGATTAGACATTACATAGTTCTTTTAAGGAAATTTTAATTTGTTGGTGTTTATTATCTTTGAAATATTTGCAATTTAATTTTATTAATTTTTCAATCTTTTGTAAAATTTTGTTACGTATAACCCTATAGGCTACCCAGTTGATTTTTCTTTTTTAGAAAATAACATTTTCTACGTGTCAAAAAGACCTTTTCTTTTTAATTTTTTAAATATTTTTTTACATTTTTTATGTATTTATATGTATTAGTATGTATGCACAACATATATATAAATATATTAATATGCCTATAGTACACCTATGTATATTTTAAGGTTTTTTTATTGAGACAAAATTCATTTATTTTCTTTTTTCCTTTTTTTTTGGCTTCTTAAATAATAATAATAAGAAATTTGAACTTACCTAGATATAAGGCGCGCGAGTCGGATCCTGGTCGAATTCAGGGCAGATGTAGGTTGCACAAGTAGGTGATCGAAGAAGCTCATTAGCGACATTGTGGTGGTTTTAGGAGGTCACAATGGCATTAGAATAAATAATTAAAGGATGGGGAAGGCTCCTATTGTTACACCCCAAAGGGTGCCCTAGACGTGATAGTCCGCTACATACGGTATTAAAACTTAAGAATGACTTCCCGAAGTCATGCGAAAGCTTCAACACCATATGTAGGGCGTTTATCACAACAATAAGAGACACTAGTGGGATGTGTAGTTTGAAATAGTAAATATATCATATAAGAAATCTAGATAAATATCTAACTTCAATATTATAAGAATATAGTCTTTACATCATCTTAGGGGCATTCCCTCGATAAATCTCCAAACAACATAATATCAGCTTAATCTTTCGCATAAAGAAACACTATTAGAACTAAAAGACATTTGAAGAAAATTTATTCTAAGATTTTCAAAAGGATTTCCAAAAGCTTCCCAAAACATAATCCCACTCGGATATATGAAGTCCTCGGGCATAAGAGATATTGGTCCTGTTTCAACAAAAGTCTATCGGAATATAAGCATAACTAGTTTAATGAGAATATTCCTGAATTAACGTACTCGTGATGATAAATTCAAACAAGTTATTAAACAAGCATATAAATGCATCAAGTAAGTGAGCAAGCAATACATATGATTTACCAAAAATCATATGTTTTGAATGGATTTACCCCTCCATTTGGTGGTTAGGTGTTTCTGGCTCTTTAAAACCCATCTTTAAAATCCATCTTATGTAGTTTATTTATGGTTCCTACTCGCCCATCCTGAAATAGTTCTTTCTGGCTCATATTCGCTCATCTTACAGATTTATGGCTCTTGCAAATCCCACTACTATACTCTTGTCCCATCGAGTATAGTAGCTAATGAAATAGAATTAACTACGTGGTATGCATGAATCAATTAATATACATAACTCGAAATATGTAATTAAGGTACTTTAAGGTGATTACAAAATTTGCAAACACTCCAGCATGATAATAATAAAACACAATTTGATTAACAACAATTCATGTACTGCTATGCTTAGTATTCTTTCAACCAATGTTATCATGCATAATTCATTTTCATCTTTTCTTACTTCTACTGCCTCTAGCTATAAGCACAAACAAGTACGTAAAAGATAGAAGATAAACTCACTCAACCATTCTTGCTATACTTTTTTACTCGTAATGGTCCTCCGAATATAGATCCTCCCAAACTTCGTTACCTAAAAGAAAGAAATACTCGAAATGAGTATTTCGTGAAATCTCTACTTGAACTTTCTAATTCTATTCTAGTATTTGCGTCAAAATTCGGATAGGAGGAAATTTCCACTTAAAACAGCCATAACTAGCTCATTTTAACTTGGAATTTTGCATATTATATACCGTTTTTTCTACCTACTTGAAAAGATCTATCTATTTCTAAGATTATCTTTGTCATAAAAAGCCATTTGGGTTGCAAATTACCACGGTACATAATAGTTACCAATTTCATAGTCCACAAAATATGATTTTCCAAACTTCTCTTTATGCAAAAATTCTTAAGCAAAATATATGGATATTTATATAGTTGAAAAATTCTTTGAACACATATATATACTCATATTGTATGCATGATTTTTGTAGTGTTATCTCAACATTGATTTATCACATAACAATTTGCTCTTAAGAGTTTTAAAAGATGAAACTTTGAAAATTTTTCACTTTTAAATAACTATAAGGAAACTTAAAAATTCTTGGGTTATCATAAGTGTTTTCCTATTATAATTTCATTTCCTAATTTGTCAAAAGTAATTTAATTTCCAAAAACTTCGGTTCTTTGAGTTATCTACCAACTTTATTTCTAGTGATTGAAAAAATAAGCTTTTCAAAAATTTCCTTAAGTTGTTGTTGTAGTCTAATATTTGCAGTTGTGTTAAATGTATATTTTCCTCTCACTTCTATATTCTTTTTCTTCTTTAGAAAATAAGTTTACCTTTAAAACTTTACTTTCTTGGCAAATTTTATTTCCCTAAGTTGGTTTATAAAATAGTGAGTTGATTTTACCTTGATTTGAAAAACTTGTTTTATTCCTAATATTTATCAAGTGGTGGAATAATCCTTTTAGGTAAGTTTATAAGAAAAGCTTTCCTAATAAAGAATTATCAATATTAGAACTTAGCAAAAATTTCATTTTAACTTTGAAAGAGAATAACGAAATTAAAACTAAGTCTTGTAAAAGCATTATTATTAAGTGATTTTCAAAATATGTGATGAACCTATTTAAGTTTTATAAAACATATGGTTGGGTTAAAATCTCAAGTTTAATGCTAAAAATTATATCTTTATGGAGTATTTAGTTCCTACTTATGAAAGAAATGAGTTTCCTTTATTATGTGAAGAAATCTTCATTACTAATAATTTAAAATTTATGATTATCTTGTCTAAGATTTTGAAAAGAATTTATTAAAAACAAAACTTAGATCTCTTACTAAAAAAAAAATCCTTTGTTTAAGTGATAAGAAACTTATTTTACTTTTCTTTATTAACAAATGAACCATTTTTATTTTTATTAAGACAACAATATCCTAATCATGCATGAATATGATTATATAGAAATGAAAAAGTAAGATAGATACATAATAGTAAGAAATATACATAAGCAAATAAACATAATAATATGGTCAAGCATTGGGAACCTTAGCTTCATCAAGGTATCCCAGTCAAGCATTGGGAGCTTTAGCTTCATCAAGGCAACCCGATCAAGTATTGGGAGCCTTAGCTTCATCAAGGCATCCCGGGACTAAGAATAGACTAGTCCCAAAAAAAGAAAAAGAAAAAGAAAATAGAAAGCGATAATAAAAGAAATAATAAAAGCAAGTTAGAGAGTTAGTGAGCATTTAGGTTCTAAGAAATATATAGATATATAATATATAAATATTAATATATGTAATATAGTTAGATTAGGAGCGTAATTGCAACATAATAACATAGCAATAATAATAAAACATCATAGTAATAAAGTAAGGTTTGCTCATGAACAAGAACAAAACTTGAACAAAGTGTTGCTTCCATAACAATTATTTGTTTAGGAAACACCCACTATGATCATGTTAAGTTACATGACATAGTAAACAAATATAGGTAAGATTTTACCTAAGAGTATTTTTGAGTGGAATGAAGATGGTAGATGAATGTAGTATCATGTGAGTAGTAAGGAAAGGTAGATGGTTTACGTGTATGAAATTTTTTAGGAAAGATTGAATGGAAGAGAGTTTTTGTAGAGAGAATTTATGGAGAGAAAAGTTGTAGAGAAATTTTGAGAGAGTTTTGTTATGTAAAATGAAAGTGTGAAAAAAGTGAAGGAAAATGTGGCATTTATAGAATTTTAGAGTGAAAATTATATGAAATAAAATAAATTGAGAAAAGAGAGAGGGAGGGCCGGTGGCAAGGCAGGGGAGGAGAGAGGGAGTTTTGATTAAATTTTGTATTTTTGTAATAAAAAGAAGTAATATATAAGGTATGATGTGAATAAATTTGTATTGAAATAAAAAAAGTTTAAGAAATAGGTGTATAGGTAGTAAGAAAAAGTAGAGATAGTGAAATCGTAATGAATAGTAGAAATAATATTATGAATAGTAGACTAGACAAATAAGATACTGGTAGTAATAAAACCTGATATTTTTAGTTGCTGAAAAATTATGAAACTAATATTTTTTTATTTCCTATATTATCACGAGTCCAATGATATAAATGTATCTCTATAGCCTTATTAAAGGCTATAGAATAGATTTGGGGGTGGAGATAGCCAATTTCATATACAGGCAGGCTGATGATACCAGGACTAGACTCCTATTCTGTGGTGGCTATATCACCAAATTGCTGAAAGGAATGGGAATTTTTGAAGCTCCTCAAGGGGATGAGATGTTTGAAAGTAAAAAGATCTCATCAGCACCATTCAGAGGCTGGGGATTGCTTAAAAACCCCAGAGGAGTTCAACCACCATTCTTGGAGGAGATTGAGTTCCGGGATATCTTTCCTGGTGATGTGCCTATTGATATCCCATCTTCATCTACTCCTCCTCCTGCAGGTACTTCATCTGCATATGATATGGACCAGCTTAGGCTAGATGTTCAGGAGTTGAAGAAGCAAAATCAGAAGCTCAGAGATAGACAGGATAAGGAGAGGAAGAAATACAAGAAGTTTAGAAAGACTATTTTTTAGGCAGTGAAGACTACTATCTGCTGCTTGAACCCAGGGACAGGGGCTGAGATGACATATGAGACTTCTACTGAGTCTAGGCATAGTTCAGCGCAAACAGATAGACTCAATTCAGAGCATACACATATAGCCAACCTAGGAGATACTCAGAGACATAGTCCTGAGCATACCAGCAGAGCCAGTTCAGGGCTAAAGAGCTAGAGATCCTACTAGCTCTCATTTGTTCTTTATTGAGTTTTTATTTTTCATATTGGCCAGTATATATATATTATATATAATATTGAGTACCCAAGTTCCTGTAGGTAGACTCAATTGATCTGTGCTGATTAGTTAGTTTTTATTATTTTTCTTTTTGTTTTTCTTTTGTAGAGATTACAGGGCTAAACAAACAATCTCTTCGCTTTGAATTTTGCTGCTATGATTCACAAAATGGAAAATACACAGGATTCTGTTTATGTTTCCTTTCTCTTTTGTTCTATTATTTTGAAACAGTGAAGACACTGTTTAGTTGAAGTGTGGGGGAGGGATACATTGAATTGAATGAGTTGCATGATCTACTAGCTATTTGGATTGTGGATTATGTGACAGCACTTACAGGACTTATCACCCACCTTGTATTTTTTGTTTGAAAGCAAATTATGGGGAAATTCTGCTAAATTTTTTTCAAAAATCTCTTGAAAATTGAAGATAGTACAAAGTAAAGACTGAAAGCAATGAAATTAACTTGTAAAAGTATCTTACTCACCTGCTGTTATAATTGGTTTACTAAGTTAGAATTAAGTTGTAAAATCCTTAAGAAACAAGTTTACTTTATTTTTAACTTTGGAATTGGAAATTTAAGAGCTGGTCGAGTCCTTTTGTGAAAAATAAACAGGTTTACTTCTAGGAAATTTTAGTTTGTATATATTCTTTGAATTATAACACTTAGTGAAAGAGGTAGAAGAAACTTTTAAACTTAGTGATTCTTTATAAACATAAGTCTTTGATTTGTTATTGCATTTAAAAAGAAAGAAACAAGCATAGCTACTACTCCTCTGACTTAAAAATTTGAGTTATGAGTATCTGAACTTGAATGTTAAAGTAAGGAAGAGTTCTTAGGGGTATTTTGAAACCTAGTCACTTAGGTGATGAGCCTAGGATGTGCCAACTCAATGAACTCACTATAACGAGAAGGGAAGAAAGGCAAAAGTTCAAATTATGAACTTTGAAAAGCAAAAAGATGGAGGCAAAAACCTCCCAAAAAGAAAATAAGTGCTTGAAAAAGAAAAGAAAAATGAATGCAAATTTACAAATAGAAGAAGACATATAATAAAGAAGGAGAAAATCTAAGGAAAAAATAGATACCACATGCATTCATTTAGTGTTACTAAGAATATATATAAAAGATAAAAGTCCAATGAATTTTAAATAAGTATTTTTCCTTAGTGGATTGGGTATTTGCTTTTTAAATAGAATGTTCTTTTGTTAAAGATTGAGATTAAAACTTGTTTTTTTTGGATTAACTTCTCAATTTTGATTATAGTACTCTAATTGCAAGAAATTGGTATGGTTAGAACAATAGATACAAGAAGCAAGTTAAAGAAATTGTGATTAAATTAGAAAAATTGTACTACCTATGAGAGATTTCATTAATTTCGTTCTTCATTATTTTGCTTGAGGACAAGCAAAAGTTCAAGTATGGGGGAATTGATAAGATCATATTATATACAAGTTGTAATGTTCAAAATAGCTAGAATGGATACTTGTTTTGGTTGAAATTCATGTTTCAGGTCCAATTTGGACAAAGAAATCAAAACAAGAAACTTTGGAATGAAAATGGAAAAAACTCAAGGATACACCGACTTTTCTGACTTCAAAGCCGCCGACGTTGAGATGGCTTACAAGATGCACTTATTCAAAGTCGTTGCCTACACTGCTAGCCTTACAAGGATTGACTTAACTATATGTACGCCGCCTAAAAGCCGCCGGCGTAGAAGATGAATAGGCCAGTGTAGAATGAAGGCTAGCAGCTCAGAACTCAAATGTTTCCAGTGCAAAAGAAGTTATAACCTACGCCGAATACTAAGCCGCCGGTATTAAGGTAGTGTAGATCAAAGATCAGAAGCGACAAGTCAATAACACATGCTTGGTGACAAATGAAAAGACCAGATTTGATGAATTGTCTAAGCCACCTGAAAGCCGCCGGCTTTGGGATGGCTTTCCTTATAAATTGGTCCAACCTTTCATTTCTCATTATATACACCGACTAGATTTATATCTAAGCCGCCGGAGTAGAAGTGACCTACACTTGTAACCGAAGATGAAAGCTGCCAATACACTGCCTGTGTAAAGAAGAATAAGGCTTTACGCCGTCTGTAAGCCACCGGCATAGGATCTGTAACTGCCGGTGTACAAGTTGAAACTGTAATTTTCCATTAATGCTTTTCACGAAATTTTTCCTATATAAAGGGGATCTCCCCTCTTTAGTTGAACAAGCAGAAGCAAAATAGAGAACACTTTAGTATACAAATAGTTTTAGCATTTCATAGAGAATTGTGAGAGAATTGAGCTTTCAAGATTGTAATTGAAGATTGCGATATTTGAATTGGTGATATCTAATCTCTTTCTTATGCAATTCATTTATCTGAATTATTTGTTTATAATGTTATCAATTGCATATTCTTATTTGATTATTGAATCATCTTTCATGAGTAGGTAAACTTTTCTTTGTGGGAAGTTATGAAATCCTAATTTTACTAAAATGATTCTTGAACTTATATTATAGGATTGTTAGAATTATGGAATATTTGTATTGAATCCTAATTATCTATTTTATTTCTGATTGAAATTGAATTGATAAGAATTCTGATAATTTGGAAAAAGAATTAGGGTTCATAGGAATTCATGAATTAAGATTAAACAACAATTGTGAAAGCAATTAAGTTTAATATTAATTTAGAAATTGTTCTATGAGATTCATGTAATATTTTATTTTAATTTCTCACTAAGGAATTAGGAGAAGTTAATTTAGGATATTAGACAATTATAGAATTGGAAGATTCATGATTGTAAATTAGATTCCATTGATAATTTGTATAGCAGAAGCTAATAGATTATTTTATGGTTTACTAAAACTTGATAGTTTTAGGTCTTGATAGTTTCTTACAAATATCCATAATCATAATTATTTATATAATATAAATTCAGCATGATTAGTAAAGATTAGGATGGATTCTGTTCCTTCCCACATTTATCTTATATAACTTCTCACAATCTCATTGCATTCATATTAGATATAATTAGTTAGTTAATTGATATATTTTGATTGCCTATATATTAGTAAAAGCTAATATCAATCTAGTAATTAATTTAGTCCTTGTGGGAACAATACTCAACTCACTTTTATATTACTTGATCAAGACCTAGTATACTTGCTGGTAGTATCTGAAATTACATACACATTTTACTCAGATCAAATATAGATATTATTATGGTTGGAAAAACATTTAAAATGTGTATATATATTGACTCATATCATATGCATGAATTTAATGAAGTTGTCTCAATTATGATTTTTGTAAAAGCGATGTTTTCTAGAAATTTAGAACACTTTGAAAATTTTCACTTAGTTTGTTGGAAAATTTTCTTAGATTATTTTAAGTGAGTATTTTCCCCTTTTTAATTCTATTTCCTTAGTCTTTCGAATTTTAAAAGAATGATTTTTGTCTTTCTAAGTTTCTTATAACTTAATTTCTAGAGATTGGGAGAGTAGTTTCTAAATACTATTTGAGAATAGTTAAAATCTATCAAACTTTACATTTTCTTAACCTTTCCTAAAGTTTATCTCATTTACTTAAAATGATTTCCTAAGTTGTTTACTAACTTTATTCCTTAAGATCATTTTATTCTTATGAAAGAAACTTTCTTGGTGTTTTGTCAAACTAGTCTATTCCTTCATATTCTGGAGTATTGGTGAAACTTTCTTAATGAAGTTTAGTAAAACTTTTGTTAAACAAGAATTTGAAATTTTAATTTTTCAAGAAAACTTTTCCATTTTATGGTTTTGTAAAGTGTATGTTTGATATATCTACTTTATGTATTATCTAAAAATTCCTATGTTCTTTGATTACTAAAAACTTATGATGAACCCCTCTAGATTTTTGGAAGAGATTTACTAAGATATATTCCTAAATCTTTTATGAAAAAATCATTTCTTACATGACAAAATTTATTTTGGAAAAGAACTTCTATCTTTTTATTTAAGAAAACATTTC
The DNA here is from genome assembly GCA_024138025.1 of Combretum micranthum. Lineage (NCBI taxonomy): Eukaryota > Viridiplantae > Streptophyta > Magnoliopsida > Myrtales > Combretaceae > Combretum > Combretum micranthum. The sequence continues at coordinate 802,168 of JAMXBD010000190.1, read as the reverse complement.
CTTCTTTATCTTGTTGAGACAAAAATCAATATGTTCATGCATGATTATGAATATGAAATCATGAAAATATGAAAACATAAGAAAGACATAATAAGTAATATAATAAGCAAGTTAATAGAAATATCAAGTATTAGGAACCTTAACTTTATCAAGGTATCTCGAGACTAAGAATAGACTAGTCCCAAAAAGAATAAAGAAAAGAAAGAAAAGGTTGTTTTGACTTGATATAGATAAGTCTAAGACTAAAAAGACTAGTCTTAAAATAGCATGAAATAAATAAAATGAAAAATATGAAATTAAATAATTAACAAGTGAGCTTATATGCTCTAAAGATTATATATATAATTACATAAATATATTTAGTTAGTTATGAATAAGAAGTTAGCATAATAACAACAATGACATCATTAATAAATGAACATAATAAAGTTTGAATTTCATGTATAAGAACAAAACATGAACATGTTGTTGCTTTTACTACTCATATGAGTTTCAAAACAACACCATGGTTATGCTAGTTACATGACATGAATAAATAAAATAAGGACAGGAGCTTTTACCTAAGGTGTTTGTAGGAAGAAGGTGGTGAATGGATGGTTATGTGGTTATTGAGAAATAGTAATTGGATTGTGTATAGGGAGAAATTTTGTGAGTATTTAATAAAAGAGAGTTTTGGTAGAGAAAATTTTGTGGAGAGAGTTGTGGAGTGAATTTGAAAGGGTTTTGTTATGTGTAAAGATGGTGTGAAAGAAGTAGAGAGAGATGGGGTATTTATAGTTGAAGATGGAGAGAAATTAAATGGGGGGGGGGGGGGGGGGGGGGGGGGGGGGGGGGGGGGGGGGGGGGGGGGGGGGGGGGGGGGGGGGGGGGGGGGGGGGAGATAGGAGACTCCATCCATGAAGAGAGGAGAGAGGGGGAGGGAGAGATGTAATTTTTTTTTTGGTATTTTGTGTAATAAGAGTAATAATATATAAGGTAAATATGATATAAAGTTATGGGAAAGATAAAAAGAAAAGATAATAGGTGGTATATATAAGAGTAGGTGTTTAGAAAACATAGAGATAAATGAATAGTGTAATGTAAAGTAGATATGACTAATAAAGTACCGATAGTAAAAAAATAAACGTATAATTGCGATATCTGTTATTTTTAGTTACTGAAAAATTACAAAACTGATATTTTTGAAATCCTTGTATTAAATCGGTCCTAACGGTGTTATCAAAATATTTTTACTATTTCAAGCCTTGGGACATGCTTCTCGAGAACTGATCCCGTTTGGATTCGAAGGACACTCGAAATTTATGAATATGATATTTTTGCTTTTCCTTATATTAATATGAACTATTATCACTTATTATTTCAACTTCGTTTTCTAAGGCTAAGGAATATGGGAATGCTAGATCTAAATTCTAGGGTTTGCACTAGTTTTTTGTTGACCTTTAGGGTTTCTGGTTAACTTTTAATTATAAGATTAAGCTTAAAATTAACCAAAATTTCAAGGGTTTACAACATCTATATTAATCTATGATGATGAATTTTGAGATGATTCTTAAAGAAAATTTTTATGAAGATATAAATTGCTATATAAAAAAGCAATACAAGTTTTGGAGGACAATCGGAATAGCATAATGGTAAGTGAAAGTTATGAATTATCTATGGTGTTTAACAAGGCTGATAAAACTAATTAGCAAATATGTAGATGTTAACATCACATGATATAATCGACCAATTTGAGGATTGATCTTTAGAGTTAGGGATGAAAAATGTTAAGTTCCATGATTTGGGCTTTCTAGTTGTTAATTGAAGAATTATAAAGTGCATATGTCTTAGGTAAGTTTTAGTGGAAATGGAGATAATCAGATGTAAGGTATGATGATCAAATAGTGGTAGTAAGTTGAATTGAATTTTCTATGGTACAATATACAGTTGTTTTGGAGAAAGTGATGGTTAACTTTTGAAGTTAAAGAGATATAAGTATTCAAACAAAGGAAGGTCTTTTGCTACGAAATGGGATAAATAAGAGTGGAAGAATATAAAACCAGGTGAAGAATAATCATATATTATTGACAACATAGATGGATTTGTAGGAGTGATAATTATAAAGCCAAAGTGCATTAGGAATCTAAATATCGAGAATCAAGTTCAAGATTTTGTGTAAGAAAGATTTTTAATAGGAAAAATGAGAAACGAAAGTAAATAGTTTGAAGGATAATCATGAAGCATATCTGTAAACCCCTGTTTCCTAAGCCCTAAACCTTAAGCCGGAAAGTTCATCGGAGACCTTAAGTCAACAAATCTTGAGTAAAACCCTACAGTTTAGATCCTGCAAACCCGAGTTCGTAAATTGAGGAGTCGAAAAATAATTAAAGTGTTTACAATAGTCCGTAATAATATTTGAATTATTAAAAATAATAGATCGGTTCAATTTCGGCTTATTTCGAACCCATTTGGATACTGCTTTGGAAAGCGTGTCTCGGAGCTCGGAAAATAAAAAATATATCTTTAATATTTTTAGACTCGTATTTTTATAAGGATTTCAAAAATATCAAGTTTATAATTTTTCGAATTCTAAAAATATCAGTTATAGCTCATATAAGCTTATTTTACTCTTACCGGTAACTTAATTGTTAAATTTCTAAAAATAATTTAATTGATTATTTTATTTAAATCATAAAAATTCTGCCACTTAAATAAAAGTATTTTTCTTAATTTATTTTATATATTTTCTTATTCAAAAAGCCACTTTATCAACCTATATCTCAAGTACACATACAATATCATTACTACACATTATTATGTCTTCTTTTGCTTTTTCTTACACTTCTCTTCCCCAAAAATTGCAGCTGCCCATTCCCCATAAATTAGCCACTTTTCATTATTTTTAATTATTTATTTGATATTTTAAAAGTCTCTTTTAGTTATAAATGGATACAACTTGTTACACTTTCAAAAATGCAAATTGAAATCAAACTACACACACCCCTACACCACACAAAATCACGCCAGCCCCCCCCTTCTCCATGCAGCTGTTGTTTTATTTTTTTTTTAAATTATTTAACACACACACATCTCTATTTAAGCATCTTATTCCCTCCCTCTTTCATCTTTACAAACCCTACATTTTTCCTCTCTTTTTTTCCCTCTCTTTCCTCTTCTTTTTGGCTTGTCTTCTTCACAAACAAGCTGCCACCATTTTTATTTCTTGCTCCCACATATTTTTCTTGCAAGTATTTGAGGTAATCTTCCCCTTTTTGCTCTTATAAGATGTTCTAGGATGATACCATGGATGCTTCATGCATCAAAGGACATTCCACAAGCTTTAAAAGCTATGAATGATGATGCCAAGAATTGGAACACTCCTCTAGATGATGATCTCTTATGTTCTTAGTATTTTTGTTATATTGAAGGCTTGTTTATCTTCTTGTTTATGTGATAACTTGTAGATCTAAAGTTTTACAAAGCTTTAGTTATGTTTATGTGTAGATCTAGAAGTTTAAGGCTTACTACTAAGTTTCTCTTATGTTCTCATGGTTGGATATTGAGTAGATCTTAGATTTGAGTTTGAATGAAAAAGTAAAATTCGTAACTTGTCAATGCACTATTTTAAAAACCCTCTTTCAAGTCTTAAAATGGAAGATTTTGTTAAGAAAATGAAGGTTTGATGGATGTATATCATCAAGACTCCATCTTACAAGAATCAAAGTTGATTTTCAAAGTTTATTTTCAAAAACAAAAATTGTATTTTCGGATCAGGACAAAGATTCAAAATAAAAACATGTTTTCCAACTCACAAATGAGGATTTTATTCAAGAAATGAAGGGTTCTTGAGATATAATATGTAATGGGTTGTTTTCCATGAGTTTTGATGAATTTTCTCAAGAGATATGTCCAAAATAAATTTATGAAAATTCGGATCAAGACCAAGACCTATTTTTGGAACCCATCAATCAACCTTAAAATGAAGATTTAGACAAAAATATAAAGGGCTCTTGGTATAGATATCTTAAGGAATGAATTTCCATAAGTTTGAATGAGTTTTCCTAAAAAGTATTGCATAAATCAAGTGATTTGTAGAAGACAAACTTTAGGTCTTGTTTTCATTGTAAACTTCAAAGTGGAAATTCGTAATTATGGGGAGACCAATTTTGAAAACCTTCTTTTAGATCTCAAAACAAGTATTTTATATTGAAAATGGAATGCTTTGATAATATATAATATAGGAAAAATTATTTTCATTGAGCTAAGTAAGTTTTAGTAAAGGAATTACTCAAAACAGGACAATGAGTTTTGACTTGTGAATTTTGGTTTTATGAAAATGGATTCTTAGAAGTTTCATTTGAACTTTATGTTTGGTATTAGATAAGTATGTAATCTCTTAATTTTTTTTTGAGAATCCCCTTGCAAGCTTAGGACTAAAATAAATTGGTCTAAGTAGTTAAATAGAGTAGATATGGCAATTTTTCACAAAGGCTCAAATCTTGGAATTTTTGCAACCCTACTGTACAGTATGTTTCCGACCCCTAGATGACCTTAAATGTTTGAATTAACTTTGTAAATAGATAGCTCTTTCGAAGTAGGTATAAATCGGTATATTATAAGCTAAATTCCGAGTTAAAATGAGTTAGATATGACCTTTTTAAGTTAAGGAGTCAACCTAGATGGAAATTGACGAACTTAGTAAATAAAATTGTTAAGTTTAATAGAACTTCATAAGAGATACTCATTGAGGGTATTCTTTGTACCTAGGTGAATTGGAGGACGGGTTACCACTTCCCGAGGACTATTACGACTAGTGGATTTTCACTACATGGACAAGTGAGTTCATTTCTCAATTAATTATGCTCTTGGATGTGATTGTAGTAGTAGTGGCATTAGACTTAGGAAAAGATAAAATTGTGATTGAATGGTAATCTAAACTTACATGAATGAACGATAAGTATATCGAGGCAAGCTTTGTTGCAATAATTTTGTATGAGCTAGTATAGATTTGGAATGTCTGAAATTTGTATGGTCACTTGTAAATTATCTAATTAATATACCATGACTATATGAATAAATTGTACATGCATATCACGTAGTGAGTCGCATATCATTGTCGAGTATGCCTTTGGTGGGACAAAGGTGTATTTGGGAGGCAGCGGGTCTTTAATGAAGGGGACTAGAGTTGCATGACTTATGGACCACCCCATTCAAATAATGAAACTATGGTTGCATGACTTATGAACCAACATTAAAAATTGTGGTTGCATGTCTTATGGACCACCCCACTTAAGATTGGGATTATGGTTGCATGTCTTATGGACCAACTTTGGAATTGTAGTTGCATGTCTTATGAACTACCCCAAACCCTGAATGGAGGGCGTAAATTCATTCACTTATGACTACCGGAAAGTCATATTCTTGCTTGCTCATTTGCTTGCGCATTCATATGGTTGCTTAATTATAACTTGCTTGTTTAGATATTTTAGCTTGATCGAGTATGTTACTTGGAAAATGAATCTCACTAAGCAATTAGCTTATACACCAATAGTTTTTGTTGTAGTGTTCCTATTTTTAGATGTTCCGAGAGGACACGTTGTGCAGGTTTACTACATTGGATTAAAGAGCTTTTGAGGAAGTCGGGACCTAGTATAGGCCTGGACTTCTAGGAAAATCTCTTTAATGTAGATTCAGATATATGTAATTGGAGCTAAACGATGTAGACTCCTATTATTTTGGCAGGGTATGCCCCTGTGGCTTTTGTAAAGCTTAACTATTTATCTTGTTGTGATTTATATTCTTAATGCTATGTATGTTTTCTTAAGACTACTCGAATCAAAGGTGATCCTAAAAGTTGTATGAGTACACCTTACACTCAATATGTAAACTTATGGGATGACTAAGGATGCCATACTTAAGTTTAAATATCGAGTGTGGTGGACTGTCACGTTTAGGGTACCCTTTGGGGCGTGACAATATCATGAATAGAGTATACCAAATTTATATAATGAAAGTGTAAGCCTCCGTTTTCTTAGCAAACTGAACTCGGTTTCGAAAATTGGAAATGAAAATCGAAACCCTAAAAGACTACCCTATGGCTAGTTTGGACCTAGTGTAAACCCCTATAGTTTTGTGATCAAATAAGCTTAAACCATAATTAGAAGGTCAACTGGAAATCCTAAAGTCAACAAAACCCTAGTTAGACGTAACCGTTCAAGTCCGGCAATCTCGTGTTCGTAACCCTAAGAATGTAAGTAAGAGACTAATATGTAGAATAGTTCGTAATAACATGAAAAAGCTTAAAAATATCATATTAGTTAAACCATGATTCATTTTGAGCCCAATCGGATACAGTTTTTGAAAAGCATGTCCTAGGACTTAGAATGGTAAAAATATTCCAGATATACCGTTAGACCCGTAAAAATATAAGGTTTTTAAAAATATCAGTTTCATAACTTTTCGGTAACTAGAAATATCAGATATCGCAATTATACGTGTACTTTTTTTATTATCGGTACTTTAATAGTCATGTCTACTTTACGTTACACTATTTATTACTATTCTATACTATTTATCTATCTCAACTTTTTCTTACAACCATATCTCTATTTTCTTATAATTTTCATTTCCAATACAACTTCAAATCTTTCATATCTTACTTTTCATTAATAAACATACAAAAAAATAATAATAATTTTCCTCTCTCTTTCTCTCATGATTTGTGCCGGCCCCCTCTTCTTTCCCCTTAAATTTTTAATATTTTCCATTTATTTAATTAACACAATTTCCCTCCATATTTTCCTATGAATACCCCATATTCCTTCCATTTCCTTCACACCTTCCATACACAAAAATTACTCTCTCAAAATCTCTCCATAAACTATCTTAAGTTTTCTTTAGTTTCTACTTCTTCTATAGGTAATAGTTTTAGCTTTTTATATGTTCATTTACTTAGTATGAGCTTAGTGTGTGTTTTCTAAACTATGAAGGTTAAGAAAGCAACAATATGTTCATACTTTGTTTTTTTTTCATGAATTTATTTTCCTTTATGTTGTTTTCATATATATATTTAACTAAATATATCTATGTAGTTATATATATCTTTTAGAGCATATAAGCTCCTTTGTTTTACAATTTATTTACTTCCTTTGCAATTTATTTATGTACCTTACAATTTATTTACTTTCAAGTTATTTTAAAACTAGTCTTTCAAGTCTTAGACTTGTTCTCATCAAGTCAAAACAATTTTCTTTTTCTTTTGGGACTAGTCTATTCTTAGCCCCGGGATACCTTGATGAAGCTAAGGTTCCAATACTTGACATATTTCTTTACTAGCTTAATTCTTTAATTTTTATATCTTTCTTATGTTTTCATAACTCTATATTCATGAACATGCATGAACATAGTGATTTTTGTCCCAACAAGATAAAGAAGGAAAAGTTTTCCTAAGATAGAAGTCCTTCTCTAAAAATAAATGTTGTCATGAAGAAAGTAATTTTTCATAAAAACTTAGAAATTTATCTTAACAAACTTTTTCTAGAAATCTAGAGGAGTTCATTTCAAGAACATAGGAATTTTTAAACAAAACATTCATACACTTTCCAAAGTCATAAAATGGAAAGAAATTCTTGATTAAACAAAAGTTTTACTAAACTTCACTTTTCATCAATACTAGTTTGTCAAACACCAAGAAATTTCCTTTCATAAAAGTAGAATTATCTTAAGAAATAAGGAAATTATCTCTATAAATGTAGAATTATTACTACTTTCAAAAAGTATTAGAAACTAAGCTTAGAAAATAAAAAATCATTCTTTAGAAATTTAAGAAGAGAAGAGTACTCATTTAAAATAACTTGAGATATTTTCTAGCAAGCTAAGAGGAAATTTTCAAAAGTTTCACTTTTCCAAATTAATTAGAATACTTTACTTTTACCAATAAAATTCATGGTTGAGACAACTTCATTAATTATTATGCATTTGATATGAGTCAATGAATACATATATAAATACATTTCAAAGGTTTTACAAATTACTATAATATATATCTCTTTGATATGAGTTTTTGTAAAAAGAAGGAAGCAAGTTTTGTGAAATTCGTGGTAAATATGATCACCACTATTTCGGAGCTCAAGTGACTTAGTTTGATGAAAATAGTTTTAGAAATGGATAGATCTTTTCGAGTAGGTAGAAAATGATATATAATATGCGAAATTCCGAATTAAAATGAGCAAGTTATAACCATTTTAAGTTGGAATTTCCTTTAATCCGATTTTACCGCAAATTCAAGATAGATTTAGAATCTTCAAAAATAGAAATTCTATGAAAGACTCATTTTAGGTATTTCATCTTGTTTAGGCGAAGAAGGAATCGATATCGCCTTCTTGGAAGATTACTTCGACTAAGAGCGATCATCATGAAGTGAGTTAATCCCTTACTAGTGACATTTCCTTGTTTGTGCTTATAAGTAGTAGCATTAGAAAATAAGGAAAAGATAAATGAACAAATGTTGTGTGATTTGGATTCATGATTGATTGAATAAAAGTTAAGAATATCGAAAGAGGAATTGATGAATAATTTATGTTTTCTTGCAGTGATATGATGAATATTGTTTTGATCACCTTTAACTTGAACTCGACAATAATGGAATAAGCCTATATTGAAAACGATTCATGCATATCATATTCATGAGTCACATTTTTTTTGCTACTATTCTTCGTGTGGGGAAACGAGGATTTGTAGCGGTGGCTAGTAGAAGCCGGAAAGTCTACATGGGCAAGTAGGAGCCGGAAAGTCTATAGGGCAAGTAGGAGCCGGTAAGTCTGCAATTATTGATGGTCGTATAGGCCAGTAACCACCTGTCACGCCCCGAAGGGTACCCTAAACGTGGCAGTCCGCCGTACACAATATTAAAGCCTAAGAATGACCACCTCAGTCACGCGAAGGCTTCCATACTATGTACAAGGCGTCTAACACATGGAGGAGACTCATCGGAGTAATGCATTTTATGTTGATACAATCTTGAGAACAATGTAAAGGAAATTCAATTCACTATTCTTCAAAATACAACTCGTTAACTTCAATTACAATTCATCAAAAGATTCTACTACATAAACTATTACAAGGCAAATAGGAAAACCTAGCTAATAACTTCAAACATTCTTATGTCTTGCCGGAACCCCGGTCATACCCGGCTCCAACCAATTCAGTCCCCACTTTGCATTCTTGAGATAACCTGTTCATTTAAACAACTATAGGGGTATAAGCTACACTAGCTTAGTGAGTGAAAACTTCCAGGATTACATTTATAACACCATACAATCAAGTGATTAGTCAGACAAGTGATATGCATCAAACTCGTGAATTCAACAAACATATGACCTGCCGGAAATCATATGTGGATGGACTTGCGCCCTCCATCCCGGGTTAGCAGATTAACGAATCCTGCGGTACGACCGAGACCGTTTCAGCTTACGGACAACTATGAACTATAAAATCGTTTAAGGTACAACGATAAACCGACAAATGCTAATGCTCTATCCCCATCGTGTATGAATGAGTTCAATTTCATCTTCAATTCGAAATAATCAATTATACCAATTCTTTTAAGTGATCAGTCAATAATCGCAGACAATCAATTCTAATTCATCTATACAGGCAATAGTTAATCACTCGGCTTCGATATTCTTACATTCCATTTCTCATATCAACAACAAGCATACATCTTTCCCATTCGTCCCCATCATGCATATCCATTTTATCTTTACCAAATACCTAGTGCAACTATTATTACAATCACATACAATAAATGAAATCGGAAGTAATACTCACTCGGCCATTGGATCACCGGTCTCTTAGTATAAGTAATCCGGTGGTAGGGAATCGTCGATATCGGGGTCACCTAAAAAGGAAGAAATACCCTAATAAGTATTTCATCACTTAACTAGTCCAAGCTATCTCACACAATCTCAAATTCGTAATTCTCGTCCTAAGCGGGAATTCCAACTTAAAACGGCCATAACTTGGTCATTTTAACTCGGAATCTCGCAAATTATATATCGATTTCTATCTACTTCGAAAGATCTATCTATTTCTAATATTATTTTTAAGTTTTGAAAACATTTAGGTCTCGGAACAGAGGGATCAGATCTGATCAGTAACGGTTTCCGATTCCGAAAAATAGTTTTGTAAATGTTTGTAATGTTTCTACTATAGATTAGCTATACATGCAATATGAATGATTTCCTAACATGAATGACATGAGATGAGTTTAATGTATGCATGATCTTGATGATTTTTGCTAAAAGGAAATTTTATAACTTTTTATCTTGCAAGACCATAATAACAACTACTTATGAAAAATCTAGTTTTCTAACTTTGATTATTTCCATTTGTTTTGCATTTATTACTTAAGAAAATATAATTATTTTTGTTAAAATTGAGTCTTCATTGTATCTATTACTTATGACTTTCATTTCTTCATAAAAATTTCCATTTTGCACTTTGTAAACATGTTTTCAAGTGGGGTTGATTCCAAAATCCGAATTTTACAAAAATTAGTTTTTGAGTGATTCCTTTAAGTAAAAAAAAAATTTGATACTTAGAAATTTAAGGCTCAACCATATATAACTACTAAGGACTTCATTCTTACACAAAAATTTGCATTTTACTTTGCAAATATGTTTTCCAATATGATCTACTCAAAAATCCGAATTTTAGAAAATCCACTTTTTGCATGATTCCTTTGGGAAAAACTTGTTTAATGCATTAAAATTTAAGGCTTCACTATATCAATTACTTAAGGACTTCATTTAACACATAAAACATCCATTTTGAGCTTGAATACTAGGTGTTCTTATGGCCTTCATTCAAAATTACGAATTTCACAAATTGACTACTAACTTAAAATTTTCCATTTTAATTCCATTACTTGTTTTATACATTACTCATGCCTAAACTCATTTTAACTTGTAAAAATCATTGCTCAATGATATCTATTACCTATATACTTCATTTTTCACATAAAACATGAGTTTTGGAGTTGATACATGGGTTCTAAAAATTGGTCTTGGTTGGGATCCGAATTTAGAAAATTTATTTTTGGTCATATCTTTTGATAAATCTATCTAAGCTCATGAAAATCCATTCCTTACATATCCTATCCTAAGAGCCTTTCATTTCTTAAATAAAAACTTCATTTTTGAGTTGGAAAACATGTTTTTGCACTAGGCCTTGGCCAAAATCCGAGAATAGAACTTTGTTTTGAAAATTAATCTTTGAAAATCATCTTTGAACCATATAAAATGAAGTCTTTATGCTATATATATATTAAGCCTTCATTTCTTATGTAAAAATTACATTTTGACACTTGAAAAGTAGTTTTTAAATATGGGTCTTACCAAAATACGAATTTCACAATTTTGTTTGAGTTCATAACTAAGATCTATACTTAATATGAACATAAACATAAAACAAATGCATGGTAATAAGTTATAAACATCATGGATCTAAACTTCATTTATCAAAATCTTTCATTTATGGTCTCTATACCCTAAGCCCTTCATTTTAAAAAAAAATATACATTTTGAAGTTGAAAAACCACTTTTCTAAATATGGTTCCATTTTCATCCGAATTTTCAAATTGATTTTTGTTGAAAACAAAATAGATCTTGGCTTTCCTACAACTTTCCTACCATCATCAAGCTATAGCAAGTTGTTCATGAACATAAACAAAGATCTAATGCATCTATGAACTCAAAACTTTAGATCTAGTATTCTAAACTAGTTTTACATGCATGAATCACTAAGATAGACATGTGAATGCTAGATCTATGCATAAATCATAAGGAATAACAAAAATAACAACTTAAATAACAAGATCTATGGCATAAACAAAAATCAAAGCCATAAAAAGTTAGATCTACAAAATATAATAACTTTAAACAAGAAAATAATTATAATACAAGGTAATAAAAGTGGAGAAGAGAAAGATTTCATTTTTGGCATCATCATCCTAAGCTTTTAAGCTTATGGAAGTTCATTTGATGCATGAAACCTTCATTATACTTTACCTATATCACCTATGGAGCTTTAGGATGAAGATTTGCTTAGAAAATCTTTAAATATGAAGTGTGGAAGCCATGGAAGATGTGGGGGCAGCTTGTTTGTTGGAGAACATGAACAAGAAGAAGAAGAAAAGAGAGGAAATAGAGAGAGAAAAGGTTAAAGAATGAAAGAGGGAAAGTGAATAAATGAAGGAGAGAGAGAAATGAGTGTTTTAATTGTAATAAATGAGAGAAAAAAAATAAAACATGGGCAGCCAAGGGGGAGGGGTTGCTGCACGTCATTTTTGAAGAGAGGAGAGAGAGGGTTTTGTTGAAATTTGACTTGAATTAAATTGTGTAATTAATGTGTAATGTAACTTTTTGAAAAAGGATTGAAATATAATTAATTTTAGTCAAAATATGAGTGGATAAAGGACAATGGCAGCCATAAATAGGGTCAAAAATCTTCCATCAATTGTGGGATAATGTGTAGAAAGATTGAAGTGAAAAGGAAGTGATATGTGTAAGGTGTACTTGAAGGTATGGGGTTGTAAAAGTACTTTATTAATAAAATAAATTAAAATAAATAAAATTAAAGAAATTTATTCAAATATTGTAGCAGATTTTTCATAATTAAATTTTAAATAATTATTTGAATTATTTTAGTATTTTAACAAATATGTTACCCGGATGATAAAATGAGCGATTATGGACTAAAATTAATATTTTTATAACCCGAAAAATTCTAAAAAATTTTATGAAAATATGAATATATTCAAATATTTTTAAATTAGTAAATAAATTTATTTTTTTTTAGTATCGGATCTTAAACAGAATCTGATCTCGTAAAGACCCGAAACGAACTAATTTTTGGAAAAACAAAATTTTCTATAACATATAAAATATTCATCTCAAAATATAAGGCTTTATAAGAAAATAAAATTTTTGTAATGAAATAAAAATGAATAGTGCAAAAGACGACTCAATTACCGGTAAAATGGAAACAACGATAAAAAGGTTATAACTGTAACTTTTATAACCCGAAAAATTATAAACTGATATATTTAGAAATCTTATGAAATTAACGAGTCTAACGGTACTATTGTATATTTTTGATATCTCGAGCCTCGGGACAACGCTTTTCGAAGTCTGTACCCGAACGGGTTCAAATAGATCAAAAATTTACCAATATGATATTTTAAAACAAACTTATATTACTATTAGCTATTCTATATATTTAAACTACTCTCGGCCTCTAGAGTTAGGGGCGCTAGATTGCCGGACTTAAGTTATTGTTTCCGCTTAGGGTTTACGGTGATTTTCCTTTATGACCTTTTTCCAATTTGGAAACTGATATTTATGTTTATACAACATATTTTAATTTTGAGAAATTTATTTTAAATTTTATTTTTGTAAGTATTTAATATCTCTTAATATTTTTGGAATTCTTGAATTGAGTTATATTTTCTAAAGTCAATCGTTATTTGCTTTTTAATAATTTGTTTTTGAGCTTTCTATTACCCGTTTGTATAAGTCGGAGTTAAATATGGAATTTTTTGTACGTAGTGGTTTTGAATTTGAAGACCACTGAGTTCTTATTTTATTTTCGAGGATTTTCGTTTTCTCATGATTAAGAAATTTTTGGATTCATTCATGGTTCAGGACTTGTCAAAATTAGATTTTAACTTGGAGTGATTTTTAGGGTTTATTTTCGAAGTTCATCTTAAAATTATTTACTGAAATTTTCCGAGGCTTACACCACCCAACCTCCAACATGGAGGGCGTAAAATCCATGCTACACATGGTTTCCAATTAATCATGTGTATTTTGTTTTCTCATGTGATTGATGCATTCTCATATGATTGTCTAAATACTTGTGTGTTTTATGGAAATGTTTTGTAGATGGGAGTTATCTCACTAAGCTAGTTTTGCTTATATCTCCATAGCTTTTTGTTACAATGTGATTACTTGTGGTTGGCACCAAGGAGCCCCCTTTGTCAGGTATAAGTCAAAGCTATGAAGGTTTTTGGGAGAAGTTTATATGTATTTAGTTTTGAATGTAAACTTCTAAGAAATATCTCTATAGTAGACTTATGTTATATTTATGTATATTTTATTGATGGCTTAGTTGAACATGACTATTTGAATGGGGGAATGCCCCTAAGAAGTTGTAAGAAACTTTTATTCTAATGAATATTACATGTTTATCTATATAAATTCTTGCATTCTTTTATTATCTGCTTGAATGTAATACCCCTGTAAGTCTCCTACTATCTTGGAAGCACGCCTCACACGTGATATCAAAGCTCCTGTGTGACTAAGGTTGTCATTCATTAGCTTTGATATTATGTGCGGCGGACTGCCACATTTAGGGTACCTTTCGGGCGTGACACCTAGGAACCCTAAGTTCAGCAATACCGAGAACAAAACCTTGGAACAATAAGTATGAGTTAGCCCTAGAATGCAGTCCTAAATAATATATCAAAACACGAAAAGATCATATTTTAGAAAAAAAAATTCATTCGTTTCGACCATGATTGAGATATGTTCTCGAAAACCGATCCTTGGGACTCGAAAATCAAAAAAAAATATTATATAGGACTCTTTAGAATCGAAATTTAATAAGGAATCCAAATATATAATTTAAGAATTTTTCGGTTTATAAAAATTACAATTATAGCCTTCTGATCGTATTTTCATTACTACCGGTAATTTAATTGTCTAATCTAATTTTTTATTTCTATCACACTATCACAAACAAAAAGTACAACCAACATTATAGCTTTATTAAATTTGAATTTTATACACCAAACAACTCACACATCTCTCTCCCCACCTATCCCCCCCCCCCCCCCCCCCCCCCCCCCCACGTACACATTCCATTTGTTCTTTTTTTCTTCTTTTATTCTATACAAAACCTAATCTAATTCCCTAATAAACCCCTTTATACCTATCTCATTTCACTTTCTCTCTTTTTCACTAAATAAAACACTTGCAAAATATTTTCTCTCCTCTCCCGCTCCCCTTTGTGCTGTGACCCCCTCCCTTACATACACACTTTTTCACTAAATAATAGATCTCGTTTTGAGTACATAAATGTCATAGATGTTTTTCTTACGTACATAAAAGACTTGTAGTAGTATGATAATAATGAGAATATGTTAAAAAGTTTGAGATCTATTTTAGTTTCAACAAATATGATTTTTGAAAATTCAGATTTAAAAAGAACCCTATTTTAAAAAAAAAACCTATTTTCCAACTCCAAAATGAGTATTTTGTATAAAATATAAAGGGATCATAAAATAGGTATCTTAAAGACATGATTTTGATGAGTTAAATCTAGTTTTACTAAGAGATATGCTCAAAATAAGAAAAGTTTACAAAAGTTATGTTAGAACTGTGTCTCAACCCCAACAAAAACTTAAAATTTGTAATAAGGAAAAGTTGATATGTAAACACCTATTTTCTAACCCCAAAACAAGAGTTTTATTAAAGAAATGGAAGCCTTAAGTATTAGATTTGATTAGGTCTTAATTTTAGAAAGATCAAATGAGTTTTACCCAAGAAACAATCTCAAACACAAATTGCAAAATTCGGATTTGGGAATAGCCCTCACTTAAACACCTATTTCCAAATTCTAAAATGAGGATTTTAATAGAAATATAGAAGTCTTAGAGAATTGATGTAGTAAGGACTCAATTTTGACAAGAATAAATGGATAAAGTACAATCCGAAAACAAGGAAGGGTTTCAAAACATAAATCAAACACTATTTTCATTCCTTAAGATTTTGTAAATTTCGTAACTAGGCAAAACCCCTCTTTAAATATCTATTTTCCAACTCTTAAATGAATAATTTTATTAAAATAATGAAGGTATTAGGAATATAGGTTATCAAGGCTTTATTTTAGTAAAAACAAGGGTGATTTTGTAAGAAATAAAACTAGTTTTTCTAAGTCAAGTATTCTTGAAATTTTTGCAAAGTAAAAGTTTTCTAAAAATTCTTTTTAATCAGATATCATCAATAATATACATACAGATAGCTAATATCATATCATTCATGATAATAACTTGTTGATATTGCATGCATATATAATATACTTGGTAGAAATAATGCAAATTTCACAAAACAATTTCGTAAATATGGTTTTTAGCTACTGATCAGATCTGATCCGAGCTTTCCAAGACCTAAAAGTTTTCAAAACTTAGGATTAAAATCATAAATAGATAGATCTTTCGAAATAGATAGATCTTTCGAAGTAGATAGAAATCGATTGTTTATTTGCGAAATTCAAAGTTAAAATGACCAAGTTATGGCTGTTTTAAGTTGAAATTTTCATTTACTACGAAAATTACAAACTTAAAAGTTTTTGTTTAATAAGTTGGAATTAGTTGTGGTTTGAAATACTCATTTAGGTATTTCTTTCGTTTAGGTGACTTTGAATTGGATGAATTCTTGCCCCCGGATTATTATGAATAGAGACCAGTATCCATAGCCGAGTAAGTCATACTTCCTATTTATGATTCTATATGGTGCTTGTAATTTATAGTTACACTAGAATGATAGGTAAAGATAAATATTGAAAATGCATGATGGGTAATTATGGGATTAGGTATGCTATCTTGATGTGTTGAGAAAAATGTACTAAGTATATCGAAACCGAGTGATTAATTGATATATGTCCATACGCCATGATTATGAGTATTTGCAAATTGATTGGTCACCTATAAAATTGCATTAATGACTATTCAAATTAATCATGATTGGTTCTCCTTTGAACCATAAATTATATGAATAATTATTTCTCCGTGATCCATAAATGGTATGAATGAAATGGGTTGCCCGTGAGCCATAAAACGGAATAGTAATTCAAGGTAGTACCGCAGGAAGGATTATTTACTAACCCTAAATGGAGGGCGTAAATCCAGTCAATATATGATTTTTGGTTGATCATATGTCTTGTTTGCCCACGTGGTTGTTGCATTTCACATGAATGATTAAATCAACTTGTTTGTATGTATGTAATTGTGGGATATGTGTGTTCTAGAAGTATTTACTCACTAAGCTAGCGTAGCTTATACCCCTATAGCTTCTTTTTGTTGCAGTTCTCATAACTGTAGGTGCATCCTAAGGCATGGCCAACTCTGATAACGCGAGAGTAGGTGTTTCCCAAAAACGTTTATGTTTAGCTTTTGTATAGACTTCCATAGAAAATCTTAAACACTCGAGTTGTTGTAAAAATTAATACCTGGACTGATTATTATTTTACAGGGGAATGTCCCTTAGTATTTTGTAAATGATCCTAAGATATATGTGGTTTATGTTTTTATGCTTATTCTATTAAGTTAAACTATCTATCTCCAATTGCATAAGTATTCTATTGTCGTAAGGGAACGTGTTGCATCTAAAACAAGACTTTTGAATAACTGTGGTACTGATTCTTAAGTCTCATTTAGTATGTGGAGGACTATTACATTTGGGATACCCTTTAGGGCGTGACTGAAAGTATGAGTTATGGAGACATTGATTAAATTGTGGTATAGTCAATTGAGAAAACAAGAAAAGGAGTTTGGAAATAGAAGAATATGGTATGAGAAATCAGTAGTTGAACAGAAAGCATCTAAATACCGAAGAGTACATGGACGCATAAACTATGGAGTTGGAAACAAAGAATTTAAGGAGTTGTAGACATTTAGGTAATTTTCGAGCACAAAAGTTCTTTTTAGAAGGGAGAAATGTAATATACAAATAAATGAGTTATCAAGAAGGGTCAAAGTATCAAATGATATTAAATAAGAAGGTTTTATGGTCAAAGTTTAAATATAATTGTATTGTGTTCACGTGGCAAAGACTTGATTGAAAATGGATTTTAGCAGAGTATACACTGGCTTTAACGTTATGGTGTAGGTTGGTTAAATTAGATGCGAACCTAGCGTTTTTCCTAAGCAATATACCTCTATAAATAGACCCTTGACCTATAGATTTATCACACCCTTCCTCAACCAAAACCTAAGGTAAGTGGGTCTCTCGCTAGTGTTTTCCAATTAATCATTTAGGGTTATCTTTCTTATAAGATTCTTTTCATATGTTTGAAGGAGATTCAAGATCTAGTGAAGAAACCTTAAAGTGGATTTAGAGATTTGTCATTTTGATTCAAGATAAAGGTAAGATCTTTATTATAGTTTTGTGATTTCTAAGATTTATAGATTATAGGAATATGACTATAGCAATTAAGAATAGTCAATTGATTATGTCAAGAGATTGATTGAATTGGTATCCTGTTTCAAGCAAGATCTACAAGATCTAGGTAAGTGTGGATCCATCCCATCTTTGTGATTTTAAAGATGTGATCTTTTTCTAGTGGTTGGTTTATTAATTGTGGATTATATGCATATTGAAGGAAACTAGGAATCTTTGAAGAAACTGTGTTTGGAAATTTCATTTGATTATGAACAAGATAAATAGGTGTATTAAATTCTTATTGTGGATCTATGATTAAGGTTATAGATCTTTTGAATAGGATTATGGAAATTAAGGTTAGGGTTTAATTATGAATTTGCAATTGAAATTGATTTGAGATATGTTGATGACAAAAAAATTTTGTGAGATTGAGGTTTCTTTTCTGTTAGAAGTTCTGTTGGTGAGATTGGAATTGAAAGGGAATCTAGGTACGACCTTACCTTGCTTGCTGTTTGTACTTGTAGGATTGAAAATAAGTTGAATAAATCTAATCTGGCATATAATGGAAAGTTTTTGCTTATGCTTGGCTGGGGTTAGTAAAGACCACGCAGAGTATGATGCTAACACTAGCAACTTGATGATCCATGTGTAGCATTATCCCAAGTGGAGTTGCACCTAGAGATGATTCTAGTAGATTAGGAGTCATGCCAGCTTAATTGTGGTATGCAACGGGGGATAGATTACATCTAACACCAATAGATGTACATAAGTATTTTATGTAAAACTTGTTTTATGGAGTCATGAGTTATTCCGAGTTTATGGCTATTTGCAAATGGTTCTAAACTGTGTTAGTTTCTTGGCTAAATAAAGTTATAACAAATTGTGATTGTTGCATTAGTTTTGAGTTGTATGTGATATTGTTTATTGTATGTTCATGTGCATGTGTTTGTGGTATGGCATACTAGGCATTTTCGCTTATTCCTTTATTATTTAGGTACAAGTGAAGACGATATTGTTTATGACTTATCTAGGTATGATCTATCTGTTGATCATGGGGATGGTGATAGTGGATTTGACTAAAGCTGTAGACCAGTAGACCTTGGACATTGGAAATAGGAGGGAATTATTGAAGACTTTATGAAGTTTTATTTTTTAATATTATTAGTTATTGGATACTTTACATGAATAGTTTATTAGGTTTCTTCTAGTTTGAAAATAAGTGGTTTTGGATTTTCATATTTCATGTTTTCAAAAGAATTATTTTATGTGATATTTTAAAGTAACTATGAGTGAGTTTTAGTGATTATCTTTTCATATGTTTGTGGATTAGTATTTCATAGATTTGGCGAATCCTTATGAGCTTTTAATTTAGGGTGTTACAATACTTTCCTTTTCTCTTAAGTGGGCTCTTGAACTTCAATGTCATCTGTTCTATTTCTTCCAACTCCATATAATGTTGTAGCTCCACCTTGTCTACAATGTCTCTATTCAACCCATTCAAAAATCTAGCCATAGTCACTCCATCATCCTCCTTCACATCGACCTTCATCATGAGCATCTTCATCTCCATATAAGATTCTTCTATGCTCCTACTTCCTTAAGTGATCTTCTGCAACTGACGATATAATCCCCATAGTAATGTGAAGGAACATACCTTTTTCTCATTATCTTCTTCAGCTCTCTCCATGTGCTAATTGGCTCCTTTAAATTTCTTCTTGAATTGATGGTAAGTTGATCCCATCAGATGCTGGCATATCCACTAAATTGTACAACAACCAATTTGACCTTTTTCTCCTTTGAATAATTGTAGTAGGCAAAGATCAACTCAATTTTGTGCTCCTACTTTGGATTAGCATCTGGGTCACTACGGCCCTAAAAAGGTAAAATCTTGAATTTTATAGAATTCAAGTTAGTATCAATTTTCTCACCTCCTTGACCAGTATTATCCCATGATTTGCTCTTACCTCTAGCCCTGACAGGCTTCCTGTAATCTTGTTCATCATCAAAATCCAGCTCTCCTTAGAAATCTGTTATTCAAGGCGGTCCATTCACACCATTAACCCCTATAACATCTCAACATTCGAGCCATATCATTAGTTTCTTCCCTTTCCTTCTTTGAAGAGCTTGACATCCTATGATGTTAGGAGATAACATAATAAATAATAACAAAAAGTAAAAAACTTCCCTACACTCCATCACGTGTATCACTCACAAAATATGACACTCAACCCTTGTGTGTCACTTAAACTCAAACATGCACTTACCACCTTACCTCTCGATCCTCTGTTTTATGGTTATTTATTGAGCTTAGGATCTAAATTTGCAAATTCCTTTTCTGTGCTATTTCTCATGATACCTTAATTCCCGATAAGTATATAATAGGATCAAAATACTCCAAGAAACAAGAAACAGAGATGGATCACAAATCCACTTATGGTTTTCTTTTTCACAAAACAATTCCTTCGATTTTTTTCAACACATCTTCTTCTTTTTACATATTCCTTTTCTTTTCTCTCTTCTTCTTTTTTTTTTTTTTTTTTTTTTTTTATAACAAGACATTAAAGGAACAAAAGCAAATCAATAATTAATAGAATTCAAATATAAGATATGGACGAACTACGTTAGGGTTTGGATGTACCGTCCTCAATTAGAACTAGATTAGGGTGATTCTTTGAAAGCCTTTCTCTGATACAAATCTGATACATACTTGTCATGGCTTTGGGAATTCTACAACTTTAAGAATTGAAATGCAAACCTTGACCAAATGAAATATCTAGAATAGAATCAGTGATATAATTGAACATGACCCTATATCTGAGAATTCCACGAACCTTGGTATGAATTGATGGAAAAACCTTGACCCATCGTTTGAGTAATCCTAAAAACTTCGATATAGAGATCTTGAACCTTTATGAAATACTTACGAAGAGCCTTGGTATAGTGAAGAACGCAACAAGAATAGCAAATTCTTGAAGATTTTATAAGCTCTCGAAAGAACTAAAGAGAAGAATTTCTCTCCTTGGTCTATGGTCATAGCTTCCATCTTCCTCCATGGCAGCAAACTCACATCCTTCCTCCTCATCATCAGCCTCTTCACATATCCACTGACCTTC
Source organism: Combretum micranthum (assembly GCA_024138025.1). Lineage (NCBI taxonomy): Eukaryota > Viridiplantae > Streptophyta > Magnoliopsida > Myrtales > Combretaceae > Combretum > Combretum micranthum. The sequence continues at coordinate 780,855 of JAMXBD010000190.1, read as the reverse complement.
CAAGTTATAAATCCTCATCCCATGCATCGATATGCTAGAGCGATTCCCGTTCCCATTGTAGTTGTTGGTTTTGACAAAGGTGGACCCCCCTGAAAGGGTTCGACGGCTTTATTGGAGCATTTTTCCTCTTTGGGCATTCATTTGCAAAGTGCTCTGGTTGCAAACACTAGTGTTCTTCTTAGGACACTCCAGGATTTTATGATCTAAGCTTCTGCAAAAATAGTGCTTGTTTTGCAATTGCAGGCAAGACTTTGGATAATGCCTGCCTTAGCATTTCCAGCACGTGATATCCACCATGGTCACCTCCTTTTGATTGCTTCCACTTCCTTTGAAACTTCCAAAGGTCTTAAACCTCTTATTCTTGAATCCGAAACACGATCCTTCATAAGGCTTCCTTCCGAACACAAACACCTTCCTTTCTGGAGCTTTTGTCTTCATCTTTTTAACTCCTTCAATTACCCGAGCCCTTTCCACTAGCTCACTAAAGCTTTTGATGTCAAACTCCACCAAACGGATCCTCAGCTCCTCATCTAGCCCACTTAAGAAAACTTATCTTTTTAACTCCTACCTATACTTATAAGATTTAGGAGTACATTGAACAGGCGACTGAACTCAGTTTCATACTATTCGATGGTTCTCCCCCTTTGAGAAATATGTAGGAAGTCAGTACTGCATTGAACTCTGAGACTAATTGGAAAAGAGTTCTCCAAGAACTCTTCTCGAAACATATCCCAAGTAACTGGAACAGGCAATTCTTGCTTCTTCGATTCCCACCACACCGAGCATCAAGTCTCAGTAGGTATGTCCCAAAACTGACTCTTAAATGGTAGGGCACTTCATAAGCAACAAACAATCTCTCGACTTGGGCTAACCAGTCTTTGACCTCAGCTGGCTTTCTAAAGGCTCCATCAAAGTAGCGGTTACTTTTGATGAAGTTAGGAAGCATGTTTCGGTATTGCCTCAGTGGTGGCGATAGTGGTAATGGTGTGGTATGCGATTGTACTTCAAGTGGAGTATGTGCTTCCATAGTGGCTTTAGAAGCATTCTGACGCAGAGCAGGAGCTGGATTATTTTGGTTTTATTGTTGAATCAAAATATTCAACAACTGATTCATCTGTCTGAGGGTGGCGACAAAGTCATTTTGCTGGTTTGGCAGGTGCAGGGCTATTCCCCTGTTGGTTTTGCAGAGGTACTCCTTGTTCAGCTAGTATTTCATTATAATCCCATTGCTCTTGATTCCTACGTCTTCTTCGACAGCTGTTTAATCGTTTAGATTATGTAAGCTTTAGTTTTCTTTTATGCGATCTATACTAACATGTATAGAAATCATGGAAATCTCAAATACAAAGATCAGAAATCAAATCAAAATACAAAACTCATGGAAATAAAATCGCAGAACAAAAATTAACAAAAGCTTAATAAGAAATCAAGAATATCAAATACACTTTACAAAGAATCATAAGGTAGGAAATCAAAATAAGGAATTTTACTCACGAAAAAGAGATAATATCAATGCCATAAAAACAAAATAAAGGGATCACATTATTAAGAAATCCTTACATTACTTGTTATGTTTCAAACACTTAAATGCATCTTTTAATTATTTGTGATTTAATAAATAAGGCGTTACGTCTTGGGTGAACACGACGCTTTCTTCTCATCATAGCTCCTTTACTTCTTTTCTCGATCCTTCCGTTGGGATTTGAGGAAATACAAAGTTGGTTTTGATTTTTCCCATTTTCGATTTCTTGAAAGGATATCCTTTCTTTTGATCCTTTGATGGCACCTACGAGACTTATTTCCGACTTCTTCATTTGGCGGTAGAATGGGTGAATCCTCATCCTTCGGCACTTTGACGGAAATATTCATTATCTAAGGTTGGTTGCATAGTCTTTTATGTAGGCATATTTTTCCTTTAGTTTCTTTACCAAAAGCCAGTTAACTTCATTTTCTCGTTATTTGCAACTTACAAAGGTTGTGTTTTCTTGAGACTTAAAATGGCTTTGAAATTTACCTATTCTTTTAAGGGCATAAACTATTTCTATGGCCATCTATATGTCTTAGGTATGGTCATTTAACATATGGTCTTCCCATATATCCCCACTTTCTATGATTCTAGGATTGTTCCAAAATTGGGTTCAGTTTGTTAGACAAGTTGAGGTCTACTTCTAAGACTCTTAGACTTTTTCTGTATACTCTACTAAAGGTTCCTTTATCTTAAGGTGAAAACTACCGATCTTCAACTAACACTATCTGGTTATTCATAACCTATAAGAATCTTTCTATCACACTTATGGTTTATTCCTAAACTTATCATGTTTGTAAGACTTCTACTTCTAAATTTATTGTTTTCTTCTTTAGTCTTGATGCTCTGATACCAACTTAAACTATCACGCCCCAACAAGTACCCTATACATGATAGTTCGTCGTACATAATATTAAAACTTGAGAATGACTATGATATGCCCCAAAGGGTACTCTAAACGTAATAGTCCGCTACATTCAATATTAAAGCTTAAACATGACAATCTTAGTCAATCCCAAAAGTTTCGATATTAAGTGCAAGGCGTGCTCTCACAAATTTAGAGGACTATACTTTGAAATATGAAGCTTAAGAAGCTACAATAACAAAATAAGAAAGGGAAATCATAATATTCATTCATTCATAATAATTTTCTTACAAGTCTTAAGGGCATTCTCCCGTCAAAATACTAAAATCTATTACAAGAAATTTTCTATGAAGTCTACATCTAAACTAATGCTAAACTTCATCTAAAAATTCCTTAACTAAAAAGGGAGATACCTAGCTGCAAGGTTCTTGTGGCCTCAATCACAAATAGCTAAACTGCAAAAGAGATATAGAGGGGTATAAGCTAATAGACTTAGTGAGAATTATTTCCAAAGATAAATACTTGAGTAACAAAATCATGCAAGTTTTTAGGCATCCAAGTGATATGCAACAAACACGTGGGCAAGCAAGACATATAGTTTTTTGGGAACTATATGTTGAATGGATTTACGCCCTCCATTCGAGGTTTTGGGGAGGCTAATAAGATTATGTTCGAGCTGATGGCCATTAAGCATTGTTCCTTATTATTACGCTTCTAGCTTAGAGCCAATAAGCATCGTCCTAGTATTTTGCTTCGAGCATAATGTCGCTAAGTGTTTCTCTTTGTATTATGCTTCTCGCTTAAAGCTGATAAACATTATTTATGGCCTTACAACCGTACCACTAAACTTTCCCCGCAAGATTAGTGGTGCCTATGCAATGTGACCCACTACGTGATATGCATGAACCAACTTAGTTAGAATATCATAGCACAATCAATGTCAATTTATGGTGATCATAGAATGTCAGACATATTAAGTTTTATACTAAAACAAACGATTACTTATAATCAATTCACACCTCAATATTCTTAGAATTCTTTCAACAATTTATATACATATCAATTTGTCTTTCCTTAATTCTAGTGCAACTTAACTACAAGCACAATCAAGTAAAGTAATTAAGGAAATAAACTCACATTACCATGACGATACTTTCTTCTTATGGATGAGTCGATCGGTCAATCCACTAATCGAAATAATCTTCTGAGTACAAATACTCTTCATTGGGACCACCTAAACAAGAAGAATACCCATAATGAGTATTTCTTGTTGAGTCTAATGTACTTTTTCAAAACTATGTTATAAGATTGTCAAATTTCATATAGGAGGCAATTCCTACTTAAAATTGTCATAACTTTGTCATTTTAACTCAGAATCGCGTATATAATATATCGATTTCTACCTATTCAAAAATCTCTATCCATTTCCAAAACTATTTTCATCAAACTAGGTCATTTGAGCTCTGAAACAGTGGTGATCAGATTCACCACGAAATTTCCCATCCCAAAAGCATTTGTTTCAAACATCAAATCATCCAAAAATTACTTTGATAAATACTTAGTTATCTATATAGTTGAGAAATTCCTTTTTATAGATATATAGCTCATATTTCATCCATACTCAAGTGTTTGTTATCCAACCAAAATTCTTTAGTAAAGACAATGTTAGTCCAAAGTTTAAAAAACCATAGTTTACAAGAAATCTATTTTGTAAATCTTTTAAAATGAATATTTTGATTCCTTTGTTTTCAAAGAATATTTTATGTTTATCTTACTATTTTCCTTAATGACTTCTTAATAAAAATAAATTTCTCTATTTTTCCTTTTTGAAACTTTCAATATTAATGTCACTTTCTCATTAGTTTTCTATGTATTTTCTTTGACTATTACTTTGAACTTTTTAAATCTTGGTTTGAAAACTTACATTTCCTTTTTATATTATGTTTTTAAGGAAAACATTTTCAAAAGTAAGAATCGTCTCCTTTATTATTAGAAAACAACTCTATTACTTATAAGGTTATGGTCTTTAGAAAAAGCCTTTCAAAGTAATGATATTTACAAAATTATAATGAGTTTTTCCCAAGGTTTTGAGAAAATAGATTCTTTCATAAATTTGAAAACTCCAAATTTCTTTTAGAACTCTCCTTTGGTGACAAAGATTTCTTTTGTAAAAAAGTATAGTTTAAACTTGGTGGTTTAGTCAACATTATTTATTTGGCATGAATATGAGAGTAATAAAAAGAAAAATTATAATAACAAAATAAATAGCAAAATAATACAAGTCAAGTATTGGCAGTCTTACCTTTAAATCAAGGCTCTCAGACTAAGAAATGAACTAGTCCTGAAAAAAAAAAAAAAGAAAATTGTTTTGACTTGATAAGACAAGTCTAAGACTAGAGACTAGTCTTAAAACAATCATGAAATAAATTAATTACATAACTTGAAAGTAAATAAATAACAAATGAGCTTATATACTCTAAAGATTATATATATAGGTACGTAATTATATTTAATTAGATATATATATATATATATATATAAGAAGTTAGCATAATATCAACAATAATATGCGCAAAACATAATAACAACATAAAAATAGAGAAATAGATTTTCATGAACAAAAACAATACATGAACATAGTGTAGCTTCCATAACAACAAGTTTAGGAAACTTACATCATGGTCATGTAAAGTTATATGACATGGTAGAAAGAAATATGAAAAGATGTTTTTACCTAAAGAGGATTGGGAGTAGTATGTGAATGGGTTTTATGTATGTAAAAGGAAGTTTGAGAGTGTTTTGGGAGAATTGTGAGAGAGTAATTGGAGAGAGTTTTGAGAGGAGAATTTTGGAAAGTTTTTATAATGCATCTGTGGGTAAATGAAGTATGAAAGAAATAAAAAGAGGGGGGGAGGGGGTGGGGGTAGGGGAAGAATTATTTATAGGGAATGATGGCTGAAATTAAGTGATTTAAATAAAAGAAAAAAAATTGAAAAAGAAATATGGAGAGGGGGAGAGAGAGGGTGCCGGCCACAAAGAGAGACAGAGGTGAGATTTTTTTTTTTGTATTTTTGTTAATTAAATATAATAATAAGTAAAGTAGAAGTGATATAAAGTTATAGGAAAGGTAAAAAGTAAAGATAATAGGTGTATAAAGTGTAAGAGTAGGTGTTAGAAAAAGTAGAGATAGATGAATAATGTATAATAGTAGTAAATAATGTAAATGTGACTAATAAAGTACCAATAGTAAGAAAATATACTTATAAATGTGATATCTGATATTTTTACTTACCGAAAAATTATAAAACTGATATTTTTAAAAAACTTATATTTTTACGAGTCTAACGGTATATCCGGAATATTTTTACTACTCCGAGCCACAGAACACGGTTTTCAAAAACTATATTCGTTTTGGCTCAAAATGAATTGCAGTTTTACTAATATGATATTGTTAGGCATTTTTATGTTATTACGAACTATTCTACATACTAATCTCTTACTTACCCACTTAAGGTTGCAAACATGGGATTACCAAACTTAAACTTGTTACGTCTAACTAGGGTTTTGTTGATTTTAGGGTTCCCGGTTGACCTTCCGATTAGGGTTGAAGCTTAACTGATCATAAAACTTTGGGGGTTTACAGACTATCTTAGTCATTCAAAAGCTTTCATACTGGTACAAAGCATACGTTAACAACAAGGGAGACCAGTGGAGTTATGCATTTAAAATAATGGCAGCGAAATATACAAAATAATACTTAATATAATTCATAAAAATATAAATTTCTACAACTTCTACGAGGTATTCCCCCAATAATCGCCATAATAACATAGTTTTAATATGATAAATAACTAAAACTAGAATATTTTAAAAGAAATCTAATCTAAGTCTTCAAATAATATTCCTTCAGAAGCTTCCCAAAACATAGATTCTACCCAAACAGTCAAGATGGTCTCGGGTACAAAACAAAGATTCTGCAACATCAAAAATCTATTTGGGAGTAACATAACTAGCTTAATGAGATAATCCTTACACAAAGTACTCATTAACAAGACAATCATACAAGTCCATTAAGTAAGCATATGAAGTACAAACAATTATATGAGCAAACAATACATATGACTGTCCGGTTTCGTATGTAAAATGGATTTACCGCTCCATTGTGGGTTAGGGAATGCTTTGAATGGGTCACCAACAACCTCCTTGAAATTTTGCACCCATCTTAGTGTTCCAATGAACCGTACTACTAGTCCTTGGCTACACCAAGAGGTCGTATTCCCCAAACGTCTTAATTCCTCAAGATGTAGCTAGGCAGCTTACTTTTTCAGTCCCACACTAAGGGGTAGTGGCAAAATGCGAAGATGATATTCTAAGTGATATGCATGAGTAATTTAGTTTAAGGGATTTCCAATCCGACATTAATTCATTTAAGGCAATTAATTAATATTTACACACACACCATGATATACATAGAGACAATTTATATTAATAAACCAATTAAGCTCTGATATACTTATTGTTTATTGATCACATATAACAAAACACATACATAGTCCTCATGATAACCCACATGTATATCAATTTTTATCTTTTCCTAATATCTAGTGCTCTATTCTACAAGCACATGCACGAATACATAAAACGTAAAGGAAAACTCACTCAACCATGGCGATCTTCTATGAGTTGAAGTAATCTTTAAGAAAGAGAAGATCTTGGTTCTCGCCACCTAAAAAAAAGAAATACCCAAAATGAGTATTTTATCCAAGATCTACTTAAATTTTCTAACTCTATCTTATTGAATTCGTCAAAATTCAGTTCTAAAGAAATTCCAACTTAAAATTGTCGTAACTTGCTCATTTTAACTTGGAATTTTGCATATAATATGTCGTTTTCTACTTACTTGAAAAGATATATCTATTTATAATGTTATTTTTGTCATAAAAAATTCGTTTGGCTTCCGAAATAGCTAGGTACAGAATTACCACGAAAATCCCATCCTTCAAAACATAAATTTTCAAACTTTTCTTTATCCAAAAAAAATTCCTTGTACAAAAATATAGATATTTGTATAGTTGAAAAATATTTTGAATATATATATAGATTCATATTATATGCATGAATTTAGTGAGATTGTCTCAATAATGATTTCTGTAAAACAATGTGTCCTAAAAGTTAGAAAAGCTAAGACTTGAAAAATTCACTTTAGTTTATTGGAAAAATTTCTTGAATTATTATAAGTGAGTATTTTCTTCTTTTAAATTCATTTCTTAACCTTTGAGAGTAATTTAATTTTCTAAAAATAATTTTAGTCTTTTTAAGATTTCTACAACTTTATTCTTGTGGTTGAAAATAAAGTTTTTCTAAGTATTTCTTGATGGTGACTAAATTTCCTTAAAGTAGTCATGTTTATGTGTTTTTAATTTTCCTAAAGTTATTTCCACTTTAAATAAATAATAATAATGATCTTCTAAGTTATTTACTAATTTTATTTCCTAAGTAAGACTTATTTTTAAAAGGTTATTCTTTGATGATTTTATAAAACTTGTCTACACCTTAGTATTTAGAGTATTGATGAAAACTTTACCAATGAGTTTAAGAAAGCCTTTGTTAAACAAAGAATTAGTAATATAAAGTTTTAAAGAAACTTCCTTTTCTCATTGGTTTGAAAAGAAAGTATGTGATAACTTTACTTTATGTATTCTTTGATGAAATCACATGTATTGTTATTACTAAAAACTTATGATGAACTTATCTAAATTTTGGAAAAGAATTATTAAGATATAATTTTCAGCTTTGATGAAAAAATCATTTCTTAGGTGACAAAAATTTATTTTTAAAGAGAGTTCCTATTTTTCTTTATTTAAGAAAACTCCTTTTAGTTTTGTTGAGACAATATCAACATGTTCATGCATGATTATAAATACATAGCCATAGGAAATAGAACAATATCACATAATAAGATAAGATATATATATATATATATATATATCTATATAAGAATAAATAAGAGCATAATAATAAGGTCAACCATTAGGAACCTTAGCTTCATTAAGATATCCCGGTCAAGTATTGGAAGCCTTGGCTTCATCAAAGCCTCCCGAGACTAAGAATAAACTAGTCCAAAAGAAAAAGAAAAAGAAAGAAAGAAAGAAAAAGCATAATAATAAGATGTTAGGTTAGTGAGCACTTAGGCTCTAAGAAATATAAATACATAAATATACATAATAACATATAGAAGTCAAGTTATAGAAACATTAATAACAATAAAAACAATATAACAATAATAAAAGAACATAATAACATAGAGAAGTTTATGCATGAAAAATAACAAAACATGTATATATTGTTATTTCCTTAACACTATGTTCTTAGGAAATACACATTATGGTCATGTAATGTTGCATGAAATGAATAAGAATATAGTTTAGAACTTTCACCTAAGGTAGGTGATGGTGCATTTAAAAATTCTCTTAAAGAGAAATGGGTGTTTTATGGAAATAGAAAGGAAGAGAGTATTTGAGAAGTGATTTTGGTAGAGTTTTGTTAAGGTAAGAAAGTATGGGAAAAGAATGAAGGAGGGAAGAGGTATTTATAGGGTTTTTGAGTGAAAATTAGAGGTAATTAAAATAATTGAAAAAGAAAATAAATTGAGAGTGAAGAGAGAGAGGGCATGGATGGCAAGCATGGGGAAGGAAAAGAAAATTGATTAAATTTATTGTTTTGTAATAAAAAGTAATAAAAAAGTAAGATATGATGTGTGTAAGGTTTTATAGGAAAAGTAAATGTAAGAAATAGGCATCGTAGAGTGTAAGAACAGGTTGTAAGAAAAAGTAGAGATAGAAAAATAGTAATAAATAGTAGAAATAGTATTATGAATAGTAGACTAGATAATTAAAATACTTATAGTAAAAAAAATACACATAAACAGCTTATATTTGGCATTTTTAGTTACCGAAAAATTCTAAAACTAGTATTTTTGGAAACTTTATATTTTTACGAGTCTATTGGTATTGTTAGAATATTTTCACTCTATAGTGTACCAGGGCACATTTTTTGAAAACTATTGCAGTTCATACCCGAAGCACCCTGAAAATTAACGAATTTGATATTTTTAAGCTTTCTTATATTATTACGAACTATTATCCACAATTATCTTAATTATGTTATTTAAGGGTTAAGAACGTGAGATTGCCGGATCTAGATTCACTAGACTTAACATAGAGCTAAGTTGACTTTAGGGTTTCGATTTGACTTTCGGTTCTTAGGGTTTACTTATATTTACTGAAAGATCTAAGGGCTTACATGATAAGACACTGATATCAATGCATCAATTGCTTGATTTGTTTCTTGTGTGAATTGTTGTTTTAAAAATATCTTACTTCTGGAGTGAAATGTATAATGGTTAACCACCTAAAATTTATTAATCATTATTGAATTAATATTATAATAAAGACATGCATTGCATGACATTGCATTTTATTTATCCACTTCATTTAAGTTATAGATATATCCATAGGAAAATTTAAGTTATGAATATATCCACTTCATTTAAGTTAACCCACCTCCGGATTGAGCACTTAAGGCCTTTGTGAGGAAAAATTAAGTTAAGTTAAGTTCTGGTTTTATAGAACGAACTAAATGACATGGGAAAGTCGCAGTCCATGAAACCATGTCAAACCATCATCTCGAGTCTAATCGTAGGCTACCGCCAGCTTGAGAACTTAAGGCATTATTGGACTTGTGATACGTGAATTTAAGTTTGGATGACCTGGATGCTGAGGGAACTAAGTATTACTCAAACCTTAGGTTAAGGAGGGGTTAAATCTTGGACCTTACACAGGTTACTGATAGACCGCATGTGATGTTTGCATTGCATATGCTTGTATATGCATAGCATATGTGTGATAACCTGTTTGCTTGCTCTTTAAGTAGTAATGAGGATATTGTGCTCCCAAATCACTGAGCTGTGGTTTCGCTCACCCCACCCCACCTTAACCCCCCCTCTCCCTCTTCCCTCCCACCTTATAGTGTGACTCATTGTGCAGGTCACCTAAGATAGGTTTATAATCCAGCCAGGCACTCTACTCCGGTAAGCTAGCTAATTTTGGGATTCTTGGGGAGATCTTTACAAGATAGGCTAGCTAGAGGAACTACCTATGTTATATTATGATGTTTAAGTCTTGTGGACATATTATGTTTTTGTGTTTAAGTAATCTTAGTTAAACACAAAAACTTGTGTGATGATAAGATGGCATATGTAAAGTCTTACTTTTATTAAAAGTATTTGGTTTCATTCCTAGGCATTATTGTTAAGACGCTTCACGAATGCTATTATGACTGGTATGAGCATTTGTGGTGGGTTATCACAACTAGTGTGCCCACCAAGGTGTGACATATTTGGTTCAAACCTGTCACGCCCCGAAGGGTATCCTAAATATGGCAGTCCGCCGTACACAATATTAAAGCCTAGGAATGACCGCCTCAGTCACGCGAAGGCTTTTACTCTATGTACAAGGCGTCTAACACATGGAGAAGACACATCGGAGTGATACATTTTATGTTGATACAACTTGAGTAACAATGTAAAGAAAATTCAATTCACTATTCTTCAAAATACAAATCACTAAACTTCAATTACAATTCATCAAAGGATTTCACTACTTAAACTATTATAAGGCAAAACATAAAACCTAGCTAATAACTTCAAGCATCCTTATTTCCTGCCGGAATCCCAAAGTTATTCTCGGCTTCAACCATCTTAGTCCCCACTTAGCATTCTTGAGATAACATGTTCATTTAAGCATCTATTGGGGTATAAGCTACACTAGCTTAGTGCGAATTCCCTTAATTCCGCACCATAACAGACAAGTTATAATCATCAATATGCTATGCATGAACAAACACATGAGCAAATAATTATGCATGAGTATCCGAAACCTACACACAGAATGGATTTACGCCTTCCGTATCTTAGGTTAGGGATGGTATTGAAAGTCTATACGACCGCTGCTAGTCCCCAAGTCCTCGGCTCATAGCACTCGACTCGGCTAGGCTCACACATAGAATGCATCCCCGATGCGCCTTAATTCCCCATGAATGAGCTCTGATACCGGGTCTCATTATCCAAACGAGTCTTCGGACCATACCGATCGACCTGCGTAGGAGTAGCATGCTACCAAATGCAATATGTCCGATGCGATGCATGGCCAATTTAATTTTTTGCTTAGGTCAAAATATTCATACATTCTTTAGAGTGACCAACCAATATCATACACATAATAGAAATAATATGAACAATGCAATTATCCAATCGAATCGTGGTTTCGATATACTTTAGTATTCTTTGTCATGCATTTATCATAGTCTCATCATATATCCCATCCCCATTCATATCGATTTTTTTATCTTGTTCCTATAATTCTAATGCAACTAGCTACAAACACAAACAAGGTAATAAAATAAGAAGAAAACTCACTCGGCCATTGGATCTCCGATCTCTTAGTAAAAGTAATTCGATAGGGAATCGTCGATTTCGGCGTCACCTAAAAAAAGGAAGAAATACTCTAATAAGTATTTCAACTCAACTAATCTAAACGATCTTATACAAACTATTAAATTCTTAATTGTCGTCATAAGCGGGAATTTTAACTTAAAACGGCCATAACTTGGTCATTTTAACTCGGAATTTCGCAAATTATATATCCATTTCTATCTACTTCGAAAGATATATCTAATTCTAATATTGTTTTCAAGTTTTGAAAATATTTAGGCCACGAATCAGAGGGATTAGATTTGATCAGTAATGATCTCCATCTCCAAAAAATAGTTTTGTAATTGCTCGAAATGATCCTATTTGATAATTCAAGAATTCATGAAATATGAATGATTTCCTAACATGATTGACATGAGAAGAGTTTAATGTATGCATGATCTTGATGATTTTTGCTAAAAGAAAATTTTATAACTTTTTATTTTGCAAGACCACAATAACAATTACTTGTGGAAAATTTAGTTTTCTAACTTTGACATCACACTAATGTTTTGGAATTCATTCTTAGGAATTTTTAGTTATCTTAGTTAAAATTGAGTCTTCATAACATATACTACCCAAGGCCTTCACTTTTACATAAAAATTTGCATTCTACACTTTGCAAATATGTTTTCAAATAGGATTTACCCAAAAATCCGAATTTTTAGAAATCCACTTTTTGAATAATTCCTTTGGGAAAAACTTGTGTAATGCATTAAAATCTAAGACTTTATGATACCTATTACTTAAGGACTCCAATCATTACATAAAGCTTTTATTTTGAGCTTGGATAATAAGTGTTTTCATGGGGATCATCCAAAGTTACGAATTTTACAAGTTGACTACTAACTCAAAATTTTCCATCTTGATTCTACTTCTTGTTTTACACATTAATCTCATCAAAACTCATTTCAACTTGTAAAAATTATTACTTAATGATACCTATTACCTATACCCTTCATTTTTCACATAAAACATGAGTTTTGGAGTTGATAAATGGGTTTTAAAAATTGGTCTTGATTAAGATCCGAATTTACCAAATTTATTTTTGGACATATATTTTGATAAAATCCATCCAAACTTAGAAAAAATCATCCTTTTACATATCCTATCTTAAGAGCCTTCTATATCTTGAATAAAAACTTCATTTTTGAGTTGGAAAACATGTTTTTAAAATATGTCTTGGCCTAAATCCGAAAATGAGATTTTTATTTTGAAAATAACTTTTGAAAATCACCTTTGATTCTTGTAAAAAGAAGTCTTGATGATATGCATACATTAAGCCTTCATTATCTCAAGTAAAAATTTCATTTTGACACTTGGAAAGTGGTTTTTAAATAGGGGTCTTGCCTAAATACGAATTTCACCATTTTTGTTTGAGTTCAAAACCAAGATCTACACTTAATATGAACATAAATATAAAAGAAATCCACAGTAGTAAATTATAAACTCATAGATCTAAACTTTACTCATCAAAATCACTCATTTATGTTATCTATTTCCTAAGTCCTTCATTTTAAGTGAAAAGTACACATTTTGAAGTTGAAAAATAACTTTTCTAAATATGGGTCTTTTTTCATCCGAATTTTCAAAAATGATTTTTGTTGAAAATAAAATAGATCTTGAGCTTTCTAAAAAATTTCCTACTATCATCATGCTACTACAAGTTATCTAAGAGCATAAAACAAAAGTCTAATGCATGTATGAACTTAAAACACTAGATCTAGTTTACTACACTAGTTATAAATGCATGAACACTAAGATAGTTATGTGAATGATGAATATATATAAATCATAAGCAATAACAAAAATAATAACTCAAATAATAAGATCTAAAGCATAAACAAAAATCAAAGCTACAAAAAGTTAGATCTACAAAATATAACTACTTTTAACAAGAAAATAATAATGATACAAGATAATAATCATAGAGAAGAGGAGTGTTTCATTTTGGCATCATCATCCTTAGCTTTTAAGCTTATGGAATGTCATTTGATGCATAAAACTCTCACTATACATTACCTATATCACCTATGGAAGCCTTGGACAAAAGTTTTATTCAAGAATCTTGAAAAAATATGTGTGGGAGCTTATAGAAGAAATAGGGGCAGCTTGTGTTCTTGCAAGAACAAGAACAAAATGAAGAAAGAAAGAGAGAAAAAAGAGAAAGAAAAAGATAAGGAATGGTAAAGGGTAAAAGGTGTAAATAAAAGAGAGAGAGAGAAGGAGTGTATTAAATAAAAGAAAGAAGAAAAAAAATAAAACAAGGGCAGCAAAAGAAAGGGGCTGCACGTAAAAGTGAGAGAGAGAGAGAGAGAGGGAATTTGTTTGAATTTTGACTTGAAATTGAAATGTGTAATTAATGTGTATGTGTTGCTTCTTTAAGAAGGATTGGAATATATTTATTTTAGTCAAATTGGGAGTAAATCAAAGGAAAAGGGCAACGAAAAGAAGGGAAAAATCTGCCATGAAGTGTAGGATAATGTGTAGAAAGATTGAAGTGAAAAATAAGTGATATGTGAAATGTGTACTTGAAGTATGGATTGGGGAAAGTACTTTTTATTAAGAAAAATATAAAATAAAATTAGAAAAAATATTTTTAAATGAGTGGCAGAATTTTCATAAATAAAATTAAATAATTATTTGAATTATTTTAGTATTTCAACAAATATGTTACCGGTATGATCAAAATATGCGAATATGAGCTATAAATGATATTTTTATAACTTGAAAATTTCTAAAAAAATTATTTTATGAAAATAAAAATATTTTTAAAATATTTTTCAATTATTAAATTAATTTATTTTATTTTTAGTATCGGGTCTTAAACAGAAACTGATCCCGTAAAAACCAGAAAGTAACTAAATTTTAGAAAAACAAGATTTTCTATAATATATAAAATATTATCTAAAAATATAAGGCTTTATAAGAATAATAAAATTGTATAATGAAACAGAAGCGAATAGTGCAAAAGAATAATTAATTACTGGTAGTAATGAAATACGATTATAATCACAAAATCAAATTATTCTAGTTATCGAAAAATTATAAAACTGATATTTTATAAATCCTTATGAAAATACGAGTCTAACGGTACTAATGGTATATTTTTTATATCTCGAGCCCTGGGACACGCTTTTCGAAGTCTATATCCGAACGGGTTCGAAATAGGTCAAAAATTTACTAATCTGATATTTTTAAGCGAACTTATATTACTACGAGCTATTCTACACACTTAAACTACACCTCGGCCTCTAGGGTTAAGGGTGCGAGATTGCCGGACTTAAACTACTGTATTCCATTTAGGGTTTTCGGGTGATTTTCTGGTTTAGATCTTTGCCAATTTGGAAACTGATATTTTATGTTTATTCAACATACTTAATTTGAGAAATTTATTTTAAATTTTATTTTTGTAAGTATTTAATATATCTTAACGTTTTCAGAATTCTTGAATTGAGTTTTATTTTCGAAAGTTTCATCGTTATTTACTTTTTAATAATTTGTTTTTGGGTTCCATACTACCCAATTTTATAAGTCAGAGTTAAGTATGAAATTTGTCATATGTAGTGGTTTTGGATTTGAAGTATGTTGAGTTCTTATTTTATTTTATTTTTTAAGGATTCTTATTTTTCTCAAGATTAAGAAATTTCTGGATTCGTTCGTGATTTAGAACTAGAAGTTTGGTTTTAATTTGGAGTGATTTTTAGGGTTTATTTCGAAGTTCATCTTGGAGTTATTTACTAAAATTTCCTAGGGCTTACAAAACCCAGTTAAATGATCAACAATGGGATAACCTACTTAACTAAACCTAGACCTTAAACCTTAAATGTATTTTATTTGCATGGATTGTTGAGGCATAGGCCAACGATCTAGTAGAAAAGACACATGCTTGCACAAAAAAGATCATGGTTTCGATATTTAGAGTAGGCAATTGGATGCCTTTTTACCAATTTTTCCCACATGAGGACACGTGGTAGAGTGTAAGAGGTTTATGTGGCTGCCACTTCATCATCTTCGACCTCTTGCCTTTATGGATCAGCGCATACCATGTGCCAATATTCCATTTTCAAGACGGTTTTGATCAATTTTTTCTTTCAAGGGTGAAATCACAAAAAACATACACGGAATACCATGAATCAAGACCAAAAATTGGTATCGATTTATGATTTTAGTTGGCCAAATCTAAACATAAAGATTAGAAAAAATCAAGATCACAGATTCTTAACTTCAAGATCTAATTTTCATTTTGATAAAAATGAATGAGATAAAATCTTCTTAAGATGATAATATCCATATTTACACATAGAATGTATGACTTTTATCCTCAAAATCATTGAATCCTTAAAAAAAAAAATTATGAATATTCAACCCTAGAAATAAATATTAAAATTAGCTCAAATCTACACTTGCCATGTCCAATGTAAACTCGATTACTATTAATAGGATCTCCTATTTTGTCAACCATCAGTGGAAACATACAAAAATCACTCATATACAAGAATCCAAGTGCAAGTTATAAATTAAGGTTTTCAAAGTTCCTTCTCAAAATTTTCTTTGTGCAATTTGAATTGATGTAAATTGCCATTAGAGTGAGTCTTTGGAAGAGAAGCTGTCGGTTGATACCTTGAGTCTGCAAAAAAGTTTCATCCATAACCATTTACCTTATAGGATCATTGTCACAATTGTCAAAATCACAAGTCAAATATTTCGATTCCATAAGTTTATGATTATATATATATATATATATATTTTAATTAGAATTGATGCAAAATTGTTTAGGTGTAGACTATAGATAGAATTATGAATTTAAGTGTACGATTTTATAGGTTTAGAGTTTTACTAGTCTTGCATAATTTTATAAGATTCTACTAATTCTATACATTTCAATGGATAGTAAAAATGTGATTTTGATAAACTATCCACAGCCACTGCTCTCAAAACACCACCATGAGCCGCTCTCAAGCAAAACCGCCATCGTCGGATGGTTCAGCATCCTGAGTTTGGCTAGACCAACATTTGCCCACATCTCAAACGCTGTCAGAATGGTCGCTTTTATCCCGCTGGCCCTGCTACTCTACCTGGACCTGCCGACCCGATTCTCGACTCGATCGGACTTTGATCTGCTTCGGACATTGCTCTAAATCCACGTTCGTGTCTTCATTAGGTTGTTATTTGTTGTTCTTGTTTTATTTCCTTTCCTTATTTCCTTATTATTTTAATAATAAAATAATAAATTGAACAAAATGAAAATATGTAAAAAAAGAATGCCAAATAATAATTAAATTGATACAACTATTATGTCCTAAAATTAAATAAGAATAATATTAAAATCTTGATTTTTAACACAGAAAATTTTTTATTTTCTTTTAAAAAAATGATATTAGTAGTTTTAGGTTTGTTTTAATGTAAAGATTTTTATGTTTACCAAAGCAATGAGATGTAATAAAGTTAAAGTGAAAAAGAATTTAGAAATTTTAAAATAAACTATTTGCTAAATTTTTATAAAGGAACTATGTGATGTTTAGTCTCAATTAGCATGTATGTAGACAACTACGAGACAACTTAAAAAAATGAAAAAAGGCTTTTCTTTTTCCTTTACTTTTGTGAATATTAATTGATAATTGCTTGTAAATGCTATTATCAACAAACTTTAGGGCATTAAAGAATGAATTTTAACCAAAGAGTTTAAGGTAGTAGTTGTTTCGTTCTTAATGGGATAGCCTTCGAACCCATGAAAACTCCTATTTCATAAAAGTTGGCTTTGAATAAATTTTTCTCACATATTATTGTCTAAGTTAAAATCAACCAACCAATTGATTCTAACTAACAGTTTCTTTTTTCCTGATTTCGATCAAGTGGCAACTCCTAAAACATTTTTTTTTTTCCAAAACCAATTTCCTAGTTGAGGGTTCTTATAAGACAGGTTAGCATTTGATATGTCACAGATTAAAAGAAATCAAACAAGAAATCGAAAAATCTAGACTCGACAGTTGTGATATAAGGTAATTGTACTAATTATTTGAGCCATTGTATCTTTTGGGTAATTTGAAGTGTGACCTTCTATAACAAGTGGTTTAAATCATCATATGACTAAAGGTTTTACTACTTAGCCTAATATATATAATAGCATACGTAGAGTTACAATAAGTTAAACCCTAATACATGTAATAGGACACATACGACTATGAAATTGTTGCAGTCATAGTGCTTATTAGTATTTTCCTAAATGTTTTTTCATAATATAATTTTATGTGATTCAAGATAAAACCTTAGCGATTCTCTAGGTTTCGCTTAACTTTGCAAAAACTCAATGCACATGCGTATACACCCATGCAACACTTGCGATGTGGCTTAAATTATTTCAGACGACTAATCAACTATCTTTAGGCTATCCATTACACATCTCCACAAGCCTCTTTCACTATCTACTTAGATAACAGTGCTTGTACATCACGATAATAATGCCCAACCATGGCAACCGATGCTTATGACACATCTTGACTCTTTTAGGCCAACACACTCTAACTCACTAAGTACTTCTTGAATTACTCCTAAAATCATCATATCAAGTATACACTCGCAATATAAACATGGTTTTGATGGTCAAAGTTTGTAAGATTCTAATTAATTTATCCTCTCATTGTGTTATATATATATATATATATATATATAATTATTATGAAAATACTTGGATACCAATATTCTATAGGCCACCAAGATTTTTTTAAGTCTATAACTTAATCCATAATTTTATTTTTACCATTAATTGCCATTAATAGCTTACAATCCTCTGACTATCAACTTAATATAAGACTATGGAAGCAAAAATTACAAAAGGAATAGAATATTGTGAATAAGTACTAAAAAATAAAAATAACAAAATTACTAAAAAAGACAAATAACTAGAAAGAAATATCCAACCACCTTATACCCCTAATTTTAGATTTGGTGTTATGGTGATAAACCATATGAATTTTATCAAAACCTAGTTCCATCAAGTTTAATAGAATCACATTAATAAAATTTTAATAGTCATACCATTAAAGGGAAGAAGAAGCATCATACCAACTCCAGTGGAAAGTGAATTTTAAATTAATTAATGTCTCCTTCCCAACTTATAGATTCATTACATGCTTTTGCCTATTTATAGTTAAAATAAAACCTTATATTTAATAATCTAACTTTTAGGAATAGTGAAAAAAAATAAAAGATTTGATATATTAAAAATAAGAAAAATTCTATGGTGTCATCATGTTTTAATGGTTAGATCATTCATTAGATGGCACCATTGATGAAACCATAGAATTTCCCTAAGAAAAAAGGTACCAATATAACAAAATTCTAAAATAAGAAACCAAACCTAATAAAATAAGATCATAATTAAAATGGATAAATTACACTAGAATGTCACGATGTTTAGGGGTAAGTTCATTTAAAGTCACAAAATTTTATTGGTTAAAAAGAGATCAAAACATTTAAAGAAGTGAGTCAATTGCAGTCACCATTGATATTTGTCCACAGGAGATATATTTAATTAAAATTCAAAAAATCTGACATGTTGTGGCACGTGTTAATGGTGACCTCAGTTCACCCACTTCCCTAAATATTGTGACATCTTTTTAATGGCTTGAAACGCTGTGACCTCAAATGAACTTACTCCTAAAAATTGTGACATTTCGATGAATTTTACCTTAATTAAAATCATATCTAGCTTAACTCACAAGAAAATACAGTAAAATCTATATAACAAGATTATGAACCTTTATTTTCTCTTTTGAAATTTCATTCCCATTATTCCTATTCTCTTAAAAGGGAAAAAAAATGTGTTTGAATTTCTAAAATTTTCTTTTAATCCTCTTTAATCAAATAGTAACTTGCAAAACTAATCTTGAATACATAATATAGCAGTTCTTCACTCTTTGCATCAATTTTCCTTAAATTGAAAATTTTCAACTCTAGTAACTATATGCAAATACAATATTTGTTAACTGACTGCTGTTTTGGATTTTAGTGATTCTTCAAATCACATTATTTCTTTATCACAATTGTCTTACCATCCTTGAGGTAGGTTCTTATGATGAAATTTTGTAGCAACTAAGAACATTTATCGTATAAATAAAAATTCTCTTCAATTTTTGTAGATATATTGTGAATTTGAATAGAAACTTTATAGAGGATTATTTCAGTAATTGGACTTGGAGCCCAATTTAATGCCATGGGCTAGTCTTCTAGACTAATGATAGGGCTTAAAAGACTAAGTCCAATAAAACATGTCGTGGGGAAATTTAGCTTGATAGGTTCAGTGTGGGGATTGTTAGACCGGTTTATTCACTCTCGACCTCATTCGATTTTCTCATACATGAAAAGTAGACTCCAGAATGGGCTAATTTGGGCTTTGTTTGAACAAAATAAGGCGTATATATTTAATAAAATAAGCCTATTTCTAATTATATTAAAGGTGGACTATTTTAATGAGAAAAATGGGCTCTTTTATATTATAAAAGCCCTTATTATATTTCAAGCCGATATCTAAAACCCATGCTCATATATATAAAAGAAGGGATAGATTTTGGTCATTGCATATATAGAAGAGATCCAATGGTCGCAAGCAATGATTCATTTCAACCATCCAACAAGAAGTCATCCAACGACTACTACTGACCTCTAACATCTATAAATAATATGCTTCTCTTCTCATTTGAGATTTATACTACGTATTGTTAAGATCGAGAGTAACGAGAAAACTTTGCTAAAATAACTTTAGAAAGAATCAAAGTAATTACTTCACGAAGAATGAGTCAAGAATGATAGAATCTATCTAATTTGATCTTCTGTCACACTCATGCACTCGAGAAACTGGATTTGTCTGTTCCTCCTTCCATACCTCCCTTTGCGACATCTATACACGTGTCATTAGTTGAGGACTTCTCTCAGGTCAAGGCCACATTTATCACCCTGATTAGTCAATGGCAACAAACCCACCATACATTATTTGGCGACTCCACTGGGGAGAAAATAAGTTTTTGACAAGAATGGCACCTGCATGCAAGAGAGCTAGATAGGATGTAAACCCCCAAGATCAGGATAATTAACTTGATATAGCTCAGCAAGTCTAAGCTGTGGATAACAATGATTTCTCCATGGCTATGATGGTACCCACAGTGGATAGTACACTTATAATACGCACTATGTAGGAGAATACTAAGGCTCGCAATCAATTTCTGAATGTTTTTAAGCAATTCCTACCTAGTGTGGCAGGAGCTACTACTGCATCAAGAAGTACACTTCCAAGATAAGTTTGCTTGTACCAGGCATGTAAACCCCCAAATTTTCGGAATCGGTTTAGCATAAAACCCTAAGCCGGAAGTCAAACGGAACCCTAAAGGTCGACAAAACCCTAGTCTACCGTATCCAACTAAATCCGGCATTGCCGTTTTCTTTGGCCCTGAGAAACGAAGTTGGGATAATTAGCTAGAATAGTTCGTAATAACCATAGGTTTTATAAAAATTTCAGTTTCGCGAAATTCGGGTGTCCTTCGAACCCAATTGGACTCAGTTCTTGAAGAACGTGTCCGGAAGCCCGGAATAGTAAAAATATTCCGAATACACCGTTAGACTCGTAAAAATATAAGTTTTCCAAAAATATCAGTTTCGTAATTTTTCGGTAAGTAAAAATAACAGATATAGCTATTATACGCGTATTTTCTTACTACCGGTACTTTAATTGTCATATCTACTTTACATTACACTATTCATTACTATTCTACACTATTTTTTATCTCTACTTTTTCTTACACCTATTCTTACACTCTACATAACCTATAATCTTAACTTTTTACATTTCCCATAACTTTATATCACATTTACTTTACATATTACATCTTTTATTTTCCAAAAAGCCAAAAATTTAATCAACTTCCCCCTCTAAAGGACAATGGCCGGCGCCCCTTCTCTCTCTTCCCCCTCAATTTGTTTTAATTTTGCTTTATTTTAATCACACAAAAATCATTCCTCAATTTCCTATAAATACCCCCTCTTCTCTTTCACTTCTTTCACACCACTTCTATACTAAAATTACTCTCTCAAAATCTCTCAAGAATTTCTCTCCAAGAAGTTCTTTCAAGAAGTTCTCTTTAGCTCATCTCCTTTAGGTAAAAATTCTTCAAGAAGCTTCCTTGTTCATCTACTTAGTATGAACTTAATGTGTGTTTTCTAAAACCATGAAGGTTAAGAAAGCAACAATAGGTTCATACTTTGTTTTTATCCATAATCATAATTCCTTTATGTTCATGTTTCTTTTATATTCATTTATGTTCTTTTATGTTCATAACTATCTACTATATCATATATCTACTATATCTATAGCTATATATACTATTTAGAGCATATAAGCTCATGATCTTGCAATTTATTTACCTTTCATGCAATTTATTTACTTCAATGCATTTTATTTATTCCAAGTTGTTTTTAAGACTAGTCTCTAGTCTTAGACTTGTCCTCATCAAGTCAAAACAAGATTTTCTTTCTTTCATTTTATTTTATTATGGGACTAGTTTACTTCTTAGTCCCGGGAGCCTTGAAAAAGCTAAGACTCCAATACTTGACTTTATTATTATGCTTTATGTTATTTTGGTTATTATTATTCTCATAATCATGTTCATTTAGATTGTTGTCCATAATTTTATTTAAACAAAAAGAAGAATTTTGTCACTTAGAAATAAGTTTATGTAAAGTATAAAATCTATAAAGCAACACAAAATAAACTCATTCCTTTTCATGTTACAAAAAGAACTCACTATAATTTTATAAACTACTTTTACTTTAAAAAGCCACTTCGATCCTTATTATCCCACCTTGTTTTTCAAAAGAAAATATTTTTTTGACAAAAATGGTTCTTTCATAAGAAAGAAAATAAGATGGATGACTAAGGAAATTTTTAAGTAAAGACCTTTGCAAACAAATAGGCAAAGAAAATTTATGGTTTGAAAATAATAAAGTTATTTCTTTTCAAATTACAAGAAGAAGTTAATAAGATTATAGAAATTAGTTTTTCTACAAAAAGTCCTTAATTGTTCCACATTGTTTTTATGAAGAAAACAAATTTTCATGCATGGATGATTATCTTTGAAAAATATGAGACATGAGAAAAAGAATGAGAAATATCAAGTAAGGATTTTTGCAAAACAAGTAAACAAAGGAATTTACACAAGAAAAATGAAGAATAGCATATTTCCTAGAAAACTTCAAATATAGTATTAATGTAACTTAGAAAGTAGAAAATTTTATTTTCAAAGTTACTTAGAAAGATAAATAAAACCAACATAACACGTTTTTAGAAAACAAAGAAAGCAAGTATTCATTTCAAAGAAATTTACAAAAACAATTTCGAAAAGCTTCAAACCGACATTATTTTACCTAAGAAAAATAAATTGGACAACAAGACACTTGAGCATGCTTAAATATGAGTTATATAGTTATAAAAAGAGAATTTTTCAACTATATAGATAACTAAGTATTTATCAAACAAATTTTGATTTCTTGAACCAAAGTTGTTTTTACTTGGAAATCCGTGGTGAATTTTGTCGCTACTTTTTCAGAGCCTATATGGCCTTTTTGTTGAATATAATTTTGGAAATGGGTAGATCTTTTCGAATAGTAGAAATCGGTATATTATATGCGCGATTCCGAGTTAAAATGACCAAGTTATGGCCATTTTAAGTTGGAACATTCCTTCATACGAACTTTAACGTTCTTTGACATTGTTTTGTCAAAATTCAAGAAAATCATCAAGAAAAACTCATTGTGGGTATTTTCTTTGGCTAGGTGACCCCGAGGAAGGATTCCTTTACCCCGAGAACTATTACGATTAAGTGGAGTGTGTGAACGACTCATCCGCTTAGAGGAATAGACGACAATGGCATCGTGAGTTTATTTCCATTAAATGCTATACTTGTTGTGCTTGTAAATTAGTTGCACTAGAGTTAGGAAAAGATAAACCGATATGCATGTAAAATAATTCCTTGAAAGAATTCTAAGAATATCGAAGCCGAATTGTTCTAAGTGATTGTTTTAGTTTAATATTGATTTGTGTGAAATTCCTTGATCGCCATAAAGTTGAAAATAATTATGTTATGACTTTATAAATTAATGAACTCATGCATACCACGAAGTGAGTCACATTGCATGGTTGGGTTATTATCCTTGGGTGAGAAGGATAGTAAGCTCATGTCGAAAGCAACACTTGGCGGGAGATCCGAAAGCGATTGCTTGGCGGCTTAATGGAATATGCTTGGCGGTAGATCCGAAAGCAAGGTAATCAAGTAGATTCGGAATGCTCGACGATGTGTGCTCGTGAGCAAGAAACTTTTTATTTAAAACTACTTGAATTGAGGTTATGTATCACCAAACCCCGAATGGAGGGCGTAAATCCATTCAACATATAGTTCCCGGAAAACTATATGCTTGTTTGCCCACGTGCTTGTGCATTACATTTGTTTGATTAAATCAACTTGATTGAATCTTGTTACAAGAAGTTATTTATGGAAATAGTTCTCACTAAGCCTATTAGCTTATACCCCAATAGATATCTTTTACAGTTCCCGTACTTATGGTTAAGGCCACGTGGACCATGCGGGCAGGTAATCTCTCTTGAACATTAGAAATTTGGGTAAAATTTAGCCTAGTATTAGCATGCAAATATTTATATAATAGATGAGTAATTTAAGGAGTTGTCCCTAAGTTTGTAAAGTCTTTGCCATGAATGAATAATTATTATGAATCCTCTTTTCTTAATATGTTTCTATATCTCCTTAAGCTTCATAATTCCATATATGGTCCTCTAAAGTTGTGAAAGTACGCCTTACACTTAATATAAAAGCTTTTGGGAATGGCTAGGGTTGTCATACTTAAGCTTTAATATTGAGTGTGGCGGACTGTCACATTTAGAGTACCCATTGGGGCGTGACAAGGCATATATGGGCTGGTACTGCGCTAGCTACTACTATCCTAGAAGTTTGTCACCATGAGACCCTACAAGATATTCAGCACAAGCAAAAGATTGTTCTCGCTACTAAAAATGAAGGACACCGATAGGAGTGTAAACACTTAGATTTTACGACACCTTTATAAGAAGTTCTCAAAACTGAAATTCAAATCAGAAAGCCCCAAAGGCAACCAGCTCAAACAATGAGTTATAAGAAGCTCTAGATTCGGCAAGACTACCCTAAAACCCTAAAACAATAGAAATAAGATAACCCTAGATTATGATCCAAAAAAATGTCATATACCTTAAAAAGATCAAATTTGCTAAAATTTCTATTGTTTCAAGCCCGTATGGGATCAATTTCTAAATCAACATACCAAAATGCAAAATAAGGTAAAATATCCCAATTAACAATCTAGACTCGAATTGTAATAGAAATTCATAAAAATGTTAGATAAAATTTTTATGGCTTATAACAATGTTAGATATAGCCTATTTACACGTAATTTTTATCAATATCGGTAATTTAATTGTCCTATTTACTATTCACTACTATTCATCTATCCCTACTTTTTCTTATAACCTATCTCTTATAACTTACATACCTATTCATACAATTTTTTTCCAATAAAAATTTTATATCACTTTTCACTAAACTTCTCTTATACTTTTCTTCTTTAAGTAATTTCTAATTCTCTCTATCCCTCCAATCTCCTAATTAGCGTCGACTACCCCCTCTGTCTCACTTAATTTTTTTTTCAATTTATTTTATTACAACAAAATCCCTCCACATCTCTTTATAATTACCACATCTTCCTCCGCTTCTTTTACACTTTTCATTCCACATAACAAAACTCTACCAAAATCATTTCTCAACTCTTCTCTCTACAAATTTCATCTTGAACACACTATCCTTCTTTATCTTCATAAACATTCATTCCCCTTTAGGTAAAAATACTAAACACTTCTTCCATTAATATTCATGTTATGATCTCTATGTGTATGTCATGTTTTGATTTCCAAATGAATTCCCATGATGCTTAATGCTAGGAATGGAAATGTAAAGACAACAATTTAAATTCATGTCACATTGTCATGTTACTTTCTTGCTCATACAATGTTTATTCTACTCATGCTACTAATTTGACTACTTATATATTATTACATATATGTAGTAGATATAAAACGTAGAGCCTAAATGCTCACTAATTTAACTTCTTATTTCATGCTATTAAATAAGACTAGTCAATTTTTAGCCTTAGACTTATCCATCTTCAAGTCAAAACCAAAAGGGAAACTTGTCCATTTCTAAGTTCTAGGGAGCTTTAAAGATAATCTAAAACTGTCATGTTTTCTTATTGCTTATCTTGTTTTATTTATGAATCTGGAATTAGTATAAGTCTTGGGAAGCTTTGATAAAGTCTAAGACTTTCATGTCTTATTTTCTTTATGCTTTCTTTATTTTATTTATCATGGTAATTGGAGATAAAATTCAAGTCCTAAGAAAGTCTTGATAACAAGTTAAGACTCCCAAGTTTTAATTGTGTTCTTACTTATTTTCTTGCTTTTGACATAATTTTGTTTTTGTAAATATTGTATAATGACTCATAGACTCATGTTCATATAAGTCATAGTGATGTTGTTACTAAACCCAAAAATGAATATTTTCTAAAATATAAATGTTGATGTTAATATAGTAAGGTAAATATTTTTAAAGACATAAATGTTGATAATTTTTTGTTATGCTGAATTTTATAAGAAATCTAAACTACAATGCATGTACAAACTTTTCGTCAAAGATTAAAATTCCAGAATGAGTTAACTACTCAATTAACTGAAACTTAAACTATTTTTCTTATACTGTTTGAAAGAATTTTTCTCAACAAACACATGAACGTTTTTGTTTTGGAAAAATAATAAGTTGGAAGAAATTCAAGATAAAAAAAGGATACTCATAAGTTCAAAATGAACATGAAACCATAATTCTTCTTTTTTTTTTTTTATTTTTGTTAAATTTCATGGTTATAAAAATTTAAGGCTTCGACTTGAAAACTAGAAAGAAAGTTTTCCTTAAAACTCAACTTTTTTACTTTTCATAAAAGGTTGTTTTACAAAGTCTTTTTTTTTTTTTTTTTTTTGCAACATCACTAGGATCGTGCATGAGATATGAGTTTTTATTATTGTAATTATATGAATTTCAAATATGAGGACATTTTCTATACTTGATTATCGAGTCCAAATGAAGTAAAAATTTCAAAAGTTAAGAATTACAAGATCTTGAACTTTTGGAGTGCAATCTATTTTTAGCTTTGCTGATCCTTTATTGACCTTAAATGTTTAAAATAACCTTAGAAATGGATAGAGAATCCAAAGAAGGTAAAAAAAAATACTTATATATGAAACTCCGATTTAAAATGAGCAAGTTATGACCATTTTAAGTTAAAGCTTCCATAGTTGAGAAAAATGACACAAATAGTATAATAAGAATTAACATTCTAAATATAACCTTTATAAAATACTCATTCCAGGCATTTCTTCTTTTTAGGTGATGAAGAAACTGACCTTCAATTTCCAAAAGATTACTTTGATTAGGCATGATCAGAATGGAGTGAGTTATTCCTCTATCGATAACATTTCCTTACTTGTTGTTATAAGTTAGCTACATTAGCAAGTAGGAAAAGATAAAAGGGATTTTCATGTGGAGTATGTGTGTGACATCAGTATTCAATGAACAAAGAATAAGCATATCGAAACTTGGATTGTTGGTTAATTTCTTGCTTTATTGCGGTTGTTTGTATGGAAAATTTTTTTGTTGCCTTTAACTGGGAAACTAATACTATCTGGAAATTAATTACTAAAACAAATCATGCATAGCATGAAGTGAGTCTCAGGATACATTTCGTTACTACACTTCATGTGGTGAAACGAAAAGTTATAGTGGTGGCTAATAGTAGCGAGGAAGTCTGCATGAGCATGTAGGAGCTCAAAAAATATGGTGGTTGTATGGGACGACAACCATTCAACCCCCAACATGGAGGGCACAAATCCATTATGCACATGATTTTTGGTTAATCATGTGTACTTGTTTTTACATATGATTGTTGCACATGCATATGCTTGCCTAAACACTTGTATAAATAATGGAAATGTTTTGAAGAAGGGAATTATCTCACTAAGCTGGTCTTGCTAATACCCCGTTAGATTTTTGTTGCAGTTGGATTGCTTATGGCTAACCTCAAGGGGACCAATATGATTGGCACGAATCGAGACTACTAAGAGCTTTTGGAGGAAGTTTGTGTAATGAAGTTTTGGAGCAAACTTCTAAGAAAAATATCTATTGTAGACTTTTGTTTATCTTTTGACTTAGGATGTTTTGACTTTGAAGATTATAATCCTTTAAGTAATTAAGGGAATTCCCTTAAGATGTCTAAAACCTCATCTTGATGATTATGTATTTATACTTAGAAATTCTTGAATGTTATTTATTGATATTTTCTTAAAATGTAATACCCCATTGGAGTCTCCTACTCCCTTAAAAACACACCTTACACATAATATCAAAGCGTTTGCATGACTAAGGTAGTCATTCCCTAGCTTTAATATTTTATGCAATGAATTGCCACATTTACGGTACTCTTTGGAGCATGACAACCTTTAATGCCTCTAACTTTAAGAGATCTCACACCTGCTATTAGAGAAGAGGCAAGGGTCCATCTTGGAGGCTCCTCCTCATATGGATGTAATGTCTAGCCTCTTATGGCTAGCATAGTAGTGCCTCACAGCATTATTCCTACTCTTTAAGTGGGAGTTAATACATCATTTGCTTCCACGTTATATGTGATGAAGGAAGACCTTGAAAAGTACCTAAAATAGGTGCAAGCTGCATTTGCTACTAGTGTCATCAACCTATGCTTCCACACTTGTAAAGGATTGTGGAGAAACCTTATCCCAAGGACTACCATAGTCTAAAGATTATCAAATTCGATGGCCAACAAGGTAGTGCTAAGGAGCACCTTCTTAAGTTCATTGAGACTCTCAACGTTTAAGGACTTGATAATGACCTAAAGCTTAAGGAATTTTCTAAATCCTTGATGGAGAAGGGATACACCTAGTATGTCAATCTCGCCTTCGACTCTATTGGTTCGTGGGAGACTATGTGTAGAATGTTTCTTGAGAAATACTTTGAAATTCAAGAATGAGTGACGTTGATCGATATATGACTTATCAGACAATGCCTAAAGAAAGATTATGGATTACATTAAGCACTTCAAGGAATGCTCCTTGGACATCCATGATATGTGTGATGAAACCAAGCTCATCAAAATCTGCACCCAAGGTATGTTCACAAAATACGTTATGCACCTGCAGAATTCGTCACTTAAGTCCTTCTCGATGTTCTTTGAGAAGGTACGAAGGATGAACAATTTTGTTATCAAACTAAGGGGTGACCCAAATAAGAAACAGCAACCATCGGTGAATACTGCTTAAGGTGGGAGCTTCAAGGGTGGTAAGAAATGCAAAAGAGATGTCACACCAAATATTTCACATTTTTTGTGCACTATGGGTAAAGTTCATGCTGTCTTTGACTAATGGCTCGAAGACAGCATCCTCATATCGCCAAGGGTCAAAGCCAATGCATAAAAGAAAAGAGATGCAAGGTTCTATAGGTTCTACAGGATGGTGAGACACCTAACAAAAGATCGTTAGATGCTGAGAAGGATTTTTAATGAGAAGGTTTGCAATGATGAACTTGAACTTGAAGATAACGATGTGCAGATGATGGATGATGAAGGAACAGATAATGAATATTAATTTTTTTATATTGATTGTGTACTAAACTTAGAAGTTGCCTATTACTTATTCTCATCTTGTAACAAGAAGAAATAAAGTAAATGACAATGATAATGTAATTTTCCATCTTCACACTCATTTATACTCATGTTTGTAGCATTTCTGATAAGCATGATAAAAAATTCTATAATGGTCAGGGGCAATTCTCTTCAAGTTATGGTGCAGCTAACATTGCTACCATAGGCCTATGATGCTTATAATATAGCTAAAGACACTTATTTAATATCTTGTCTCGTTACATACAATAGATTTTTGTTTTAATGATGAGCAGTTTCCAACCATCATGGTATAATTGTTGTTGCAAGCATGATGCATTGCATTTAGCAAAATCAAGGTATAGCTAACATTATGACCAGTCTTCCAAATTTTGATGATCTTCATGAGAGAATATAGATATAAATAACATTACCACCACAATCTATGAGCATATGGATATAGCTAATATCACTCTCTAATATTCTTTACTTAAGAGAATAAAACAATCTCAATTGTGACGAGTCAAAGGACTCCACAGTAAGCTTAGCAATCATAACATCATTTCGTAGATTAGAGGTCGAAGTGACTTCATTCATGGGTGATAGAAGCGATCACTTCATGATAGCTGTAGTTTTTCAGTAGAAGTGTATGCTTTCGAGCATGTACAAGCACAATGCCCAATTCCACAGCAACTTTCACGGGATCGAAGTGATCTAAGTTGTGATGAGTCAAAGCAACTCCACAATAGGCTTGGCAGCCATAACACCATTTCACAAAATCGAAGTCGAAGCGACCCCATCCATGGTTGATCAAAGCAAT
This sequence comes from Combretum micranthum, assembly GCA_024138025.1. NCBI lineage: Eukaryota > Viridiplantae > Streptophyta > Magnoliopsida > Myrtales > Combretaceae > Combretum > Combretum micranthum. Next base: position 750,308 of record JAMXBD010000190.1, on the reverse strand, counting down.
CACTTCATGGTAGTTGCGATCGTTTGGTAGAAGCATCTACTTCCAAGCGTGCAACGATTGTAATACCCATTTTTACTACATTATTCATGAGGTTGAAGCGATCTCAACTATGATGAGTCAAAGGCTTGGCAACTGTAATGCCACATAGAAATGAAATTGAAGCAACCTCAACCATGATTGATCAAAGTGATCATATCATGGTAGCTACAATTGTTCTATAGAAGAATCAACTTTTAAGCATGTGGCGGGTGCAATGCCCACCTTTGCAACTTTATGCACAAGAATTAAAGTAACCTTACTTGTGAAGGATTAAAGTGATCCGACAGTAAGCTTGGCAACCTTAATGCCTTTATGCAAAGTTTAAGATCCAAGTGACCTCATCCATGAATGATACAAGCAATCATGCAATGATAGTTACAATCACTTTGTAGAAACATTTGCTCTAACCACACGATGAGTACAATGCCTACTTTTGTAACACTATCTATACAATCAAAGTAATCCTAGCTGTGATAAATCGAAGTGATCCTATAGTAGGCTTAGTAGTTGTATCACATTTCTACATAGTCAAAGTTAAGGAAACCTCATCCATAAACGATTGAAGCGATCATGTCATGGAAACTATAGTTGCTTAGTGGAAGCATCCTCTTTTAAGTATGTAGTAGGTGTAATGCCCCACTCTGCAATTTAATCCAGTCACATGATTAAAGCACCTTCGGCTTAAAGGCTCAAAGCGAGCCCATGCTAGAGTAGCCCAAGCATTTTGTCTTGTCAAAATGCATAAAAAAAAAAAAGCAATAGCTTGATATGAGTTGCTATCCCCATCATATAACAATGTGCCATCAACTGGGAGAGAAGAAGTTGATACATGAACTTTTGGAGGTTTCCTTGAATGTGACTACCAAGGGAAGCATCTATCTTTCTTGGGAAAAAAAAAAGAGTAGTTGCTTGACATGGGCATTTGAGTGTCAAGCATGCCTAAGTAATGTACACATCTTGGTATTTATAGGAAATGTCCCTCCAACATGAAGAGAACAACTCATAGCGATGAAGAGTTGATGTTCATGTGAATATAATGTTCAATTGACAATGGTAGACATGAGTTCTACATACCCTAAAAGTGGGGAGGTGGTGATAACGCTAAGGTTGTTCCAACCCTTACAAAGTAATATTGCATATCACTTATTAAGTATCAACAATTAGTTGGCAAAGTATGAATACTTTGGTGTAGCGTTACTAACATGATGGTAGAATAAATCTTTATTGACAAAATGATTTGCATTGTTGGCAGAGTTAATCCTCAATGGTAGGAAGATGATGCTTCATGACTCTATTGAATGCTTTCTTTTTTTCTTTTTTTTTTTTTTTACTAAGTGTTGATGACTCATTGTTGAGTGAACACCCATTAAGGAAGTAAACGCTCACTACTTGAGTAGTGATACTTAGTTGATGGAGCAAAACTGTAACTCTTTAAGCAGAATGAACTCGAGGCCTATCACTTGGTGGACTTCCAAGCTGACTTAGAAATCTAATGTAAAGCTTAAGATCACCTACAGACCTGTATCAAAGCTAAAAGAGGCTAAGTGCCATAATAACACAAGTCCACTTGTGGACTCATGCTAAGGGTCGGGTACCAAAGAAACACAAGATTATTCATAGGCTCGTACCCATTCTAATAGAAAATGAGAGAGTTAGGGCAACAATTGAGCTTGCTATGAATCCTAGACACAACATAGTACACTTTTGCAAACTTGCAAAAGGATCAGCACATTAAAAAAAAAGAGAATTCACAAAAAAATAACAATAATAAATGTAAAAAAAAAACTGATCAAGCATCACATTTAGCAACAAATAGCGGCACTTCATGACAAGCAATGCAATTCTGTAAATTAAATAGCTGTTAGCTTCCACTGTTTTAGATATCTAGTTGCTCATGTTATGACCTCCTCTCTTGATCCACACTAAGCAAATGCAATAGAATTCACGATAACCTTATTTGAGAAGACCACACCAACTAAACTTGATCAATTGAACTCCATGTGTATCAATGCAGATCTCATAAACAGAAAACTGAAGTTGCACTAAACAATAGACATATATGGTTTAAAAAAAACAATTACGCATAAAATGATATGGCCAAGATGCCATATTTGTTTTGTAACATTAAAATAAAAATAGAAATAAGAAATAAGAACACATATCAAATAAAACTTTGAGCTTAATTTAATGTTTTTGTTTTTCTAGTAAGCTTTATAAAAAAAATTTAAACAAGGTACAAGATGACCATCATAGAATATAATATGGAATAATGCAAGGAAATGAATCCGTAGTAGTGGTATAGAAGTATAAGATATATCAATTTGCTTAGTATCATAAAGTAGCTATGTAACAACAAACTTGCTTCATTAGATATTCTACATTCAGTTTAAAGAAGGCTATTTCAACTTACTTTAGTTTATCGACAAATACAAAAAGCATTAGCTATATTAATGCATTACACAACTTTGTGTTAAGTGTAACTTCTTATTAGTGTCCAACAACTAATTTGAAGATAACCTCCACTTAACAAAATGCTTAGAACCCCCTTTGACTTTGCTAAAGGAGCTTTTGGTCAGGGGCCAATATATAGAGGGTCATTTCGGTAATTTGGCTCGGAGCGCAATTTAATGCCATGCATCAATCTTCTAGGATAGTAACAAGGCTTAGAAGACCAAGTCTAATAAGGGATGTCACAGGAAGATTTAGCTTGGTTGGTTCGGAATAGGGCTTATCAAACCAGTTCATTCCGCTCTTGGCCTAACACAGTTTTCTTGTGATGAAAAATAGACTCCAAATTGGTATTTCTAGGCTAATTTTAGGCTTTATTTGACTAAAATAAGGCTTATATAGAATAAAATAAGTCTAGTCCTATTTTATATTAAAGATGGGCTATTTTAATAAGAAAAATGGAGTCACTTTATATTATAAAAGCTCTTATTTTATTTTAGGCCCATATCAAAAGCCCATACCTATATATATAAAAGAAGGCATGAATTCTAACATTGGATCCATAAGAGAGATCCAATAGTTGCAAGCAATATTTTATCTTAACCATCCATCAAGAAGTCATCTAACAGCTACTACTAGCCTCTGATATCTATAAATAAAATGCTTCTCTTCTCATTTGGGGGTCATTCAATGTATTGTTAAGATTAAGAGCAATATGGAAGCTCTACTGAAATAACTCCGGAATGAATCAAAGCAGCTATTTCATAAATAACGAGTTAAGAATGATTGAATTAAATTATGCACTCAAGAAATCGGGTTTTCCTATTCCTCCTCCCATGCTTCTCTCTACGACATCTATAGACATGCTATTAGTTCAACACTTCTCTCAGGTCAATGCCACATTTATCACACATGACCGGCTAACTACAGCAACCCCACCATACAAACTTCAACTAAATTATAGGTGAAATTGGTACAATCTTACTAATATCTTGCTTGAGAACCAAATGAAAAAAATATTCACACACTTTCTTCTCATATTCTTAAATGCATTCTTTCAAATATTTTTATGTTTTTGCTCAATTTAGCATAATTATGCTTTATGGTTTATCATTAGACATTGTGTAAAACTCAAATTACACTTGTAACTCTATAAGTAATATGGGAATTTCTAGATATTTTGGTTGACAGAATTTAGATGTCTAATATAGCATTAATTTCATCTAATTTAAACGTAAACTTCTTATGAAACCCAGTTAAAAGAGATTTCATGTCACCAGTCTTTTTTTCATGAAGTAAAAGAAAAATGTGTCTTTTCTCTACAAAATAACATTAAAGTCAAGTTTTGAGAAGAGTAAGCCATATGTTCTAGTACCATTGTGATGCAGATCAGAAAAGGGATAACAACTTTGTACCAAACATGATGTAAGTTGGTGGAAACTATCATGCCCCAAAATTGAAGAATGTAAAAAAATTTGCCACATACTTGTAACAAATTATGAGTATGCAAAAGCTCAAAACAATTAGAATCCACATATAATATATAAACCACAATTATTTGAAATATTACATGCTATTTAATGTCTTAATATTTTACTTCTCCACAACTTTAAATAATTCATACCTATACTAACGTTATAAAATTTAACTAAAACAATCTATTTTATAATTTGTCTCATTTCAAGTGATGAACTCGATCCCGAGTCCTAATGCCTTGAAAATATCTTTAAACCATACCTATACCTGAAAAAAAAAAAAAAAAAAAACAAAGATTTCCCAAAGGGATGAGCCAAAACTTAGTACACAGTAACGTAACCACATAGGATATATACATGCATTCGTATTCTAATGGAATAAACATTAATTTAGATATTAAATTTAAGTGAGACAAGTAGCACAGGAACACTTATGACTCTAAGCAACACACAAGGGACCTGAGTTCTAATACCATCGCAGTAATATTGGGGGTTAACGAGAATAGTTGGCCTCTATCCCAAAAGGAAAAAAAAAAATCAAAAGTAACTCTTCTAACGTATACAACTATCATTTAAACACTATCGTCACAGTCCATCTATTTCATATAGTTTATTGAGACCTATAATCTCAAACTACATCTAATATAAATTCTCTTCGTTAAAGTGATCGTTACACCTTATACCATTTCCCCTATCAAAAACACACCAAGCTACAATGAGGTGGCTTATATGCATAACTACCATGTTAGATTCTAAAACCTTTTTAAGGGCATTGCTCTTCGGCTCAAGGCAAACATGCATAAGCAACACACATTTTTAGCTGGGATTAATAGTTAGTTAGGCTATTATGTTTAACCCTGACACATAACAAACATGTTACTACATATCTGTATCACAAAATTTCATAATTGCTGAGTCACAAAAACACCAAAAACTTGATGCAAAATATAACACATATATCATGTTTAATTGATTGCACACATATCGTATCAAGAATAATAAAATAAAACCCGTTGCAATCCTATGATCTAGCAAAGGCAAGTGTTCGTATCTTGTAATATAGAATTAATCTCGCGTGTTATCCTCAAGAATCTATGGGCAAGTATCGGTATTTCTCTTATACTACTATCTAGCCTAAATTATCAAGATGGGTATACTAATTCTAAATTACTAATTACAATTAAACTAATTATTAGACAATCCTAACTAATGATATGAGTGTTTTCCATGGTTTTTAAATTCAATCACAAATGATGCCCCTAATTTTGACCCACCCTAGCCTGTTTTATCTTTAATATCTAGATTCAATTGAATGTTTCTTTACTCTTGAACTACTGGGTAACTTAGATGAATTAATCACTCTCTTCAAGTGAATTAACTCCTAGTCCTTATTGAAGAAGTGGGGATTTTTTCCTTCACTAATGTTAAATTACAACCACATAAAGCTCATGAACCTTAATTGAAGAAAACTAATCTTCAGTGGCAGAAAGATGGAAAAACCCTATTTATAGGTAAAGTATATATCTTTTTTACTCATGAGAGATCTATTCCATTAACTAAAATGTTCTTTTTAATTAATAGAAATCAAGTTTGTGAAGATTCAGGCCTAAAACCATCACAAACAATAAAATAAATCATGAAGTAAATTCAAGACTAAAACTTCATTTAATCAAAAAGCAATTCTATACATAAGGTTAGGGTTTCACATAACCTAAGGCATATAAAATTCACTCGTCCATAGAATAAACAATAAAAACAAAAAATCTAGAAGAGTTTAGAAATAGCATAGTCGATTAAGCCCTTAAAAACAATCATTCGTGACTCCAGATGTTTGTGCAACAAATCTCCTCTGAAAAAGCTCTCCAAGATACATCCTTTAAGGTTTAGAAATGGAATACAAGTGATAGGATGTCAAAGTAATGAAAATAGAGCACTATTTATAGTCTGTCAAATGTACATGACCCCCCTACACAACCCATGTATATAGGTTGTACACACTTGGAACAAACACAAATTCTCTGTTCTTTAATCATAAACTACCATGACAAAAAGAAAATAATAATCTTACGCTACCCAATGTATACGACTAGTGTATACAAGTCATGTACCACTAAAACTAAATATTTTTCTTATTGTTTGCTTTGGAATTTGTACATTAATTGTGCACTCGTCTAGTGTATATCGCAGTGATAGCTTTAAATCTTCCCTCAATTCATTATTAATCCTTTAAAAAGCTCAAGTAACATCTATTTAACCCTGAAATGAATAATCTCTCTAATAAGGATCCTTTTTCTTTAATAAAACAACCAAATATCACGCAAAATTTGATCAATAAAGCACAATTATTAAGGGTCTTAAGATATTTATCATCAATACATAGTGATTATAAGATTTTAACCTAAAACTATAATTGCTGATTATTATATAAGATTTATAACTTAGGAGAAATAGTTCCTACTTTTAAATTTGGGTAAATTACACAAAAAGGTCTCAACATTTAGGGATAAGTTCATTTAAAATCCTAATATTTCGAAAAGTTCAAAAGAGGTCCTAACGTTTAAAGAAGTAGATCAGTTGAGGTCCTAACTGTAAACCTCGAAAATTTCATGATTTTTAAAAATAATCCTAGAAGTCTAAGTATCAAAATTTACATCCCGAAAATCAACTCAAGATAAAAACCAAATTCTAGATCGAGTCAAAACACTAGAAACGAAACCCTAAAAATCGAATCAAGTTAAAACTTAATTTCAAATAAGATAAAGAACGAGCTTTCTAGATCTTGAGAAAACAAGAACCCTCGAAACAAAATATAAAGTCCAACTACCGGTATAATCAACGTCCGTATGCCAATTAAATAATCTACCCAATTCCTAAAGCGCAAATCAAAACGATAGATCCAAATACCGCTTAACAACGAAATGATAAAATCTTAAATCCTTCGGTAAAATTTTAGAATCACAAAATTTTCACCAAAAGTCAAACTGAGTCAACTCATAACCCTAGACTCGGTTAAACGATCCCGAGAACTAAAAACTATTAAATAATCACAAATAAAATAAGATAAACCATAGACGTCGAGCTAAAAATATAAAATGATCAAAACTAAAAAATGATACGATCTTATGAATATCTCGACGAAACTAGAAGTCAAACCGGAACCCTAAAAGGCAATAAAACCCATAACGAACCCTAGTGTTTAAGATCCGGCAATCCCGCGTTTTCAAACCCTAGAAAACGAAATTAAGTTAATGACCTAGAATAGTCCGTAATAATATAAGGTAACATAAAAATATCAGATTCACGAATTTCGAGTGTCCTTCGGACTCAATGGGGATCAGTGCTCGAAAAGCGTGTCCCAGAGCTCGGAATATTAAAAATATTCTGTTTATACCAATAACTCGTCAATATATAAGGATTCCAAAAATATCAGTCTTAGAATTTTTCGGTAACTAAAAATTACAGATATCGCATTATTACGCGTATTTTTATTACTATCGGTACTTCAATTGTCTAGTCTACTATTCATAGTACATTTCTACTATTCATTACTATTTCACTATCTCTACTTTTTCTTACTACCTACATACCTATTTTCTTACTTTTTATATTTTCAATACACCTTTTATCAAATCATACTTTACATATTAATTATTTTCTTACAAATTTCACTCAAAAATCAACTCACTCCCCCTTACATACATCATGGCCAGCGCTACCCCCCTCTCTCTTAACTCAATTATTTTTCTTTTTCAATTTATTTTATTACTCTCTCAAATTCACTACATAAACTCTCTCTACAACATTTCCCTCTACCAAAACTCTCTTTCACCAAATACCCACAAAAATTTCTCTTTATGCAATACAACTACCATCTCTCCATAACCACATAACCATACATTCACTACCATCTTCATACCACACAAATACCTTAGGTAAAAATTTCTTTCAACCATTTATCTATTCATGTCATGTAACTTAGCATGACTATGATGTTGTTTTGAAACTCACATGAGTAGTAAAAACAACAACATGTTCATGTTTTGTTCTTGTACATAATCTTTCTATTTTATTATGTTGTTTTATTATTATTATTATTTGCTTCTAATCTAACTTATATTATGTATATATATTTATTTAGAGCATATAAGCTCATTTGTTATTTATTTACTTTCAAGTTATGCAATTTATTTATTTTATGCAATTATTAAGACTAGTCTTTCTAGTCTTAGACTTGTTCATATCAAGTCAAAACAATCTTTTGTTTATTTTCTTTAATCTTTCGGGACTAGTCCATTCTTAGTCCCGGGATGCCTTGATAAAGCTAAGGCTCCAATACTTGATCGGGATTCCTTGATGAAGCTAAGGTTCCCAATGCTTGATATTTTATTTTCTTGCTCATTATTTATTTCTAGTATTTTCTTATGTTCCTATTATTTTATATGCTCATAATACTTGCAATTACATAATGTTAATATCTCAACTAATCTAAAAATAGAATTTTACTTTACTAAATAAACTCAAAGCTAGAATTTCGATTAAGTAATTTATCACAAAATCATGAAGTTACTACCAACAACCTAGAAATAGAGTAATACAAGTTTTCTCAAGTTTTGTTAAATAACAAAGATAGTTTTACCAAGAAAACATAAGCAATAAATATTTTCTTTGTATTTTATGGTAATCTAAGTTTTAAGAAAAATAAATCGTTGATATTAAAAGTTTAAGACTTAAACTCTTTTCTAACTAAGAAACAAACTAGTTTTCAAAGTTAATATAAAAATCAACTCATAAAGTTATGAACCCACTTAGGAAAAGTAATGATTTTTAAATTTCTAAAAGAAAGAACTTATTTTCAAAAGAATATAAATAAAGTAAGATTAACAATAATGGATTTTATCAATAAAGATGATTCTTTTCAAAAGAAATGAAATAACAAGTTTTAGAAAACAAAAGCTTATATTTTAGAAATGAATATAAGAAGACAAGACTCATTTTCTTAAACTATCCTAAATACAAAATTATGAAAAGGTTTCATCAACTTAATATAATTGTGATGAATTTGATTTTTAAAGTAAAACTTATGGAAAACTAAGGTTAAAAGAAAAGTTATTTGTCCTTGGAAAAAAGAATGAAGAAAATAAAATAAGAATATACTCATTTATAAAGTTTCTTTAAAATACTTGAAAAGAAATTTTCAAAAGTTAAAGTTTAAATGGATTGTTTTATGAAATAGATTATTGAGACACTACCATTAGGATTTGTGCATATAAAGTGAGCTTACCTATATATTCGAAGTGTTTATCAAATATATATTTATATACGTATGTTTTTACAAAAGGATTTTCTTTAAAAATGAAGTTGAGTTAGAAAACGGATTTGTAAAAGTTTGGCAATTTTCGTTTTAAATCTGTACCCAACGTTTTCGGAACCCAAATGACCTTATATGATAAAGATAACCTTAGAAATGGATAAATCTTTTCGAATAGGTAGAAAACGGTATATTATACGCGAAATTCCGAGTTAAAATCAGCAAGTTATTGCCATTTTAAGTTGGAATTTCCTCTTATACGATTTTACTGCAATTTAAGAAAAGTTTAGAAAATCCAAGAAAAGAAATTTCATGAAAGACTTATCCCGGGTATTTCTTTTGTCTAGGTGACGAAAGATACGAGATTACCCTACCCGAGGATTACTACGATTAAGAAGATCGCAAATGAACGAGTGAGTTATTCCTCCTAATTTCGCTACCTTGCTTGTGCTTGTAAAGTAGCGGCATTAGTATACTAAGAAAAGATAATAAAAATGATATTTGGGGAATTCGAGATTATGTATGTGTGATTCTATGTTTATATATGAAATGAGAATTAAGAATATCGCAACTTCGAACTGCTTGTTTAATAATTATGTTTACTTACTTGTATGATTGATTATTGTTTGCTAAATTGATTTATCGCCCCTAATAAACCTTAATAAGGTTTAGCTTAAGAAAATTAAAACGCTTACGCATAGCATCCATCGAGTCACATCTATTTCAGAAGGCTGCTACTCCTACGCGTAGAGTTGGATTGGCTATGATCGTGCGGTGCCACGGGCCATGTTCCTTCCTGGAGAATCCAAATCGGTCGGGGAAAGCGACTCTAGATTCGGAGCCGAGCCAACCGAACGCTGTGCGTGAGGACTTGGGGACTAGCAGTAGAAGGTCGAGGACCTTCAACCGCGATTCCCTAACCTTTGATACGGAAGGGTAAATCCGTTCTATATATGGTTTCCGGATAACTATATATATTTGCGTAATCATGTGGTTATTGCATTGTATGCATAGCATATGTGTGATTAAATAAATAAAATTGTTTGAAAATATGGTGCGAATAAAAAGGAATATCTCACTAAGCTAGTCGTAGCTTACACCCCTATAGACTTTGTTGAAACAGGTATATCCATGGCTTAAATCGAGGATCATGACATTGAGGAAATCATTGAAGGATGGTTAAGCGTCTATGAAAGAAATAAAATCATAAGATAAGTAATTTTGTAAGGTTCTTTATATATAATGACTTATATGAATAGTGATGTATATTTATTTGAAGATAATAGATGGACATGCTCCTAAGAATTGAAATGTAATATGTTTATGCTTTATGATAAGTATTCTCTTTGCCTTGTTACTTATTTATTATCAATATAAATTGTGCTACTCCGATGCATTCCCTTGGTTGTGATGTACGCCTTGTACATGATATGGAAGCCTTTGCATGACTAAGGTAGTCATTCATAGGCTTTAGTATTGTGTACAGCGGACTGCCACGTTTAGGGTATCCCTCGGGGCGTGACACTAACGTTTGAAAAAGTGAATCGATTAAGGTCTCCATTAACACATGTCATAGGAGAAATATTTAATTAAAACTCAGAAAACTCTTCTTCTAAGGTCTCCATTGATAGGTATTAGTAAGAAAAATATTTAATTAAAACTTGGAAGACACTTTTTCTAAACGTTGGAACTTCTTTTGAGTTTTCAAAATGTTGAGACTTTAAATGAACTTACCCCCAAATATTGAGGCTTTCTAGTGCAATTTACCTTTTCAAATTCACACTTAGGTAAAATTATTACTAAATGAAATTGATTATGTTATAATATAAACCATTAGATCAAATTCATAACTTAATTAATGAATTATCTATAAATATCAAAACATGCCAAGATATCTAGCCTATTTACATGCATACATACATATAAATATATATATACAATTACTATTTTAACTACCTCTTTTACTCATTACGTATATATGTACCATACACCTTACTTATTTATTTATTTACTTGTATATTATCATTAGTATCTTAATCAAATTATTATTATTTAACTAATATTATTATCTATATATTTCATAAAAAAAAAAATTATAATAGTAATCTCTCTCTCTCTTTCTCTCATTTTTTTTTCCCTAACTGACCAATTTTAACCACTCTTCCAAATTAAAGTCTTGATTTTAGAAAATTTTCACAACCAACAAGATCATCATCAAAATCAAATCAATTGTATCTCCATAAGATTTATACTCCAACTTTGTGAATCAATGCCCCTTTTTTTCATATTTAATTTCTTTTAAGAGTTCTTTTCATAATAACTCTCTTTCTCTTTTCTCTTTCTTTTTTTCTTCCTACTATAAGCCCTTTTGCATATTAACTTCCTAAATTCATAATATTTTAACTCTTTCCCCAATTAAAACCTATTATGAAACAAATTAATCTTAATTTATTCCTATAGCATTATGAGAATCAGTCTTACCCTACTTTAAAAATCAAATTAAGTCCATATGTTACAACAAACTTAAGGATTTAATTGTTATTTCCTAAACATATATATGATTCATAATCTTTAACTTCAATATTAATTATTCAATCCTCTATTATGCATTACCAAGCAATTGTTACTAGACCCGATCACAAAATGAAGACTTAAATTATTTCATATTTTGAAGGGTAAACTCTAATGTCAAATAAGCAGTTATATTATCCATAACCTTTTTATTTGAATTCAATTCTGCATATAGAAGATTCCACATCATAATTCCTAAAACAAGATCAAAATCTAAATTGTCATAACCTTCACAACTTCAATACATAGTAGAAATATGTCTTTACCTCATATTGAGAAGGAAACCCCAATCCATTGGTTAGTTATAGCACCACACACATAATAACTAAGCCAAGTCCATCTTTCAATTCCCTTATAAAAACACATCAATTAGGTCTTGATTTTTATCATACCACAATACACAATAAGTAACCACTTACCAATATAAAGAATTTAGTCATTCCATAAGCATTCTTTTAAGCCTAAAGCTGTCATCAATCCACAATTCTCTTACTCCAAAGATTTTGACCAATGAGATTTTTCATAACTTGAACTGATAAAATAAATAATAGGATTGGAGAGGATGGTTACTTACCTCAGTTATTTTGATGCAGTACGGAAAGCGTAAGATTACCAAAATCAATAACAACGACTGATTTTAGACACAAGATTGCAAAAGCTGCAACTTTCTTGAGAAAACTTCTCAAATAAGATTTCAATATATGATAAAATGTTTTTTTTTTCTTACAAAAGTCCTAAGGACTATTTATACTATCACATAGAAAACCAAAAAGGCAAATAATAAATATAGTCAAACCAGTCAACAAAGACTTTTGACTATTTAAAAGGCGAATGCTAAAAAGGTAAAATAATAAATGCAAATCTAAAATAAATAAATAAGTTTGACTGTAAAAACACTAGGACGTTTCTTCTAAGGCCAGCTTGCATCATTCTCTCCCACCTACAAAGAACTCGACCCCGAGTTCTTATCTGGATACAAAGGTACATCATTAAGGTGGAAAAGAAATAAATCAGCAATGTTGAAGGTCTTCGAGATACCCATGTTGTCAAGAAGTCCAACTACATATGCATTGTCGTTGATCTTCCTCACTATCTGATATGGACCATACTTTCTAGGCTGCATCTTACTATATTTTCCGACTGGAAAACACTCCTTTCGTAAAAACACCATTACTTGATCACCTACTTTAAACAGTTGTCGTCTTCTATGCTTATATGCATTCGCTTTATACTTAGTATTGGCCTTTTCAATCTTCTTTTTTAATTCAGCTATAGTTGTCTGCCAATTTTTTGCCATATGCTTAGCTAGTATATTGAACTTAGATGATCTTGGTAGCTTCACCAAATCTATGGCATGCTGTGGGATCTTAGTGTAGATAATTGAAAATGAGATCTCCTAGTAGTCATGTGGACTAAACTGTTGTAAGTGAATTCTGCTTGAGCAAGAGATAAGTCCCACATTCTTGGCTTCTCTCTGCAAATGCTTCTGATCATATTTCCAAGGGTCCTGTTGGTAACCTTGGCTTATCCATCCATCTATAGATGAGTTGTACTATCGTATTTCAAAATGTATTCCACGTATCAGTCCTAAGAAAACATGTGTCAGATCCTACCAAGATTGCAGAACTAGAACTGGTTTGGTTGAAAGAAAATCTCACATACGAGGAGCACCCTATTTAGATCCTGGATCACAAGGTGCAGAAGCTTCGGAACAAGAAAATCAAGTATATGAAGGTTATATGGAGAAACCACTCACATGAGGAAGCAACCTAGGAGGCTGAAAGCGACATACGCCAGAAGTATCTAAGTTTGTTCGAAGAATCAAGTATGATGTCACGCCCCAACGGGTACCCTAAACGTGACAGTCCGCCACACTTAATGTTAAAGCTTAAGTATGACTACTTTAGCCATTCCTAAAAGCTTTTATATTAAGTGTAAGGCATACTTTCACAACTTTAGAGGACCATATATGGAATTATGAAGCTTAAGAAGATACAAATAACACATTAAGAAAAGAGGATTCATAATAATCATTCACTTATAACAATGATCCTTACAAATTTAGGGATACTTCCCGTGATTCCTAATCTATTACAAGAATATTTGTACTTTGTCTCTAATACTAAACTTCAACTTAGAATTCTTTTATCTAAAAGAAATTACTTCCCCGCATGGTCCTCGTGGCCTTAAACATAAGTAAAGAAACTACAAAAGATATCTATTAGGGTATAAGCTAAGAGGCTTAGTGAGAATTATTTCCACAAATAACTTCTTGTAATCAAAGTTTTAAACAAGTTAATTAAGCAAACAAATGGGATGCAACATACACGTGGGCAAACAAGATATATAGTTTTCTGGGAACTATATGTTGAATGGATTTGCGCCCTCCATTCGGGGTTTGGTGATACATAACCTCAAAACAAGTAGTTTTAATTAAAAAAAAGTTTCATGCTCGCGAGCACTCATCGCCAAGCATTCCGAATCTACTTGATTTGACCTTGCTTTCGGATCATCCGCCAAGCATTTTCCTTAAGCCGCCAAGCAATCGCTTTTGGATCTTCCGCCAAGTGTTGCTTTCGACATGAGCTTACTATCCTTCTCACCCAAGGATAATAACCCAAAATGCAATATGACTCACTTCGTGGTATGAATGAATTCATTTATTTATAAGGTCATAGCATAATTATTTTTTTGAATTTAAGGTGATCAGAGAATTTCATGCCAATCAAATGTTATACTAAGACAAACATTTAAAACAATTCTGCCTCCGATATTCTTAAAATTCTTTCAAGAATTATTTTACATACCCATCGTTTTATCTTTTCCTAATTCTAATGCAACTAATTTACAAGCACAACAAGTATAGTATTTAATGGAAATAAACTCACGATGCCATGTCGACTATTCCTCTAGGTGGATGAGTCGTTCACACACTCCATTTAGTCGTAATAATATTCGGGATAAAGGAATCCTTCTTCGGGGTCACCTAGCCAAAGAAAATACCCACAATTAGTATTCCTTGATGATTTTCTTGAATTTTGACAAAACAATATCAAAAGAACGTTAAAGTTCGTATAAAGGAATGTTCCAACTTAAAATGGCCATAACTTGGTCATTTTAACTCAGAATCGCGCATATAATATACCGATTTCTACCTACTCGAAAAGATCTACCCATTTCCAAAATTATTTTTAACAAACAAGGTCATATAGGCTCCGAAACAGTGGTGACGCAATTCACTACGGATTTTCCAGCAAAACAACTTTGGTTCTAGGAATCGAAATTTGTTTGATAAATATTTAGTTATCTATATAGTTGAAATTTTCTCTTTTTATAACTATATAACTCACATTTAAGCTTGCTCAAGTGTTTTGTTGTCCAATTATTTTTCTTGAGTAAAACAATAACGGTTTGAAGTTTTTAGAAAAATATAGTTTTCAAAAATTGTTTTTGTAATTTCCTTGAAATGAAATACCTTGTTCCCTTTTGTTTTTTAAAAATGCTTTATGTTGGTTTTATTATTTTTCCTAAGTAACTTTTTGAAAATAAAATTTTCTATTTTCTAAGTTTTCTACACTAATATTATTTTGGAGTTCTTTAGAAAAGATGCTATTCTTCATATTTATTTTTCTTGTACAAATTTCTTTATTTATTTGTTTGCAAAAATCTTTATTTGAAAATTCCTCATTCTTTTCTTATGTCTTATGTTTTTCATAGAATCATCCATGCATAAAAATTTATTTTCTTGATAAAAACAAAGCGGAACAATATGTGACTTAAGAACTTTTTATAGTAAAGTAGTTTCTAAAATTTTAGTGTTTTCTTCTTGTAACTTGAAAAGAAATAATTTTATTTTTGTTTTCAAACCATAGATAAACTTATTTCTAAGTGTCAAAAATCTCCTTTTTGTCAATTTATTTTAAGAACTTGAAACTTTGGACAACAATTTAAATGAACATAAACTATGAGAAAATAATAGCAAGTAAAATAACATAAGTAATTAAGTCAAGTATTGGAGTCTTAGCTTTTTCAAGGCTCCCGGGACTAAGAAGTAGATTAGTCTTAAAATAAAATAAAATGAAAGAAAAAAAGAAAAACTTGTTTTGACTTGATGATGACAAGTCTAAGACTAGAGACTAGTCTTAAAGTAATAAGGAATAAGTAAATAAATTGTAAGGAATTAATAAATAAATTGCAAAGGAAAGTAAATAAATTGCAAAGGAAAGTAAATAAATTGCATTGCATAAAAATAAATAAATTGCAAGTGAGCTTATATGCTCTAAAGGATAGGTATATATATATATAATAGTATTTAGATATGGTAGTGATAATATGGACAAAATAATAACATGAATATAAATAGATTTTTCATGAACAAGAACAATACATGAACATAATGTAGCTTCCATAAGTTGTAGTCTTTGGAAACTCACACTATGGTCATGTAAAGTTACATGACATGAAGAAGAAGAAAATGAAAGAAGGTAGTTACCTAAAGAAAACTTTGGTATGGTTATATGGTTATGGGTTTTAGTTGTTGGTAGAGGTTGTTGTGGAATTATTTTGAGAGAGTTTTGGGATGGTATTTTGAGAGAGTTTTGAGAGGAGAATTTGAGAGAGTTTTGGATAAGAATTTGTAGGTAGTGAATGTGTGAAAGAAGTGAAAGAGGAGGGGGGTATTTATAGGAAATTGTGGAGGGATTTTTGTGTGATTAAAATAAAAGAAAATTGAAACAAATTGATGAGGATAGAGAGGGGGGGCGTTGGCCACAATTAAAGGGGGGGAGAGAGATTTTATTTTTTTTATTTTTGTTAAATAAAAGATGTAATATGTCAAGTAGATGTGAAATAAAGTTATGGGAAATGTAAAAAGTAAGAATTATAGTTTATGTAGTGTGTAAAAGTAAGTGTAAGAAAAAGTAGAGATAAAAGAATAGTGTAGAATAGTAATGAATAGTGTAATGTAAAGTATATATGACTAATAAAGTACCGGTAGTAAGAAAATACGCGTATAATAGCTATATCTGTTATTTTTACTTACCGAAAAATTATGAAACTGATATTTTTGGAAAACTTATATTTTTACGAGTCTAACGGTGTATTAGGAATATTTTTCCTATTCCGAGCTCCCGGACACGCTTTTCGAGAACTGTGTCCGATCGGGTTCTAAGGACATCCGAAATCCGCAAAGATGATGTTTTTATATAACATATAGCTATTACGAACTATTGTAGCTAATTATTCCAACTTCGTTTTCCAGGGCCAAAGAAAACGGCAATACCGGACTTAATCGGTTACGGTAAACTAGGTTTTTGTTGACCTTTAGGGTTCCGATTGACTTCTGATTTAGGGTTTTATGCTAAACCGATTCCAAAAATTTGGGAGTTTACATATGAACTTCAAGTTTTGAGGACAAAACTTTCTTTAAGGGGGGTAGGTTGTAAACCTTCGAAGTTTTGGATTCAAATTAAAGCTTAAACCCTAATTAGAAGTCAACCGGATTTCTAAACCCTAGTTCACCGTAACCGCTTAAGTTTGGCATTCCCGTTTAAGAAACCCTAAGAGAATAAGAAAAAGTTGAGTGAGTAAAATAGTTCGTAATTATTTAAGGTAGCCTAAAAAGATTAGTTTAGTAAAACCGAAACTCGTTTTGAACCTGATCGAACACAGTTCTTGAAAAACGTATCCCTGGACTCGGAATAGTAAAAATATTCTGAATATACCGTTAGACTTGTAAAAATATAAGATTTTCAAAAATATCAATTTCATAATTTTTCGGTAGCTAAAAATATCAGATATCGCATTTATATGCGTATTTTCTTACTACCAGTATTTAATTGCATGTCTACTTTATATTACACTATTTATTACTATTCTACACTATTTATCTATCTCTACTTTTTCTTACAACCTACTCTTACAATTCATACACCTATTTCTTACACATTTTCATTTTCAATACAACTTCACATCTTTCATTTCTTACTTTTAATTAATCAAAAGACAAAAAAATAAATTTTCACTCCCTCTCTCCTCTTTAATTAGCGTCGGCCACCCCTCTCTCTCTTCCCATTTTTCTTATTTTTCATTTATTTAATTAACACAAATTATCTCCCACATTTTCCTATAAATACCCCCTCTTGCTTCCGCTTCTTTCACATTTCTCTTCTACTAAAGTTACTATACTAAAATCTCTCCAAGAATTCCCTCTCAAGAAGTTCTTCCAAGATTAGTTCTTTTAGGTAAGATTTCTTCAAGAGTTTCATATGTTCATCTACTTAGTATGAGCTTAGTGTGTGTTTTTTAAAACCATGAAGGTTAAGAAAGTAACAATAAGTTCATACTTTGTTTTTGTTTATAATATACTTTTCTTATGTTTTTTTTTATGTTCATAACTATCTAGTGTATCTATATAACTATATATATTATTTAGAGCATATAAGCTCATTGTTTTGCAATTTATTTACTTTCCTTGCAATTTATTTATATTCATGTTATTTTTAAGACTAGTCTTTCTAGTCTTAGACTTATCATCATCAAGTCAAACACATTTTCTTTTTCTTTTGGGACTAGTCGTTTCTTAGTCCCGGGATGCCTTGAACAAGCTAAGGTTCCAATACTTGATTTATTTTCTTATTAGCTTATTCTTTCAAGTTATTATGTTTCTTTATGTTTTCATAACTTTATGATTCATATTCATGCATGAACATAATGGTTTTGTCTCAACAAGATAAATGAAGAAATGTTTTCTTAAAATAAAGATTCTTTTCTAGAAATAAAAGTAAGAAGTTAATGTTTTTCAAAAAACTAAGAAGTCATCTTAAACAAACTTAGAGGAGTTCATAATGAATTTTATAAACATACATAACATTAAAAGGACTTTTTAAGGTAAACAAAGATTTTACAACAACTTCATCTTTTCTTCAAATGATATAAATTCTTTTCATCAAGAAATTATTTCTAAATATAGAAGTATTAATACTTTCAAAAAGTGTTGGAAGCTAAGTGTAGGAAATAAAAATCATTCTTTAGGAATTTGAAGAAATTACGAAGGTAAAATTTAGGAAAAGAAAAGAGATACTCATTATAAACAAATTTAGATGATTTCAAAGCAAAATGAATATTCCAAAAGTTCCCAAGTTTCAAAATCCTTTAAGACTTTACTTTTTCATAAATTGAGACAACTTCATTTACTTCATACATTTGTTATGAGTCAATAAATATATAAATATACTTTCCAAAGGTTTTACAAGCTATTATATTACCTATTTCTTCAAAATGAGCTTTGGATAAAAGAAGGAAAACAAGTTTACAAAAATTCGTGGAGAATCTGTCCATCACTTTTTCGGAACCCAAACGACTTAGATTGATGAAAATAAGTTTATAAATAGATAGATCTTTTCGAATAGGTAGAAAACGGTATATTATACACGAAATTCCGAGTTAAAATCAGCAAGTTATGGCCATTTTAAATTGGAATTTCCTCTTATACGATTTTACCACGATTTTAAGAAAAGTTTAAGATCTTCAAGAATAGAAACTTCATGAAAGACTCATTTTGGATATTTTATCTTGTTTAGGTGGAGAAGGACCCAGTATCACTTTTTCGGAGAATTACTTCGATTAGGATCTACCGACACGGAGTGAGTTAATTCTTGACTTAAGTTACATTTCCTTGTTTTGTGCTTGTAAGTAGTAGCACTAACAATTAAGAAAAAGATAAAATGAATAATTGTTGTGTGACTTGGAATTATAATTGAGTGAATATGAGTTAAAAATATCGAAAGATTGTTTGATATATATATTGTGATTCTTGTATGGATATGATGGGAATTGTGTTGATCACCTTCAACTTGAATTAAACATAACTTGGTTAAATTTATATTGAAATCAATTCATGCATATCATACATATGAGTCACATTTGTTTCACTACTACTGTTCGTGTGGGGAAACGAGGAAAAAGTAGTGGTGGCTGGTAGGAGCCGGAAAGTCTACATGGGCTGGTAGGAGCCGAAAAGTCTACAAGGCAAGCAGGAGCCGGTAAATCTGCAAATATTGATGATTGTATGGGCCTGTAACCTCCCAACCCTCGACATGGAGGGCGTAAAATCCATGCTACACTTGATTTCCGATTAATCATGTGTATTTTGTTTGTTCATATGATTGGTGCATTCTCATATGTTTGATTTAAAATACTTGTATAAATTATGGAAATGTCTTATAGATGGAATTATCTCACTAAGCTAGTTTTGCTTATACCCTTATATCTTTTTGTTACAGTACGATTACCTTTGGTTGGCCCCAAGAAGCCCTGTATGCTAGGTACGAGTTTAAGCTACTAGGAGTTTTTGGGAGAAGCTTTATGTATTTAAGTTTGAACATAGGCTTCTAGGAAAATCTCTATAGTAGGCTTATGTTATAGTTGTTATTATTTTGGAAATACTTCTAAAGCGGGGGAATGCCCCTAAGATGATGTAAAGATATCATTATGAAAACCTTTGTTTATTTATATAAGTTTTTGCTTGCTTTTATTATCTACTTAAATGTAATACCCCTGTGAGTCTCCTACTATCTTGGAAGCACGCCTTGCATGTGATATTGAAGCTCCTGCATGGCTAAGGTTGTCATTCATTTGCTTTAATATTATATGCGCCGAATTGCCACGTTTAAGGTACTCTCCGGGGCGTGACATCTAGTGTTTCCATATAGTCAAAAAATCGATATTCTTCCGCCAACCAATCTAAAAACTCTTCGATGTTCATGCTGTCATTAAAGCATTGAATATCAACTTTCAAACGGAAGCCTCCACCATAACCTTGTTTGTATCCATAATAATTCCTCCTACATCTACCACCTCCATCGTCATCATGATCATATCCATGATAATTTCTTCGATTTCTTCTACCTCCATCACCACTTCTCCTGTGGGGTTGTCTCTCATTAAACAAAATCTCATCCTTCTCCTCAGATTCCTCATCAGAAATTTGAGCCCACCAATTTACGGCGGCAAGTCGATTGACTAGACCCTCGTAAGCTCCTCTTACCCTTTGTCGTCCCACACCAACCTCTCTACCATCGTTGACAATCTCTGCCAATGCATCAAAATGCCGGGCCAGATCCTCAAGACGCTCTTCAACTCGTCGAATTCTCTGATCCATGGCATTGTTTGCCACCCCAAGAATCTCAGCCCTCGAACTCCCATATCATGGAAATCGCCACGAATACGATTGTTATCAGTTACCATCGCCTGATGACATCTTCACAGGATTCTAACCGTACTTTGATACCAAAACTAATGTAGTATGGAAAGCGTAAGATAACCAAAATCATTAACAATGATTGATTTCGGACACATAAATTGCAAAAGCTGCAACTTTCTTAAGAAAACTTCTCAAATAAGATTTCAATATATGATAAAATGTTTTTTTCTTACAAAATTCCTAAGGACTATTTGTACTGTTACATGGGAAACCAAAAAGGCAAATAATAAATATATTCAAACCAGTAAACAAAGACTTTTGATAATTTAAAAGGCAAATACTGAAAAAGGTAAAATAATAGGCGCAAATCTAAAATAAATAAATAAGTTTGACCGTAATAACACTAGGACATTTCTTCTAAGGCCGGCTTGCATCATATTTTCTTGTTTTGTCTAATGAGATGTGTAATGATTGACTATTTTGGGGTGGGGGTTATGGTTTATGATAACTATTTTGATAAAGAAACACGATTGTAAATTTATTATAATGTCCTCTTTTATTTTATTTTACTATTAGTTTTTTTCCAAGTGTTTCAAAAACAAATACTATAAAAGAAAAGTATAAAGAAGACAAAAATGAATATAATATTGTCTTTTTTTTTAATGAAAAGTAAATAAAAAAACTTGAAAGACAAATCTAATAGTCTCCTACCAATAAATACAATATATTATCACTTTTTGAATGAATAGTAAACAAAAAGATATATCTAATGGCCTTATACCACTAGCTTGAGATTTATTATTAGGGCATCACACCATAATGGGTTTCCTAAAGGCACACAGTTAAAGTGGAATATAAAAAATATCACATGAGATATAAGAGAAAGCATCTTCTATTTAACTAATATCTCATTCATAACTTGTAAATTCATTACATGCTTTAGCTTGTTTAATTATAATCAAAACTAATATTCTAATAAGTAAACAATAAAAAACTTGCTGACTTAAACATATATACCTATCTAACAAAATCTTAAAAATAAGAAAATAAACTTAATTATATAAAAAATCACAATTAAAATCATATTTAACCTAAATAATAAAATGATATCAATGTAACAAAAGAATTATTTTGACAGCAATCTGTTAATTCTATACTATCCAAAGTTTTGATGATAACAAAATAGTCAAAGAACTAAGTAATCTCTTAGTGTGCAGAACTATTTACAGAACTATTCACAGAACATTTACATGAGAAAGTTTCCAGAAGCACAGAAGTTTTTACAGAATCTTTTCAAGAACTTTAAACAGCAATTCTGACTTAAAGTTAGTTACTGTTCATCTTCTCAAACAAGATCTACAATTTTTTTATATGAAGAAGTTCGATTATTTTGAAGACTTAGCTTCGAGATAATAAGTATATTTGGATAGTATACTTATTTGTTTAACTAAAGTCGGATTATATCCTAGGGAATTTAAATAATTCCGAATTTCTCTTCAACGATAAAATCTAAAGTTACAAGAATTATTTGAAAACAAACTGTTTATTCTAACATACTTCAAGACAAGAACGAGCTTATCTATTTATCTTGGATATCATTGAGGAAATCAGAAGAAGAAGAATGTTATCTTCAAATAGATAACATATGAAGATCACGATGGAATTCGAGTTATCAACAACGGATATTTCAAATACCTATATTTTTTCAGAACAACGTTAAAAGAAGAAATTCAAACAGAAACATGCAAATTATTTTGAATCACGAAAATTCAGCAAAGGTTATCTTCTATTTTCCGCCAAGAATTTCGAAAATCAAAATTCAAGATAGATATGATAAAGATATTACGAGAAGATCTTGGAAAGCTTATCTCTCCTGAAGATTAGAAAATCATAACGTTGAGCTTTATTTTCAGAATAAAGGGAAGAAATTATTATCAGAAGTTTTATCAAATAAAAACTGAAGCGAAATTGTTTTTCAAATTCAAAAGAGGATAAGAGGATTTGATCCGAGAAAATTGAGGAAGACTTATCCACTTTACAACAGAAGGATTCGAATGCTGAAATGTGTGGATATATTGCCAACCAAAGAAGAAGAAAGAGATATAAATATTATTATATGCTCTGATATTTTCAATCACGTACAGAAAAACAAAAAAGCTCCATATTATTGTTCTCTCTCTTATTTTGAAAAAGGAAGAAGCTTTTACAGAAGTTACAAGTTTTTGAGTTGCATAGTGCTATTAAACTTTTAAAGCAAATTTTGATTTTTCTCATTTTTTAAGAAGGAACGTGTTGTTGCCTTCTCAAGTTGTAATTCAATTATAGGATTAGACTCTATAGATCGATTGTTAGCTTAAGGATAGCTGTGAGAATCGAACAGAGAGAATTGTACAATCTTTTATTTGAATTGATTGGATATAGTGAAACTAACCAGTAGGATAACGAGATCCCCGGCTCGAAGTTGGAAGAGTGGACTGACGCACAAGGCAGAACCACTATAAATATCTGCCTGATCTTCTTATCCCTTCTCTATTTATATTTCCACAGTTTATTTTATTGTTGTTTACTTGTTCATATTATTCTCTTAACTTACAATCAAAGGGGATTGTTTTTTAAAAGGCAAAAATTTTAATTTTTTGAAATAATCAATTCAACCCTCCCTCTTGATTATTTATGGGACCAACACAATCAAGGTTCATTGAAACGATGACTCGAGCTAACGTTAGAGGATTCATGAACGTAGCTCAATGGATCATTATTAATAAATACAGATCAAGGAAATAAAATTACAACACAGATCACCCCTATCATAATGCTCGATATGTAGGCCGTGATAGTGATTCCTAGGTCTGCCAATACGCCAAGACGAGCCAAGCTTTTAAAGGTTAAGTAAGCTTGTTTAAAATTTAGCAAGCTTGAGCTCAAGCCAAGCTTTTTTTAGCCTGAAATTTAAGTTCAAACTCAACTCATTTAAATAACACATTTTCCATTTTGTGAAACATAAAATATGATATATATATATATATATATAAGCATTGTTATAATTTATACACGTAACTATTAAATAGAAATTAGTTTTATTTTATTATTATTATTATTATTATGCAGGTGTAGATAAATATCATACATAAAAAAAATTCACAAATCTGCTAACGAGCTTATTAACGAGCCTAGCCATGAGCCTGTTCAGAGCCTAAACAAGCTTATTCACGAGTTGGCTCATGAGCTTAAATTAAAGCTCGAGCTCAGTTTGTTTAGATAAATAAGTTTTACTTTAGGCTTGAGCTTAATTCATTTACTAATTGAACTCGAGCCGAGTCGAGTTGAGCCGAGCCGAGCCGAGCCGAGCCGAGCCCAAAGCGATCTAAGCTTGAGTAACTCATAATTAGCTTAGCTCGTTTACAGCCTTAGTGACTCCCCCTTCCATGCTGCCGTGATGAATTTGAAGACAATAGAGATCATAATTTCTACTGTGCCTATCATGTCATCATTAGATAAATTTGAAGACAATAGAGATCATAGTTTCTACCATGCCTATGATGTTGACTGTGATATTTTTAATCGCGGCCATGATACACTGAAAGAGTATGAAGAAATTCTAGCCAAGAAGATCATGATTATGATCGCTAGCATGATGTGATACGTGTTTAGCATATTTAAGTTTATCTAGTTTCCTATTTTATTTGTTTGACTATTAGTATCCATGTTTGTTTTTACCTGACTTTTGGGAGTATATAAGGATTATTAAGGTTATGTTTAAGGAGTTTTGAGTTTTTGCCACCTTTGACAACTTGATATCTTTGTAATTCTTGAACTTGGTTCTTGAAT
Source organism: Combretum micranthum (assembly GCA_024138025.1). Taxonomy (NCBI): domain Eukaryota; kingdom Viridiplantae; phylum Streptophyta; class Magnoliopsida; order Myrtales; family Combretaceae; genus Combretum; species Combretum micranthum. The sequence goes on along the minus strand of JAMXBD010000190.1, from coordinate 725,437 downwards.
GAATTTAAGAGTTTTATCAACCATTGTTGTCTTTATCAATTGTGTGTCATATCAATTGATCAATATAATTAGTTCGATCTTTTCTTGGAATTTAATATCTTAGGAAAGAGTCATTGATATCCTTTATTTTCCATTTTTATTAAAAACTACAAAATCATAATCATAAAAACACTTTATTGTGAGAGGTTATTTGAGAAAAATCCACTGCATAATTCTAACACGGGTCCTATTCGTATCATATTCTATACGTGATCTTTTTTATAGTCATTGGACCATCAATCTCTTGTATTTAGACTATTTGCAATCTCATTGGTCTCGGATATCGTCTTAGGATCTAACTAATCATTACTCAACATATTTCTTTTTCCTTTCTATTATTAAGTTTCTTATGCTATAGATGATGATTTTTAAATCCACAAAGTAAACTTAAAAAAGAAAACAATCACCGTATCATCTTTAGTCTCTACCTCAACATCAATGTTTGATAACTTGTTATTTGGAGACATGTTATCTAAACTTTGCTATTATTCCAATGATGATACTCATTCGAAGCTAATATGATGTCTACTTCAACCACAGCTAATTTGCAAAGACTTTGTCTTATACAACTATTTCAATTTCTTTCACAATCTTACAATCATCTTCTCTACCACTACCTTTTACAAAATACTATTTTTCGAAGTTAGATTGTTATGGGAGCCTTCTTATTCTACCACTTAGCATTCTTCATAGTTTTGAGTTTTCACTACTAATTTAAAATCCATCATCAAGTCCAACTGTACCAAAATCACTCATGTTTGAACTCATTACAATCTAAAATTTGTGCCTCTATCAAACTCCTTAAATAGCTCATATTATGCTTAACGTATATTACAAACACTCAAAATCCTTGATCTCTCAATCTTGCTTTAGGACCATAATTATTTAGACATCAAATATAAAAATTAGTAAGTAGAGAAAGAAAGACATGAAGAATTACATTAATATGTTGTAAAGAACAAGGATGAAAAAAACATACGCATGACAATTAGGGCCTTTTAGATTGTTGTTTTGGCCTCATTTTGTTGTCGTTTTCAAATCGAACTGATACCAAACCAATACTGAACTGATACAGATATGATATTAATGAAAAATCAACAATTTTACTCATAAATTGACCAAACTGAACCTATACTAAACCAATACCGATCTAATACTGATAAAAAAACTGACAATCCAAACAGACCTTAAGCCACTATAGTGTAATAGTAAAATACCATGGTTTTTATATAATTTCATAATATTCTACTCCTCTAACTACTTCCTAAAATTGTGCGTTTCCTCAAGTCCTTTATCTACATAACAAAACATATATATCGAGGTACGAGAAATTAAACAACATGAATATAATATGGTAAATAACTAAAATGTATGAATGTTTCAAATGATTAAAAAGAAGAGTAAACGTTTAGAAATATATTTATTTAAATCATCAACGTTTTAAGTGGATAAGAAAAAAAGGAATAAACGTTTTACCAAATGAGTCATATAAGGTATTAATAATTGATTTTTGATGAAAGTTAATAAAAATTAAATGAAAACTAATTCAAGCTTTGATACTTAAATGAACTTTACATAATATTAATACCTCATTCGATTTATTTTATAAATATACTATTGATTTCTTTTTTTAATAATTTAAAATATTAAAACCTAATTTATTCTTAAATTAGGTTTTCTTTTGTAACCGTAGAAACGGGTTTCATACACAGCTGGCAAAAGTGTAAAAAGAAAAGAATACTGTAAGGATTGAGGAACATATAAAATGGAAAAAGAGAGAACAGAGAAGTAACAAGTTTTTACCAACATAGATCTGAGCAAGGAGCCTACTGGAAGCTCGAATTCCAGATTCATTCCAACATTTTATACCTCGCAAATACATGATAAACAAAGTATTAGAATAGAAAACAAGTATAGATCAGATCCAACAGCATTCATAGATTCCTATACACTTAACCCTAGTTTTACTTTCGTTAAAAAATACAGAGAAAAGAGTAAAGAGAAAATACCTCGTTTGCATCGGAAGAGACAGAGTGTAGGTGAACTTAGGGTTTTGTTTTGACATCACACGTGAGAGTGTAAGTTCCCGTGTGGGTCTATCATTGGTGCTTTCATTGAGTTTGTTTCTTGCGATCACCATGGCTGATGGTACCAGGAGTATTTCTCGTTTACAAGATGAATTGCAACAACATGACAGTAAGATTTCTTCATTAGAATCGAAAACTGATCGTTTGTTATCAGATATGGCTCAAGTTTTACAATTTGTTAAACTTCAAATGGATAATCAGAATACTACTAGTCATAGTAGTGGTTCATCATGTTACAATGATAATAATCAATACTCATTCATTAGGAACATCAAATTAGAACTTCCAAAATTTTCTGGATCAAATCCTCTTTCTTGGACATTTCAAGCAAATCAGTTTTTTGATTTTCATAATGTTCCTGATACGGAAAGATTGAAATTAGCATCTTTTGCTATGGAGGGAGACGCTTTGGATTGGTACCAATGGTTGTTTAGAAATGGGTTGTTATCTACATGGTCTGCTTTTGTTAAGGCATTAGAGACTCGATTTGGTCCTTCTTTATTCGATGATTACCAAGGAAAGTTATCCAAATTGGTTCAGATAGGATCTGTCACGAAATATCAACATGATTTTGAATCTCTTTCAAATCATGTCAATGGTCTTTCGGAGGATTTTCTTAAGAGTTGTTTCATATCTGGTCTTAAACCACTAGTGCAGCAGGAAGTTCTATCTTGTCAACCCTTTTCTCTTTTACATGCTATTAGTCTTGCTAAACTACATGAATCTAAATTTCAGCACCTTAGCATCACCACCCCTACACCTATTTCATTACAACCTAAACCTTTTTCAAAATCCACTGTCCAATCTTCTTATACACCACCCTCTTCTATATTTTCCAAACCTAAACAGAATATTTCATCTACATCATCTTCTTTTTCTACCACAAAAAAATCTATTCCTTTTAAAAGACTTACTCCTTCTGAAATGGCCATTCGAAGGGAGAAGGGTTTATGTTTCAATTGTGATGACAATAGATGCATTATCGCGAAGCTTTTCTGATGAAGCTCAGCTTTTTGCTTTATCCTTACCTTCTTTTGACTCTGTTACACTACTTAAAACAGAGTTTAAAGATAATAAGGAATGGCAGAAATGGATGTTGGATTGTGAACAAGGAGTTTCTCTGCCATGGCCACTTACAGTCAGAGATGGTTTGCTTTTTTTGGGCAACAAGATTTTTATTCCACCTCATGCTTCTATTATCAATTTGCTGATATTAGAATACCATACTTCTCATATGAGTGGACATTTGGGAGTTTTAAAAACTTTTAAAAGACTCAATGAATCTTTTTTTTGGAAAGGCATGAGGAAGGATGTGGAGGAATTTGTGAAGCGCTGCCATGTCTGTCAACAAATCAAATATTTGACAACAAGTCCAGCAGGACTACTCCAACCTTTACCTATTCCTCAACATGTCTTTGAGGATCTTTCTATGGATTTCATTACTGGATTGCCAGTATCTAAAGGGTATTCAGTACTATTAGTAGTTGTCGATAGACTAACTAAGTACTGCCATATTGGTCCTCTTGCTGCTACATATTCAGCTACTTCAGTAGCATCCTTATTTGTAGACATTGTTATTAAATTGCATGGATTTCCTAAATCCATTGTGTCAGACAGGGACAAAGTTTTCATGAGTCGTTTCTGGAATGAACTTTTCCGATTGAGTGGAACTACTTTGAAAATGAGTTCAGCCTATCATCCTCAATCTGATGGTCAGACTGAGGTCATGAATCGATGTTTGGAACAGTATTTACGAGCTTATGTTATAGACTCCCCTACACTTTGGCCTAAGTTCTTACCTTGGGCTGAGTATTGTTTTAACACTAGTTATCATACTAGTGCTAACATGACACCCTTTCAAGCATTGTATGGGAGACTTCCTCCTAATATTCCTCAATACATACAAGGCCAATCTACCTTAGAGGCAGTGGATCATGAATTGAAGACTCGAGATGATATTTTAAAAACCTTGAGAGCTAATTTAGCTCAGGCTCAGCTTCGAATGAAACAGGTAGCTGACTCCCACAGATCTGACTTAAAATTTGAAATTGGGGATTTAGTGTATGTGAAGCTTCATCCCTATAGGCAAACTTCTTTGGCCAATAGGCTTTCTTACAAGCTCTCACGACGTTATTATGGGCCTTTTAGGATCCTAAAGAAGATTGGAATTGTAGCATATCAGTTAGATTTACCAGATCATTCAAGACTTCATCCGGTATTCCATGTTTCTTTACTTAAAAAAGCTTATGGAGACTCATTTCCTACAATTCCACTTCCTCAGGATTCTTTTGAAAATCATCCTATACTTCAACCGTTAGCTATTTTGGATTCTAGAGTTTTGGTGCAACAAGGAGTTAATGTTCCCCAACTTTTGATTCAATGGGAGACTCTACCTACTGAGGATGCTTCTTGGGTGGATTTATCAGATTTCAAGAGGGATTTTCCCGATTACCACCTTGAGGACAAGGTGTTTTTCTCAACACCGGAGGAACATGTTATGACACGAAGTCACAGGACTCGAAGGCCACCAATACATTTACAAGATTACATCACGAAATAAAACAGATGTATTCTGTTTTAAATAAAATAGCAATATACAGTTGTATTGGAGTATCTAGCATGTTTGTTTCATGTAACAGATTAGGAAAACAACAGCTAAGCAACATGTGTAGAAGTTGTCTTTTGTAACCGTAGAAACGGTTTTCATACACAGCTGGCAAAAGTGTAAAAAGAAAAGAATACGGTAAGGATTGAGGAACATATAAAAGGGAAAAAGAGAGAACAGAGAAGTAACAAGTTTTTACCAACATAGATCTGAGCAAGGAGCCTACTGGAAGCTCGAATTCCAGATTCATTCCAACATTTTATACCTCGCAAATACATGATAAACAAAGTATTAGAACAGAAAACAAGTATAGATCAGATCCAACAGCATTCATAGATTCCTATACACTTAACCCTAGTTTTACTTTCATTAAAAAATACAGAGAAAAGAGTAAAGAGAAAATACCTCGTTTGCATCGGAAGAGACAGAGTGTAGGTGAACTTAGGGTTTTGTTTTGACATCACACGTGAGAGTGTAAGTGCCCGTGTGGGTCTATCATTTTAATTCCTTATTGTATAATTTATCCTCTAGAAATACAAGATAGGAAACTATAAAGAACATAATGGCCCCGATAAAACTCTATTGGTTTTTTTTCCCCCCTTTAAATGCTTTTCCATAATCTGTGTAAATTCAAAATCAACGCAAGAAAACATGGAAAGTTCTTTAAAAACATACGCGGCTGTCATGATCTTCGTATTTCGTTCTTGCAATTGGACTTGCATGATGTTGAATTTGATACCTAAATTTTGGTTGATAATCCAATTAACAACCTAACTTTGGTATTGATAATTTTAGTATCTTGTTAAACTTTTCAAAATTAACAGTACAATTGTATTAATTTAATCTAAAACTATTTGCTTAATCAGCTTATCTTTATCAATTATAAATTGTCGCATGTCTTAAATGATTATTTTAATAAAAATATTACACTTACAATACATATGGGTGGTGAAAATAATATTTGGTAAGACAGAATTAACACGGATGACAAAATAATTGTTGGAAAATCATATCTTCTAAGTAAAATATCTTATTAAGATAATTTCTTAAGACACGTGGTGATCCATAATTAACAAAAAAAAAAAAAGTTGTTTAGACAACTCAATAATGAGATAATATAAATCATGTAAATGGCATCAAAAAAATTAATGAGATAATGCCATGATTTACACCTTCATTTTACACATATTTACAATTATATACCTCAAGTTTTAAATTGTCAAATTGTACATATAATTATATGTTTGGATGTCATTGTTTATATCTTATTTCTTTTTGTCAGCAATCGTTATCGTTGTCATTTCAACAAGCAAATCACAACGCAAGGCATATAACTTTTATTTTATATGTTATATTGATATAATAATATGCTTAGCCATCGTGCCAAATATTAAAAATATTACATCTGGACAATAAAAAAAATTAGAAACGTACAAATTAAAAGTGAACATCGTATCTCTACTTCTTTTTCACTCGCTTCTTTTCTATTTCTTCAAAAAACCTACCCTTAAAATAAGAAAAGAACTTCTCTTCCTTTTTTTAGGAGTCTATAGCAACTTCTTCATGAACTTTATATATAAAAGTGACAAACATATTCGTCAATTCCTTTAGCAAAATACAATCTACATGTGAGTTTCAAGTTGGAATATCCATCCTCATGTTATATAGCACAGTGAGTATAAGTGATATAGGCAAAAAGTCCTTTTGTGTGTGTTAACATCTGTGTTTTTATTTTTATTTTCATTTTTATCATTTACCATTATTTTTTAAATTGTGTTGCATGGGCACAAGTGTTTTGGACAATAACATTAATATATTATTTAATTACTTAAAGTTTGACTGAAGAAAATTGTTTACAGCTTAATTGTCTCATCCTTCTGTCATTTTAATTTGTGTATTTCTAACTTCGTTTTTTTTTTTTTTTTAAGTTTTTATTGTAGAGGTGGAATATTTTTATTATTTAGCAAGATGACTAAGTTGTTTATTGTATTAGCATAAAATATAAAATAAAATTACACGTGTCACATTGTGATTCCTTCATCGTGGTGGCAGAGATAACAGCCATTGGTGAAAAAAAAAATGATGTGTAAATAATGGCAATTAAACTATAATAAAGTGTATGATTTGAAATTTAAAACATAAAATGTATGATTATAAAAATGTGTAAAATTAAGCCGTAAATCATGACATCGTCTCAAAAATCAATCGAGGACCAAAATTGACGGTCTTAAGATATCAGATTTTAGAGACCAGATACCACAATTTTAAACAATTCAAGTTACCGAACAAATTAGTAAGCTACTTTTTCATCACACTAAACACAAAGTATAAGTAAAGGTGGCATCCTAACCCTATTTCTGCGTTGAAATTGACGTCTTCTAGATTAAGCGCTATCCAAGTCGCTTTCAGTTACTTAGATTCTTGACCAAATATGTGTGGACACACATATTTTATTAATGGTGCACATCTAGATGTATATTAATTATCCAAAAAATATGGGTACGTGGCAATGGAAAGTATAATTTGCGTAAAGAAGGCGTTGAAATGCAATAGTTTTCATCGTGGGTCCGTGGATAGCCACAGGCTTTTAAATTTTGATTTTTTGGCTAAATGGGTAATAGATGTCGACAAATTGATAATTGGAGAACATTAAGAAGGAGACAACCTTAATGCCGATTGTCCGGTTAATGAGGTCATATTGATCGAGCAGAATATCATCCACAGCTCTTTTGTTCGTGCAAGATCGTCTAATGTAACTAGAACATTATGATAACAAGTGCGGAAAAAGAATAGAACCAGGTTTAGGTTGGCAGTTCAATTCCTCCTTGTTGAAATTGTGAAAGACTTGAAGAGGAGAGATATTTTGTCTAATGGTAGACATGGGTTTTTGGGTAAAAGCAGTACAGATTTAAAAAAAAAATCATAAATATTTTTGTGCTAAAAAATATTATGAGAATAGACTACCATAACAGTGCCTTTGAATTTATAGCATGCTATTATAAAGAGCATCTTCTTTAAAAAAAAAAAAAAATCATGTTTCTTGAAGGCGCTGTCAATTTAAATTAAAAAAAAAATCATTCATATTGTTTTCACCTAAAAACCAACCAACTTAACTCTAGCATGCTCCTAGTCCTCAATGTTTAAGAATTTGGTATGGTGTTAGATACCAAGCCCAAAAGATGTTCAATTCAAAAAACTAGCCTATCAGATAAGTACCGTTACATAATTTCTCATGGAATTCCATTTGTGATTGTAATATTACCCACCTCTTAAGAAGCCGACGTCCTCGGCCAGACACTCTAGATGGCCCACTCTAGATGGCTTTCACTTTAAGTGTAACTCTTTTCTTGGTAGCTTTTTTCCAAGTCGCTCCTTCTTAGGTCGCCCCTTTCGCTAGCATTGGTCTCTCAACAAAAGCACCAAATGTTAGGTTCCAAGCCTAAAGGAAGAACCTAACCTAAAAAACTAACCTATCAAGTGAAAGAACCCTCTAAGTTTAAGTACCATTCCATAATTTCTTATGGAATCAATGTGGGATTGTAACATGTTGCTTCTATGATGGTTCGAGTTGGTTCTAGTTTGGTCTTTGGCTAGTTTTTGAAGTGGTTCCGCTTTTCACAATCAGAGGGTATTAGCATGAGCTCAAAGGTGGTGATTTTGGGTTTCGAACGTATTTAGCTAGTGGATTCATGGCTATGGCAGAGGGAGGTCTATTCGTGACGATGAAGGTAGTCAAACTGATGAAGGAAATAGGCGAGCTTGGTTCGTTCTGTGATAGAGATGAATGGTTCACAATGAAGATGGTTCGAACAGGTTTGATACTTGATGGGTTTTAGGGAGAGAACGGAATGATGAAGAAGATGATGTGAAGATGAAGATCTATTCTTGGTAATTTTTTTTTAGTGTTAAACTCATTCTATAATCGTACATGAATCTCTTGTGGGATCAGGAACACACCTATTTGGATAAATTTAGATTGCATTTTTTATGAAACCCTCTCTTTTTTTTTTTTTTACCCTTCTAAAAAAGTTAGTTCTTTTATCACATTTTTTTTACACATCCTACACGAAAAGAGGTTTTTTTTTTTTATGGATTTTAATAGGATTTAAGTAGAAAGATGATATAAATCACTAAGATTTGGGTGAAAATGGTATGAATAATTTTTTTTTTTTAAATTTATACTGAATGTGCTGTTTGCAACAATGCTTTCAAGAAAAATGATTTTTGTGAAGAAGAAGGCCTTTATAACTGCGTCTTTAGTACAAATTCAATTGCACTGTTATAAACAAGGCATTGGTCCCCTATTTTCATAATATTTTTCAATGTAGACCTATTTTTGGATTTTTTTGTTTAAACCCGTATGTTTTCACTTGAAAAACTAGTAGATATGAGCTCACAACAAAATTGATAATTAGAGCAAAATTTCGAAATCATACACACCCTCTTTCTCTTAATGCTTTTTAATAAATTCTAGTGTAGAATTTTCTAAATTTGCTTTTTATGATTCTCCACTCTAAATTTGCAAATTCACCATTACTAATCTTAATAGCTTAGATTTGCCACTACTAATATCAAACCTAGGTGTTCTCTACTATTTTCACCATTATCAATCTATCCTTATTACATTTTCACCATCATAAATCATGTGCACATCTGTTGTTGATTTGAAGATTTTGAAAACGAAGTTAGATTATTTTATCAATAGTATTTACAATACGTTTTTCTTCTTCTTCTTCTTCTTCTTCTTCTTCATTTTTCTTTTTTTTTTTTTTTTTTGGTGTGTTTGTGTGTCTTTTGTTTTAATATATTTTCATTCCTTATATGAAATTATGCTTCCACTTTTGTTGGATATAGTGTATTCTGCCAATTGAGTTGATTTCTTTCTTTTAGAAGAAATAACAATGCTTCCTACATGAGACATTTTAAATGTACAAGAATTGTATTCATTTACACATTAAGATTTTAGACCCCTAACTGTGCAATTGTCCTCGTTTCTTTTACAATCCTATATGATTGTTTTTTTTTTTTTTTCCCTTTTTCAATGAATGAAATTTATTTTTATTGGAAAATAAAGAAATTGATGAGGAGATTTTTTTTTTTTTTTAACATAATAGGATTTTTAACGAGCTTAGTGATGTGTCAAATTACAGCTAGTGACCACAATGCCATTAAGTTTTTTTTTTTTTTTTTCTTTTTAAGTTTTGTAACAGTACCGCATAAGCAGTAATGTATTATAAAAAGTACCTAGACACTGGAATGGTTCGTGCTCGAAATGGGACCTGTAAATTAAACTATTTCTATATTACACGATAAAATTATTTCTCATTCATTGTATTTAATATGCTGCTACTTTCAAAATATGCACATATATTTCTATCAGAAATAAAAATCTCATTCACTGATAATATGATACTAGTTTTTTTGTTTTTATCTGATATTTTTGTACTCGCAAATTACTAGTATTACAAGTAAAATTGGATGTGTTATTGATAAATAACTTTTTACATTTTGACAAACAAAAGATGGGCTAAAAACTAATAGGTTGTCGGGCTCAACTTTTATTTTGAGATTAAAGTTTAACTTATTTAAATTTTATTTTATTTTTTTTAAGTTTAACTTATTAATATATATATATATATATATATATATATAGATTCACTGGCAGGTTATGGGTCTTAATAAGGACCTGGTTGGTCCAAGACCCATTTTAAGTTTGTTCATGATGAATCTGATCTATGATCTAGGTTTTTAAACCCGTGAACATCCGCGTTGGATCAGACTGGGGTCCCAACCTGTACCGAGGTCCAAGACCATCTATATGATGAACATCGTGTTTCAGCCATTATGAGCGGGGGGATGGATGTCTCTTGGCCATCTTTGAATGCATGATAGGCTGTTTGGCATGGGTCCATCTCAAAATAAATTAGGCATCCCATTTCCTTTTAAATCATTGAAGAAACTGATAACAACGATCTGTATTTTACAAAAAGCAGATAGTACCTAATATCAATATGCATCTAGAATGATAAAATATCATGTATAAACATATATTATATTTTGGCATTTTTCCTTCTATATATCTTAAAAGTTATATGACTATTTGAAATTATTAAAATGAATTTCCGGGGAAAAAGTAGAAAATAATAATAAATTACAACACCTACTTAAAAACTATTAAAATCACAGGAACACCCTAAATTTTTTAAACGCTTATTTACACCTCATTACATATGTCAACATGGGAAAACTTATTCACTTTATCCATGTCGTCACAGCATTTACTTAAATATACACTCAACCATAAAGTGTTTTCTAGATCTTTGAGACTAATTGGTTTTAAGGAATAATGATACTATGGAACAAAGACCTAAAATATGTATTATTTTATTATGTTTAGTTAAATTTATTGAACATCATTGAACTGGGTAGATACTGCAGATACCTAGCAAGTAATAGCAAAATAGGAGTATTTTTGGAATATAAACCATGTGGTATGCAATATACAGGTTCCAAAATGATATTAGGTGGTACCACATGTTCATATCATATATGAGTATACAAATGCTTAGAACTTGCTATAACTACAACAAACATAATAAATACTTCAAAGTTACTCATGAATCATTGATTCCAAAATTCATAAGATCACTTACTTGTAATCATAATCATTAATCAACTACATAAATACCTACTTATGCTCCTTAGCAGTTCATTAATTTAACATGAATAGCTATTCATTGCCTCCTTGTTCAACGCAAAGCTACTATTACAATGTTTGCTTGAGAGGAATGATAACTCATAATGAATTACTATTTCATAAAATGATAAATAGCAATTCATGTCCCCACCCAAATGAATTATCATTTAATGTTTTATTTTTCAACTTTGTTATAAATACCCTTGTTTTGAAAATATCATATATACAATTATCTTCTTTCTATAATAAATACATGGGACATTATAGATATTTTACCTTTTACTTGAGTAATTATTTGTTTTATTTTTTATGCCAAGTGAACTTAGTAATAGTCATCATAACCCTATTATATTCCCTTTGAATTTGAATTCCATTCCCTCTTATTCTATACAGTGAAGTAAATGAGTCGTAAGAGTTTAAATATCATTTACCGTACTAAAATTACAAGGATTATAAGTTATCACTACAAGATATTTCTTTTAATAAACACTAAGCATCTACTACTCCTCAAACTAACTACTTTAATTTTCCACAATCTCTACTCATTATCTGGAGGGTCTTTATTGCTAACGATATTCCTAGCCCACTATTCATAAGTGCCTAGCGGTATAATAGTTTACATGCTCGTTACCCGTACCTAAAAAGAAAAAGAGCGAGCGGATGCCTAGTATGGTATACCACAAACATACACACATGATTTATAAACGTACATTCACATATAAACCTAATACTAATGCAATGCCCAACATCCAAGAGTCTAAAAAATGAATATTGGGTACTCCGTATTATTCCTAAAATCGAAACACCTAGATCTATTTAAGTCATTTCCATACACGAATCCACCAAGATACTATCACACATAGATCATCGGGATGTCATGATAGTAGCGTAGATAATCCCCACCTATTATTAGTAGCCATGCATAAGCAATAAACACAATATCAAAGCTAGATAGTTAGTTAGTCCATTTAAGTTTCTATTCTAAATAAGCACAAGTAACAAACAAGATATACACAAACTGAAAGTCATTCCATTCCAAACCAGCAACTACCACCTAAATTAAATACATATAAGTTTCTTAGAAACATATAAATGTCTAACCTAAACTCTCATAGTAATCCTATCACTTTCGGTCCTCTTCATTAATACCTACATTCTAAAGATCTTAGATTATACTTAAATCATGAAGAAAATAGTTTAAAGAATATAGTCTTGTTTAGGCTAGAAAAGAGAGATTTTTAGGGTGTTATAACATGTATAAACTCACTGAAAAGTACGTATATGATTGGGTATCACTTAGGTGACGAAAATAGGTCACAAAAAAAGTCCATGGGGAGGTACACGGGTGATATATGGGGGCTACATAGAGGGAACATGACCTCATGTTTCTCCCTCTGTTCTTTTCCTGCGTAGTATGAGTTTTTATTGTCATTTGATATTTGTAAACCCCGGTATCCTCAGTGGCTAGGAAAACCCCAGGAGGTGAAAGCGAAACCCTAATCCGGTTTAGTTTGAGTCCTGTGAGAGGAGCCTAGGAACCCTAAATCCGGCTTTCCTTCGATTTCATAATAAAAGAAATTTTATAAAGTAAATGAAGTTGAATCATTATTGTAAAGTATATTTTAAACCTTTGAAAGTTTTAAATTCGGGAATTTTTCAATTCCGAACCTTCCCGAGCTCAATTACTGAAAAGCGTGCCCCGAGCCACGGATTCAGAAAAATGTTTCGGGATATTCATTAGAACCGTAATTTTATAAGGATTCCAAAAATATCAATTCTATAATTTTCCGAGTTATAAAAATTACAGTTATAGCTTTTCCCGTGTTTTCGGTACAACCGGTAAATTAGATGTCTTGTCTACTATTCACAAGTACAACCTACACTACACACTACCCATACCCTATTCTTACATCCTTACAACTACTCATTTCAATTTTCTTTTCCAAGAAATTTTGTCTCTTAATCAATTATCACATTTATTACATTTTAATTAACTAAATTATAAATATTAAAATTTCAAACACACACACACAAAGGAGTGGCCAGGCCCCCACCCCCCCCTTGTTTCCCTCTCAATTTATTTTTCTTTTACTTCATTTTAATTATCAAAACCCTAATTCACTTCATATATATACATATTTTCTCTCTCTCTCTCTTCATTTTCTTCTTGTTTTAAATTGTTACAAAGAGAAAAACTCTCTCTTTTTTCCCTTGAGTGCTAGAGCTCCCCCTCCCTCTTCCCTTTCAATTTCAACTCAAGTCTTCTTCATTTATCCTTTAATCCTCCATTGGTAGGTTGATCTTAAGCCTTGTTCATCCCAAATCTTGTAATGGCAAGATCATTCTTGTGTGTTTTCTCATTTAAATCCAAATGAGCATAAGCAAGGGATATGAAAACACTACTAGAAGAATCTCAAGCCATCACAAGAAGTGGATCTAGTTTTTGAATGAGTTTTGTTTGAAATATCAACTTGTTCATACATGTAAAGTAGAGATCTTGTACATATATTGTTGTTCATGCCATGAGATCCATGATTCATGCATTATATATAGTAGATCTAAAGTCTAGACATCCACATCTTCATGTACATGCATGATCATAGGTTTATTTTGTTTTCTATGCATTGATGATCATAAAAACGTAGTCTTGTTCATGTATAGAGATGTTAGATAGTAGATCTTCACATATGGGAAGCAAGAATATTGAAAAAGGAAAGGTTTTGCTAAATATGCAATGTTGGAAATTCGGATGAAAGTGAAACCCTAATTTAAAAGCCCCCAAAATCAATTTTTAACTCATGTTTCATAAGAAAAATGAAGGGTATGTGTAATAGGTATATTGAAGTAATGATTCTTATAAACTTAGGTGAGTTTAGGCATGATAGAAATGTAAAAATAAGGAGTAAAGTTAGAATGGAAAATATTGAGATATGGATGTGTAGTCAAATTCGTAATTTAGGTTCACGCCCACAAGAACACTTAGTATCTAAGTCTAAATTGGATATCTTATAAGCTAAATGAAGTCCTTACATAGTATATATGTTGGAGCTTCAAATTTTAATGCATTAGACAAGTTTTTCCATAAGAAAAATGTAAGGAAATGAAATTTACAAAATTCGGATTTTTACAAGTAGCTTGTTTAAAAACATGTTTACCAAATGAAAAATGGGATTTTTATGCATGAATGAAGGCCATGACTACTATATACTTTGAGAACTTATTTTTAGATAGATAACAAGTGGATTACAAGATTAAAAGTCAAAGAAACCCTAAGGAGTATAATGTGGAAAATAGCTTCTTAGAAATAACCTTTGTGAAATTTTCTAACACTTAGGAGTTCATAAGAGTTTTATCAAAAATCATCATGATCATGCATATATGAGTCCATTACATGGCATTCATGTTAGTAATTCATTCCTGCCATCCATGCATGAATCATCAACTAGGAACATTTCTTATCAAAAGCAAAACAAATTTTTGAGATTGAACATTTGCGGAACAGATCTGATCCCACTGTTCCATGACCTTACTATTTCAAAACTTGAAAATAACACTAGAAATAGATAGATCTTTCGAAGTAGATAGAGATCGATAAAAAATTTGCGAAATTCCGAGTTAAAATGACCAAGTTATGGCCGTTTTAAGTCGGAACTTCCGCAAATAGCGAGAAATCCGAATTCATCTAGTTAGATGTATAGCTTGATTTAGTTACATGATGAGAATCTCATTAGGATTATTCTTGCTTGGTAGGTATCCCGAGCAGGACGACACCCTACCTCCCGACTACTACTATTAGAAAACCGGCGTCCATGGCCGAGTGAGTTTTACTTCCACTCTCAATTAATGAATGTGATTGTAACGTAGTGGCACTAGTGGTGTAGGCAAAGATAAAAAGAAATTGTATATGCATGATGGGGTATATGGGAATTATATATGTTGTCTACTGCTGATATGTGAATTGGAACTTAAGGAATATCGAAACGGGTGTTAAGCTATTGACTGATTAGCTAGTATCTTATGATGAATGTCTGCGAATACTTGTTGGTCACCTAAAAGAATTGAATTAATGAATATTCGACTTCAATTGTAAATTGAATCCATTCATATCACGATGGGGTTGGAGCATTCGCATTGGTTAGTTTTTCGTGATCCATAAAACGAATATGTTGGTTAATCGTGATCCATAAAACGAATTTGTTGGTTAATCGTGATCCACAAAACGAAATATTGTTAGTTGACCGTGAGCTTAAACGGCGTCGTACCGTAGGATTCGTTAATCTGCTAACCCGGGATGGAGGCCGCAAGTCCATCCACATATGATTTCCGGTTGGTCATATATTTGTTGATCTCATTTTTATGATGCATACACTCGTTTGAATAATCACTTGCTTGAATGATTGTATTTAATTGTGTTATGGAAGTTATTACTCACTAAGCTAGTTAGCTTACGCCCCCATAGTTTTTATCTATTGCAGCATGAGTTTATATGGCTTAGGCCGAGGCAAGCCACAGCACAGGTACCGGAGATAGGAGTTTCCCATAGAAGTTTAATCCATTCTTTTGTATAGACTTCCGTTGGAAACTAAGGACTCTGGATGACTGTAATGGACTTGTTATTATTTTGCGGGGGAATGCCCGTTAGATTTTGTAAACTATAATTACGCGTTTTGATTTATCATCTATGGCTAATGAATGCCACATTAAACTGTTTAACTCCATTTGTTGAAGTATTTTATTGTCGTAAAGGAACGCTTTACATCTATTTAAGACTCCCGAAGGGCTCGGGTAGGGAACTCGAGAGTCTTACTTAGTATGTGGCGGGCTTGTTACGTTTAGGATACCCTACGGGGCGTGACAGTTTAAGTTGGTATCAGAGCACTAGGTTATAAAGCAAGACAATAGAATTAAAAGAAACCAGACTTAGAAATCTAACTAATAGGTTAAATGGAGTAAAAAAAACATTTTCTTGCTAAGTCTGCTTAGGAGTTTTGTATTGATGTAGGTCTCCTTGGGTGAGACCAGGGAGAGGGCCAGGAACTTTACAAAGAGAAACGATGAGATGATGGTGGAATATAGGTTGAGGTTGAGAGAGTTGTGTGAAGATTTTGCCTTAGCCAGACATTCCCGGACTATAGGGGAAATGTACAAATTGTGGAAGGATGGATTGAGATATACCAGATGGGCTGCGGTAGTGGATCGATTGAGGTATGAACTCATGAGGAGGAGGAGTTGGACAAAATTGGAGACAATTTATACTCTAGAGAGGATCATGGTTGATTATGGGCGTGAGCCCATGACTAGAGAAGCTACATTTATTTTGAAGGGTGGAGGAAACCGAACCCCTCCAGATTTTAGAGTATGGATCCCCATAGGACCTTTATATGTGTATGCCTATGATAACTTGTATGATCACCCTGACTGGAATTTAGCAGACGCATGGAATCATATCACTTGGCATGCGATTTACTTAGATATCCTCCCACCCCGAGTGATAGCTCCACCCCCAGCTATTGATATAGGCATGCAGTTGAATGGGGCGCATGTGATTGGAGAGGATGAAGAGGAAGAAGAAGAGGAGGAGGACCCTGAAGAGGATCCTAACTGGGAAGAAAATGTAGTTCCTAGAACACCTACTCCACCTGCGAGCCGGAAGCTGAAGTGAATCCAGGACCCAACCCGATTGCATGGGATTTTAATCGGGAGCTAGAGATACCTGATAGTAGTAGGGTGGAACCTGAGTTTGATCCCTTTATGTGCAGAGATGTTTATGTGGAAGGAGAGAATCCCCCAGTACTTGATATAGTGGTAGCTGAACCTGTAGTCCCCGAGCCTATGGAAGTAGAAGGCATGGGTGGAGAGCCGGTAAGAGAGAATGAAGTAGTAGAGACTCAGGTAAGTGAGCCTAAAGCTAGAGGTGAGGAGGATGATGTGAGCCCGAGGGAAAGGGAAGGTACTGAGGAAGAGGAGGGAGGTGAAGACCAGGAACCCTTAGTCCGACCTGCTAGGAAGCGGAGGATGACTACGAGGGAGTACCTTAGTTTGTTCATCCAACGGGACGATGGTGGTTTTTCCAGCAGGAGACGACCTCCTAGCTCAACCCCCGATGACTCTAGTGATGAGTAGGGACCGAGATGATAGCCAACCCATGAAGTCCAAGAGGAGTCCTGATTTTCTTATTTTGTAGTAGGCAATGCGAGATGCCAAATTGCCTTAGGATTTCAGGATAGTTAGTATTTTATTTGTTTCTTTTTCCTTGTATTTTGTCATGTTTTCAGGAATAGGGAAATTGATTAGAATCGGAATTGGAACTTAGTTAGCCAAATTTTGGGGACCAAATCTTGATGTAACATTGTTGTATGGCTCACTAAAGTAATGAAAAGGGCAAGTTTGTTTTAAAGAAAAGGAGTTGTGGAAAGCATGCATACTAGTCATGAGGCATGAAGAACATCAACCGCATATAGATCACATGAGCATTCATTCATTCACATTATTGTTATGAAGTTTCAACTTGTTACTCTATGTGTAAATTTTTTTTTATTTTATTTTCCTTATGATTTTATGGATTTATGAATTCCATTTCCTTCCAAATTTGATTTCCAGCTTTTCGCAACTTTTGAAATTGTTAATAATCTTGTTCCTTCGAAATCTAAAACTTACTAAAGATACTAAAAATTCATTAAACATTGTATAAACAGATGAAACCGACGAATTCGGAATAGGGAACAAGGGTCTAATTCGAACGAAGCCGATCAACCGGCTATGCCACAACCTAACCCCCAAGGAGCTGCACCCCAAAACCAACAGGGTGATGTGCTAAATGCGATTGGACAATTGGCCAATCTTTTGAACACTTTCATCCAGAATCAGAATCCGATTCAAAACCCACACCCAGGGCGAAGTGCCCGGGATTCGGCCCCACATCCGCCACCCGCAGATCATCGGGAAATGACTGCAGAAGCACCTGCTCCACAAGAGGAGCATTCCTATAATGTGCAGTTGCCGCCACCCCCGCCATACAGGAGACCCCACCAAAGCTCCTTATCGGACTTTATTAAGAGCAACCGGTATTTTGATGGAGCGTTCAGTAAACCGGATGAAGCCGAGGACTGTTGGCTCAGGTTGAGCGTTCTTTTGCTGCATACGAGATTCCACCTTATCTGCAGTTGGAATATGGAACATATATGCTGAGGTACAATGCACGGGTTTGGTGGGACTCCAAGAGAAGGAACTTGACTTCTTCGGCCAATTGGGAAACCTTTCGCCGAGAATTTCTGAACAATTATTTTCCCTCTAGCTTGAGGGTGAAATACAATGCTGATTTCCTCCATGTTAAGCAAAAGGGGAGATCGGTAGAACAGTACGAGACTGAGTTCGTTCACTTGCTGCAGTATGCACCTGAGTCTTTCAGGGATAGCGAAGAATTGAAGAAGCAAGTGTTTCTGGGAGGCTTAGATGAGGAACTGCGGGTCAAGTTAGAAGAGTTTGGAGTTAGGACATATCCTGAAATGGTAAAGAAGGCCCGGGTAATTGAAGGGGCCAGGTGTCACGCCCCGCAGGGTATCCTAAACGTAACAGCCCGCCACATACTAAGTAAGACTCACGAGTTCCCTACCCGGGGCCTTCAGAAGTCTTAAGTAGATGTAAAGCGTCCCTTTACGACAATAGAATACTTCAACAAATGGAGTTAAACAGTTTAACGAGGCATTCATTAGCCATAGATAATAAATCAAAACGCATAAACTTTAACATTTACAAAATCTAAGGGGCATTCCCCCGCAAAAGAAATAACATCTATTACAGTCATCCAGAGTCCTTAGTTTCCAATGGAAGTCTATACAAAGAAAATGAACCAAACTTCTATGGGAAACTCCTATCTCCGGTACCTGCGCTGTGGCTTGTCTTGGCCTAAGCCATATAAACTCATGCTGCAAAAGATAAACACTATCGGGGCGTAAGCTAACTAGCTTAGTGAGTAATACTTCCATAACGTAATTAGATATACAATCATTCAAGCAAGGTGATTATCAAGCAAGTGTATGCACCATACAAATGAAATCAACAAACATATGACCAACCGGAAATCATATTGGATGGACTTACGCCCTCCATCCCGGGTTAGCAGATTAACGATTCCTGCGGTACGACGCCGTTAAGCTCACGGTCAACTGATTAAAAGCTCGTTTTATGGATCACGATTAACCTCACATTCGTTTTATGGATCACGAATTAACCTCACATTCGTTTTAATATGGGTCACGAAAAACCAACCAATGCAAATGCTCCAACCCCATTGACATGAATGAACTCAGTTTATAGTCGGAGTCGAATAGTCATTAATTCAACTTTTAGGTGACCAACAGTATTTGCAGACATTCATTATAAATTCTAGTAAAACAGTCAATTCTTAACACCCGTTTCGATATACCTTAAGTTCCATTTCACATATCAACAATCAACAACATAAATAATTCCCACATACCCCATCATGCTTGTACAATTCCTTTTTATCTTTGCCTACATCACTAGTGCCACTACATTACATTCACAAGCATTAATTGAGAGTGGAAGTAACTCACTCGCCATGGGTCACCAAACTCTTAATAATAATAATCGGGTAGAGTCGTCCTGCTCGGAATCACCTACCAATCAAGAATAATCCCTATGAGATTCTCACCATGTAATTAAATCAAACTATACATCTAGACTAGTTGAATTCGATTTCTCGCTATATTTGGAAGTTCCGACTTAAAACGGCCATAACTTGGTCATTTTAACTCGGAATTTCGCAAACTTTATATCGATCTTCATCTACTTCGAAAGACCTATCTAATTCAAGTATTAAATCCAAGTTTTGAAAATAATAGGGTCACGGAACAGTGGGATCAGTTCTGTCCCGCAATTGATCCAACTTTGAAAATGTGCTTTGCTTTTGATAAGAAATGTTCCTAGTTAGTGATTCATGCATGAATGATTTAGGAATGAACTACTAATGTGTATGCTATGTAATGAACTCAATATGTGCATGGTTATGATGATTTTTGTAGTAACAATCTCTTAGGAACTTCTATGTGTTGGGGAAAGTTTCATATAAACTAATTCTAAGAAGTTATTTTCCCACATTATACTCCTTAGGGTTTCTTGGGTTTTTAATCTTGTAATCTACTTGTTATTTAACTAAGAATAGGTCCTCAAAGTCTACAATAGTTATGGCCTCCATTCATGCACAAAAATTCACCTTTTTCATTTGGTAAACATGTTTTCAATTAAGCCCTTTGTAAAAATCCGAATTTTCCAAACTTTCTTTTCTTACATTTTTCTTAAAGGAAATCTAGTCTAGTGCATTAAAAATTGGGGCTTCAATGTGTACATTATCTAAGGACTTCATTTAGCTTATAAAATATTCATTTTAGACTTAAATACTAAGTGTTTAATTAGGCATTACACAAAGTTACGAATTTGACCACACACTTAAAGTCAACATTTTTCATTCTAACTTCACCTCTTGTTTTCCTCATTATTATTATGCCTAAACTCATCTAAACTCATGAAAATAATTCCTTTAACATGTCTATTACACATACCCTCCATTTTTCTTATGGAAAATGAGTTTAAAATTGATTTTGGAGGTCTTTAGGGTAGGGTTTCCATTTCATCCGAATTTTCAACCTTCCATATCTAACAAAGTCTTTCCTTTTTCAATGGTCTTGCCTTCTACATGTCAAGATATACTATCTATCATCACTATATATGAACAAGACTACATTCTTATGATCATCAAAGCATATGAAACAAAGTGAACCTATGATCATGCATGCACATGGAGTTGTGAATGTCTAAACCTTAGATCCACCACATATGATGTATAAAACATGTATCTCGTGGCATGAACAACAATATATATGCAAGATCACTACTTTACATGTATGAACAAAATGAGGTCTTAACAAAACACATCTAAACATTAGATCCATGTCTTGTGAGGGCTTGATATTCTTGTTCATGTGTTTTCATGTCCCTAGCATGAGCTCATTGGGATTAAATGAGAAAACACACAAGATATAGCTTTGCCATTACAAGAATAGGAAGGAACAAAGCTTAAATACACATACCAATGGAGTCTTGAAGTGAAAAAGAGAAGAAGCAAAGTTGGAAAGTGAAGATGGGGAGAGGAAGAAGCTCACGGCACAAAAGGGAAAAAGAAGAGAGTTTTTCTCTTTTTCAAAAGTTCAAATGAGAAGAAAATGAAGAGAGAGAGAGAACATTTAGTATATATACTAAGTGATTTAGGGTTTAGTTAATAAAAAATGAAGTAAAAATAATACAATTGAGAGGGAAATAAGAGGGAGGGGCGCCGGCCATCCTTTGTGTGTGTGTGTGTGTGTTTTGAAAAATTTAACTTTTGTAATTTAGTAAATGAAAATGAAATAAATGTAATAATTATTTAAAAGACAAAATTTCTTGGAAAAGAAAATTGAAATGAGTAGTTGTAAGGATGTAAGGATGTAAGAAGAGGGTATGGGTAGTGTGTAGTGTAGGTTGTACTTGTGAATAGTAGACAAGACATCTACTTTACCGGTTGTTCCGAAAACACGGGAAAAGCTATAACTGTAATCTTTATAGCTCGAAAAATTATGAAATTGATATTTTTGGAATCCTTATAAAATTACGGTTCTAATGAATATTCCGGAATATTTTTCTGAATCCGTGGCCCGGGGCATGCTTTTCCGTAATTGGGCTCGGGAAGGCCCGGAATTGAAAAATTCCCGAATTTAAAACTTTCAAAGGTTTGAAATGTACTTAGGAACAACAATTCAAATCCATTCACTCCAAAATATTTATGTTACTATGAAACCGATGGAAAGCCGGATTTAGGGTTCCTAGGCTCCATTCACTAAACTCAATCTGATCGGATTAGGGTTTCATCTCCAACTCCTGGGGTTTTCTAGCTACTGAGAATTCCCGGGGTTTACACCAGGAAAAGGAAGCATCAGGAGCCTGAAAAGAGAGTATTTGGAAAGAGGCCATTTGACGCCTCGACCTCAGGGTTCAAAGGAAAAAGGTACAGACCGTACCAAGGGTTTAAGGAGGAGTCGAGCAGCAAACCGACCCAGTTCAGGACCAATGTCACGTGCTGGAAATGTAAAGGGACACATGCTCCCAGACAATGCCCGCTGCTGAGGAACAAATGTTACTTTTGTGGTGATGCTGGCCACATGGTTTATACGTGCCCGAAGAAGCTGGCAGTGACTTGCTTTATTTGTAAGGAAAAAGGGCACTTAGCTTCCGAATGTTCTCAACGGAAAAGCGTGGCCGCTCGACCCTTCGGAACCTCGAGTAATACCAACCCCATGAGGTCTGTAACAAGAGCGGGAGTCGAGCAGCTTCAGCAATGCATGGGATGAGGCGGTACAACTTGGAAGGCCAATGGATGGTGGAAGAAGACGAAGATGAGGAAGTGGAGTTGGCAGCTTTAGATCAAAGCGAGAATGCTGATGGCGGCCTGGTGATAGGTTAGTAGCGGAAACCCCTCCTAAGTTGAAATTTAAGTTATTTAATTTGAATTATTTTCTGAATGAAATTGAATATGTTATGGAAAGCTGGAAGTAGTAACCCCATGTAGATAGCCTTAAGAGTATCTTAGGACTCATATGTGATGGGTGTTTATTGACCTCAAGACACATACGAGTGAATAGCGTGGAGGCTTATGTTTTATTTGACACGGGAGCAACCCACTCCTTCATCACCAATAGTTTGGCCAACCGACTTGGATTGCCTATAACCACAACCACGGTTAGTTTGAGGATTAAAACCCCCACCGGGAGTTTTGTGTCAACTCGAGAACTGATAAAAGATTGTCCGTTGGAAGTCCACGGTCACCACTCCAAAAGTGATTTAATAATGTTGGAAATGAGCAAATACGAAATCATCCTCGGGATGAGTTGGCTAAGCAAAGTGAAAGCAATAGTGGATTGCCAAAAGAGGACAATATGTTTTCATTATCAATCGGGAAAAAGAGTAGAATTTGTAGGAGAAACCTTAGTCCCAAGAAGGTTTGATTTAAGCTCGTTTGAGTTGATGATGGAGGATGAAGAGATAATACCGATTGAAGGTGTCTTGGATGAAGGGGAAATCCATGAGAAAAGGGATATATTGGTGGTGAAGGAATATTTGGATGTGTTTCCAGAGATCTTGCAAGGATTACCACCAAAGAGGGAAATTGACTTTGAGATTGTTTTGGCTCTAAATACCGAACCGATATCCAAAGCGCCATACTGGATGGCACCGGCTGAGTTGAAGGAGCTAAAGACACAGTTGCAAGAACTTCAAGATCAGAAATTTATAAGACCAAGTGTATCGCCATGGGGCGCACCCGTTCTGTTTATGAAGAAGAAGGATGGATCGATGAGATTGTGTATCGACTACCGGGAGTTGAATAAAGTGACTATCAAAAACCGGTATCCCTTGCCAAGAATTGACGATTTGTTTGACCAACTGCAAGGGGCTTGTGTGTTCTCACGCATTGATTTACGTTCGGGATATCATCAGTTGAGGATTAAGCCTGAGGATGTACCTAAGACGGCTTTTCGTACTCGTTATGGACACTACGAGTTCCTGGTAATGTCATTTGGACTGACTAATGCACCAGCTGCGTTTATGGATCTGATGAACAGAGTCTATAAGCCACTTTTGGATAAGTGTGTGATAGTCTTCATAGACGACATTCTCATATATTCAAAGACCAAAGAGCAACACGAGGAGCATCTTCGATTGGCATTGCAAACCTTACGGGATAATGAGCTGTATGCCAAGCTGTCCAAATGTGATTTTTGGTTGGATAGAATATCATTTCTTGGACATGTAGTAACTGGTGATGGGATATCAGTTGACCCCAAAAAGATCAAGGCTGTAGTAGATTGGAAGCCACCGCAAACGGTTACCAAAGTAAGAAGTTTCTTAGGATTAGCTGGCTACTATCGCAAGTTTGTGAAGGATTTCTCTAAGATAGCCAAGCCGCTGACTCGATTAACTCAAAAGAATGAGAAATTCGTTTGGATGGACAAGAGGGAACAGAGCTTTCATGAATTAAAGCGATGATTGATGTCGGCACTGATTCTAGTTTTACCAGACCCGGAAAAGCCCTACACGGTACATAGTGATGCCTCAAGGAATGGCCTTGGATGCGTCTTGATGCAAGAGGGGAAGGTTATTGCATATGCTTCTCGACAATTGAGACCGCATGAGCAGAATTACCCTACGCATGATTTGGAATTAGCTGCCGTTGTCTTCGCTTTGAAGTTATGGAGACATTATCTGTATGGACAAAGGTGTGAGATATACAGATCATAAGAGTCTTAAATACCTGTTCACACAGAAGGAGCTAAACATGAGACAAAGGAGGTGGCTAGAATTAATAAAGGATTATGATCTGGGAATAAATTACTGTCCAGGGAAAGTGAATGCGGTCGCGGATGCCCTAAGTCGGAAGAATCACGGAGAAGTAGCCGCCTTGATCACAAGTCAAAGAGATTTGATTAAGGAGTTTGAGAAGCTAAGGATCGAGTTCATAGATCAAAGCGCTGAGCTTGAGATATCCAACTTGGCACTAGAACCGACCCTCATAGAGAGAATCAAGGAAGCCCAAAGGTATGACGAGGTGATACAAAAGATAAAAAGGGAAACCCAAGCAGGAAAGTACCTTGACTTTGCCGTAGATGATGAAGATGTGATCCGAATGAATGGAAGGCTGTGTGTACCAGAGGACGAGGAGTTGAGGAAGGAAATAATGAGCGAAGCACATAACTCCGGATATACCATGCATCCGGGAGGCACCAAAATGTATCAAGATTTGAAAAGCTGCTATTGGTGGAATGGCATGAAGCGAGATGTGGCAGATTATGTAATGAAGTGTCCATATGCCAACAGGTGAAAGTAGAGCACCAGAGACCGGGCGGATTGCTAAAGCCCTTACCCATTCCCGAATGGAAGTGGGATCAGATATCCATGGATTTTGTGTGTGGTTTTCCCAAGACTCCATCTGGTTGTGATGCAATATGGGTGATAGTGGACCGATTGACTAAGTCGGCGCATTTCTTACCCATAAATATGACCTACTCAATGGAAAGTTAGCCAAGATCTATATCAGAGATCGTAAGATTACATGGCATACCTGCAGGGATTATCTCGATAGAGACCCGAGATTTGTGTCCAAGTTTTGGACAAGCTTGCAAAAGAGCTTGGGCACCAAATTGCATTTAGCACGGCTTATCATCCTCAGACCGATGGACAGTCTGAGCGACGATCCAAACCCTAGAAGACATGTTGCGAGCGTGTGCCTTGGAATTCAAAGGGAATTGGGATAGTCATGTACACCTAATCGAGTTTGCCTACAATAACAGCTATCACTCCACCATCCAGATGCCACCGTATGAAGCTTTGTATGGACGGCGTTGTAGATCCCCTTTGTTTTGGGATGAAGTGGAAAAGGTAGCAATTGGGCCGGAATTGGTACAAGAAGCCGCGGATAAAGTGAGGTTGATTCAGCGGAAAATGAAAGAAGCTCAGGACCGGCAAAAGAGCTGGGCAGATTTGAAAAGAAGAGAACTTGAGTTCAAGGTGGGTGATCATGTGTACCTAAAGATAAACCCGATTAAAAGTATAAGAATGCGTACACAGGGAAGTTAAGCCCGAGATACATTGGACCTTTGAAATCTAGAAAGGTCGGAGATCTAGCATATCGGCTAGCCCTGCCACCAAATTTGTCCGGGATCCACAATGTATTCCATGTGTCAGTTTTGAGAAGATACGTTGCCGACCCAGAAAGGGTTCTGGAATTGGAACCAATTCAGTTGAAGGAAAACCTGACATATGAGGAACACCCAGTGAAGATATTGGATAAGAAAACTCAAAGGCTACGAAACAAAGACATTCACTACGTTAAAGTGTTATGGAGGAACCACGCCTTTGAGGAAGCAACCTGGGAAGCTGAAGATGAAATCCGGAGGAAGTACCTCGAGATATTTGAAGGACAAGGTACGTCAGTTCCGTTTTGAGGAAAAAACTTTATTTAAGGTAGGGAGGTTGTAAACCCCGGTACTCAGTGCTAGGAAACCCCGGGAGTGGAAGCGAAACCCTAATCCGGTCAGTTTGAGTCTGTGAGAGGAGCCTAGGAACCCTAAATCCGGCTTTCCTTCGGTTTCATAATAAAAGAAATTTTATAAAGTAAATGAATTTGAAATTATTGTAAAGTACATTTTAAACCTTTGAAAGTTTTAAATTCGGGAATTTTTCAATTCCGAGCCTTCCCGAGCTCAATTACGGAAAAGCGTGCCCCGGACCACGGATTCAGAAAAATGTTTGGAATATTCATTAGAACCGTAATTTTATAAGGATTCCAAAAATATCAATTTCTATAATTTTCCGAGCTATAAAAATTACAGTTATAGCTTTTCCGTGTTTTCGGTACAACCGGTAAAGTAGATGTCTTGTCTACTATTCACAAGTACAACCTACACTACACACTACCATACCCTATTCTTACATCCTTACAACTACTCATTTCAATTTTCTTTTCCAAGAAATTTTGTCTCTTAATCAATTATCACATTTATTACATTTTAATTAACTAAATTACAAATATTAAAATTTCAAACACACACACACAAAGGAGTGGCCGGCCCCCCCCCCCCCCCCCCCCCCCCCTTGTTTCCTCTCAATTTATTTTTTTACTTCATTTTAATTATCAAAACCCTAATTCACTTCATATATATACATATTTTTCTCTCTCTCTCTCTTCATTTCTTCTTGTTTCAAATTGTTACAAAGAGAAAAACTCTCTCTTTTTTCCCTTGAGTGCCGAGAGCTCCCCCTCCCTCTTCCCTTTCAATTTCAACTCAAGTCTTTCATTTTCCTTTAATCCTCCATTGGTAGGTTGATTTAAGCCTTGTTCATCCCAAATCTTGTAATGGCAAGATCATTCTTGTGTGTTTTCTCATTTAAATCCAATGAGCATAAGCAAGGGATATGAAAACACTACTAAGAATCTCAAGCCATCACAAGAAGTGGATCTAGTTTTGAATGAGTTTTGTTTGAAATATCAACTTGTTCATGCATGTAAAGTAGAGATCTTGTACATATATTGTTGTTCATGCCATGAGATCCATGATTCATGCATTATATATAGTAGATCTAAAGTTTAGACATCCACATTCATGTACATGCATGATCATAGGTTTATTTTGTTTTCTATGCATTGATGATCATAAAAATGTAGTCTTGTTCATGTATAGAGATGTTAGATAGTAGATCTTCACATATGGGAAGCAAGAACATTGAAAAAGGAAAGGTTTTGCTAAATATGCAATGTTGGAAATTCGGATGAAAGTGAAACCTATTTAAAAGCCCCCAAAATCAATTTTTAACTCATGTTTCATAAGAAAAATGAAGGGTATGTGTAATAGGTATATTGAAGTAATGATTCTTATAAACTTAGGTGAGTTTAGGCATGATAGAAATGTAAAAATAAGGAGTAAAGTTAGAATGGAAAATATTGAGATATGGATGTGTAGTCAAATTCGTAATTTAGGTTCACGCCCACAAGAACACTTAGTATCTAAGTCTAAATTGGATATCTTATAAGCTAAATGAAGTCCTTACATAGTATATATGTTGGAGCTTCAAATTTTAATGCATTAGACAAGTTTTCCCATAAGAAAAATGTAAGAAAATGAAATTTACAAAATTCGGATTTTTACAAGTAGCTTGTTTAAAAACATGTTTACCAAATGAAAAATGTGGATTTTTATGCATGAATGAAGGCCATGACTACTATAGACTTTGAGAACTTATTTTTAGATAGATAACAAGTGGATTAAAGATTAAAAGTCAAAGAAACCCTAAGGAGTATAATGTGGAAAAATAGCTTCTTAGAAATAACCTTTGTGAAATTTTCTAACACTTAGGAGTTCATAAGAGTCTATTATCAAAAAATCATCATGATCATGCATATATGGAGTCCATTACATGGCATTCATGTTAGTAATTCATTCCCATGCCATCCATGCATGAATCATCAACTAGGAACATTTCTTATCAAAAGCAAAACAAATTTTTGAGATTGGAACATTTGCGGAACATATCTGATCCCACTGTTCCATGACCTTACTATTTTCAAAACTTGAAAATAATACTAGAAATAGATAGATCTTTCGAAGTAGATAGAGATCGAAATAAAATTTGCGAAATTCCGAGTTAAAATGACCAAGTTATGGCCGTTTTAAGTCGGAACTTCCGCAAAAAGCGAGAAATCCGAATTCATCTAGTCTAGATGTATAGCTTGATTTAGTTACATGATGAGAATCTCATTAGGATTATTCTTGCTTGGTAGGTGATCCCGAGTAGGACGACACCCTACTTCCCGATTACTACTATTAGAAAGACCGGCGTCCGATGGCCGAGTGAGTTTTACTTCCACTCTCAATTAATAAATATGATTGTAACGTAGTGGCACTAGTGGTGTAGGCAAAGATAAAAAGAAATTGTATATGCATTATGGGGTATATGGGAATTATATATGTTGTCTACTGCTAATATGTGAATTGGAACTTAAGGAATATCGAAACGGGTGTTAAGCTATTGACTAATTAGCTAGTATCTTATGATGAATGTCTGCGAATACTTGTTGGTCACCTAAAAGAATTGAATTAATGAATATTCAACTTCAATTGTAAATTGAATCCATTCATATCACGATGGGGTTGGAGCATTCGCATTGGTTGGTTTTCGTGATCCATAAAACGAATATGTTGGTTAATCGTGATCCATAAAACGAATTTGTTGGTTAATCGTGATCCACAAAACGAAATATTGTTAGTTGACCGTGAGCTTAAACGGCATCGTACCGCAGGATTCGTTAATCTGCTAACCCGGGATGGAGGTCGCAAGTCCATCCACATATGATTTCCGGTTGGTCATATGTTTGTTGATCTCATTTGTATGATGCATACACTCGTTTGAATAATCACTTGCTTGAATGATTGTGTTTAATTGTGTTATGGAAGTTATTACTCACTAAGCTAGTTAGCTTACGCCCCCATAGTTTTTATCTATTGCAGCACGAGTTTATATGGCTTAGGCCGAGGCAAGCCACAGCACAGGTACCGGAGATAGGAGTTTCCCATAGAAGTTTAATCCATTCTTTTGTATAGACTTCCGTTGGAAACTAAGGACTCTGGATGACTGTAATGGACTTGTTATTATTTTGCGGGGGAATGCCCGTTAGATTTTGTAAACTATAATTACGCGTTTTGATTTATTATCTATGGCTAATGAATGCCACTTTAAACTGTTTAACTCCATTTGTTGAAGTATTCTATTGTCGTAAAGGAACGCTTTACATCTATTTAAGACTCCCGAAGGGCTCGGGTAGGGAACTCGAGAGTCTTACTTAGTATGTGGCGGGCTGTTACGTTTAGGATACCCTACGGGGCGTGACAATATTTATATATATTTATGTATTTATAAATAAACAGAGGCATTTCTTTTGTATTGTTTGCATATTTATTTTATAATAGAAATCCATGAATAATTCATTATTGTAAATGTTCCTAGATGCTCATTATTATGGGAATAATAATGAATTAAATCTAGTATGAGTTTTTATTTGGTAAACATGGGATGTCTATTTGTATGGTGATACAAATAAAATCATAGGCACATATTAGATGATTGTGTGCTGAACTGACCTACTATGAGATCACTACATGGAATATTGTCATAAGTGATTTTCATAATAATTATGTCAACGTATCCTTATACTTGAAATCACCATAGGTTCCAACATGAGAAGCATTATGTTTCAACTCAATCAAACGTTGTCTTTAACCGGATAATTATAAAGGTTAATTTTGGGCATAATGTATATCATGTAAAGAAAGTTGAGTGATTAAGATGGGATTTGTCCCTCTCGTTATGATAGAGATATCTCTGGGCCCCTCGATAAGTGAGACTGAGAAATGCATGGCCATGCTTAAATGAATTGATAGTGTGATTAATTTCATTTGTATTATCAGATCACTTGGAAATCGAGAAATGATAGGATTGAACAATATGAGAATGACACTTTCCATGTCTTATGTTCAATCTAGATATC
The DNA here is from genome assembly GCA_024138025.1 of Combretum micranthum. NCBI lineage: Eukaryota > Viridiplantae > Streptophyta > Magnoliopsida > Myrtales > Combretaceae > Combretum > Combretum micranthum. The sequence continues at coordinate 694,862 of JAMXBD010000190.1, read as the reverse complement.
ATATGACAAAAAGGATAATTACATAAATTATAGATCAGACAAAAATCGGATTACTGATATTCACCTAATTTGGGTAGACATAATGTCTTGCTAGAGATTAATGATGTCTTGTAGGTCTAAAAGGTGTTTAGGACCTACTGCCAACATTAGGTATACCTACAGGGTCACACACAAAAGAACAAATGAAATATATTATGGGTTTATATTTAAACCTATGAGAATTATTATATTTATTATTCTTAAATAGTTTAAGAATAATAAATGATTATGCAAGATAATTAATATTTAATGAAATAATGTATTTTATTAAATATTAAATAAATATCTCATCATATTTATTTTCTAGGGTTTCCTTTAGGGTTTCCTACATGTCTCTATATATAGATCTATAGACAGCCTTTTAGATTAGACTCTTAGACGTCACATTAGACGGCAGAAAAATTCTACAAACCTAAAAGAGAGAAAAGAAGAAAAATAATTTTGACACAAATTGGATTTGTGTTCTTGAGTGCTAGCACACAATCGTTCGCGTGTGGATACTGTAGAGGGGATTGCGAGGCTGTGGTTCCTACAAATCCGATCTGCTGATCATTCTTTTTTAAAGCATCAAATAAGGTATATTCAAGAAACCTTTTTTTTGTTCAGATCTAATCAAGAAACATGGATACTGGTATAGGGTTTTTGTTTTTTCATTGTGTTTTAATAAAATTTTCGAAAGTTTGTATCAATAAAACCCTACAAGGTACACAGGTGATATATGGGGGCTACATAGAGGGAACACGACCTTATGTTTCTCCCTATGTTCTTTTCTAGCGTAGTTTTAAAATTTCACCTAGAGAAACACGAGGTCATGTATATGTCATGTTTTTTTTTCACATTCCTACCTTGTTGAGAGCATAGAGAGAAACATGGCCTAATACATGTAGTCATGTACAAGCCGTGTTTTTCTAGAAAACATGAATTTTCATACTCAAAGAGGTACATAGCTTGAAACATGGGACGATATATAGGTCATGTGCTTCTAGAAAGCACCATATTTCGCAATTTTCCTCTTATTTCCAAACCAACACTTGTTTAAACCATATCACAATTAAGGCAAATCATTCAAACAAGTGGTTACTCAAACAAATGATATGCATCAAACAAATGAGTTCAGCAAACATATGATCAGCTGGAAATCATATGTGGATGGACTTACGCCCTCCATCCCGGGTTAGCAGATTAATGAAACCTGCAGTACGACGCCGTTTAAGCTCACGATCAACTGAACAATTATTCGTTTTATGGATCACGATTAACCAACAATTTCGTTTTATGGATCACGATTAACCAACATATTCGTTTTATGGGTCACGAAAAACCAACAAATGCTAATGCTCCATCCCCGTCGTGATATGAATGAGTCCAATTATAATTGAGGTCCAATATAGATTAATCCAATTCTTTTAGGTGACCAACAATTATTCGCAGACAATCAATATAAATTCTAGCTAAACAAGCAACAGCTTAGCACCCGGTTTCGATATTCTTTAAGTTCAACTTCACATAGCAATAGCAGACAAGTATATAATTCTCATATACCCCATCATGCATAATCTTTTTTATCTTTGCCTAAACAACTAATGCCACTATCAATACATTCACAAACAATAATTGAGAGCGGAAGTAATACTCACTTGGTCATGGTAGGTCCGTCTCTTAATAATAGTAGTCGGGTGGTAGGGTATCGTCTTGCTCAGGACCACCTACCAAATAAGAACAACCTAATAAGAATCTCATCACTAAACTAATTCAAGCTATGCATCTAAACTACACAAAATCGGAATTCTCGCTATTTGCGGAAGTTCGAACTTAAAACGGCCTTAAATTGGTCATTTTAACTCGGAATTTCGCAAATTTTATATCGATCTCTATCTACTTCGAAAGATCTATCTATTTCTAATATTATTTTCAAGTTTTGAAAACATTAAGGTCACGGAACAGAGGGATCAGATCTGTTCTGTAACTTTTCCGATTCCGAAAAATTGTTTCGCATTTAGTAAAAATGTTCCTAGTTGATGATTCATGTATAGTTGGTATATGAATGAATTCCTAGTATGAATGTCATGTAATGAGATCAATATATGCATGGTCTTGATGATTTTTGATGATGAACTCTTATGAACTCTAATTATTATAAAACTCCATAATGGTCACTTCTAAAAAGCTATTCTTTCTAACCTTACATTCCCTAGGGTTTTTAGGATTTTATTCTTGGAATTTACTTGTTATCTAAATAAAAATGAGTTCTTAACATCTATACTATCCATGACCTTCATTTATGCATAAAATTCACATTTTTGACTTGGTAAATATGTTTTTAAACAAGCTTTTCACAAAAATCCGAATTTTGGAAATTTTCTTTTCTTGCATTTTTCCTATGAGAAAACTTGTTTAATGCATTAAAATTTGAAGCTTCATTATATCTATTGCTGAAAGACTTCATTTGACTCATAAAACATGCAATTTGAGCTTGGACATTAAGTGTTTATGTAGGCATTATCCCAAAATACGAATTTAGCAATTTAATCACTATCTCAAAATTTTCCATTCTAACCTCACTACTTGTTTTGCATATTACTCATGCCTAAACTCATTTAGAATTATAAAAATCATTCCTTAAGGATACCTATTACATATACCTTCCATTTTTCATGAAAAATATGAGTTTTAGAGTGGCTTTGGTGGTTTTTAAAATAGGGTTCCAAAATCATCCGAATTTCCATAATACATTTCTAACCAAAATATTTTCTTTTTCAAGTTTCTTGCCTCCTATACATGAAGATCTACCATCTAACACATATATACATGCAAAACTAAGCTTTTATGATCATAAATGCATGTAAGCTCAAAACAACCACATGAACATAAATATCAATGAATGTATGAGTGTCTAACACTTAGATCTACCACATATGGCGCATGAATCATGAGTTTCATGGCATGAACATAAATTTCTATGCAAGATTCTTACTTTACATGCATGAACACAACATTATCTCAACAAAAACTCTTTTAAACTCTAGATCCACTTCTTGTGATGGCTTGATATTCTTGTACAAGTGTTTTCATGTCCCTAACATATGCTCATTGGGATTAAATGTGAAAACACACAAGAAAAGTCTTGCCATTACAAGATTTAGTAAGAATAAAGCTTGAAATCATCATACCAATAGAGATTTGAAGTAGAAAAAAAGAGGAAATGAGCTTGTGTGTGTGAGTGTTAGGGGGAGGCTAGGTCACGGCACACTAGAGAGGAAGAAGAGGGGGTTTTCAACTTTGTAAATTTTTAGAAGAGTGAAAAATAAAGAGAGAGAGAGAGAAAATAAGCTTAAATACTAAATAGATTAGGGTTTTAATTGAATAAAGAAAGAAAAATAAAACAAAATGAGGGGGAATTGGGGGGAAGGGGCGCCGACCGTGAAGGGGTGAGAGAGAGAGGGAGTTTGAAATTTGATAAAATTTGTATTTTATATAATAAAATGTAATAATTGTATTAATTAATTAGGAAACAAAATTTCTTGGAAAAGAAAATTGTAATGAGTAGTTGTAAGGATGTAAGAATAGGGTATGGGTAGTGTGTAGTATAGGTTGTACTTGTGAATAGTAGACAAGACATCTACTTTACCGATTGTAACGAAAATACGGGAAAAATGCTATAACTGTAATTTTTATAGCCCGGAAAATTATAAAATTGATATTTTTGAAATCCTTATAAAATTTTGGTTCTAATAATATTCCATAATATTTTTCTGAGTTTGTGATCCCGAAGCATGTTTTTCATAATTGAGCTCAGGAAGGCCCGGAATTGAAAAATTCCCAAATTTAAAACTTTCTAAGGTTTAAAATATACTTTAAAACAATAATTCATATTCACTTATTTTATAAAAATTTTTTGTTATGAAACCGAAGGAAAGCCGGATTTAGGGTTTCTAAGCTTCTCTCACTAGACTTAAATTAGGCCGGATTAGGGTTTCGTTTTGCAACTCCCGGGGTTTATTTATCTACTAAGAATACCGGGGTTTACATGAAAACTTTTATTACCTTTGTTGTTATTTCCAACATTATAGTTATGTGGTTTACCAATCTTGGTACTTTGTTTTGTGTTAAAGACATTTCTTATATTTCTTTATAAGACTCCCGAAGGGCTCGAATAGGGAATTCGAGAGTCTTATCTAGTATGTGGCGGGCTGTTACGTTTAGGATATCCTATGGGGCGTGACACGACCAATAATAGACTAACATATGACTTGACTCTTAAGACAAACTCAATACAACTTAACTCAAAACAAAAGGCTACACATGACAAGACTGGACATGACAAAGCATGACATGACATGGCAGAACTACAAACAATATTTACTACACTTAACAAGACATCAAACAAACAAAAACAAACAACAAACTTGTCAATCTAACCTCACATGTTTGTGGTTTAAATCCATGGTTATTACATATTTATACAAATTAAAGATTCTCACTTTTGCTTTTCTTAACCCTTAAATTTCGTAAGTCCTCATTATAGAGTCATCATTAATACTATGGAATTTCTGTGTGCTAGCTTCTCATTTTCTATCTCTTTTGTATTTAGTTAACTTAAAGTTCTCAATTTTTGGTTTTGTTATTTATAATTCGCAATCTATAGGAGATGCATAGACTAGTCTGTTTCAATTTCTTGTGTCCTTTGATATGTAACTTTTCATTCGAATTAAGGTTCCTTCTCAATTTCTTCATGAAATTTTTAGTTTAGCATAATGAAGGATTTGTTGACTTTTTCCAATGATTACAAAATTTTCAATTATGTGTATTAAGTTCCAATGATTACAGAATTTTCAATTATCTATTCTAAATCTTTAATTTATATGTTAAAGCAACCAACATTCTTTTAAACTTCCAAAGAGATAGACAAATCTACCCTATTAAATATTTCAAAATTACTTCATTACCCATGATTATAGTTATTTTATTTACGGGTATTTCATGTAAGTTACCAAAAAATTTCTAACAAGAACTACCATGTTATCTCATATCCTCACTTTGAGACCAACCTTGCCAAGAAAGGACTATGTGATTTGATGTTTCATAAGTTCCAATAAATACTTTTTACTCGGCTTATGGTGATAAAAGTAGGAAATCATATATTACATCCTTTCCTATAAATTCAAATTCTTATATTTTATGAAATTTTTACCTACTTGTAACCTATTGGAAATGTCAAGAAAAGTATGACTTGCAAAATAATGTAAGTTATCGCATGGGGCATGTGCATTCTTTTTTTTTAATTAATAATTGAATAAGAGTCAATAATTTAATAACATCATCATTATTGCCCAAAATCATAATATTCATTGCAAAATCTATATTGAATCCTTTAAAGAGCATAGGTATGCATCACGAGTTAAGTATACGAGCCAAGTTTTGAGGACAAAACTTTTTTTAAGAGGGGTACGTTGTAAACCCCTCAATTTGTAAGGTAAAGTTAAATTAAACAAAGTCAACTAAGATCAAGACAACCTAGCAGTTTTAACTCCAGCAATCCTGCGCTCGAAACTTGAGAATAATAGAAATAAGTCAATGGTGAATTATAGTTCGAAATAATATAAGATAGCTTAAAAAGATCATATTTTTTAAAATTCGATTCGTTTTGAACTCGAATGGAATCAATTCTCGAAAAATGTAACCCGGTGCCCGAAATAGTAAAAATATTCTGATAACACCAAAAGACTCATAATTATACAAGGATTTCAAAAATATCAGTTTGATAGTTTTTTGGTAACTAAAGATATCAAATATAGCTCATTTACACGTATTTTTATTACTACCGGTATTTTAATTATCTATTCTACTATTCATAGTACTATTTCTACCATTCATTACTATTTCATTATCTCTACTTATTCTTGCAACCTACTTCTTGCAATCTACACACCCATTCTTACACTTTTACATTTCTAATACAACTTTATTCACATCACACCTTACATATTATTACTTTTCATTATAAAAATACAAATTCAATCAACTCTCTCCCTACCCCATGCCTTGTACTGTCGGCCCCATCTCTCTCTCTTTTTGTATTATTTTTCTTTTTCATTTTATTTTATTACACTTAATTTCCCTCTATCTTCAACTATAAATACCCTCTCTCCCTCCACTTCTTTCACACTTCTCATTTTTCTTATCAAAACTCTACCAAATTCTCTCCTCAAATCCTCTCTCCAAATTTCTCTTCCAAGCTCTCTTTTCTCTTCACAAAACTACTACCCACATATTTTTATAGCCATCACTTTCTTTCTTTATCAAATATACACTTTTAGGTAAAAAATTTTCTACATTTATTTTTCCCATATCATGTAACTTAGCATGACCATGGTGTTGTTTTCTTAAAGCTCATGTGAGTTATAGAAGCAACAATATGTTCATATTTTGTTCTTGCACATGCCAAGAATTCCGATTATGTTGTTTTGTTATTATTATGATATCATGTTGTTATTGTTATTATGCTCCTAATCTAACCTTATATATTATCAAGTATATCTATATCTATATATTTTTTAGAGCCTAAATGCTCACTAACTATCATTAACATGCTTATTATTATTACTCTTATTATTATTGTTCTTATTATTGCCTTTTCTTTTCTTTTCTTTTGGGACTAGTCTATTCTTAGTCTCAGAAAGCCTTGATAAAGCTAAGGCTCCCAATACTTGACTGGGATACCTTGTTGAAGCTAAGGTTCCCAATACTTGGCCATAATATTATGCTTATTTGCTTATTATATTTCTTTCTATCTTATTATATATTATTCTTAGCCTTTTTCATTGCTACATAATCATATTCATGCATGATTCGAATGTTGTAGTCTTAATAAAAATAGAAAATGGATTCTTTCTTTAATAAAGAAAAGTAAACTAAATTTCTTATCACTTAACAAAGAATTTTTCAACAAAAGATCTAAGTATTGTTTTTAATAAATTCTTTTCAAAAGCTTAGACAAGCTAATCATAAATTTTAAAGTATTAGTAATGAAGATTTCTTCAAATAATAAAAGGAACTCATTTTCTTTTATAAATCGGAACTAAATACTCCATAAAGATATAATTTTTAGCATTAAACTTAAACCCAACCATATCTTTTATAAAACTTAAATAGGTTCATCAAAGACTTTGAAAATCACTTACTGAATAAGCTTTTACAAGACTTAATTTTTAATATTGTTATTCCCTTTTCAAAGTTAAAATTAAATTTTTGCTAAGTTCTAATATTGATAATTCTTTATTATGAAAGCTTTCTTATAAAGTTATCTAAAAGGATTACACCACCACTTGATAAATAGTAAGAATAAAGCAAGTTTTTCAAATCAAGGTAAAATCAACTTACTATTTTAGAAACCAACTTAAAGAAATAAAATTTGCCAAGAAAGTGAAGTTTTAAAAAGGTAAATTTATTTTCTAAAGAAGTAGAAGAATATAAAAATGAGGGAGAAAACATACATTTAACACAACTCCAAATATTTAACAACACCAACAACATAAGAAAATTTTGAAAACCTTATTTTTCAATCACTAGAAATAAAATTGGTAGATAACCTAAATGACCAAATTTTTGGAAATCAATTTATCTTGAAGAATTAGGAAATAATAATATAAAAGGAAAACACTGATTTATAATAACCCGAAATTTGTAATTTCTTTCAAACCACTTAAAGAGAAAATTTTCAAAGTCCAATTTTTCAAAACCATAAGACAAATCGTTTTACAAAAAATAATTGTTGAGACAACACCAATAGAGTCATGCATAAAATATAAATCTATTTATGTATCAAAAGGATTTTTCCATGCATATACATACCTTTACATTTGTTGAAGTATTTTTGGGTAAAAAAAAAGTTTGGAAAATCACATTTTTAAGGGCTGGGAATTTCATAACTATTATATACTGTGATGTTTTAGAACCCAAATGGATTTTTATGACAAAAATAACCTTAGAAATGGATAGATCTTTTCAAATAGGTGGAAAACGATATATAATATGTGAAATTTCTAGTTAAAATGAACAAGTTATGGCCATTTTAAGTTAGAATTTCCTTCTATCCGAATTTTAATGCAAATACTAGAATACAATTAGAAATTTCAAGTAGAACTTCCATGAAATACTCATTCCAGGTATTTCTTTTGTTTAGGTAACAAAGCTTGGGAGGATCCGTATTCCGAGGACTATTACATGTAAAGAATTGTAGCAAAGATGACCGAGTGAGTTTATCTCCTACTTTTACATACTTGTTTGTGCTTGTAGCTAGAAGCACTAGAAGTAGGAAAAGATAAAAATGGATTATGCATGATAATATTAGCTGAAAGCATACTAAGCATATCGAAGCATGAATTGTTATTAACTAAATTGTGTTTTATTATCATGATGGAGTACCTGCAAATTCTATGATCGCCTTTAAATTATCTTATTCACATATTACAAGTTATATTAATTGATTCATGCATATCACATAGTTATTCTCATTTCATTAGATATTATGCTTGATGGGACAAGAGCATAATAGTAGGATTCACGAGATCCCGCAAGTCTACAAGATTAGCAAATAGGAGCCCAAAAGAACTATTTGAGCATAGACGAATAGGAGCCCGAAAGAACTATTTCAAGACATGCAAGTAGGAGCTCGAAATAAACTACACAATAGGATTTCAAAGATGGGTTTTAAAGAGACTGAAACACCTCATCACGAATGGATGGGTTCATCCATTCAAACATATGATTTCCGATAGATCATATGTACTACTTGCTCACTTGCTTGATGCATTTCATATGCTTATTTAATAACTTGTTTGAATTTTTTGATACGAGTAAGTTAATCCAGGAATATTCTCACTAAGCTAGTTGAGCTTACACTCTAATAGACTTTTTTTGACACAAGACCAATATCTTTTTTTCCTCGAGGACTTCCTATACTTGAGTGGAATTATGTTTTGGGAAGCTTTTGAGGGAGATCCTTTTGAAGATCTTCGAATAGATTTCCTTTAAAATCTTTTAGTTCTAGTATTGTTTCTTTATGTGAAAGACTAAGTTGATATTATGATCTTTGGAGATTTATCGGGGGAATGCTCGTAAGATGATGTAAGGCCATATTCCTATAATGTTGACGTTAGATATTTATCTAGATTTCTTGTATGCTATATTTATTATCTTGAACTACACATCCCACTAGAGTCTCCTATTGTTGTGATAGACGCCTTACATATGGTGTTAAAGCTTTCACATGACTTCGAGAAGTCATTCTTAAGTTTTAATACCGTATGTGGTAGACTACCACGTCTAAGATACTCTTTGGGGCATGATAGTATTAGGTTGTATTTCTTGGAGACCATTATCATCTTCCTTACTCACTTTTAATCTATTATCTAGCTAAGGTTAATTAAATTATATACATATTTTTAGGACAAATTTATAAGATAAGTTTGTTAAGGTAAGAAACAACTTAGGATTACTTCACTAAGTCTTTATCATGTGATTTCTTAATAAACTCAACGAGTTGCCTACTGGATATACTTGTACTATCAGATTCGCTAAGGTAAAGCCTCTCTTAAGGTCAAAAATTCTAAATTTAGATTAGACCATTGGAATTCACTCATAAGTTATCAACAACTTAGATCCACATGTAGATTAAGAATCCGTTGATTAAAACCCATTTTAATGAATTTAAAATCAAGTGTTAGAAAGTTTCATCATTCCTATCTCTAGGTAATTATGAGCAACTTCATTAGCGGCTTATATTCAAAAGAACGATTTCTCAATCAATTTAGTTGAAATCAGACATGAATCTATGTTGTGCACTTACATAAACTCACAAATTAAGGCTCGAGCTATGAATCATAAGCACCTATATAGTATTCAATTAAAACACATTGAAATCACATGAATCAGGTCTTGGGTTCATAAACTCTAAGTTAAAATGATTATTTCTCCATGGATATGAACATTAAAATAGATTCAAGAAAAAATGTAATAAAGATGAATATTACTAATTAAACATAGAGTCTTACAAGAAAAAATGCTGGATTAATATGAATTTACCTAGAAAACTTGAATTTCTCACAAAAGAAAAGTTTTTCTCACTAGAAATGTTACTCTACCTTATTCTATGTCAAAATTTTGTTACATATGGTATAATACTATTACAATGTCTATGCATGTTTATTTATAGGTGTCAGGGAATAGAAAATGTGAAGATTTTATTCACTGATGTGGCAGATTCTTTTTAACAAACTTTATACAAATCTTCACGCATATTATTTCAAGACTGGATCAATTTTTGTAGCTAGAATCATGGCCTTGAATCTTGGCAGTAATAGCAGCTGTGTTCTTCTCATCAAAGGCATGATTTTGTGTTAGCTTGAATAGCGGGCACAATTTGCACTTTTTCCTTGTATTCTTGCCCTAGATTTATTCCTTAAAGGTGTCTTTAACTATTCTTGTTGGTTTGTTCTAAATCTAGTTCAAATCACTTTGTTTCCTTTTTTTATGATATCAGGAGATGAAACAACAATATTTAAACAATAATAGCATAATTTCATTTAAATTTATCTAATAATGAATTAGATAAAGAATGAATTTCTATAAATTAAATAGAGTATAAATGAGTTATCGCCCATACTTAAGCTTTTGCTTGTCCTCAAATAAATGATCATGTGTGGACCAAACAGCAAAGCTTGTTGAATAGGAATAAAAAAACATGAATGAAATTTTGACCAAATTGAACTTAAGGTTCTCATGTATTTCAGCTCAATCACTAGTAAACTCAATGTTCTATTGCACAAATAACTCCCTTCAATCCTATTAGATCATGTGTTAAAGTTACTTTTGCTAAAAACACTATACTTAAATAAGTAGATTAGTCTTTACCCTCAACGCTTAAGTTAGAATGTAGAGTAAAAATTATTCAAAAGATCAAACAAAGTAAGAGAGACTCAATCAACTTTATCCTCTTATTTTTATAAGTATATAGTCCCTTGATCATCTCTCTAAGCATTATACTCAAAAGTGAAGGTATACACATCAATCTATCCTTTAAATCTCTTTCCTTATCTATGCTTTCAGACATTGTCTCTGTCACGCCCCGAAGGGTATCCTAAACATGGCAGTCCGCCGTATATAATATTAAAGTCTAAGAATGACCGCCTCAGTCATGCGAAGGCTTCCATACTATGTACTAGGCGTCTAACACATAGAGGAGACACATTGGAGAGATACATTTTATATTGATACACTTAAGTAACAATGTAAAGGAAATACAATTTACTATACTCCAAGTACAAAACATTACACTTTCATTACAATTCATCAAAAGATTTCACTACATAAAACTATTACAAGGCGAATTATAAAACCTAGATAATAACTTCAAGTAATCTTATTCCATGCCGGAATCCTGAAGTCATTCTTGGCTTCAACCATCACGGTCCCTACTTAGCATTCTTGAGATAACCTGTTTAATCAAACACCTATTGGGGTATAAGCTACACTAGCTTCGTGAGTAAGAACTTCCAGGATTACATTTATAACACATCATACAATCAAGTGATTAGTTAGATAAGTGATATGCATCAAACACATGAATTCAACAAACATATGACCTGCTGGAAATCATATGTGGATGGACTTGCGCCCTCCATCCCAGGTTAGTAGATTAACGAATCCCGCAGTATGAACCAAGACCGTTTCAGCTTACGGACAACTATAAACTATAAAATCATTTAAGGTACAACGATAAACCAACAACAATCGTTTAAGGTACAACGATAAACTAACAAATGCTAATGCTCCATCCCCATCGTGATATGAATGAGTTCAATTTCATCTTCAATTCCGAATAATCAATTATACCAATTCTTTTAAGTGATTAATCAATAATCGCAGACAATCAATTCTAATTCATCTATACAAGCAATAGTTAATCACTTGGCTTCGATATTCTTACATTCCATTTCTCATATCAACAACAAGCATACATAGTTTCCATTCATCCCCATCATGCATATCCATTTTATCTTTACCAAATATCTAGTGCAACTATTATTATAATCACATACAATAAATGAAATCGAAAGTAATACTTACTCGGTCATTGGATCACTGGTCTCTTAATACAAGTAATCCGGTGGTAGGGAATCATCGAATTTGGGATCACCTAAAAAGGAAGAAATACTCTAATAAGTATTTCATCACTTAACTAATCCAAACTGTCTTATACAAACTATCAAATTCGCAATTTTCGTCCTAAGCGGAAATCCAACTTAAAACGGCCATAACTTGGTCATTTTAACTCGGAATTTCGTAAATTATATATCGATTTCTATTTACTTCGAAAGATCTATCTAATTCTAATATTATTTTCAAGTTTTGAAAACTTTGAAGTTTCGAAAAGTTCGGATCAAATTAGGGCAATAACAAGTTCCAATCCCAAAAAATAGTTTCGTAAATGTTTGTAATGTTCCTACTATATAAATTAGCTATACATGCAATATGAGTGATTTCCTAACATGAATGACATGAGATGAGCTTAATGTATGCATGATCTTGATGATTTTTGCTAAAAGAAAATTTTATAACTTTTTATTTTGCAAGACCATAATAATAACTATTTATGAAAAATCTAGTTTTCTAACTTTGATCATTTCTATTTGTTTTGGATTTATTACTTAAGAAAATATAATTATTTTTGTTAAAATTGAGTCTTCATTATATATATTACTTATGACCTTCATTTCTACATAAAAATTTCCATTTTACACTTTGTAAACATGTTTTCAAGCAGGGTTGATCCCAAAATCAGAATTTTATAGAAATTAGTTTTTGAGTGATTCCTTCAAGTAAAAATCATTTGATATATAGAAAATTAGGACTCAATCATACATAACCACTAAGGACTTCATTCTTACACAAAATTTGCATTTTACACTTTGCAAATATGTTTTCCAATATGATTTACTCAAAAATCCGAATTTTAAAAAATCCACTTTTTGAATGATTCCTTTGGGAACAACTTGTTTAATGCATTAAAATTTAAAACTTTATGGTACCTATTACTTAAGAACTCCATTCATTACATAAAACTTTCATTTTGAGCTTGGATAATGGGTGTTCTTATGGCCTTCATTCAAAATTACGAATTTCACAAATTGACTACTAACTCAAAATTTTCCATCTTGATTCTACTTTTTGTTTTACACATTACTCATATCCAAACTCATTTCAACTTGTAAAAATCACCACTTAATGATACCTATTACCTATATCCTTCATTTTTCACATAAAACATGAGTTTTTGAGTTGATATGTGGGTTTTCAAAATTAGTCTTGGTTGGGATCCGAATTTATAAAATTCATTTTTGGTTATATCTTCTGATAAAATCTATCTATACTTATGAAAATCCATTCCTTACATATCCTATCCTAAGATCTTGAATAAAAACTTCATTTTTAAGTTGGAAAATATGTTTTTAAAATATGTCTTAACCTAAATCCGAAAATAAGATTTTTATTTGGAAAATAACTTTTGAAAATCACCTTTGATTCTTGTAAAAAGAAGTCTTGATAATATACATACATTAAGCCTTCATTATCTTAAGTGAAAACTTCATTTTGACATTGGAAAGTGGTTTTTAAATAGGAGTCTTGCCAAAATACGAATTTCACAATTTTTGTTTAAGTTCAAATCTAAGATCTACACATAATATGAACATACATCTAAATGAAACGCATGATAATAAACTTTAAACTCATAGATCTAAACTTTGCTCATTAAAATCACTCATTTATGTTATCTATACCCTAAATCCTTCATTTTAAATGAAAAATACACATTTTGAAGTTGAAAAATAACTTTCGTAAATATGGTTCATTTTTCATCCGAATTTTCAAAAATGATTTTTGCTGAAAATAAAATAGATCTTGAGTTTTCTAAAACATTCCTACTATCATCATGCTACTACAAGTTATCCATGAACATAAAACAAATTCTAATGCATTTTATGAACTCAAAACACTAGATCTAGTTTACTACACTAGTTTTGAATGCATGAATCACTAAGATAGACATATGGATGATGGATCTATGCATAAATCATAAGAAATAACAAAAATAACAACTTAAATAACAAGATCTATGGCATAAACGAAAATCAAAGATACAAAAGGTTAGATCTACAACATATAACAACTTTAAACAATAAAATAATAATGATACAAGATAATAATAATGGAGAAGAGGAGTATTTCATTTTTGGCATCATCATCCTAAGCTGTCACGCCCCGAAGGGTACCCTAAACGTGGCAGTCCGCCACATATAATATCAAGGCTTAAGAATGGCTACCTTAGTCATGCAAAAGCCTTAGTATTATATGTAAGGCGTCTAACACGGTAATAAGAGACGCTTTTGGGAAGCATAGTTTAAGCAAGTAAAGATAAACATACAAGAATCCAGAAATAAAGTATATCAAATCATAAATAACCAAAGGTCTGTTACATAATTTCTTAGGGGCATACCCCTGCTAATTCCAAGGATCGAGATAAACTTCATAACACCCAAAATTAAAGATTTCAAAGGAATTCTAGTCTAAGTCTTCGAGAAAATTTCCTCCAAAAGCTTCAACATAAAACGTATACGGATACTGGCAGACTTCGGGCTCAAAATAAGTGTTCTTGAGAATACAAATACCTATAGGGGTGTAAGCTTATGGGCTTAGTGAGTAAATCCCAAAATTCATACTCGAAGTAAATTATCACTCAAATCTATTATTCAAACGTATGAAATGCATCAACCACGTGAGCATACAAGACATATGACTTTTCGGGAATCATATGTTGAATGAATTTACGCCCTTCTTTCGGGGTTGGGTATTTAGGCCAATTACAGCCACAACTTTTAAAAACACTTTTATAGATCTTACCGGCTCCTATACGCCATCAAAAACTTGTAGTTATTACAGGCTCCTACTAGCCACCAATTTAAGTAGTTCTTACTGGCTCCTACTCGCCACTCACAATGATATACCGGTTATGTCTACCACCACTATTATACACTTGTCCCACCAATTGTATAGTAGTGAATGCAATGTGACTCATCGTATGAAGTGCAAGAATAATTTCTTTAATTAAAGTCTAGTAGTCACATTTACTTCTTTCAAGTGATCAATCAATTTCAAACATTTCAAGACATTACTTCACATATAACATTATTACAAACAAATCGAGTTTCGATATACTTAGTATTCTTTCAACATATTATCATACATTTCCTTTTGATTTTTCTTAAATTCTAGTGCGACTAATTTTACAAGCACAATCAAGAGTATGAAAAATAACGGGAAGTAACTCACTCGGCCATGATGACACCTTTTTTGAATTGGATGGGTCGTTCGGAAATTCCACCTAATCGTAGTAATCCTCAAGATACGAACAATCCTCCTCATGATTATCTAATCAAGATGAATACCCAAAATGAGTATTTCATGAAATTCTATCCTTGAAGATTCTAATCTTTTCTTAAAATCGTGGTAAAATCGTATAAGGGGAAATTCCATCTTAAAATGGCCATAACTTGCTCATTTTAACTCGGAATTTCGCGTATAATATATCGTTTTCTACCTACTCGAAAAGATCTACGTATTTCTAAGCTTATTTTTATAAAACTAAGTTGTTTGGGTTCCGAAAAGGTAGCGACCAGATTTGCCACGAATTTACAAACACTTGTTTTTCTTCTTGTAAACAAAGCTCATTTGAAAAGATAAATATTTCAATTATTTTGTAAACTTTTGAAAGGTATATATATATTTGTAATGACTCATAGCATATGTATGAAGTAAATGAAATTGTCTCAACTTGTAAAAAGACTTTGAACTTGAGATTCTATTTTACTTTCGAAAGATCTTCTAGTTACTAAGATGAATATTCCATTTCTAAATGAAATCTTTTGTAATTACTTTAATTTCCTAAAGTGTGGTTTTATTTTCTAAACTTGGATTTCAAAAGTAGCAAAATGACATTTTTATTTCTTGTAATGATTCAAAAAGAATTTCTACTTCTTGATAAAAGATAAGTTTTCATAAAACCTTTTGTTTATGTAAGAAAAATCATTCCCATACATATTCATGGGTTTTTAAGAAATCCATTTTCCATATTTATTTCTTTTAGAAAGAATCTTTAATTCAAGAAAACACTTTCTCATTTATTTGAGACAAAAACATTATGTTCATGCATGAATATGAATCATAACTATAGAAATATTAAAGGAACATAATAACTTGAAAGCTTAAATAATAAAGTAAATCAAGTATTGGGACCTTAGCTTCATCAAGGTATCCCGGGACTAAGAAAAGACTAGTCCCGAAAAGAAAAGAAAGAGAAATTGTTTTGACTTGATGAGGACAAGTCTAAGACTAGAATGACTAGTCTTAAAATCAACTTGAAATTAAATAAATTGCAATGAAGTAAGTAAATTGCATGAAAGATAAATAAATTGTAAGACAATGAGCTTATATGCCCTAAATAATATATATAGTTATATAGATATATTAGATAGTAAAGAACATAAAAGAAACATAAATGAACATAGAGGAATTATGTTTATGGACAAAAACAAAGTATGAACCTAATGTTGCTTTCTTTAACCTTCATGGTTTTAGAAAACACACACTAAGCTCATACTAAGTAGATGAACATGAAGAATTCTTGAGAATTTCTTACCTAAAGGAAACTAAACTTAAGAAGACTTCTTGAAAGAACTCTTGAGAGGAATTGGGGAGAAATTTTTGTAGAGTAACTTTAGAGAAGAAGAGGTGTGAAAGAAGTGAAGGGATGAAGGGGTATTTATAGGAAAATGTGGGAGATAAATTGTGTTAATTAAATAATTGGAAATTAAAAAAAATTGAGCATGAGAGAGAGAGGGCCGGCGCCATTTGTGTGTGAGGGGACAAGAGAAATTTATTTTTTTGTTATTTTGTTAATTAAAAGAGAGAAATGAAAGATGTGAAGTTGTATTGAAAATGAAAATGTGTAAGAAGTAGGTGTATGGTTTGTAAGAATAGGTTGTAAGAAAAAGTAGAGATAGATGAATAGTGTAGAATAGTAGAAAATAGTGTAATGTAAAAGTAGACATGACAATTAAATACCGGTTGTAAGAAAGTACGCGTATAAAAGCGATATTTGATATTTCTAGCTACCGAAAAATTTCGAAATTGATATTTTTGGAAATCTCATATTTTTACAAGTCTAACGGTATATTCGGAATATTTTTCCTATTCCGGGCTTCCGGACACGTTTTTCAAGAATCATGTCCGATCGGGTTCAAAGGACACTTGAAATTCTTCAATCTGATATTTTTATAAAACCTATAGCTATTACGAACTATTACAACTAATTTTTCCAACTTCGTTTTCTAGGGCTTGAGAAAACGGCAATGCCGGACTTAAGCGGTTACGGTAAACTAGGGTTTGGTTGACTCTGGAAATCCGGTTAACTTCCGTTTAGGGTTTAAGCTATAATTTAGATAAACAATTTCGAGGATTTACATAAGCTTTTAAGCTTATGGAAGGTCATTTGATGCATGAAACCTTCATTATACTTTACCTATATCACCTATGGAAGCTTTGAGAAGAAGATTTGCTTAAAAATCTTCAAGAAATATGGGTAGGAGCTAATAAAAGAAGTGGGGGCAACTTGTTTCTTTAAGAGCAAAAGCAAGAAAAAGAAGAAAAGAGAGGAAAAAGAGAGAGAAAAGCTAAGGAATGAAAAAGGAAAGAAGGAGTAAATGAAGGAGAGAGAGAAATTGAGTGTATTAATTGTAAGAAAGAAGAAAAAAAATAAAAAAAGGGCAGCCACAATAAGGGTGCTGCATGTGAACATTGGGAGAGGAGAGAGAGGGAATTTTGTTGAAATTTGACTTGAAAATTAATTGTGTAATAAATGTGTAATGTATCTTCTTTAAAAAAGGAGTAGAATATATTTAGTTTAGTCAAAATAGGAGTAAATAAAGGACAATGGCAGCCATAAAGGAGTCAAAATCTGCCATGAATAGATATGATAAAGTGTAAAAAGATTGAAATGAAAAGGAAGTCATATGTGTAAGGTGTACTTAAAAGTATGGGTTATAAAATTAATTTCTTAATAAAATAAAATAAAATTAAAAAATTTATTCCAAATATTTGTAGCAGATTTTTCATAATTAAAATTAAGTAATTATTTGAATTATTTTAGTATTTTAACAAATATGTTACCGGTATGATCAAAATACGCGAATATGGGCTATAAATGATATTTTTATTACCCAAAAAATTCTAAGAAATTATTTTACGAAAATAAAAATATTTTTCAAATATTTTTCAGTTATTAAATTTATTTATTTTATTTTTAATATCGGGTCTTAAACAGAATTTGATCTCGTAAAAGCCCGAACTAACTAAATTTTAGAAAAACAAAATTTTTTATAATATATAAAATATTTATCTAATAATATGAGGCTTCATAAGAATAATAAAATTGTGTAATGAGATAAAAGTAAATAGTGCAAAAAACTAATTAATTACTGGTAGTAATGAAAATACGATCAAAAGGTTATAACTATAACTTTTATAACCCGGAAAATTATATAACTGATATATTTGGAAATCTTATGAAATTACAAGTATAACGGTACTAATGGTATATTTTTGATATCTCGAACCCCGGGACATGCTTTTCGAAGTCTGTATCCAAACGGGTTCAAATAGGTAAAAAATTTACTAATCTGATATTTTTAAACAAACTTATATTACTATGTGCTATTCTACATATTTAAACCACATCTCGGCCTGTAGGGTTAAGGGTGCTAGATTGCCGGACTTAAGCTATTGTATTCCAGTTAGGGTTTTCGGGTGATTTTCCGGTCTAGATCCTTGCCAATTTGGAAACTGATATTTTATGCTTATACAACATATTTAATTTGAGAAATTTATTTTACATTTCATTTTTGTAAGTATTTAATATCTTTTAACGTTTTCGGAATTTTTGAATTGGGTTTCATTTCCGAAATTTAATCGTTATTTACTTTTTAATAATTTGTTTTTGGGTTCCATACTTCCCGATTTTGTAAGTCGGAGTAACGTATGGAATTTGTCGTACGTAGTGGTTTTGGAATTGAAGTATGTTGAGTTCTTACTTTGTTTTTAAGAATTCTTATTTTTCCCAAGATTCGGAAATTTCTCGAATTCGTTCGTGATTTAAGACTAGTCGAAGTTCGGTTTTAATTTAGAGTGATTTTTAGGGTTTATTTTCGAAGTTTATCTTGAGATTATTTACTGAAATTTTCCGGGCTAATAGTCTCATTTCTTTTTCTTTCTTGGTATAGCTTAGTTGATAGAGGGAATGAATCATTGCTTTTCTAAGGGATCAAGACACACCAATATTAGCTAACCTTTTCAAGCACCTTTCAATTTCACTTGGTTTTATTAGTTATTACTAGAGGTGTCAAACCTTGCTCTTCTAAGAGACCAAACTTGCTCTGACTAACAAGTATTTTCTTTCTTTTCTTTTCTTTTTCTTTCATGATTCAATTAATAGAGGATTGAAGCCTTACTCTTTTGAGGGACTAGGTCCTACTCATATTAATTAAACATGATTTTTCATTCCATGGCTTATTTTAAATTGATAGAGGGATCAAGAAACTGTTATGAGGGTCCAACCTCTGCCTATGTCAGTCTTAAGCTCATGATCATTTTCATTTTGATTTTACTTTTAGATATAGCATAAGGAAAATTCATCAAGTTAAAAGCATCATTTGAACCTTCACTAGAGACTATAAGGCTCTCAAAACGACTAATTGGAAAGCATACAGATCATTTAAGCATTTAATACTTAATTAAGTAGCCTTACTAACACCCTTAAGCCAATTCCAGATCTAAATTCATAAATTAAATAACAAGTAAAAATACTCCACGTAGATATCATAGAGTGATTTTAACAAAGGAAAGCTAACTCATAAGTAAGATGATGTTGTTCACGACTAAGCTTAATCGAGTTACTTGGTGGTTTCATAAAAAATTCGAAAAAAATTTGGTCAAATTTTACCATTTCATTATATTCATATGCTTGTGGATAGAAAAATTAATCAATGAAGAACATTTACTCTATTCAAAATTTGTCATCAACCCTTCATTGAATCTTGCTTAATCCCTTTCCGCACTCTTACACTAAACATTGTCCTTAATGTTTAAACATGATGAAGTAGCATGGAAAAATAACAAATGAAAGTGAAAAGCAAGCTCAAGAATCTTAAGTTTAGAAAAACTTCTCTATTTAGAATCATGGGTTGAGAACATTTGTGTACTGTGGCCTTGCTTGTAAACATTGATTAAAGCTATTTAAAGCTAAAGCAATATAGGGCAATAACATTAGTAGCAACTGCGGGCTCGCCATGGTTAACAAACTTTTCTAAGTTATTTGTGTATATTATAGCCTAATTTATTTACTTCTAAGTCAAAATTTAGGTCTTGAACTTCAACTAAACCTCAGCCTCTAAAGGCTTCTTTGTTCA
Source organism: Combretum micranthum (assembly GCA_024138025.1). Lineage (NCBI taxonomy): Eukaryota > Viridiplantae > Streptophyta > Magnoliopsida > Myrtales > Combretaceae > Combretum > Combretum micranthum. Next base: position 674,247 of record JAMXBD010000190.1, on the reverse strand, counting down.
ACTTTGTGAAAAAACATACGTGGTTTGTAGGTCTTTGTCTTAGCCAAAAGTTTAAATTTTTCATAATTCTAATTATCAAACCTCTCAAGTATACTCCTTTACACTACAATCGGCTTGGTACTTGATTCTCCATGTCATAATTAAACTAAAATTCACTCTATATTTCTTAATCATAATTCACAAAGGCTTGAGCATTTGTGCTTACTCCTCCTAACTATGAGAATGTGCTTCCCAGCAACATGTAGTATAAAGTTCTCACACTTTTCTTCTTAAAAGTAGAGGCATTGGTATTTAAAGCTGAGAAACTGCCCTCTATCAATCCTTCTGCAAATACCTTCTATTCTTTATCCGAAATCGCAGTAAGCAAATTTTTCTGCATTAACTTCTCCTTCATTGTCATACAAACCAATGGTTAAAATGAATCTCCTCATTGGCATAGTTCTGTACTGGCTGAAAGCATAATAATTGACAGAATCATCTAAAAATGGCACCCAGTGCCTAGTTTTAAAGCTTGACAAGAAAGCTAAAGTTGTTCTTTCATACACCTCCTCTCTTGCATCAAAAAACCCTCTCCCATGATCTATCTTCAAAATACTCCCTAAACACTCTTTCCAACCGATAACTCCTTATCAAATTCCACTCCATTACAACATTAGGTGTTACATCCTAAAGGGTATCCTAAATGTGGTAATCCGTCGTACACAATATTAAAACCTGAGAATGACTATCTTAGTCATGCAAAGGCTTCCATATTACGCCTAAGTTGTTCTTCACAATAAAGGGAACACATTAGAGTGGTGCAATTTATGCAAAGCAAGAGAACTATGTATCATTAAACTTGCATAAGGTAGATTACATTTCTTAAGGGCATACCCTCGCTAATATCCACAAATGGTTCGAATTTAATAGTTATTCACAATAATCTGCCAAGTAAAAATACATCTACAGAAAAGGTCTCCAAAAGAACTTCACTTCAAGCTTCTAAACCTTTCCTTATGATTCTAGAGTTTGCTAGAGATTTCCTTGTCATCTCATTCCTTGAAATAAGTCTCAATTATACATGTTTCAAACAAGATCTGTCATGCCCCGAAGGTACCCTAGTAGTAGTAAACAAGATACACTTGATTATTATTACTAGTTTACCTTCTGAGAATAACATATTTTCAATAAATAGGATCTTTTAGTTGCTTAGATAAGATGAACAAATATATACAAGACATAAATTAGCAAATAACTATCATACTAAGTTTGTGAATAAAAATAAAATATTACAGACCATAACATTTGTATGAACTCTTGCAAATACATAGCTAGAGTTTCTAATGCAAAGTACTTGCAACTAAAAAAAAAAATAGAAATGTATATTCTTATCCTATGCTATTTCTTAAGCTTCTGGCTTCTAATTCCATACCGGGACCATGCTCTTGGTAGTAATGAGCCAAGGTCGTAGAGTGAACCTGAAAGGACTATTAGAGTGTGAGCTAAACCACAAGCTCAGTGAATAACCAGAACTTATCACATAACACATACAAGTTATTTAACAATCATATGAAATGTATCAATCAAACATATGTACAAATACAAGCTTGGATAACCTGGAATCCAAACAGGATGAAGATTTACGCCCTCTCATTGGGGTTGAAGGATCACAATCTATGGCCTACCTACCCAGGAGAGACTAAGCTTTCAGGAAACAATAATGCTTAAATTAATTATCTCTTTAAATTTATGGTGTCTTAACATTCATTTCCTGCTTTAGCTTTAGAAACTCCACTAAGTGTTAGTCATTTCCAAGCAATACCATAAGCGGCGTCCCTCATTTACCACTTAGTTCCTATGTTATCAATAGAACAAAGGTAATCTTGTGATTAACTAATAGCTTTCTTGTCTAGATAAACCAAGCATTATCAAAGATCCGAAATACTAACACGTAGTAGGCTACCACTTACTCATATGCTATTTTATGCAAAACATGCAAGGCATGTATAATTTCCATTATGGTACCAGTAGTTTTTAATTAATTTGAAGGCGATCAAGCAATACAGACATTCAAATCATGTTACATACACAATATAGTCATACATAATTATGTTGTCATTTTTCTTACAATGACTTGGCAATCAATACAATATACAATTCCCATAACCATACCGTACACTCAAATTATTATCTTTTATTTAAAGTTTGCTAAATTACAAGCACATACAATGTAATAAGACTGAGTTACTCACCTACTCATGTCGCTCAGTCGTAATAATCGTCAGGAAAGTCCTCACAAGCACCCAAGTCACCTATTGAGATGAATAATATATTCATCGATGACACAAAATCTATATGACTAACCGCCTATGAATGTCCAAGTGTCCTATCGTGCTGCTGGGTTCTCGTTCTATTACTAAATTAATTCTTTGGAGATCTTAAGATAATTAAATATTAATCTATTTTTATTTTCAAGTTGTTTGGTTTGATTTTGTTTGATATTTATTTATTAAACGGGTATTCGAAAATTGGACAATTTAGTTAATTTACTTTTATAGTTTCTATTGTTTAAAACTATCGATTTTCTTGATATAAATTCCGCATAAAGAAAAAATATCCCTACATTCATAACTTTAGATTATTTAACTTTCCATTGTTATCTAATTATTTATAAGTATTCATTTAGATAAATACTTAGTAATTACTAAACTCATAATTTTTCTTGTAACTAATTACATACATCCATAAGGACAATAAATTTATTAACATAAGATTTGCAAAATTAAATAAATTTATTTTCAAAAAATTCTTGTTGGCCGAAATATAATAATAATAATAATAATAATAATATATAATAATAATAATAATAATTTTGGCGATAACATTGATAATAATAATAACAATAATTATGGAAAAGAAAATAAAAATAAAAATGTTTTTCACAATAATAATACTTGTATTATTTATCATATAATTCAAATCATCACTAATTTACAAATCTTTACTATTAAAGTTGAAAATTAATAGTAATATTACTAAAATAGCTTTAGAATTGGCTTTTAGTTTTTATTATAATTATTACATATAATGATATTTAAGAAATGATAATTTCAAAAAAATTATTAATTTAAGTATTGTTAATAATATTAGAAATATTAACAATTATAGTTGAAAAACTTAATGAACTTGGATTAAATTAACAATAATGATTTATATTACTAATAATCCTCTCTTGTTAATGTTAATAACCTCATTATATAATACTCAAATATTATATGTTTATTAATTCCAAAAAAAAATTTCATTTTTAAATTCAATTTTTCAAAAATTTTGATATTATATTACTAATATGTAATAACATTTTTAATATTTACAGAAAAATAAATAAATAAATAATAACTGTCCTAAAAATATTTATAACATTAATTATTATATTATTTAATTTAATCAACTTCGTTTTCAATTTTTTTATATAAAAATAGAAAGCTGAGAGGTACACGGGGTGGAACACGCCTGTGTTCCTCTCGTGTTCATTAGGGAAGACACCATTCATCATCTTCCCCGATGAGCTCGGCTGATTCCCGACGTTCCAAAGCCTATGTTTCAGTACCTATGAGTTCCTACAACACTTTACTGTCTAAATATCAAATCAAAACATCAAAATAACATGTTCCGTGATTTTCAAATCATCAAAGTAAAACTAGGGTTTTTGAAAATCACCTTACTTGAGCCAATCCGATGAAATTCGAAGCTTGTTTCGTGTTGGTTATGTGCCTATGATTATCAAAAGTCAATTCCAATCCTTAGTTTTGAAAAAAAAAAACAACTCGAATTACATCAACTCACCTCGTGCTCGTTTTCAAGCGTTTTTTTGTGCTAGTTTTCTTCTGATTCAAACTAGGATGATTTGAGCGGTTTAATTTCTGCTTTTAGGTTGTTTTGGATGTTGATTAAGAATAGTTTTGATCTGGAAAATTTAAGAGAAGGTTGTGATTGTTTGCATGTTCATTAAGAGCCTTAAACATATATATATATATAGAAAGAAAAAGAAAGAGTTTGCTGGAGCATTTCCCCACGTAATTTTCATCCGAATTTCCTCTACTTTGTTATTGTTTTATTAGTTGTTCTTATTTTCATAAATGAGGTGTTGATTTGGCAAGATTTAGTTGGCTTAAGAGTTGATTTTGTTGACTTGTTATGCATTATTTGAGCAAATTTCGGTTCCCACATTTCAAGAAGATCAAAGCCCTATATATATACATTTTATATGTATCCTATAAGTTTATACATAATACTAATATTTAAATACTAATTATACCTATATTTCAATAGTTTATTAGGTGATTCGGGTACAATTTAGCTAATAATTGAGAGTTTTTATACAACAATACTTTTATTGAGTTCTATCAAATACTTAGATTCTCAAATAATACAAATTTAAGTTTTAATTTTACGCGATTAATTGTTTTTGAAATTTTATCTCCCTCCATTAAGGTTTCCTAAGCTCATTAGGTCAGTTTTTGTTTTAGGCTCCAAAAGCTTAAGAAAACCCTAATTTAAGTTTAGATCTTGAGTTATACATCAGTTTATGTTTTTGTTGTGTATTTATAATTCTAACGGTTTATCTTAAGGTTATCATTTCCCAAATATAAGCATAGTTGATTAACCACTTAATATCGCCTTTGATATAGAAGTTAAATTATCTATATATCTTAGGTGTGGATACCCACTATGAAATCTTATCAGTAGTGTTTATTACTATCTAAGAATCTCGAATTTTAGGGTTTAAATCCATGTATAGGTTCATTACTACTCATTGTTCTAGTCTTAGGTTTTTATTAAGTGTAATAGTAGTCATTTAATTTCTATATTTATATTTTTCTATTTAATCTATTTGTATGACAAGTTTCGGGTTTGAAAATTTGAGTTTCCTTTAATCATATCTTGAATTATCAGTTCAAAATACGAAATCTCATTTTTGGTATCAATTACGGTCAAAGAAGTTCTAGTTCATAGATCCTAACCCATCCAAATTTAAATTATGGATCTATTCTTAGGTTTTTATTGAATTCTAGGTTTACTAATTAGTTCATTCTTTCTATTTTAGAGTCATGTATTATCGTGAAAAATTTCCGGGGTTTACAAGATCTATAGGAATATAAGCTTACAACATGCTTAGTGAGATATTTTCCTTCATTTGCACCAACATAAATAAGCAAACAAGTTTGTTAATTAAAGCATATGCTATGCTTATACAACAATAACATGAAAATAATACATATATATATAGTTATAAAAAAACCTATACATAGAACATATTTATGCCCTCAATATCAAGGGTTAGGGAATTATTGATGAAGGTCCCATGATCTTCTACTAATAGTCCCCAAGCACTCGCCTACAGCATTCGGTTGGCACGACTCCGAACCCAGAGCCACATTCCTTGAACAACGTGGATTCCCTAAGAAGGATCATGGCTCATGTCCCACCATGATTATAGCCTATCTAACTTTATGCATAGGAGTAGCAACCTTTCGAAATGTGATTCAACAGGTACTATGAGTGACCGTTTCTTTTGTTCATGCCATCACGTATTATGATTCATTAAGGATGATCAATCAATTTGAACACATATAGCAATCAAGCATATAAAGGAATAAACACAGTTAAAACAAACATTCTAGTAATGTGATATGCTTAGTATTAGTCACACAAGCAAAAGAAGCACATGTTTATCCCTTGAGAATCCCCAATACATATCCATTTTTATCTTTTCTTAACATACTATTGCAACTACTTTACAAGCATAAATAAGGTAACGAATTTAGGAAGAAAAACTCCCTTGTCCATTAGAGTAATTCCTAGTCAAAATAATCATTTGAAATGGCACATTGAATTCCTTCTCACCTAGCAAAAGAAATACTCATAATGAGTATTTCGTAGAGGTTTTATTTAACTTTCTAACTATATTTATTTTATTCATGTCCTTTCTCCCAATTATGAAGGTTTCAACTTAAAATGGTCATAACTTGTTCATTCTAACTTGAAATTTCGCATATTAGTGGTCGTTTTCTACCTACTTTAAAAATCTATATATTTCTAAGGTTATTTTTAACATTTAGGGTCATTAATGGTTCAAAATAGGATAGTATAGATTGCATCTAAAACATTATAGCCCTTGCTTTTCTTATATTTCAAAGTTTTACTTCACTTAAACACTCTATAGTAATCATAAAAATACTTCTATCTTTGAAAATCATTTAGTATTGATATTAAATCTTAATATATGCATAATCCTAGTGATGTTGTTCTAAAATAAAAATTTTGTAAAATAATCTTTGTGGAGAGTGCAATGTTGAATTTTATGAAAAATCACCTTTTCACTTATAATAAAATACTTTATCTTAAATTTTGTAAACATTTGACTTAACAAAAATCATGGTTCAATATATGCATTGAAACATTAAAGGTCTTATTTTTATTTTAAAAATTTTCATTTAACCATTTATTTTACAAGACATGGGTTTTACTTATTTGTGACATAATACTCTAAGTGTATTTCCTTTGAATTTTTTTTAAGCTTGGCTTTTAAATAAGATTTCAATTCTTAGAATTGTAAATATGAAACTTAACTAAATAAAATCGTGGTTTTTTATTTCTTTTGAATTCATGAAATTTTATTTTCATGTTAAACTTCTTTTAATTAATTGTTTTTCCAAAACATGAATTTCTGTGTATTTGTGGATAAAATTTTATTCTAATTTGTATCATCTTTAAAATATTTTAAGTTTTGGCTTGCAAGAAAAATTAGGTGAATAACTTAATCTAAATTTTTATTTTTAATAAAAAGGTTTTTACATATATTGTCAATAAGATCTCTAGATAATTTTACATAACAAAGAATTATCAAATATTTATATTTAAGAAATTCATTTTGGCATTTTGAAAAATATACTTGAGTGTTTTCTTTCAAACTCATTATCCTTAATGGAAGGATTTCCCAAGTATTACAGATGAGATTTTCATAAAATATTTTGCATAAAAAAAGAATTATCAACATTTTTATTTTAGAAAAAACTCATTTGATATTTCAAAAATTCAATTGAGTATCTATTTATATTATTTTATTCCTAATAACAATTTTTTTTATAAGCGTTGAAAATGAAGTTCTTGAAAGTTGATTTATAAAATAAGGAATTGCCAATATTCACATCTTTGAAAATTTATCATGGCAACATCACTTATAGTCATGTATAAACATCAGTTAAAAAAAATGGTATAGCAATTATACTAAGGATAAATTATTAGCATAAACTCATATAAAAATCAGAGATAGATAATCAAAATATGAAAAATATTAAAATTAGATTATGGAAGTCTTGACTTATCATCAAGACTCCCCAGGACTTGAATAAATTCTAGTCATTATTAAAACAAGAAAAGCATAAAGAAAAAAACACATGGATGTCTTAAATTATGGTCAAGGCTTCCCTAGACTTGAAATAATTCTTAGTCTCATGAATAAAAATTTAAGATAGATAATAAAAGCAAGGGATTCTTATATTATATTTAAGACGCCTCGAGACTTAGAAATGCATAAGTTCCCTTTTTATTTTAACTTGAACAAGGACATGTCTAAGACTAGAATTTGACTACTCTTATTTTATTAACAAAAAATAAATAATGAGCAATGAAGTAAAAGCATTAAATAAATGTAAGATTAATGAGCATTTAGGCCTTATAAATATACATACTACATATACTTACTAACGTATACAAAGTTAATGTTAGAAACAATAATATAACATAATATAAACATGAAGATGAAGTTAATAAGGCATGAACAATATGTTGTATCTATCACGTCCCAATGGGTACCATAAACGCAACAGTCCACCACACTCAATATTTAAACTCAAGTATGACAAATTTAGTTACTCAATGAGTTTAAACACCAAGTGTAAAGCTCATGTTCGACATATGGGGAACCAAACTTTAATTCAAAATAGCTTAAGGAGACATACATAGCAATAAGAAAGTAAATCATAACAGTTATAGCTAGATTAGGCTATTACATGATTTAAGGGGCATACCTCCATCAAAATATTAAGAGTCCTTAAGTTCTCAAAAGTCTCTTACAACAACCATCATATATATATATATATATATATATATATATCAATTTAGGAGATTTAACTAGAAGTCTATGCCTGTAAACCCCTAAATTTTTGGAATCGATTTAGTTTAAAACCCTAATCTAGAAGTCAACCGAAACTCTAAAGTCAATAAAACCCTAGTTAGACGTGATAGCTTAAGTCCGGCAATCCCGAATAAGCAACTCGGAGAAAGTAAGTAAAAGTTTAGTATATAGATAGTGCATAATTACCTAAGGAAGCTTAAAAAGATCAGATTAGTAAAACCGTAAATCATCTTAAACTCGATCAGACACAGTTCTTGAAAAACGTGTCACAAGACTCGAAATAGTAAAAATATTCCGAATATACCGTTAGACTCATAAAAATATAAGGATTTCAAAAATATCAGTTTTATAATTTTTCGGCAAATAAAAATAACTGATATCGCAATTATACACGTATTTTCTTACTACTAGTACTTAAATTGTCATGTCTACTTTATATTACACTATTCTAAACCATTCTTTTCTCTCTACTTTTTCTTATACCTACTCTTACAAAAATCATAACCTATAATCTTTACTTTTTACCTTTCTCATAACTTCATTTCACATCTACCTTACTTATTATTTCATTTACTCAACAAAAATCCAAAATAAAAACTCTATCTCCCCTCACAACACTCATGGCAGCGCTACCCCCCCCCCCCCCGCGTCTCTCTCCTCAATTTGTTTCAATTTTCTTTTAATTAAATCACACAAAAATTCACTCCTCATTTCCTATAAATTTCTCACAATTACTACTCACAAATTTCTCTACAAAAACTCTCTCAAATTCTCCTCTCAAAACTCTCTCCAAATATCCTCTCAAAACTCTCTCAAAATAATCTCAAACCACTTTCTACCTACACCAAACTCATAACCACATAACACTCCAAAAACCTTCTTTAGGTAAACTTTTCTTTATAATTTCTTCTACTCATGTCATATAACTTTATATGACCATGGTGTGAGTTTTCAAAAAAACTAAATGTTATGGAAGCTACACTATGTTCATGTATTGTTCTTATTCAGGAAAATCTATTTATGTTTATGTGGTTATTTTGCTCATAATATTGTTATTGTCTAAGTGTTATTGTGTATCTATATATATATATATATATATATTTAGAGCATATAAGCTCACTTGCAATTTATTTATTTTCATGCAAAGTAATTTATTTATTTCTTTCATTGCAATTTATTTATTTCTTGCTATTTTAAGACTAGTCTCTAGTCTTAGACTTGTCCTCATCGAGTCGAAATAAATTTTCTTTCTTTCATTTTATTTTTCTTTTGAGACTAGTCTACTTCTTAATCCCAGAAGCCTTGAAGAAACTAAAACTCATAATACTTGACTTTATTTAATATTTATGCTATCTTTGCTTGCTATTATTTCTCATAAATCATGTTCATTAAGATTCTTGTCCAAATTTTTCAAGTTAAAAATAATTGATAAAAGGAGATTTTATCACTTAGGAATAAGTTTATATGAAATATAAAATCTATAGTTTAACAAAAAAATAAAGTCATTCCTTTCCAAGTTATTAAAAGAACTCACTACAATTTTAGAAACTACTTTTGTCATGAAAAGTTTTTTAAATCATTTGTTATCCCACTATGTTTTTCAAAAAAGGAAATTATTTTTGATACAAAAATGATTTCTATATAAAACATAACGTGAGAAAGGGATGAGAAATTTTCAAATAAAGATCCTTTCAAACAAATGGGCAAAGAAAAATTGTATAGAAAATAAATAGGAAAAATGGCACTGATATAGAGAATACAGGAAAGAAGAAAATTACTTTTCGAAAAAGGTCTTCTAGGAAAAATAATAAGTCAAACATAAAGAAATTCTTTGAAAATCAAAATATTCCTTTAAAAAGATTTACAAAATGGATTCTTGTAAACTATATTTTTCTAAACTTCTAATTGACATGGTTTTACTCAAGAAACATGATTGGACAACAAACACTTTAACATGACTAAATATGAGCTAAGTGGCTATAAAAAAGAGGATTTTTCAACTATATAGATAATTAAGTATTTATCAAACAAATTTTGAATGATTTAAAGTTTGAAACAAAATTGTTTTTGAGTTAGAAAATTCGTGGTGAATCTGATCACCACTGTTTTGGGGCCTAAATGGTATAGTTTGATCAAAATAGTTTTAGAAATGGATAGATCTTTTCGAGTAGGTAGAAATCGGTATATTATATGCGCAATTCCGAGTTAAAATGACCAAGTTATGGCCATTTTAAATTGGAGTTCTCCTTTATACGAACTTTGACGTTCTTATGACATTATTTTGTCAAATTTCAAGAATATCATCGAGAAATACTCATTTTGGGTATTTTCTTTGGCTAGGTGATTCCGAGGAAGAATACCTATATCGCAAGGACTATTTTGATTAAGAGGATTGTGTGAACGACTCATCCGTGTAGAAGAATAATCGACATGATATCGTGAGTTTATTTCTTTAAAATGCTTTACTTGTTTGTGCTTGTAATTTAGTTGTATTAGAATTAAGAAAAGACAAATGGATATGTATGTAAAATAATTCTTTGAAAGAATCCTAAGAATATCGAAGCCGGAATTGATTAATGTTTGTTTTAGTATAACATTTGATTTCTATGAGATTCTTTGATCATCTTAAATCTGATAATAATAATGTTATGATATCATAAATAAATGGTTTAATGCATACCATAAAGTGATTCATATTGCATTGGGTTATTATCCTTGGGTGAGAAGGATTGTAACTTAGGTCGAAAGCAACACTTGGTAGAGTGACCAAAAGCGATTGCTTGACGACATTAAGGAAATGCTTGGCAGAAGATCCGAAAGCAAGGCTCAATTCAAGTAGACTTCATATGCTTGGCGACATTGATCGAAAGCATAAATCTTTTTAAGTAAAACTACTTGTTTTGAGGTTACGTATCACCAAACCCCGAATGGAGGGAGTAAATCCATTCAATATTTAGTTCTCGGAAAACTATATGCCTTGTTTGCCCACGTGTATGTTGCATTTCATTTGATTGCTTAAACAACTTGTTTGAATTTTTGTTACAAGAAGTTATTTATGGAAATAGTTCTCATTAAGCCTATTAGCTTATACCCCTATAAATATCTTTGGTGGTTCACATGTTTGCGGTTGAGGCCATGTGGACCCTGCAGCTAGGTATTTCCCTTTTAGTTAAGGAATTTCAAGATAAAGTTAACATTGGATAAGCTGTAGAAATGCTCTTGTAATAGATTTGTGAATAAGGGGGATGTCCTTAAGCTTTATAAGATCATTGTTATGAATCAATGAATATTATGAATCCTCTTTTCTTAATCTATTATTATATCTTCTTAAGCTTCATAATTCCATGTAAGGTCTTCTAAATTTGTGAGAGCATGCCTTACACTTAATATCAAAGCTTTTAGGAGTGGCTAAGGTTGTCATACTTAAGCTTTAATATTAAGTGTGGCGGACTGTTACGTTTAGGGTACCCCTTGGGGCGTGACAACGCCTATATCTAGGTCCTGACTTCTTCAAAAAGCTCCTTAGAGTCCAAAAGCTGCACCTGAGGAAAGTGACTTCTCGGAGATAGCTATAAATATTCGTACTGTAATAGGAAACTATTGGAATATAAGCTTACGAGCTTAGTAAGTTCCACTTCCAAAATTTAATGCTCCACAATATATATAGAAACAAGTTATTAACAACCATATGAATGCACCACAAACACGTGAGCATACAATACATAAGACCATCCGAAAGTCTTATGCTGAATGGATTTACGCTCTCCATTCGGGGTTAGGTGTTTCAGGCCCATACGACCAACTATTTAAATTTTTCTCACTTTTTTATTATGGTTGATACAAGTACCCACCCACACACATTTTTAATTTATAATGTGGTTGATACAGGTGCCCACCCACACACATTTTTAATTCCAGCCCACATGCCAACATTTAATTTCCGGCCATTACGCCAACATTTGAGTTTACAAGCCCCTCGTTGCCCAGCTATTATGCCTTCTTCCCATAAAGGTATAATAACCTATGCAATGTGACTCCACATATAGTATGCATGTCAACTTAATTATAAGATCATGGCATGATAATTCAACAGTTTATGGTTGTTCATAGATATTGCAGACAATTCAATTCTATACTAAATCATTCAAATAATTACGACAAGCTCATTCCAATATTTTTGTTATTCATTCATCCATATAGAAATCATATTCATACAATCAATTTTATCTTGCCCTAATTCTAATGCTACTAATATTACAAGCACAAGCACAAGCATGAAACTTAAAGATAGTGAACTCACTTTGCCATGGTGCGGAAATCCACCTAATCGTAACAGTCCTCAGGGAGGTTTAGTCCATCTCCCAAGTCTCCTAATCAAAATAAATAACCCTAATGAGTATTTCTATGAAGTTTGAATGAACTTATAATTTCTATTCTAACAAGTTTGTCAAAATTCGTCTAAGCCAATTTAAAACGATCATAACTTGGTCATTTTAACTCGGAATTTCGCACATTATATATCGATTTCTACCTATTTGGCGAGGGCTATCTAATTCTAAAATTATTTCCAACAAACGAGATCATTTTGTCCATGAACAATAGGGTTTAACACAAATTGCCCATTCCACAATTCAACTTCTAATCTCAAAACAAACATCATACTAAAGCTTTGATAGATACTTAGCTATCATTATATCTTATAAGACTCTATTATATACATATATAACTCAATACTATGCTTGATTCATGAGTGTTGGAAATTTCTAATTTCTCATGCACTTAGATAATGTCAATAAGAAGTTTGTGGCATTACTTCTTTAACCTTGTTTCTACAATTGCATCATGTATATATGCAATACCTACAAGCTATTGTCATGAATGTTATGAGATGATCTATCTATATGTATATATATAGTATCAAGAATTCTTTTTGAAACTCTTTTACTTTGCAAAACTTTTGAAAGTTACTAAACTTAAGAAAAATAGTTTTTCTTCTTGTAAAATCATACTTGCTTTTATCAAAACTTAACCTTGATAATCTACATAGCCATCATCTTCATTATCTAAATAAAAACCTTCATTTTGGGGTTAGAAAATAGATGTTTAATTAGGCGGTTTACCTGATTACGAATTTTACAAAATTTTTTAAAATGAAAACATGGTCTAATCTATTCTTGGAAACCAGTCATTGTTCTAGGATTGTACTTTGATAAACCTCTCTTATCTTTGTCAAAATTAGGTCTTTATTATATGTATCCCTTAGGACTTCCAATTTTTTTATAAAAATCATTATTTTAGCTTTTGGAAATAGGTGTTTAAATAGGGGACATTTTCAAATCCAAATTTTGAAAAATTCATTTGAGTTTGTTTTCTTTGTAAAACTCATTTAGTCTTCTAAAAATCATTTCCTAATCAAACCTACCCCTTAAGGCATCCATTTCTTTAATAAAAATTTTGTTTTGAAGTTGAAAAATGGGTGTTTACATTTCAAGCTTCTTTTATTACGAATTTAAAACTTGTTTTTGAGATTGAAACATAACTTTTGTAAACTTTTCCTTATTTTGAAAATATTCCTTAGTAGATTTAAGCTTTACTCATCAAGATCACTCATTTATGATATCTATTCCCTAAGCCTTTCATTTTTTATGTAAAATACACATTTTGAAGTTGAAAAATAAGTTTTCTAAATATGGTTCCTAAAGTAGATCTTGAGCTTTCTAATACTTTTCTACTATCATCAAGCTATTACAAGTTATTTATAAACATAAAACAAAAGTCTAATGTATTTATGAACTCAAAACAACTAGATCAAGTTTACTATACTAGTTATAAATGCATGAACACTATGATGGTTATGTGAATATGAATAGATGATGAACATATGCACAAATCATTAATAATAATAACATAACTTAATAATTAAACAAGATAATAGCAAAATAACTGAAATAACAAGATTTAAAACATTGTGATGGCAAGGATCTCTTGTTCAAGTGTTTCCACATCCCTAACTTGAAGCTCATGGGGATTTTTTAGTGGAATCACACATGAATGAACTTGTCATTACATGTTTTTAAGGTAATAAAGTATAGATCTATTACCTATTGGATGTTTGGATCAAGAAACTTGAAGAAAAATAAGTGAGTGTGTGTGTATGTGTGTGTCATGGTTTGTAGAGAGGAAGAGGAGAGAGTTTTTGCAAAAATTTTCTAAAGCAAGAAGGAAGGAAGGAAGAAAGAAAGTGAAATGAAGTGGGCATAAGGAGGTATATATAGAGAAATGGATTAAGATTTGCTTTAATTAAACAAAAGAAAATAAAACAAATTGGAGAGAGGAAAGAGGGAGGGTGAGGTGTCGGTTTTGGAGTGAGAGAGAGGGTTTGTTTGTGTTGTGTTGTGTAAGATTCAAAATTAATAAAGTAATTTAAGTAATAAAAGTTATATTGGAAAAGTAAATTGTAAAGAAAATGATGAAATTGTAAGAGTAGGATGTAAGGATGTGAGAAATAGGTTATGATGTAAACCCCTAAATTTTCGGAATCGGTTTAGCATAAAACCCTAAACTAGAAGTCAAACGGAACCCTAAAAGTCAACAAAACCCTAGTTTACTGTATCCAGCTAAATCCGGCATTGCCGTTTTCTTTGGCCCTAGAAAACAAAGTTGGGTTAATTAGCTAGAATAGTTCGTAATAACCATAGGTTTTATAAAAGTTTTAGTTTCGCGAAATTCGAGTGACCTTTGAACCCGATCGGACACAGTTCTCGAAAAACGTGTCCGGAAGCCCGGAATAGTAAAAATATGCCGAATATACCGTTAGACTCGTAAGAATATAAGTTTTCCAAAAATATCAGTTTCGTAATTTTTCGGTAAGTAAAAATAACAGATATAGCTATTATACGCGTATTTTCTTACTACCGGTACTTTAATTGTCATATCTATTTTACATTACACTATTCATTATTATTCTACACTATTCTTTTATCTTTACTTTTTCTTACACCTACTCTTACACTCTACATAACCTATAATCTTAACTTTTTACCTTTCCCATAACTTTATATCACATCTATCTTACATATTACATCTTTTATCTTTCCAAAAAGTCAAAAAAATAAATCAAATACCCCCTTCTCAAGCATGGCCGGCGCCTATGCCCCCCCTCTCTCCTCCAATTTGTTTCAATTTTTCTTTAATTTAAATCACACAAAAATCACTCCACATTTTCCTATAAATACCCCCCTCCTCTTTCACTTCTTTCACACATTCACTACCCACAAATTCATCTCAAAACTCTCCCAAAATCTCCTCTCAAAACTCTCTCAAAATAATTCTACAACCACTACTACCAACAAACCAAAACCATAACCACATAACTATACAAAAGTCTTCTTTAGGTAACTACTCCATAATCCTTTCTTCTTCTTCATGTCATGTAACTTTACATGACCATAGTGTGAGTTTCCAAAGACTATAAGTTATGGAAGCTACATTATGTTCATGTATTGTTCTTGTTCATGCAAACCCATTTATGTTATGTTATTATTTTTGTTATTGATAATATATTTAAGTTCTACTATCTTATATATATATATATATACACATATTCTTTAGAGCATATAAGCTCACTTGCAATTTATTTATTTCATGCAAAGCAATTTATTTACTTTTCCATTGCAATTTATTTATTTAATTCCTTGTTGAAATAAGACTAGTCTCTAGTCTTAGACTTGTCCTCATCAAGTCAAAACAAGCTTTTCTTCTTTCATTTTATTTTATTATGGGACTAGTTTACTTCTTAGTCCCGAGAGCCTTGAAAAAGCTAAGACTCCAATACTTGACTTTATTATCTATGCTATTTTGTCTATTGTTATTCTCATAATCATGTTCATTTAGATGGTTGTCCATAATTTTAAAAGAAGAATTTTGGTCACTTAGAAATAAGTTTATGTAAAGTATAAAATCTATGAAGCAACACAAAATAAACTCATTCCTTTTCATGTTACAAAAAGAACTCACTATAATTTTATAAACTACTTTTACTTTAAAAAGACACTTAGATCCTTATTATCCTACCTTGTTTTTCAAAAGAAAATATTTTTGTTGACAAAAATGGTTCTTTTCATAAGCGAAGAAAATAAGATGGATGACTAAGGAAATTTTTAAGTAAAGACCTTTGCAAACAAATAGGCAAAGAAAATTTATGGTTTGAAAATAATAAAATTATAGAAATTATTTTTCTACAAAAAGATCCTAATTGTTCCACGTCGTTTTTATGAAGAAAACAAATTTTTCGTGCATGGATGATTTTATGAAAAGCATAAAACATGAGAAAATAATAAGAAATTTCAAGTAAAGATTTTTGCAAAACAAATAAAACAAAGGAATTTGCACAAGAAAATGAAGAATAGCATATTTCCTAAAAGACTTCAAAATATAGTACTAGTGTAACTTAGAAAGAAGAAAGTTTTTATTTTTAAAAAGATATTTAGGAAAAAGATAAATAAAACCAACATAAGAAGTTTTTAGACAATAAAGAAAACAAGGTATTCATTTCAAAGAAATTTACAAAAAAAAAAAAAAACAATTTCCGAAAAGCTTCAAACCAACATTATTTTACCTAAGAAAAATAAATTGGACAACAAGACACTTTAGCATGCTTAAATATGAGTTATATAGTTATAAAAAGAGAATTTTTTAACTATATAGAAAACTAAGTATTTATCAAACAAATTTTGATTTCTTGAACCAAAGTTGTTTTTACTTGGAAATCCGTGGTGAATTTTGTCGCTACTTTTTCGGAGCCTATATGGCCTTGTTTTTTGAAAGTAACTTTGGCAATGGGTAGATCTTTGCGAATAGGTAGAAATCGGTACATTATATGCGCGATTCCGAGTTAAAATGACCAAGTTATGGCCATTTTAAGTTGGAACATACCTTTATACAAACTTTGACGTTCTTTTGACATTGTTTTGTCAAAATTCAAGAAAATCATCAAGAAAAACACATTGTGGGTATTTTCTTTGGCTAGGTGACCCCGAGGAAGGATTCCTTCACCCCGAGAATTATTACGACCAAGTGGAGTGTGTGAACGACTCATCCACATAGAGGAATAGTCACCATGGCATTGTGAGTTTATTTCCATTAAATGCTACACTTGTTGTGCTTGTAAATTAGTTGCACTAGAGTTAGGAAAAGATAAACCGATATGCATGTAAAATAATTCATTGGAACAATTCTAAGAATATCGAAGCCATAATTGTTTTAAGTGGTTGTTTTAGTATAATATTGATTTGTGAAATTCCTTGATCGCCATGAAGTTGAATATAATTATGTTATGACTTTATAAATTAATGAACTCATGCATACCACGAAGTGAGTCACATTGCATTATTGGGTTATTATCCTTGGGTGAGAAGGATAGTAAGCTCATGTCGAAAGCAACACTTGGCGGAAGATCCGAAAGCGATTGCTTGGCGGCTTAATGGAATATGCTTGGCGGTAGATCCGAAAGCAAGGTCAATCAAGTAGATTCGGAATGCTCGACGATGTGTGCTCGTGAGCAAGAAAACTTTTCAATTAAAACTACTTGAATTGAGGTTAAGTATCACCAAACCCCAAATGGAGAGCGTAAATCTATTCAACATATAGTTCCCGGAAAACTATATGCTTGTTTGCCCACGTGCTTGTGCATTACATTTGTTTGATTAAATCAACTTGATTGAATCTTGTAACAAGAAGTTATTAATGGAAATAGTTCTCACTAAGCCTCTAGCTTATACCCCAATAGATATCTTTTGCAGTTCCCTTACTTATGGTTAAGGCCACGTGGACCATGCGAGCAGGTAATCTCTCTTGAACATTAGAAATTTTGGTAAAATGTAGCATAGTATTAGCATGCAAATATTTATATAATAGATGAGTAATCTAGGGAGTCGTCCCTAAGTTTGTAAAATCTTTGCTATGAATGAATAATTATTGTGAATCCTCTTTTCTTAATATGTTCCTATATCTCCTTAAGCTTCATAATTTCATATATGGTCCTCTAAAGTTGTGAAAGTACACCTTACACTTAATATAAAAGCTTTTGGGAATGGCTAAGGTTGTCATACTTAAGCTTTAATATTGAGTGTGGTGGACTATCACGTTTAGGGTACCCATTTGGGGCGTGACATATGGGTAGTTGTACTTGTGAATAGTGTAGAAGAAATCAAAAAGTAGATTAGACATTTAAAGTACTGGTAGTAATAAAATATGATAAAAAGGTTATAACTGTAACTTTTATAATCCAAAAAAAATATAATTGATATATTTGGAAATCTTATGAAATTACGAGTCTAATGGTACTAATATCATATATTTATTATCTCGAGTCTCAATACACGCTTTTCAAAGTCTATATCCGATCAGGTTTGAAATAAATCAAAAAATCGCTAATCTTATCTTTTAAAGCATTCTAGTATTTTTACGAATCAAACTGCACCCTTCACTCATATTTTGACTCCTTAGTTTAGGAACACGGGATTACCAGATCTAAATTACTAGGGTTTCCTAGGAATTTGTTGACTTAGGTTTTCCAGTTTAGGATTTGAACTTGATATTATCCTAAAAATTAAGGGCTTACAGTATCTTATATTTCAATTCCCTAACATATGCATCATGAGGATTTTATATGAAAACATAATATACATATTTTTCATGTTATGTTAACATAATCTAAGGAGGATGTTTAATGTTTTTACCTAAAATAAGAGATAAGATTTGTTTATGGATGAAAGAGGAAAGCAAAGTGTTTGAGAGAATTTTTAGAGAGAAAACTTGTGGAGAAAAATTAACAGAGTTTTGTTATGATGAAAGAAAAGTGTATAAGAATTGAAGGAGGGAAGAGATATTTACAGATGAAAATTGGAGGGAATTTAAGGGAAAATAAATGAAAAAGAAAAGAAAATTGATATGAGAGAGAGAGAAGTGGTCGGCTTAAAAACAGAGGAGGGAGAGAAAAAGATTAAAAATTAATTTTATAATAGAAAAGTATGTAAAATGTAAGATAAGTCATGTACAAACTATAAAGTAGTATTGGAAAAGAAAATGTAACAATAGGTGTGTAAGAAATGTAAGTATCGGCAGTAAGAAAAAGTAATGATAAAAAAATAGTAATAAATAATAGTGAATATTAAACGAGACAATTTAATTACTAGTAGTTACAAAAATACGTATAATTAAGCTATATCTGTAAACCCCAAAAAAAAATTTCATAATTCTTAGAAAATAATTCTAAAAGTTTAAAATCGAAATCCCAAAAATCGACTCAAGTTAAAACCAAATTCTAAATCAAGACAAACACTAGAAACGAAACCCTAAAACCCAAACCAAGTTAAAACCTAATTCTAAATAAAGATAAAAAATGAGAATTCTTAATTTGAGAAATAGGGAACCCTCAAAAACAAAATAGAAAAATCCAACTATCGGTTGAAAAAACATTCGTACATCAATCAAATCACCTAATCGTTTCCTAACATGCAAATCAAGACACTATATCCAAGTAACGATCAACAACAAAATCTTAAAACCCTCGATAAATTTCAGAATCAGAAATTTCAATTTTCGCCAAAAGTCAAAATGAGTCAACTCATAACCCTAGACTCGGTTAAACGATCTCGAAAACTAAAAACTATTAAATAATCTTAAAAAAAAAAGAGAAACCACAGATATCGAGCTAAAAATATAACACAACCAAAAGCTCGAAAATTATACAATCTCATGAATATCTCGACGAAACCAGAAGTCAAACCGGAACCTTAAAGTCAACAAAGCCTATAACGAACCCTAGTGTTTAAGATCCGGCAATCCCGCGTTCTCAAACCCTAGAAAACGAAATTAAGCCAATAGCTTCAAAAATTGTTTGTAATAATATAGGGTAACATAAAAATATCAGATTCGCGAATTTCGAGTGTCCTTCGGACTCAAACGGGATCGGTTCTCGAAAATCGTGTCCCAGAGCTCGAAATATTAAAAATATTCCATTTATACCAATAGACTCGTAAAAATACAAGGATTCCAAAAATATCAATTTTAGAATTTTTCGGTAGCTAAAAATTACAGATATAGCTCGATTACACGTATTTTTATTATTACCAGTACTTTAATTGTCTAGTCTACTATTCATAGTACTTTTCCACTATTCATTACTATTTCACTATCTTTACTTTTTCTTATACCTATTTCTTACATCTACATATCTATTTTCTTACTTTTTATATTTTCAGTACACCTTTTATCAAATCATACCTTACATATTAATTATTTTCTTACAAATTTCACTCAAAAATCAACTCACTCCCTCTCTATTACATCAAGGCCGGCGCCCCCCTCTCTCTTCCAACAAATTATTTTTTTCTTTTTCAATTTATTTTATTACATTCAAAATTCACTTCAAAAATTCTATAAATACCCCCTTCCTTTTCATTCTTTCACACAATTCATTCTACTATCAAAACTCTCTCAAATTCACTACACAAACTCTCTCCATAAACTTTTCCTCTACCAAAACTCTCTTTCACCAAATACTCACAAGAATTTCCCTTTATACAATACAACTACCATTTCTCCATAACCACATAACCATACATTCACTACCATCTTTACACCACAAAAATACCTTAGGTAAAAATTTCTTTCAACCATTTAATTATCCATGTCATGTAACTTAGCATGACTATGGTGTTGTTTTGAAACTCATATGAGTAGTAAAAGCAACAACATGTTCATGTTTTGTTCTTGTACATAAGTTTTCTATTTTATTATGTTGTTATTATTATTGCTATTATTTGCTTCTAATCTAACTTATATATATAGTATTATGTATATTATATATATTTATTTAGAGCATATAAGCTCATTTGTTATTTATTTACTTTCAAGTTATGCAATTTATTTGTTTCATGTTGTTATTAAGACTAGTCTTTCTAGTCTTAGACTTGTCCATATCAAGTTAAAACAATCTTTTGTTTATTTTCTTTAATCTTTCAGGACTAGTCCATTCTTAGTCCCAGGATGCCTTGATGAAGCTAAGGCTCCAATACTTGATCAGGATTCCTTGATGAAGCTAAGGTTCCCAATGCTTGATATTTTATTTTCTTGCTTATTATTTGCTTCTAGTAATTTCTTATGATCTTATTATTTTATATGCTCATGATACATGCATCTACATAATGTTAATGTCTCAACTAATTCCAAAGTAGAATTTTTGTCACGCCCCAATGGGTACCCTAAACGTGACAATCCGCCACACTCAATAATAAAGCTCAAGTATGACAACCTTAGTCATTTCCAAAAGCTTTTATATTAAGTGTAAGGCTTACTTTCACAATTTTAGAGGACCATATGTGGAATAATGAAGTTTAGGGAGATATGAAAACATATTAAGAAAAGAGGATTCACAATAATTATTTGTTCATGGCAAAGACTTTACAAACTTAAGGACAATTCCCTAAATTAGTAATCTATTATATAACTATTTGCATGCTAATATTGTGATGTACTTTATCCAGATTTCTAATGTTCAAAAGGGATTACCTGCCCGCATGGTCCACATGGCCTTAACCATAAGTACGGGAACTGCAAAAGATAGCTATCGGGGTATAAGCTAATAGGCTTAGTGAGAAATATTTCCACAAATGACTTCTTGTAACAAGATTCAAACAAGTTGGTTAATCACACATATGTAATGCATCAAACACGTGGGCAAACAATCATATAGCTTTTCGGGAACTATATGTTGAATGGATTTACGCCCTCCATTCAGGGTTTGGTGATACTCAAAACAAGTAGTTTTAATAATAGAAAATTTAAGCTTGCGAGCACTCATCGCCAAGCATTCATTAAAAAGTTTTAAACTTGCGAGCACTCATCACCAAGTATTCCGAATCTACTTGATTTGACCTTGCTTTCGGATCAACCGCTAAGCATATTCCATTAAGCCGCCAAGCAATCGCCTTCGGATCTCCCGCCAAGTGTTGCTTTCGACATGAGCTTACTATCCTTCTCATCCAAGGATAATAACCCAACCATGCAATGTGACTCACTTCGTGGTATGCATGAGTTCATTATTTTATAGAGTCATAACATAATTATTTTCAACTTTATGGCGATCAAGGAATTTCACACAAATCAATATTAAACTAAAACAATCACTTAGAACAATTCGGACTTCGATATTCTTAGAATTCTTTCAAGGAATTATTTTACATGCATATCGGTTCATCTTTTCCTAACTCTAGTGCAACTAGTTTACAAGCACAACAAGTATAGCATTTAATGGAAATAAACTCACAATGCCATTGTCGTCTATTCCTCTAAGCGGATGAGTCGTTTACACACTCCACTTAATCGTAATAGTTCTCTGGGTCACCTAACCAAAGAAAATACCCATAATGAGTTTTTCTTGAAGATTTTCTTAAATTTTGACAAAACAATGTCAAAGAACGTTAAAGTTCGTATGGAAGAATGTTCCAATCTTAAAATGGTCATTACTTGGTCATTTTAACTCGGAATCGTGCATATAATATACCGATTTCTATCTGCTCGAAAAGATCTACCCGATTCTAAAAATATTTCCCACAAACAAAGCCATATAGGCTCCGAAAAAGTAGCGACAAAATTCACCATGGAATTTCAAATAAAAACAACTTTGGTTCAAGAAATCAAAATTTGTTTGATAAATACTTAGTTATCTATATAGTTGAAAAATTCTCTTTTTTATAACTATATAACTCATATTTAAGCATGCTCAAGTGTCTTGTTGTCCAAATTATTTTTCTTAGGTAAAACAATGTCGGGTTGAAGCTTTTCGGAAATTGTTTTTTTATAATTTTCTTTGAAATGAATACCTTGCTTTCTTTGTTTTCTAAAAACGTTTTATGTTGGTTTTATTTATCTCTTTCCAAGTAACTTTTGAAAATAAAATTTTCTACTCTCTAAGTCATATTAATACTATATTTGAAGTTTTCTAGGAAATATGTTATTCTTCATTTTTCTTGTGTAAATTCCTTTGTTTACTTGTTTTGCAAAAATTCCTTACTTGATATTTCTCATTCTTTTTCTCATGTCTCATATTTTTCAAAAATAATCATCCATGCATGAAAATTTGTTTTCTTTATAAAAACAATGTGGAACAATTAAGGACTTTTTGTAGAAAAATTAATTTCTATAATCTTATTAACTTCTTCTTGTAACTTGAAAAGAAATAACTTTATTATTTTCAAACCATAAATTTTCTTTGCCTATTTGTTCGCAAGGTCTTTACTTAAAAATTTCCTCAGTCATCCATCTTATTTTCTTTCTTTATGAAAAGAACCATTTTTGTTAACAAAATATTTTCTTTTGAAAAATAAGATAGAATAACAAGGATTTAAGTGGCTTAAGTAAAAATAGCTTCTAACTTCATAGTGAATTCTTTTTGTAGCTTGAAAATGAACGAGTTTATTTTTGTTATCTTATATTTTTATGTTTCACAAAAACTTATTCCTAAGTGATAAAAAGCCTTCTTTTATTTCAATTATCTTTAGAAAATAAAACTTTTGGACAACAATCTAAATGAACAAGATTATGAGAATAATAATAAACAAAATAATTTAAAGCATAAGTAATAAAGTCAAGTATTGGAGTCTTAGCTTTTTCAAGGCTCTCGGGACTAAGAAATAAACTAATCCCATAATGAAATAAAATGAAAGAAAGAAAAGCTTGTTTTGACTTGAAGAGGACAAGTCTAAGACTAGAGACTAGTCTTATTTTCAACAAGGAATAAATAAATAAATTGCAATGGAAAAGTAAATAAATTGCTTTGCATGAAGTAAATAAATTGCAAGTGAGCTTATATACTCTAAAGAATATGTATATGTATAGATACATTAACAATAATAAAACAACATAAACATAAATGGATTGACATGAACAAGAACAATTCATGAACATAATGTAGTTTCCATAACTTGTAGTATTTGGAAACTCACACTATGGTCATGTAAAGTTACTTGACATGAAGAAGAAGAAAGAAATATAAAGTGGTTACCTAAAGAAGATTTTGATATGGTTATGTGGTTATAGGTTTTTGTTGTTGGTGGAAGTTGTTGTGGAATTGTTTTGGGAGAGTTTTGAGATAATATTTTGAGAGAGTTTTGACAGGAGATTTTGGGAGAGTTTTGGTATGAATTTGTGGGTAGTGAATGTGTGAAAGAAGTGAAAGAGGAGGGGGGTATTTATAGGATTTTGAGGAGTGATTTTTGTGTGATTAAAATAAAGCAAAATTTTAAAACAAATTGTGGATGTAGAGAGAGAGAGGGTGCCGGCCACTTTGAGAGGAGAGAGGGAGTGAATTTATTTTTTTTTTTTTTTTAAATAAAAGATGTAATATGTAAGGTAGATGTGATAGAAAGTTATGGGAAAGGTAAAAAGTTAAGATTATAGGTTATGTAGAGTGTAAGAATAGGTGTAAGAAAAAGTAGAGATAAAAGAATAGTATAGAATAGTAATGAATAGTGTAATGTAAAGTAGATATGACAATTAAAGTACCGGTAGTAAGAAAATACGCGTATAATAGCTATATCTGTTATTTTTACTTGCCGAAAAATTACGAAACTGATATTTTTGGAAAACTTATATTTTTACGAGTCTAACGGTGTATTCAAAATATTTTTACTAGTCGGGGCTTCCGGACAAGTTTTTCGAGAACTGTGTCCGATCGGGTTCGAAGGACACCCGAATTTCGCGGAACTGAAACTTTTATAAAACCTATGGTTATTACGGACTATTCGAGCTAATTATCCCAACTTCGCTTTTCAGGGCCAAAGAAAACGGCAATGCCGGATTTAGATGGATACGGTAAACTAGGGTTTTGTTGACCTTTAAGGTTTCGTTTGACTTCCGGTTAGGGTTTTATGCTAAACCGATTCCAAAAATTTAGGGGTTTATAATTTTATTAAAAGAACTTAAAGCTAAATTTCTATTATGTGACTTGTCACAAAATAATGAAGTTATTATCAAACAATATAGAAATAGATTAATACAAGTTTTCTCAAAGTTTTCTTAAGTATCAAAGATAGTTTTACCAAGGAAACGTAAGAAATAAATATTTTCATTTTACATTATGGGAACCTAAGTTCTAGTAAATTAATTGGTTAGTTTTCAAAGTCCTTACAAAAAGCTTAAAGATTAAACTCTTTTGAACTCCATGACTAAAACCAAGAAACAACTAGTTTTCAAAGTTAAGATAAAATCAACTCATAAAGTTATGTACCCACTTAGGAAAATAATGATTTTCAAGTTCCTAAAGAAGAGACTTGTTTTCAAATAATATAAGCAAGATAAGATGAGAAACAAATGATTTTTAGCAATAAAGAGAATTCTTTTCAAAGGAAATAAAAGAACAAGTTTAGAAAACAAAAACTTATATTTTAAAATAATAAATATAAGAAGACAAGACTCATTTCCTAAAACCATCTTAAAAACAAAATTATAAAAAGGATTTCAACAACCTAAATATACATTTTGATAAAATTGACCTTTTATCACTAAAAGTGAAATTTATGAAAGACCAAGGTTAAAGGAAAATTTACTTGTTTTAGAAAAAGAAATGAAGGAAATAAAATAAGAATATACTCATTTATAATGAAAATATAAGGTTTCTTCTAAATACTTAAAAAGGAATTTATCAAGATAAGTTTTAACACTTTAAAAAGAATTGTTTTATGAAATAAATTGTTGAGACACTACCGTTAAAAATTTTGCATATAAAGTGAGCCTATCTATATACCCAAAGTATTTATCAAATATATGATTCATAATTATATATATATATATATTGTTACAAAAGGATTTTTTTTTTCCTTTAAAATAAAGTTGAGTTAGAAAACAGATTTGCAAAAGTTTAGAAAAATTCGTTTTAAACCTGTACCCAACGTTGTCGGAATGTAAATGACCTTTTATGACAAAGATAAGTTTAGAAATGGATAGACCTTTTCGAATAGGTAGAAAACGGTATATTATATGCGAAATTCCAAGTTAAAATGAGCAAGTTATGGCCATTTTAAGTTAGAATTTCCTCCTATAAGATTTTACCGCGATTTTAAGAAAAGTTTAGAAAATCTAAGAATAGAAATTTCATGAAAGACTTATCCCGGATATTTCTTTTGTCTAGGTGACGAAAGATACGAGATTACCCTACCCGAGGATTACTACGACTAAGAAGATCACAAAATGGACGAGTGAGTTATTCCTCCTAATTTCGTTACCTTGCTTGTACTTGCAAAGTAGTAGCATTAGTATACTAAGAAAAGATAAAAATGAATATATATTTGGGGGATTCGGGATTATGTGTATATATGTGATTCTATGTTTATGCGTGAAATAAGAATTAAGAATATCGCAACTTCGAACTATTTGTTTAAATAATTTTGTTTACTTGTATGCCTGTTTATTGTTTGCTAAATTGATTGATCGCCCCTGATAAACCTTAATAAGTTTTGGCTTAAGAAAAATAAAACGCTCACGCATAGCATCCATCGAGTGACATCTATTTCGGAAGGTTGCTACTCCTACGCGTAGAGTTAGATAGGCTGTGATCGTGCGGTGCTACGGGCCATATTCCTTCGTGGAGAATCCAAATCGCTCGGGAAAAAACGACTCTAGGTTTAGAACCAAGCCAACCGAACGCTGTGGGTGAGGACTTGGGAACTAGTAGTAGAAGGTCGAGGATCTTCAACCCCGATTCCCTAACCTTTGATACGGAGGAGTAAATCCGTTCTATATATAGTTTCCGGATAACTATATATATTTGCGTAATCATGTGGTTGCATTGTTTGCATAGCATATGCACGAAAATTTAAATAAACTTGTTTGAATATATGGTACGAATAAAAGGGAATATCTCACTAAGCTCGTTGTAGCTTATACCCTTATAGATTTTGTTGAAACAAGTATACCCATGGCTTAAATTGAGGATCATGACATTAAGGAAGTCATGGATGGATGATTAAGCTTCTATAAAGGAAATGGAATCATAAGATGAAGTAATTTTGTAAGGTTCTTTATATGTAATGACCTATATGATTAGTGATGTATATTTATTTGAAGATAATAAAGGGATATGCCCCTAAGAATTGAAATGTAATATGTATGTTTTATGATAAGTATTCTCTTTGCCTTGTTACTTATTTATTATCAATATAAATTGTGCTACTCCAATGCGTTCCCTTGGTTGTGATATACGCCTTGTACATGATATGAAAGCCTTTGCGTGACTAAGGTAGTCATTCCTAGGCTTTAGTATTGTGTACGGCGGACTATCACGTTTAGGGTACCCCTCGGGGCATGATAATATCTGACGTTTTTAAGAGCAGTAAAAATTTTATATGATATTTTTATGAACTCTTATTATATTTCTAGTCTAGATTGTTTGTTAGAATATTTCCCTCATTTTGCATGCCGGGGTGCTGATTTTTGAACTGATTCAGTTCCAGTTCTAAAATTAACTCGTAAAACCATCGCAAAAATCTAACGATTTATGTTCATACTATATATTTGGTTCATTATTCGAGTTTACTCTATTTTTATAATTTATTTATTATTTTACAATTCTCGGAATTGTCTAATTAAGTCTAGGGCTTCTAATGTTTGACTTTAAGGTCTTAGCTTTAGTTCTAAATCTAAATTCTATTTATGGGCTGACCATAATACAAATGGTTTAAAATTTTATTTGTAATTGTTATCTGATGGTGTTATCTCGATTTTCGTGCTAGCGATCGGTATAGAGACGGATTGGTTTGACTGGTGAAATTTTGACTTAGTAAATTAATATTGTATTATGGAAAAGTATTTCTTCGTATTTTATTATTAAATATTATTTGGATATACTACCTCGATTGGTATGTTAGAGATCAGAGGATGAATTATTTAGCATAGGATTTCTAAGTCAAATGATCATCATCTTTTTGTTTTGTTTTCAAAGGTACTTGTTTTCTTAGGGTCGATATTTAGGATTTTTTATTTATGTGTTACTTATCAAGTAATGAGGGTTATCCAACTTATCTAATATTATCTAAGGTTTTCAAAACTCATGATTATTTAGGAGCAACTTTAAGGTTTTCTTAGTTTTAAGGTTGGACCGCATTGATTAGGTCATAGTATGTGAAATTGTTTAGACGGTGAAATTTCTTTGCCAAAGTTGTTATCTTTAAGGTTTTAGGCTTTGTTTAATTCATTTGATTACTTATGGTTATGGATTCTTTATTCGATGCTATCTAGGGTTTCTAGAATTTGATTTTAACTTGGCTCAATTTTTGGGTTTTTGTTTTGATATTAGCTCCAAGGTTTTCATTTAAGAGTATCGAAAAATTCAGGGGCTTACATTAGGCACAATTTGCTTTTTAACTAGAAAAAACTTATATTTCTCTTTATCCTTAGAAGTTAGACTTATTAGGGATTGGTTAGATGTACCTACATGGAGTTAAGTAGGCTTAGAATTGGTTTTGGCTAGCATTGATTGTTTCTTTTGGGGTTGTGTGGTTGTAGGCTCTTGGGTGCCATTTCTGCAAAACAAACATACATCATAAATTTATTGTTTCAAATACAGAATTCAAATACAAAAGGATCAGATTTTTTCGTTAATTTTCAGTAGAACCCTAAATGAGGTATTATAAAGCATAAACTCAAGGCATACTTAAAAAATGAAATTTGGCTTTAGTGTTTACCGACAAAGTTCCTTGGGGTTTTCTATCTAAAGTTTGCAAATTTGACCAAATTTTGTCTTTAGGTTATGAGTAGTAGCTAAGTGGTTTCTCAAAGTTGTGCCAATATTCTATTGCCTTGGCACAGAAGCCTTGATGAATTGAGGAATTATTTCTTCTAAAGAACTTTTTCTTTGAGACACATTTAATCCTTGACCCTAATGTTCTAAAAATTAACTAGGGGAAAATTTTGATTTTGAAAATTGCTATTACTCCACTTGAAATTTAGATGTTTCCTCTAACCAGTGTTGTAAGTGTTACTGAAATGATCATTTTTCAAGCACCATATAATTTCCAACCAACTCAATATTCTTAGCTATCATAGCCTTAAAACTCTATCCTAAACTTCCATCAATCATATGAACTTATCCAGCCTCCATAGTCAAATCTTTTTGGACAAGATCTCTACCTTGGAAGTTAAAGATATCACTATGTCAAACTTAAAGACACTCCTAGGTTTCACTTTCCTAACCATACTAGATGACCACGGGTAATGATTTTTGGCTATATCCTCAAAAAGACTCAAACACTCCTCAAGGGAATTATTGCTCAAGCTTCCTCTTGCTGCTGCATCTACCAACTACTTAATTACTTAGTTCAGTCTATTGTAGAAGGGTTGCACTTAAGTATATTCTGGAAATCCCTGGTGTGGGCATCTCCCCAACAACTCCTTCCACCTCTCAAAAGCTCTATAGAAGGTTCTAGACTCCAACTAATGGAATGAAGCTATGTCGACTCTAAGATTTGCTATCTTAGAGGGTGGGAAGTATTTTCTCATAAAATATTTGGCCATTTGTTTCCAAGTTGTAAGGGACTGTTTAAGCGGACTATTGAGCCACTTTTTTACACTCCCTCTTGAAGAAAAAGGAAACAATCTAAGAGGAATAGCATCATTAGAGGCTCCATTAATTTTGAAGGCATCACAAATTTCAAGGAACTATTGGAGGTAGGTATTGGGGTCTTCATTTTGTTGTCCATCAAACTACATATATTGTTAAACCATTTAGATTACATTGGGTTTGATTATAAAATTATTTACAGGTACCCTAGGTGTAGCTATGCTCATGTTTGCCCCATCTAAGGTTGGTTTGCAAAAGTCAAGCATGGTTCTATAACCCTACTTAAGTTGTTCTCTCCATTTAAGATCTCAATAGCCTCTTGAACTCCTTCACCTCCTCCATTCACAAGGTCAACTTTATAGGCAATCTCTTCAACAAGAATACGACACTCCTCCCTAGCTAAGCATCTAGAGATTCTTCCTATTCATTGTGGTTCTAGAGTAAAGGGAAACAAAGTGTTTGAGTGACTCTTAGTCATAATCCTATAGTTTAATTATAACAAAGAATTGGTCTACAACAGACAAACCTATGTTACCATAGAACATACCACAAATAATAGACATTATTTAAAACTACAGCAAAACTATGTCACAACAACACATCTTATATAAAAGAGAACAACACGATATATAGAAAAACATTATCAACAAAAGAATTAAGGAACTAAGTAAAATAGAGATAAAAAAAAAAGGAACTAAAACTATTTACACTATTCACATGGTTAGTGACTAGACTAATAGACCTAAACCTTTAAAGTATTACTTCATTGAACTTCAAATAATTGAATTCAATGCCGATCCCCAACAACGGCACTAGAAATTACTTGGTTGATTTTGTGTTCACTTAAAAGCTCAAATGCAAACAACAAAGTTGTTTTTAAAAAAATTATAAAAATTTTTCTAATAAGATCTGTTCAACTTCTATCACAACTATCAACATAGGCAAGTGCACCTATCAAAGTAGCATAGAAAGTATTAAGTCTTATTCCTTGGGGATCATTAGCATATACCTTACTCACTTTTAATCTATTATCAAGCCAAAGAAAAACTTAGCAAAACATTATGAATGGTAAAACACTAAGCTATGGTTAATTCTAATTATATACACGTTTTCAGGGCAAATTTATAAAATAAGTCTGTTAATGTAAGAAAGAGCTTAGGATTTGCTTCTTCAGGTCCTTATCATATAATTTGTTAACAAACTAAATGAATTGTCTGCTGGGTATACTTGTACTGTTAGATTCACTAAGGTAAGTTAAAACCTCTCTGAAGGTCAAGAACTCTAGATTTAGATTACATTATCAGAATACCTTCACATGCTGTCATTAACCTAGATCCACAGAAGGATTAATAATCTTTTTATTAAAACCTATCTTAATGAATTTAAAATCAAGTGACATAAAGTTTCACCATCCCTATCTCTAGGTAATAATTAACGACTTCATTAGCAGCCTAGATCTATTTAAAGAAAGATTTCTCAATCTGTTCATTTGAAATCAAACAAGAATCTACATGGTGCACTCATATAAACTCATGAATTAAGATTCAAGCTACTAATTATAAATACCCAGACAATATTTAATTAAAATATGCTGAAATCAAATGAATCGGATCTTGGATTCGTAAACCATAAGTTAAAATGATTATTTCTCTATGGATATGAACATTACACATAGATTCAGGGGAAATAATGTGAAATAAAGATGAATATTACTAATTAAATATAGAGTCTTACAAGAACAAACATTGAGTTAATCTGAATTTACTTAGAAAACTTGAATTTCTCATAAAAGAAAAGTTTCTCTGACAAAAAATTCTCACTTTGCTTTATTAAAAGTTAGAAATTTGTTACATATGGACCAATATTGTTACAACATCTATGCACATTTATTTATAAGTGTTAAGGCATAGAAACATGAAGATTTTATTCACTGACTTTGTAAACCCCTGAAAATTTCATAATTCTTAGAAAATAATCCTAAGAGTCAAACATCGGAATAGAAATCCTAAAAATCGAACCAAGTTAAAACTTAATTCTAAATAAGATCAAAAACGAGAATTCTTAATCTTGAGAAAAAGAGAACCCTAAAAAACAAAATAGAAAATCCAACTATCGATTGAATCAACATCCATACGCCAATCAAATCATCTAACCGTGTAAATTCCGGAAATTTTGGATTTGAATTTAAAGTTTAAACCCTAAATGGAAGTCAACCGAATTTCTAGAGTTAACAAAACCCTAGTTTACCGTAACCGCTTTAAGTCCGGTAGTACCGTTTTCCCTAGCCCTAGAAAACAAAGTTTGAGTAATTAGTTATTATGGTTCATAATAGCTATAGGTTACGTAAAAATGTCAGTTTTGCAAAATTCAAGTGTTCTTAAAACCTAATCGGACACAGTTCTCAAAAAACGTATTCCGGAGCTCGGAATAGAAAAAATATTTCAAATATACCATTAGACTTGTAAAAATATAAGATTTCCAAAAATATCAATTTCGTAATTTTTCGGTAGCTAAAAATATGAGATATCGCATTTATACGCGTATTTTCTTACTACCGGCATTTAATTGTCATGTCTACTTTTACATTACACTATTTTCTACTATTCTACACTATTCATCTATCTCTACCTTTTCTTATAACCTACTCTTACAACTCATACACCTATTTCTTACACATTTTCATTTCCAATACAACTTCACATCTCTCATTTCTTACTTTTAATTAACAAAATAACAAAAAAAATAAATTTTTCTCTCTCTCACCCCTCAAAATTGCGCCGGCCATTCCCCCATTTGTGCCCATTTGTTTTGTTTTTCATTTATTTAATTAACACAAATTATCTCCCACATTTTCCTATAAACACCCCCTTATACCTTCGCTTCTTTCACACCACTTCTTTACTAAAGTTACTATACTCAAATTTCTCTCCAAATCTCTCCAAGAAAGTTCTTCCAAGAAGTTCTCTTTAGTTCATCTCTTTTAGGTAAAAATTCTTCAAGAAATTCCTATGTTCATCCACTTAGTATGAACTTAATGTGTGTTTTCCAAAATCATGAAGGTTAAGAAAGCAACAATAGGTTCATACTTTGTTTTTGTTCATAATATCAATTCCTTTATGTTCCTTTATGTTTCTTTATGTTCCTTTATCTTCATAACTATCTAAATATCTATATAGCTATATATATAATATTTAGAGCATATAAGCTCATCGTCTTGCAATTTATTTACCTTCCATGCAATTTATTTACTTCATTGCAACTTATTTAATTTCAAGTTGTTCTTAAGACTAGTCTTTCTAGTCTTACACTTGTCCTCATCAAGTCAAAACATTTTCTTTTCTTTTCTTTTCTTTTCGGGACAAGTCTTTTCTTAGTCCTGGGGTACCTTGATGACGTTAAGGTCCCAATACTTGATTTCTTTCGTTATTTGCTCATTCTTTTAAGTTATTATGTTCCTTTATATTCCATAATTTTATGATTCATATTCATGCATGAACATAATTTTTTTGTCTCAACAAAAATAAATGAGGAAGTGTTTTCTTAAATTAAAGATTCTTTCTAAAGAAATAGATGTAGAAAATAGATTTCTTAAAAACTCATGAACATGCTTAGAAACGATTTTTCTTAAATAAACAAAAGGTTTTATACAAACTTATTTTTCATCAAGTATTAGAAATTCTTTTGGAATCATTACAAGAAACAAAAACATCATTTTATGAAATTGTTATTACTTTTAAAAGTTGTTGGAATCTAAGTATAGAAAATAAAAACCACTCCTTAAGAATCTAAAGTAATTACGAGAGATTAAATTTAAGAAAAGGAATATTCATCTCAAATAACTCAAGACCTTTTCAAAAGTAAAATGAACATTCCAACAAAATCTTAAAGTTCAAAATCTTTTAAAAACTTTATTTTTTCATAAGTTGAGACAACTTCATTTACTTCATTCATTTGTTATGAGTCAATACATAAATGTATATATCTTTCAAAAAGTTTATAAAAATACTTGGAACATTCATGTCTTCAATTGAGTTTTATTTAAAAAAGAGGAACTCAAGTTTTTGCAAATTCCTGGGGAATCTGGTCACTGCTTTTTTGGAACCAAAACAACTTAGTTTTATGAAAATAAGCTTAGAAATGCGTAGATTTTTTTTTAGTAGGTAGAAAATGATATATTATGCACGAAATTCCGAGTTAAAATGAGCAAGTTATGGTCATTTTAAGTTGGAATTTCCTCTTATACGATTTTACCGCGATTTTAAGAAAAGTTTAGAATCTTCAAGAATAGAAGTTTTATAAAAGACTCATTTTGGGTATTTTATCTTGTTTAGGTGACGAGGGACCCGAGATCATCTATCCGGAGGGCTATTTCGATTAGATCTACCGTTATGGAGTGAGTTATTCCTTTTACTAAGTTACATTTCCTTGTTTTGTGCTTGTAATTAGTAGCACTAGCAATTAAGAAAAAGATAAAATGGATAATTATTGTGTGACTTGGTAATATGAATGATTGAATACAAGTTAAGAATATCGAAAGTTGGTTTGATAAATAATTTGTGATTCTTGTTGTGATATGAGGAAAATGGTGTTAATCGCCTTTAACTTAAACTAAATATTTATGGTGAAAATTATATTGAAATCAATTCATGCATATCATTCACATGAGTCACATTTGTTCACTACTATTCTTCGTG
The DNA here is from genome assembly GCA_024138025.1 of Combretum micranthum. NCBI lineage: Eukaryota > Viridiplantae > Streptophyta > Magnoliopsida > Myrtales > Combretaceae > Combretum > Combretum micranthum. The sequence goes on along the minus strand of JAMXBD010000190.1, from coordinate 639,758 downwards.
TGGGGAAACGAGAAAATGGTAGTGGTGACTGGTAGGAGCCGGAAATTCTATATGGTGGCTAGTAGGAGCCGGAAAGTCTACAGGGCAAGCAAGAGCCGGTAAATTTGCGGATATTGATGGTCGTATGGGCCTGTAACCTCCCAACCCTTGTCATAGAGGGTGTTAAATCCATGCTACACTTGATTTTCGATTAATCATGTGTATCTTGCTTGTTCATATGATTTGTGCATTTTCATATGTTTTGATTAAATACTTGTTTGAATTATGGAAATGTTTTATAGATGGAATTATCTCACTAAGCTAGTCTTGCTTATACCCTTATAGTTTTCTATTACAGTATGATTATCTATGGTTGGCCCCAAGAAGCCCCGTATGCCAAGTATGAGTGTAAGCTACTAGGAGTTTTTGGAAGAAGTTTATTTTTTTTGTTTTGAACATAGACTTCTAGGAAAATCTCTATAGTAGGCTTATGTGGTAATTATGTTTATTTTGTTATTAGTATAGTTGAACAAAGACCTTAAAGCAGGAGAATGCCCCTAAGATGATGTACGAATTTGTTATTAAATGAAGATCTTATGTTTATCTATTTAAATTCATGCTTGCTTTTGTTATCTATTTAAACGTAATACCCCTATGAGTCTCCTACTATCTTGGAAGCACGCCTTGCATATGATATCGAAGCTCCTACGTAACTAAGGTTGTCATTCATTAGCTTTAATATTATATGCGACGGACTGCCACGTTTAGGGTACCCTCTGTGGCGTGACAACCCAATTCCTAAAACACAAATCAAAATGATATATCCAAATAACGCTCGACAATGAAATGCTAAGATCTTAAATCATTCGGTGAATTTTAGAATAAAAATTTTCAATTTTCACCAAAAGTCAAATTGAGTCAACTCATAACCCTAGACTCGGCTAAAAGTGTCTAAGAACTGAAAGCTATTAAATAATCACAAATAAAATAAGATAAATCATAGATATCGAACTAAAAATATAATACGGTCAAAACTCCAAAATTATATGATCTTACGAATAATTCAACAAAACCGAAAGTCAAACCAGAACCCTAAAAGTCAACAAAGCTTACAAATAAACCCTAGTGTTTAAGATCCGGCAATCCCGCACTTTTAAATCCTAAACAATGAAATGAAAATTATTGTTGATAATAATTCGTAATAATATAGGGAAGATTAAAAATATCAGATTTGTAAAATTCTAGTGACCTTCGGATCTGAGTGGGATCAGTTTTCAAAAACCGTGCCCTGATACACCGGATGGCAACAATATTCCGTTAATACCAATAGACTTGTAAAATATAAATTTTTCAAAAATATTAGTTTTAGAATTTTTCGGTAACTAAAAATTACAGATATTTGTATTACTATCGGTATTTTAATTGTCTAGCTTACTATTCATAGTACTTTTCTACTATTCATTACTATTCCTCTATTTCTACTTTTTCTTACTACCTATTCTTACACCTATATACCTATTTCTTATAATTTTCTTTTCCCATAAAAATTCTACACCACATATTACTAAACTTCTCTCACACTTTTATTCTAAAATTAATTTTTTATCAAATTTCTCTCTCCCTCTATGCCATTGCTGTCCACTTCTCTCTCTCCTCCCTCTCTAATTATTTTCTTCTTCAATTAATTTAATTACATCTAATTTTCACTCCAAAATTCTATAAATACCACATTCCTCCTTCATTCTTTCACACAATTCATTTCACTAACAAAATTCTCTCAAAATCTCTCCATAAATCCTCTCTTCAAGATTTCTCTCTACCAAAACTCTCTTAAACCTATTCTTCACAAAAATCATTCCTTATACACAAACTATCTACCACATATCACTACTCACATAATACCCCCTTTCATTTACCATCTTCATACCACATAAATACTTTAGGTAAACTTCTTCCAACCATTTATTTACCCATGTCATGTAACTTAACATGACTATGGTGTTGTTTTGAAACTCATATGAGTAGTAAAAGCAACAACATGTTCATGTTTTGTTATTATACATGAACTTTCTATTTTATTATGTTGTTATGTTGATTTTATTATTCATATCTAACTAAATATATTTATGTATTTATATATAATCTTTAGAGCATATAAACTCACTTGTTATTTATTTAATTCCATGCTTTGTAATTTATTTATTTCTTTAAGACTAGTCTTCCTAGTCTTAGACTTGTCCATACCAAGTCAAAACAATTTTCTTTATTTTCTTTATTCTTTTGGGACTAGTCTATTCTTAGTCGCGGGATGCCTTGATAAAGCTAAGGCTCCCAATACTTGACTGAGATACCTTGATGAAGCTAGGGTTCCCAATACTTGATATTTTATTATCTTGCTTATTATTATTTGTTTCTAGTATTTTCTCATGTTCTTATTATTTTACATGCTCATAATACTTGCATCTACATAATGATATTGTCTCAACTAATTTAAAAGTAGAATTTTACTTTATTAAAGGAACTTAAAACTAAATTTTCTATTATGTGACTTGTCACAAAATAATGAAGTTATTACCAACAACATAGAAATAGAGTAATATAAGTTTTCTCAAATTTTTCTCAAATAACAAAGATAACTTTACCAAGGAAACATAAGAAATGAATATTTTCTTTGTAGATTATGGCAACCTAAGTTTTAGTAAAATAATTTGTTAATATTCAAAGTTTTCACAAAAAGCTTAAGAATAAACTCTTTTTTAACTCCATAACAAAACTAAAAAACAAACTAGTTTTCAAAATTAGGATGAATTCAACCTATAAAGTTATAAACCCCCCAGAAAAATAATGATTTTCAAGTTTCTAAAGAAGAAACTTATTTTTAAAGAATATAAATAAGATAAGATTAAAAACAAAGGATTTTATCAATAAAGATGATTCTTTTCAAAGGAAATAAAAGAACAATTTTTTTAAAACAAAAACTTATATTTTAAATAATAAATATAAGAAGACAAGATTCATTTTCTAAAAACATTCTAAATATAACTTTATAAAAAGGTTTTCAACAACTTGATACACTTTTGATAACTTTGATCTTTTATCACTAGAAGTAAAATTTATGAAAGATTAAAGTTAAAGGAAAATTTACTTGTTTTGGAAAAAGGAATGAAGAAAATAAAATAAGAATATACTCATTTATAATAACCTATGAAAATATAAAGTTTCTTCAAAATACTTGAAAAGAAATTTATCAAGTTAAGTTTTAATACTTTAAAAAGAATTGTTTTATGAAATAGATTGTTGAGATACTACCATTAGAATTTTTGCATATAAAGTGAGCTTATCTATATACTCGAAGGATTTATCAATCATATATAAATATTTATATATATATTTTACTAAAGGATTTTTAAGTGACGTTGAGTTAGGAAATGGTTTTGCAAAATCTAGAAATATTCGTTTTAAATCTATACCCAACGTTTTCAGAACCCAAATAACCTTATATGACAAATATAACCTTAGAAATTAATAGATCTTTTTGAATAGATAGAAAACGGTATATTATATGCAGAATTCCGAGTTAAAATGAGCAAGTTATGGCCATTTTAAATTGGAATTTCATTCTATACGAATTTGACGAACATAATGAAATAGAATTTGAAAGTTTAAATAGAACTTCTACGAAATACTCATCCCGGGTATTCTTTTATCTAAGTGATGAAAGATACAAGATTACCCTTCCTAAAGATAACTATGACTAAGAAGATCACGACATGGACGAGTGAGTTATTCCTCTTAATTTCATTACCTTGCTTGTGCTTGTAAAGTAGTAGCATTAGTATACTAAGAAAAGATAAAAATTGATACATATTTGGGGAATTTGGGGCTATGTATATAAATGTGATTCTATGTTTATGCGTGAAATGAGAATTAAGAATATCGCAACTTCAAACTGCCTGTTTAAGTATTTTTGTTTACTTACTTGTATGACTGCTTATTATTTGCTAAATTGATTGATCGCCCCCTAATAAACCTTATTAAGGTTTGGCTTAAGAAAAATAGAATGCTCACGCATAACATCCATCGAGTCACATCTCTTTTAGAAGGCTGCTACTCCTACGTGTAGAGTTGGATTGGCTGTTATCGTACTGTGACACGGGCCATGCTCCTTCTTAGAGAATCCAAATCGCCCAAGGAATGCGACTCTAGGTTCGGAGCTCAGCCAACCAAACACTTTGGGTGGAGACCTGGGCACTAGCAGTAGAAGATCGAGGATCTTCATCACTAATTCCCTAACCTTCGATATGGAGGAGTAAATCCGTTCTATATATGGTTTTCGGATAACTATATATATTTGCATAATCACGTGATTATTGCATTGTGCACATAGCATATGTGTGAAAATTTAAATGAACTTGTTTGAAAACATAGTGCGAATGAAAAGGAATATCTCACTAAGCTAGTTGTAGCTTATACCCCTATAGATTTTGATGAAACAAGTATACCCATGGCGTAAATTGAGGATCATGACGTTAAGAAAGTCGTTGAAGGATGTTAAGCTTCTATGAAGGAAATGGAAACATAAGATGAAGTTATTTTGTAAGGTTCCTTATATGTAATGTATGTTATGTTAGTGTTTTAGAAATTCTAAGAAGTGTATTTATTTTGAATTGAAGACAATAGAGGGATACACCCCTAAGAATTGTAATTTACCATGTTTATGTTTTATGATAAGTATTCTCTTTGCCTTGTTACTTAATTATCATCAATATAAATTGCACTACTCTGTTGCATTCCCTTAGTCATGATGTATGCCTTGTGCATGATATGGAAGCATTTGCGAGACTGAGATAGTCATTCATAGGCTTTAGTATTGTATACGGTGAACTGCCCCGTTTAGGGTACCCCTCGGGGTGTGACAGACTTGGTAGATTCTTTTTAACAAACTTTATATAAATCTTCACACGCGTTATTTCAAGACAAGGCCACTCAGAATTGCAGCCTTGAATGTTGGCCACGATAGAAGTTATGTTCTTCTCATTAGAGGCGTAATTCTATGTTGGCTTGAATCGCAAGCATAATCGTGGGAGCGATTTTCCTTTTGCCTTGTATTCTTGCCCTTTGTTTATTCCTTAAAGGCACGATTGGATTCTTTCTTTAACAATTCTTATAGTTTTGCTCCAAATCTAGTTCAAATCACTTTGTTTCTTCTTTTCATGATCTTAGGAGCTATATAACAACGTTTAAACAATAATACCACAAATTTATAGGAATTTATCTGATAATGAATCAGATAAAGCATGAATTCCTATTAATTAAATAGAGTATAAATGACTTATCACATAGCAACTCTATGGCTTTTTTAGAAAATATAGACTAAATATTGTATTCCTTCATAATATTTACAACAAACATAATAGAGACTAAAAATAACATAAGAAATAAGAACAAGAACTCCGTTAAAGACCAAATCTTGCAATTTTCTTTCTCTAAAACATCCTTCTTTGACTTGCTTCTCTCTCTAAGAAACCCTAGATTATTCTACTTAGTTTTATCTAAAGCCTTATATCTAACTACTTCTTTCATCTTATCTTTTGATCTCTACTTATAAGTAAAAGAGTCCTTATATATCTTGTAATATCGAATATAAATCCAGCAAGAAAATATCTAAAAGTTTTGATAAGATTTTTATGATATTAGCAAAGCATGGCCAATACATAATTACTTAGATATCCCCGTGTTTCCCTCTGTCTTCCGAACTCCTTCCATCAAACCAGGTGATACACACCACGTATAATTGATCATGAACATCCTTGATTTCTTTCATCAACTTTTCTTAGAAAAACATAGTATATACATGGTTATTTGCATCTAGTTGTAGTCTTTTTCTAATCTTCAATACTAAATAGATGGCTTCATCTCATATTGTAGATTTGTTATTTTCAAAGTACATGGGGAATACAAAGGGATATATAATCACCCATGTTCTTTTGGCACTCTCCAATTCTCTTTAGTTTCTTCTTCAAACTTGATTAAATCCTTCTTCCAAGCTCAAACATACCTCTAAACTCCTAAAAACAAAATTTAACCAAATTAAGTACCAAATTCTTAAAATTAATCATCAAAATATATCAAATACAACCTAAATACCCTTCTTAAGAAAAGATTAATTCACACTTATCACATGATTTTAGTGTTAAGGACCCATTTGTAGTTTTTTTTTCCATACCTCATGTAAACTCCCAAAGTTTTGTGATCGGTTTAACTTAAACCCTAATTGGAAAGTCAACCAGAAACCTTAAAGTCAACAAAACCCTAGTTAGACGAAATTGTTTAAGTTCGGCAATTCCGTATAAGCAACCCTGAGAAAGTAAGTAAGAGATCAGTATGTAGAATAGTTCGTAATTACATAAGAAAGCTTAAAAAGATCAGGTTAGTAAAATCGCGAATCGTTTGGAACCCGAACGGATACAATTATTGAAAATCGTATACCGGGCTCGGAATAGTAAAAATATTCCGGATATACCATTAGACTGGTAAAAATATAAGGTTTTCAAAAATATCAGTTTTATAATTTTTTGGTAAGTAAAAATATCATATATCACAATTATACGCGCATTTTCTTACTACCCGTACTTTAGTAGTTATATCTACTTTGTATTATACTACTCATTACTATTCTACACTATTCTTTTATCTCTACTTTTTATATCACCTACTCTTACAATACCATAACCTGTTATCTTTATTTTTTACCTTTCCCATAACTTTATTACTTCATTTAATCAACAAAAATACAAAATAAAAACTCTCTCTCCCCTCTCACTATTCATGGACGGCGCAACCCCCCCCCCCCCCCCCCCCCCCCCCCCCCCCCCCCTTCTCCCTCATTTTTGTTTTATTTTTCCTTTATTTAAATCACACAAAAATTCACTCCTCATTTCCTGTAAATACCCTCCTTCTCTTTCACTTCTTTCACACAATTACTACCCACAAATTTACTACCAAATCTCTCTCAAATTTTCCCCTCAACACTCTTTCCAAATACTCTCTCAAAACTCTCTCAAAATAATCTCAAACCATCTTCTACATACACAAAACCCATTTTCACATAATACTTCAAAAACCCTCTTTAGGTAAACTTTTTTTTACAAGTTCTTTCTCCCATATCATGTAACTTTACATGACTATGGTGTGAGTTTCCAAAAAACTAAATGTTATGGAAGCTACACTATGTTCATGTATTGTTCTTGTTCATGAATATCTATTTATGTTTATGTTGTTATTTTACATTATTCATAATATTATTGTTATTATCTCTAATTAAGATGTTGTTATTTTACATTGTTCATAATATTATTGTTATTATCTCTAATTAAGTATTATTATATATCTACATATATATTCTTTAGAGCATATAGCTCACTTGTAATTTATTTATTTTCATGCAAAGTAATTTATGTATTTCTTCTATTGTAATTTATTTATTTCTTGTTGTTTTAAGACTAGTCTCTAGTCTTAGACTTGTCCTCCTTAAGTCAAAACAATTTTTTTTTCTTTCTTTTATTTTATTTCTTTCTTTTGGGACTAGGCTACTTCTTAGTCCCGGGAGCTTTGAAGAAGCTAAGACTCCTAATACTTGACTTAATTATTATTTATATTATTTTTGCTTGTCATTATTTTTCATAATCATGCCCATTAAGATTGTTGTCCAAATCTTTAAAGCTTCAATAATACTTGACAAAAGGAGATTTTATTACCAAAGAATGGTTTTATATAAAATATAAATTCTATGGTTTAACAAAAGTAAAGTTATTCTTTCTAAGTTTTAAGAAGAACTCACTACAATTTTAACAATTTTATTTTGTCTTGAAAAAGCTTTTTGAATCATTTTTTATATTACTTTGTTTTCTTAAAAGAAGATGACTTTAGTACTAAAATATTTTCATAAAAACATCACATAAGGAAACCCCTTAAAACGAAAATAAGAATTTTCAAAACCAAAATTTTCAAATAAATAGTCAAAGAAAACAAATAGAAAAAGTAGCACTAATATTGAGAATTTAGAAAAGAAGAAATTTATTTTATCAAAAAGTCATTTAGAAAAATAATAAGATAAACATAAAGTAATTCTTTGAAAACAAAGGAATCAAAATATTCATTTTAAAGGATTTATAAAATGGATTTCTTATAAACTATAGTTTTCTAAACTCTTAATTAACATTGTTTTACCCAAGAAACATGGTTGGACAATAAACACTTGAGCATGGATAAAATATGAGCTAAGTATCTATGAAAAAGGAATTTTTCAACTATATAAATAACTAAGTATTTATCAAATAAATTTTTGAATGGTTTAAATATTTGAAACAAATTGCTTTTGGGTTAGGGAAAATTTGTGGTGAATCACTGTTTCGGAGCCCAAATGATCTATTTTGATAAAAAAAAAATAGTTTTAGAAATGGATAGATCTTTTCAAGTAGGTAGAAATCGGTATATTATATGCGCAATTCCGAGTTAAAAATGACCAAGTTATGGCCATTTTAAGTTAGAGTCTTCCTTTATACGAACTTTGACGTTTTCATAACATTGTTTTGTCAAAATTCAAGAAAGTCATCAAGAAATACTCATTTTGGGTATTTTCCTTGGCTAGGTGATTCCGAGGAAGGATACCTATACCCCGGGGATTATTTCGACTAAGTAGATTGTGTGAACGACTCATCAGTTCAGAGAAGTGTCGACATAACATTGTGAGTTTATTTCCTTAAAGTGTTTTACTTGATTGTGCTTGTAGTTTAGTCGCATTAGAATTAAGAAAAGTCAAATTGATGTGTATGCGAAAAATTTGTTGAAAGGATCCTAAGAATATTGAGGCCGGAATTGATTAAATGTTTGTTTTAGTATAGCACTTGATTTGTATGAAATTCTATGATCTCCTTAAATTGATAATAATGATGCTATGATATGATAAATAAATTGATTCATGCATACCACGAAATGAGTCACATTGCGTTGTGTTATTATCCTTAGGTGAAAAGGAGGGTAGCTCGGTCGAAATCAACACTTGGCGGTTATGATCGAAAGCGATTGCTTGGAGATATGGAATTAAATGCTTGGCGGAAGTCCGAAAGCATAGCTCAAATCAAGTAGACTTAATATGCTTGGCGATATTGATCGAAAGCATAATATTTTTTAAAACTAAAACTACTTGTTTTGAGGTTATATATCACTAAACCCCGAATGGAGTGCGTAAATCCATTCAACATATAGTTCCCGGAAAACTATATGCCTTGTTTGCCTACGTGTTTGTTGCATTTCGTTTTTCTACTTAAATAACTTATTTGAATTTTATTACACAAGAAGTTTATTTATGAAAATAGTTCTCACTAAGCCTATTAACTTATACCCTTACAGATATCTTTTGCAGTTTACCTATTTATGGTTTAGGCCACGTGGACCCTGCAGCCAGGTATTTTCCTTTATGGTTAAGGAATTTCCAGATGAAGTTTAGTGTTGGATAAGATGTAGACTTCATAGAAATATCCTTGTAATAGATTATAGTTATTTGTGGCTGGAAAATGCCCCTAAGATTTGTAAGACTATTGTTATGAACAAATGAATATTATGAATCCTCTTTTCTTAATTTTTTATTATATCTTCTTAAGCTTCACAATTCCATGTATGGTCCTCTAAATTTGTGAGAACACGCTTTACACTTAATATCAAAGCTTCTGGGAATGACTAAAGTTGTCATACTTAAGCTTTAATGTTGAGTGTGGCGGACTGTTATGTTCAGGGTATCCCTTGGGGCATGGCACCTCAATTAGGTTTCCATGTAATCTTGGTCCATGTGGGCTAAGGTTTATGAGGAAGTAGGTCACCTCTGACTCGAGATGGTTCTCATGTAGAATGAAGGTGGTTGAACATAGAGTTGTTTCCTTAGAGACATTGGTGAAGTACTTGTAAGCATGGTCCTCAATATATGTGTAGCTAGGGAGTGATGTTAGGCTAAGAGCCAAGGTCCTCACCCGTCCAAGGTCCTTATGGGGCTTCATTGTGAAGCCGAGGTCCTTGCTTAGTGAAGGTCGTCGTGAGTTAGGGAGTCTTATAAATCTTCTCGACTCAAGCACTTACGAAGCTATACATGGACCCATCAGTTCATAAGAAGGGTGCTTGGTCCATTAGACTATGGCAAAATATTCTTTATAAATACCCATGTTGATCATGTAAGTTGTAAATAATATGTTCTTGTAGGTATATTTTAGAGCAAATATTTACCTAATCACCTAGCTTTGTTTAGATAAGAGCAATAGGAATGAGTTCTCTTATAAGGTGATGGTGCAAATGGTGTGTGGTTTAGGGGATTGTGTGTTAATTAAGGTAAGCATCAAAATTAAGTTATCAATTGATTGTTGGTGAAAGAAGAAGCCCTAACATTTAGTTTATTGTAAGAAAATTTGAGCAAAATGGGTGTTGAATGAGTTCTAGTTTGTGAATAAAGAAAATGGTTATTAGTGTAAATTACAAGATAAAGGTCATAGCTTCATTCTATTATTTAAGACTCACTTACTATGGAATTTATAGAAGATTTAGTTATTTGTGAATCTATGAAGTAAAGGCTTGTTGGTGATAAAAAAGAAAATAATCAACCTTGTCAATAGATATGTGAATCTAATGGTCTAAATGATTAGCCCGTGTTAATGTTTTGGATTGGGAACCAATTCGTCGTATGGATCTTAGGCACTTACTTTGCTATTTTATAAATGTTAAATTAAAGTTTGGGACGACAAGTTTCCTTAGACTTAGATACCAAAGAAACAATTTGTATGGTATGGTCGTTTCATTAAACGACATGAAATGAGTTATGACTTTAACAAGTAGTAGTTCTAGAAATATGAAATTGGGCAAAACATATAGTTGAAGGGGGTAGCATCCACATGGGAGGTCAAAGCTCTTGGATCACACGAATTTTTTATCTCATCTAACGGAAGGATGCTGTTGTACTCCTAACCTCCAATGCTCAAACAGGGCATTAAAATGGCATAAACTGTCACTTAAATGCCCTTAATATCGTAAATGCCGAATTGGTAAAAATTAAACCCATTTAATCCTCTTTAAAAAAATTTGTATGATTCATCCATTTTGCATATATTTAATCATTTTTATTGATTGTTCAATTAAATGCGTGTAAGTGCAAATCAGCCTTAGATATCCTATAGGTATATAAGTATTTCGGACAAAACTATTTATCATCTTGATAGTTGTTGTTTCCAAGCAACAACAAGGCTCCTAGACATTAAATCTTGCACATTTTGTAGTCAATTGTGTTGTGAAATATTATGGATAAATTGTCTTTTCTCATCTCCAAATGACATTCGTAATCATGCTCCCATCAAAAACTTGTGTCCATGTATGGAAAAAATAAACATATATGAAATGGTACTTGCATCATATAGACTATATATGATTATATGTGATTGACATGTATCAAATAACACTATTTGAGGATTGGGCAAGTATATTGTGGACAACCCTTAGAGGTTCTTATCAATGGTTAACTAGAGGTGGAACGATATCTAGGTAATCAATATAGTGAAATATTGAAATCATACGACAATTTGCAATTGTCCAGCACAATTTTTGCTCTATATTTCAAAACATATAAAATGTATTTTAATTTTCGGCTAATTCTATTATTTAAAAAATTGGGTTAGTTATATCAAAACTATCAACACTTATGGATAAATTTATTTAAAATATTAACATTTCTAATGATTAATTAAAATTATAGTTTTTTTAATAAATTGATCTTAAATAAGTTTGATCAAGTTGAGCATGAGTATATGTAATGCCACTTCGAGCTAGCCTTGAGCTTAAGCTAAACTTGGTGAAGCTCAAATTGAACTTAAACTCAGTATTGTATCATTTCAACTCTACTAGTTTTTACTAGTTAGCTAGTCTAATCAAAACTCGTTGTTGAATGTATTCAAAGATTTAAATTTTAGATAAAGTATGCCAACTATCCTATTAAACTTTTAAAATTGCGCACATACTAATTGTTTTCTTATACACTTACCTATGAATAGTGACAAGCTCCTGCACCGGTTGTAGTTGTCAAAAATTATACAACTGTTGCTTTAGCGCAAAACTTTAGAATATTAAAAAAAAAAATCCAAAGAATGGAATAAATGTGAGGAATCAAATCCAATCTACGGTTATAACCCTAACCAAAATGCAGAGGTTAAGTAAAAAAGTAACCCTGTGGCCAAAAAAAAAAAAAGTAAAAAAGTAATCCAAGATGATGTCATAAGCTTTTTTCTTTTCTAATACGTATTACAACTTTAGGTCAGCGTATTCAGAAACTATTGTTAATTAAGCCCCAATGGCTTTGACATTCATGTCATCAATTTATTTTTCTTTTTTTTTTTTTGTCATTAGATTAATTTAGGTAAATTGTAAGGATACCATTTTAGTTCATTCCGTATGTGTTTAGACCCTTTATTTCTAAAATTACGTGCTTAGATCCCTATTTATTTTTTTTAAAGAAATAGGGTACATTTAGACCTCGTTTTACAATTTCTTACCTCTTGGATAAGACAATAAAAATTATATTGAAGGCGTTTTTCATTATTTTTTAAGGATAAAGCAGTCATATAAGGGATATATAAAAAGCAATTTTCATGAAAATTTGGGGGTTTTAGTATAAAATTTTTAAGATAAAGGGTTAATTGCTCATGCAATAAATAAAAGAGGATATGTGTCACGCCCCAAAAGGATACCCTAAACGCGACAGTCCACCACACTCGATATTTAAACTTAAGTATGACATCCTTAGTCATCCCATAAGTTTATATATTGAGTGTAAGGTGTACTCACACAACTTTTAGGATCACACCTTGATTCGAGTAGTCTTAAGAAAGCATACATAGCATTAAGAATATAAATCACAACGATAAATAGTTAAACTTTACAAAAGCCAAGGGGGCATACCCCCGCCAAAATAATAGGAGTCTACATCGTTTAGCTCCAATTACAATATCTGAATCACATTAAAGAGATTTTCCTAGAAGTCCACGCCTACACTAGGTCCCGACTTCCTCAAAAGCTCTTTAATTCCATGTGATAAACCTGCACAAAATGTCCTCTCGGAACATCCAAAAATAGGAACACTGCAACAAAAACTGTTGGGGTATAAGCTAATGCTTAGTGAGATTCATTTTCCAAGTAACATGCCGACAAGCTAAAATATCTATACAAGCAAGTTATAATTAAGCAACCATATGAATGCACAAGCATATGAGCAAGCAAGCATATGACTTTCCGGTAGTCATAAGTGAATGAATTTACGCCCTCCATTCGGGGTTTGGGGTAGTTCATAAGTCATGCAACTACAATTCCAAAGTTGGTCCATAAGACATGCAACCATAATCCCAATCTTAAGTGGGGTGGTCCATAAGACATGCAACCACAATTTTTAATGTTGGTCCATAAGTCATGCAACCATAGTTTCATTATTCGAATGGGGTGGTCCATAAGTCATGCAACCCTAGTCCCCTTCATTAAAGACCCGCTGCCTCCCAATACACCTTTGTCCCACCAAAGCATACTCGACAATGATATGCGACTCACTACGTGATATGCATGTACAATTTATTCATATAATCATGACATATTAATTAGATAATTTAAAAGTGACCATACAATTTCAGACATTCCAAATCTATACTAGCTCATACAAGATTATTGCAACAAAGCTTGCCTCGATATACTTATCGTTCATTCATGCAAGTTTAGATCACCATTCAATCACAATTTTATCTTTTCCTAAGTCTAATGCCACTACTACTACAAGCACATCCAAGAGCATAATTAATTGAGAAATGAACTCACTTGTCCATGTAGTGAAAATCCACTAGTCGTAATAGTCCTCGGGAAGTGGTAACCCGTCCTCCAATTCACCTAGGTACAAAGAATACCCTCAATGAGTATCTCTTATGAAGTTCTATTAAACTTAACAATTTTATTTACTAAGTTCGTCAATTTCCGTCTAGGTTGAATCCTTAACTTAAAAAGGTCATATCTAACTCATTTTAACTCGGAATTTAGCTTATAATATACCGATTTATACCTACTTCGAAAGAGCTATCCATTTCTAAAGTTAATTCAAACATTTAAGGTCATTTAAGGGTCGGAAACTACTGTACAGTAGGGTTCGAAAATTCCAGATTTGAGCCTTTGTGAAAAATTTCCATATCTACTCTATTTAACTACTTAGACCAATTTATTTTAGTCCTAAGCTTGCAAGGAGATTCTCAAAACAAAATTAAGAGATTACACACTTATCTAATACCAAACATAAAGTTCAAATGAAACTTCTAAGAATCCATATTCATAAAACCGAAATTCACAAGTTGAAACTCATTGTCTTGTTTTGAGTAATTCCTTTACTAAAACTCACTTAGTTCAATGAAAATAATTTTTCCTATATTATGTATCATCAAAGCATTCCATTTTCAATATAAAATACTTGTTTTGAGATCAAAAAGAAGGTTTTCAAAATTGGTCTCCTCATAATTACGAATTTCCACTTTGAAATTACAATGAAAACAAGACCTAAATTTGTCTTCTACAAAGCACTTGATTTAAGCAATACCTTTTAGGAAAACTCATTTAAACTTATGAAAATCATTCCTTAAGATATCTATATCAAGAGCCTCTTATATTTTTGTCTAAATCTTCATTTTAAAGTTGATGATGGGTTCCAAAAATAGGTCTTGGTCTTGATCCGAATTTTCATAAATTTATTTTGGACATATCTCTTGAGAAAATTCATCAAAACTCATGAAAAACAACCCATTACATATTATATCTCAAGAACCCTTCATTTCTTGAATAAAATCCTCATTTGTGAGTTGGAAAACATGTTTTTATTTTGGATCTTTGTCTTGATCCGAAAATACAATTTTTGTTTTTGAAAATAAACTTTGAAAATCAACTTTGATTCTTGTAAGATGAAGCCTTGATGATATACATCCATCAAACCTTCATTTTCTTAACAAAAGCTTCCATTTTAAGACTTGAAAGAGGGTTTTTAAAATAGGGCATTGACAAGTTACGAATTTTTCTTTTTCATTCCAACTTGAATCTAAGATCTACTCAATATATATCCATGAAAGCATAAGAAAAACTTAGTAGTAAGCCTTGAACTCCTAGATCTACACATAAACATAACTAAAGCTTGATAAAACTCTAGATCTACAAGCTATCACAAAAACAAGAAGATAAACAAGCCTTCCATATAACAAAAATACTAAGAACAAAAGAGATCATCATCTAGAGGAGTGTTTCACTTCTTGGCATCATCATCCATAGCCTTTTAAGCTTGTGGAATGTCCTTTGATGCATGAAACATCCATGGTATCATCCTAGAACATCTTATAAGAGCAAAAAGGGAAAGATTACCTCAAATAATTGCAAGAAATATATGGAAGCAAGAAAGAAAAATGGGGACAGCTTGTTTTCAAGAAGACAAGCAAGAAGAAGAGAAAAGAGAGGGAAAAAGAGAGAGGAAAAATGTAGGGTTTGTAAAATATGAAGAGGAGGAATAAGATGTTAAATAGAGATGTTAAAGTGTTAAATAATTTAAAAAAAATAAAACAGCAGCTGCAACAGGGGAGGGCTGGTCGTGATTTTGAGTGTGGGAGAGTGTGTGTGGTTTTGATTAATTTGTATTTTTGAAAGTGTAACAAGTTGCATCCATTTCTAACTAAAATAGACTTTAAAATATCAAATAAATAATTAAAAATAATGAAAAGTGGCTAATTTTATGGGGAATGGGCAGCTGCAATTTTGGGAAAGGAGTGTAAGAAAAAGCAAAAGAAGACATAATAATGTGTAGTAATGATAATGTATGTGTACTTGAGGTATGGGTTGATAAAGTGGCTTTTTGAATAAGAAAATATATAAATAAATTAAGAAAAATATTTTTATTAAGTGCAGAATTTTTATGATTTAAATAAAATAATCAATTAAATTATTTTTAGAAATTTAACAATTAGTTACCGGTAAGAGTAAAATAAGCTTATATGAGCTATAACTGATATTTTTAGAATCCGAAAAATTCTAAACTTGATATTTTTGAAATCCTTATAAAAATACGAGTCTAAAAATATTAAAGATATATTTTTAATTTTCCGAGCCCCGGGACACGCTTTCCAAAGCAGTATCCAAACGGGTTCGAAATAAGCCGAAATTGAACCATCTGATATTTTTAATCAAATATTATTACGGACTATTCTAAACACTTTAATTATTTTTCGACTCCTCGATTTACGAACTCGGGTTTTCGGATCTAAACTGTAGGGTTTTACTCAAGATCGTTGACTTAAGGTCTCCGGTAGACTTTCCGGCTTAAGGTTTAGGGCTTAGAAAACAGGGGTTTACAACCTACCCACCTTAAAGAAAGTTTTGTCCGCAAAACTTGAAAGACGTACCTGATCCGTCAAACAAACTAGGGTACTTCTGCCGCATTTCACTTTCTGCCTCCCAAGTTGCTTCCTCATGTGCATGATTCCTCCAAAGAACCTTCACATACTTAATTTCCTTATTCCTTAACTTTTGTATCTTTGTGTCCAAAATCTGTACGGGTGCTCCTCGTAAGTGAGGTTTTCTTTTAATAACACCGGTTCCAATCTATAACTTGATCCGGGTCGGCTATGTGCTTGCGAAGAACCGAGACATGAAAAACATTGTGCACTCCCGAAAGATTTGGCGGTAAGGCAAGGCGGTATGCTAATTCTCCAACCCGTTCCAATACTTCGAAAGGACCAATATACCGGGGGCTCAACTTTCCTTGTGAGCGAACTCGATGGATACTTTTGATAGGATTTATCTTTAAATACACATGATCACCCACTTGAAACTCAAGAACCCTTCTTTTCAAATCTGCCCAGCTTTTCTGTCTATCCTGAGCTTCCTTCATTCGTTGTTGGATTATCCGAACCTTGTCGGTGGCATCTTGCACTAGATCGGGTCCAAGAACTTCCTTCTCAACATCATCCCAAAACAACGGGGATCTACACTTACGTCCATATAAGGCCTCATAAGGCGGCATCTTGATAGTCGAGTGATAGCTATTGTTGTAAGCGAACTCAACCAAAGGTAAGTGAGCTTCCCAACTTCCCTTGAACTCCATCACACATGCCCTAAGCATATCTTCCAAAGTCTGGATCGTTCTTTCCGACTGTCCATCAGTTTGAGGATGATAGGCTGTGCTAAAATGCAACTTTGTCCCCAAACACTTCTGCAAGCTTATCCAGAACTTAGACACAAACTCGGGTCTCGATCCGACACAATCCCGGCCGGTACCCATGTAAACGAACAATTTCCTTCATGTAAGCCTCGCCAATTTATCCATGGAGAAAGTCATACTTATTGGCAAGAAGTGAGCAGACTTAGTTAACCGGTCAACCACAACCCATATAGCATCATGACCTGACGGTGTCCTTGGTAAACCACAAACAAAGTCCATAGAAATCTGGTCCCACTTCCATCCGGTATAGGCAAAGGTTTTAACAATCCACCCGGCCTTTGATGTTCTACCTTCACTTGTTGGCATGTTGGGCACTTAATCACAAAATCTGCCACATCCCGTTTCATTCCGTTCCACCAATAATGTCCCTTAAGGTCTTGGTACATCTTGGTTCCTCCCGGGTGTACCGTGTACCCAGAATTGTGTGCTTCACTCATGATTTCCTTCCTCATTTCTTCGTCATCAGGCACACACAATCGTCCTTCATCCTTACTACATCCTCATCATCTATTGAAAAATCAGTATACTTTCCTCCTGAACTTCCCTTTTTATCCTTTGTATCACTTCATCATAGCGCTGAGCCTCTTTAATCCTTTCCACCAAAGTTGGTTCCAACACCAAATTTGCTATTTCCATTTCCAAGTCTTGCCCAACAAATTCGATGCTTAGCCTCTCAAATTCTTTAATCAATTCTTTCTGGTCCGTCAAAAGAGTTGCGACCTCCCCGTGGTTCTTGCGACTCAAGGCATCGGCAACTGCATTCACCCTTCCCGGGCAATAATTTATCCCCAAATCGTAATCTTTAATTAACTCTAGCCATCTTCGCTGCCTCATGTTCAACTCCTTTTGGGTGAACAAATACTTAAGACTCTTGTGGTCGGTGTAGATCTCACACCGTTGTCCATATAGGTAATGTCTCCATATCTTCAAGGCAAAGACAACAGCGGCTAGTTCCAAGTCATGCGTGGGGTAATTTTGCTCATGTGGCCTTAGCTGTCTTGAAGCATAGGCAATCACCTTTCCCTCTTGCATGAGAACGCATCCGAGACCATTTTTCGAAGCATCACTATGTACCGTATAGGGTTTCTCGGGGTTTGGCAAAACCAAAATCGGAGCAGAGACAAGCCTTTGCTTCAATTCTTGAAAACTTTGGTCCCTCTTTTCCGTCCAAACAAACTTTTCATTCTTTTGCGTTAACTGAGTTAACGGCTTGGCTATCTTGGAAAAGTCTTGGACAAACTTCCTGTAATATCCGGCTAAACCCAGAAAGCTCCTTACTTCAGTCACGGTCTTAGGTGGCTTCCATTCCACCACAGACTTAATCTTCTGGGTCTACTGATATGCCTTCACCCGACACAACATGTCCCAAAAATGAAATCCTATCTAGCCAAAAGTCACACTTAGAAAATTTGGCGTATAGCTTATGTTCCCTTAGGATTTGTAAGGCCATGCGAAGGTGCTCTTCGTGTTGCTCTCTTGTCTTCGAGTAATCAAAATATCATCTATAAACACAATCACACATTTGTCCAACAATGACTTATATACTCGATTCATCAAGTCCATGAAGGCGGCAGGAGCATTCGTTAATCCAAAAGACATCACTAAGAACTCATAATGTCCATAACGAGTCCGAAAAGCAGTCTTGGCACATCTTCAGGTTTGACCCTTAACTGATGATACCCTGATCGTAGATCAATCCGTGAGAATACACTTGCTCCTTGTAGCTGATCGAAAAGGTCATCAATCCTTGGAAGTGGATACTTATTCTTAATTGTAACCTTGTTCAACTCCCGATAATCAACACATAATCTCATTGAACCATCCTTCTTCTTAACAAATAATACAGGTGCACCCCATGGTGACACACTTGGTCTTATGAATCCATGGTCCAAGAGTTCTTGCAATTGCTTTTGTAATTCCTTTAACTCAACAGGGGCCATACGATACGGCGCTTTAGATATCGGCTCAGTATTTGGCACCAAGTCAATCTCAAATCAATTTCCCTCTTAGGTGGCAAACCTGGTAGCTCATCCGGAAAGACATCGAGAAATTCTTTGACAACCGTTATATCCTCAATCTTAGGTAATCCTTCTTCTTTTTTGTTGCATTAAGACAACCTTCACTTTCCATCTTATCCTCTCCATCCATAAGCAACTCAAATGAGCATAGATCAGTTCCTCTTGAAACTACCGTCTCACCTGTGAACTCAACATCCATTCCATCAACATCCTTGAAATTTACTTTCTTCCTTCGACAATCCACAACGGCTTTAGCAATGGCTAACCAACTCATACCCAAAATCACTTCATATTTACTCATCTCCAATACTATCAAATCACACTTCGTACCATGCCCATGAATCTCCATTGGACAATCCTTTAGCATCTCATTTGTCGTCACCACACTCCCAGTCGGGGTTCTAACACGAAAGCTAGAGGCAATAGTGGCTATTGGTAAACCAACTTGTCTAGCCAATCTGGTGGTGATGAACGAATGTGTGGCTCCCGTGTCAAAAAGAGCATAAGCAGTCGTCTTAGCTATCCGTATGTGTCCTGCGTCCAACACTTACTAATCACTACCTTCACACCATCCTAACTTATCTTCCTAACTACTTTAACTTAACCAAACTTGTTTTTCTTTTCTTATACTTGAATCTTAACAAATCAAAGCAGCAGAAAAACAAAGACAAGAGTTAGGAGACCTACCTGTCACAAGACCGAAGTCCGGGCCATTATCCTCCTCGAGAGCAGCCAATCCGCAGTCTTCATTTCCCATCTCTTCGCATACCCATTGCCCTTCGAGGTTGTAGATCCTCATTCCGTGCATTGCTGACCCAGCACGGCTGCTATTATTGTTCCCACTATTCCCGTTCCCGGGTCTTGCTGCTGCTGATCCCCCAAAAGGTTTAGCTGGAGCATTCTTCCTTTGAGGGCACTCATTGGCAAAGTGACCAAATTGCTTGCAGACAAAGCACATGGTCGTAGTCTTCTTTGGGCAGTTAGCAATCTTGTGGGATGAGTCGCCACAGAAATAACACTTCTGCCAACTGTGGGCATTTCTTGGGGTAGTGATCCCCTTACATTTCCAGCAACTGACACTCTTAGGGGTAGCCTGTCCCCCACTAGTGTTACCCTTATAGCCATAAGACGGCTTGAACCTCTTGTGGGAGAATCCAGATCCTGATCCCCCATAAAACTTCTTTCCAAAAACCGAGGGTGGCTTCTCAGCAGTCTTGCCCTTCCTTTTCTTAGCCCCTTCCACTATCCGGGCTCTTTCTACAGCTCAACAAAGTTCTTAATATTAAACTCTTCTAGCCTCATCCTCAACTCCTCATCTAATCCATTTAAGAAAACTCGTATTTTTAGCTCCTCACTGTGCTTGTAAGAATCCGGAGCATATTGCAGTAATCGACTAAACTCAGTTTCATATTGCTCCACAGTCCTTCCCTTCTGAGCAATGTTCAGGAATTCTGAGCTGAACTGCACCCGGAGACTCCGGGGAAGTAATTCTCCAAAACTCATGGCGGAACCTTTCCCAAGTAACTGGTGGCATGAGCTCTCTTTCTTTCGATTCCCACCAAACCCGTGCATTCAACCGAAGCAGGTAAGTGCCATAATCAACTCTCAGGTGGTGTGGCACTCAAAAGCCCTGAAGGATCGCTCTATCTGAGCTAACCAATCCTCAGCCTCATCCGGTCTCCCAAAAGTCCCTTCAAAATATCTGTTACTCTTAATGAACTCGGGTAGGGAGCTTCTGTATGGCCTCATAGGTGGTGGAGGAGGCAAAGGCGCAGTGTGAGAGTGCGCGCTTTCCTGTGCTGGCATCCCCACAGAAGCTTGGGGTGCAGGTGGTGGTGGAGTTGGAGCTGGAGCTTGTGCTTGTGCCGCTGCCGGCAAACTTTGTCGAAGTGCTTCGAGCACTTGTGTCATTTGTGCCATTTGTCCAAGCATGGCTTGCAAAGCTACCTGTGTAGCATCTGCAGGAGGATTTGGAGGAGGGGCGGCTTGTTGCCCTTCTTCCATATTGGGTTGATTGGAGGCGCTTTCCTCCTGACGTCTCCTTCTTCTACCTCGGCTGTAGCAAATTTTATTTTTGTCTAGTTAAGTAATCTTCTCAATATATTCTATTAATGTTTTCAAACGAGGTAACGGAAATAAAAGAAGTAGTAATACGAGCGGAAAATACAAGTGTAAAAAGGTAAATCAGGGAATTTAAGTAATAAAATTCTGAGATCATAAAACATAAATATAGCTTTATTGAAATTTGACACACATGCAAAAATCCTCATAATCAAAAATCAAGTAAAATTTTATACTATAAGCAACAACGAAACAATCAACATGTAACAATAACAATACAATACCAAAAGCAACTAAAGTAACTAAGCGGTATTCTATGGAGTCTCATTAGGTCACCTATGAAGGTTTTACGATACTAAGTCGATTGTTTCCTAGTGGTTACTATCCACAAGGTTAAAGTGATAGGATTTTAGGGCCGATACTATGGTCGTCTTCCCATCTAAGTCTTCCTTAATAATTCTATTATATCCTTCCTTTTTATCCTTTCTTAAGGCTATTTATTTGTAGTTATGATTGTAAACTCTTAACCATGCTCTGATACCAACTTAAACTGTCACGCCCCAAAGGGTACCCTAAACGCGACAGTCCACCACACCGATATTTAAACTTAAGTATGACACCTTAGTCATCCCATAAGTTTACATATCGAGTGTAAGGTGTACTCACACAACTTTTAGGATCACACTTTGATTCGAGTAGTCTTAAGAAAGCATACATAGCATTAAGAATATAAATCACAACGATAAATAGTTAAACTTTACAAAAGCCAAGGGGGCATACCCCCGCCAAAATAATAGGAGTCTACATCGTTTAGCTCCAATTACAATATTGAATTCACATTAAAGAGATTTTCCTAGAAGTCCACGCCTACTAGGTCCCGACTTCCTCAAAAGCTCTTTAATTCCATGTGATAAACCTGCACAAAATGTCCTCTCGGAACATCCAAAAATAGGAACACTGCAACAAAAACTGTTGGGGTATAAGCTAATGCTTAGTGAGATTCATTTTCTTCAAGTAACATGCCCGACCAAGCTAAAATATCTATACAAGCAAGTTATAATTAAGCAACCATATGAATGCACAAGCATATGAGCAAGCAAGCATATGACTTTCCGGTAGTCATAAGTGAATGAATTTACGCCCTCCATTCGGGGTTTGGGGTAGTTCATAAGTCATGCAACTACAATTCCAAAGTTGGTCCATAAGACATGCAACCATATCCCAATCTTAAGTGGGGTGGTCCATAAGACATGCAACCACAATTTTAATGTTGGTCCATAAGTCATGCAACCATAGTTTCATTATTCGAATGGGGTGGTCCATAAGTCATGCAACCCTAGTCCCCTTCATTAAAGACCCGCTGCCTCCCAATACACCTTTGTCCCACCAAAGACATACTCGACAATGATATAGACTCACTACGTGATATGCATGTACATTTATTCATATAATCATGATATTACTTAGATAATTTAAAGTGACCATACAATTTTCAGACATTCCAAATCTATACTAGCTCATACAAGATTATTACAACAAAGCTTGCCTCGATATACTTATCGTTCATTCATGCAAGTTTAGATCACCATTCAACACAATTTTATCTTTTCCTAAGTCTAATGCCACTACTACTACAAGCACATCCAAGAGCATAATTAATTGAGAAATGAACTCACTTGTCCATGTAGTGAAAATCCACTAGTCGTAATAGTCCTCGGGAAGTGGTAACCCGTCCTCCAATTCACCTAGGTACAAAGAATACCCTCAATGAGTATCTCTTATGAAGTTCTATTAAACTTAACAATTTTATTTACTAAGTTCGTCAATTTCCGTCTAGGTTGAATCCTTAACTTAAAAAGGTCATATCTAACTCATTTTAACTCGGAATTTAGCTTATAATATACCGATTTATACCTACTTCGAAAGAGCTATCCATTTCTAAAGTTAATTCAAACATTTAAGGTCATTTAAGGGTCGGAAACGTACTGTACAGTAGGGTTACGAAAATTCCAGATTTGAGCCTTTGTGAAAAATTTCCATATCTACTCTATTTAACTACTTAGACCAATTATTTTAGTCCTAAGCTTGCAAGGAGATTCTCAAACAAAATTAAGAGATTACACACTTATCTAATACCAAACATAAAGTTCAAATGAAACTTCTAAGAATCCATATTCATAAAACCGAAATTCACAAGTTGAAACTCATTGTCTTGTTTTGAGTAATTCCTTTACTAAAACTCACTTAGTTCAATGAAAATAATTTTTCCTATATTATGTATCATCAAAGCATTCATTTTCAATATAAAATACTTGTTTTGAGATCAAAAAGAAGGTTTTCAAAATTGGTCTCTCATAATTACGAATTTCCACTTTGAAACTTACAATGAAAACAAGACCTAAATTTGTCTTCTACAAAGCACTTGATTTAAGCAATACTTTTAGGAAAACCATTCAAACTTATGAAAATCCATTCCTTAAGATATCTATATCAAGAGCCTCTTATATTTTTGTCTAAATCTTCATTTTAAAGTTGATGATGGGTTCCAAAAATAGGTCTTGGTCTTGATCCGAATTTTCATAAATTTATTTTGGACATATCTCTTGAGAAAATTCATCAAAACTCATGAAAAACAACCCATTACATATTATATCCTAAGAACCCTTCATTTCTTGAATAAAATCCTCATTTGTGAGTTGGAAAACATGTTTTTATTTTGGATCTTTGTCTTGATCCGAAAATACAATTTTTGTTTTTGAAAATAAACTTTGAAAATCAACTTTGATTCTTGTAAGATGAAGCCTTGATGATATACATCCATCAAACCTTCATTTTCTTAACAAAAGCTTCCATTTTAAGACTTGAAAGAGGGTTTTTAAAATAGGGCATTGACAAGTTACGAATTTTTCTTTTTCATTCCAACTTGAATCTAAGATCTACTCAATATAATCCATGAAAGCATAAGAAAAACTTAGTAGTAAGCCTTGAACTCCTAGATCTACACATAAACATAACTAAAGCTTGATAAAACTCTAGATCTACAAGCTATCACAAAACAAGAAGATAAACAAGCCTTCCATATAACAAAAATACTAAGAACAAAAGAGATCATCATCTAGAGGAGTGTTTCACTTCTTGGCATCATCATCCATAGCCTTTTAAGCTTGTGGAATGTCCTTTGATGCATGAAACATCCATGGTATCATCCTAGAACATCTTATAAGAGCAAAAAGGGAAAGATTACCTCAAATAATTGCAAGAAATATATGTGGAAGCAAGAAAGAAAAATGGGGACAGCTTGTTTTCAAGAAGACAAGCAAGAAGAAGAGAAAAGAGAGGGAAAAAGAGAGAGGAAAAATGTAGGGTTTGTAAAATGAAAGAGGGAAGGAATAAGATGTTTAAGAGTGTTTAAGTGAAATAATTTAAAAAAAATAAACAGCAGCTGCAACAGGGGAGGGGTGGTCGTGATTTTGAGTGTGGGAGGTGTGTGTGTTTGATTTAATTGTATTTTGAAAGTGTAACAAGTTGCATCCATTTCTAACTAAAATAGACTTTAAAAATCAAATAAATAATATAAAAATAATGAAAAGTGGCTATTTTATGGGGAATGGGCAGCTGCAATTTTGGGAAGAGGAGTGTAAGAAAAAGCAAAAGAAGACATAATAATGTGTAGTAATGATAATGTATGTGTACTTGAGGTATGGGTTGATAAAGTGACTTTTTGAATAAGAAAATTATAAAATAAATTAAGAAAAATATTTTTATTTAAGTAGCAGAATTTTTATGATTTAAATAAAATAATCAATTAAATTATTTTTAGAAATTTAACAATTAGTTACCGGTAAGAGTAAAATAAGCTTATATGAGCTATAACTGATATTTTTAGAATCCGAAAAATTCTAAACTTGATATTTTTGAAATCCTTATAAAAATACGAGTCTAAAAATATTAAAGATATATTTTTAATTTTCCGAGCCCCGGGACACGCTTTCCAAAGCAGTATCCAAACGGGTTCGAAATAAGCCGAAATTGAACCATCTGATATTTTTAATAATCAAATATTATTACGGACTATTCTAAACACTTTAATTATTTTTCGACTCCTCGATTTACGAACTCGGGTTTTCCGGATCTAACTGTAGGGTTTTACTCATGATCCGTTGACCTAAGATCTCCGGTAGACTTTCCGGCTTAAGATTTAGGGCTTAGAAATCAGGGGTTTACAATATGTTTATTGTTTACCAATTATTTTTTAATCCTCTAACAAATAGTAATCATGCCAGATTGATAATTGCAGATGTTATAACTACATATTACTGAATAGAAGGTACTTTTGTAAGGTATCAATTGATAATTTTGAAAGACAAGTATATCAAAATAGGGGTCTTTTTACCTCAGTAAATTGACCCCAGATACTTATGTCTTGAACCTTTTTTACAATGTCAACCCCTACCTTTGAGTCCATGTCGGGAAGTTGACCCACTTGTTTCCCTACTTACTCATACCCAGAGAAATCTAATGCTGCCACTGGAAAACGGAGATGATGCAAATTATTGGATTCCCACCATGATGTTGCGGGATGAAGACTCTTCCACTCCGACATTATTTTATAAGGGATATTTGCTTGGAAAAAGGGCTTCTACCACTATGGATTTTGTGCAGAACTTCAAAAGCAGATTCTATGTGGAATCAAATGTGCTTTTGTTCGATTTTCCAGTGTGGAATTCGGAATATAATCTTCAATCATTGTCCAAGCCTTTATTTCTAGGCACCGTAGACCATTTCAAGGCCTTCGCCAAGTGGACCAATATCAATTTCAGTCCTTTTCGTCAGTAACCATCTGATTGGTTTGTCTCTAAACGTGGGAAACAAATAAATAAGTCGCTTTGATTTATCCTTTTAGATCATTTTAATGTTTTATTTTTATCTTGTTCAAATAGAATATTTGTCAAAACAGATATAAATGAAAAATATATATTTTTACTCATAAACGAATTAAATAGATCAGACAAATAAAATATCATAAAAATCAGATAATCCTAATAGACACAAAAAGAATTAAAAACATTGAATATGTGGAAATATATACATTTTTCATTAATTTTTCACTGAAAAATTCACTTGTGTCTTATATCTGAATTTGCAGGCCCAAAAATCATTGTGTTAATAGATTATTAATGCATCTAAAAGTAGATGCAACCAATTACATTTACGATGGCGGAAAATACTACTCTATGCCATGAATTTAAAACGATGCCAAGATAAAATGCAAAGATTTCCTCTTTACAAACTTAGGTTGTTTTTCAGAATGAGTATTTAGACATCCCGAATCTCTAAAGAATATATTCAAAAGCATATATACATGGCCATTTTACGCTTAAAAAGTAAAAATTATTAAAAGAAATCATTATTAAAAATGAAAACTTTCAAAAAAGTAAACAAAAAAAGAAAAAGAAGAAATAAGACTTTCGTTTTCACCTTATGTATAAATTCTTATATTGAACCATATTATTATTTCTAAATGAAAAAAAAAACTTAAAAAAAGGTTTGAGTGCCCATTTCATTATATTCAAATTACAAGTGAACAATTTAAAACAAAAATAGAAACTAAGGTTTAACAAAAAAAAAAAAAAAAAAAAAAAAGTAGGAAACTATTGAAAATATGGGCTGCTCTATATATACATACACATCCGCATAAAGTATGTGAAATGCTCCTTTAGACAATAAGATTAATGTCAAAAATGGTACATGAACTTTTGCAAAAAGCTTAATCATGCACCCAAAGTTTAGTTTTGAACAATTTGATACTTGAACTTTGGCAAAAAGCTCAATCAAGTACCTAAAATTTGGTTTTGAATAATTTGGTACTTGAAACAAGTTTTTGCATACATTTTCATACCTTATTGAACTTGTTTGATAAGAAAAATATACACAAAAACTTATTTTATGTACCAAATTATTGAAAACCAAACTTTAACTAGGAAAAATATATGTGAAAACTTATTTCAAATACCAAATTGTTTGAAACCAAACTTTAGGTATTTGATTGAACTTTTTGCAATTAGGTACCATTTTTGACTTATCCTAAGGCAATATATTGTACTTGTGTCTAGATATCGACAACTAAGCTAGCTGGTCTAAGAGAGTGTAGGCAATTGGCCTTGAAAGGTTTCGATAGATATTTTTTATACATTCAAATATTATTGCTCGTGTCATGTCATGTAACGACTTTTCGGTTTTCAATATATTTAGATTAGAACAAAAATCATAGGTGTAATCCATATGCCATTTGTAAACCCTTCAAATTTAGGGTAATATTGGAGTAAACCTTATCCCTAGTTAAACTAGAACTTTAAAAGTCAATAATGATCAAGGCAAATTAATAGTTTTAACTTCGATAATCCCGTGCTTGAAACCTAAGAACAATAAAAATAAACTAAAGATGGATTATAGTTTGAAATAGTATGAGAAAGCTTAAAAAGATCATATTCACCCAAAAATCATTCATTTCCAACCTAAACGAGATAAGTTCTCGAAAAATGTGTCTTGGTGCTCAGAATAGTAAAAATATTCTAATATTATATAAGATCCATAATTTCATAAGGATTCGTAAAATATCAGTTTTGTAATTTTTTGATAACTAAAAATGCCAAATATAGCTCATTTACACGTATTTTCCTTACTACTGGTATCTTATTCGTCTAGTCTACTATTCATAGTACTATTCCTATTATTTATTACTATTTATCTATCTCTACTTTTTCTTACAAACCTATTCGTATAACTTGCATACCTATATCTTACATTTTCATTTCCAATATAATTTCTTACTAAACTTCTCTTACACTTTATTAATTTTTTTTATCAAAATTAATTTTTTTCTCACACTTTCTCCTTCCTTTCTCAAAACCGTCGGCCACTTTCTCCACTCTCTCTCTTCTCCCTCTATTTTTTTTTATTTTAACTTATTTTAATTACAACAATTTCCCTCCATATTTTTCTATAAATATCACCTCTCCTTCCACTTTTGTCACGTCCCGAATGACACTCTAAACATGGCGGTCCACCATATACAATATCAAGACTTAAGAATGACTATCTTTGTAAACCCTGATTTTCCTAGTAACCGAGTAAACTTCAAAAACCGGAAACCAAAACCCTAAGCCAAATCAGCTTAAGCTTGAGAGAGAGACCTAGGAACCATGGATCCGATTCTTCTTCGATTTCAAATTGAAAGAACTTTTGTGAAATAAATTAATGTAGAATATTGTTCTAAAGTATATTTCAAACCATAAAGATCTTATTTCGAAAAATTCTCTATTTCGAGCCTTCCCGAGATCCATAACGGAAAAGCGAGCCCCAAAACTCGAAATTCTAAAAATATTCCAGAATACTCTTTAGAACCAAAATTTAATAAGGATTTCAAAAATATAATTTTTATAATTTTTCGGTTTATAAAAATTACAGATATAGCATTTTCTCGTATTTTTTTTTACTACTGGTAAAGTAATTGTCTTGTTTACTATTCATCACTATTCACAAGTACAACCTACTACACTCACAAGCTACTCCCTACTCTTACATCCTTACAAACACTTCATTACATTTTCTTTTCCAAGAAGAATTTGTCTCTTAAAGAATTATTACAGCCTACTACACTCACAAGCTACTCCTTCTCTCCTCTCCTCCCAAATCGGCCACCACCCCCCCCCCCCCCCCCCCCCCCCCCCTAATTACCCTAATTTTTCTTATTTTCTTCCTTTATTATAGTTAAAACAAATCTTAATTTACTTGCTATATAATATCTTTTATGCCTTCTCTCTCTCTTTCATTTATTTTTTCACTTTTCAAAAACTCACAAACTCTCTCTATTTTTCTCTCTTGGACGTGACTTCCATAGTACGCACACACACACTCACACAAGTCCATTTTTCTTCTCCATTTTCCTCTTGATTCAAGCTTTAGGTGATGGATCTTAAACTTTCCTACACTAAATCTTGTAATGGCAAGATTATTCATGAGTATTTTCATGTTTAAGTCCTCATGAGCACTTGCTAGGGACAAGAAAATACTATTACATGAATATCAAGCCATCATAAGAGTAGATATTGTGTTTAAATGTATTTTCATATAATGATTTTCATGTTCATGCATATAATAGTAGAGTAAAGTAGAGATCTTGTATAAAAATCCTTGTTCATGTTTTCAAACTCCATTTCATATATCATAAGTAGTAGATCTAGCTTTTAAATGCTCATACTATACTTGACATTCATGATCTTGTAAATGTTTGGTGTATTAATGCATTAATGATCATAAAGGTTTTGTCTTGTGTATATAAATGTTGTAGTTAGTAGATTTTTAGTTAGATGAGACAAGGAACTTAAAAAGGAAAAAATTTTGTTGAAATGTTCAAATAAAAATTC
Source organism: Combretum micranthum (assembly GCA_024138025.1). Lineage (NCBI taxonomy): Eukaryota > Viridiplantae > Streptophyta > Magnoliopsida > Myrtales > Combretaceae > Combretum > Combretum micranthum. Next base: position 609,966 of record JAMXBD010000190.1, on the reverse strand, counting down.
GGATGACTTCAAAACCATGTATTAAAAACTCTTTTATCAACTCCAAAACTTGTGTTTTATATGAAAAATGGAGAGTATAGGTAATAGATATCATTAAGTAACGATTTTTATAAGTTGAAATGAGATTTGCTAAGTGGAATATGCAAAACAAAGAGTAGAAATAAGATAGGAAATTTTGAGTTGCTAGTTAACTTAAGAAATTCATAATTTTGGAGTAATGCCATGAAAACATCCATTTTCCAAGTCAAAATGAAATTTTTATTTAAGAAATGAAGTCTTTAAGGGATAGGTATAATAGAGCCTTAAATTTTAATGTATTAAACAAGTTTTTCTCAAAGAAATCATTCAAAAACTAATTTTTCAAAATTCGAATTTTGGAATGACCCCTATTTGAAAGCATGTTTACAAAGTATAAAATGAAAATTTTTATGTAGAAATGAGGGTCCTAAGTAATAAATATAATGAAGACTCAATTTTAACAAGGATAATTAGATTTTCTTAAGAAATAAATTCAAAACAAATGAAAAAAAATCAAAGTTAGGAAACTAGTTTTCTTGAAAGTAAATAATCATGGAGTTTTAAAAATAAAAAGTTTCTTAAATTTCCTTTTAGTAAATATTGTCAAGATCGTGCATACATCAAGTTCATAATATGCCATTCATGATAAGGAAAATCATCAATATTGCATGTATAGTTGATCTTCGTTCTAGAAACATTACAAACATTCACAAAACTATTTTTCGGAATTGGAAATTGCTACTGATCAGAACTGATCCGAATATTTCATGACTCAAACATTTTCAAAACTTGAAAATAATATTAGAAATAGATAGATCTTTCGAAGTAAATAAAAATCGGTATATAATATGCTCAATTCCTAGTTAAAATGATTTAGATATGGCCATTTTAAGTTAGGACTTTAACTTAGGCGAAAATTGATGAATTTAGTAAATAGAATTGATAAGTTTATTAGATCTTTATAAGAAATACTCATTGCGGGTATTCCTTGTACTTAAGTGATTCGGAGGATGGATTTCCACTCCCCGAGGAGTACTACGACTAGTAGATTTCTCTCCATGATCGAGTGAGTTTATTTCTTAAATAGCTGTGCTCATGTATGTGCTTGTAATCGTAGTGGTATTATAATTAGGAAAAGATAAAATTATGATGAGTTGTGATCTAATCTTGGCTAAATGAATGATAAGTATATCGAGATGAGATTTGTTGTAAAATCATTGTATGAGATAGTATAGACTTGGATTGTCTAAAATTCTCTATGATTGCACTTAACCTACATAATTAACATGCCACGATTATATGAATAAACTGTACATGCATATCATGTAGTGAATCACATTGCATTGGCTAATATACCTTTGGTAGGACAAAAGTATATTAGCGGAGGCGAGGGGGTCTGTGTTAATATTAAGGATGTGAGATCGCTTAAGTTAACGGAAGTGGGGTAGGCACTTAAAACTACTACAATAAAACAGCAGAGCTTGTATAACTAAGAGAAAGAGATTGGGATTATGGTTGCATGACTTGTGGACCACCCCAACCCCGAAAGTCATATGCTTGTATGCTCATTTACTTGTGCATTTCATATGGTTGTTAATAACTTGTCTGTTATATACTGTTGTTGAGTATTAAATATTTGGAAATGAATCTCACTAAGCCTGTTAGCTTATACCCCTATAGTTTTTGTTGCAGTGTTCCCATTTTTGGATTGTTTAGAGAGAACACTTTTCACAAGTTTATCTTTTGGATTAAGGAGCTTTTAAAGATGTCGGGACCTAGCTATAGGGTGGACTTTTAGGAAAATCTCTTTAACATAAACTTTAATGTTTGTAAAATGGATTTAGATTGGATAGACTTCTATTATTTTGGCGTGGGTATGCCCCCTTGACTTTTGTATAAACTTAACTTATTTATGTTGTTGTGATTTCTATTCTTAATGCTATTGTATGCCTTCTTAAGACTATTCGGTTCAAAGTATGATCCTAAAAATTGTTTAAGTACACCTTACACCCGATATGTAAACTTATGGGATGACTAAGGTTGATATACTTAAGTTTAAATATCGAGTGTGGTGGACTATCGTGTTTTGGGTACCCTTTGGGGCATGACAATCTTAATCATGCGAAAGTCTCCATATTATACATAAGGTGTACAACACAGCAATAAGAGACGCCATTGGAAAGTGTGGTTTAAGCAAGTAATAATGAACATACAAGAATCTAGAAATAAAGTTAACCCACCAACAACAATAATAGTTCATTACACAAGTCTTAGGGCCATTCCTCCGCTAATCTATTAGGATCATATGGAAAATCACTAAGTCTTTACAAGAAAACTTAAATATTATTACCAAAAGATTTTAGAGGAAGTCTATTCTAATTCTTCAAGTAGATTTCCTCCAAAAGCTCCCAAAAAGAAGACTTACTCGATTATGCAAAGACCTTAGATAAAGGAACAAATGGTTTTACGTATACAAAATCTATAGGAGTGTAAGCTTTACGAGCTTAGTGAGAATATTCCTGATTAACATACTCGAAACAAATATATCAACCAAGTTTATTATACAAGCAAGTGAAATGCAACAATCATGTGAGCATACAAGACATATGGTTTTTTGGGAACCATATGTTGAATGAATTTACGCCCTTCATTCGGGATTAGGTATTATGGCCAATTACAACCAACAATTCTTAACAAAACCATTTTTTTTATAGTTCTTACCAGCTGCCATTTGCTATCAAAAACTTGTAGATCTTTCCAGCTCCTACTCGCTATCAATTTGTGTAGTTTTTACCGACTCCTACTCGCTACATACAGATTTTAACGGCTATACCAACTACCACTATCATACACTTGTCCCACTGATTGTATAATAGCGAATGCAATAAGACTCAACTCGTAAAGTGCATGCATCAAATTTTATTCAAAGTCTAGCGATTAAATTTCAATATCTCACAAGTGATCAACCAATTTCAGACACTTCAACATGCTAGTTGAACATACAATTCATTATGAGCAATTCATGACTCAATATGCTTAAGGTTCTTTCACCAACATTGTAAATCACATGCACTTTCCATTTTATCTCTTTTCTATTTCTAGTGCTATTATACTACTAGCACAATCATAAGTATGAAAAGTAAGGGAAGTAAACTCACTCAGCCATGTCGTAATGGTAGCTCCCTTAATCAAAATAGTCTTCGGGATAGTAAACATCGTCCTCTTCATTTCCTAGACAAAGGAAATACCCAAAATGAGTATTCCATGGAATTTCTAATAAAATTTTCTAATTCTATCTTCTAGTTACGTAAAATTTGTATTGGTGGAAATTTCAACTTAAAATGGCCATAACTTGCTCATTTTAACTTGAAATTTAACATATTATATACTGTTTTCTACCTACTCGAAAAGATCTATTCATTTCTAAGGTTATTTTTGTCATAAAGCTTCATTTGGGTCCCAAAAAAGTCGGTACAGAATCACCACCACAATCCCAGCTTTCAAAACATAATTTTCAACTTTTCTTCATCCAAAAAATCTTGTACAAAAATATAGATATTTCTATAGTTGAAAAATCATTTGAATATATATATATATATATATATAGACTCATATTGTATGCATGAATTTAGTGATGTTGTTTCAACTACGATTTTTGTAAAACAATATGTCCTAAAAGTTGGAAAAAGTAAAGACTTGAAAATTTACTTAAGTTTGTTGGAAAAATTTCTTGAATTATTATCAATGAGCGTTTCCTTTTTTTAATTTTATTTCTTAACATTTAAGAATAAATTAATTTTGTAAAAATAAATTTAGTCTTTTTAATATTCCTACAACTTCATTTCTAGTGGTTGAAAAATGTAGTTTCTTTAAATATTTTTTGTAGTGACTGAAATTCCTTAAAGTAGCTACTTGTTTATATGTTCTAAATTTTTCCAAAGTTAGGTCTTTTTTAAAATAATTGATGACAATCTTTTAAGTTACTTACTAATTTTATTTCCTAAGCAAGACTTGTTTCTAGAAGGTTGATTTTTAGATAATCTTGTAAAACATGTCTAGTTTTTAGTATTCTAGACTGTTGGTGAAAACTTTACAAATAAGTTAAGAAAAACCTTTGTCATCCAAAGAATAAGCAATATTAAGTTTTAAATAAACTTTCTTATTTTATTGGTTTGAAAAGAGTGTGTGATAAATCTACTTTGTTTATTCTTTGAAATCCATCGTACTATTATTATTAAAAACTTGTGATGAACTTATCTAAATTTTAGAAGAGATTTGTTAAGCTAAAACTTTAAGTTTTCATGGAAAAATCATCTCTTAAGTGCAATATCAACATGTTCATGATGTTTATGAATATGTAGTCATGAGAACGAGAATATTATTACATAATAAGATAAGGATATATATAAGAATCAATATAAGCATAATAATATGGTCAAGTATTTAAAGACTTAGCTTCATCAAGACAACTCGGGATTAAGAATATATTAGTCCCAAAAAGAGAAATAGAAAGAAAGGAAAAGCATAATAATAATAATAATAATAATATGAGCATAATAGTAAAAGCAATATAATAAACATATAATGGATAAATAAGAACAAAACATGAACATAATGTTGCTTTCTTAACCTCTATGGGTCTTTAGAAAACACACACTATGTTCATGCTAAGTTACGTGAATATAATAAGCAATCTATTAATAATCTAAAAACATAAGAATGGATGTATGAACAAGAACAAATTATAAATCTATTGTTGCTTTCATAACCTCTTATAGGTTTTTAGAAAACATACACTAAGCTAATACTAAGTTACATGAACATAAAGAATTATTTAGGATAATTACCTATTGGTTAGAAGGAGATTGAGAAGTGGTAGAAAGAATTTGTAGAGAGGTTTTTGTGGAGTAATTTATAGAGAATTTTTGTATGTAAAATAAGTATGTAAAAGAAATGGAGGGAGAGAAGGTATTTATAGAATTTTGTTGAGAAAATTTAGATATAATAAAATAAATTGAAAAAGAAAATAAATAGGGATTGGAAGAGAGAGTGGCCGGCACTAAAGAGAGAGAGGAAGAGAGAGTAAACTTTATTTAATTTATTGTTTCGTAATGAAAAGTAATTAAGATATAAGATATGAATGATATGAAGTTATATTAAAAAAGAAAAAAAGTAGAAAATAGGTGTATCGATAGTAAGAATAGGTAGTCAAAAAAAATAGAGATAGATAAATAGTAATGAATAGTAGAATAGGATAATGAATAGTAAACAAGCCTAATAATATACTGATAGTAAAGAAAATACGCATATAAATGTGATATCTGTTATTTTTAGCTACCGAAAAATTATAAAATTGATATTTTTGAAATCCTTGTATTATTACGAATCTAACGATGTCATCGAATATTTTTACTATTCCAAGCCCTGAAACAAGTTTTTCGAGAACTGATCTCGTTCGGATCCAAAATACATTAAAAATTAGCGAATCTGATATTTTTAATCTTCCTTATATTATTACGAACTATTATCCACAATTATCTCAATTCCGTTGTTTAGGGTTTCAAAGTATGGGATTACCGAATCTAAACACTAGGGTTTATTGTAGTCTTTTGTTGACTTTTAGGATTTCTAGTTGACTTCTAATTCTAAGATTTAAGCATAAACTTAGCAAAAAATTCAAGGGTTTACAACTTCTTTCACACATTTTTATTTCACGTAATAGAACTCTAATGAATTTTCTTCTCAAACTTTTCTCTCCAAAACTCTCTTCCTAACTCTCTCTTCTTTCCATATAACCATCATCTACATACAACTACTAATATTTCATTTCTTCTACCATCCACTTCTTCACCTAAGGTAAAAATTTCTAAAACATTCTTCACGTTCATGTTAATATAACATGACCATAGTATAAGTTTCCTAAACCCATGGGTATTATGAAAGCAACAATATTTCCATGTCTTATTTAATAATGTTCAAGTGTTATTATTATTGTTGTTATATTATTTTGTTTTATTATTTGCTCCACATCTAACTTTTATATATTATTAAGTATATTTATGTATATATATTCTTAGAGCATATAAGCCCACTAACGTAACTTTTATTTATGCTCATGTAATTTATTTATTTATGTCATGCAATTTTATTTAAACTAGTCTTTTTAGTCTTAGATTTGTCCTCATCAAGTCAAAACAATCTTTTTTTATTTCTTTTTGAACTTATCCATAATCTAAATTCAGGGAGCCTTGAAATAAATCTAAGACTCCCATTGTTTTTCTTATTTGTTTTCTTATTTTTCCTTATAGACTTGCCAAGTCTAAGTCCAAGAAGCCTTGATAGAAACTAAGACTTCCCAATACTTGACCTTTATTAATTTCTATTTTATGTGAATTATTTTTGTTCATGTTACTTAACTACAAGTTCATATTCATGTATGATCATATTGTTGTTGTCTTAATAAAATAAAAGAAGTTCCTTCTTTAATATAGAAAATAAGACTAAACTCTTTATAATAAAATAATTTTGTTACTATGAAAAAAATTTCCATTAAGATTTAGAATTTTGTTTTAACAAATTTTCTTTAAAAGTATAGATAAGTTGATCATGAATTTTAAGTGTTAATATTAAAGACTTCTTTAAGATTCAACTAAGTAGTTTCATTACTCTCTCTCTTTTTCAAACCATTAAATCAAAAATGTAATATTCAACATTTATGTTGATAATTTTTTATTATGCAAATTTTCTTAAAAACTTATTTATAAGATTATCACAAATACTTTAATAAAAATTAAATGCTAGACAAGTTTTTCGAGTCAAGCTAAAATCAACTCATTAGATAAGAATCCACCTAGAAAATAAAATGGATACAACTTAGAAAAATGGTTCAACTATATCCTTGTTAAACTAATAAAATAAATTTTATCAAAAATTTTAAAGTTTATAGTTCTTTGTGATGCAATATTTTCTGAAAAACTTATTTATGAGGTATACGTCAACATCCCAAAAATACTAAGAACAAAGTAAACTTTTCTAAGCCAAGATTAAATCCAAATCACAAGTCCAACATTCACCTAGGAAAAATTTCCATTTAAACTTCGGATCATGATTCAATAATATTCTTTTCAAAAACTTAAATAAATTCATCATAAATTTTTAAGTGTTGTTATTATATAAAATTTCTTGAAAACTTAATGAAGTGGTTCCATTACTCTCTTTTCAAAATACTAAAATAAATTATTAAATCTTAATGTTGACAATTCTTTATTTTACGAATTTTTCTTAAGCACTTGTTTATAGGACTCACACCCACGTATTGAAAAAAAAAATTAAGAATCAAACAATTTTTCTTAGTCAAGTTTAAGAGCAACTCACTAGTTAAAGCTTCACTTTAAAAAATCTAAAAATTAGTAGACAATTTAAAGAACCAAGTTTTTAAGAAATAAATCCATCTTTATGAAGTTAAGAAAATATAAAAATGATGGTTTTAATTGAATATGCATTTATTAGTAACAAAGTCAGAATCTTTATTTTTGTTCCAACAACTTGAAGAAAGATTTCGAACTTCATTTTCTACTTCTAAAATAAATTGTTTTATGAAAAATCATTGTTAAGACAATATCACTAGAATAATGCATATAATATGAGTGTATATTTATATTAAAGGATTTTTCTAACTATATAAATAATTGTGTGTTTGTTGTAGACTTTTTGGATGGAGTAAAATTTTGAAAAGTTACAATTTAAGGGCTTGGATTTTCGTATCAATTCTGTACCAAACCATTTGGTGACCCAAATGACCTTTTATGTCAAAAATAACCTTAGAAATAGATATATCTTTTCGAGTAGGTAGAAAACGACTTCTTATATGAGCAATTTCAAGTTAAAATGAGCAAATTATGACAATTTTAAGTTGGAATTTTCATTCATCCAAATTTTGATGAAAATAGTGAAATAGAATTAGAAAGTTTGAGTACAACTTTCGTTAAATACTCATTCCGGGTATTTCTTTCATTTATATAACGAGGAGTCGAAGTATCCATATCAGGAGGGCTTTTACGAACAAAGAATTTTTGGCAAGAATGGCTAAGTGAGTTTATCTCCTACTTTTACGTACTTGTTTGTGCTTGTAATTAGAGACACTAAAAGTAAGAAAAGATAAAATAGAATATGCATGATAGTATTGGTTGAAAGCATACTAAGCATATCAAGACATGTTTGTTAATTAAATTCGTGTTTTATTATCTTGATGGTGCGTATGCAAATTCTATGATCGCCTTTAAATTACCTTAATCGCACATCAAGAATTATATTAATTGATTCATGCATATCACGAAATAAGTCATATTGTATATAGCTACTATGTCTCGGTAGGATGAGAGTATAGTAGTGAGGTCATTGCAGGAACCGCAAGACCTCCAAGATGGGCAAATAGGAGCTCGAAAGGACTATTTCAGGATAGAGCGAGTAGGAGCCCAAAAGAGCTACTAGTTAGATGATAAAGATGTGCTTTAAAGAACCTGGAACACCTAAACCCGAATAGAAGGCGTAAATCCATTCAAACATATGATTTTCGGTTGATCATATGTATTGCTTGCTCACTTGTTTTTTTCATTTCATATGTCTATTTAATAACTTGTTTGATTTTATTGAAACAAGGGCACTAATTCAGGAATATTCTCACCAAGCTAGTTGAGCTTACACCCTAGTAGATTTTTGTTGATGCAGGATCAATATCTCTTATACTTGAGGTCTCCGTCTATCCGAGTAAGCGTAGGAGCTTTTAGGGAAATCTTTTTAAAGATATTAGAATAGATTTCCTTTAAAATCTTTATAATTATAGTTGCTATATATGTAAGACCCATAATATATTATGAATATTGGAGATTTAGTGGGGGAATGGCCCTATGATGATGTAGAAGACTATATTTTTATGAATTTGGAGTTAATGTTTATTTAGATTCTTGTATACTATATTTACTTGCTCAAACTACACTTTATACTTGTGTCTCCTATTACTGTGATGGATGCCTTACACATGGTGTTGAAGCTTTTGCATGACTTCAGGAAGTCATTCTTAAGCTTTAATACCGTGTATGGTGTACTGCCACGTTTAAGGTACCCTTTAGGGTATGACACCATTAACTCCTCTAAGGTAGGTCATGCACTCGATCAGGAGAAGGACATCATGAGTCCTAAACTCATGAGAATATCATTAAAAGAGCCCCTTTATGGAGTAGGTTTCATCCTATTTGTCAATGGGTAACATTATTATTAAGTTTTCTAAATAAAGTTTTTATGGTAATAAAAGGATTAAAGATTATTTAACAAGTGTGTTGATGAGTATAGGAATGATTAGATAGAAGTTTGTTCAGAAGTTACAATATTTGAAATTACAAGTAAAACATATCAATGAATGTTCAAAGAGAAGTTTTAGATTAAGATAGAAAAAGTTGAAATTTGATCAGATAAAGTTCCAAATCTTTTGGATGAGTTATACGAGTAATCATATTTTTGTTCAAATAAGTTATCATAGAAATATCTAGAACTTATTTTTGAAACTGATTAGAAGAAAATTTTACATAAGTCAAAGTTATTTACGAAGTTTTATGTGAAGACAAAACTTTTAACAACACAGTCAAAAGCAAGTTCAAAACCTCCCTACGGCCTAGCATGGATTTTTCCAAATTTACACAAAACTTTTCATAAGTTGAAGTTGTGATAATCAACTCCACTTGGCAAGCATATTTAGTTAGTATGCTTGATGTATTCCACAAAAGTTGGACTAAATATCATGGGGATTCTTTTCTATGTTAAATTATAATTTAATGATTAAGCAAATTCTTTGCAACATATTTGCTTGAACAGTTTTTCAAGGATAAATACAATTCTTTTAAGACATATGCAAAGAAGATCAGATAGGGACGAGCAAGGATATGATAGATATAGAAAAGAGATATGCTTCCACAAATCTTGATATTTTTCAACGACCTTATCTTGAGAACACTTATCCTCATGCATTTGTTATAGGGAATATCTTATTGATCTCATTTTAAATCGCAACTTCATCATCATAGATTCAAAATTTATATCTTCAACAGATATTGTGTGTATTACAAGGAGTAACCATCAAGATTATTGAAGATTACATCAGCATATAAGAATTAGTTTCAAAATTAAAAAATAAATATCTTCACATCAACAAGATAATTGTGATAAAAGAGATATTCTCGAGTTATTTTAACTAACAAGGTTAAGAGGATGGCATTTTGAAAGTCAAAGAAGAACATAACAACGACCAATCCGTGCTTATTCATGAAAAAGCTTAATACTTGCTTTCATACTTTCCTACTTCAAAAACTATTTTAGAACCTTTCTTGTAGGGAAATTTTACTTTACTTGCCTATTCATTTTCCTCTATGATTGTAAGAGAAAGTCGAGAGTGAATTATCAACATAGTGAACGATTAGCTAATGTAGCTAGATAGGCTTAGTAGTGGGTCTTTACCAATTTAGTTGGTTCAATTGTACTCTCAATTGTAAACCCCTAAATTTTCAGAATCGGTTTAGCATAAAACCCTAACCGAAAGTCAAACGAAACCCTAAAGGTCAACAAAACCCTAATTTATCGTATCCATCTAAATCCGGCATTATCGTTTTCTTTGGCCCGGAAAAACGAATTTGGGATAATTAGCTAAAATAGTTCGTAATAACCATAGGTTTTATAAAAGTTTCAGTTTCGCGAAATTCAGGTGTCCTTCGAACCCGATCGGACACAGTTCTCGAAAAACGTGTCCGGAAGCCCGGAATAGTAAAAATATTCCGAATATACCGTTAGACTCGTAAAAACATAAGTTTTCCAAAAATATCAGTTTCGTAATTTTTCGGCAAGTAAAAATAACAGATATAGCTATTATACGCGTATTTTCTTACTACCGGTACTTTAATTGTCATATCTACTTTACATTACACTATTCATTACTATTCTACACTATTCTTTTATCTCTACTTTTTCTTACACCTACTCTTACACTCTACATAACCTATAATCTTAACTTTTTACCTTTCCCATAACTTTATATCACATCTACTTTACAAATTACATCTTTCATTTATTAAAAAGTCACAAAATTAAATCACTCCCTCTCTCCTCTCAAAGTGGCTGGCACCCCATCTCTCTCTTCCCTCCTCATTTGTTTTAATTTTGCATTTATTTTAATCACACAAAAATCACTCCCCATTTTCTATAAATACCCCCCCCCCCCCCCCCCCCCCTCTTTTCACTTCTTTCACACATTCACTACCCACAAATTCATACCAAAACTCTCTCAAATTACTATCTCAAAACTCTCTCAAAATAATTCCACAACAAACTCCACCAACAACAAAAACCCATAACCACATAACCATATCAAAATCTTCTTTAGGTAACCCTTTTATAATCTCTCTCTTCTTCATGTCATGTAACTTTACATGACCATAGTGTGAGTTTCTAAATACTACAAGTTGTGGAACGACATTATGTTCATGTATTGTTCTTGTTCATGCCAATCCATTTATGTTTATGTTGATTTATTATTGTTTATATATCTATACATATTCTTTTGAGCATATAAGCTCACTTGTAATTTATTTATTTCATGCAAAGCAATTTATTTACTTTTCCATTGCAATTTATTTATTTATTCCAAGTTGTTATTAAGACTAGTTTCTAGTCTTAGACTTGTCCTCATCATCAAAACAAGCTTTTCTTCTTTCATTTTATTTCTTTATGGACTAGTTTATTTCTTAGTCCCGGGAGCCTTGAAAAAGCTAAGACTCCAATACTTGACTTAATTATTTATGCTTTATGTTATTTTGTTTATTATTATTCTCATAATCATGTTCATTTAGATTGTTGTCCAAAAGTTTTATTTTCTAAAGATAATCAAATAAAAGAAGGCTTTTTGTCACTTAGGAATAAGTTTTTGTGAAACATAAAAATATAAAGATAACAAAAAATAATTCATCTTCAAGTTACAAAAAGAATTCACTATGAATTTAGAAACTATTTTACTTAAAAAGCTACTTAAATCTTTGTTACTCTACCTTGTTTTTCAAAGGAAAATATTTTTGTTGACAAAAATGGTTCTTTTCATAAAGAAAGAAAATAAGATGGATAACTAAGGAAATTTTAAATAAAGACCTTTTCAACCAAATAGGCAAAGAAAATTTATGGTTTGAAAATAATAAAGTTATTTCTTTTCAAGTTACAAGAAGAAGTTAATAAGATTATAGAAATTACTTTTTCTACAAAAAGTCCTTAAGTGTTCCATATTGTTTTTATGAAGAAAACAAGTTTTCATGCATGGATAATTATTTTTGAAAAATATGAAACATGAGAAAAAGAATGGGAAATATCAAAGTAAAGATTTTTACAAAACAAGTAAACAAAAGAATTTACACAAGAAAAATGAAGAAAAGCATATTTCCTAAGAAAACTTCAAATATAGTATTAATGTAACTTAGCAAGGAGGAAATTTTATTTTCAAAGGTTACTTAGAAAAGATAAATGAAACCAACATAAAACGTTTTTAGAAAATAAAGAAAACAAGGTATTCATTTCAAAGAAATTCACAAAAACAATTTCCGAAACGCTTCAACCCGACATTGTTTTACCTAAGAAAAATAATTTGGACAACAAGACACTTGAGCATGCTTAAATATGAGTTATATAGTTATAAAAAGAGAATTTTTCAACTATATAGATAACTAAGTATTTATCAAACAAATTTTGATTTCTTGAACCAAAGTTGTTTTTACTTGAAAATCCGTGGTGAATTTTGTCGCCACTTTTTCGGAGCCTATATGGCTTTGTTTGTGGGAAATAAATTTAGAAATGGGTAGATCTTTTCGAGTAGATAGAAATCGGTATATTATATGAGCGATTCCGAGTTAAAATGACCAAGTTATGGCCATTTTAAGTTGAAACATTCTTCTATACGAACTTTAACGTTCTTTGACATTGTTTTGTCAAAATTCAAGAAAATCTTCAAGAAAAACTCATTATGGGTATTTTCCTTGGTTAGGTGACCCCGAAGAAGGATTTCTTCACCCTGAGAACTATTACGATTAAGTGGAGTGAGTGAACGACTCATCCGCTTAGAAGAATAGACGACAATGGCATCGTGAGTTTATTTCCATTAAATGCTACACTTGTTGTGCTTGTAAATTAGTTGCACTAGAGTTAGGAAAAGATAAACCGATATGCGTATAAAATAATTCCTTGAAAGAATTCTAAGAATATCGAAGCCCGAATTGTTCTAAGTGATTGTTTTAGTTTGATATTGATTTGTGTGAAATTCCTTGATCACCTTAATGTTGAAAATAATTATGTTATGACTTTATAAATTAATGAACTCATGCATACCACGAAGTGAGTCACATTGCATGGTTGGGTTATTATCCTTGGGTGAGAAGGATAGTAGGCTCATGTCGAAAGCAACACTTGGCGGAAGATCCGAAAGCGATTGCTTGGCGGCTTAATGGAATATGCTTGGCGGTTGATCCAAAAGCAAGGTCAAATCAAGTAGATTCGGAATACTTGGCGATGAGTGCTCGCAAGTTTAAAAGTTTTTAATGAATGCTTGGCGATGAGTGCTCGCAAGCTTAAATTTTATATTATTAAAACTACTTGTTTTGAGTATCACCAAACCCCGAATGGAGGGCGTAAATCCATTCAACATATAGTTCCCGGAAAGCTATATGATTGTTTGCCCACGTGTTTGATGCATTACATATGTGTGATTAACCAACTTGTTTGAATCTTGTTACAAGAAGTTATTTATGGAAATAGTTCTCACTAAGCCTATTAGCTTATACCCCGACAGCTATCTTTTGTAGTTCCCGTACTTATGGTTAAGGCCACGTGGACCATGCGGGCAGGTAATTTCTTTTGAACATTAGAAATCGGAATAAAGTATAGCTTAGTATTAGCATGTTAATAGATTGGTAATTTAGGGAGTTGTCCCTAAGTTTGTAAAGTTTATGCCATGGACAAATAATTATTGTGATTCTTCTTTTCTTAATATGTTTTTATATCTCCTTAAACTTCATTATTCCACATATGGTCCTCTAAAATTGTGAAAGTAAGCCTTACACTTAATATAAAAGCTTTTGGAAATGACTAAGGTTGTCATACTTAAGCTTTAATATTGAGTGTGGCGGACTCTCACGTTTAGGGTACCCATCGGGGCGTGACATCAATTCTTTTTCTTGTTGATATAATGGAACACAAGCAATGAAGAAATCCCAATTCCCCAATGTAGAGGTGGAGAAGAGGACTGACTTATAAGGAGAAACCTCTATATATCGCTATCTAATCTTCTTCTCCCTTACTCTTTTAAATTTCATACTTTTACTTTATTGTTATTTATTTGTTCCATGCCATAACTTTGCAAATGTAAGAGGGAATTCTAAAATTATTTAAATAAAAAAATTTTAATTTTTAATACAACCAATCACCACCCCTTCCCTGTCTTGATTGCGCATCAAGACCTACAATTGGTATCAAAGTCAATGATCTTTTATCATATTCCAGTGACAAGATCCATAGTGGTTGAATCAAATGTTAGTATTGCAATTAATCGTGCTCCATTCTTTGATGGTATTAACTATGCTTATTGGAAACTCAGGATGGAAACTTATGTGAATGCTAACAACTATGATTCCTAGCAAATTATTCAATTCGGTGACAAAAGAGATAATCTTCAACGAAGATTCAAAATTCACTAAGGATGATAAGAGAAATGATGAATTGAGTAATAAGGTTAAGAATCTTCTTCTTACTATTATTGTTGCATCTAAATATTATTTGATTTCCTCTTGTTCTTGTGCTAAAGAAATATGGGATACATTGAGCATGTGTAAGCCCCTAGATTTTTCGATGATTTCTAAGTTCAAACTATGGAACCGGAAGTCAACTGGAAACCTTAGTCAACAAAAACCTATGTTGAAACCTTAGAGTTTAGATCCAGTAATCCCGTATTCTTTAACCGTAGACAACTAAATTAATTTAATGGCTTTGTAATGGTTTGTAATTATATAGGAAAGTATAAAAATATCAAATACGTTGATTTCTAGTATCTATCGGATCCGAACGGGATTAGTTTTCAAAAACCGTGCCCAGAAGCACCGAATGGTAAAAATATTCTGTTTATACCGATAGACTCATAATAACATAAGAAACTCAAAAATATTAGTTTCGTAATTTTTCGATTGCTAAAAACTATAGATATCGCATTTATACACGTATTTTTTTTTACTACATGTAACTTATTAGTCTTGTTTACTATTCATTGTACTTCTCTACTATTCATTACTATTCACCTATCTCTACTTTTCCTTACTACCCATTCTTACTACCTATATACCTATTTTCTTAGTTTTTACCTTTCCATTACATCTTATATCAAATCATATCTTACATATTAATTATTTTCTTACAAAATATAAACAAATCAACTCACTCTCTCTCTTATTCCCTCCAAAACCGGCACCTATCTCCCTCCTTCTCTCTCATTTATTTTTTTTCAATTTATTTTATTACATCTAATTTTCACTCCAAAAATTCTATAAATACCACATTTCTCTCCACTTCTTTTACACCTTCAATTCATATAACAAAACTCTCTCAAAATCTCTCCACAAAATTTCTCTCTACCAAAACTCCCTTACACCAATTACATACAAAATCCTTCTCTACACACAAACCATCTACTATATACCCTCAACCACATAATCCTACACTCATTATCTCCTCCCTACCACAAAATACTTTTAGATAAACTTCTTTCCAACCATTCATTTTAACCATTCCATGTAACTTAGCATGACTATAGCGTTGTTCTGAAACTCACGTGAGTAGTAAAAGTAACAACATGTTTGTGTTTTGTTCTTGCATATGAAATTCCTACATTATTATCTTGTTATTATGCTTCTATAAATGTTATTACTAATGATATTATTATTGTTATTATGCTCTAATCTAACTCCATATATATATATATATATATATATTATTAAGTATATGTATATATATATATATATATTTTTAGAGTCTAATTCTCACTAACTTTCTCTAACTTGCTATTATTGCTTTTTCCTTTTCTTTCTTTTTCTTTTTGGGGCTTAGTCCCGGGATGCCTTGATGAAGCTAAAGCTCTCAATACTCAATCGGGTTGCCTTGATGAAGATAAGTGTGAACCCTCGTTTTCTTAGTAAATTTGAGTTTAATTTCGAGAAAGACTTAACATCGGAAACCGAAATCCTAAAAGAATATCTTTGGACCAATCGGACCTATAGATCCTATGTCCTGTAATATCAAGAAGGAAACCCTGGAAGAATAAAAACGAGTTAACTCTGAAGTAAAACCCTAAATTGGAAAGTCAACCGGAAACCCTAAGTCAACAAAATCTTAGAAAACCCTAGCAGTTTAGATCCGGCAAACCGTATCCACAAACCAAGAAGTCGAAATATGAGTGGGAAGTGTAGATTGGCTCGTATTAATATTAGAATGCTAAACAATATCCTATTAGTAAATTTTTGACCAATTTCAAGCCCGACTGGATACAAATCTTGAAAAGCGTGTCCTGGAGCTTGGGATATTAATTATATGATATTGGTACCGTTAGATTTGTAATTTCATAATATTTTTAAATATTTCAGTTATATAATTTTTCGGCTTATAAAAGTTACATTTATAACCTTTTATCGTATTTTCATTACTATCGGTAATTTAAGTATATAATTAACTTTTTGCTTTCTCTTACACTATTCATCAAGTACAACCACCTATATCCTATTCTTACAATTTTACATCATTTCCTTACAAATTTACTTTTCCAATATATTTTATACTCAAACTACTTTTTAATTTTGAATTTTATTACACAAAACAAAAATCAAAACACTCTCTCTTTCCCTCCTCTTAGAACAAGCGCACCCCCTCCCTTCCCCCCCCCCCCCCCCCCCCACCCAATTCACTCTCTTTTGTTTTATTTTTCTTCAATTAAATTATTCATACAAGCCTTAAAATCTTTTTCTATATAAATTCTTTTTTACCTTTCACTTTTTCACTTTTCCTCATTTTTTACAAAACCAACCTTTGGAAGTTTTCTTTTTTTCTCCCTCTCCTTCCCTCTTGTTGTGAGCCCCCTCCTACACACACACACACAAATTTTTTTACTTCAAGTTTCCTTTTCCAAAACACTAAATTAGTAATAGATCTTGAATCTATCACTATAAAACATGTAATGGTAAGGTCATACATGTGTGGTTCCACCAAAAATCCCCATGAGCTTTATGCTAGGGATGTGAAACACTAAACGTGATATCCTTATCATCACAATATGTAGATTTTACTGTTAAAGTTAATACACTAAGTATTTTGCTATATTATTGTTATATGTTGTTCATATTGAAATTTTGTGCATGTATTTTCATTTTTTTACTCACATCTACATATTGTCATTATTGCATTACACTCATAACATGAGTAGTATAGTAGATCTGTTATTTAGAGTAGTTAAAATGACATAGTTACTTGTTTTCATGCATGAAAGACTTGCTACATGATATTCTTAAGGAAAGTGTTGAATAAACTCAAGATCCATTTTGTTTCTATCAAAAAGTAATTTTTAAAATTCGGATCTTGAGAAAGACTCATTTAGAAAACATATTTTCCAACTTCAAAATAAAGGTTTTACATGTAAAATGAAGGGTTTAGGTAATGAGTATCATAAAGTAGTGCTTTTTATAAGTTGATCATGGTTTTACTAAGAGAAATTTTCAAAACAAGAAAATGATTACAAAAGTTAAGATTGATCTATGATTCAACTCCAACAAAAATGTACAAATTCGTAACTAGGGTGAAATACCAAGAAAACACTTATTTTCCAACCCTAAAACAAGAGTTTTATTAAAGAAATGAAAGCATAAGGGAGTAGATTTAATTAGGACTTAATTTTAGAAAAACTAAATGAGTTTTTCACAAGAAACAATCTCAAAAATAATTTTCCAAAATTCAGAGCTAAAAATTATCTCGATTTAAACACCTATTTTCAAATGTCAAAATGAGTATTTTAATGAAAAAATAGAAGTCTTAGGGAATAGATATAATAAAAACTTGATTTTTATGAAATTAAATGTATTTTATCAAAGCAGAAACCTAAAACAAAGGAAAAGTTTTCCAACTAAGATCAAATAATATTTTCCTTTCCAAAAATTGTGTAAAATTCGTCACTAGGCAAAATCCATCTTAAAACATCTATTTTCCAACCTTTAAATGAAGAATTTATTAAGATAATGAAGGTAATAGGTATTTAGGTCATCAGGGCCTTATTATAGTAAGAATATGCATGATTTTCAAAGGAATAAAGCTAGTTTTCTCAAACAAGTGTTCATGGCATTATTGAGAAGTGAAAGTTTTTGCAAAATTCTTTTTAATAAAAAATCATTAAGGAATTACATGTAGATAGCTCATATCATGACATTCATGATCATAACTTGTAGATATTGCATGTACATATAATTTACTTGTTAGAAATAATGCAAATTTCACAAAACAATTTCGAAGTTTCAAATTTTAGTTACTGATCAGATTTGATCCGAATATTCTGAGACCTAAACATTTTCAAAATTTAGTAATAACATCATAAATAGATAGATCTTTCAAAGTAGATAGAAATCAATAGCTTATTTACGAAATTCCAAGTTAAAATGACCAAGTTATTGCCGTTTTAAATTGGAATTTCCAATTACTATGAAAATTACGAATTCAAAGAGTTTTATTTGAAAAGCTTGGAATTAGTTATGGTATGAAATACTCATAGGGGTATTTCTTTGTTTAGGTGATTTTGGAATCGGGGAAAATTTCGTGTTTCTAGATCACTACCATTAGAGACCGAAGACCATGACCGAGTGAGTTCAATATCTTTAAATTTTATGCCTGTGATTGTGCTTCTAGTGTTAGTGGCATTAGAATTAGGGTAAGATAAAAATTTGACTGTGTGTATACGAGTTCTATTTGGGTGAATTGATGTTAAGAATATCGCAACGAGTTTGTTGTAAATATTTGCATGATTTAGTATAGAATTGACATGTCTGCAATATCTATGATCACTCATAAATTATTAATTAATATGCCATGATCTTATAATCAAATTGACCATGCATACCATATGTGAGTCACATTACATAGGTTATTATACCTTTATGGGAAGAAGGCATAATAGCTGGGCAACAAAGGGCCTGTAAACTCGAATGTTGGCGTAAGGGCTGGAATTAAAAATTTGTGTGGGTGGGCATCTATATGAACCACAATATAAATGAGAAAAATTGAAATCTATGGTCGTATGAGCCTGAAACACCTAACCTCGAATGGAGGGCGTAAATCCATTCAACATAACATTTTCGGGTGATCTTATAGATTGTATGCTCACGTGCTTATGCATTTCATATTGTTGTTAATATAACTTGCCTGATATATATATATATATATTACTTGTTGAGCATTTAATTTTAGGAAGTGGAACTCACTAAGCTAGCGTAGCTTATACCCCTACAGTTTCTTTCTAATGCAGTTTCTGTACTTATGGCTGCATCCCCGGACCTGGCAAATTAGGTAATGAGAGACTAGGAGTTATCTTCTTAGAAGTTCACAATTGGTTTGTATAGTTTTTAGTAGTGAACATAGAAAGATCAATTGTTACCAAAATGATAATACCTAAACTTATGTGTAGCAGGGGAATGGCATTAATGCTCTGTAATTGGTCCTGAAATATCTATGGTTAATATTTTTATGCTTATCCTGTCAAATTGAACTATCTGTCTCCAATTGTTAATGTATTCTATTGTCGTAAGGGAACGCCTTGCATACTAACACAAGACTTTTGAATGACTATGGTAGTGATTCTTAAGTCTCGCTTAGCATTCGGCGGACTGTTACGTTTGAGGTACCCTTGGGGGCGTGGCACTAAGACTTCTAATGCTTGACTGGGTTACCTTGATAAAGCTAAGGTTCTCAATACTTGATATATTATCTTGCTTATTATTGCTATATTGCTTCTTATCTTATATATTTTTATCATTTTTCATATTATGTGCTCATGAATATGCATTATCATAATGACCTTGTCTCAACAAAAATTTAAAGTAGATCTTTCTTAATAAAGGAAAATGGAACTAAACTCTCTTAATATATAACTTTATGTCTAAACCAAGATTTTATTAGCAAGCCCATAGGAAAATCATTTTTTACAACTCCTTGTCAAATCCGCCAAGATTTTTCTTAAATAACAATAAAGATGATTTCATAAAAAAAAAATTAACAAAAAAAAAATGAACTTTTTCTTTAATAATAGACCACATAAGGTTTATCAAAACTTAGCATAAAAGTTTTCTTGGTAAACAAATTTTTCATAAAAAGTTTACTTGTAAGATTTAAACTAACTCCATAATAACCAAAAAAAAAAACTAGTTTTCAAGTTTAAGATAGAAATCAACCCTCTACTCTACAAACTCACATATAAAATAAAGAATTTCCAAGTATATAAATAATAAACACATTTTCAAAAGAAATAAAATGAATATAAGTATGATGATTTTCAAAAACAATGAATTTTATCAACAACTTAAAACGAATAATTTCTTTCCAAGTAAAATTGACAAAGGACTTAAAGAACTAAGTTTTGGAAAAAAAAAAAAGTTATTTTAAAGAAGTTAAAAGATGAGAATATAAGGATAAGGAGATTTATTTAACAAAAACTTTTTTCCTTTAGAAAGGAAATATAAACAAGTCAAAATCACCATAGGTAACCAACAACTAAATAAAAACTTTAGAAGCTAACTTTTTGCCACAAAAGCAAAATTTGTAAAGGATTAAAAGTTGAAAAGGAAATTTATTTGTTTTAATAAAGAAATTGGAAAACAAAATAAGAATATACTTGTTTACAATAACCTAAGAAATTATAAAGTTTCTCCAAAATACTTGAAAGGAATTTGTTAAGTTTTAACACCTTAAAAATAAATTGTTTTATGAAAAATAATCGTTGAGACAATACCATTAGAATCTTGCATATACTATGAATCTATATAAATACTCAAAGGATTTTTCAATTATATATATATATATATATTTTGCAAAAGGGATTTTTTCTAAATAAAAATTGAGTTTGGAAACTGTTTTGCAAAAACTGGAATGTCTCATTTTGATTTTGTACCGAGGCTTTTGGGAAGCCAAATGACCTTTTATGTAGAAAATAACCTTAGAAATGGATAGATCTTTTCGAGTAGATAGAAATTGATATATTCTATGCAAAATTCTGAGTTAAAATGAGCAAGTTATGGCATTTTAAGTTGGAACTTTCCTCTATACGAATTTTGACGAACCTAGTAACAATAGAATTACAAGTTTAAGTAGAATTTCCAAGAAATACTCATTTTGGGTATTTTTCTTGTTTAGGTGATGAGGAGACCAAGTTCCTGTATCCCAAAGATATCCTTGACTAGAAATACCCATACAAATGGTCGCGTGAGTTTATTTCTTACATATTTACACTTATGATTTTGCTTGTAAAGTAGTGGAATTAAAATTAAGGAAAAGATAAAATGGAAAATACATGTGCTCTACATACTTGGTTGAAATTACGATTAAGCATATCGAGGTATGAATTGTTTATAATGAATGTTTGATCTAGTATAAGATTGATTATCTGCAATTCTATGATCACTCATAAAATATTTAATTATGCCATGAGTACTTAACTGAAATAATTCATGCATGTCATCGGGTGAGTTCATTGCATTTATTACTATTCCTTTGGTGGGAAAAAGACTTAGTAAGGAGATTCATAGAGTCTGTAATTTCTATAGAGCGACGAGGCATCGTTCGAATCAACTAGCGATGAGAAAACATCCGAATAAAATATATTTGGCAGCTATGTAGTGGCTCGGAAATAAACTATAAATAAAGTTGGATTATACATACATTTTTTTTAGTAATGAAGTTGTTAAAAATAAGAACTATCATGGATTTATGTGGTATGATGGCGGCCTATTCAGTCCGAAACACTTAACTACCGAATGGAAGGATAAATCCATTCAAATATATGATTCTCGGAAAATCATATGTATTGTTTGCCCATGTACTTGTGCATTTCATATGATTGCTTAAATAAACTTGTTTTGATTATTGGATGCCGAGTGTTTATTTGTGGAAATAAATCTCACTAAGCTAGTAGCTTATACCCTCTTAGATATCTTTTGCAACTCTCATACCTTTGGTTGGAACCAAGAGGTTATTTTACCTAGGTAATGCCTTCTAGCTAAGATCTTATGGATAAGAGTGTAAGCTAGAGGTAGATATGGATTCCAAGAGAAGATTCAAAAGTGTAAAATCGTATTATGATAGACTCTTTATTAGTCTTGGTTATCTTTAATAGGGGAATGCCCCTTAATGCTGTAAAGACTCCTTAATGATTTTTATGAACCTTGGTTATATTGTTATGATTTATTTCCTTAATTGCTATTGTGTATAATTGCTTAAATGGTATGATCCAAAGTTTGGTCCACTACGATAGTGAAGGCACGCCTTATACTCGATATCTAGACTTTTGGGATGACTAAAGTTGTCATACTTAAGCCTTAACATTGAGTGTGGTAGATTGTCGCGTTTAAGGTACCCTTTGGGGCGTGACAGCATGAACTATGAAGGAACTGAAACAATTAAGGACACAAAGATTAGTGCTTTAATGCAACAATATTAATTGCTTAAGTTCTAATGCGGTGAAAATATCAAAGATACATTTATTAGATTTACTACTATCATAAATCAACTTGTTGCTCTTAGAAAAAGCATTGTTAACCCTAATCTTGTCAAACAGATGTTAAGAATCTTACCCAGGTCATGGGATGCCAAGAAAACTATGGTAGAAGAGGTTCAAGATCTCAATAAGTTGATTTTAAGTCAACTTAAAGAGAAGCTCATGGCGTATGGATCTCACATCAACCAAACCAGTGATACTAAAAGTAGCAAGATGAAAATTTCTTCCAAATCAAAGCAAGTTGTTTATGATTCAGATGATGATGAGAATTCCAGTGAAGAAGATGAGGATAACAACATGCTAACTAAGAAAATCAGCAAAATTCTTAGAAGTCAGGGTAAGAAATATAATAATCTACAGAAATTTAAATCTAATAAAAACAAGTTTGATGCAAGGAAGAAAAACAAATAGAAGAAGAAAGAAAAGAAAAAGATAGTTTGCTATGAATGCAAGATGTTAGGAAATATCAAGTATGAAAGTCCTGTTTTGATCAAGAAGCTCAAAAAATATAAGAAGAAAAGAAAGTTGTCAATGGCCACTTTGAGTGATCTGGATCATATTGAAGGTGATTTAGAAGTTTTAGAAGATGAAGAAACAAAAGAAGCCAATATATGCCTCATGGTATTGTCAAAAACACTTTCTAAGGTATCTTCTAATCTTGAATTTAAAGATGTGCCCAATGATGTTCTAAATGAAATGAATAAACTTCTAAAACTTTTAGCTGAGGCAAATAATAAAATAACAAAGTTAAAT
This sequence comes from Combretum micranthum, assembly GCA_024138025.1. Classification (NCBI taxonomy): domain Eukaryota; kingdom Viridiplantae; phylum Streptophyta; class Magnoliopsida; order Myrtales; family Combretaceae; genus Combretum; species Combretum micranthum. The sequence continues at coordinate 586,337 of JAMXBD010000190.1, read as the reverse complement.
CAAAGAAAATAAAAATTTAAAACAAGAAAGAGAAGCTTTAAGTTGAATAATCATAAAGAAAACGTTGAAAATAGAATTCCATGCTTAGAGAAGGAATTAAAGAACTAAATGCTAGAATAGATGGATTATCACAATTAATATATAATACATTCGTGAAGTTTAAAGAAAGTAATAAAAGTTAGAATCTCATATTGCTAGATAATGAACAGATAATTCCATAGCTGGACTAGGATATAAAATTAGCGAAACATCTATGGAAGTAAAAAAGACCGTATTTATTAAAGGGAAGGAAGTTGTAAATGATAAAGTAAATAAAGAAGTAAAAACCATGCAAAATAAAAAACGTCAAGAAAAAGTTAGAATTTTTAATAGAAACCATCGAAAAATTTATTAATATCATAACTATAACAAAGGGAACTTCAGAAGTTATGATGCACAAAAAAATAGTACCCTGACAGAAGGTACTATAGAAGTTATGGTAGAAGGTACTCTAGAAGATACCATAATCAATATCAAGAAAGAAAGGTAAACAAAAGTTATAATGGTTATACATCTTATTCTTGTTTCTTTTATAACAAATATGGTCATACTAAAAAATTTTGTTTCTTAAAGAATAACAAGCTCAACTCCAAACAAGTAAAGAAGTTTAATAATGTGAGTTTGAATTCTAAAGAACCGAAGCTAGTCTAGGTTCCTAAATTTGTTTGATTCACTCTAATGTGTGCGAGAACAAGGAGCAAAGCCAAACAGAACTTAGTACCTAGATAGTGGGTGTTCTAAGCATATGACTAGAAATGTCTCTCTACTCACATCAATGGAATGGAAAGATAAAGGGTATGTAAGATTTGGAAATGATAGTAAAGGGAAATTTGTTGAAACTGGTACTATTGGAAACTCTCCTCATACTATAGAAAATATTTATCTAATAAAGGGATTAAAACATAATTTGTTAAATATTAGTCAGTTATGTGATAAAGAGTATAAAATGTTTTTTGAACATGATAAATGCATTATTTTTAATAGTTATGTTGAAAAATTGTTTGAAGGATGTCATAAAAAGAATGCATCCACAATTAAACCTTCTTATATCAAAACTGAAAATTTCTTTTTTATCAATGAAAGATGATTTGGTATTTTGTATAAAAAGCTCGAACATGAAAATTTTTCTCAATTAGAAACATAATAAAAGAAAAATGTTATAAAAGGCTTAAAAAATTAAAAATAAAAGAAGACATAAAATGTGGCACATGCTTAAAAAATACAATGGTATCAGTATCTCATAAAAGCATTAACATGATTACTGCAAAAAGACTACTTGAATTGTTACATATTGACTTGTTTGGACCAACTAGAGTATTAAGTATAGGTGGAAATAAATATGGAATGGTAATAATTGATGATTTTTCTAGATATTCTTAGGTTTTAATGCTACAACATGAAAGTGATGCTTTTAAATCTTTTGAAACATTTACAAAACAAGTTCAAAAATATCATTTTAAGAACCAATTATGGAACCGAATTTGATAACAATGTTTTCATTAATTTATGTGAAACTTAGGAATTACACAACTTTTCTACTCCTTACACATCCCAACAAAACGATATAGTAGAACATAAAAATAGAACAATTCAAGAAATGACACGAACATTGTTAAATAAAAGTAAATTTACAGAATAATTTTAAGCCAAAATTGTTGCTACATCTTGTTGTATCATCAATCATGTTTATATTAGACCTTCTACTGATAAATCTACTTATGAATTGTTTAAAGGTTGGAAACCTAATGTTTCTTATTTCCATGTATTTAGCTGGAAATGCTTAAGAAAATGAATAAAGATCTTAGATGATTAGATGCACATGTTGATGAAGCTATAATCCTTGGATATTCATCTTATAGTAAAGCTTATAAGGTTTTTAACAAAACAAATAGAATTGTTGAAGAATCTATAAATGTCAAGTTTATTGAAAATGATTATGATGATGAAAATCTCCTAATTAATGGTGTTGAAAGGCAATCACACAAGACTTATAAAGGTTCCAAAAAAAAAATTCTATCAAACCATAACCTAATGTGTCATGTCCCAGAGGGTACCTTAAACGTAGCAGTCCACCTCACATAATATTAAAGCTAATGAATGACAACCTTAGTCATGCAAGAGCTTTGATATCACAGTGTGCTTCTAAGATAGTAGGAGACTCAAAGGGGTATTACGTTTAAGCAGATAATAAAAGCATGCAATAACTGATAAAGGTAAGCATGTAATAATCATTAAGATAAAAGTTTTTTACAACTTCTTAGGGGCATTCCCCCGTTCTAAAAGCCTTCCTCAAACTAAGACATCTTCAAAACATACATGAATATAACATAAGTCTACTATATAGATTTTTCTTAGAAGTCTACATCCAAAACTAAATCTATAAACTTCTTCCAAAAACTCCTATTAGCTTTGGCTCATACCTGGCAAAAGGGGCTCCTTGATGCCAACCATAAGTAATCAAACTATAACAAAAAGTTATAGGGATATAAGCAAAACTAGCTTAGTGAGATAACTCCCATCTTCTAAAACATTTCCATAAAACATACAAGTATTTTAGACAATCATATGGGAATGCATCAATCATATGAGCAAATAAAATACACGATTAACAGAAACCATGTGTAGCATGGATTTTACGCCCTCCATGTCGAGGGTTAGGTGGTCACCGGCCCATACGACCATCAATAGTTGCAGACTTACCAGCTCCTATTTGCCATGTAGACTTTCCGGCTCTTACTAGCCACCACTACGACTCCTCGTTTCCCCACACAAAGAATAGTAGCGAAAAATAAATGTGACTCACAATATGTTATGCATGAATTGTTTTTAATATTGGTTTATTCAATTATCGTCGAGTTCAAGTTAAAGGTAACCAAAACAATTTCATCAAAACATTGCAAGAAAACATAAGTTATTCATCAATTCCTCTTCCGATATACTTAGCTTTTATTCAACAACCACATCATTCAATCATGAATCCAAATCACATAACATTTATTCATTTATCTTTTTTCTTACTCTCTAGTGCTACTACTCACAAGCACAATCAAGGAAACATAATCAATAAGAGATTAACTCACTCCATGACGATCGCTCCTTGTCGAAATAATCTTCCGAGAAGGCGATATCGGTTCCTTCTTCACTTAAACAAGATGAAATACCCAAAATGATTCTTTCATAGAATTTCTATTTTGAAGGTTCTAAATCTAACTCAAAATTGTAATAAAAATCGGATTGAAGGAAGTTCCAATTTAAAATGGCCATAAATTGCTTATTTTAACTCGGAATTTTGCATATTATATGTCGTTTTCTACCTACTCGAAAAGATCTATCCATTACTAAGATTACTTTTACTATAAAAGGTCATTTGGGTCTCGGATTAGAAGGGTACTGATCTAATACGAAAATTCCTTTCTTGAAAAATAATATTTTCTAATCCTTCATGTACTAAGACTTGTTTAAGTAAAACTCAAATATATATATTTTCGAAAAGAATTCCTTATGTATATAAATAGACTCATAATTTATGCATGAAGCTATAGGTGTTATCATATTTAATTTATTTCCTTAAAACAACCTTTTCTAGTGTTTTGGAAAATTTGGATTTGTTAGACTTTACTTTATGTGGGTGAAGTAACTTATAAATTTTTGGATGATCAAAATCTAATATACTATATTTTGATTCTTTAGTTTATCAAAAGTGAGTTGAAATAAAGTTTGGTCTTTTGAGGTTATCTGCAAAATTTATTTTTAGGAATTGCAAAATAGAGTTTCCAAAAGTTTTCTTTAGTAGTACTTGATGAGTTTATTCTTTGAAATTTTATTTTCATTTTCCTTGTAAGTTGATTTTCTTGAAAACTTATTTAGCTATTGCTTTAGAAAGTTGGTAAATATAGTACCAAGTTATTATCTATATGTCAAGACTTCTTTTGTTATTTAAAAAGGAAATATCTTTAGACTTTGAAGAAACTTCTTTTATTAATAGTTTGAAATTTCATGATGAGTTTACATAAACTTTTAAAAGAGATTTATTTGAAAATATTTTTCTTAGGAAAAACATTGATCAAATTTTATTTGGACAACAACTTATTAGCCATGCATGAATATTATCATGTAGTTTATAAAAGCTAAAAATATCACAAGGTAAGATAATAAAGAATATAAGAAATAAATAGGCACAATAATAATAATAATTGTCAAGTATTGGGAGCCTTAGCTTTTTCAAGACTTCCCGGGACTAAGAATAGACTAGTTCCAAAAGAAAAAGAAAATTTTTTTCACTTGATGAGGACAAGTCTAAGACTAGAAAGACTAGTCTTAAAACAACTTGAAAGTAAATAAATTGCAAGGTAAGTAAATAAATTGCAATAACAAATGAGCTTATATGCTCTAAAAGATGTATATAAATACATAGATATATTTAGTTAGATAATCATAAGAACAACATAAAGGAAAATAAATTCATAAACAAGAATAAAGTATGAACATATTGTTGCTTTCCTAACCTCCATGGGTTTAGAAAACACACTATGTTCATACTAAGCAAATGAACATAAGGAAAACTTAAAGAAGCATTACTTATGAAAGATAAACTAGAGAGAACTTTGAGAGAACTTTGAGAGAGATTTTGAGAGATAATTGTAGTGTATGAAAGGTGTGAAGGAAATGGAAGGAAAAGAGGGTATTTATAGGAAAAAGTGGAGGGTAAATTGTGTTAATTAAGTAAATGAAAAATAAAACAAATAGAGGGGAATAAAAAAGGGGCTGGCGCAAATTGAGTGGGAGAGAGAGAGAAAATTTATTTTTTTGTATATTTGTTAATGAAAAGTAAGATATGAGAGATGTGAAGTTGTATTGGAAATGAAAATTGAAAGAAAATAGGTGTATGGTTGTAAGAGTAGGTTGTAAGAAAAAGTAGAGATAGATAAATAGTATAGAATAGTAATGAATAATGTAATGTAAAATAGGTATGACAAATAAAGTACTGGTAGTAAGAAAATATGTATATAATTACGATATCTAATATTTTTAGTTACCGAATAATTATAAAATTGATATTTTTGAAAAACTTATCTCTCTACGAGTCTAATGGTATATCCAGAATATTTTTACTATTCCAAGCCCTGGAACACGCTTTTCGAAAATTGTATCCGATCGGGCTCAAAACGAATCGCGGTTTAACTAATCTGATATTTTTAAGCTTTCTCATTTTATTACGAACTATTCTACATGCTAAACTCTTACTTACTTACTTAGGGCTGCGAATATGGGATTGCTGGACTTGAATGGTTGCGTCTGACTAGGGTTTTATTGACTTTAGGATTTCCGATTGACTTTCTAATTAGGATTTGACCTTAATTGATCATAAAACTTTGGGGGTTTACACAATATACCCACTGCAAAAGGAATTTTAGAAGATCTGTGAGGATAGAAATTAAAATTCTAAAAATAGAAGGTGCTTCAAAAGGTTTTTTAGAACATCTTCTAGAAACTTCTAAGTCTTCAAAATATAAACCTTCATATCTACTAGAATTAATAATAAGAAATGTACAAACTAATGTTAGAACTAGATTAAGTTATAAAAATATTAAAAATCAATGCTATGTTATATGTGTCACGCCCCAACAGATACCCCAAACGTGACAGTCCACCACACTCAATATTTTAGCTTAAGTATGACTACCTTAGCCATTCCCAAAAGCTTTTATATTAAGTGTGAGGCGTACTTTCACAACTTTAGAGGACCATATATGGAATTATGAAGCTTAAGAAGGTATAAATAACACATTAAGAAAAGAGGATTCATAATATACATTCACTTATAACAATGGTTTTACAAACTTAGGGACATTTCCCAAGATCACTATTCTATTACAAGACATTTGCACATTATCTCTAATTCTAAACTTCATCTTATAATTCTTTTCATCTAAAAGAAATTACCTGCCCGTAGGGTCCTCGTGGCCTTGACCATAAATAGGGAAACTAGAAAAGATATCTATTGGGATATAAGCTAATAGGCTTAGTGAGAACTATTTCCATAAATAACTTCTTGTAACCATAAATTTCAAACAAGTTGATTAAACAATCAAATGTAATGCAACATATAGGTGAGCAAACAAGCATATAGTTTTCTGGGAACTATATGTTGAATGGATTTACGCCCTCCATTCGGGGTTTGGTGATACTTAACCTCAAAACAAGTAGTTTTAATTAAAAAGTTTTATGCTTGCAAGCACTCATCGCCAAGCATTCCGAATCTACTTGATTTGACCTTACTTTCGGATCATCCACCAAGCATTTCCCTTAAGCAGCCAAGCAATCGCTTTCGGATCTTCCGCCAAGTGTTGCTTTCGACATGAGCTTACTATCCTTCTCACCCAAGGATAATAACCGAAATGCAATGTGACTCACTTTGTGGTATGCATAAACTCATTTATTTATAAAGTCATAGCATAATTATTTTGAATTTAAGGCGATCAAAGAATTTCACACAAATCAATTGTTATACTAAAACAAACATTTAAAAAGAATTCCAGCTCCAATATTTTTAAAATTCTTTCAAAGAATTATTTTACATACACATCGGTTTATCTTTTCCTAATTCTAATGCAAATAATTTACAAGGATAACAAGTATAGCATTTAATGGAAATAAACTCACGATGCTATGTCGACTATTCCTCTAAGCGAATAAGTCGTTCACACACTCCACTTAATCGTAATAATCTTCGAGGTAAAGGAATCCTTCCTCGAGGTCACCTAGCCAAAGAAAATACCCACAATGAGTATTCTTTGATGATTTTCTTGAAATTTGACAAAGCAATGTCAAAAGAACGTTAAAGTTCGTCTAAAGGAATATTCCAACTTAAAATGGCCATAACTTGGTTATTTTAACTCGGAATCGTGCATATAATATACCGATTTCTACCTACTCGAAAAGATCTACCTATTTCCTTTTTGTCAATTTATTTTTAAAACTTGAAACTTTGGACAATAATTTAAATGAACATGAACTAGGAGAAAATAATAGCAAGTAAAATAACATAAGTAATTAAGTCAAGTACTGGAGTCTTAGCTTTTTCAAGGCTCCCAGGACTAAGAAGTAGACTAGTCCCAAAATAAAATAAAATGAAAGAAAGAAAAACTTGTTTTGACTTGATGAGAACAAGTCTAAGACTAGAAACTAGTCTTAAAATAACAAGGAATAAATAAATAAATTGGAATGGAATAAATAAATAAATTGCAATTGAGCTTATATGCTCTAAAGAATATGTATATATATATATATAGATAATAATACTTAGATATATTAACAATAATAAAAACAAAAGTAATAACATAAATGGATTTGCATGAACAAGAACAATAAATGAATATAATGTAGCTTCCATAACTTGTAGTTTTTGGAAACTCACACTATGATCATGTAAAGTTACATGACATGAAGAAAAAGAAAATAGTATGAAGTGGTTACCTAAAGAAGACTTTAGTAGTAGTATATGGTTATAGGTTTTTGTTGTAGGTAGAAGTTGTTGTGGAATTATTTTGAGAGAGTTTTGGGATGGTATTTTGAGAGAGTTTTGAGATAAGAATTTGATAGAGTTTTGGTAAGAAATTTGTGGGTAGTGAATGTGTGAAAGAAGTGAAAGAGGAGGAGGGTATTTAAAGGAAATTGTGGAGGGATTTTTGTGTGATTAAAATAAATAAGAAATGAAACAAATTGAGAGTGTAAACCCCTAAATTTTCGGAATCAGTTTAGCATAAAACCCTAAACCGGAAGTCAAACGGAACCCTAAAGGTCAACAAAACCCTAGTCTACCGTATCCAACTAAATCCGGCATTGCCGTTTTCTTTGGCCCTGAGAAACGAAGTTGGGATAATTAGCTAGAATAATTCATAATAACCATAGGTTTTATAAAAGTTTCAGTTTCGCGAAATTCGGATGTCCTTCGAACCCGATCGGACACAGTTCTCGAAAAACGTGTTCGGAAGCCCGGAATAGTAAAAATATTCCGAATACACCGTTAAACTCGTAAAAATATAAGTTTTCCAAAAATATCAGTTTCGTAATTTTTCGGTAAGTAAAAATAACAGATATAGCTATTATACGCGTATTTTCTTACTACCGGTACTTTAATTTGTCATATCTACTTTACATTACACTATTCATTACTATTCTACACTATTCTTTTATCTCTACTTTTTTTAACCTATTCTTACACTCTACATAACCTATAATCTTAACTTTTTACCTTTCCATAACTTTATATCACATCTACTTTACATATTACATCTTTTATTTTTCAAAAGTAAAAAATAAATCACTCCCTCCCTCATCACACAATGGCCGCGCCCCTCCCTCTCTCCTCAATTTTGTTTCAATTTTACTTTATTTTAATCACACAAAAACCACTCCTCAATTTCCTATAAATACCCCCTCCTCTTTCACTTCTTTCACACCACTTCTACACTAAAGTTACTCTCTCAAAATCTCTCAAGAATTCTCTCCAAGAATTCTTCAAGAAGCTCTCTTTAGTCTTCTTTAGGTAAACTCTTCAAGAAAATCCTCCAAGCTTTCCATGTTCATCTACTTAGTATGAACTTATGTGTGTTTTCTAAAACCATGAAGGTTAAGAAAGCAACAATAGGTTCATACTTTGTTTTGTCCATAATCATAATTCCTTTATGTTTATGTTTCTTTTATGTTATTTATGTTATAACTATCTAATATATCTATATAGCTATATATACTATTTAGAGCATATAAGCTCATAATCTTGCAATTTATTTACCTTTCATGCAATTTTTACTTCAATGCAATTTATTTATTTCAAGTTGTTTTTAAGACTAGTCTCTAGTCTTAGACTTGTCCTCATCAAGTCAAAACAAGATTTTCTTTCTTTCATTTTATTTTATTATGGGACTAGTTACTTCTTAGTCCCGGGAGCCTTGAAAAAGCTAAGACTCCAATACTTGACTTTATTATTATGCTTTATGTTATTTTGGTTATTATTATTCTCATAATCATGTTCATTTAGATTGTTGTCCATAATTTTATTTAAACAAAAAGAAGAATTTTGTCACTTAGAAATAAGTTTATGTAAAGTATAAAATCTATAAAGCAACACAAAATAAACTCATTCCTTTTCATGTTACAAAAAGAACTCACTATAATTTTATAACTACTTTTACTTTAAAAAGCCACTTAGATCCTTATTATCCCACCTTGTTTTTCAAAAGAAAATATTTTGTTGACAAAAATGGTTCTTTCATAAGAAAGAAAATAAGATGGATGACTAAGGAAATTTTTAAGTAAAGACCTTTGCAAACAAATAGGCAAAGAAAATTTATGGTTTGAAAATAATAAAGTTATTTCTTTTCAAGTTACAAGAAGAAGTTAATAAGATTATAGAAATTAGTTTTTCACAAAAAGTCCTTAATTGTTCCACATTGTTTTTATGAAGAAAACAAATTTTCATGCATGGATGATTATTTTGAAAAATATAAGACATGAGAAAAAGAATGAAAATATCAAGTAAGATTTTTGCAAAACAAGTAAACAAAGGAATTTACACAAGAAAAAATGAAGAATAGCATATTTCCTAGAAAACTTCAATATAGTATTAATGTAACTTAGAAAGTAGAAAATTTTATTTTCAAAGGTCACTTAGAAAAAGATAAATAAAACCAACATAAACGTTTTTAGAAAAAAAGAAACAAGGTATTCATTTCAAAGAAATTTACAAAAACAATTCCGAAAAGCTTCAAACCAACATTGTTTTACCTAAGAAAATAAATTGGACAACAAGACACTTGAGCATGCTTAAATATGAGTTATATAGTTATAAAAAGAGAATTTTTCAACTATATAGATAACTAAGTATTTATCAAACAAATTTTGATTTCTTGAACCAAAGTTGTTTTTACTTGGAAATCCGTGGTGAATTTTGTCGCTACTTTTTCAGAGCTTGTATGGCCTTGTTTGTTGGATATAATTTTGGAAATGGGTAGATCTTTTCGAGTAGGTAGAAATCGGTATATTATATGCGCGATTCCGAGTTGAAATGACCAAGTTATGGCCATTTTAAGTTGGAACATTCCTTCATACGAACTTTAACGTTCTTTGACATTGTTTTGTCAAAATTCAAGAAAATCATCAAGAAAAACTCATTGTGGGTATTTTCTTTGGCTAGGTGACCCCAAGGAAGGATTCCTTTACCCCGAGAACTATTACGATTAAGTAGAGTGTGTGAACGACTCATCCGCTTAGAGGAATAGACGACAATAGCATCGTGAGTTTATTTCCATTAAATGCTATACTTGTTGTGCTTGTAAATTAGTTGCACTAGAGTTAGAAAAAGATAAACCGATATGCATGTAAAATAATTCATTGAAAGAATTCTAAGAATATCGAAGCCAGAATTGTTCTAAGTGATTGTTTTAGTTTAATATTGATTTGTGTGAAATTCCTTGATCGCCATAAAGTTGAAAATAATTATGTTATGACTTCATAAATTAATGAACTCATGCATACCACGAAGTGAGTCACATTGCATTGTTGGGTTATTATCCTTGGGTGAGAAGGATAGTAAGCTCATGTCGAAAGCAACGCTTGGCGGGAGATCCGAAAGCGATTGCTTGGCGGCTTAATGGAATATGCTTGGCGGTAGATCCGAAAGCAAGGTCAATCAAGTAGATTCGGAATGCTCGATGATGTGTGCTCGTGAGCAAGAAAACTTTTTAATTAAAATTACTTGAATTGAGGTTACGTATCACCAAACCCCGAATGGAGGGCGTAAATCCATTCAACATATAGTTCCCGAAAAACTATATGCTTGTTTGCCCACGTGTTTGTGCATTACATTTGTTTGATTAAATCAACTTGATTGAATCTTGTTACAAGAAGTCATTTATGGAAATAGTTCTTACTAAGCCTATTAGCTTATACCCCAATAGATATCTTTTGCAGTTTCCGTACTTATGGTTAAGGCCACGTGGACCATGCGGGCAGGTAATCTCTCTTGAACATTAGAAATTTGGGTAAAATGTAGCATAGTATTAGCATGCAAATATTTATATAATAGATGAGTAATTTAGGGAGTTGTCCCTAAGTTTGTAAAGTCTTTGCCATGAATGAATAATTATTGTGAATCCTCTTTTCTTAATATATTTCTATATCTCCTTAAGCTTCATAATTCCATATATGGTCCTCTAAAGTTGTGAAAGTACGCCTTACACTTAATATAAAAGCTTTTGGGAATGGCTAAGGTTGTCATACTTAAGCTTTAATATTGAGTGTGGCGGACTGTCACGTTTAGGGTACCCATTGGGGCGTGAAAGAGAGAAAGAGAGGGGAGGGGATGCTGGCCATATTGATGGGGAGAGAGAGGAGATTTTATTTTTTTGATTTTTGATAAATGAAAGATGTAATGTGTAAGGTAGATGTGAAATAAAGTTATGGGAAAGGTAAAAAGTAAAGATTATAGGTTATGGAGTGTGTAAGAATAGGTGTAAGAAAAAGTAGAGATAAAAGAATAGTGTAGAATAGTAATAAATAGTGTAATGTAAGATAGATATGACTAATCAAGTACCGGTGTAAGAAAATACGCGTATAAATGCGATATCTGTTATTTTTACTCATCGAAAAATTACGAAACTGATATTTTTGGAAAACTTATATTTTTACGAGTCTAACGGTGTATTCGAAATATTTTTACTATTCTAGGCTCCCGGACATGTTTTTCGAGAACTGTGTCTGATCGGGTTCAAAGGACACTCGAAATTCGCAAAACTGATATTTTTATAAAACCTATGGTTATTACGAACTATTCTAGCTAATTATCCCAACTTCGTTTTCCAGGGACCAAGAAAACGGCAATGCCGGACTTAATCAGTTACGGTAAACTAGGGTTTTGCTGACCTTCTAAGGTTCCGTTTAACTTCCGGTTTAGGGTTTTATGCTAAACCAATTCCAAAAATTTGGGGGTTTACAACCTACCCCCCTTAAAGAAAGTTTTGTCCTCAAAACTTGGAAATTCCTAATTGTGGTTCCAACCAAAACTTGGTTACTTAGGTTGTGCTTCATTCGTATCTCCTCAAAAAGATCCTTTTAATCAATTTCCTCACCTCTTATCTTTTTAGATTCTTCGGAATAAATGTCTGTATTGGGTATTCCTCATAAGGAAAGTTCTCCTTCAAAAACATTTACTTTTATCTTCGTAACTCAATTCCCTAACCATTTGTTAAATGGGGATTTGTCACCTGTCTCCAATATGTTTATATAATAATCTTAAACTTCCTTCTTGTTTTATCACTTCTCAAAAGATCATACGGTAATTACTTCCTATCTTTAAGCGCACATGATTCTCATTTTGAAACTCCTAAGGTCCTTCTTTTTCGACCAGTCTTATTTCTTTCGTTTATCTTGTGCCTTTCTCATCATGAGTCACTCTTGATTGTTCCTCCAAGGTTTTGAATTGTTCTTCTTGATCGTTTGTTATGTAGCATCAAGGGTTCTCTTTTTCTCCAAGACTCATTATTAGCCTCTCTTCGTTCTCCATTCTCATGTCCTGGTTTGTCATGACTCCGACTAAAACTCTTTGCTTTCATACCATCTTTCTTTATAAGCCTTGTAGAGAACGTTATATTGACCGACTATGAAACAAAGCATCTTTTTCAATCGATCGGCTTATACTATAATCGTCCTTGCCTTCTTTCTAACAATGTGAGAAATTCAAAATCTCGAGAAGGTTAATTCCATTTTTTATCTCGGTACTATTGAGTCTTTATAGATCCTTCCATCTTTTGGTGTTCTTACTTCTCTATCAATACTTCAATTCTTCTAAGGTCCCTTGAACTTTGGTATATCTGAGTTCTCCTTAAATAAGTTGTTGGTCCCAAATTATGAAATGTATTCATGATTCCTTCTTACTGACTTCCTTGTCCTTAGTTATGCTAAATCGTCCCTTAGTTTCCTTTAATACACCTTTCTTCCTATATTTCCTCTTTATCCTTCATATCTTCTCATCTTAGCATTAAGCTCCTTTATTCTTCTTCCACCAAGGTTGGTTTTAACACTATAACGGTTGTTTTCCTTCTTTAGGCTTTGTTTTGGAATTTCCCTTCTCAACTTCTTAATCCCTTTGATCAACTCCTTATGCTTAAGATTATAGTCTCTGATTATCCCCGTTTTCTCTTTTTAGATTAGACTACGATTCTCGTCAACGTCTGACTTATCTTACATTCTTGGTTCTAGCTGGGTACTCCAAAAAGTTTTACTAGAAACTCGTAGTGTCCATAAAGAGTTGAGGATCATTCCTTCGAATTACTTACGAGAAATTGAATTTGTTCTTCCTAGTTGATCAAAAGAGCTTCAATTCTTGGTAGTGGTATTCACTCTCGATCATGACCTTGCTCATCTCTGAGAATCACGCACAAAATTAGGGTTTTATCCTTTTTCTTCCTGAACTGGCATATTCCATGGGGGTATATTTGATTGCATAAAGCCTTGATCCAAGTTCTTAATCCTTTAACTTCATTTGATCTCTTTTAAGAACAAAGTTGATTCTCTTCTTCAGACATCATTTTATTCATTCAAAACTTTATCGAAATCATGAATATCTCCAAGGGTCGGTCTCTCTTCACTTTCTTTTGTGTCGTCCAGATAGTCATCCATTCTCCTTTATTAACTCGAAAGAATGTGTCTCTCCTTTTCTTGTGATAGCAAGTCCTTTACCAATATTATCTTTCCGTCTTATTGGTTTATGAGTCCTATGTTCTCCTTGTGACTTTTCATTGGGGTCCTAATTGGAAAGTATACATCTTATCCCAAGGATTACTTAACTCCATTATTCCTTAGAGTCGCAAGCGACTGCTTATCCTTACGTCATTATTGAATGATCGACCAACACTTTCTTGGGTTTCATCATCCTTTCGTGAGGGGATTTTAAATCTTACAACTAGAGATTGGTTGTTTGTTATCAGTACTCTAGACTAGATATAAAAGAATGTGTCTCCTTGAATTCCAAGAGAGCAAAACATCCTGATTTACTAACTGAAAGCCTCTCACGCACTTGATAGGGGATTATTACTTCTATTCTCTTATTCATCCATATATAAGAAAACCTTTAAACTTTTGCGTTGCTTGAAATAAAAGATCAACAACAACAAAGAGGGTTGGAGGCTTACCGGTTCCCACGTCACTGTTATAGCCTCTTATGCACTCCGAGGCAATCAAGTTTCCATCTTTTACCTCTTCACTTATCCATGGTCCCTCTAAGTTGTAGATCCGATCTCCTGAAGCAATGGATCCTAGTCTACCTTCACTTCGATTCCCACTTCCTTTATCAATCCTTATAGGGACAACTCCCTCTGATGATCTTATCAGAATATTCCCCCCTTGTGGACAGTTGTTAGCAAAATGCCCTTTCTGATTGCAGACATGGCAAGTATTAACTCCTTTGTTTGGGCATTTTGATATCTTATGGTTTGCATTTCCACAGAAGAAACACTTTCCAAATAGCTGGGGGCACTTCTTCGGGTAGTGTGCTCCATTGCACTTCCAACACCGAACGTCTTTTGGTGTGAACCTTCCGCTGTCATTATTGTAGTTGTTGGGGATCTTGAATTTCTTTGGTGGAGGCATGTAACTGGATCCTACATAAAACTTCTTCTCAACAATCGAGGTTCCTTCTTCTTCTTTTCTTTCTCTCCTTTTCCTCGCTCCTTCTACGATCCGAGCTCTTTTCACTAATTCTCGGAAATTTCTTATGTCGAATTTTTCCAACCTTATTCTCAGGTCTTCGTCCAGTCCTCCTATAAAAACTTGTCTTTTAACTCCTCGCTGTACTTATAGGAATCAGGGGCATATTGTAGCAGTCTATTGAACTCAGTCTTGTATTGCTCGATTGTTCTTCCCTTTTAAGCAATTTGCAAGAAGTCCGCACTATATCTTACTTGTAAACTTTCTGGGAAATAATTCTCCAAAAACTCATGTCTAAACATTTCCCAAGTGATTGGAGTCATTAGCTCTCTTCTCTTTGACTCCCACCATATCCTAGCGTTTAGACGAAGCATGAATGTTCCATACTTGATTTGCAGGTGGGGCGAAACTTCATATGCATCAAAAGACATTTCTATTTGAGCCAGCCAATCTTCGGCCTCCTCTGGCTTATCATAAGCTCCTTCAAAGTAGCGGTTGCTTTTGATGAAGTCAGGTAACATTCTTTTATATGGCCTTGGCGGTGGGGGTAGAGATAGCGGTGCACTTTGGCTATGCATGTTCCTATGCACAAATTCCTCTATTGATGCTTGTTGTGGTGGCGGGGTTGGTGTAGATGCCGGTACTGTTGCTGGTGCTATCTCAGATACAGGTGCTTGTGCTGGCATGTTTTGCCTAATTTCTTCTAACATGTGGGTTAGGTGTCCTAACGTGGCGTGTAAGTCCATCTGAGGTGCGGCGGCTCCTTGAACAGCAGGTAGATCTGCTTCAATGTCCGGTTGGTTAGAGGCACTTTGTTCCTCTCTTCGTCTACTTTTATTTCAGCTGTTTAAAACTTTCCTAAGTCAGGTTTTATAAAGTTTTGATAACTTAATTAAATTTTTTCCGAAAATTGGTGGGTATAACGGGAACTTTAATATGCATAAAAGCTAATAAAATTTAAATCAAGATAATTTCTGAAATCAAACTTAAAGCATCATCATAGAAATAAAGTTCATACATTAGAAATAAGACAAATCACAAAAAGGAAAATACATAGAAAATAGCAACATTGTTCCGAAAACTAAAAGATAGACTGAGATCGTGGATCTTGTGTATGGTTACAAAATCTAAGCTGGACTTCTAGGGATATGCTCCGTCTTTCCTTTCCCTCATTCTTCGGGTGCATTTCCTGGATTGCTGCTGGATGATCCTGGGTTCCAGTCCCTCATGAATTGCCTAAAGTATTTCCTCCTTTTCCGGGCTGCCTCCCTTGATCTTTCATGTACGTCGGTTAGTTCATCTCTAGTCAACTCTAGCACTATGTCATGGATGGTTTTTCCAAGTAACAGCTCCATTTGTCTCCATGTTGTTGTTCTCGTGGGGCGGAGCACTGTCTGTATTCATGGTCGAGTTTGATTCTTGTCTTCCTTGAGTCTATCGTCCCATTAAGTTGTGGATGATCCTTTCTTCAGTGTTATTACGAGGTTCCTCATCTCCAACAGTGGTCTGTTTTCTTCTTCCGGTCCTGCTTCATTGTCTTCCTCTGGGTCTTCTTCAGAATCTTCACTCTCTTCATCTTCTTCCATAGGTTTCTCCCTTATTATCGATCCATCATCTCGTAGACGTAGGGGCTCGTTCCTTCTTCGTTGGATTCCCATAAAGGTAGGCAGCTCAGTGGGCACTTGGGTTGGGGGTTGTAGCACTTCCTAGTACACTCCATGCCAGTGGAAGATGTCGTTGATGTCTGCCTTCATCCATTCAAGATGATCCATCAAGTTATCATGGGCGTAAACGAACATGGGTCCAATTTTCCTCCATGTTTGGAAATCTGGTGAAGTTCGTCCTCCATCTTCTCTAAGGACAAATGTTGCTTCCTTCAACATAGGTCTATCTTCAGCAATGGCAGCGATACGTTCTACCGTGTATATCATTTCCAACTCGGTCATTTTCTTTCCTACAGGGCAGTTGTGAATAGTCCGTACCACTTCCCTCCATTCAGTTTGCATCATTCCCCTCTTCCATATTTGGAACATTTCCCGAACGGTCTTAGGTTGTCCTGCTAGGGTAAACTCCTCACATAAAACTCTAAGTCTCAATCGATAATCCTCTGGTGTTTTGAAAGGTCCTTTTCGGAAGTTCTTGGCTTGAAGACGGGCCTCATCTATGGTGATCTATGTAAAAGAAAGAGCTTAGAAAACTTATTCTACCCATTCTATCTAAGTCTTTCTTACTTCTATTCTAAGTCAATTCTTCTTAAATCCAATTCTATACTTATGATTCCTAGGTTCTTAACCATGCTCTAATACCAACTTAAATTGTCACGCCCCGACGAATACCCTAAACGTGACAGTCCGCCACACTCAACATTAAAGCTTAAGTATGACTACCTTAGCCATTCCCAAAAGCTTTTATATTAAGTGTGAGGCGTACTTTCACAACTTTAGATGACCATATATGGAATTATGAAGCTTAAGAAGGTATAAATAATATATTAAGAAAAGAGGATTCATAATATACATTCACTTATAACAATGGTTTTACAAACTTAGGGACATTTCCCAAGATCACTATTCTATTACAAGACATTTGTACATTATCTCTAATTCTAAACTTCATCTTAGAATTCTTTTCATCTAAAAGAAATTACTTGCCCGCAGGGTCCTCGTGGCCTTGACCATAAATAAGGAAACTGCAAAAGATATCTATTGGGGTATAAGCTAATAGGCTTAGTGAGAACTATTTCCATAAATAACTTCTTGTAACAAGATTTCAAACAAGTTAATTAAACAATCAAATGTAATGCAACATATAGGTGAGCAAACAAGCATATAGTTTTCTGGGAACTATATGTTGAATGGATTTGCGCCCTCCATTCGGGGTTTGGTGATACTTAACCTCAAAACAAGTAGTTTTAATTAAAAAGTTTTATGCTTGCAAGCACTCATCACCAAGCATTCCGAATCTACTTGATTTGACCTTACTTTTGGATCATCCACCAAGCATTTCCCTTAAGCAGCCAAGCAATCGCTTTCGGATCTTCCGCCAAGTGTTGCTTTCGACATGAGCTTACTATCCTTCTCACCCAAGGATAATAACCCAAAATGCAATGTGACTCACTTTGTGGTATGCATGAACTCATTTATTTATAAAGTCATAGCATAATTATTTTGAATTTAAGGCGATCAAAGAATTTCACACAAATCAAATGTTATACTAAAACAAACATTTAAAAAGAATTCCAGCTCTAATATTCTTAAAATTCTTTCAAAGAATTATTTTACATACACATCGGTTTATCTTTTCCTAATTCTAATGCAACTAATTTACAAGCACAACAAGTATAGCATTTAATGGAAATAAACTCACGATGCTATTTCGACTATTCCTCTAAGCAGATGAGTCGTTCACACACTCCACTTAATCGTAATAATCTTCGGGGTAAAGGAATCCTTTCTCGAGGTCACCTAGCTAAAGAAAATACCCACAATGAGTATTCTTTGATGATTTTCTTGAAATTTGACAAAGCAATATCAAAAGAACGTTAAAGTTCGTATAAAGGAATGTTCCAACATAAAATGGCCATAACTTGGTCATTTTAACTCGAAATCGCGTATATAATATACCGATTTCTACCTACTCAAAAAGATCTACCTATTTCCAAAATTACTTTTAACAAACAAGGTTATATAGGCTCCAAAATAGTGGCGAAAAAATTCAACACGGATTTTCCAACACAAAACAACTTTGGCTCAAGAAATCGAAATTTGTTTGATAAATACTTAGTTATCTATATAGTTAAAAAAATTCTCTTTTTGTAACTATATAACTCATATTTAAGCATGCTCAAGTGTTTTGTTGTCCAATTATTTTTCTAGAGTAAAATAATGTCAGTTTGAAGTTTTTAGAAAAATATAGTTTTCAAAAATTGTTTTTGTAAATTTCTTGAAATGAATACCTTCTTTTGTTTGCTAAAAAAATGCTTTACGTTGGTTTTATTATTTTTCCTAAGTAACTTTTTGAAAATAAAATTTTTCTATTTTCTAAGTTTTCTATACTAATACTATTTTGGAGTTCTTAGAAAATATACTATTCTTCATACTTATTTTTCTTGTACAAATTTCTTTGTTTATTTGTTTGCAAATATCTTTATTTGAAAATTCCTCATTCGTTCCTCATGTCTTATGTTTTTCATAGAATCATCCATGCATAAAAAATTGTTTTCTTGATAAAAATAAAGTGGATAAATATGTGACTTAAGAAACTTTTTATAGTAAAGTAGTTTCTAAAATTTTAGTGGTTTCTTCTTGTAACTTAAAAAGAAGTAACTTTATTTTTGTTTTCGAACCATAGATTTTCTTCTTTCCATAAACTTATGTCGAAGTGTCAAAAATCTCCTTTTTAACACTTTATTTTTAAAACTTGAAATTTTGGACAACAATTTAAATGAACATGAACTAGGAGAAAATAATAGCAAGTAAAATAACATAAGTAATTAAGTCAAGTATTAAAGTCTTAGCTTTTTCAAGGCTCCCGGGACTAAGAAGTAGACTAGTCCCAAAATAAAATAAAATAAAATGAAAGAAAGAAAAACTTGTTTTGAATAATGAGGACAAGTCTAAGACTAGAGACGAGTCTTAAAATAACAAGGAATAAATAAATAAATTGCTTTGCATGAAATAAAGAAATTGCAAGTGAGCTTATATGCTCTAAAGAATGTGTATATATATATAGATAATAATACTTAGATATATTAACAATAATAAAAACAAAAGTAATAACATTAATGGATTTGCATGAACATAATGTAGCTTCCATAACTTGTAGTTTTTGAAAACTCACACTATGATCATGTAAAGTTACATGACATGAAGAAGAAGAAAATAGTATGAAGTGGTTACCTAAAGAAGACTTTAGTAGTAGTATGTGGTTATGCGTTTTTGTTGTATGTAGAAGTTGTTGTGGAATTATTTTGAGAGAGTTTTGGGATGGTATTTTGAGAGAGTTTTGAGATGAGAATTTGAGTTTTGGTAAGAAATTTGTGGATAGTGAATGTGTGAAAGAAGTGAAAGAGGAGGTGGGTATTTATAGGAAATTATGGAGGGATTTTTGTGTGATTAAAATAAATGAGAAATGAAACAAATTGAGAGAAAGAGAGGGGAGGGGACGCCGGCCATATTGATGGGGAGAGAGAGGAGATTTTATTTTTTTGATTTTTGATAAATGAAAGATGTAATGTGTAAGGTAGATGTGAAATAAAGTTATGGGAAAGATAAAAAGTAAGATTATAGGTTATGGAGTGTGTAAGAATAGATGTAAGAAAAAGTAGAGATAAAAGAATAGTGTAGAATAGTAATGAATAGTATAATGTAATATATATATGACTAATAAAGTACCGGTAGTAAGAAAATACGCGTATAAATGCGATATCTGTTATTTTTACTCACCGAAAAATTACGAAACTGATATTTTTGGAAAACTTATATTTTTACGAGTCTAACGGTGTATTAGGAATATTTTTACTATTCTAGGCTCCTTGGCACGTTTTTCGAGAACTGTGTCTGATCAGGTTCAAAAGACATCCGAAATTCGCAAAACTGATATTTTTATAAAACCTATGGTTATTACGAATTATTCTAGCTAATTATCCCAACTTCGTTTTTCAGGGACAAAGAAAACGGTAATGCCGGACTTAATCGGTTATGGTAAACTAGGGTTTTGTTGACCTTCTAGGGTTCCGTTTGACTTCCGGTTTAGAGTTTTATGCTAAACCGATTCCAAAAATTTAGGGGTTTACAATATGAAATTGAACATGCTTGTGTGGATGAAGCAGATATAAATTGGGTTAATGATATGCAAGACAAATTAAATTCAATTTCAAAGATATCAAGTACAGATTCTTATACCTAGGCCTAAAGATAAATCTGTAATTGGTACAAATAGGTTTCCAAGAATAAATTGGATGAAAATTGTAATATTGCAAGAAATAAAGTTAGGCTAGTTGCAAAATGGTATTCACAAGAAAAATGTAGAGATTTTGATGAAATGTACGTACTTCTTGCTAGACTTAAATATATTAAATTGATTTTAGGATTTTATTTCAAATGGATGATAAAAGCGTATTTTTGAATGGTTATATTAAAGAAGTTTATATTAAACAACCACTAAAATTTAGAGATCGTTTTAGAGAAAAACATGCATATAAACTAAAAAAGACTTTGTATGGTTTAAAGCAAGAACTTATGGCATGGTATGGACTGTTAAAGGTCCATTTGACTATGGTTTTACTCTTGGAAAAGTTGTAATATATAAATAAATAAATCATAGTGAAGGGAAAAGTTGTCATATATTATTAAATAAGAGGGTTTTATGGTCCATCCTATTATGAATAATAATATATTGTTACATAGTAGATATATTTCATCAAGTGGGAGTCTTTTGAGAAAGACATGAGGAAGCAGCACTTAGGGTGCTAGCTTTTGCATGTAGGTCATCTACTTTTCCCTCTACATCGTCAGTATTAAATGCTAGCCTTCTTTGTTTCAGTTTCACCTTTTGAAGTTTTAAGCCATCAGTGTAAATTTTACACCGCCAACCTATGTTATCAGCATTCAATCACGGACTATTAAGGTTTTCCATGTAATAGAAATAGACCCTAGCCTTGTTTTTCTTCTTATAACCTTTTATAAGCTTGAAGCTCAGTTATGGATGGAAGAAGTGGAGAAGACTTTTTCTATTCTGGATATTCCTGAGAATAAGAAGGTAGAGTATGCTTCTTAAGTTGATTGGGAGAGTAAATAACTGGTGGTTGAGCATCAAGAGACACGTGATTGGAGTGATTACCTGGGATATATTTCAACAGGCTTTTTATAAGGAGTTTTTCCTTAAAAGAATCAAACATCAAATGCTACAATATTGCTATACTCTGTAGCAAGACCGAATGTCTGTAGAAGAATATGAGGTTGAGTTAAACCAACTCATGACGTTTCTACCAAATCCTCTAAAGGAGAGTTAGGATGCCAAGGTGAGCAAATTTATCACAAGGTTAGAGCTTGAGATTTAGCAACATGTGAACCTGATGGATTTGACTAATTACTCTATTGTGGTCATCATAGCAAAGACTATTGAGCAAGGTTTGAAGAAGATTCAGGGTTGGGAGGCATAAAGAAGTCATGTTTTTTTGGGAAATTGACCAACCACTAGTATCCTTACCCAAGATAAGGGGAAGAGGCCTATCACTCATCATGTCAGATCAACAGTTCAGGGTACAAAAAGGAAGTGTACCAGGTGCTATGAACCACATGATCTCAAAGATTTTAAGTGGCTTAAGAATGCTTGTTTTTCATGTGGCAAGGTTGGGCACAACCGTAGATTTGTGCAAGAGGATTCTCCCATAAGTATTATGTTTTAAGTGTAAGCAGCGAGGGCACTGATCAATAGAATGCAAGGAGTCTATAAGATAAGTGATTCTAAGGATTCAAATAAGCTGACCTAAGGGTAGTGGTCAAGGACAAAAAGCACCACCTAAGGTTTATGCCCTCCTACATAGGGATACATCTAGTGTGGACACTATTACAAGTATGCTCTCTATACTCTTACATAATTCTTATGTACTCTGTGATATTGGTGTAAGTTTTTCATGCATTTCTGAATCATTTGTGTTTTTTTATGTGGTGTATATGTCGAGTATATGCCTAAATGCTTGTCTGTAAACGCACATTTAGGGAGTGAAACTATGTTGAACAGGATCTGTAGAAATATTGATGTAAAGATAGAGGGTAGACATCTAACTGCAGACCTAGTAGTGTTGGAAATGGTAGATTTTGATGTGATCTTGGGAGTAGATTGGCTAGTAAAGTACCATGTTGTGATTGGCTGTCACAACCTTGTAATGGGCTTTAGTCTACTAAATGGGGATCAATTTGTACACAATCTTGAAGTGCAAAGACCTTCGACTCTACCTACAAATGAGTTATGGGGAAGGTCAGCTTTATCAATAATAGCCATCATGATAGAAAGTGAACAAAGGATAGACCTTGCATGACCTTGCACGGATACCAGTTGTATATGGATACCTTGATGTTTTTCTAAAAGATTTGTCAAGGTTACCACCAAAGAGAGAAGTAGAGTTTCATATTGATTTGGTGCCATGTACTTTACCCATATCTAAGACACCATATCATATGACTCTTACAAAACTTACAGAGCTCAAAGTCCAGTTAGAAGATCTGCTTAAGAAGAAGTTTATTAAACCTAGTGTGTCACCTTGGGGAGCTCCAATTTTGTTTGTGAAGAAGAACGATGGTAGTATGCGGCTATGCATGTATTACAGAGAGTTGAATCAGGTGACTATTAAGAATAAATATCCTCAGCCAAAGATAGATAATCTGTTTAACCAGCTGGTAGGAGCACAAGTGTTCTTAAAGATTGATCTCAGATCTAGATATCACCAATTGTAGATTAGGACAGAGGACATACAAAAGATAGCCTTCAAGACTAGATACAGGCATTATGATTTGTAGTTATGCCGTTTCATCTTACAACTACGCTATCCATCTTTATGGACCTTATGAACAGAGTCTTTAGAGATTATCTAGATTTTTCTATAGTGATTTTTATAGATGATGTTTTGGTGTACTCTAAACCCAAGGAAAAGCATGAAGAGCATCTAAGATTAGTTATGAACAAATTTCAAGATGAGAAGTTGTATGCTAAGTTCACGAAGAATGAGTTTAGTTTAGGGTAAGTATCTCTCTTGGGGCATGTTATTAATGGAAATAGGATAACAGCAGATCCTGAGAAAGTAAGGACAATGGTTGAATGGTTACTCCTAAAAGTGTATCAGAAATTAGAAGTTTTCTAGGAATGGCAAGCTACTATAGAAGGTAGCAATTCCTTTAACCAGACCAACATAAAAAGGGGTAAAGTATTAATGGGATGAAAACTATGAGAACAGCTTCCAACAGTTAAAGGAAAAACTAGTATCTGTCCTAGTGTTAGCCTTACCAGTGAGTGGTGAAGAGTATGCTATCTGTAGTGAGGCATTCATACAAGGGTTAAGTTGTGTGTTGATGCAGGGATGGAGGGTGACAGCATTTGCTTCTAGACAGTTGAAGCCTTATGATAAGAATTACCCTACACGTGATAAGGAATTCTTAGCAACGGTTCATGCCTTGAAGCTGTGCAGGCATTATCTGTATGGAGAGAAATGCAAAATATATACAAATCATAAAAGTTTAAAATACATCTTTACTCCAGAGAGTTGAATATAAGACAAAGGAGATGGTTGCAGCTGATCAAGGACTATTATGTGGATATTCAGTACCATCCTGGAAATGCGAATGTAGGAGCAGATGCCTTGAGTAGAAAGAGGAATGAGAACCTAGCAACTTTGATCACCTTTGAACATTATTTAATGCATGATATGAGAAAGCTTGAATTAGAGATGGTGACCAGACAAGTAGGAGCAAAACTGGGAAACTTACAGATTTAACCAACTATTATAGAAAGGATCAAACCAGCATAAGTGGATGATCCAAGTATACAGAAGGTAAAGAAGAGGATGGAAGTAAGCAAGGCAGCTAAGTTTCACAGTGAGGGTTTCATGAGATATAAAGGGAGGTTATGTGTATCAGAGCAAGGAGAACTTAAGAAGGAGCTACTTAAAAGGCTCATTGCTCTAGTTGTTCTACCCATCCGAGAGGCAACAAGATGTATCATGATCTGAAGAAGATGTATTGGTGGAGTAATATGAAGAGAGAGATTGCAAAATATGTACCTAAGTGTTATACATGCCAATTGATTAATATTGAGCATAGAAAACCAAAGGTGAATTAAAGCCTTTACCTATACCATAGGGGAACTGGAAGCACATAACCATGAATTTTGTTTCAACTCTACCTAGAACCAGAGAAAAGTTTGATTTAGTATGGGTGATTCTAGACAGGCTTATCAAGGTAGCCCACCTTATTCCGATTAAAACTAGCTATATTATGGAACAGTTAGCAAAATTGTACATCAAAGAGATAATGAGGTTGCATGGAATACTAGTGACTATCGTGTCAGATAGAGATACTAAGTTTGCTGGGAGATTTTGGAAAAGCCTGCATAAAGCTTTGGGCACTAAAGTGGTTTTTAGAGCTGCCTATTATCTTTAGACAGAAGGGCAATTTGAACGGACCATCCAGATTCTAGAAGATATGTTGAGAGCATGTGCTTTATATTTTGAAGGTAGCTGAGATGAGCACTTACCTTTGGTGGAGTTTACATACAATGTTGGTTATCAAGCATTTCTTGGGATGCCACCATATGAAGTCTTATATGATAGAAAGTATAGGTCATTGATTCGTTGGGATGAAGTAGGTGATAGATAAATGATGGGACCAGAGCTGGTATAGGATGCTAATGATAAGGTTAAAGTGATCAGACAAAATTTACAAGCAGCTCAAAGCTGTCAGAAAGGTTATGCAGATAAGAGGAGGAGACCTTTGGCGTTTCAAGTAGGGGAACATGTCCTACTTAAGATTTCACCAACTAAGTGAGTTGTCAGATTTGGTTTGAGAGGCAAGTTAAACCAAAGATATGTAAGACCCTTTAAAGTCTTGGAACGGATAGATGATGCAGCTTATAGATTACCTTTACATCCTAGTAATGCAAACCTGCGAACCTTAGGTATAGAAACCTAAGACCCAACAATCATTAATAGAATTTGAACCCTAGGATCGTCTTAAAATAAGAAAACAAAAACTCAACCCTAATCGAACCCATCAATTGAAACCAAAGTTATCAAAAGATGCAGATGGAACTTGACCCTAACCAAACCTGTTGATTGGAACCACAGTTATCATTAACGGAACTCAACCCTAATTAAATTTGTTAATTAGAACTAAAGTAATCAAGATTTGATTCTTGTCATAAGAACCAAAAGAAAGCTCTCAACTAAAGGAAACTCTCTCAAGAATTTGTATTCAAAAACCTCTCAAAAACAGTCTTTGAAAAACAAAAGCAAAGGGCTATATAAAATAATACAAAGGAAAATTAAAAGACATAAAACAAAACAAGTATGTCATCCAAAGAAGGTCGGTGACCTAAAATCTTACGCTAATGGCCTACATTACAAAGGCTAGCACCTTAAAGGCAGCCTTTAAAAACTCAATTCTGTGCCTATTGAAGGCCAATCGAAGGTTGGCAACTTAAACACCTATGTCAGTGGAATATATAGGAAGGTTGACGACATTGAAGCCAGCGTACAGCTTCTTCTCTTTGACAAGCTTTTTTAATCTTTCGTGTTGATGCCATCCAATCATCATCATTCCTTCCTTCTTTGAAAAGATTCATTCTTGAATCTTAGCAATCAATTGGGATAGAATATCTCCTCTTGGATGCACTTCTCTTAGAAGAGGTGATTCATCTGGACTTTCCTCAAACTTCTACAACAATGAAACATCTACATGAGGTAGAGAACAGTTAAGATCATTAGTATGAAGATAAGCCTCCTTGTATATAGGTATAATTGTCGGTTGTTTCTTGTATTAGGTACAATTGTTGGTTGTTTCACATATAAATCTTTCTTGACATCCTTTTCTTTTGCGTATTTGCTCACTTTTCTCTCTTTTTTATCTTTTAAAGTCACTTGTGTTTCTTTTCCCTCATTATTTTTTACAGTCTCACTCTCATTTTCTTGCACATTCACACTCTTTTGCCCCTTACTCTTTCTTTGTTGATCATGTGCCTCTTGATCCACTTTTGATCTTCATATATCTGACTTAGAGTTAAAGGTGTAAGCTTCACAATTCTACCTTTCATGACAAATAAATAAACATTGTGAGCACCATCATGCATAACCCTCCTATCATATTGCCATGGTCTTCCTAACAAAATATGACTAGTATGCATAAGGAAAAAATCACATAAAACCTCATCCTTATATCTTTTTATAGAGAAAGAAATTAACACCTGCTTGTTCACCCTCACTTCTCCACACTCATTTAACCATTGTATCTTATATGGTTTAAGGTGTTTAGTAGTAGGCAACTTCAATCTATGAACCAATAAGATACTAGCAACATTAACATGACTACCACTATCAACGGGCTACATACCTTATCATTAATATGATAACATATATAGAAGATGTTATCCTTTTTCTCCTCATTATCATTTCTCTTAGGTTGCAAATTTAGAGCATGCCTATTGACCAACAATTCACCTTTAATAGGTCTTTCAATGTCAACATCGTTGTAATCTTCCCATGGAGCCATCTCATCATCACTTGAACTCACACTCTCTTTGTCTCCATTTTTCAAAACAATCATAGCTCGTGTATTTAGAAATTATTTAGCAATATGCCAAAATCCCTAACATGAAACACTTGATACCGCAATCTAGAAGAGGATTTTTCAAGGTTATCCTTAGAAATAGTAGTAGAATCCTTAATCTTTGCATCTTCTTAGGTTATGAGTAAGCTTTGTCTTCCTTCCAATTTGTCTTCCATGATGAACAAGAAGTTGAGTCATACCTTGAATTGCCTCTAGAATTCAATTGCTTTTCCACCTTGATAGCCTTGTGTAGCAATTCCACCATCTCCGCATAATGATGTAATTCTACCACATTAGCTGTTTCCTTGTTCAAACCATTAATAAATCTATCCATTGTTGCCTTACGGTTTTCCTTTATATTAGCCCTTGTCATTGTTATCTCCATCTCTTTATGGTAATATTCTACACTTATGGAGTCTTGAGTTAACCCTTGCAACTTCCTACACAAATCTCTGTAATAATAGCTAAGAATAAACCTCTTTCTCATCAAAACTTTCATCTCCTCCCATGACTTTATAGATCTTTCTCCATATCTATGCTTGTTAAGGACAAATTGGTCCCACTAGATACTAGCATAATCTGTAAATTCAACTACTGCTAGTTTAACCTTCTTCTCCTCAGAATAATTGTGGCAATCAAATATATGTTCTACTTTCCTTTCCTACTCCAAGTATAATTCCAGGTCATTCTTTCCCTAAAATGTAGGGCTTTTCATCTTAATGCTACCCAAATTACTATCTTGCTTATGAACAACCCTTTTACCTTTCCAATACCACTCACACTAAAATCTAACTCCACATCCTCTTCCTTCTGCTCCATACATCTTCTAGAGAATTTAGGCTTGGACGGAGATTCAAGATCATCTAACCTCCTATTCAAACACTCAAATTGATCTTGTTCAACATTCATGAATAACTTCATATCACTTCTAGTATTTTCTCCACTATGACTCTTTTTTTTTTAAAATAAGATCAAACTAGACAAATAAAATGAAGGATAAGATTACCTTATTCAAGAAGCTAAAAGCTTTGATACCAATAATGAGAACTTGCAAACCCTAGGTATAGAAACCTAAAACCTAACAATCATTGATGAAATTTGAACCACAGAATCATCTTGAAATCAACCAACAAAAACTCGACCCAATTAAACCAGTTAATTGAAACCAAAGTTATCAAAAGATGCATATGGAACTTGACCCCAACCAAACCTATCACAGTTATCATTAACGAAACTTGACCTTAATTAAACCTATTATTTAGAATCACAATTATCAAGATTAAGCTCTTGTCACAAGAACCAAAAGAAGGCTTTCACAATTGGAGGAAACTCTCTCAAGAATTTTTATTCAAAAACTGTCTTTACAAAACAAGAGCAAAGGGCTATATATAATAATACAAAGGAAAATTAAAAGACACAAAATAAAACAAGTCTGCTGTTTGGCCTAAAATCCCAAGCTGGCAGCCTACACTACTAAGGCTAGTGGGCTTTAAAAACTCGATTCTATGTCTGTTAAAGGCCGGTTGAATGCTGGTGGCTCAAACCCTTACACCGGTAGTGTTGAAGCCAACGTATAGCTTCCTCTCTTTGACAAGTTTTATTAATCTTTTGTGTTGACACCATCCGATCCTTATCACCTAGTTTGGATAGGGTACAATATGTATTCCATGTTTCTATATTGACAAAATATGTGAAAGATCTTGAACAGATAGTAGCATTAGAACTGTTGGAAGTGTAACCAAATATCACCACAGTTGAAAAGCTAGTAAGGATTGTTGATACTAAAGAGCAGATTTTGAGAAGGCGAGTGATCAAATATGTAAAAGTGCAATGGACAAATCAATCTGAATGATTAAGAGCTAGAGGAGGAGTGAAGACAAAGTATCCCGGCTTTTCAATGATTCAAGTAACTTTTGAGGGCGAAAGTTTCTTTTAGGAGGGAAGAGAGATAATATATAAACAAATCACATAGAGGAGCAAAGTTGTCGTATATTATTAAATAAGAGGATTTTATGGTCCACCTTAATATGAAGGATAATATATTGTTATATAGCAGATATATTTTATCAAGTAGGAGTCATTTAAGAACGATATGAGGAAGGAGCACTTAGGCCACCAGCTTTGGCATGCACGCCATCGGCTTTGCCCTCTATACCACTGGCGTTGGATGCCAAATTTATTTGTTCCAGTTTCCCCTATCGAAGTTTTAAGCCACTATAAATTTTACATTGCCAGCCTATGTTGTTAGTGTTCATCCATGGATTCCTAAGGTTTGTCATATCATATAAATAGAACCTAGCTTTATTTTTCTTCTTATAGCCTCTCATAAGCTTTGGAAACCCTAAAACCGCTATCAAGGCTGCAATCTTGCTTCAAGGAAGAACAAGAATCAATTCTAGGCAAGTTAGTTTCTTTTTAATCTTGTAGTGAATTAAAAGAATTATATTTCCTAAATTTTCTTATTGGTATTGAAGGGGTATTGAAGGGAATCTTTTTTTTAGAGGAGTTTTGGAGAAAAACTAAGTTTCATTGTTAGAGATTATGTTGTTCTGCAATCAAAAGAAGGAAGGTGTCTATGAATCTAAGATAATTGTAGTTCTTTTTAGTTTAAGGGTTTAGATGATAGTAGGATCATGTTTAACATGTGAAAACACGTTTTGAGTGAGTATTTGATTTTGTTCAGGTGTTTTTGGTGAAGCTAGGTTAGCTGTTCCAAATATTGTTTTAGGTACGACCTTAACTTGGTTGTTGTTTGTGATTGTAGGCTTATTATTTATAAATTGACTTAATATTATCCGATTTAGTCGATTTGCTGCTTGTATTTGGATAGGACTAGTAGACCAGGAGTACCATGTTACGAGGATGGCATCCTAATGATCCGAGTATGGAGTTGTCCCGAGTAGAGTTGTACACAGATAATTGCAGTAGCTTAAGAGTGGTACGAGTAAGATATCCAGGGTGTATGGGGAGAACCCAACAGTAACATATATATAAGTATCTTGTATACATTTTTTTTTTTCATAGAGTCATGAGTTACACTAGGTTTTGGACTAGTTGCAAATGACTCTAAATTGTGTTGGTTGCTTATCTAATTAAAGATAATAACCTATGATTGCTGCATAAGTTATTAGGTTGCATGTGAATTTGTATAACATTTGTTCATGACCATGTGGTTATGGTTTGGTACACTAGGTCTTTATTCTCTCTCTCTCTTTTTTTTCTTTTTCAGGAACAAGTGATGATCTACTAGTTTTTTATCTTTCAGTCTTTGATGTATTTGTGGACTATAGGGAAGACGATGGCAGAGCTGACTGTTAAATGTATAGTATTGAAGATAGCTAAGTTTGAGGACTTATGAAGTTTTATACAGTTTTATGATACATTTTTCATACAATGTTTTTAGTTTGATGTAAGTTGGTGTTTGGTTTATGCCAACTAAGTTGTTTAGAAATTTTATTATTACGTAATGTTTTAAAAGTACCCTTAAATGTGAGATATTGATGTTATATGGTATTTATAATTGTGGATTGGCGAAATTATAACCTTAACATGGCCATATCTAGTGAGGAAACATGGCGGCCTGTTAATATTCTCAATTAGGGCATTACAAAAGTAGATACAACAGTGTTTCTAAAACATTTTGGTTATGATTTATTAGTTGTATAAAACATTTTCACTAATGAAAAGTAATGTGGAGATTTTTCTAATTTAATGCAAGCAGAATTTGAAATGTCACTTATAGAAGAAGTTAGTTACTTTTTGGGCCCACAAATAAAGAAAACCTTGAAGGAATATTTGTACACTAAGAAAAATACACCAAACAAATGGTCAAGAAATTCGGTTTTGAGAATGTCAAAGGTGTTACCACACCTACTAGCACTCTAATAAGGCTAGATCTTAATGCTTTTGGTAATAAGGTAAATGAAAAGCTTTATAGGAGTTTAATTGGATCCTTGATTTATTTAATTGCATCATAGCCTAGTATACTATTTCACATATGTCTATATGCAAGATTTCTAGAGACTCATCTTTCTACTGTAGAATGGAATTTTAGGTACCTAGCAAATACTGCTAAACCAAGAATTTGGTATCCTAAAAATCATAATTTTGATTTAATCAAATACTCAAATGCTACAGTTAGGTTGTAAATTGATCAAAAACGTATATCAGGTACTTGTTAATTCTTAGGCGATAAGTTAATTTCTTGGTCATCTAAGAAGCATAATAGCAGCTAAATATGTCTCCACTAGTAACTAATGTGCCCAAATTTTGTGGATAAAACAATAGTTAAATGATTATGGTCTAAATGATAAAAATATACCAATCAAATGTGATAATACCAATGCTATAAATCTGACCAAAAATCTTATTCATCACTCTAGATCAAAACATATTGAAATAAGATATCATTTTATAAGAGATCATGAAAATAATTCCTATATATGTGTTGAATTTGTTTCAACTGATTATTAGCTAGCAGATATTCTTACTAAGCCACTAGGAAAAAAATAAGATTTGAATTTGTAAGGAATCAACTTGATATATATAATCATTTTTGTTAAAAAAAATATTCTATAAAAAAAATATCTCTCCAATTTCTTCGTTATATTAATAGGTAAATCTCCCCCCTTTTTTTGTTTATTGTATTTATTAAAAGTTATCATTAGATTATCTTTGGTACAATAAGTTTTTCTTTAAAAAGATAATTTTCTTTTTCTAAGCTTTTTCCCTTTAAGTCAAAAGGTCATGTTTTGTTACTTCTACCAACCATCTCTCTTAAATTTACTCTCTCTCTTTCTTGTCCTCTTTCACAAAACTACAATCCTTCATGGCACCAAAAAGATCAAAACGCCTTCATAAAAAAACATTTCAAAACCAAAATATTCAATGAACATATAGTCGTTAGAGATGACCTGTTAGAATTTGCTCAAGATTTTTAAAGAATCCTCTCTAATTCTACTCCAGAAGTTGAAACCGATCAAAACCCTAACCTTGAACCTAACCTGAGTGGAGATACTAAGCCATTAAATCTTACTTCCTCTAAGAAAGAACAAGTAACCCTTGTTTCATCTAAAAGGACTTCAATGGTTTCACCTTTGAAAAAGACAAAAAAGAATGATGATTGAGATATTAAGGTCACCATGATGGTGACTCAATCATACAAAGGAAAAAGAAAGGTTGAGAATGCAGGTGAAACTTTGAAAAGACTGAAAGAACCAACAAAAAGATGAAAGGAGTTTCCAGGAAGTCAACAGATACTAAAAAAGAAGTCATGCAAAAAGCAACTGGTTGAAAAAAGAAAGATGTTTGTGACTCAAGCTTTGTTGATTTTGATTTTTTTTATTAAAATGGATTATATTGGGAAAATTACTTAGAGCTCTTAGGCTATAAATCTTCATGTGATATTCAACTAGTTGTTTATGGAGAGTTAATTAAGAGTTTTATGAAAATTTGAACATATATGGATGATGTGTTGATTTCAGAAGCTAATGGACAAGAAATAGAAATTTCTAGGAATGATATGATAAATTGTTTTGGTTTGACTGATGTGAATGATGATGTAGAATTATCTAGTCTAATCTAGGGAGGAAATATTTGTTGCTATGATGGAGTTTTGGAGATGGACTATGGGTAGGAGTGTGGAAAAGAATTGATGAAACCGAAAAACTGAATTGAAACTAAGAAAAAAATATATATGGCTAATCGATTCATTCGTTTCCATTTAGAATTACAATTTGTATTTTTTTTTTCAATTTTGGTTTTGGTTTATAACCACAAAAAACCGATTGTTAATAGTTAATCATATCAATATTTATACATATATTATATATATTTACATATACAAATAATTATTTTTTAAAGGTAAATATATACACATATGATTTACATATACATATAATTTACATATGTTAACGTTTCTTGGATTTTGATTAAAGTACTATGTTATGTCCTATGTTTGATGGGAGTTAGTGTGGTAAGTGATTTGGTTTGATTTTGTTGATGATGATATATCCAAAGGTTTGTTTTTCTCCTTTTCCCTAATTTGATTTTTCATTTTTTTAGCTCTTGTAATATATATAATTTGAAGAAAAACTCTATAATAAAGACTAAAATATAAAGTTTGTTAAATTATTTTGATTTGTTAGAATCATTAAGCTAAATAGTTAAAAACTGAAAATCGAAAGAATTAACCGAAAAAAATGATTAATTGTTAAGACAGTTAACCGCTTACAAAGGATCGGTTAAGAATCAAGATATTAAAAAACCGTTAATTATGGTTAAATTCAAAAAACAGGATCACAGACCAGTTAACCAATCATGAACACCCCTAACTATGGGAAAGAGGCAAATTTCATGGATTTGAATAGCTACCTCGAATATTGCATAAAGTCATAATAAGCTGCATTAAAATTAGGAAAGGTGGTTTGAACTGTATGTCTATAGAATATGCAATGATAATTTCTACTATGATGAATAAGAAAGACTTAGATATTACTTCATGCATTATGTAACACAGTTGGAGAAATTGTGATAGCATGCCTCTTGGAAACGTGTTAATGAAGATCTTTGTTTTTAAGAAACTTAAGTTTACAAAACATCTACCAAACCATTTGAAGTTGAAATGCATTGGAAACAAAGTCTACATTATATGCCAATCTATGTCAAGGATTATCTTTAGTATGCTTTGGATGGTGCACAATTTGTGCATAAGTTGCACGAAAAGAGAATAGTTCCTTTTGGATGTTAAGAAGCAAGGTAGGTGTATGATACTAGTTTAATTGCTAATGAATAAGTTTAAGTTATTTAAAAATAGGATTATTTTTATTTCAGTGGCATTTTTATAATTAAAAATTAAAACATTGTTATTTTTTTTCATATTTTCAATTTTTTTTTCCTTTTAAAATTGGGTGCATTGGACCTATTTGATCCTACCAGGCCAACTGGATCACGATTCAACTAGCTAGAAACAGGTTTGATCAAGTCAACCGGGAGAAATGGAGTGCCGTTAAAAACCGTTTTTGTTCTTAAGATCGGTTCTGATTAAATTGTTCAAATCTATTTGAAGCCGACAACATTGGATGTCTGCATTAAATATAATAATGTTTTAGGGGAAGCGTAGCCATTTATCTGACCATATAAAGTCAATAAAAGACATGCTGTAAATTCAAATGATCAAAATTCAAAAGCAGCCTTAGCCATTAAAAAGTTTTACGTTCCCCGATTGGAATTGTTTGTTTCAAACAAGTCACGAGGCGATCAAACCCTGCCACCTCATTGGCTCATTGGGATTACCATATAAAAGCCATGCATGAAAATGATGCTTTCGTTTCGTAATGTAGAATGTTTACCACGCTTTACCAATGAAAGTTGGAACAAGTTCCTTTTGGAATCAAAAACCAGTGAGCAAGGGAAACCGTTCAAACGAAGACTCGGACTTTTCTAAAAGAGATTCTTATTAGATGCGCTGCAATTTCGGCGGCGACTGGTGGGCGTTCGTTCAATCGAATCAGACAATCTCTTTTTGACAAATGTCGAATCCATTCTCGCATTTATCTTGATGTGATACGTAATTATTAATTAATTTTTATTCATTAAAAAAAATAATAGGCAAGTTTTACAAATAACTATCATTTAAAAAATACAATTAGGATTCAAACAATAATTAGTATTTATTCAGCATATTTCAGAATGAAATGACAACATTGGGCCGTTGCAATATCGGACCGAAATTGAAATTCTGTTGAAAGTTGACAATCCATCCACAGCTGTGGGCTGCTTGTGCTTGGGAGGTCCATTCAATTGGTAGTTCCATAGAATTTTTCTATCTATAGACAGAGGAAGTTTTATTCTTTTTATTTAGTAGGTACTAGGGGAAAAAAAAAAGAGGAAATAACAGTATATAATTCTATTTTATTACAAAAAGTGCTTTTAATACCTTTAATCTCCCTTTCCTCCCCTTTGATCTGCAATTTTTAAAGAAAACGTAAAGTTCTAACTAAATATATTTCTAATCGTTTTTTTTTCCCTTCCGTTTCATTAATTTACATTCTTAGCTTAGATTACCATAATAATAATAATAATAATAATTCTGCCCGCTGTTTGTCATTTTTTCACCTTTCTACATCCGTCCAAATACAATCTTTTAAGTTAAACACCGTCTTCAAAGCCTTCGTGGCTCACAGAGCATGAACATGGTCCTCTCGGTCGAAATAGAATATGTTCGATTCTCCCTTCTCCACGTAAGTCCATGATCGGTAAAAAATAAACAATACAAAATAAAATAAACAATTTTTCACAGATATGTGTATATATATATATTACAAATATTAGCGTTATAATACAGGCCGCTGGAGACGTATCGATTCTCATTCTCTTTTTCTTTTAATTATTATGTAAATGGACTGAAGTTTCTACAGTTGGATTCAAGCCTTGGTGGCTCATTTGGCAAGAATTGATGCCAATATTATTATTTATTACTTACAAGAAAGGACAAGAATTTCTAATCCAGGCCCAGAGTACATCATATGGGGAAAGCTAAATGGGCCCAACTTTGTATAAGGACTTCTCTAGAGATCTATGTCTCTGAAATTTTGAAAGCTAAAATGGGCCGAATTTGTGCATAATTTAAGTTATATATAATGAGTTCAAATTTTTTCAAAATTATTTAACCAAACTTATGCGATTTGATTTGTTTTAACAAATTTACTATAGACAGCATATATTTCTCATATTCGTTGTGTGTTAATCCCAATGACAATGACTACATCCATATCGCCATCGGTGCATAGCAAGCCTACACAGAGGCCTTAAATGATTTTCTATGAATATAATTCGATATACATATATATATATATATATTAGTATTTGATGCCATCTTTTTCCTTAATAGAATCTCTTGTAATCTTTTGATCTTTGCGTAGCAGATGTTAAGATTTTCTTGTCGTGAAGGATTTTTGAGAGAGACAAAGGTTTGGTTGAGAAAGGGAGAGAGGGGATTTATTTTGTAGAAAGTACTCCGAAATGGTATCTTTGGTATTGTTTTGGTAAGGGGCTGAAGAATGTGATGGTTAGTGTTGAGACAGTTCTATTTGAAAAAAAAATTTAATTAAAAGAAATGTAAATATATACCTACTAAATTTACTAATGCTTGATAGTTCAAACTCTCTTGGAGCTTAGTAAAATCTTATAGGATAACTTATTAATATATATATTTGAACATCAAAATATTCCTTTTAAATTATTTTAAAAAGGGTCGTATTGAACCTTTTCTATCAAAATTTTTATTGATTAAAGTCACTAACCATTCATACCAAGCATTAAGTGGTTGTTTTATATCATAAATAACTTTATTTATTTGGGAAAAAAAAAACATAATTCTTTAAGAAGCTTCTTAAATCTATGGATTTGTTCAACAAAGATTATTTTTATTATGAAACCATCGTATATTTATTTAGAATAAAAAATATATATGTGAACAATAGTTTTGTCGGTTCTAACCTAGACATTGATGCATCTATTCATTCTGAATAATCCATCCTGTTGAGAATAGCATTTAGCATAAGTGTGACTTTATTTTGCACTATGCAGTGAAATTCTACAAGTTTGCTCTTAAAAACTTCTATTCTATTAATTAATTTGTTTAAAGGTCTGTAAACAAAATTCCATACAATATTTTTTTCATCGATTTCACTCTTCTTGGACTACTTTATCCAACTTACTCTTTTAGAACTTTTGTTTACAAATTTGTTCAGTTTGTGAAAGAGCAAACCGGTTTTCAATAGTTTGAAGAACTGATTAAGTTCCCACACCAAGATTAATACAACCAATGATTTATTCGTGTAAATGAAAACTCCAATATCTTCCCTTGATTTTTGGCGCTCTCACGGCGTCTGCTGGAGCCTCTTGCCAGTTCTGATGAGACTTCTACTTAAGGTTCTAGGACAAATGGTAGAGGAGTTTTTGTCATTTTACCACCTTCAATTGATATTAATATACCTTTTTTCAAAATCTTTTTGTCTTGGGTTTTAAACATCCATTTCATCATCAAAACGTCTAATTCCCCAATGTACTTATTTGTTCAAAAATCATTATCACAGAGGTTGGCTAATACTGAGTAAATAATTTTTTAACAAAAGCATTATGGTATCGAAACGATTTTTTACTAACGGTACCTATACCAAAGGCTTTTACCTTTCCTATTATTATCCAACATGACGTAGTTTTTCTCTTTCCATCATATGTGGGGGGAAAAAGAACAAGGGAAAAAATTAGAGTATCGCCTCCTATGTCTTGAAGATCCACAGTCTAACGGCAAACTTCCTCAAATTCTGGCTTCAACCTATCCGGCATGAGATATCTCCAGGTCGTAATTATCCCAGATTCGATCATTGGACAAAAAATTTCACGCCCAAATAGGTCAAGGTATGTTTAGTTCTACCACGTGTAATACTTAAGTATCATACGCTAAGGTTATCCTAAACTATTTGTTGATTGTGATATTTACTATCCAATTTTAGATTCCAAAATCATTTATTACGTTTTGAAAATATTTAATTAAGTGTGGAAAAATAACAACAGTATCAATGTAGGTAATTATCAATAAAAGGTATTTGACAAAGGATTTTACAACCATAAGTACAAACTAGACTCTAAAAGTAAATACAAGATTGAAAAAGATAATTACAACTTTAAAATTAATAAAAACACATAATCATGCATTCCCAGTCAATCTGCTCGTCAAGCTTGTACTTATCCGTCCCAAACTCGAGATGCACATAACCATTGAACTCAAAATCACTAACACCTAAAAAAGAAAAAAATGAGCTAAAACCCACTACACAGCAACACAATCACACATGATATGATTACATACCTAAATTATATGCAATACATCAATCATTAGTTTATAGCTTTTCAATTTAACTGAGACAAGTAACAGTCGAGCACTCATACTCCTGTAATATGTTGGGAACATGAGAGGTCCTAAGTAGTAGCAAGTGCTCAAGGGGTTGATATAGGTAGCTCGAATACCTATATCTCCTATAGGAACATCTAGAATAGCCTCATCAAAGATTTACAGCCTTTATGCATCTCTACTTATCCCAATCCATATTGCAATCTAGCTTAACTAGTCTCATAAATATGAATCATATTACATTACTTCTCTTTGAGTCTAAGTAGACATTATTCTAATACCGTTTGCCCTATCAGCTATCCGCTGAGCCATCAATGGTGGTTTAAGCACCTATCTACTATGCTGGCATTGTCTAGCGAAGTTATCACCCTTCAGACCAGATTAAATGATAGAGGCACAATCAAATAATTAATCAAGTCATCTTTAAGTAATAGTTCATTTTAGTATATCTATCCTAACAAGCAACACGAAAATCACTACATACATGATATTGAAATAATAGACAATAAAGGATCACAAGTTAAACAATAGGTTAATTAAATATCTGTTAAGAAATGTTAATTTATATAAGTATTGAGTATACAAACTAAAGATTCAAGTCATATTGTTCAGTCAATTACTTAAGATCTTATGTAATATAAAGCCTTTAGTTTATAATTGAGTTAGGTACAATTAAGACATTTGGGCTTAGATTATTTGGACTAAGCTCATAGAATTCGAAAATCGAATTTATTATTTATATGTACTAGGCCTTTAGGGATCATAGGTTAGGCTCAAAAAGAAATTCTCAAAGTATTTAACTTTTTAGGGTCATGGGCTTTAGGGTTTATGAATTGAGCCTATTAAGAAATATTAATATTAAATTATATGGAATTTGATTTTATTTTGAATTTAGGTCCAATTAAAGTAATATTGGTTATTAGAACTAAGAACTATGTTCAAGCCTTATTGGAATTTGACTTAGACCCTAATTAAACTATAGTTTTCTAATATCCTATATAGGTCCACTAAGAATATTTTAGGGCTTTTAGGCCCATAAAAGTTTATGGACTCAATTAAGTATTTCAATACTTAAAATTGATAATATACTTAAATATTTTGGGAATAGGTCCAGTTAGAATATGTAAAGATATTAAGCCCGCATTATGGAATTTAAGCTCATCAAACATAAAATTAGGTATTGTCTATATTTTGAAAATTTATGCCTTAAATGACTATGGAAAACTTCCTAGGATTTGGTTTAGGCCTATTTTGTGTAAATAGACCTAGTTGACTATAAATTATGTTATTGGGCTTAGGATTGTATTTCTAAACCAATTTTATTTGATTAAGCCAAGTTGTAGTTATTTAGTTAAATTGGATCCTAATTTTTTTGTACTTAAGCCCATAACTAATTATTAAAACCCAAAATTATTAATATTAGTCAAGTGGGACATAATTAATTTCTAAGTCTATTTTAGGTTACTTAGGTCAAGTTAAACTTATTCTATCTTTACCTATTTTAGGTCTTTTACATCATGTTGATCATATTTCTACTAATTAGGCATATTCAATTATTTTAGCCTATATAAACATAACATAATTATTAATTCAATTTTATAGTTCTT
Organism: Combretum micranthum; assembly: GCA_024138025.1. Classification (NCBI taxonomy): domain Eukaryota; kingdom Viridiplantae; phylum Streptophyta; class Magnoliopsida; order Myrtales; family Combretaceae; genus Combretum; species Combretum micranthum. The sequence goes on along the minus strand of JAMXBD010000190.1, from coordinate 546,759 downwards.
TTGATTGCTAAGTTTATAAAAGTCTATCTATTTGCTAAATATCCAATTTAAGCTCTTTTATACAGCTAAATGCTTATTTTAATCCACTTCAGCATATTTAGCCCATTTGAGTTAGTTAATTTAATCAAGCCTTGGATTGTCAACTAAGTCTATTTTACATGTTAAGGCCTACAATAATTCATTTTATTGTTTTAGGCACATACTATGTATTTATTTAATTTTTATAACTAAAAGTTCTATTATACCTACACTATCATATTTGATCCATTAACTTATTTCCACCAAATTTTAATTCGACAGAAGAATTTATAATTTAGAAAATACCTAATTTAACTAATTATACATTAAATTAAATTAATAATTTAAGTTAAAACATGCACTTCTTAATTTTATAATAGGATTGAAATATTGTTAGATGAATTTATATTTATTTTTTAAAAAATAGTAAAGGAATTTCAAAAATTTTTAGTTTAGAGATAGACATAGTAAAATATAATTTTCCAAAATTTCATTCAAAAATAAATTCATTTAATATGTTATTTGGATTTAAAAACTTAAGCCACTCATCCTACTAGCCGAATTTAAAATAATTTTTTTTAAATGGCAGCTGATTTTGACAAATGACAAAAATTTTCTATTTGAATATAGATACATCAAAATATCATTCCAATAAATTTGGATTTAAAATAAAATCATTTTATATTTTATTTACATTTAATAACTCATATTATTATAAACTATCATGTCAAATTAGATTTTTTTTTTTAAATAGTTAATGACCTTGAAGAATCACTAAAATTTGCAAGTTGCCACTTACCATTACACATTAGGATATTATCTATAAAAATTTCGTGCAAAAATAAATTCATTTAATATTTTATTTATTTTTCTTACTTATCACACATATTATGCCTTTAAAAATAGTAAGCCTATTTGAAAAATTGTTAAACTTTCCAGTCACATCCTAAACTAATAAACTATCATTTTCCAAAATTGTAATAAAAAAATAAATTTATTTAATATATTAACTAATATCATGAAACTTTATGAACATAAGTGATTAATTTCCGTCTAACATAAATAATAGCATATTTATTTGATTTCATCATGAAAAATTATTTAAAAAGTCACATAAAACATATTAAAACATATATGCCATACCAGTCCATATTCACCATATTTATATCACACATCAATCAAATCATACAAGAAAAGGGGCAAAATCCACATATTTCACTTAAGCTAAATAATACATAATGTTTCACCTAAATCATGTATTGTATTTTCTTCATTTTTACTATTATATCCTATTATTTGCTAATACATTTCATTATTTCACAAATTAATCGAAATATTTACTTGTAGAAATAATACTAGATTAAACCCTTCACTACCCTACTTGTAGGAATTTTGATGAAGCTCATTTTTAGCTCTAATCTCAAATCCTCTTAAATACAACTAATTTTTAAAAAAAAAGGAATTAATAAGGGTTTTAGGTAATTTAAAAATATATAAATTATAGAAGACTCAATATCCAACAAAATTTTGATAGGAAAAATAAGTTCATAACGATTTAGAATTTATTTTGAATGTGATTAAAATAAATTTTCTACTGGTTTTTGAAGACTATTGGACGCCATTCACTAGGTTTTTCCTTAGAAATTTTAAAAATAAAAGTGGAATAAGGAGAAGAACATTATGTGACAATATTAGATCTCTATAAGTTGGCAAAAGGGTAATATTTTAATAAAAATTCTGCTTAAAAAAGTAGTTATATGTTATAATCTAGAAAGTTTTTAGGTAAATTTAAAGTTAAGATGAGAGCTTGGTCCTTTAAAATATAATTAGAGGTTAAATGAGCTTAAAAAATAACTAAATTAATTTAAAAATTTAAATTAACAAATTTAAAGATAGTAAAATAAATTTAGCTAATTAGATAAATAGATATGCATTTGATTAAAATTTAGTATTAGAATTTTAGATATTAAATTTATAGAAAATTGCTAAAATTAATAAAATTGAGAAATTATAATCTAAGTGAATGGCTAAATTGATATTTAAATTTGATTTAATTTATTTGATATGATAAAATAAAAAATCAATCTTATTTAATTTTTATTTTTATTTAAAATCAATTACTAGCTTGAATCTTCTAATTCACTTAATCATACTACATAATTTACTTAATCTATTTAGATTAGTTTAAGTTCTAATTTAGTCTCAACTTTTCTCATATTTTAATATTATTTAACTTGCACTTTTTAATTAACATAACAGAATCCACCGCATGCGAAATATTTCAGAGAGTATGCATGAAGTTTTCAATTTCAAGCGACAAAGAAACACTTGCCTGAAAAGGGGTTTTAAATGGCTATATCCACTTTATAAAACGTCTTCAATCATAGTCACACATTGGACTTGGAAGTCAGCACAGAAAGAGAGGAAACATTGGATCTACTACTGACTTATTTTAACCAATCAAAATCTTTTTCTTACCGAAACAAAACCTCTCCGCGCCTAACAATCCTAAACTCGAGCTAAACAATGCCTGGAATTGGATTACCACATGTTACACGGTAAGTACTCCTGGAGGAGGAGCAGCAACAGGTGCTTTAGGCTTGGGCTTCTCGACAACAATGGCTTGTGTCGTCAACACCATTCCTGCAACTGAAGAGGCATTTTGCAAAGCACATCTCGTCACCTTTGCCGGGTCGATAACTCCAGCCTCCACCAGATTCTCGTATTTATCTGTCATGGCATTGTAACCCACCTCCCATGGGCTGGCCTTTATCTTCTCCACAACTACTTCACCCTCTATTCCAGCATTTTGAGCTATCAATGATGCTGGAGATACAAGTGCCTACAAGGCAACGAGCAACCAAAGTGTCAAGACATTGATAAAGCACCAAGTCCTAGATTTGTAGAGTTGTCAACTAAGGGAGGAATATTTTTCACCGTTGACCTATGTTAACAAAACTTGTAGTTCACAAATATTGTTGGAATACTTCCAAGGGTTGCGGCTATCAATAAGTGGAGCAGTGGAATGTAATGGTAGCAACCAGATTTTCTTAGTGGTTGTCCATAAAATGACGAAAGTAATTCTCTGTTTCAGAAATGAATCATTGTCTGCAATTTTATGTACGTCTTGCATGATGGATAACCAGTAGAAGTGTCTAAAGAAAATATTTTTCAAGAAGCAACACGCAACAACACTGACATAAACACGCTAAGCCATAAAATTTCCTCCTCCAATTTGCTTCCTCTCATATGTTTATCACCAAATAATTCCAAGCACAAATCCGGATTATACTACCGTCAAGGAAGCCGGCATTTGTTACACTCAAGATTAACATTTCAAAAGTTATATGATTGTTACCTTTTGCACAATATCAGCACCCAATCTCTCATCTGCATCCACCAGCTTATCTTTGATCGCAGGGACAGAAGTTGAAAGATGTACTAATGCAGCACCACCACCGGGAACAATACCTTCCTCTATTGCTGCAAAAGTTGCATTTTTGGCATCCTCAATGCGGAGTTTCCGGTCCTCGAGCTCTGTCTCTGTTGCTGCACCAACCTTGATCACAGCAACTCCACCGGATAACTTAGCTATCCTTTCAGCTAATTTTTCCGAGTCATATATGGAATCTGTCTCTGACAACTCCTTTTTCAGTTGGGCAATCCTTGCTTGGATCTCATCCTTGCTAGCAGCATCAGCAATAATAGTAGTGGAACCCTGAACAATTTTCACCTTCCTTGCTATACCCAGCTGATCAACTGTAGCCTTCTCAACAAGCAAACCAAGGTCTGCAGCTAGGAATTCAGCACCTGGCAAATATTCAAGAATATCAAAACCTCATTCTATACATACCAACAAAGCCCTAATATGGATACATCAGAGATATTGAACAATTATATAATGATGATATAAGTGTACAGAAGTATCCATCTGCTTGTGGCATGATATCTATCATTTCATCAACAAATATATAAAATTGATAAAATGAGAGAAGTTGCCAATTACCTGTCACAATGGCAATATCTTGAAGAAGAGCCTTTCTCCTCTCACCAAATCCAGGTGCCTTAATGGCAGCAACATTGAGGATTCCACGTAGTTTGTTGACAACGAGAGTGGCCAAAGCCTCCCCAGTAACATCCTCAGCTATTATCAGCAAAGGAGCTCTCAGCTGAGTTGTCTGCTCTAACAAAGGAATTATGTCCTTAATAGCAGAAATCTTTTGATCAGTTACCAAAACACGTGCATTCTCAAACTCAACAACTAACTTCTCAGGGTTGGTAACAAATTGTGGAGAAATGTATCCCCTGTCAATCTGCAGAGAAAAATAATCAAGAATGAGATATAAGATGAAGAGATTATCATAAGTTGAAATAGTAATAGGGTTGTCGACCAACCTCCATCCCTTCTTCAACCTCAACTGTTGTCTCAAAAGATGAAGATGATTCAATGGATAAAACACCATCAGGTCCCACTTTATCAATAGCATCAGCTATCATAGTACCAATAAGCTCATCGTTTCCAGCAGAGATGGAAGCAACGGCTGGAAAGAAGTAGACCAATGAATTTACTCAATAGAATTGTAATCGAAATTTGGTTTATTGATTGTTAGTTCTCAAAGAAGATCATACCATTGATATCATCGCGACCTTTAACAGGCCTTGCCATCTTCTCAAGTTCATCAACGAGTCCTTGAACAGTTTTGTCAATTCCTCTCTTCACTGAGACAGGATTTGCCCCGGATGTAACACTAAGTAAACCCAACTTGATAATTTCACGGGCCAAGATGGATGCAGTGGTTGTCCCATCCCCAGCAGAGTCATTGGTCTTACTTGCAACCTGTCCCATGCAAAAACTTATTTATATGAAATCAAAACAAATATATAACTCAAACCAGCAAGAGATGAAACTATCTAATAAAGACAAGAGTGCACTCGCTAAACTACCTCTCTGATGAGTGCAGCACCAGCATTTTCCATGGCATCAGGCAACTCAATTGCTCGGGCAATCGTGACACCATCATTAACTACTTTAGGACTACCAAACTCATCCAATACAACATTCCTCCCTGCTCAACAAATGAAATCATGTTATTATAATAACATTGAAACGTTGTAATTCTATGGAGGCAAATCCATGGGACACACAAACTAAATCAAAGAAAGGAAGGACCAAATACATGAATGAACTCATAAATAGTAAACCACATCGAGCAGAGCCATATAATTCCAATTTTTATTGAATATTAAGCAAATTAACATTATCTTGAATTAAATTCAAACTTCCAGCACAAAGCTTTCATCATTTATATCCCGAAAATGGGGAGTGAAGGCAAGAGATAATTACCCCTAGGTCCGAGAGTAAGCGCGACAGCATCCGCAAGTTTATCGATACCCGATTGGAGAGCCGCTCTGGAACTTTGGTCAAATGCTATTTCTTTAGCCGAGGCTCTCACTGCAAACCTCCTACCAGAAGCTTGCCTGAAGCTTACTTTCTGACCTTGTTGCTTGCCTCTTCTCAAGTTCCCCTATATTACAACCATTTCCACACCATAACTAAAATATCCCAAAAATGCATCCAAGAAGAAAGCACACATACGTCCGGAATCGTCGAATAATGAGATATATATATTGTTCTTATGTAGGATTACTCCAGCCCGATAAGATTTAAACGCAGATAACCAACAACCACAACTCCATTCCAAGCAGACACAAAACTATAATGATACTGAAAGCATACACCACAAGCAAACACAAACTGTCTCCCCTAATCATTACCTCAAATAACAACAACTCAATTTTATAATTTTCGAGGGAAAAAAGTATGAAACTCCAGGAGTTAATTATAAACCACTTACTATTCTAATTAATTCAGTAATTAGTAACTACCCATTTTCCATCTGAACCAATATCATCTATCAAGCTGAGTTCTTTTAGACACCAATCGAAAAAACGAATTGAAGAAAACCTAAAAGACAAAACCCAACTATTAAAAAGACTAATCGTGCATAAATTGAGCATTAAAGACTAGGGCAAAATGTTGAAAAGGTTAAGACTTCGTGCCTGTTTAGGAGAGCAGAGAATGGAAGTAGTCGAGATAGCATTAGCTGAAGCCATAGTGATGAACCCAACAAGCAACAACAAAGAATTAAGATAGAAGTCTTAACAGTTGTTGTTGCTAATGTAGTTTCAGTGAAATGGGTAGGGTTTTGGCGAGTGGATAAGAAAGGAGGCTGAAAGACAGACAAACGAAGGCTTGAGCTAGGGCTTATAGGGAAAAACCGAAGAGATTTTAAGTTCCAGAAGATTCTTACAATTCTAGAACCCTTGAGAGACTGCTGCTGCCTTGTGATGGATGGTATTTGGGATGGGACGGGATGGATTTCGGGTTGGTTTTAGTTTTATCTATTAAACCACAATTTACATTCACAAAATATGATTGGCTCGGTTTGAATCCAAATTGAATCATAATTTATCCCTTTTGCATTTTACCTTTTTTTTTCCCAAAATTTTTCATTTTATTTTAACATTTCAATTTATACCTCCATGAGGATAACTTTAACCTCTCGGGGTACAATAGTAAAATCGATTGCCGCCTTAATCCAACCATCCTAAAATGATCCAAACACTGGTTATAAAATTCAAAAATTCAAATATAATAATGAGAAAATGGTTAGAAATTTAAACCAAAAGAATGGACAAATTTAATTAGTGAGCTCATTAAAACAAAATTTAAGTTAGTTTGATTAGAAGTTCTAAGTTAGCAAAGCCCGTTAAATAAAACCTAATAAAAATGAAGGTTTGAGATCGTGCCATGTAGTACTCTAAATGGAAACTCTACAAACCCTAAACTCTACCCTACTAGTCCCTATATTATATATACACACACATATATTTTGTATGGCCTTACCTTATTAGAAAACCTACTAAAGAACTAAGGAGATATTCTCTAAACCTAGCATTTACGTAATGACTAATTAAGTAAGATTAAAAAAGAATTAATACTAATCAACTAAGATTATCTGCCTTGTAATAGGAAATGTTGACAATGGAGGCAAACTAAGAGAAAAAGAAGAGCAGCAAGCTTAAGGAAATTCCTAATAAGGTGAGTTTGAGATTTTCAAGTATTGAAATGCAGAGTTTATAGTGTTTTTAAGTGTAAAATCTGACTTAGGTGTGTTGGAATTAATGGAAGGGGCAAGGAAATTAAGTTTGGAGGAGTTTGAAGCCTTAGAGTATCACTGTCATGCCCCAAAGGGTACCCTAAACACGACAGTCCGCCATGCTCGATATTTAAACTCAAGTACGACAACCTTAGTCATTCTGTGAGTTTAGACACCGGGTATAAGGCTTACGTTCACCATGTAAGGGACCTTACTTTGAATCGAAATAGCTTAAGAAGACATACATAGCGATAAGAATATAAATCATAACAGTTATAACCAAGATTAATCTATTACAATGATCTAAGGAGCATATCTCCGTTAAAATATTAAGAGTCCTTAGGTTCACAAAAGTTTCTTAAATATATATATATATATATATATATATAGAATTAAGGAGATTTAACTAGAAGTCTATGCTTAACATCTAGGTCACGACTTCTTCAAAAAGCTCCTTATATTCCAAAACTATACCTGAGAGGAATGTTCCTTAGGGATAGCCATAGATAATTGTACTACAACAAGAAACTAAGGGATATAAGCTTGCAAACTTAGTGAGTTTCACTTCCAAATTAAATACTTCATCAACATTAGGGCAATCAAGTTATATTAACAATCATATGAAATGTACCATCACGTGCGCATATAATACATAAGACTTTATGGGAGTCCTATGTTGAATGGATTTATGCCTCTATTCGGAGTTTAGTGTTTTAAGCCCATACGACCACAGGTTTCAATTTTTCCTATTTTTATAGTGGTTGATTCAAGTGTCCACCCAATCAGTTAGTATGCAGTTGATTCAAGTGCCTACACTACTTCCATTTTAATTCAGGCTATTCCGCGGCAACATTCGAGTTTTCAGGCCCACTTGTTACCTAGCTATTATGCCTTCTTCCCACAAAGGTATAATAACAAATGTAATGTGACTCAACATATGTTATGCATGGACAATTTACTATAAGATCATGGCATATTATTTAAGTGAATTATAGGTGATCATAGATATCCCAAGCACTTCAATTCTATACTAAATCATACAAATATCTATAACAATTCCTATTTCGATATTCTTATCATCAATTCAACCAAGCAAAAATCACATGCACATTCCAATTTTATCTTGTCCTAGTTCTAATGCCACATCATTACAAGCACAATCATAAGCATATAATTTAAAGAAAGTAAACTCACTTTGCCATGGCTCGAAAATCCACTAAATCATAATAATCCTCGAGAAGGTCTAGTCCATCTCCCAAGTCTCTTAATCAAAAGAAATAACTCCAATAAGTATTTCTATGAAGTTTAAATGAAACTTATAGATTCTATTCTAATAAGTTCGTCAAAGTTCGTTTAAGAGAAAATTCTAACTTAAAACGGCCATAACTTGATCATTTTAACTCAGAATTTTACATATTATATATTGATTTCTACCTATTCGTTACGAGAGCTATCTATATCTAAAGTCATTTTCATCAAACAAGGTCGTTTGGTCTATGAAAAGTAGGGTACAAAATACTATACGAGATTCCCAACCCACAAATCAAGTTCTAATTTCAATCCACTTCTCTGATGAAATTTTCCTCTCTTCTTCTGTAGGTTACGGTCCATAATTACTCTTTATGTATCATCCGAGAGGATCACCGACATAAATACGGTCGTAATATTGCTTGAATGACTTATTTAGCTTCAATCCTCATTGATTTTTTATCCAATACTTGATGTTTATCACATTTATACCTGAAATGAATATATTCACTAATTAAGTACCAATTATCTTTGAATTCAACAAGAATTAGAACATAAATGGCCATAATTTCACCTAAATGAGTATGGTAAATTGCCCCTATCAATAAAATATCAGTTTTAGAATTTTTCGAGCATTAAAAATATTAGATATAGCCTTTTTATGCGTATTTTGCTTACTATCGATAATTTAATGCTCTTGTTTACATTTCATTACCATTTATTCCTATTCACTACTATTCATCTATCTCTACTTTTTCTTACTACCTATTCTTACTACTTATACACCTATTTCTTACTATTTTCATTTCTAATACAACTTCACATATTTTATATCTTACTTTTCATTAATAAAAATACCAAAAAAAAAAAAATTCTCCCTTTCTTCCCTACACCATTCACGCTGGCTACCTCATCTCTTCCCATCTATTTTTTTATTTTCAATTTATTTTTATTACAATTAATTCCCTCTACTTTTCCTTATAAATACCACGTTTTCTTCCATTTCTTTCACACACTTCATTTACCTACTAAAACTCTCCCAAAATTTCTCTCAACAACTTTCTTTTCTTCTTCTATCTTCTTCCATAACCAATAGGTAAGAGTTTTAAAATAATCTTTATGTTCAGGTAACATAATATGACCATAGTGTATGTTTTCTAAATCCATGGAAGTTAAGAAAGTAACAATATGTTCTTTCTTGTTCTTGTTCATACACTATTTTATTATGTTGTTGTTATTATTATTATGCTTCTTTTCTTTCTTTCTTTTCTTTTTAGAACTTGTCCATTCTAAGTTCTGGAAGCCTTGATACAAGCTAAGGCTCCCAATACTTAATCTTATATATATATATGCCCATTTGCTTCTTATATCTCTTTCTTTCTTTATATGAGTTTTTCTTTTCTTTAATATAACTGCATAATCATATTCATGCATGACCATAATGATGTTGTCTCAATAAAATTTCTCTAAGAAATACAAATGAGTTCTTTCTTTAATAAAATAAAATAAAACTAAACTCTTTTAAAATAATTTTGTCACTTAGGAAAAACTTTCATAAAAAAGAATATGTTTCAACAAAAATTCTCTTTAAAATTTAGACAAGTTCATCAAGGATTTTAGTAAGTGGCATCATGCTAGATTCTTCTAAGAAATTTAAATTAGTAGTTCCATCACACACTCTCTTTTCTAACTACTAAAATAAAATTTATTAACTCAATCTCAATGTTGATGGTTCTTTATTATGCAAAAACTCCTTCAAAGCTTAGTTTTATGGTATAATTATTTTTCAAAATCTAAAATAAAAATTATTGCTAGGTTATAAGGATGATAACTCTCCATTATGCAAAGTTTTCCTAAACACTCATTTAAGTGGTTATGCCAATATGTGATATACATTAAGATTTAAGCCAAGTTTTCAAGTAAAGGTAAAAATTAACTCACTAGTTTAGAAACCAATGTAAAGAAATAAAATTACCAACAACTTAAGAAATTAAGTTTTCAAAATGATAAACTTATTTTCTAAAAAGTAGAAAAATATAAATATGAAGAGAAAACATACATTTAACACAATTCAAACACTAGCTGCTTCCAACTTGAGAAAAATTTGAAAACTTCATTTTTTAATCACTAGAAATAAATTGTTTTATGAAAAATCATTGTTGAGACAACACCACTAAAATCATGCATATAACATGAGTTTATATATATATTCAAAGGATTTTTTTAACCACATAAATATCTATGTGTTTGGTATAGGTTTTTTGATAAAATAAAAATTAAGAAAATTGTTTTTAAAAGTTGGAATTTTCGTGACCAAGTTATATCCATGGTTGTCAAACTCGAGTTTCTACCTAGAATCACTGGGATTCATAGAATTGGAACGTAAAATCGAAACGTAGAATCGTAAGATTCTATAACTAATGTAAATTTGCTTACAAAAACTATTGATGTACTTACTAAACTAATAAAACTTTAAATAAATTATGAAAATAAAGAATTCAGTATTAAATTAGTTATGTACAACCAAAATTTAAGTTTTACCAATCATAATTTACATACTATCATTAATATATTTAGTGCAATTTAAAATTAAAATAATTATTTTTATTTAATGATGATTCATAATCTATAATTATTAAGATGTATTGCAAATCATTTAAATTATCACGTGTGAGTAGCTAGTTTTGTGCAGTAATTAATATTTTCATGTTCACTATATATTTGTACAAAAAATCATTACATAAAAAATCATTATATTTATGGCAAATAAATTTATAGATAAAATTATTTAAAAGGAAAAAATATAGCACTGTATATATTAGTTTAATTTTCATTCAAAATGTTCAAAATATATCATAGTATATAACCTAAAAGAAATAACTCTCTAAAAAATACAAAAAAAAAGGAAATAAAAGGAAAAAATATTAAAAAAACTAAAATTAAGTTAGATTAAGATAAATATCAAGAACCAACCCCAAAAACCCTAAATTTAAATATATTAAATTGATTGCATTTTTAAAGTTTAAATAGAAAAGAAAAGTGTAAAATTACAACTTTATAATTTTACTACGATTCCACTTACGATTCTACTATCGATTCTACCACCGATTCTACCGATTCTATGATTCTACTTGCGAGTTTACTCAAAAAACGATTTTGTATGCGAGTTGAATCGAAATATCATCATCAACTCGTAAAATCGTAGAAACATACGAGTTGACTCGCGAGTTTGACAACCATGGCTCTACCAGCCTATTTTATAACCTAAACATCTTTAAATGTTACAAATAACCTTATAAATAGATTTTTTATTAAGTGGAAAACAACTACTTATATGCGAAATTCCCACTTAAAATGGGCAAGTTATAGCCGTTTTAAGTTAGAATTTCTCTAACTAGGAAAAGGACGTGAATTTCTAGTTATAGAATTAGAATTTAAGTACAACCTTTATGAAATACTCATTTCGAGTATTTCTTCTTGTTTAGGTGAAGAGGACCGACATCACTTTTTTGGAGGATTACTTTGATTATGATTGATTGACATATAGTGAGTTATTTCCTTACTATTTACAATTCCTTATATATGCTTGTAAGTAGTGGCATTAGAAGTTAATGAAAGATAAAATGAAAAGGTGTATGTGATAAATGTATGTGGTGTGTGGTGTTTGATGAATAAAAGATAAACATATCGAAAGGAGAATTGATGAATAAATTATGTTTTCTCTTATGATTATTTGATGTATATTGTTGGTCACCCTTAACTCGAAAACTAATATTATTCAAGAAAATCATTATTAAAATTAAATCATGTGTCATGTGAAGTGAGTCATATTACATATTTCGCTGCCACAGCAAGCAAGAGTTGGAAAGTATGCAAAAAATATGATGGTCGTATGGGTCGATAATCACCCAACCCCCAACATGGAGGGCGTAAATCCATGCTACAAATGATTTCTGGTTAATCGTATGTATTTGTTTGTTCATTTGATTGTTGCATATTCATATGCTTGCCTAATTACATGTATGTTTTATGGAAACGTTTTGAAAAATGGAATTATCTCACTAAGATAGTTTGCTTATAACTCCATAGCTTTTTATTTCAATTTGAATACCTATGATTGGCCCTAAGAAGCCCTATTTCTAGGTACAAGCCAAAGTTACTAGGAGCTTTTCGAAGAATGCATGAGTTAGTTTTTGGTATAGACTTCTAAGGAAATTCTCTATAGTAGTCTTTTGTTACATATGTGTGTGTGTGTGTGTGTGTTACTTTGTTGGCTTAAGGTTAGTAAGACTTTTAAGTACGAAGGAATGGCCCTAAGAATTTTAACAAGTTGATCTTAATGGATATTACATGTTTATATTTATAAACTCTTGCATGCTTTTATTATCTGCTTAAATGTAACACCCTTATGGAGTCTCCTACTATCCTGGAAGCACGCCTTGCATGTGATATCAAAGCTATTGCATGACTAATGCAGTCATTCTCTAGCTTTAATATTATATACGGTGGACTGCTACGATTAGGGTACCCTCTAGGGCATGACACCTAGTAGCTCTTTAGAGAACCTGAATCCCAATGCCACCGGCTCTTATACCAGAAGAGGTATATCAACTTATTGAGTCAGCTGCTGAAATCAAGCCACTTCATGTTAGACATGAAGTGCAATATGCTCAGCCTCCTATCCCTCGACCTTAAAAGAACATGCTTCCATAGTTTATCAAGTGTAATAGATATTTTGAAGGGTTCCAAGAAAAACCCAAAGAAATAGAGGATTGGCTGGCTTAAATGGAGCGATCATTCAATGTTTCAAGTGTCTGATGCTCTTAAAGTGCCATACGAGACATATTTGCTAAATTTAAGAGCTAGGATATGGTGGGACTTGAAGGAAGGAGTTTTACCACAGCTATGTGGTAAGATTTCAAGAAGGAGTTCTTAAGGGAGTATTTCCCTAGCAACTTGAAAGCGAAGTATAGCACAGATTTGATGAATCTTGCTCAAGGAAGTAAAAGTATTAATGAGTATGAGCATAAGTTTAATAAGGTGTTGTAGTTTTCCTAAGTGCTTATAAGGATAATGATGAGCTGAAAAGATAAACGCTCATGTCTAGTTTGGAGCCTCATTATTAAAGAAGGCTTATTGAGTTTAAGGTAGAGGATTTCTCAGTGTTAGTAGAGAAGGCACGAGTGATTGAATGTGCTAGAAGATATGAGGCAAAAAGGTACAGAAAGAGAGTCCAAACCTTTAGGAAGAGGCCACATAACAACTTTGAAACAAGTTTAGCCCCTAAAGGGAATAAGTTCTTTAAGACCTCTATGATATCTAAAAGGGTAGAGTCTAGGAAAACTGCTTTTGTTTGTTGGAAATGCAAGGAATCTCATTATTCAGGGGAATGCCCCCAACTCAAGAACCGATGCTTCTTTTATGGAGAGAGTGGGCACATGGTTAATGATTGCCCAAAGAAGTCAAGAGCTACTTGGTTTGTTTGCAACTAAGTAGGACATATATCCACTGCTTATCCTTAAAGAGCCTAGTCAGGAGGAGCTTCATAGTCTAAAGGATTTGGTGGAGCTAAGGACAAGAAAGAAGGGAGTAAAGTTGTAGGTGTTGCCTGAATGTTTGCTATGTATGGGACTTCCCTAGTAGAAGGATTGAGAGAGGAATGTGATGAAGATGATATGGAAGATTTTGGTTTGATAGCAAGTATGTGCTTAACCTTGTCTTTTGATATTTTGAATGTAAGTGTATGTTAAATAATTGTAATAAAAGCTTTCTAAGACAAGTTGTAATAAAGGAAAACCTATGGTAATTAAGAACCATATAAGTGCAAGATACCCCTACATATGCACTCTTTGATACCGGTGCTATGCATTCCTTTGTCAACCTGAGTTTAGTGAAAAGAGTTGGCTTATGTGTTGAGAAGAAGGAGAAAGGTTTAGGAATCTCAACTCCCATGAGAGGTATGGTTGTTACCCAAAAGGTGATAAAGAGATGCCCATTATGAATAAATGATCAAGAAATGACTACTGATCTTGTAGTGGTGGATATACAAAAGTATGATGTCATTCTAGAAATGGCTTAGATGACAGCTGTTAAGGTTAAAGTGGATTGTCGACATAAGACAGTTTCATTTGTAAACAAGAAAAAGAAAAGAGTGGGGTTAATAGAAAAAGTGCTCAAAGGGAAACAAATGCAAATAAGAGCTGTTGAAGTGAGAGGAGAAAGAGTAGGTGAGTTAGAAAAGAGTATGATGTATTCTTTGCATGAAGGGATGAAAAAGTTGGGTATTCGAAGTATTCGAATAGTATGTGAGTTTGTTGATGTTTTTCCTGATGATTTACCAGGGCTGCCACCTTAAAGGGAACTTGAGTTTGCCATAGATTTGAAGCTAGGAACGGCACCGATATCAAAGTTGCCTTATAGAATGGCACCTATGGAGCTAAGAGAGTTAAAAACACGGCTGCAAGAATCGTTAGAAAAAGGATTTATTCACCGTAGTGTTTCGCCATGGGGATCTCCTGTGTTGTTTGTCAAAAAGAAAGATGGATCTATGAGGCTTTATATAGATTATAGAGAGTTAAAAAAGGTCAAGGTTAAGAATAAGTATCTGCTTCTAAGGATAGATGATTTGTTTGATTAGTTGCGTGGTGCAAAAGTGCTTTCTCTTGTGGACTTAAGATCTGGATATCGTCAAATTCGGATTAGAGCTGGTGACATACCTAAGAAAAATTTTCATACATGGTATGGACATTATGAGTTTTTGGTTATGTCTTTTGGTTTGACAAATGCACCAACGATCTTTCTGGATTTGATGAAAAGAGTTTTTTTATCTTTGTTGCACGTGTGTGTAATAGACTTCATTGATGCTATCTTAGTGTTTTTTGCTTTAGATGAGATGCATGATAAGCATCTGCGCACGATGTTGCAGCTTTTAAAAGAGTAGAAGCTATACGCTAAGCTATCAAAGTGTGATTTTTGGTTATGACAAATATCTTTTCTTGGATACGTGATATCAATTGAAAGAATTTTTGTGGATCCTAAAATGTTAAAGTTGTAGTCGAATGGAAAAGGCCTGTAACAATATCTGAAGTGAGAAGTTTCCTAGTTTGGGCAGGATATTATAGAAAGTTTATTCAAGACTTCTCTAAGATAGCCTTACCTTTGACTCAATTAACAAGGAAAAGTGAAAAGTTTGAATGAATGAGAAAAGAGAACAAAGTTTTCAAGAGTTACAGAAAAGGTTGGTATCTACACCAATATTGGTTTTACTCATTGATGAGGATTCTTTTGCCATCTGTAGTGATGCATCAAAGTATGGTTTGGGATGCAGCTGATGCAAAATGGAAAAGTGATTGCATATGCATTAAGGCAATTAAAGCCACATGAAAGGAATTATCCGACACACAATTTAGAGTTAACAACCATAGTTTTTGCTTTAAAGATATGGCAACATCATCTATATGAACAAAAGTGTGAAAGCTACATAGATCATAAGAGTTTGAAGTATTTGTTCACTCAAAAGGAGTTAAACATGAGGTAACACAGATGGCTAAAGCTTATCAAGGACTATGATTTAAGTATCAATTATCATCCAGGAAGACTCAATGTTGTTGCAGATGCTTTTACCCACAAGAATTATGGAGAAGTAGCTTCGATGCTAGTGGGACAAAAAGAGCTTATAAAAGAGTTTGAAAGGATGAGCTTAGAGTTTGTCTTACATGATCTAGAAGTTGAGATTGCAAATCTGGTTTTGGAACCAACCTTGTTGCAAAGGATTAAAGAAGCACAAAAACAGGATCTAGAGTATCAAAGGATTATTTAAGGTCTTGCACAAGAAAAGTTTAAAAAGTTTCATGTGGATGGAGAAGGAATCTTTAGGATAAATAACAGATTATGTGTGCCAAAAGATATAGCATTAAGGAAAGAACTTATGCATGAGGTGCATTGTTCATGATATGCAGTTCATCCAAGTGAGACTAAGACCTATCAAGAGCTTAAAATTGCATATTGGTGGAATGGTATGAAAAAGGACGTAGTAGTTTTTGTCGCTCAATGTGAGATATGTCAAAGAGTGAAAGCTGAATATCAATGACCAGGTGGTTTATCGCAACTTCTACCTATCCATGAATGGAAGTGGGATCAGATATCAATGGATTTTGTGAGTTCTTTCCCAAGGGCAAGTGCTGGTTATAATAGAATATAGGTAGTTGTGGATCGACTGACTAAGTTTGCTCATTTCCTACCTATCAATATGACATATTTTTTAGAAAACTTGCCAAGAATATACATCAAAGAGATTGTTAGATTGCATGGTGTGCCAACGGGGATTGTTTCCGATCGAGACCTAAGGTTTGTTTCCAGGTTTTGGAAAAGTTTGTGAAGAGCCATGGGGACTCAATTAAAGTTTAACACATCATATCATCCTCAAACAGATGGATAAATAGAGAGAACAATAAAGACTTTCGAGGATATGCTAAAAGCAAGTGTGCTAGAGTTTAAAGGGAGTTAGGATTAGCATCTGCCCTTAGTCGAGTTTACATACAACAATAGCTACCATTATAGTATTGGTATGCCATCATATGAAGCTCTATATGGATGAAAGTGCAAGTCGTGTTATGCCCCAATGGGTACCCTAAACGTGATAGTCCGCCGTACACAATATTAAAACTTAAGAATGACTACCTCAATCACTCGAAAGCTTCTATATTGGTACAAGGCATACATTCACATCAAAGGGAAACTGGTGGAGTAATAGATTTTAAGATATTGGTAGTGGAACATACAAAACAACACTTCATATATTTCATTGAAATTTAAAGTCTTAAAACTTCTAAGGGGCATTCCCTTGATAATTACCATAGCAACATAGTCTTAATATGAAGATTAACTAGAGCTAGAAGATTTTAAAGGAAATCTAGTCTAAGACTTGAAAATAGTGTCCCTCCAAAAGCTTCCCAAAATAAAGATTATACCCGGATGATCAAGATGATCTCGGGTGCAAAATAACGATCCTGCAATATCAAAAGTCTATAGGTGTATAAGCATAACTAACTTAGTGAGATATTCCTTATGCAAAAGTACTCATAACAAGCATTCAAGCAAATTCATTAAACAAGCATATGAAATGCAACAGCCATATGATCAAACAGTACATACGACTATCCGGTTTCGTATATATGATGGATTTACCCCTCCATCGGTGGTTAGGGAATAATTTGAATTGGGCCCCAAACGACCTCCTTAAAAGTTTGCCCGTATCTTAGGGTTCCAACGAACCGTACTACTAGTCTTTGGGCTTTCCTTACCCAAAGCGATCGATTCGGCTCAGCTACAACTTGAGGTCGTATTCCCCGAACGTCCTAAACCCTCAAGATGTAGCTAGACAGCTTACTTTTCCGGTCCCACGCTGAGGAGTAGTAGCAAAAATGCGAAATGATATTCTAAGTGATATGCATGAGCAATTTATTTATGGGGAATCAAATCCGACATTAATTTATTTGAAGCGATCAAACAATAATTGCACACATAGTAATACATACATAGAAACAGTTATATCAATCACAGATCGGGTTCCGATATACTTATCATTTATTGATCGCACATAACAATTCACATACATAATTCCCATGATAACCTGCATGCATATCAATTTTATCGTTTCCTAACATCTAGTGCTCTATTCTACAAACACATGCATGATTATATAAACGTAAAAGAAACTCACTCATCTATAGTGATCTTTATGAGTCGAAGTAATTCTCGAGGAAGAGAAGATCTTGGTTCTCGACGCCTAAACAAAAGAAATACCCGAAGTGAATATTTCATCCTGTTGGTCCCGAAAAGATATCCAAAAGGGGGGAGTGAATTGGTTATCAAATTTACTTTTCAAAATTTAAAACAAATTTCACACCACTTGGTTATTCAACTAAAATGGCTTTAAAACTTTCTTAAAACAATAATCTTAACAAATAAAAGCTTTAAGCAAAAATTCGGATCAAAAGTGATTCAAGACTTTCACACTTAGAAACCTTCTGCTTAACTCTTTGAGTAAAAAAATATGAATGATTTACTCTCTAATTAACCTTCTGATAATATATCACACACACACACACATATATATATATATCATAAACAACAAATCACGAAATTAAAGAGAGATAAGGAGTAGAGAGTGCAAAGTCGAATAATAGAGGTTCTGCCTCGAGCGTCCACACTCTCTTCAAGCTCCAAGTCGGGGTCCCAGTTTTCCTCACCGGTTGTGTTCCACTATCCAATCAAATCAACAAAGTTACAAGAAGTTCTTGCCGATTCTCTTTGGCTACAATTCACTTAGCTTGATTCTCTCAATCAATCAATCAACTAAGCCTACTTGTAACTCTCAACTTACACTAAATGTGTAACAACAAATAAGAGGAATAAAGTATGGGTCCTCAAATTTTTCGAACAAAGAAGACAAATAGAATGGTAGTAATTTTGCTCAAATTGAAAAGAAATTCGTGGCTCTTTGTTTTCTCTTCTTTTTCATGTTATTGTCCTTCCTTTTTCTGTCTTGGGTGAGTATACTTATCCTTGTATCTTCCAACGGCTAGGAAATCAATTGGATAAACTTTGCTCCTTATTTTGTGCGTAATATTAGCTTATCTCTTTCTTCAAAATTTGCAAATTTTGAATAACTTGAGATTTTGTTGTTGTAATCTCGAAATTCTTGCTCCAATGAATAAGTTTAAATCTCCAACAACTTGTATAATTATCTTGAACTTGAAATTCGAATTTGAAATCACTATTGTTGACTTGTTCCTTCGTCTTGTACTGTTCATGCAACAAAAAGATCGTATTTTTCATAAATTTCGACTTCCTTGTATGGACAAATAATCATCAGATAAGTTCCTTGCATATTTGGATCATGTTTTCCATATTTCCAACTAAAACTTGAATAAACTGTTGAAGATGGATCCTTGTAAGTCACGTTCTTTTTCCTTGCTGTCAAAACAGAATTTTCTCAAAAAATGAACATTAATCCGACGAAATTCGAATCCCCATGGATATTGAACCAACTTTGTGGAACACATTGAGTATATTACCCAAATATACTCAATCTTTGAAGTCGGGTCTTCAACATATTAAATCTAAAAAAAAAAAATTCTAATATGGAGCTGAAACTCGTCATTTTTTTTTTGTTGCAGTTCACCTTCTGATGTACCTTCTGATGAACCTTCTGATAGTTTAAAAAGCCAGCGGAGAATCTTCTGATTAACCTTCTGACAGCTCATTTGTTCTTGAAATCTTCTCCAAATACTTTCTAAAGTAATCTTTGCATGGAGTCTCTTTTGAAATCATTCTCTTAAGTCATTGTAAACCACTTTGATTATATTAAATCTTTGCACACTTAATGAATATGTTAGTAATTATTTACTCCTTTTTGTTATCATCAAAATCATCATTTGAGATAAACCAACACATCCAAGATCTACTCAAAATCTCTAATTCTATCTTATTGAATTCGTCAAAATTCGCATAAATGGAAATTCCAACTTAAAATGGTCATAACTTGCTCATTTTAACTCTGAATTTCGCATATTATATACCGATTTTTACCTACTCGAAAAGATCTATCCATTTCTAAGGTTATTTTTATCAAAAGAAGTCATTTGGGTCTCGGAATGGAGATGTACAGATTTGTTACGAAAATTCTAAATTTCAAACTCAAGGTTTCAAATTTTTCTCCATTCAAGAATTCTTGTACAAAAATATAGTTATTTTTATGGTTGAAAAATCCTTTGAATATATATATATATATACTCAATTTATATACATAAATTTAGTGATGTTGTCTCAACAATGATTTTTGTAAAACAATGTGTCTTAAAAGTGAGATTATGCTAAGACTTGAAAAGAAATTTCTTTTTAGTTTTGTTGGGAAAATTTTCTAAATTATCATAAGTGAGTATTTCCTTCTTTTAATTCCATTTCTTAGTTATTGAGAATAATTAAATTTCAAAAAGTAATTTTAATCTTTTAAGATTCCTACAACTTTATTTCTAGTGGTTAGAAAATGTAGTTTCCTAAATATTCCTTGGTAGTGACTAAAGTTTCTTAAAGTAGTCATGTTTATATATTCTAAAGTTTTCTTAAAGTTAGATCTACTTTAAGTAAATAATATCAATGATCTTATAAGTTATTTATTATTTTTATTTTCTCAGTAAGGCTAATCTTTAGAAAGGTTATTCTTTGATAATTTTATAAAACTTATCTAGACTTTAGTATTTTAGAGTGTTGGTGAAAAACTTCGATAAATGAGTTTAAGAAAACCTTTATTGAACAATGGTTAAGCAATATTAATTTTCAAAGAAACATTCCTATTTCATTGGTTTTAAAAAGTGAGTATGTGATATTTTACTCCATGTATACTTAGATGAAATCTCATGTACTATTATTATGAGAAACTTGTGATGAACTTTTCTAATTTTGGAAAAGATTTGTTAAGATAAAAATTTGTGTTTTATGGAAAAATCATTTCTTACATGACAAAAATTTATTTTTAAAGAGATTTCTTATTTTTCTTTACTTAAGAAAACACTTTTTCATAGTTGTTGAGACAATATCAACATGTTCATGCATGAATGAGAATATGTAACTATAAGAAATATAATAAAAACAACATAATAAGATAAATGTAATAAGAGCATAATAGTAAAGTTAAGTATTGTGAACCTTAGCTTCATCAAGGTATCCCAGGACTAAGAATAGACTAGTCCCAAAAAGAAAAGAAAAGAAAAGAAAAGAAAGAAAATTGTTTTGACTTGATATGGACAAGTTTAAGACTAGAAAGACTAGTCTTAATAATAGCATGAAATAAATAAATAACAAGTGAGCTTATATACTCTAAAAAAATATATACATAATATACATAACACTATATAGAAGTTAGATTAGAACAAATAATAATAACAACAACATAATAATAACATAATGGAAGACATGAACATGAACAAAAACAAAACATTGATATATTGTTGCTTCTTTAACTCTCTTGAGTCTAAGAAACATACATTAAGCTCATGCTAAGTTATATGAATATGATGAGTATATGTAAGAAATTTTACCTAAGGTTATGTGTTTGTTGAAGAGAAAAAGAATCAGTTGTAGTAATATGTGGGAAATGGCTTTATGAATAGAAGAGAGGACTTGGAAGAGTATTTGAGAGAGAGTGTTTGTGGAGTAATTTTGGTAGAGTTTTAGTAGGAAATGAGTTGTGTGAAAGAATGAAGGAGGAATGAGGTATTTATAGAATTTTGGAGTGGAAATTAGATATAATTAAATAAATTGAAAAAGAAAATAAATTGAGAGGGATAGGAGAGAAAGAGTGGACGGCAACCTTGGAAAGAGGGGAGAAAAATTGAATTAAATTTGTTGTTTTGTAATAAAAGAAGTAATATGTAAAGTGTGATGTGATTAAAGTTGTATGGGGAAGGTAAATTGTAAGGTATATGTATGGTAGTGTGTAAGAATAGAGTGTAAGAAAAAGTAGAGATAGATGAATAGTAGAAAATTACTATAAATAGTAGATTAGATAATTAAAATACCGATAGTAAAGAAAATACACGTGAACGACCTATATATGATATTTTTAGTTATCGAAAAATTCTAAACTTATATTTTTGAAATTCTTATATTTTTACAAGTCTAATGGTATTTATGGAATATTTTCGCTATCCAATGCACCGGGGCACATTTTTGAAAACTGATCCCGTTTGGATCCGAAAGATACTAGAAATTTATAAATCTTATATTTTTAAGTTTTCCTATATTATTACGAACCATTGTCCACAATTATCTTAATTTTATTGTCTAGGGTTTAATAACACGGGATTGCCATATCTAGATTCACTAGACTAATCATAGAACTATGTTAACTTTGGGGTTCTGGTTTAACTTCCGGTTCTAGGGTTTACTTATATTTACCGAAAAATCTATGGGCTTACAGGTCGCCTCTGTTTTGGGATAATTTAGAAAGCGTAGCCATTGGACTTGAGTTGGTGGAAGAGACAGTGGACAAGGTGGTAGTGATTAAGCAAAGAACAAAAGAGGCACAAGATAAACAAAAGAGTTAGGCTGACATGAAGTGAAGAGAGCTTGATTTTGATATAGGAGATCATGAATATCTTAAGATCAAACCAATCAAAAGTTTGCATAAAGGACAATTATAATGGAAGTTAAGCAAAACATGTGTTGGACTCTTTTGAGATTTTGGAAAGAGTTAAAAGTTTGGCATATTGATTGGCTTTCTACCCCATCTTGCAAACATGCATATGATGTTTTCCATGTATCATTTTTGTAGATATATGCCCAATCCTGATAAGATGATGGACTTGGAGCCTATCCTACTGAAGGATAATTTGACATATGAAAAGTATCCTGTGTAGATTTTTATTACAAAGTGAAGACTCTTCAGAACAAAGAAATCATATATGTAAAAGTGTTGTGAGATTCGTAAGTAGAAGAGGTTACATCGGAATCTGAAAAGGATATCAGAAAGGCCTATCCCCAGATATTTGATGACCCAAGTATATCATAAACTTTAAGGACAAAGCTTGTTTTAAGGAGGGTAGGATATAATCCCCAGGTTTTAGCCATAGCATAGTTTAAATGATTTTAAAAAGAATTAAAATTTAAATTTGATTATATCTCTTGAAAAATAATAAATGTTTTAGCAATATATTAATTAATATTTCTAGTTGTATAAGGTGTTGTTTTACATACATTAATAAGGGTTATGATTTTTTATAATTTATAATTAAAATATTTTCTAAAAGTATCAAGAATTTATTTTAAGCCATCACAATGAGTTTTAAAGTATGGACATACTATTCTTTCTCTTAAATAAAGATTCTTTCATTAAATATAGATGTGATAATTTTCCGTTAAACCATACTTATTTTCTTTTACATAAGAGAAAAGTAATCACGATTTGAAAGTTTACACCAATTGGGCATTGTTGTTGTTTTCAAAAAGTAAACACGATATTTTCGAAGTATCTCTTTTACTGAAAATACTCTCTTGTGCTCGTACCAAAAATCTTTTCTTCCCAAACTTTCGTGTTCTTAGTTTGAGAAACCCCCAAGATTATGTTTATAAGTTTTACCAACAATGTTTCAAAAAGAAGAAAGTGAAGTCATCTTCAAAAGCATGACAAGTAACTTTGTTTATCCTATTTTCAAGAAGTTACAAAGAGTATCTTTGTTTTACCTTGTTTTAAGAAGTTGTAGAAAGTATCTTTGTCAAATACATCAATGCATGCGCACAGTTCACCATTCACGAGTGAAATATCATTTTTGGAAGATATCGTGTTTTAAAAAACTGAAAGACGAAACCTGGTTTGTTAAGAAATGTCAAAAACAGATAAAAGCCTGTTTTGTGAGTTGTTTATGCTTGAAATGAATGATGTCTATTAAATATGTTTAAACAAAAGTTATCTAGGTCTTGTTTTTCTAAAAAGTATCAAAACTTGTTTTCTAAGCTCGTTGAGGCTTAAAGTTATGTTAAGTTTGTTAAAAGTTTATGAACAAAGCTAACCTAATTTATCTAAACTAAATAATAACAGAACATGCAATATAGCAGTAAATCTACCCTATAAGCTCTTGTGCTAGATCCAAGTGAGGGTTTAGAAGATAGAGTTTCTGTTAGATTAGTGTGTTGTTGCTGTTGTTGTGTTTTTTGTTGTTTTTATGCACTTTTTGATGCTAAGATTTGTTCTAGAGAAGTTAATGGTGTTCTGGAGTTGTTATATATGTTTAAATTGTCGTATCTTATTTTGCTCTTGAGGTGGATCAAAGGTAGACTTAGTGTAGATGTCAATGGTTAGTTTTTGATGAGCAGTATTTGTTGCGGCCTAAAGTCAAGCACTAACTTGCCCTCGATAGACACTAAGAAGTTGTCATGCTTAAAAATGTTTTTAGTGTTAGAGCACAGTACGTCATGGCCTATTGTCGAGCCGTCGATGTACCCTATAATAGTCAATGAGGGTTATCGATGCTAAATTTAAACAAAGTGTTTTGAGCATAACTCTGGTCGATGCCTAATGTCGAGCCCTCAACGTGCCCTCGACACAAGCTATGAACATTTTTAACACCACTTGACCTCTTATTTAATGGGATGCGACATGTTTTCTTGTACCTATGTACCCCATGACCCTTCCTAAGTGACCTTCGACTTTCAGATTGCTTAGGCTCGAGCTTAGTTTATGCAATATATGAACCTCAACTTTACATTAATAGTAAGCGATGGCGATGAGCATAGATTAAGAAGTTATAATGAGAATCTAGAACGCTTAAATCTCTTATAAGAGCTCCACCTTCTTTATTATGTGTTAGTAATATATGCTTGTTGTTCTATAAGAGCTTTTTACGAGAACCCGAGTTTTTAGAAGATTACTAGATCTCAAGATGGATAGATGAGTGACTTAAATATTATCACTCTATTGTGCTTGCTATTGCTTGTTGTTATGTTGGTTATATTTCTTGTTTGTTGAATGATTGGTTGTTGTGAGTGCCATCATTTGCATGATCCAAATAAATGGATAACTTTAAATACTAGGCTAAATTAATGGGATATTTCGTCGCATGTGATTGAAACCTCCTCCCTCCCCCCTCGTAGGAAATAATCCAGATTTGTAATTGAAAGTATTTCAAAATGTATTTCTAAAGGAATATGACTTAGAGTTTCTTAAATCGCTCTTTCACTCTCTTGAAATTGCTGAGTTTTACCAAAATAGTTTGTGAAATGAACTTGTGACATTTCTGAGTAACGTTTGACAGTGGATGTTGCTTGAGTCAGGGTCCACTTGTCATGAGGTGATGGTAGATGTTGCTTGAATTAAGGTCTACCTGTTAAAATCACCATAATTGAGCAGTGGTAGTTGTTGACTAAGTGGGGTCTACCTATGATGCTGAAGAATTGTTCACCCCTATTGAGGGAAAGTGGATGTTGCCTGAGTTAGGGTCCACTTGGTAGATGGGCCTACCTTTTTATGTTCGCTAACGTGGGCAAGGATGAATGTGGCTTGAGTCGGGGTCTATCTTAAACAATTGAAGTGTAGACCGTGTAAATCTATACCGTCTATGACTCTGGACACCCATAGATGTGTTGTCTGCATTCATCATGTATTCTTTTTGTTGTTGGGAATTCAGAGGTCGAATCATTAATTTTGCAGCGGAATTATATATTTATTTTTTTAAAACCTTAAATTCCCAAAAACGGATCCATGCATTTCAATGAAATTGGAATCAAAAGGTGATTCGAAATTTACCTTGCTTATATGAGTTCTGAATTATCCTTTGATGTAGATCTGTAGATGTTGCAATGTTGCAAACGTCCTCTACGGTATCCACATGCGAATGAATATGATTCAAATCTTCCTTTACGTGCTAGCGTGATCTAGAAAATTTCTAAATTAGATTGGGAATGATTTTCTCAAGAGTCATGATTTTCTCTCTCTCTCTCTCTAGGGTTTCAGACGTTGACAACACATGTCATACATCCTCATGAGGAGACCATCATGTTCTATTTATAGGGTATCATCCTTTGCCCTAATCTTATTAGGGTTTAATTATTAATTAATTAATTCATATTATTCAACAAGGACATACACCTTATAAAATATGATTTTATTTTAATTATTATTTATTAATCTTAATCTAATTTAGATTAATAAATAACTAAATGATTCCCAATATGGTTATTCAAAATAACCCATGATCCAATTTATTCATTCTTTGTATGTGACCCTATAGGTTTACTTAATGTTGGCAGTAGCCCTTAAACACATTTTAAGGCCTATAAGATATAATTGGTTTCTAGCACGACATTATGCCTACCCAAATCAAGTGAAGGTCGATGATCCAACTCTACCTATTAACAGTCAATTATTTAGTCCCTTTGTCACGTGATATCTTATGATCAAACATAATGTGTGGATCAATACATACTTATATTATTTAATCATCTATTTCTTGAATCCAAAGTTTGATAACTTAAACAAATGACATTGATAACTCTTTATCAATTCATTTGAGCACGGTCATGCATCTCTCAGTCTTACTCAATAAGGGGCCCAAAAGATTCTCTTACTGTAATGAGAGGGACAAATTCCTTCATGAACACTCACATTCTTCCGCATAACTTATTCCATATCCAAGAACAGTCTTATAATCACCCGATTAAAGATGATAAAGTATTGAATTAAAACAAGAAGCTTGCTATGTAAGAATCCATGGTGTCATCAGGTCAAAGGATTTAAATAATCACTGTAGTGAGAAATACTTATCATATTGATCCATATAGTATTCTCATAATTGGTCATTCCAATACAATGTACTCTTACATGTATCTATGTGCTGGAACGATATCTTATATCCATGATCAGTAAAACATGACCATCATCCAGCTTACATACCAATCTTAATTCATTATTGTTCCATATAATGAACAATTAGGGATAATTTAGAATAAAGTTATTTTTTTTCTTTTATGGTTTTACTATTAAAGTCACATACTTCAATGACATAAGGAATAACGAATTTACCCATGGAATATTTTATCAAGGTAAAAAGGCCAATAATAAACCTTGATAAAAGGATTGTCTTATAATATAAAGATAATAAATATCCAAATGACATAAAATCCATATGGCCTAGGGCACATCACTAGCATTTATATGGTTTAGTGTAGCATTGCATAAGGTTGTAATTAAAACTTGTTTGGCATTTGTTTTGAAGTGTGGTTTGATTCAGTTATCTTGCTGAGCTGTGGTGTGCTTACACTTCTACAGATTTTATATTACTTCTTCTTAAGAATAAGTAAATGTTATATCGATACTAATAACCCTATCAACTACCCGCCGTACTACTTATGAAAGTTTTATCATAAAGACAAGGGTGGCCTAAGTGCCTAAACTACCGTGCCCCAAATCTGAGCAAGATGCCGCTCTCCGAACTAGATTCAACGGCATATAGACAATCAATAAAAACAAGATTTAAGTTTTCTTAAATTAAAGTAATTTAGTTATGCCTAACCTAAGCAACAAAACAAGCATGTTACTACGTACTTGTGCTATACCAAGGATAATGGAAGCACTCAACGAGGATTAACAATTGTAGCAAGAAATTCATTTCATATCAATATCACCAATTCTCACTTGAGTATTATCAAAAATAGTTTTTAAGTACTTAGTATTCACAAATTTTTAAATAAAACTAATATAATGGCATAACTTGACATTTATACATACAATAGGTTCATTAAGACCTTTAATTAATCATAATTATTTACTAAGTACTAACACTCATCAAATCCAAATAAAACTCATATAAACGTAACTTAGTATTCCTACATAAAATAGATTCATACAAGTTTTTTTAATTAATTAGAAAACTAAACAATAAATAAGGAACAAATATAAAGAAGTAAAATTACAACAAATAAATTTAATAAAAAAATTAATCAGAAAGTGATACACCCTTACATACAGGCTGTATCAAATGAAACACCTCTATATACAAGCTGTTTGAAGGTTGTATCAACCATGGAAAAACACATTATGACTCAGAAAATGAAATACCTTGGATATGGCCCGTATCCGAGGTTGTTTCAACCTAGGGAAATGAAATTCAAGAACAGAGGGTGATACACCCTTGTAAACAGGCCGTATCAAGGGGTGTATGTCTTATACACCCTTTCAAACAGCTCGTATGTCAGGGTGTGAAAATTTTTTACACTTCCCTATTTCAAACTCGATTTTTCTTCACTTTTCTCATATCCTATCATACCCTAAGCCCAAAATAAACATCTTTCATCATGCCTCATGCAATTATCAACACAAAACAAGTATAAACTCCACTTTAACAACATCAACACTCTCCACATCACTTAACGTGAATTAACTCCTTCATCATCAACTTTCACAAACTCAACATACACAAAATTTCACACTCATCATAACTCATAAAACTCCAACTCTTCAACTCAAAACATCATCAAGGCTTACAACAACCTATCTACTACCACTTCAAGTATTTAAAAGCATTCTTAAACAACTCAACATATCAATACGACTTGTAATCTACCAAGAAGCTAATTTTTGACAGAAAATTCATGAAACAAAAGGCTATAAATCATGACAAAAAGACATGTAAACTTAACTTGATCTTATAGATGATGAGTGGGAGTGAATTCTTGGTGAATCGAGCAAGGAAACTTGATTAAAAAGGTTGGGAAAATAAGCTTGAATTGTACCACGAATTTTGGTTTGTTTTAGAGTCTATTTTTGCTTTGTTATTTGGACAAAGAAATGAGTTGATATTTATTCTCATTATGTTGACTTTAGGGGCAGATTTGAAAAAGTAAAAAGAAAGGGGTTGGGCTTTGTTTTTGGCTTGCTTTAGGCTTGGCCTTATGCTAAAACTTCTGCTATGTTTGGTTGGCTTGGTTTTGTTTGTTTAGTTAAATGTTTTAACAACTCAAGCTTTATATGCATTAAAACCAACAATCAACATAATTATCAATCACACTAACACACTATACTTATTTTAACACTCCTAATTTATCAATTATATTTATATATAATAAAAGAAATTTTAACAATATCAAACATACGGAGCACATTTACACACTAATCATACCATACATCAATATTACTAATTCATACTAACATATAAATTTTCATTCACCTCAACACTTAACAAAATTTTATAATTACTCAAATCAACATATATATATATATATTAAATTTAATTATTCATGAAAGTTAAGCTATTTCATTCTTCCCTCTTTCAAGAAGTTTCGTTCTCAAAACTTTTCTTACCTCTTTCATTGCTTGAATAACTCTGCATACTTCTACTTCATATCATTCTCAACTTCCCAGGTTGCTTCTCTTTCAGCCTGTTCGCTCCATTGAACTTTCACAAAAGGAATGACTTTGTCTCAACACCTTGTCCATTTGTTCTAGAGTCTTGACTGGCTTTTCAACTATGCTCAAATTTGGTTAAATCTCTGGCTGATGAGTACTAATGATGGCATTTGAATTTGATACACGTTTTCTTAACTGAGGTACTAGGAAAGCATCGTGTACCTCTGATAAACTCGAGGTAAGGCTAATCGTATGCAATGGTCCAATTTTCTCTAAAATCTCATAGAATCAATGTATCTTAGATTCAACTTTCCTTTAACCCTGACTTGATTACACCTTTTTTTGGAGATATTTTGAGAAACACGTGATTACCAACATCAAACTCCAACGGTCCCCTTTTCATGTCTGCATAACTCTTATATCTATCTTGAGCCGCTTTCATCCTTTGTTTAACTATATATATCTTATCCACTGCTAATTGAATCAAATCGGAAGCAAGGATAGCTCATTCACCAATTTCATCGCAATGTAATGGAGATCTGCATTTCCTCCCATATAAAGCTTCGTAAGGAGCTATCTGTATTGTTGCTTGATAGCTGTTGTTATAGGCAAATTCAATCAACGGTAGATAATTATCCCATCAGTTTCCAAAATCTAATACACATGCTCTAAACATATCTTCAAGAATTTGAATGGTCCTTTTTTATTATCCATTAGTCTATGGGTGGAAAGTAGTACTAAACTGAAGTTGAGTGCCTAGTGCTTCATGTACACTCTTTCTGAATCGGCTTACAAATATGGTGTCTTTGTCAAATGTAATTGTCTTTAGTACATTAGGGAGTCTCACAATTTCCTTAATATATATATGAGTCATCTTTTTTAGCGAACAACCAACTCTTAAAGGGATAAAATATGTGGATTTTGTCAATCTGTCTACGATTACCCATTTTACTTATTGTTTAGCCACTATTCTTGATAAGGCAGATACAAAATCGATAGTGATATCTTTCCACTTCCATTATGGAATAGACAAAGGTTGAAGCTCATAACTGGGTCTTTGATGTTCAATTTTGATCTATTGGTAGGTTAAACACTTTGATACAAGGTCTGCAACATCTCTTTTTAGTCCTTCCCACCAATAATATTTCTTTTAGTCTTTGTACATTTTAGTGCTCCCGGGATGAATAGAATAAGATGAAGAGTGAACTTCTTTCATAATCTCTTCTCTTAAATCATGTACCCTTGGCACAAAAATTCTATTTCCATGTCTAATAACATCTTCTTCATCTAGCCTTAATTCTTTCCTCTTTCCTTTTCTTATGGCTGATATGATCTCTTCACTCTCTAAATCCTCCTTCTAACCCTGTTTAATTCTTTCTAAATTTGTAGCTTGTAGAGACAAATGAGCAAGCATGATATCGACTTTTTCCATAGTTACTTCAATCTCCATTTTTCTGATCTCCTTTTGACTTGTAATCAAATTTGCAACATCAATTTGTTTCTTCCTACTAAGAGCATCTGCTACAACATTTCCCTTGCCAGGATGGTATAGGATTTCCACATAATAGTTGCTATCTTTTTTAGTGAAAATGTATTTGAGACTCCTATGATCAGTATATATCTTGCACTTGTCACCAAAGAGGAGTGTCCACAATTTCAATGCCAGAATCCCATCTGCCAATTCCAAATCATGAACTGGGTAGTTTTTCTCATGTAGTTTAAGTTGTCTCGAAGCATATGCGATTACCCCTCCATCTTGCATAAGCACACAACCTAATCCCTAGATGGAAGAATCACTGTAAACCACGAATTCATTTCCACTAACGGGTAAGGCTAAAATTGGAGCTGATATCAACCTCTCTTTCAGTTCTTGGAAACTTTGCTCATATTTATCATCCCAAATGAATTTGGTATGCTTTTGAGTCAACTTAGTCAATGGGGAAGCTATCTTTGAAAATCCTTCCACAAATCTTTGATAATAACCAAGTAACCTAAGAAAACTTCTTATTTCAGTAACACTTGTTGGTCTTGGCCATTTCAATGCGGCTTCAACTTTCTCAAGATCAATAGACACACCTTCCTTTGATATGATATGACCTAGGAAAGATATCTCCTTAAGCCAAAAGCTACACTTGTTGAATTTTTCATAAAGCTTCTTTTCTCGAAGTCTTTGCACCATAAGCTTCAAGTGCTCTTTATGTTCCTCTCTATTTTGTGAATAAACTAGAATATCATCAATAAACACAATTACAAATAAATCCAAATAATCCTTGAATACCCTGTTCATCAAATCCATAAATGTTGCTGGAACATTTGTTAATCCAAATGGCATGACTAAGAATTCAAAGTGCTTATATCTGGTGCGAAAGGCAATCTTTTGAATATCTTCGGGCTTAATTTTGAGCTGATAATATCCTGATCTCAAATCAATTTTTGAAAACATAGTAACTCATTTCAACTGATCAAATAAATCATCTATCTTAGGCAAGGGATATTTGTTCTTGATTGTAACTTGATTCAATTCCCTGTAATCGATACACATCCGTAGACTCCCGTCTTTCTTCTTCACAAACAATAAAGGAGTACCTCAAAGTGAAATACTTAGTCTAATAAAACCAATTTCTTATAACTCTTGCAACTGTTGCTTTAATTCCTTCAACTCTATAGGTGCCATCTTGTAAGGAACCTTAGAGATAGGAACAGTTCCTGGTAACACTTCAATCCCGAATTCAATCTCCTTATTAGGAGGCAAACCAGGCAAATTCTCAGGAAACACATAAATAAATTCATTCATCATTGGTACAATGTTGATATCCATTTCTTTTGTATTCACTACTGTCACAACTGACCTTTCCCATAATTCCATAGTATTCATTCCACTTGGCCTTTGCCTTTCTAAAACATATGTAAACCTCCCTCAATTCCACTTTACAATAATCTATTGTGACTTTGTAGAAATTTAGCCAATTCATTCCTAAGGTCACATCAAAATCAGATAAGGGCAAAACTAACATGTCCATAGGCATGCTCACATAAGAAATTAGAACAATCACATTTCTACAAATGCAAGGTTGCCTCGTCTCAACAATGAAAGGAGTATTCACACACATAACATGATCAGTCAAAATCTCTTAGGAGCAAGCTTACACTCATTCATAGAAGTCTCAGATATACATGCATAAGTTGCTTTAGTATCAATCAATACATATGCACTTCTATTAGAAACAATCAAGGTACCTACCAAAGTATCTACTGAAGGAGTATCCTCTATTTGCTACAAAGCAAAAGCTCTGGCATTTACTTTTCCCTTCTCTAGATTAACTCCACCTTGATTATTGGGGCGATCTTTGCAATTAGTAATACGATGATGTCGTTGCTTGCAATAAGCACAAAACATTGGTGGGAAACCCAGATTCTTACATTCAGAAGTTTTGTGTCCAACTTGTCCACAAGAAAAACATGCTCCAAGAGTCCATTTACATTCGGATAAGTCATGAGGTCCAAAACATTGGAAACATGTTTTCTCAAATACAGAAGTTGAAGTCTTGAATGCCCTTTTTTGATCTCCTTTCTTCCCTAGAGTTATTGTCAAAACTAAATGATTTTTCAAGGTAGAAGTGTTTATATGTTCGCTATGAAGTGTCTAAGTGAAGTGAAACTTTGGAAAATGCAAATTTGAGGGCCAGAACTTGTAGGTCAGATATGTACCGATCCTTTTTTAAAACCTAAATGGCTTTAAATGTTAAAAATAACATTAGAAATAGATAGATCTTTTTGAGTAGGTAAAAAACGACTACTAATAGGCAAAATTCCGAGTTGAAATAAGTAACTTATGGTTATTTTAAATTAGAATTTCCCTTCATACGAATTTTTGACGAGGATAACAAGATAAACCTAGAAAGTTTGAGTAGAACCTCTATGAAGTACTCATTTCAGGTATTTGTTTTATTTAGGTGATGAGAAGTTCGACGTGCCATCTCCGAAGGATTATTACGACTAGGAATTACTCTAATAGACGAGTGAGTTTTTCCTATGATTTCATTACCTTGCTTACATTGATAAAATAAAGGTACTAGTATACTAAGGAAAGATAAAAGTGGATATGTATGGGGAATTCATGGGCTTTGTATGTGATTCAATGCTTATGTGATGAAATGAAAAGTAAAGCATATCGCAACTTCAAATTGATTGTTTTAAGTGTTTTGCTTACTTAGATTTATGATTGCTTGGTGTTTGTTGAATTGTTTGATCACCCCTAATGAACCTCAATAAGGTTTAGCTCAAGAAAACAAAGTGTTCATGCATTGCATATTATCGAGTCACATTTAGAAAACTACTACTCCTACGTAACCGATGGGATGGATTGGTGGACCTGAATGCAATCCTACTCTAAGCATGAGGTATGAAACGTTTGGGAATACAGCCTCACGGAGGAGCCACATCGTACCAATCGCTGAGGGCATATGGCCCAAGGACTAGTAAAGGAGATCATAGAGGCTTGTCATAGCCATTCTTAACCCTTGTCATGGAGGGCATAAATCTGTTTGTATATGGTTTCCGGATAACTATATATATTTGTGTGATCATGGGTTTATTACATAGCATGCATAGCATATGTGTGAATTGAATAACCTTGTTTGCCCATGATTATTGCTACGAATGTTGACAATTATCTCACTAAGCATGTTGTGGCTTACACCCTCATAAATTCTTGTTGAAGCAGGTATACTTAAGATCCACTCGAGGATAAATATTAAGGAAGCCACAGATAGACTTGAGCTTTATGGAAGAATTGGGAGTATAGGATGAAATTCTAAATTAAAAATCTTTTTATGAGCAATATGTGATATATTATCATTTTGGAGACTTCTAGGAAACACTAATATGTTTTGATCCGTTTGAGGACATTAGTAGGGGTACGCCCCTAAGAGTTGTAATTGACTTTATTTATGTTTAATGTTAAGTATTTCTCATGTCTTGTTACTTTAATTGCTATCAATATAAATTGCGCTACTCCAATACATTCCCTTAATTATGATATACACCTTGTAAATAATATGGAAGCCTTTATATGACTAAAGTAGTCATTCTTAAGCTTTAATATTGTGTATGATGGGTTATCATGTTTATGGTACCCTTCGAGACGTGGCAATTTAGGTTGGTATTAGAGCAATAAGGTTTTGGAAATTAGGTGGAAGGATACTAGGAGTTAGAGTAATAGAATTTGGCCTTAGAATATGAAGTGGTATTAGATAACCTTTATATATATATACATAAGTGTATCAAGTGTTTGATGAAATAATTTACGGAAATATGATGTAAAAATATGATTAAGAGTGTTAGATAGACATGAAGATGAGTTTGTATGATGATGTTGTGAATTAAGATGTAAAACAAGTAGTTAAATGAGTTAAGTTAGAAGAATTAAACAAAGGAAAAGGTGAAATCTTAGCATAGGGAAATGATCACTAGCATGATGATGCTCGCTATGCTTGAATTTGAAAATTTTGGACCATCGCAGGCATGATCCATCTCGTGATGATCTTGGTTTTGAAAGTTTTAGGCCATCAAGAGTGTGATTAATGGTATGATGGTCTCTGTTTTGTGAAAAATTAGACGAAAATATAATCACTGGTATGATCAAGAGCGTGATACCCTCTGATCACATTTTTTTATGATCAACCCTTCATCACGACCGTGATGAGCCTTTGACGACCATCACACCTTCCATCACGGGAGCGATGAAGGGGGTGATAGGCCTCTGATGACCATCACCCCTCCATCATTCCTATGATGGAGGGACTGATCAACCTCTGATAAAAAAAAAAACAAAAAAAGAATGAAAGAAAAGAAAAGGAGATAAAATGAAATAGATAAATAATAAATATTGTGTTATGTTAGTAAATTATATAATTAAGAATGAGTTAAGAGAATTTATAGATTTAATAACTAATTACATTAAACATAGAAGTTAAGTATAAAATGAACTTAGTAATTAAACTAAGTTTATTTTGAATTTTGAATATAAAATGAACTTAGTTTAAAATAGATAAACTTAGATTAACTAAGATCTTAATGGATATATAATAATGTTCTAGAAAGATAATTGAATATAACCTTGTAATTGAATTAATTGATTGAATCTAATTAACTTAGCAAAGAATAAGTTATTATAGGCTCATTAACTAGTAATTGACTTAAATGTAATTTGTTCAGCCAAACCATGATCAATATGGAGAGTATGTTGTTTCAAAGATGTATTAGAATCAAACTTTGTTTGATTAGTAAAAGATAATTTAAAAGACAATGGAGAACTGTCTGTATCTTAGCACATTGACCCTTGCAGCCATAGTGAGGTTCCTACTTTCATGTATAATCGAATGAAAACTTAAAATGAATGTTTAAAATGATTTTGAAGTAAGTTAATACTTAATTTAGATACTTATAAGAATTAACTTCATGAACAAATAATTGGATAAATGACTTATCCTTTTATCTTGTTTTGATTGCGGACGTCATACAAGTTACATAGTGATGTGTTTGTTGTTTGTTAGGATAGACATTCTTAATCAACTAATACTTAAAGATAGCTTAATTAATGAGTGTTGCTTGTGCATATGTCCTTTAATCCATTCTGGGGAGTGGCAACCTTGTTCAGAGCCGGGCATGGTAGTTAGTTGCTTAGGCCACCCTACCATGATGCAATAGTGTGCCTTGATACAATGGCAGATCATAAGTGGCTCAACTAGTAGCTAATGGGGAAAACGATATCAATGTAATGTCTATCTTGATCAGTGGAAAGTAATATAGTAGGGTTCATGTTTATGAGACTAGTTTAGCCTTATTATATTATGGACTGTGATAGGTAGAGTATGTATAATGACTATGAACCCTAGATGTGTATAACGACTATGAATCCTAGATGCAACTATTTTTCTTTTATGGTTAGATATAGGAGAATTAAGTATCCGAGCAACTTCTATCAACCCCTTAAGCAGCTGCTGTTACTTAGGACACCCAGATTCTTCAAGGCTTGTTTTGGAGTGTGAGTGCTCCAGTGTTCTTTGATTCACCTTAATTCAAGATAATAAACTATTATTTATTGCATTGCATTAGTTTAAGCAGTGTATCGTCTCGTGTGTGCTTGTGTTGTTGTGTATTGGGCTTCGGTTTATTTCTTTCATCTTTCCAGGTAATGTTGAATGATGATGATGTTTGACTCAAGTTTTGGGCGATACTAAAAGTTTTGAAGAAGAAGTGAAGTGGATTGAGGATCGTTGGATATTATTATATTTTATTATATTTCATTTTGTATAAGAATTGGATTTATATCTTTTGAACTTGTATTACTTTTCTTTAAGGGCCTAGTTGTGGTGCCCATCCTTTGACCTAGATGAAAGGTCTAGAAGATACATGATGGTATGGTTTTGTTTTAAAGCTTAAACTACTCAAGAAAGAGTAGGATATGGTTTTGTTTTTATAAAAGCTAATCTACTCATGTGAGTAGAATAAGAAATGTCTTTGTAAAGCAAGTTTTACTGCTACTAAATCCAATTGTTTCCAGAGTCTAATTAAACTATTTCATAATGATAAAATTGGTTAGAAATTGTTCGACATAAACAATTTCTTTTAAGGTTAGCCTATGTGAATAATGCTCATATGTTGTATGTGAGACTGTACATGCCTTGATATAATTTTGGGGAGTTATACCTTTAAACAGGTGGGGTCTTTATGTCTCCTTTATATTAATTTTCTAATTTTTTTAATTATTTAAAGAAAGAATCCGTGTGGACTTAGTTGGTCTACTTCGTGGATAAGACCCAGCCACTAGGGTGGGTTCATGAGGGTCAAGTCATGGTTGGGCTGAGTCCATGTGGGTCAATGCCATGGTTAGAATCGGACTTGACTTAAAGAGATGTCTAGTTAGAACTGCATATTTTAAATAATGACGACTCTAGCTCTTAAAGATGTATCCAAACATGAAAAGGAAAATGAAACTTAAATTCATGATTTCATTCTCATTTATATATCTACTGTAACAAACGCGGAATAATAACTCTTTCTTCCATAAATTGTAATATGTAAGACATATGATTAGAATTCCATAAAATATAAAAACAATAGATGATAAAAATGTTACCATATGAATATGAATGGAAGATGTGAAACTTATTAAATAGCTTACCCATAAAATTGAGTGGAGGGATTCTTACCTTATACTTGGAAAGAGATAATGAAATACAAGGAAAGAAAAGAAGGAAAACAACTATAGAGAAAAAAAAATCATGGGAATTATTATAATTTTTTATTTGAATAATTAGATAAAAAAAAAGTAAATAGAAAGTTGGTGATATTATTTTTTATTTTTAATTATGATAGATTCTATATCTTAAATGTACTTTTGTTTCAATAATAATTTTTTTATTTATTTTAATTCCCTCCCAACTCTCTTCAAATTTAAGGGAGTAGTTTTTAGTTAGTCCAAGAGAAAATTTGTTCATGAATTAATAGTATTATTTTTTAAATATTTTTTCCAAAATTTTATGCATTTTTTATTTACTTTTTTTATATTTTATTGAATTTTTTTAAAAAATTCAATTTATTTATTTTAATTAATAATTTTTGGACCAATAAAAATGCATCACATGTCAAAACTATTAGAAATGTTAACATGAAAAAAATGACTTATTTGTAAACTTTTGTGAATACTGACCACTATAATGTTAAAAAAAAACCAAAGATTTAATACTTAAATAGAAAAGTGGTGAAATATTAAAAATGTGCTTTTCCCTATTATAAGTAAGTATAATTATATATATGATTATATAATTTTACTTATTTGCAATGAAACCTAAAATCAATAGATAAAGAACTCATTAATTCACTTACCACTAATATTGAGAGAGGGGGGCACTTTATTGCAACTTGGCAAACCTAGAATCCTACGATATAAATTGTCAATAGCATTGTGACCTAGTGCCATCTTTCCTGATCTCTCCTATGAGAGATTTCAAGTTCGAATCCTCTTCCTATTATAATTGACAAAAGAAAAAAAGAAAAAAATAAACTAATCATTTATGGGATTACTTAAAATGTACATTTTTTTTTTCATGTGATATTTATTATTTGCCCTGGAAGAATAGATACACGTCATCATAAAATAGCCGCAACAAATTAACTTCCCTCCCCAATCGACTTCTCTATTCCAACCTCTCAATCTGATAGAAAAAAAAAAAAAAAAACCTCTCAATTGTAATTGTAATTTAAATTTCGCTCTTTGTATTTATTTACTACATAACTATATTATTATTAGACATATAAGACACCACATGGTCCAAAGACATCCAAATATCCTTTAATATTATTGATAAATTTAATTATACACAGTGCAATTATACTGTCCCATATGAATATGATACAACCGGAAAGGAACTCATTGAGTAAGTTATATATGAATAAAGCTCCGAAAGAGAGATCTTCAAAAATTAATTACAATTGCAAATGAGTAGAATTAAGACGGTATAATAGTGAGCTCGATTATCAACTTGAAATTTTCAAAGCTTGAACTTGGCTCTAGCTTGGCTTAGCTTAAAGTTTTAAACTCGAGTTTGACTTAAAATAATACTGCATAAGCCCAAGCTTGACTTAGTTAAGCTTGTTTATATTATGCTTGATTTATATTAAAAAATATTTTAAATTCTAATTTAAATGATATTAATAGTCAAAATAAGTTTGATTCGATTAATATTTATACTCGATTCGAACTTAAAAGAGCTCTATTAGACTTGTGAGCTAAACATAAGAAATTTGAGCTCAACTCATAAAATAGTCACGTAGCTCAAATTCGAGCTTATACTCGACTATTTTCAAATCGAATTCGAGTAAAGATTGAACCGAGCTTGAGTAGTTTGTGAATGGACATGATTCATTTGAACCTCTATTATGAATATTGCTATTTATTATAAACTAATAAACACTATAATCAAACTATAGGTGGTTGAAAAGATAATAAATTTAATTATGTGACAGTAATCATTTAATGTATAATTTTTTTAATTTAAACACTCAACAACAACTAAATGCTATGAATTTCATGTGTCAGACTTTAAACGTAGTGGAAGTCTAAACGACTATATTATGGATTCTCTAAGGTAGACTTAGGCACCATTGTTGGTCTATGAAGATTTATTATATTTTCATGTTAATTGTACTGTAGTGGGGTTATCCTACCGGTGATAACAAGACATAGGTACCATGCAACTCGAAATTCTTGCAATAAATAAAGAATAAGCTTTGAGATAATTGAATCAAATCTGAGTAAATGTTTACACTAACTAGAATAATTTTTAGGTATTACTTATCTATATGTACTATTTAAGCTAGAGGGAAAATGGGAGTGTATACTACTAAAAAATTAATCTTTAGAGATTGAAAAATTACGACGGAAAATTTTTTCTTTAAAAAGTTGGATTAGCATAAATTTATGACGGATTTGTGATTACATAAATTATGAATAATCTTATAATTTTATATGCTTTTGCGATAAAATTTACGATGGATTACTAATTGAATAATCTTATAAATTTTTATATTGTTTATAGTATATTTATTATATATTTGTAATAAAATTTATATATTTATAAGTTTTACATAATTTATTTAGTGTAATAAAAAATGATATAAATAATAAACATATTACTATAAAATACATAATTTATTAAGTTAATATAAAATATAAAAATAAGTAATGTAAAAAAGCATAATTATTATATATCATTAAATATATATAAAATATATAATATTCATATCTATACTATATAATATTTTTTAATAAAAATATCATAATTGGAAAAATCCTTAATAAATAGGCAAAGTAGAATTATAAAAAAAATTAATTATAAAATATATGTATAATGTTTTATAGTTATAATATTGTAAATAGTAAATAGTAATGAGACTTTATTTATGGAGATAAGAATTAGTTCATCGGTTTAGTACTTGTGAAAACTTTAATGTGAAGTGTGCTAGCATTCAATGACGGTGGCGTTTTAAGAAGGATAAATAGGAGGCAAATAAGAATTGTTTTAAATAATTTATTTTAGAATCAGAGATAGATTCGTGATATAATAATTTTATTTATTATTTACTAATTAAGTATTTAATGATAACTAATTCTAAAAAAAGATAGGTTTGTGACAAAAATTCCATCGCAAATTTATGACGAAAATAAATCTATTTATAAAAGAATTAGTGACTATGATTTTGGAGGCATAAATTTGCGATAGGAAAATGTATCTCTGAAAGTCTTTAGAGACAATAAATATGTAATATTCTTTTAAATTCTTCCAGACTTGTTTGGACTGACCGGGTCAACGAATCTAATCGGTGGACCCGACTAGGACTCGTGAACCCGATGGGTGCAGGAACCGAGCTAGACTTGGCCTACTGGGGTAGGTCAATAAGACAAGCCGACACGGCTGAGTCGAGTTGGGTTCGAAGGGAGATGTCTAAATACATTATCCATTTTTATAGCTAAGAAGTATTGATTTATGCTAGTGGGTTATTTATGAATTATATAGCATGTTAAATTCATATCTCAATATTTATAAAATATAAAAGAACTGTTAGATTTTCCAAATAACTATTTTTTTTATCATCTAGTTAATATATATTATTTTTACTTCTTATTTAAATAGATATAGCCTTTTCTAGTTTTAAAATTTCTCTTTATAAAAGTAAAATCTCATGGTAAAAAATTGTTGCCCATAATTATTGTACATATATAAAAAATGCACCAACAATATTTGGCTATTTACACAAAATTAAGAAAAAAAATCATATATTGGGTAAAATTAGGGAAAAAATCATAACGATAATTTATATTACCTTAAAATATTTCGCATATCAAATGCATTAAATTCA
Source organism: Combretum micranthum (assembly GCA_024138025.1). Lineage (NCBI taxonomy): Eukaryota > Viridiplantae > Streptophyta > Magnoliopsida > Myrtales > Combretaceae > Combretum > Combretum micranthum. Next base: position 505,512 of record JAMXBD010000190.1, on the reverse strand, counting down.
AATCTCCTTCCGTGCATCTTACGGATCCTACTTTAATATTATCTATATAAACCACAAGATTCACAATCCTGCACCTACAAAAACTCAAATCCGTACCACACATCAGTGGGAGATAAATATTGTATAAGAGAAAATGAGATCCAACAATGATGCCAAGGGCAAAGGTGCTTTACATCCCAAACCTGTTTCCACAAAACGCTGTGGCAGCCATCATCGGAAGCTACGGCATCGGACCTGTCAAATTCAATTGCCGTTTCCATGTGCTGCTCGTATTTTCAAGCTTACCAACAAGCTTGGACTCAACTCTCATGGCAAAACCATTGAATGGATGTTATCACAATTGGATCAAATTGCTCCATCTAAAGATTCGGATGCTAGTGCTACAGAAGCCAAAATTAATCCTGAAAGTTCCAACAACCCAATGAATGATCGTCCTTCTTTCCGTTACTTCTTGCCAGCCAGAAGCTCCGGCGGAAGACGAAAACAATCAAGTTTTTAAGACTGAAACGCTACCGCCAAACCCTGAGAATGGATCAGGAGATGGTGAATGGCCTGAGTGCTTTTCTCCTGAAGACATTAGGCTGTTGCAATCAGTCTTTGGGATAGATTAACTGCGCAAATTAATTAAAAATGAAAGCGATGATTAAATAATTCATGAGGCGATCATGACTTTCAGCTGTTTCTAATGTTTATTTATATTTATTTTTGGGTGTCCCGGAAGAAAATAATGTAGACTATAAAATATGAAACATGAGTACTTTGGCTTTGGATAAATTCTACAATCTCATCATTAATTTTAATTGGATTGATTTTTACTATTCAATGATTTATATCATAATATAACCATGATCAAACCACTATAATAGATTTTATCGATTGGACCATATTTTTTTATATGATCCTGAAAAAAGTCATGGAGTTTTCTCTATGACTCTACAACTTCATAGGCCTTTAAATTTGAAATGATCTAGCTTTAATTTTAAATTAAATTCCATGTGTATGTTTTATTTGTTTTAATTATTAAATTTTATGAGCATGTTAATTGATAAGAGGCATGTGTTGTAATATTAATATTGGAGCAGATGATTTAGTAATATACTAAATGTGTTTAAGTTATTGTATCTTGAGTATTATATATGTGTATGAACAATATAATTAATGCTTGTGTTGAATATGTGTTTGTGTTAGTATAAGTTAGTATCAATAAATGTGCTAGTGAAAATTTTATTGATGCTAGTATTATCTATGTGTTAGAGTGGGTGTGATGTCTAATATTTGCTAAAACCGTCACGTCCCGAGGGATATCCTAAACATGACAGTCCGTCGTACACAATATTAAAGCCTAAGAATGACTATCTCAGTCACGCAGGGCTTCCATATCATGTATAAGGCGTACATCACAACTAAGGGAATGCATCGGAGTAACGTAATTTATATTGATAATAATTAAGCAACAAGATAAAGAGAATACTTATTATAAAACATAAACATGTTAAATTACAATTCTTAGATCCCTCTATTATCTTCAAATAAATATACATCTTAGAATTTTCAAAACACTATCATAGAATATATTACATATAGGAAACCTTACAAAATAACTTCATCTTATGTTTCCATTGCCTTCATAGAAGCTTAACATCCTCCATGACCTCCTAAACGTCATGATTGTCAATTTAAGCTACAGGTATACCTTTTTCAACAAAATCTATAGGGGTATAAGCTACAACTAGCTTAGTGAGGTATTCCTTTCATTCGCATCATGTTTTCAAACAAGTTCATTTAAATTTTCCACATATACTATACATATAATGCAACATTGACGTGATTACGCAAATATATATAGTTATCCGGAAACCATATATAGAACGGATTTACCCTTCTGTATCGAAGGTTAGGGAATCGGTGTTGAAGATCTGTGACCTTTTACTGCTAGTCCCAGGTCCTTACCCAAAGCATTTGGTTGGCTTGGCTCCGAACCTAGAGTTGGATTCCTCGGGCGATTTGGATTCTCTAGGAAGGAACATGGCCCGTGTCACAGCACGAAACAACCAATTCAACTCTACGCGTAAGAGTAGCAGCCTTCCAAAGAGATGTGACTCGATGGATGCTATTCATGAGCGTTTTATTTTCCTTAAGCCAATCCTTATTAAGGTTTATTTAGGAGGCGATCAATCAATTTGATAAGCAGTAAGCAATCATATAAGTAAATAACAGAATACTTAAACAGGCAATTGGAAGTTGCGATATTCTTAATTCTCATTTCACACATAAGCATAGAATCACATATATATACATATCCCTGAATTCCCAATATATATCCATTTTTATATTTTCTTAGTATACTATTGCCACTACTTTACAAGCACAAGCAAGGTAACGAAATTAAGAGAAATAACTCACTTATCCATTTCTCGATCTTCTTATTTGTAGACATCCTTAGGAAGGGTAATCTCATATCCTTCGTCATCTAGACAAAAGAAATACCTGGGATGAGTATTTCGTAGAAATTTTACTTAAACTTTCTAATTCTATTTCACTATTTTTATCAAAATCGCATAGAATGAAATTTCAATTTAAAATGGTCATAACTTGCTCATTTTAACTCGGATTTTTGCATATAATATACCATTTTCTACCTATTTGAAAAGATATAATCATTTCTAAGGTTATCTTTGTCATATGAGGTCATTTGGGTTCTGAAAATGTAGGGTACAAATTTAAAACGAATATTTCTAGATTTGTAAAATAATTTTCCAACTCAACTTCATTAAAAAATCCTTTGAAAAAAAAATATATATATATATATATATATGATTGATAAATCCCTTTAGTATATATATAAGCTCATTTTATATGCAAAAATTCTAATGGTAGTATCTCAACAATTTATTTCACAAAATAATTCATTTTGAAGTGTTAAAACTTATCTTGATAAATTTTCTTTTCAAGTATTTTGAAGAAACTTTACATTTTCCTAAATTATTATAAATGAGTCTATTTTTATTTTATTTTCTTCATTCCTTTTTTTCAAAACAAGTTAATTTTTCTCTTAACTTTGGTCTTTTATAATTTCTATTTCTAGTGATAAAAGATCAAAGTTATCAAAAGTTTATTAAGTTGTTAATAACCTATTTATAAATTTGTATTTAGAATGATTTTAGAAAATGAGCGTTTTCCTTTTATATTTCTTATTTAAAATATAAGTTCTTGTTTTCTAAACTTGATAATTCATTTTCTCTAGAAAAATTTTATTTGAAAAGAATCTTTTTTATTGATAAATCTTTTGTTTTTGATCTTATCACACTTGTATTCTTTGGAAATAAGTTTCTTCTTTAGAAACTTGAAAATCATTATTTTTCTAAGTGGGTTTATAACTTTATGAGTTGATTTTATCTGAACTTTGAAAACTAATTTGTTTCTATTTTTTGTTATAGAGTTAAAAAGAGTTTTAATCTTAATCTTTTTATGAAAACTTTGAAAACTAACAAATTATTTTAATAAAACTTAGGTTACCACATTATAAAAAGAAAGTATTTATTTCTTATGTTTCTTTGATAAAGCTATCTTTATTATTTGAGAAAACTTATATTACTCTATTTCTATGTTTGACAATAATCTCCATTATTTAATGACAAGTCATATAATAAAAAATTTAGTTTTAAGTTCCTTTAATAAAGTAAAATTCTACTTTTAAATTTAGTTGAGACAATATCATTATGTAGATGCAAGTATTATGAGCATGTAAAATAATAAGAATATGAGAAAATACTAGAAACAAATAATAATAAGCAAGATAATAAAAATATCAAGTATTGGAAACCTTAGCTTCATCAAGGTATCCCGATCAAGTATTGGGAGCCTTAGCTTTATCAAGGCATCCCAGGACTAAGAATAGACTAGTCTCAAAAGAATAAAGAAAATATTGTTTTGACTTGATATGAACAAGTCTAAGACTAGAAAGACTAGTCTTAAAAATAACATGAAATAAATAAATTGCAAGGCATGAGATTAAATAAATAACAAGTGAGTTTATATGCTCTAAAGATTATATATAAATACATAAATATATTTAGTTAGATACGAATAAGAAGTTAGCATAATAATAACAATAATAATAACGAATAATAACAACATATATAATATCAAGATAATAAAATAGGATTTTCATGTGCAAGAACAAAACATGAACATGTTGTTGTTTTTACTACTCATGTGAGTTTCAAAACAACACCATAGTCATGTTAAGTTACATGACATGGATAAACTAAATGATTGAAGGAAATTTTACCTAAAGTGTTTATGTGGTATGAAGATGATAGTGAATGTATGATTATGTGGTTATTGAGAAATGATAGTTGGATTGTGTATAGAGAGAAATTTTTGTAAGTATTTGGTAAAAGAGAGTTTTGGTAGAGGAAAATTTTGTGGAGAGTGTTTGTGTAGAGAATTTGAGGGTTTTGGTAGTAGAATGAGCTGTGTGAAAGAATGAAGATGGAATGGGGTATTTATAGAATTTTGGAGTGAAAATTAGATGTAGTTAAATTTATTGAAAAAGAAAATAATTGGGAAGGGAGGAGAGAGATGGGTGGACGACAATGGGAAGAAGGAGAGAAAATTTGATTAAAAATTAATTTTAGAAGAAAAGTGTAAGAGAAGTTTAGTAATATGTGGTCTAGAATTTTTATGGGAAAAGAAAATTGTAAGAAATAGATATGTAGGTGTAAGAATAGGTAGTAAAAAAAAGTAGAGATAGAGAAATAGTAATAAATAGTAAAAAAGTACTACGAATAGTAAACTAGACAATTAAAATACCAATAATAATAAAAATTCGTGTATAAATGCGATATCTATAATTTTTAGCTATCGAAAATTCTAAAACTGATATTTTGAAAACCTTATATTTTTACGAGTCTATTGGTATTAACGGAATATTTTTGTCATCCGATGTACCAAGGCACGGTTTTTTTAAATTGATCCCGTTTGGATCCGAAGGACATTAGAAATTCGCGAATCTGATATTTTTAAGCTTCCCTATATTATTACGAACTATTATCAACAATTATTTTCATTTCGTTATTTAAGGTTTAAGAGCACGAAATTGCCGGATATTAAACACTAGGGTTTGTTGTAAGCTTTGTTGACTTTTAGGGTTCCGATTTGACTTCTGGTTTTGTTAAGTTATTCATAAGATCATAAAATTATGGGGTTTTGCTCGTATTATATTTTTAGTTTGACGTTTATGGTTTTTCTTATTTTATTTGTGATTATTTAATATTTTTTTAGTTCTCGGGATCGTTTAATTGAGTCTAGGGTTAAGGGTTGGCTTAGTTTGACTTTTGGTGAAAATTAAAACGTTTGATTCTAAAATTTACCGAATGATTTAAGATCTTAGTATTTCATTGTCGAGCGTTATTTGGATATATCATTTTGATTTGTGTGTTAGGAATCGAATAGATGATTTGATTTGTGTACGGATGTCAAATCAACCGATCGTTGTATTTTATATTTTGTTTTGAGGGTTCTTATTTTCTCGAGACTAAGAATTTTCGTGTTTGACCTGATTTAAAATTTGGTTTTAACTTGGGTCGATTTTTGGGGTTTCGATTTTGGTGTTAGACTTCTAGGATTATTTTCTAAGAATTATGAAAATTTTCAGGGGTTTACAAAAACAAGCCTTTGAAAGTTCTTGCACATAGCAGAAAATTTTGCCCCATTTTAAGGCTCAAAATGGGCCAAAATCTATGCAAATTGAAGCCTATGTTTAGGCTAGCATTAAAGTCAAACTTAAGATAATTACAAGCCTTATTTTTGTTCAAAAACATACTTTCTAAGGCAGCCCAAAAATCCATACGAATTTCCCATATTTCTCACCAAGTTCTCTTCCTTTGTCTCTTCAAGCAATACATTCCAAAACCCTTAGCAAGAACAAGTTTTAGGTTCTTGTACCATTCATCAAGCTAAAGCTTCTCTAAGGTAAGCTCATGCATATTTAAAAGTTTTTTTACATGTTTAAGTTTCACTTAATATATGAGTTTCATATGCTATGTGAATGCACGTTGAAATGAGTTCTTGAGAAGTTTCATGTGCTAGTTGTGTGATAAGTTGCATTTTGATGTTATATGAACTTGTAATATATATTTTATGTGTAAGTAGAAGTGTTGAAAGGTGTTGAAGTCATAAAAAATGGTTTATGCATGCTCAAGGTGGTGTTGAGAAGTGAATGAGTTGTTGATTAGCTAAATGGTATTATGAGCATGAAGAAGTGTTTGGTATGTTGAATATGAAGTGATGAAGTGTTTAAGAGTTGATAGTTATGATAGAAGTATTTGGTTGTGCTTGAACTGTTAGAGATGATGTATGAAGTGTTGGTTTTGATTTCTTGGTTGAGATGTGTTGAGTTGATGTTGATGTGTTAAATGTGATGAGCATGAAGTTTATATATGTTATGAGTTGATAGAATACATTTGAGTTGAAGTTTGATGATGGAAATGTGTTAAAGAAGGATTAGAATATGTTTAAAGCTGCAAATTTTTGAAATTTAAAATAAAGGAGAGGTTTTGGGCAAATCATGGGCGAGATAGGTCCTGTGATGAGTCGGTTTTTCAAAAAATTATTAGGCAACTAATCACGGGTGACCTAAAGGGTGTGATTAGTTCTGACCATGAAATTTTCCTCATCACGAGCGACCAAAAGGGCGTGATTTGCTATCATCGTGAACTTTTTCTAAATCACGAGCGACCAAAGGGGCGTGATAAGTCCCTTGCAGCATGATCGTGTTTTTGTAAAATTATCATCACTTTTTCATCCAAACTCGAATTTAGGTGATTCAAATTGCGTCGGAAAGCTTAAAAAGAGATATACAACTTTCATGTTTTAAGTTTTTACAAATTTCAAAATTATCAATGCCTAAATTTCATTTCTTTCTAGCTCATACATTTTCCAAACAAAGTTTAAAAATATGTTTTTGCATGTTAAGTGTGTGATTGCTTAGGAAATGGATCTTTTTGGACTAAAATGAGATAGATTAATGATATTTGATGTGTAATGATGATTGAGTGATATAATTAAGCATGGATTAAGTGGATTTTTAGGTTTAACAATAATTGAATTTCCATGAATGCTAAGATCGAACTAGTTACATTGTATATATGGATTGAAGTTAAAAATGATGATTTTGTGAGCTTGTATGATCTTGATAAATGTATAAATGATATGTTATGACCTTGTGTTATATTTATTTGAAATTCCATGAGTGCTAGACGTAGATTCAGTTATGTTTTATGCATAATACTAAGTAGAAATGTTAATTGAGTTGATTTTCCTTGTAATAGTGATAGATATTGTTTTGAGTTCTTTTACTGATCCTCTTTTGAGTGCTTCTATTGGTTCTCTTTAAGCATAGGCACACAGTGACTTGCTTGATTGTTTGCTAGGTTAAACATATTCTAACTTGACTTAATTCAAGATTACTTAAGTTATGTTTGTTTTGGTTGTGATTTTTGCCATTGAATACGGTCCGGGGAGTGGTACTATTGTCACGCCCCGAGGGGTACCCTAAACGTGGCAGTCCACCGTACACAATTCTAAAGCCTAGGAATACTACCTTAGTCACGTAAAGGCTTCCATATCATGTACAAGGCGTACGTCACAACCAGGGGAACGCATCGGAGTAGCACAATTTATATTGATAATAAATAAGTAACAAGGCAAAGAGAATACTTATCATAAAACATAAACATATTGTATTGCAATTCTTAGGGCATGTCCATCTATTATCTTCAAATAAATATACATCACTAATCATATAAGTCATTAATATAAAGAACCTTACAAAATTACTTATCTTATGATTCTATTTCCTTCATAGAAGCTTAACCATCCTTCCATGACTTCCTCAATGTCATGATCCTCAATTTAAGCCACGGGTATACCTGTTTCATCAAAATCTATAGGGGTATAAGCTACAACTAGCTTAGTGAGATATTCCTTTTCATTCGCACCATATATTCAAACAAGTTTATTTAGATTTTCACTCATATGCTATGCAAGCAATGCAACAATCACATGATTACGCAAATATATATAGTTATCCGGAAACCATATATAGAACGGATTTACCCCTCCGTATCAAAGGTTAGGGAATCGGGGTTGAAGGTCCTCGACCTTCTACTGCTAGTCCCCAGGTCCTCACCCACAGCGTTCGGTTGGCTCGGCTCCGAACCTAGAGTCGCTTTCCCGAGCGATTTGGATTCTCCAGGAAGGAACATGGCCCGTGGCACCGCACGATCACAGCCAATCCAACTCTACGCGTAGGAGTAGCAGCCTTCCGAAATAGATGTGACTCGACGGATGCTATGCGTGAGCGTTTTAATTTTCTTAAGCCAAACCTTATTAAGGTTTATTAGGGGCGATCAATCAACTTAGCAAATAATAAACAATCATACAAGTAAGTAAACAAAATTATTAAACAAGCAGTTCGAAGTTGCGATATTCTTAATTCATTTCATACATAAACATAGAATCATACATACATAATCCCGATTCCCCAGATATATATATCCATTTTTATCTTTTCTTAGTATACTAATGCCGCTACTTTACAAGCACAAGCAAGGTAACGAAATTAGGAGGAATAACTCACTCGTCCATTTGCGATCTTCTTAGTCGTAGTAATCCTCGGGTAGGGTAATCTCGTATCTTTCGTCACCTAGACAAAAGAAATACCCGGGATAAGTCTTCATGAAATTTCTATTCTTGGATTTTCTAAACTTTTCTTAAATCGCGGTAAAATCGTATAAGAGGAAATTCCAACTTAAAATGGCCATAACTTGCTCATTTTAACTCGGAATTTCGCATATAATATACCGTTTTCTACCTATTCGAAAAGATCTATCCATTTCTAAGGTTATCTTTGTCATAAAAGGTCATTTGGGTTCCAAAAACGTCAGGTACAGATTTAAAACGAATTTTCTAAACTTTTGCAAAAATCCATTTTCTAACTCAACTCCTTTTTAAAGAAAATCCTTTTGTAACAATATAAGTATATAAATATATATTCGATAAACACTTTTGAATATATAGGTAAGCTCACTTTGTATGCAAAAATCCTAATGGTAGTGTCTCAACAATTTATTTCATAAAACAATTCATTTAAACTTTAACTTCGAAAATTTCTTTTCAAGTATTTAAAGAAACTTTATATTTTCCTAGTTGTTATAAATGAGTATATTCTTATTTTATTTTCTTCATTCTTTTTCCATGGACAATTAAATCTTCTTTTAACCTTAGTTTTTCATAAATTTCACTCCTAGTGATAAAAGATCAATTTTATCGAAAGTATATTAAGTTGATGAAAAACCCTTTTTCATAATTTTGTATTTAGGATAATTTTAGAAAATGAGTCTTGTCTTCTTATGTTCATTTCTAAAATATAAGCTTTTGCTTTCTAAAACTTGTTCTTTCATTTCTTTTGAAAAGGATTATTTTTATTGATAAAATCATTTGTTTCTAATCTTATTTATATTCTTTGAAATTAGTTTCTCTTTTAGGAATTTGAAAATCATTGTTTTTCCTAAATGGGTTTTAACTTTATGGATTAAATTCATCTTATCTTTGAAAACTAGTTTGTTTCCTTAGTTTTGTTATGAAGTTAAAAGAGTTTAAATCTTAAGCTTTTGTAAACTATTTTACTAAAACTTAGGTTACCGCATTATTCAAAGAAAATATTTATTCCTTATGTTTCCTTAGTAAACTATCTTTGTTATTTAAGAAAACTTTGAGAAAACTTGTGTTACTTTAGTCTTATGTTGTTGATAATAACTTCTTTATTTTGTGACAAATCACATAATAGAAAATCTAGTTTTGAGTTCCTTTAATAAAATGAAATTCTACTTTTAGATTAGTTGAGACATTAACATTATGTAGATGCAAGTATCATGAGCATATAAAATAATAAGAACATAAGAAAATACTAGTAACAAATAATAAGCAAGAAAATAAAATATCAAGTATTGGGAACCTTAGCTTCATCAAGGTATCCCGGTCAAGTATTGGAGCCTTAGCTTCATCAAGGCATCCCGGGACTAAGAATGGACTAGTCCCGTAAGAAAATAAATAAAAGATTGTTTTGACTTGATATGGACAAGTCTAAGACTAGAAAGACTAGTCTTAATAATAACATGAAATAAATAAATTGCATAACTTGAAAGTAAATAAATAACAAATGAGCTTATATGCTCTAAATATATAATATACATATATATATATATATTTATGCAAGTTATAGCAAAAGATCAAAATATAAACAAGTAATAAATGACAAAGTATATATATGCATGAAAGTAGTTCCATGAACAAGAACCAAACATGATCTTAATGTGGTTTTCTTTAGTTTTTCAACCTAAGAAACAACATCAAAACCATATAAGGTTACTTGACATAGAAAGAATAAAACATGAGTTCTTCATTACCTAAATGGGTAAGAAGAAAGAATTGTTTTCTTGAAGGCTTTTGCTTTAGAAATGGGTTTTTGGAAATAAGAGAGTTTTGGTAGGAGAGATTTTCTTCTTACAAGAAGAGAGTTCTTGTAAGAGTATGGAGAGAGTGTTTAGAGAGAATTTTTGCATAAATTCTTTACTTGAGAAAGGTGTGAAGAAATGAGAAGAGGAGAGGTGGTATTTATAGAATTTTTGGAGTGGAAATTAGATGTAATAAAATAAATTGAAAAAGAAAAAAATTGGATGAATGGGGGACAATAGGCGCCGGTTTTGCTTGCATTAGGAGGGGAATTTTGATTTATTTTATTTGTTTGTGTAATAAAGAAGTAATGTGTAAAGTTGATGTGAATAAAGTTGTATTGGAAATGAAAAAAGTAAGAAAATAGGTATGTAGATGTAAGAAATAGGTGTAAGAAAAAGTAGAGATAGTGAAATAGTAATGAATAGTAGAAAAGTACTATGAATAGTAGACTAGACAATTAAAGTACCGGTAGTAATAAAAATACGCGTAATAATGCGATATCTGTAATTTTTAGCTACCGAAAAATTCTAAAACTGATATTTTTGGAATCCTTATATTTTTACGAGTCTATTGGTATAAACGAATATTTTTAATTTGAGCTCGGACACGCTTTTCGAGCACTGATCCGTTTGAGTCCGAAGGACACTCGAAATTCGTGAATCTGATATTTTTATGTTACCCTACGTTATTACGAACTATTCTAGGCCATTAACTTAATTTCGTTTTCTAGGGTTTGAAAACAGGGATTCGGATCTTAAACACTAGGGTTCGTTATAGGCTTGTTGACTTTTAGGGTTCCGTTTTGATTTCGATTTTACTGAGTTATTCGTAAGATCGTATAATTTTTAGTTTTGATCGTTTTATATTTCTAGCTTGACGTCTATGGTTTATCTTATTTTATTCGTGATTATTTAATAGTTTTTAGTTCTCGGGATCGTTTAACCGAGTCTAGGGTTATGAGTTGACTCAGTTTGTCTTTTGGCGAAAATTGAAATTTCTGATTCTGAAATTTATCGAGGGTTTTAAGATTTTGTTGTTGATCGGTACTTGGATATATTGTCTTGATTTGCGTGTTAGGAAATGGTTAGGTGATTTGATTGATGTACGAATGTTGTTTCGATCGATAATTGGATTTTTCCATTTTGTTCTTGAGGGTTCCCTATTTCTTAAATTAAGAAATCTTTTTGATCTTTATTTAGAATTAGGTTTTAACTTGGTTTGCGTTTTAGGGTTTCGTTTCTGTGTTTGTCTTGATTTAGAATTTGGTTTTAACTTGAGTCGATTTTTGGGATTTAAATTTTAAACTTTTAGAATTATTTTCTATGAATTATGAAAATTTTTTGGGGTTTACAATTATCTTTTTAGTGCTATGATGCAATGACATGTTAGAATGGGTGCTTAGGCCACTTGCCATGATGCAATGACTTTCATTAGTGGCCTAGTGGATAATTGATAGGGTTTTTGGTAACGGTGTAATATTCACTTATTCTTAAAAGGAAATAATATGATTTAGTTCAAGTGTTTATGGGAATAGTTGAATTAGATGATGTTATGGATTAAGTTAAGTAGAGTTGAGCAACGGCTAGGAGCCCTAAATAAGATTACTTTTTCTTTTAGAAAGTTTTGTAGGATATATAAATATTTAGGCTACTTATATCAACCCCCTGGGCAATTGATATTACTCAGAACCCCTAATATGTTTGTTTGTCTCGGAGTTTGAATACTCTACTATTGTTTTGTTTAATGAATTTTAATTAAAGATATTGAAATATGAGTTGTTGCATTGCACTAGATTAGGTTTGCTTGCCATATCGATTTTGGTTTTGTTACTGTGTACTAGGCCTTTGGCTCACTTTTGTTACTTTTCAGGTGATGGTTATTACTATAATGATTTAGGTTATGGGAGTAACCAGGAGAAATTCCTATCTGAATGGGGGAACTCGGGTTTTACTTGTGGCTTTTCAAGAAAGTTTTTGTTAAGAGGTTTTGTTAAAGGAAATGTATTTTGTATTTTGTATTTTGTTAGAAGGCTTGTTAGTTAAGCCTTATATTGTAAAAGAGATTTCAAGTTTATTTTCTTTGTTAGTTTAAGATAATATGTAAGTTTTGTTGTGTCATCTATTAGACACAAAGTTTGTAAATATTTTCTTATAAATGTTTTATATGTGTATAGATTACTCATGTGAGTAATCCTTTAGTAAAAAGTCTTTATATGAAGTTTTAATGGTTTTAAATAAATAATTCACATAAACAGTTAATTTTAGGACAACCTTGCATATAATATGAAAATATTATATGTGGTTTGAGACTTGATTTACTTAATACTAGTATGAAGTAGGTCGGGTCTTTACAAAATTATTGATCTTTCATCAACTTAATAAACCCTTTTTTAACATTTAAAATACTAGTTTTTCAAAAATATTAATTATAACCGTGAAAAAGCAGGAGAAATAATTACAAACTTTAGAGGACAGTTACTTTATAGTTTTGATAGAAATTTCGTGAAAAATATTTCGCGTTGCAAGATTTCAAGCAATTATGATGTTTGAGTGAACTTGCCATTTTACAATTAGAATTACAAGTTATAGCAACATGAGAAGATATTGAATGTTTTCTACATTTCTATAAGTGGAATTTGGCTGACAAAGGAATATTGAATTGAGTTGAGAGGTACTAAGCCTTGGCTAGAAATGCTATTTAAGAAACCAGATCTTGATAATTAGTTAAATTTGTTTAAATTCGATTACTATAAAAATCACATGTCTTTTAGTGAAAGCCACAACATATACTTGATATTCAGTCAAACTTGATTGGCCTATGATTTCAAGCTCAAGGTAGGATTAAAATAAAAGTTAAAGCTAGAAAGCAAATTTACTTTCTTATAAGGAGGACTACTGGATATTGTGTGATTTTAGGAGGATTTGGCGACATTTACAAAAGTAGGCATTGGTGTAAAATGTCTCGTCATCATAATTTGTGAATTTTGAAAATGTAATATATAAATCATAAAATAAGGAGAGAGACGAATTAAAATTATGACGTCCGCTGGAGCTGGTGCCACTGGTTCTTTGGTACATATTAATAATAAAATTAAACAAACAAAAAAAAACGCTTTAAATTAAATGATTTTATTTATTTATTTTAAATTTTATTGCTAGTTTGAATCCGATAGCCATTAGATATGGAGAATGTGGGTTTGGACTTCAGTAGGAATGATTTGCAAAAGAAAAATACGGTTAGTGGTGCATTGGGTCTACATCTGGTGTAGCCACATTAATACTTAAATCAGTCATCATGTTGAGTGATAGACAAATAAAATATATCGAAATTGGTGTTTGCAACATTACCTGTCCTATAGAAGAGTACTTATAGTTGACTGATCCCCAACAGTTGAGTGCATTTGTAAACTCCTAAATTTTTCAATACTCTTAGAAATAATCCTAAAGCTAAATGCAGAAATCTAAACCCTAAACAAACTTAAGTTAAAACCAAACTCTAGAAACTCTAAACAAGATCAAATACAAAATTTCATAACCTTAAGAGAAGGAACACCTTCAAAAACAAAATAAAAATAAAAAAATCATTCGACTCAGATCCCTACACTAAATAATTCATCCATCGATCTCTAAAATGCAAACGAGATAGTATGTTCAAATATATTTAATGACAAAATTATAAATCTTAGACCCTTTGATGAATTATGAAGGTCAAAATTTAAAATTAATACAAAAGTCAAACCAAGTTGACATATAACACTAGAAACCCTAGACTCGATTAAACAATCTCGAGAATCCTAAAATAATAAATGAGCCATAAAAACAAAGTAAACTCAAATTATGGGTCAAATATATAGTATAAATGTAAACCCCTAGATTATATAATCTTATAAGTAAATCTTAAAGCCGAAATTGAAACCGGACCTCTAATAGCCAGCTAGATTAACAATAAGTTCTAGAAGACTAAGATCCGAGAAGACCGTGCTAGAAACCTTAAACTAATAAAAATGAATTAACCCTAGATTATAATCCAGAAAAATGTCATATAATCTAAAAGATCAAATTTGTTAAAAATTCTCTCGAATCAAACTTGAACGGGATCAATTTTTAAAATCAAGGTCCCGGCACTCAAAATAATAAAAGTATTCTGAAAATCAATCTAGACTCGGAATATATTAAGGATTCATAAAAATATTAGTTACAAATTTCTTGGCTCCTAAAAAGGTTAGATATAGGGTCTGTTTGTTTTAGCTTTTTTCCGGCAGATACAGATACTTTTTCAAACTTTTTGCTAATAATTTATTTATCAAGAAATAGATATAGATAAAAAAAGTTGACAGTTCTCATCAAAAGATCAAATAGAGTAAATATAGATAAAATTTAGATGCAAATCGGATATATTTACACATATCATTTTAAAAAAGATACAGATACAGATGAAAAACAGACAATCCAAACAGACCCTAGCCTATTTATGCGTATTTTTCCTATTACCGGTAATTTATTTATCTTGTTTACAATTCAATTACTATTTACTACTATTCCTCTGTATCTACTTTTTTTTAGAACCTATAAACCTATTTCTTATATTTCCATTTTTAATATTACTTTTTACTTAACTTCTCTTATACTTTACTTACTTTTTATACAAAAATTAATTTTTTTATCACTCTCCTCTCTCTTCCCTGTAATGGGCGGCCACCTTTATCTCTCTTCCCTACAATTTTTTTTCTTTTCCATTTATTTTAATTACATATAATTTCTTTCTTAAACTCTATAAATACTCCCTCCTTCCATTCTTTACACATACATTCTTCACATGACAAAACTCTTAAAATTCATTTCTCAAATACTCTTACCCTCTTCTCTTGCTAAATCACGCCATAACACCACCCCTCTGCCCCCCTCCAACCCCCACACCCCCATGCACATCATCTATTTGATTCTTCCAACTTCAATCATTCATCTATTTTAGATTAAACAATAAACGTTCTTCAAAGTTCATGTTAATATAACATGAAAAATATGTATTTTTGGTTTTCAAATTCCTTATGAGTATATGCTAGGGAATGAAAATGTAGAAACAACATATTATTTGTAACACTCTAAGAATTTAATTCGATAACTAAATCAATTATGGCGCTGCTGCCACGTATAATACTCTAAAGTATTACACACCCAGCTTCCTTTAAAAGATTTTGTTTATGTTGAACATTACTAATCAATTTTAGGTTATTAAATTGTTTAGTTAGATTCTTGAATAATTGGATTTCGTAGCAGAAATCAATTTTATAAAACAATTTCTAAATAAAAATATTTCAAAACTTCCATTCACTCAAGTGGAAGAACTTTCAATTAAAGAACGCTTTAGAAAAGCTTAATTACAAAACATGGCACCAACAAGTCCTTTAATAAAATACAAATTCTAAAGATTAAATCCAACTCTTAAAAAAAATAAAATAAACAACTGAAATAAACCATACCCCTAACTCAAACACTCATCTACCATTCCGCTCTAGATCAACTGAAGCACCCAAACCCAAGACAACACCACAACATCACACCATCATCATCGTAATCATCCATCATCGAACATCACCATCAATAACAACAACTCATCAACATCTGTAAGTCTCGGAAAATTCCAGTAAATAATTCCAAAATAAATATCGAAAATAAACTCTAAAAATGACTCCAAATTAAAATCAAATTTCAACTAGTCCTAAATTACGAACGAATTCAGAAATTTCTTAATCATGAGAAAATAATAATCCTTAAAAATAAAATAAGAACTCAACAGTCTTCAAATCCAAAACCACTACGTACGATAAATTCCATACTTAACTTTGAATTATAAAATCCAGTAATATAAAACCAAAAAACAAATTATTAAAAAGTAAATAACAAATAACTTTCGAAAATAAAACCCAATTCAATAATTTCGAAAAAGTTAAGAGATATTAAATATTCACAAAAATAAAATTTAAAATAAATTTCTCAAACTAAATATGTTATATAAATATAAACCATCAGTTTCCAAATTGGCAAAGATCTAAAACCAGAAAATCACCTGGGAACCCTATGTGGAATACAGTAGTTTAAGTTCGGCAATCTCGCGCTCTTAACCCTAGAGCCGAGGTGTAGTTTAAGTGTGTAGAATAGCTCTTAGTAATATAAGGTCGCTTAAAAATATCAGATTGGTAAATTTTTGACCTATTTCAAACCCGTTCGGATAGACTTTAAAAAGCATGTCTGGGGCTCGAGATATAAAAAAATATACTATTAATACTGTTAGACTCGTATTTTCATAAGAATTTCAAAAATATCAGTTTTATAATTTTTCGATAACTAGAATTATCTGATTTTGCAATTATATTTGTATTTATTTACTACCGGTAATTAACTAGTCTTTTGCACCATTCACTTCTATTTCATTACACAATTTTATTATTCTTATAAACCCTTATATTTTTAGATAAATATTTTATATTTATAGTAAATTCTGTTTTTCAAAATTTAGTTCGTTTGGGTTTTTACGGGATTAGTTTCTGTTTAAGACCGATACTAAAAATAAAATAAATTAATTTAATAATGGAATATATTTAAAAATATTTTTAATTTCATAAAATAATTTTTTTATAATTTTTGGGTTATAAAAAATCATTTATAGCTCATATTGCATATTTTGATCATACCGGTAACTTATTTGATAATTCACTAAAATAAATAAATTAATTATCTTATTTTAATTATGAAAAATATGCTACAAATATTTGAATACATTTTCTATATTTTTATTATTTTTATTTTATTTTATTAAGAAAGTACTCTTAACCCTATACCTTCAAGTACACTTTCATATATCTTCTTTTTCACTTCAATCTTTCTATACTTCATTATCACTTCTTGGCTGATTTTTTTGACTCCTTTTTTGCTGCCCTTTTCCTTTGATTGACTCCAAATTGATTAAATAAATCTCTTCAACCCTTCTTTAAGAAGCAACACTTACACATTAACTACACATTACAATTCCAAGTCAAAAGCTAGCTAATTTTCTCTCTCTCTTCTCCTCATTTTCACACCAGCCATAGGGGTTTATTTGCTGCCCATTTATTTTTTTTTCTTCATTAAAGAGTCTTTAAACTCATTCCATCTCTCTCTCATTTACACCTTAACCCTTTACCATTCCTTACCTTTTTCTCTCTATTTTCCTCTCTTTCTCTCTTCATTTTTTCTTGTTCTTACATGAAAACCTTGCTGCCTATTTCTTATTTAAGCTCCCACACATATTTCTTCAAGATACTTTGATAAAACTCTTGTCCAAAGCTTCCATATATATAAAGTAAAGTATAGTGAGAATTTCATGCATCAAATGATTTCCATAAGCTTAAAAGCTAAGGATGATGATGCCAAAATGAAAACTCCTCTTATCCATGAGTACTCTCTTTTAATATTATTATTTTTGTTAGAAGTAGTTATATTTTGTAGATTTAGCTTTTATGTAACTTGATCATGTTTATGTTTAGATCTATGAGTTTATAGCTTACTATTATGATTTCTTTATATTTATGTTCATAGAAAGTGTAGATATTGGTTTTGAACTTAAACAAAAATGTGAAATTCGTATATAGGCAAGACCCATTTTTAAAAACCCTTTCCAAGTGTCAAAATGAAATTTTTACTTGAGATAATGAAGGCTTAATGTATATATATCATCAAACTTTATTTATATGGTTCAAAGATTTTTATTCATAACAAAACTTTATTTTCATTTAGGCCAAGGCATAGTTTAAAACATGTTTTCCAACTTAAAAATGAAGTTTTTATTCAAGATATGGAAGGCTCTTAAGATAGGATATGTAAAGGATGATTTTTCATAAGTTTAGATAGATTTTGTCAATAGATATGTCCAAAAATAAATTTTTGTAAATTCGGATCTCAACCAAGACAATTTTGAAAACCATTTTTCAACACAAAATAAGGATTTGTTTAAAAAATGGAAGGTTTATGGAATAGTATCAATAGGAGATGTTTTTGATAAGTAAATGGTAGATCTACTAGTAGAGATTCTAAAAATAGGAAGAGATTACAAAATATAAAATTTGAGTTTTATCCAAATTTTGTAAATTCGGATGGTTTCAAGACCATACCTTAAAAACCCTTTTATCAACTTAAAACTTGTGTTTTATATGAAAAATGAAGAGTATAGGTCATAGATATCATCAGGTAAAGATTTTATAAGTTAAGATGGGATTTACTAAGAAAAACATGTAGAACAAAGTAGAAATAAATAGAAAATTTGAGTTGTTGTCATTTTAAGAAATTCGTAATAATGGAGTAATGGTATGAAAACCCATATTTTTCAAACTCAAAATAAATTTTTATTAAAGAAATGAAGTCCTTAGTGGCTAGGTATGGTTGAGCCTTAATTTTCTAAGTATCAAATGATTTTTACATAAAGGAATCACCATAAAAACAAGTTTTACAAAATTCGGATTTTGAGGATAAACCAATTTTGAAAACATGTTTACCAAGTGTAAAATGAGAATTTTTATTGAAAAAAAAGGCCTTAGGGAATATACATAATGAAGGCTTAATTTAACAAGAATAAATAAATTTTATCAAGGAATTTTTCTAAAAACAAGTGGGGATTGTTAAGAACAAGACTAGCCTTTCTAAGTTGATTTTTCATAAAGTCTTATAAAGAAAAAGTTTTCTAAAAATTTCTTTTATTAAATATCATCAAGATCATGTATATATATATCATGACATATCATTTATGATAGAAACTGGTTCATATTGCTTGTATACTTGCTTTGGATAATAGAAACTTCATAAACTTTCAAAATAAATTTTCTAAATCGGTTTTCGCTACTGTTCTGATCTGATCAGACCTTTTCGAAGCTCAAACATTTTCAAAACTTGAAAATAATATTAGAATTAGATAGATTTTTTGAAGTAGATAGAAATCGATATATAATTTGCTAAATTCCGAGTTAAAATGACCAGGTTATGGCCGTTTTAAGTTGGAATTCCTACTTAGGACAAAATTACGAATTTGATAATTTGTATGAGATAGGTGGATTAGTTTTGATTTGAAATACTCATTTGGGTATTTCTTTTTTTTAGGTGACCTCGAAATTGACGATTCCCGACCACCAGATTACTTTTACTAAGAGACGGTGATCCAATGGCCGAGTGAGTTTTCTTCTTATTTTGTTACCTTATTTGTGCTTGTAGTTAGTTGCATTAAAATTATAGGAATAAGATAAAAACCGATATGAATGGGGATGGATAGATGATGAGACTGTGATGTATGTATAAGAATACTAAAGCATATCGAAACCACGATTCGATTGGATAACTGCACTGTTCATATTATTTCTGTTATGTGTATGATATTGGTTGGTCACTCTAAAGAATGTATGAATATGTTGACCTAAGCAAAGATTAAATTGGTCATGCATCGCATCAGACATGTTGCATTTGGTAGCGTGCTACTCCTACGCAGGTCGATCGGTATGGTCCAAGGACTCGTGTGGATAATGAGACTCGGTATCGGAGCTTATTCATAGGGAACTAAGGCGCACCGGGAATGCATTCCATGTGTGAGCCTAGTCGAGTCGAGTACTATGAGCTTGAGGGGCTTGAGGACTAGCAGCGGTCGTGTAGACTTTCAATGCTATCCCTAACCCAAGATACGGTACGCGTAAATCCATTATGTGTATGGGTTCCGGATACCCATACATGATTGTCTGCTCATGTGTTTGTTCATGCATAGCATATGGATGATTTATAACTTGTTTGTTGTGGTACGGAATTAAGGGAATGCTCACTAAGCTAGTGTAGCTTATACCCTAATAGATATTTAATTAAACAGGTTGCCGAAAGAATGCTACCTGAGGACCGAGATGGTTGGAGCCGAATACGACTTTAGGATCTCGGTAGGAAGTAAGAATACTTGAAGATATTAGCTAGGTTTTGTGAATTGACTTGTAATAATTTTTGTAGTGAAATCTGTGGATGATTTGTAATTGAAGTATAGTGAATTGTATTTCCTTTACATTGTTACTCAAGTTGTATCAATACAAAATGTACTACTCCGATGTGCCTCCTCCATGTGTAAGACGCTTTGTACATAGTATGGAAGCCTTCGCATGACTGAGGCGGTCATTCCTAGGCTTTAATATTGTGTACGGCGGACTGCCACGTTTAGGGTACCCTTCAGGGCGTGACAACATCAGCTCATCATCTTCAACAATAAAGCCTGTAAAAAAGAATAACAATAACAAAAATGAGCCAAAGCCAAGTACACAGTAACACAGATATATATGGAATGGCACACAAGCCTAGCTAAATACAATGCATAAACAACAAGTTAATTATCTTCAATTAGAAGTACACAAATCAACACTGGAGCACTCAACTCGGAGACAAGCTAACGGGAATCTAAGGATCCTAAGTGATGCTCTCGATGCTCAGGGGATTGATATAGGTAGTTCGAATCCCTATATCCCCTAGATGATATAACCGATAAAGAATAGAAGCCTCATCTAGGGTTCACAGCTGTTACGCATACTCTACCAATTTAAGTCCATAATATAAAAGGGTTCAACCGGTCCCATAAACGTAAATCCCAATATATTACTTCTCACCGATGAAGATAGACGTTACACCAATACCATTTACCCCATCGACTACCTACCGTACAACTTATGAAAGTCATTGCATCATGACAAGGGTAGCCTAAGCGCTTAAACTACCGTGGCCATCTCAGGACAAGGTGACGCTCCTCGGACCATATTTCGATCTTCCACTCCAGGGTAAGAATCGGATTTCAATGGTGGAAAACACAATCAACACACATTAATTAACTAAGCCATGTTTAAGTTTTAATTCATTTTAGATGCCTATCGTAGCATCCAACACGTAAGTTACTGCGTACCTCACATATGAAATCCAAACAAGGTCTCAGAAGTTAAGACATAAGCTATCTCAAATGATATACCAAATACTCATATCTGTTCAAGAATTAAATTCATATAAGAACTTAAACCAATAATCCACTTATATAACAAACTCATATAATAACTTATATCAATTATTAACTCATCTCAAACTTTTATTATAACCCTATTTGATCAGACACTAATGTGGAACCCCACTATGGCTGTAAAGATCGCTTCGCCAAAATATGGACAGTTCTCCTTTGTCTATCAGAATTTCTTTTCTCTTTTTTTATAGTGTTTTATTACAAAAGCATCAACAAAAAAATCATATACCAAAAACATTCATTTTCTAAGTAAACACATATTTGAAACAACATATTCCCCATATTATTCAAAGATCATCCTAATTCATTATACATCTAGGATCATGTCAACTTGAGCTTATATTAACTTAAACTTAGCCAAATTAATTAAACTTAGTCGTTTAATTCAAAACTAAGTCAAATATGGTTAAACTAACTCAACTTCATTCATTTTAACTCATTCAAGTCTATTTAATCAAGTTGAACCTAAGTTTGTTAGCTAAGTTCATTTTATAACTAACTTCTATATTTAATCTAATTATTTATTAAATCCACAAATCCATCTAAATCAGGTTTAATTACATCAATTAATTAATAAACACATTAACTATCATTTATCTACTTCATTTTAGCTCAACAAGATTCATTTCCTAAGCAAATGTACATTAACAAGCAAAAATAAGTTTTAAACTTTGTTTGGAAAATGTATTAGCTGAAAAGAAGTAAAATTTAGGCATTGATACTTTTGGAATTTATAAAAGCTTAAAATATTAAAGTTGTAGATCTCTTTTTAAGCTTTCTAACGCAATTTGAATAACCTCAATTTGATATCGTATGAAAAAGTTGTGATCAAATTATGAAAACATGTCAGGTTACAGGGAACCTATCACGCCTATGATTTAATAAAATCACATGATCAGAGTGTTTCACTCCCTTTATCACGCCTGTGATTTCTCCTCTGTCACTGGTTACAAATTTCCTTTGTCTTGAAAACTCATTTACACATTTTCATCAACTTATATACCTCCTATATCAATTCTAATATCAAATAAACACCTATAACAACTTCTAACACTTCAAACTTCTTCCAACAACTTCAAACACAACAACCATCCCAATTCACTATTCATCATCTTCTTCATCACAACCCCAATTCATATCAAACTTCAAACCAACAAATACAAATAGCACTTTAACTCATTTCCAACATCAAACAATATATAAACTAATTAACTACAAACAAAACAATATAAACCATATACTTAGTTTTTGGAAGACATGAAACTCATCTTCTTTCTTATTATTGGAGCTACTTCTACTTGATTTCTCTTCTCCTATCTCATCTTCTAGTTTGATTCTTTTTTTTTTCTCTTCTTGAAATTGAGATTCACTTGTTGAATTTTGAGATAGAAAGAAGAAGAAGAAGAAGAAGAAGAAGAAAAGAAGAAGAAGAAGAAGAGATATGAGAAAAGAGAACAAAAGAGAGAGAGAAGAGAAAGAATAGGTAGGTGAAGAAATAAAAAGGAAAGGATAATTATAAAACTTAGGATATTTTAGGATTTAGGTATAGGTTTAGAACTATCATATCAATATCTATGATTTCAGAAGTATTTAGAAGATTATTTCTAAACTAATAAGTTAGAAATTAAGAACTTAAAATAAGAACTTAATTTATGAATTTATTTTAGATAAAATGATATTTAATTTGAGTTCAAGTTTAAGAACTGATATTTTTATACAAACAAATAAACTTAAATTTTACAGGGATTTAGGAATTGGAAATTAAGCTAAAGATTGAGGGTTTAGGAATCCTTTAAACATTTTAATGATATGTTTAGGGGTTTAGAAATTGAAATCTCAAATTTCAACTTAATTTATTACTATTATAATTATATCAACTTGTCTAATTATCCTATAATTTATTTAATTCATTTAATCTATCTAAACTCATTTTCTAAATTTAAGTGAAGGTTTAGGGTATTTCATTATTCATGCCTTGATTAACTCCTTGTTCATATTTGTGATATATTATATTCTTATCTCTAATCTTAACTTTATATTATATATATATCTATATATATATATATATATTAGAGCCTAAAAGCTCACTAACCTAACTTTTATGTATTGCTCATATTTCATTGCTTATTACTTATTTCTTGCTAAAAATAAGACTACTCAAATTCTGGTCTTAGACTTGTCCTAAATCAAGTCAAAACAAATGTGGGACTTGTCCATTTCTAAGTCCTAGGAGTCTTGAAAAATAATATGAGACACCATATTCTTTTTCTTATTGCTTATTATGTTATTGACATGAAACTAAAAATATTCAAGTCTTGGAGAGCCTTGTTAAAGTTTTATACTCCTATAATTGTTTCCTTGGTATTTTGCTTTATTTTATAAGATGATATTCTTTCAAGTCTCGGGAAGTCTTGAAATAAATTTGAGACTTCCGTGTTTTCTTCATTATGCATTTCTTATTTTCCTTGGTGATTGGAATTTATTCAAGTTCCAGGAAGTCTTCATATCAAGCTAAGACTTCCATACTTTCATTTTTGTATATATTTGCTCATTTGATTTTCTATAATAAATTTCTACATGGGTCTATGCCAATAAATTGTTTCTTAGTATCACTACTAAATTTTCACTCATGTACATACATGGTCATAAAGTGATAATGTTGTCTTAATGAAATCTTCAAAAATGAGAAAATTCATTATTTCTTTAAGACTTAGCTTTCAAGAATCTATGTTCAAACTTAGGAAAGATTATCATAAAAATAGCTATTTAGCTAAATTTTCAAAAATCTCAAAATGAGTCATCTAAGAATACAAACATTGATAATTCTTTGTTATTGCAAAAAATATTTTACAAAAATCTTATTTCCAATACCGAGGAAATCCTTTCATTATGAATTCGAAAGGAAACACCTAAATATATCTTTTACGAATTGTCAAAATGAATTCCTTAAATATAAATATTGATAATTCTTTGATATGTAAAATTTTCTAGAAATCTTATTCACAATACATGAGCAAACACTATTACTAAAAATAAAAAATTAGAACAAGTCTTTTACCTAAATTTTCTAATATGCCAAAACTTAAAACATTTTAAAGATCATGTAGCTTAGAATAATTATTCTTCACAATCACATAAAGATTTATATTTTGGAAAATAATTAGCTAAAAAAAGTTTAATATAAAAATAAAATATTCATGGGCTCAAAATAAATATAAAATCATGATTTTTTAATTAATTTTCACATTTTCAAAATCAAAGAATTAAAATTTTATTTAAGAACCAAACTTAGAAAATTTTTAAGAGAGAGTTTTATATCACAAATAAGTAAAGACATGTCTTGGAAAATAAATTCTTAAATAAAATTTTGAACAAATATAAGACCTTTAAGATTTCAAAATATATACATTGAATTATGATTTTTTTTTTTTGGTTAAGTCACATGTTTAGAAAATAGCGAATTTAATCACAAGTCAAAGGATGATCTTTCGTAAAACTCAATATTTCACAAAGATTGTTTACAAAATTTTACTTTTAAGATAATATTACTAGGATCATGCATATAATATGAGTTATTGTCAATATTAAATGCTTTTCTGTTATGACCCAAAAGAGGACAGACGAAAACCCAGTTGGTTGATAGACTTTATCACGAATTCACAAGACTTGACACAGCTTATTATAGATAATAAGGAGATATAGCAAGATATAACAGACAACAGATTATAGCATAATAATAAAATACAATAGATAACGAGTTAATATAGCAGATAAATATTCTCAAGTATAAATAAAGAACACTGGGTGAAGAAAACATTATCGAAAAAAATCAATTGTGTAGTCCTCTCCTCCCTCTTCTTCTTCAGGAGCTCTTTACCTGGCTTGAAAAGGTAAAAAACCCTACAAATATACACACATCCAAATTAGATAATATATAAATATTAAGGAAGCAAATAAATGTCTAATCCTAGAATTTGTGATACATGCAGAGAATAGTTGAGAAGAAATGACACGACCTAGAAGAGATTCATCGGAGATTCAATTGAAGTGTTAGAGCATGATGCAACATTTGTGTTATAGTTTTGAGAGATTTTCGAATGAATGGAAGTGTAATGAAACCCTAGCTATTCTGTTGAATTGTGATAGTGGATTTTGGATTGTAATTGGACCGATTTCTGTATTGGATTGGGCTGAGGTTTATTTCAATGAGTTGTTTTTAAGGTCTAATACTTTTAGGCCCAATATTTTCAAAGGTAAAAATATTTATATGTTTGCTATGTAGTGTCTAAGTGAAGTAAACTTTGGAAATACAAGAACTAAGGGTTGCGAATTGTAGGACGAATTTGTACCATCCTTTTCTAAGAACTTAACGGCCTTAAATGTTAAAAATAACCTTAGCAATAGATAACTCTTTTTGAGTAAGTAGAAAACGACTACTAATATGTGAGATTCTAAGTTAAAATGAGCAAGTTATGACCATTTTAGGTTGAAATTTCTGTAAAAGGGAAATATGATGTAGATACAACAAATGGAGTTAGAAAATTTAGTAGTTACTTTATGAAATACTCATTTCAAGTATTTCTTTTGTTTAGGTAATGAGGAGTTTGATGTGCCATTTCTAGAGAACTATTTCGACCAAGAATTGCTCTAATGGACGAGTGAGTTTTCCTTCATGATTTCGTTACCTTACTTGTGCTTGTAGATAGTTGCACGAGATTTATAAGTATAAGAATAAATGAACATGTATGATGTTACAGGTGCTTATGTATGTGCTTCTATTAATGTGTGACAAGGGTTGCTAAGTCTATCAAAACTAACAAATGATTGTTTAAGTATATCATCAATTTTACATGTTACTTTTGTGTGTATGATATTTGTTTGATCACCATTAAATATACTTTAATTTTACTTAGCTTTAATATAAACTAAATGGACACGTATTATATTTGTCGAGTCACATGTCGAAGACTGCTACTCCTACGTGAAGAATAAGAAGGGTTCTAGGCCAAGCTCCTTCGTATAATTAAAAGGCCTGCGTCTATGCTCATTGTAACGCCCTAAAATAAGGCATTATAACCCGGCACGTATCCCCTCTTATATAGGACACACAAAGGCTCTATTATCCATAATAATACAATCATCACCTATAAATACTCATAGGGTATCTCATAGGATACGAAACCTGTTAAAATTAAAAACTCATACTTCATAAAACATAAACTGCTTGCACTAGCGTAAAATCCAAGTAGACATCATAGTCAACAAATTCAACAGAAACTAAAAACTGTTTACATTAAAATCTTTTCATGTAAAACCAACAAAAGCATCCAACTACAATTCTAATTGATCAAAATATGTCTTTTCTTAGAAATTTGATATATGAAGCCTAACTCTTGGCTAGGTAGTCAGGTCTACTATCCCCATCCCCGCTATCAAAGAATAAGTCATATCCTAAAAGATCATACACTATATCTTCTTCACCTATACCTGAAATTTAAAAGAATAAGCGGCGACGCCCAGTACGATAACTCCAATCCAAAAACAAATGCCTATGCACATACAATAGACAGGTAATTCATGTAACTTAAACTAATGCAAACAATCATATTATTATTTTTCTTAAGCCAACAAAACAACACAGTTCGGTATTAGGTATACTCTAATCCTGAACTCGGAGTTACTCAGACCCCATTGAAAATCATACAACTCTTTGAAAATAATAATCATATACATATATGGATGAGTGGGTACTCCCGAAACACCCCGAATCCAAAACACCTAATTCTACCGGAATCATATCAAGGCACGAGTCCACTAGGGACAACCTCACATCAAGATCATCAGGGTGCCTCACCAGTATCACTGTCTACCAGGTCTTTACTGGTCAAAGCCAAGCATAATCAACCATACAATTATGAACCCGAATAGTAATTAGGTTTATTAAGAAATTCTGTTCCTACAAGTATTCAATTAATACTAAACTTACAGGCAAAAACAGCAAGCAAGGATTGGTCGTACCTTTCTAAATTTCAAGAATATAAATCAAATCCTCAAAATATGATACTAACAACAACAAAGACAACCCGAACTCCACAAATTCCTATATCCATACCAACAACAATTCCACAAACTTCAAATGTCCTGTCACAACATATATATATATATATATATACATCAACAAACATGATCGCATTATCAAAATACCCTAACAAACATGAATTCTCCAAAACCCTAACCTGAAATGAAATCTCCGTTATCTGCACCGTCTATTCCGATCAAACTCCACAAACACCAATTATTTCACCCAAAACCCTAATATGCACAACAATAAGAACGTATAAGGATTGTTTAACCCGTATTTTGTTTGAATCCATCATAGAGGAGATAAACTTACTGTTTTGAATCGTTAAAACCCCACTTGCATTCACCAATTCACAAATCTCACACGTGCTAGGGTTTCCTCCCAAGAACCTTCATGCAAAATCCAACCAAACCCTAAGAAAACTTATACAATTTCGTATTTAATCCATAAGAGAAGGTTAAAATCACTTAATTTGGATCAAAAACACCCTCCGAATGATTCTCTAAGCGTAGATCTCCAAAAACACTCCAAAACCCTCTTTGACACAAGAAGAAAATGATAAAAGAAAATATGTTGAAACTGTTTTTCGCGTCTCATATTTATAGAAATTTGGTCATATGCCGGTCCTACATTGGTGGTGTACGTTTAAATCTTGCCGGCATACACCTTATGAAGGAAAAATTTACACGAGCGCTGGCAGCGTTCATCGGGGCTTTGAATTTCCAGACTTCAATCTTACCACATACGCCGACAAATCCATGCCCTACGCCGGCGGCGTTCCTAGCCGGAGTTAAGAGAAACCCTAGTGTACACCGGCGACGTTCCACTCAGCGTTAACAAAAACGCTACTGTTCCCTTCCTACGCCGTCTCTACGCCCACAACATAGATTCTCCAAGAGGCGGTGTACAATCTATCAAAAATTGCAGAAATCCGAACTTTAATATTCATCTACAATCAAACTTAAACCTTTTCAACTTACTTGTTTTGATCTTAAACTCATCCTATATCATCTCATGATTCATAATTCATTATATTTTCATCTTTAGTTTTGAATATTACACTCATTCTTAGGGAATTAAGGTGTACTGAGATACATCCTAAGGATAAGCCATGTTGATCGATTGCTATGAGTAGAGTACTCGGGGACTAGTAGTTAAGATCACGTAGACCTTCAACTCCCATTTCCCTAACTCTCGATACGAAGGGCGTAAATCTATTATGTGTCTGATTTCTGGATACCCATATATAATTGGTTGTAACATGTGGTTGTTGCATAGTATTCATAGCATATATGTGAAAATTAATAAACTTGTTTGAATTACGGTACAAATAAAGAGAATATCTCACCAAGCATCTTATGAGCTTGCACCCCCATAGAATTTTTTTTCTTTTTTTTTTTTGTTTAAACTGGTATGCTTGAAACTCTATTCAAGGAATGGGACATTAGGGAAATCATCGGTGGATTTTTGAGCCAGTATAGAGGAATTAGGACCATAGGATGAAGTTTAATTTTTGAAAATTTCCTGATGAGTAATATGTGACAAGATTTTATTTTTGGAGACTACTAGGAAACACTAATATAATATGTACAATTCGAGGACATTAGTAGGGTATACCCCTAAGATTTGTAATTAACTTATGTTTAATGAAAAGCATTTCTCTTATCTTGTTACTTAATTATTATCAATATAAATTGCGTTATTCCGATGCATTCCCTTTGTTGTGATATACGCCTTATACATAATATGGATGCCTTTGCGAAACTAACGTAGTCATTCTTAGGATCTAATATTGTGCATGATGGATTGCCATGTTTAAAATACCCCTCGAGGCATGTCAGTTTAAGTCGGTATCAAAGCAACAAGGTTTTGAGAATTAGGTAAAAGACTGTAGGAGATTAGAATGATAGAATTTGACCTTAGAAGTAAAGAGGTGGATATTAGATGACACTTAAGTTAGCTTGAGTGCTAACCTTAACTTCTATGGCCCATAAGATTTGACTTCTGATGTTTGAATAATAGATTACTATCCTAGAGATTTTTAGAAAAGGCGGAAAATATTCATACAAGAATTAGAGAAGCTTTAAGAGATTAGGAATAATGAATGAAAATATTGCATAGAAAAGTTTACCCTAGAATGTCAGCCCCAAATTTGGAGAAAGTGACAATAATTGGACAATGATTTAGGAAGGCAATGTAGGAGAAACATGAAGGAAATAAGAATTTTAAATGTTGAATGGATAGATTAAACCTATCTTAACACCCCCACAAGATTAAATGCATAGTGACCTTACTCAACTCACAACTCGAAATCAAATAGAAAGAAGATAATGTACTATTCCTTTTATCAGTAAAACCACTAAGTGAATAATACCATTTAAGTGCTTTGCCAACCCTTTTACCGAACAAATAAAAACAAGTAATAAAGTGTTTTTCTACTCTCCTTTTCTCAAAAATTGACTGACATGTGCATAAAACTTGATCAAGATAAAAAGATATCTAATGTAACCATCCTGCTTTGTTTCTAGAAGACTACTTGGGCAAAACATGCCACGATCAGACATCCCTTCCAAGGAACCACAAGAACAAGAATCATCGCCACCACAAGATCAAACTCAAGAAATGCTGACCGCTTTGAGATGTTTAGAAGATATGCTAAGAACATACATATGACAAGCCCTTTCCATACTTGTGCTTATTAGAGTCATGGAGCCTTAACAGGAAACCATGAGACAAGCTTAAACCCCATCAACCACAACTAGTTCAAACCCTAAAGCCAAGAGACTTAAGCTGCTTAACTATTCCATCAAGAAGAAGATACCTGTCACACCTCAAAAAGGGGTATAGTAGGGTTAAACTAAAGTTATCATATCACGTATGCACCCGTACTATGAGAACCATCATGCAAGTAAGAGATTACCAGACTCTATTAATTCATATAATCTGATCATACATATATATATCTATATGATAACTTTATTTAGAATAACTATGGATCTGATTTATCCACGTTCTACCAAGATTACAGAGAATCGGTATCCACTACCAAATAATAAAAATTGGGTAAGTAACCAACAAACACAAAATACTATGGGTTTATATATTTTATCTACTTTATATTCTAAGTTCGTCATAATCTACATTTTTAGTTTCAATGAGATCTGATGGTGAAACTCTCTTAACACATTCTTAGTCCAATTCTAGCTATTACTATTTCTCTGCACAAAAACTGTGATCCCAAAGTTTTTCATAAATAGAATTAAAGTAAGAATTTTTGTTTGATTGTGTATGTGGTAATATTTGTTATTAGAGTAAAATGTAAGTATAATAGTTTTTATAAAATCAATTTAGTAAGAATAGAAATTTAAAATCATCAATAGAATTGATTGAGAAAATTGTTAGCTATGTATTTCTTTTATTCTTTTAGAGTATTGAGTTTTGTAAAAATAAATTCTAAATTACCAATAGTATTGATATAAGGCTTATAAGAGATTATTTTGTTAAATAGGAGTTTATAAGTTATTATGTTACTAAAATTTTTTTTGAATTAGAATATTTAATAATTCTATTGATAGAAATATATGTGAATGTTAAATGAGTTGTTTTGATCTCTTAATGGCTGCAATTTAGCTTGATGACCAACGCAACTCCCATGAACACACACACACTTGATTAAGTTTGAAAAAGCCTCAAAAGTCAAATATGAATTTATATATATGCATGTGTTTATCTTTTAAAGAGGCAAAAATTTTCCTCTTCCTTGCCCTCTCCTCTCTTTCAAAATCGATGGTTACACCCACACACACACACACACCACACATCAACTTCAATTTCTTCTTTTTAAATTATCAAGGAAAGCAAGACAAGCTTCTATCTTCAAGACTAAGCAAGTTTAATAAAGTGTTTCTTGTTTTATTCTTGTTATTTGCTTGTTTGAGTAGTTATAGGTTAAGAGTTGTTGTTCGTTTATGGTTGATTTTGGAAGTTCATTAGTTTGGTTATGAGTTTTAGTTATTGATATATGAAGTAAGGTGATAGAAAAGTGGAGTTGAAGTCTCAATTGTTGAAGTGAATGGTTAGATTGATAGTTGGAGTTTGATGTGGTTTTAGAGATGAGTTGAAGGATTTAAAGGAGTGGATGGTGAATTTGAGTTTTATATCATGATATACAAGTGTTTTGGATGGAAACAAGACAATTGAGTTAGTTAAAGTGTATAATTACATGAATATGTGTGAATTGTAGAAGTACCACGGCTCGTGGTGGGGGGTGTGGTGATTTCGAAATGGTGGAATCTAGGCCACCACGAGGTGCTGGTGAGCCACGATGGGGTGGTGGCAAGGGGTGTGGTGGCTACTGGTCATCATTTTTCTCCTTAGCATGAGGCATGGTGAGGCTTATGTAATGCTCTATCCAACACCACCCTTGGCATGGGGCGTGATGGGGGGTATGGCAGCTTCAAAGTGTTTCTTTATGTCTTTTAGCTTTAAAATATTGTTTAATCCTTCTTATCTTTGTTAAGTAGATAGTAATACAAACTTTTCTATCTTATAGGAACCCTAGATCACGAGTTAGATTTCCCATTGGACTATTACGATGATTAAGGAGCATGTACGGGTAAGTAACTTGAATTCTAGCACTTTGTTTGTGTTTGTAAGTAGTGGAATATAGTTTGATTGTAACTGTAGGGAACCAATTGCATGGGAATGGGAATTATTACATGGTATGTAATGTGTGTTTGAATTGCAATTCTTAATAATTGAAGTGACAACCACTCGTTTGACATTAATATATAATTGTCTCATTGAGTGTTTGAAGTTGATATGATCACTTGATAATATCGAACTAAGTTTAATAGACTTCTAATATTAATATGACATGCATTTCATGACATCATATTGCATTAGCATGGTATTCTTGTCACGTATTAACAAAGTTGGGACCAGTGAGTCTGCTTGTTGGTTACCATAGGGCTATCAACTTCGCAGAAACTAAGCAGGCTTTGAAGGAGGTCGTCTGTGTCGAAGTTGGCTTAAGAGTGTTAATACTTAGTGAGATTTCTCAAGTTTTATGTCAAGTGGAAGTTTTATTTTGAAAATGAAAATGATTCCCTAAAGGACTGCTCATGTCTATGGGGTTCTTGTAGAGACTATTCCTCTAGGTGGGTTAGGTGAAGAGAAAATCCTTCTACTTTGGTATTGAGTTTCTCATGGGCATGAATTACTGAAATTATCCGTCAACCCTTGGTAGGGCGTAAATCCCTATAGGTTTGAATTCTGGTTATTCAAACCACGTTTGTTACATATGATTGATCCATGCATTGCATATGATTGCTAATTCTACTTGTTTGATCTTAATGTTTGTGCTAAGATTTTGTTATTCAGTGAGCTTTATGTGCTCACACTCTCTTAGACTGTTGAATTACAGGGTTTTAAGCAAGAAGACCAAACCAAGCTCAAGTGCGGGAGTTAGACTTTTTGGACGATGTATTTTGTTAAGGCGAAGACCATATATGTAATAAAGACTAGTTATGGTTATAATAGCTTAAGTTAAGTCTATTTATCTTTATAGCCTTTTGGTTTTGGGGTTCGGTTCAAGCCCTGTAGACCTTGGTTTGTAAAGTTTTTATGAAGTTCTAGATTTTTTATATGTTCCTTTGTGGTTATATATATATATGTATGCAATATCTTTCTCACTCAAACAACTTTCGATCTTGTTTTCATTGTCCACTCCAATTAAGGAACATTAGTTGTACAGTGTTTATGTAACTTTCTGGAGGCCTCATATAGCTGCATAGCTTACTATTACGACTAGGGTACCCTGTAGGGGTGTGATAGAAGTTGGTATCAGAGCATGGTTATAAGAGAAAGGAAAGAAATTGAATATATATATATATATATAGTATGTATGATTCTTACAGAAATGTGTTGGCTTAGATGGAGCAAGATCTAAGTTATAAAGAGGAATAGGTTTGGTTTTAAGTAGTTGACTTATATATATGCTAGGAGTAAAGTGTTGTTTTTGTTTATTTGTTTGTTTGTTTTTGGTTATCAGTTATGCCTTGGATATTAGTTTTGTTTGAATGTTATCAAGTTAATGAGGATTTTGATGTGTGATGCTAAAGTTGATTGATTGGAAATTGACTTTAGTAGACGAGGATGTAGAAATCAAGACGTAAGACTTGTGGCACTGGAAGCTCGATCTCAAGCTTATGGACCTGCTGAACAAGGACAGCTAGAGCCACAGAATATGCCTCCACCACCTCTAAGAGGATTAGAAGATGTTCTAAGAGCTATACAACAACAAAACGCATTGATTCTTTAGGCTTTGTAGGGAGGACGGATAAGAGTAGCACCCCAAGTTGCTCTAGTAGAGGCACTAGCTGTACTTCCTATAGCACCACAAAGATCTCGAACTCGTACTCTTCCCGTTCCCCCCCCCTACTGCTTTACATAAGGAAGTAGAGCAATCTGTTGGATCTGCTGGTGAAAGTCGAGCACCATCTCTAATTAGACATGATATACCAGCTCCTCCTCAATTCTATCCACCACAGAGGAATTTGTTACCTAAGTTTATTAAATGTAACAGGTACCTTGGGAAAACCTAAAGAGGCTGAAGATTGGTTGTCCCAGGTAGAAATATCTTTTAATGTGTTTCAAGTGTTTGAAGCCTTGAAGGTGTCCTTTGGACTTACCTGTTGAGGCTAAGAGCTCGATTATGGTGGGATTCTAAGGAGCGGTATTTAGCAAGACCTATGGCATGGGAAATTTTTAGAAGAGAATTTTTGAAAGAATACTTCTCGACTAGTCTAAGAGCTAAATACAGTACGAACTTGATGAATTTGGCTCAAGGAAACTGAAATGTGGATGAATATGAAAATGAGTTCAATAGACTACTCTAGTTTGCTCCCTCTGCTTATACGGATAATGATGAGATAAAAGGGCAAGTGTTCATGGCAGAGTTAGAACCGCACTATCAAAGGAGGGTAGCAGAGTTTGAACTTGAAGATTTTTCTATGATGGTGGTAAAAGCTCGGGTGATTGAGAGGGCTCAAAAGTATGAAATAGAAAGATATGACAAACGGGGCCAAGCCTTTGGGAAAAGAACTTATGATGATTTTAAAATGGGATCCTCTTCTAAAAAAGGACCAAGTTTTCTAAATGTTATGGAACAGCAAAAGGAAGTGCTATGAAGATAGGAAATGTTATTTGTTGGAAATGAAAGGGACCCCACTATCCCAGAGAATGTCCTCAGTTAAAGAATCGTTGTTTCTATTGTGGGGAAATCGGGCATATGATCTAAAGTTGTCCCAAGAAAACTAGAGCTATATGCTTTATCTGTCGAGAAGTGGGGCATTTGTCAACAAATTGTCCCCAAGAGTTAAGAGTGAGGGAAACAAGCAAATAAAGGAATCCAGTGGAAGTAAAGATAAGAAAGGAGGAAATAATCAGGGAACTAAATCTATAGGATCAAAAAGAATGTATGCTATACACAGGACTCCTATAACTGAGGATGATTTTGACAATGACGACGAGGATGACACCGGTCTGATTTCAAGTATGTCTTTAGATGTTGTTTTATTTGTGTTGTTTTTGTTTCCTGTGTTTGATTAGTGTGGTTATCTTAAGCCGAGTAGTAATTAGAATTTGTATGTTAAATAGGAACGATTCAAGTAAAAGATACCTCTGCGTAATGCACTTTTTGATATGGGTGCTACGCATTCTTTTATCGCCTCTAGTTTATAAAAAAGGGTTGGTTTTTATCCTAAGATGATGAAGAAAGGATTAGGTGTTTCAACACCCACGGGTGGGATGGTTATCACTCATGAGATTGTAAGGAAGTGTCCATTGCGGATTAATGATCAAAAAACCACTGTTGATCTAATAGTAGTGGATATGTAGAATGATCTGATTGGAATGTGTATATAATTTCAGATACTACCAACAAGTGTACTGGGTCTTGATCAAGTAATATAGAAGTGAGTTGAGTATCGTTCTCACAAGGACTAAATTAACTACTAGATTGATATTAGTTTATACTAATATTTAGGCAATCAAAATTTATCAATTAACTAACTAATTCTATCCATATGGATGCAATGAGATTGTGAGAAGTTATATAAGATGAATGTGGGAAGGAACAGAATCCATCCTAATCTTTACTAATCATGCTGAATTTATATTATATGAATAATAAGGATGATGGATATTTGTAAGAAATTGTAAAGACCTAAAACTATCAAGTTTTAGTGAACCATAAAATAATCTATTAGCTTCCGCTATACAAATTATCAATGGAATCTAATTTACAATTATAAATTTTCCAATTCTATAATTGTCTAATATCCTAAATTAACTTCTCCTAATTCCTTAGTGAGAAATTAAGATAAAATATTGCATGAAGTACATGGAACAATTTCTAAATTAATATTAAACTTAATTTTTTCCACAATTGTTGTTTAATCTCAATTCATGAATTCCTATAAATCTTAATTCTTTTTCCAAATCATCAGAATTCTTATCAATTTAATTTCAATCAGAAATAAAATAGATAATTAGGATTCAATACAAATATTCCATAATTCTAACAATCCTATAATATAAATTCAAGAATCATTTTAGCAAAATTAGGATTTCATCACTTCCCACAAAGAAACGTTTAGCTACTCATGGATGTTGATTCAACAATCAAATAAGAATATGTAATTGATAACATATGAACAGATAATTCAGATAAATGAATTGCATAAGAAAGAGATTAGATATTACCAATTCAAATATCGCAATCTTCAATTACAATTCTTTTTTTTTTTTGGCCTGATTCAATTACAATTCTTGAAAGCTCAAATTCTCTCACAAATCTCTATGAAAATGCTAAGACTATTTGTATACTGAAGTACTCTACTTTGCTTCTGCTTGTTGTGCTTGTTTGAGGGGGGAAGTCCCCTATTTATAGGAAAAATTTCGTGCAAAGCATTAAATGAAAATTGCAGTTTCACTATGTACACCGGCAATTACAGATCCTACACCGGCGGCTTTGAAGTTTGAAATGCCCGGCGTATCTTCGAATTTTTTCATTTTTCACTCCAAAGTCTCTTGTTTTGATTTCTTTGTCCAAATTAGACCTGAAACATGAATTTTAATCAAAACAAGTATCCATTCTAGCTATTTTGAACATCAACAAGTTGTATATAATATGATCTTATCACAGAAGTATGATATTATTATGGGTATGACATGGATGCCAACTGCGGAAGTTAAAGTGGATTGTAGGTCAAAGATGATATCATTTATTAATGATGAAAAGGAAAGAGTGGAATTCTTCAGAGAAATGTTTGAAAAAGAACAAGCTAAAGGAAAGGTTATTGAAGTATTAGGTGAAGAAATTGATGAATTGAAAGACAATATAATGTATTCTATGAATGATGGGCAAGAAAAGTTGAAAATTCAAAATATTCGGACGATGTGTGAATTTGATGATATTTTTGCTGATGATCTACCTAGTTTGCCACCTTCTCGAGAAGTTGAGTTCACCATAGAATTGATGCCTTGAACTCAACCTATATCAAAGACTCCTTATAGAATGGCACCAGTAGAATTAAAGGAATTAAAGACATAATTACAAGAATTATTGGACAAAGGATTCATTCGCCTTAGTTCATCTCCATGGGGAGCTTCTGTTTTATTTGTAAAAAAGAAGGATGAAACAATGCAACTCTGTATTGATTATAGAGAATTGAATAAGGTGACAATTAAGAATAAATATCCATTGCCTAGAATTAATGATCTTTTCGATCAATTGAAAGGAGTGAGAGTATTCTCCCGTATTGATTTGAAGTCGGGATATCATCAAATCTGAGTTAAAGAAGAAGATATATCAAAGACGGCATTTCGAACCCATTATGGTCATTATGAATTCCTAGTAATGCCATTTGAATTATCTAATGCACCAACAATTTTTATGGACTTAATGAATAGGATTTTTCAACATTTGCTGGATATCTGTGTTGTGTTTTTCATTGATGATACATTAATATATTCATCTTCTGAAACTTAGCATGAGGAACACCTGGAGATGGTATTACAAGTATAAAGAGAAAATAAATTATTTGCAAAATTATCAAAGTGTGAATTTTGGTTGGAACAAATCTCTTTCTTAGGGCATGTTATATCAAAAGATGGAATTTCTATAGACCCGGAGAAAGCTAAAGCCATTGTTGAAGGGAAACGACCAGAAATAGTGACTAAAGTGAGAAGTTTTCTAGGTCTAGCCGGTATTATAGGAATTCTTTCAGAATTTTTCTAAAATCTACTTACCTTTGAATCAATTAACGAGGAAAAATGAGAAGTTCGAATGGAATGATAAAAGAGAAAGAAGTTTTCAAGAGCTAAAGGAACGATTAATATCTACTCCAATTTTGACATTGCCTAATGATCAAGATGTATTTGCAACCTATAGTGATGCATCAAGAATTGGGTTAGGTTGTGTTTTAATGCAAAACGCATCAAGAAAATTAAAGCCACATGAGATTAATTATCCCACACATGATTTAGAATTGGCAGCAATTATCTTTGCCTTGAAGATATGGAGACACTACCTATATGGGCAAAAATGTGAAATTTACACTGATCATAAAAGTTTGAAATACTTATTTACTCAGAAGGAGCTAAACATGAGGCAACGAAGTGGTTAGAGTTAATAAAAGACTATTATTTGAATATTAACTACCATCTAAGGAAATGTAATGCAGTAGCGGATGCTTTAAGTCGTAAAGGTTATGGTGAAGTTGCTATGATGATCACCAATCAAAAAGAGCTTATAAAAGAATTCGAAAAACTAAATTTGGAGTTCACACTACAAGATTCGGGATTGGAAATTGCAAATTTGTTTGTGGAACCTACTTTTCTCAAAAGATTAAAAAAGCACAATACAAGATGAAGAATTACAAAAGATTATTCAAGGCATTGCAAAAGAGAAATATGAAGGGTTTCACATAGATGAAGATAGAGTTCTCTGATTAAACAAAAGGTTATGTGTCGTGAATGATGAGACTTTGAAGAAGAATTGATGCATGAAGCTCACTATTTGGATACACCATTCATCCCGGAGAAACAAAGACATATCAAGAGCTTAAAAGTGTATATTGGTGGAATGGAATGAAAAGTGATATAGCCAACTCAGTATGAAACATGCCAAAGAGTGAAAGTAGAACATCAAAAGCCCGGTGGATTGTTACAGCCTTTATCTATTCCAGAATGGAAGTGGAATAAAAAATCAATGGATTTTGTGAGTTCCTTACCAAAAACTAAAGTCGGATATGATGGAGTATGGGTGATTGTGGATCAACTTACAAAATTATCTCATTTTCTACCCGTTAACATGACTTATTCCTTGGAGAAGTTAGCACGGATTTATGTTAGAGAGGTAATTAGATTGCATGGAGTGCCATATGGAATTGTGTCGGATAGAGATCCAAGATTTGTTTCCAAATTTTGGACTAGCCTACAAAAAGCTTTGGGAACTCAATTGAAATTCAATACAACATATCACCCACATACAGATGGATAAACTGAAAGGACAATTCAAACTCTGGAGGATATGTTAAGATCTTGTGTGTAGACACCCAATTTTTACTCAAGTTTAGGGCTTTAATTTATAATAAGAATTAGTGTTACATCAAGCTCATAAAAAAAATATATATAATAATAATAAAAATAAAATAATAAAAAAATAAAAAGTAATAAAAAAAATAGAAAAGATAGGAAAAGTAATTAAAAAGAAGAAAATATAGGTAAATAGGAAGAAAAAAAGAATTTTTGAATAAAAATAATAAAAAAATAAATAAATGAAATGAATAAAAATAATTAATTATTTGAGCTTGATATAATATATTAAACAAATTTTCAAATTATTTTGTGAATTTTGAATGAGCCTTAAAATCAAAATTTGTCAAACCTAAACAGGCACAGGCTAATGGCCTATTGGTTAAGACCACTGACCCAGACCCTAGCCCAAGCCATAGGTCATGGGTTCGAACCAGCTTGGATGCAAAATTTTGGACTTTCTTCCTCTTTGTTTTTTTGCTCAAAATCAGCCCAAACCACTCACTTTGGATCACGATTTGAGTGTGTAATTATTGTTTTTTTTTTTCAAATTGATTATGTAGATTGATAGTCGGCATGGAATAGATTGTAATTGCATTGAATGTTGGATAAAATCAAGTCTCGAAGAGTCTCAATTTGTCCGTTGAAATTTGGGAAAAAATTGCGAAAGTTATGAAAGCTTAAAGGATCATCAATGGGCCGACCAAATTCGATGAATTTGGGCAATTAATTTGATCCTATACAGAGATAGGATTGACTATTCGAGTATTTACTCATTAATTTCATCAGTTACAACGAATCAATTTCTAATTTTCAGTTTCAATTTTTTGCGAAAAATCGGATCTCATTAAATGAAAGTTGTAACTGAAATCAAACCATAGATCTATAAATAGGGGTAATCCATGAGCAAAAGGCACACATCAATTGCAAAAAACACAATCAGAATCAAGCAATTCGAAAATTTCGAACCTTAGGGTTCTTAGGAAGAAAATTCCAAATTCGAGAGTTTTGGATCATTTTTTATCCAATTAGAAGTGATAAATAGGTTTAGGAGTTGTTTAAAGTGATCAAGTGTGCTCATATTTGTTCAAATTATTCGAATTGAATTCTGCAATTTTTTTGAAAATTTCCGATCGAAGCCGCCGTTAGCCACCACCGCGAACCGCCGCCCATGGTGGTTCTGGGCGCGAACCACCACCACCAACGGACGCACCACCACCATAGGCGTCGGGCCGACAAGTTTCCAAGGCTCAAAAACCACCACAGGCGGCCGAGGAACGCTCGAAAGGCAGCGTCATCGTCTTCTTCGCCCATCGGGTATCCAAGATCTGACCCGAAATCCGAAGCCCAACCCAGTCGGTCGTCGGTCAACGGTCAACGGTCGTCGGTCAACGGTCAACGGTCGTCGGTCATCGGTCAATGGTCAGCCCAGATCAGCGGCCCAGATTCAATCATCTAGATCAGACGGTCCAGATTTGATCAAGCAGATCAACGGCCCAGATTCAATCAACCAGATCAGACGGTCCAGATTCAATCAAGCAGATCAACGGCCTAGATTTAATCAAGCAGATCAACGCTCCAGATTGAAAGTCAAGAGATCAGACGGTCCAGATCAAGCAAACGCGACCAACGCTCCAAATCTGATCCGAGAGATCTAACAGCCCAGGTCAATCCGCATTATTTTATTATATAATTAATTTCGAAAAATAGGAAAAAATAGCAAAAAATTCATAAAAAATTCAGAAAAATCCAGAAAAATCAAAATAATTATTTTTCATATAAATTTACTTGTTTTAGTAATTTTTGATATTTTTGAATATTTTTTAATATGTATTTATACATAAATTGCTTTTAGAAATGTGTATTTGATACATGAAAAATAATTTTAATGTATTGTATTTGTAATATAATATATTTTGAACATGTTGTGAATTTATGTGATGATTATTAAAAAAAAATAGATAAATAAAAAATAAATAAAAATGACAAAAATAGGTTTTCCAAAACCAAATTGTTTTTGAATAAAAAAATGATTGATTTTTTTTAAATAAAAAAAAATGAATTTGTTTTCAAAATACTTTAATGAATGATGAATGAGATGAATGAAAATGAATGAATCATTGTTAAATGTAATTTTTTGAGAATCATATTAATCAATCAAGTTTTTCACCAAACTATCTTCATAAATTTGCTATGAAGATATTAATCAATTTTTTCATCAAATTATCTTCATAAATTTGCTATGAAGATAATAATTCAAGTTTTTAATCAAATTGTTTTCATAAATTGTCTATGAAAATAATCAAAAGTTTCAATCAAGTTATCTTCATAAATTTGCTATGAAGATAATAATTCAAGTTTTAATCAAATTGTTTTCATAAATTGTCTATGAAAATAATTAAAAGTTTCAATCAAGTTATCTTCATAAATTTGCTATGAAGATAATAATTCAAGTTTTAATCAAATTGTTTTCATAAATTGTCTATGAAAATAATTAAAGTTTTAATCAAGTTATCTTCATAAATTTGCTATGAAGATAATGAAGTTTTTCCTCAATATTATCTTCATAAATTTACTATGAAGATAATAATCATAAAGTTT
Source organism: Combretum micranthum (assembly GCA_024138025.1). Classification (NCBI taxonomy): domain Eukaryota; kingdom Viridiplantae; phylum Streptophyta; class Magnoliopsida; order Myrtales; family Combretaceae; genus Combretum; species Combretum micranthum. The sequence goes on along the minus strand of JAMXBD010000190.1, from coordinate 463,658 downwards.
CATCAAATTATTTTCATAAATTTACTATGAAAATAATAATTAAAGTTTTCATCGAAATATTTTCATAAATTTGCTATGAAAATATTCATTCAAGTTTAATCAAATTGATTTTTCATGTAGCATTAAATTGGCCATGAATTATCATAAAATGGTTTTGAAAGAAAAAATGATTTTTTTTGGACTTAGAAAAATATGTTTTCATAAAATAAAAAATCAATTGATTAGATCATAGGATCATCAAAAATGGTTTTCATAAAAATTTAAAATTTAATGAATTTAAAGTGAAAAGAGTTCAAAAATTAAAATTGATCAACAAACTAAGGTTCTTTTTTAAAAGAACTACGTTTAGTCTGATCTCGATTAGCGACTACGTAGGCACCTGCGGGGCGACATTAAAAAATGAAAAAAAAAATTTGTTTTTTTTTTGTGAATAAATATTTTGTAAATATAAGATGTTTTGTTGATATTCATATTCTAAAAGGAAAAACAAAAAAAATGTGATTTGTAAATATTTTTATTTGAATTTTTGAGCATATAAAGGATAAATTATAAGTTTAAAATTCCAAAAGTAGTAACCATTTGGTTTTAATAGGTTAGCCCCCGAATCCATGATATCTGGTTTAAAAGTTTGGTTCTTTTAAATCAAATTTTCGCAGACTAGTAGCTAAGTTAGGATCAACCGACCCATTGATCCTAGCTTTTATTTTTTCCCGATTTATATCGGGTGGCGACTCTAAAAAGTTTTCAAAAATTAAAATTTCATTTAACCCCTAGTCGAGGATTTATGTTAAATGGGTTCGGGTTTAATGTGAATTAGGTTAGGAGAAATGAACCAGATCGTGGAAAAATGCAGGCTCGACAATGTGTGTTGGAATTTACTGGAGCTTGGGATTGACATTTGCCGCTTGTAGAGTTTACCTATAATAACAGTTATCATTTAAGTATTGGCATGCCGCCTTATGAAGCCTTGTATGGGCGCAAGTGTAGATTTCCTTTGTTCTGGGATAGTTTAGAAAAAGTTGTAATTAGTCTTGAAATGGTGCAAGAGATGATGGATAAAGTAACAACCATCAAACAAAAGATAAAAGAATCTCAAGATAGACAGAAAAGCTGGGCAGACTTGAAAAGAAGAGAACTCAGTTTTGATGTGGGAGATTATGTGTATCTCAAGATAAGACCAATTAAAAGTTTGTATAAAGGAAGATTACAAGGAAAACTGAGTCCAAGATACATGAGCCATTTGAAATTATTGATAAAATTAGGAATTTGGCATACCGATTGGTGCTTCCACCAAGTCTTTCTAATATACAAGATTATTCCATGTATCGGTGTTGAGGAAATATGTTGCAAATCCTGATAAAGAAGTTGAGTTGGAACCTACTTGACATATGAGAAGCAACCAACAAGGATTTTGGATTTCAAAGTGCAAAAACTTAGGAACAAAGAAGTCAAATATGTCAAGGTTTTATGGGATCCTCAAACTGAAGATATTACATGGGAGTTAGAAGAGGAAATTAGAAAGAATTACCCATAATTGTTCATTGAAATAGGTAATCTCAAGCTTTGAGGACAAAGCTTCTCTTAAGGAAGGAAGAGTGTAATCCCAAAGTTTTTCATAAATAGAATTAAAGTAAGAATTTTTGTGTTTGATTATGTATGTGGCAATATTTGTTATTAGAGTAAAATGTAAGTATAATAGTTTTTATAAAATCAATTTAATAAGAATAGAAATTTAAAATCATCAATAGAATTAATTGAGAAAAGTTGTTAGTTATGTATTTCTTTTATTCTTTTAGAGTATTGAGTTTTGTAAAAATAAATTCTAAATTACCTACAGTATTGATATAAGTTCATATAAGAGATTATTTTGTTAAATAAGAATTTATAAGTTATTATGTTACTAAACTTTATTTTAAGTTAGAATATTTAATAATTCTATTGATAGAAATATATGTGAGTTTTAAATGAGTTGTTTTGATATCTTAATGGCTGCAATTTAGCTTGAAGACCACCACAACTCCTATGCATACACACATACACTTGATTAAGTTTGAAAAAACCTCAAAAGTCAAATATGAATTTATATATATGCATGTGTTTATCTTTTAAAGAGGCAAAAATTTTCCTCTTCCTTGCCCTCTCCTCTCTTTCAAAATTGATGGTTACAACCACACACACACACACCAGACATCAACTTCAATTTCTTTTTTTAGATTGTCAAGGAAAGCAAGACAAGCTTCCATCTTCAAGACTAAGCAAGTTTAAGTAGTGTTTCTTGTTTTATTCTTGTTATTTGCTTGTTTGAGTAGTTATAGGTTAAGAGTTATTGTTGGTTTATGGCTGATTTTGGATGTTCATTAGTTTGGTTATAAGTTTTCGTTATTGATATATGAAGTAAGGTGATAGAAAAGTGGAGTTGAAGTCTTAATGGTTGAAGTGAATGGTTGGATTGATAGTTGGAGTTTGATGTGATTTTAGAGATGAGTTGTAGGATTTGAAGGAGTGGATGGTGAATTTGAGTTTTGTATCATGATATACAAGTGTTTTGGATGGAAACAAGACAATTGAAATTAGTTAAAGTGTGTATAATTGCATGGAAATGTGTGAATTTGCTGTAGAAGTACCACGATTCATGGTGGAGGGGCGTGGTGATTTCGAAATGGTGCAATCTAGGCCACTACGGGGTGGTGGCAAGGGGTAAGCCACCATTTTACTCCTTAGCATGGGGCATGGTGAGGGGCATGGTGAGGCTTATGTAATGCTCTGTCCAATACCACCCTTGGCACGGGGCGTAGTAGGAGGCGTGGTAGCTTCGAAGTGTTTCTTTATCTCTTTTAGCTTTAGAATCTTGTTTAATCATTCTTGTCTTTGTTAAGTAGATAGTAATACAAACTTTTCTATCTTATAGGAACCCTAGATCAAGAGTTGGATTTCCCATTGGACTATTAGGACGATTAAGGAGCATGTACGAGTGAGTAACTTGAATTCTAGTACTTTGTTGTGTTTGTAAGTAGTGGAATATAGTTTAATTGTAACTACAAGGAGCCAATTGCATGGGGATAGGAATTATTACATGGATATAATGTATGTTTGAATTGCAATTCTTAATAATTGAAGTGACAACCACTCGTTTGACATTAATATAGATGTCTCATTGAGTGTTTGAAGTTGATATGATCACTTGATAATATGGAACTAAGTTTAATAGACTTCTAATATTAATATGACATGCATTTCACGACATCATATTGCATTAGCATGGTATTTTTGTCACGTATTAACATATTCGATTCGGTGGTAATGCTTGTTGGGACCAGTGAGTCTGCTTGTAGGTTACCATAGGGCTGTCAACTTCGCAGAAACTAAGCAGGCTTCGAAGGAGGTCATCTGTGTCGAAGTTGGCTTAAGAGTGTTAATACTTAGTGAGATTTCTCAAGTTTTATGTCAAGTGGAAGTTCTATTTTGAAAACGAAAATGATTCTTTAAAAGAATGCTTGTATCCTGTAGGGTTCTGATAGAGACTATTCCCCTAGGCGGGTTAGGTGAAGAGAAAATCCTTCTACTTTGGTATTGAGTTTCTCATGGGCATGAATTACTGAAATTATCATTCAACCCCCAGGAAGGGCATAAATCCCCATAGGTTTGAATTCTGGTTATTCAAACTACGTTGGTTGCATATGATTGCTAATTCTACTTGTTTGATCTTAATGTTTGTGCTAAGATTTTGTTATTCACTGAGGTTTATGTGGTCACACTCTTTTAGACTGTTGAATCACAGGGTTTTAAGCAAGAAGACCAAACCAAGCTCAAGTGCGGGAGTTAGACTTTTTGGACCATGTATTTTGTTAAGGCGAAGACCATATATGTAATAGAGAGTAGTTATGGTTGTAATAGCTTAAGTTAAGTCTGTTTATCTTTATAGCCTTTTGGTTATGGGGTTCGGTTCAAGCCCTATAGACCTTGATTTGTAAAGTTTTTATGATGTTCTAGATTTGTTATATATTCCTTTGGTTATATATATATATATATATATATATGTATGCAATATCTTTCTCACTCAAAACAACTTTCGATCTTGTTTTCATTGTCTACTCCAATTGGGGAACATTAGTTGTATAGTGTTTATGTAATTTTTTAGAGGCCTTAGTTAGTTATATGGCTTACTATTACGACTAGGGTACCCTGTATAGGTATGACAAAAACTGTTAGGGGGGGCAAGCGAACCACAGGCTGAGTGAGATAACCACACCAGACTACACATCAAACAATATCAAACATGTTTAATTATCAAGCGTATGCTATGCAACAATCAATCATATATGCAAGTACAAGTTTAGAGATCTGGAATGCAAACAGGATGAAGATTTACGCCCTCTCATTGGGGTTAGGAAGGATCACAATACTATGGCCTACCTGCCTAGGAGTGACTAAGCATATAAGAATACAACAATACGCACTTTAATTATCTCTTTAATTTAACCATATCTTAACTCTCTCAATTCCTATTTTTAGCTTTAGTAACTCCACTAAGTAATAGTCTTTTCAAAGCGATACCATAAGCGGCGACCTTCATTTACCATTTAGTTCCTATACTACCGACAACTAAAAGGTAATCTTGCATTGATCCAATAGCTTTTAGCCTAGGTCAACCAAGTATTATCATAGGGTCGAAATACTAACACGTAGTAGACTGCCACTTGCACAAATGCTGTTTATGCAAATCGTGTAATGCATGATCATTTTCTTTTATGGTGTCAATAGTTTTTAGTCAGGTTTAAGGTGATCATATAATTTACAGACAATCATCAACATGCTTCATATATTCATTAACATACAATGAAATTTTTAATTTCATTATGGTATTTTGACAATCAAACGTACACCAAACATCATGCAGTATACCTAAACCTTGCATGCATTTTAGTTTAATATATTCTTATCATAAATGCAGCTATGCTACAATCATAAACAATATGATAAGGTCAAAGTTACTCACCTATGGTTCTCGCTAAACTATTGGAATATGCTACTAAAAATCCAAGAACTGATTATTTTTCCTATCAAAATGAAATAATAGATATTTATTGTTATTTATTTATTTATATAATGATATTTTAGTGGTATTCTTTCAAGTCCTAGTTATCAATTCTGGTATATTCTCTACTTATTTAACTAGGAATTTTATCTATATATATAATATATATTATTTTCTTATGAACATAGTTATAGAATTTATAAGAGAAGTCTTCCTATTTGTAATGGTTATTCAATTTTATTATTTGACCAATCTATCCTTTTATTAGTTCCGAAAATAAGATATTTGAAACAACATATTCATTATATTAATTATGGTATAAATTATACTGTAATTTACACTAATTCTAAATTAGATATATTTTCGAAATTATGTACTCCTTTCTTTTTATGGTTTTACCTAATATATTAATCTAAAACGAGTTGAGTGAAACTAATCACCTAATTCAATTAGTGAATCTACTTTAATTGCTTAATCAACCAAATATAATTTTACTTAGTAGAATAATTCATTTAAGATATATTAGTTCTATTTACATTATTTACAATTCATTGTCACTTATTAAGACAAAATACTTATTAACATAATGTAAATAACGCAACCAAACTTCTATAATTGTCTAAGTATTCTATCTTAATATTTAATTTAATTTCTATTACCTGTATTGGTCCTTTTATATTTTTATGATAACAAATGTTTACTACTTATTATTTATTTCATTTTGCTTGTCTTGATTTTAAAATATTTTATATTTTATTTTTATCGGGTATTCGAAAATTTGATATTTATTAAGCTTATATTTTTATAGTTATTATTATTACTATTTTTATATTGTTCCTTATTTGGCCCATTATAGTAACTCGTATCTATTTACTATTGTTTAGTATCGTCGTGTTTCTTTTTATATATTTCATATAATTATTTTGTCATTTTTAGATATCACATTACTCATAAATTTAGCTTATTTAAATTTCCATTCTTATATATCTATAATAAATAATTATTTAAAATATTTATAATTCATTTCTATTTGTACAATATACTAATATTAGCAATAATCTTGATTGTAATATTTTCCAATAATTTTAGGAGTTGCTAAATTACATTTATTACATTTCATTAATCCTTAAATCTTTTTAGTTGAATTTACTTTCTTAATCTTATTTTATTTCTCTTATTACACATATATGTAAATATATATAATATATATACTAGTTTTGGACGAAACAGACTTAATATGGAAATTTTACACGTACGTTTGCACGTACGTTGCCGGCGTTGATTCCCAAATACTGGCGTTCGTGTAAATTTTTACACAATTCAAATGCCAGTGTACGCTAGCTCAAAGGCTGCCAGCATTTAATGAACACCGTTGGCGTTATGGCATACGCGGGCCTTAAATGCCGCCGGCTTTAAATTCTAGAGGCTGGCGTTGGTAAGAATTTATGTTATTTCAAAATTTGCATAGCCTTTATTCCAGACTATGTCGCCTCTACGTTGCCAGCCTATCCTTATATGCCATCGGTGTAGGGGCATATGCTGCTGGTGTAGGGTCGGTGTTAGCACTGTTCATCATCTTCTTCAATTTTCTTATGTTCGTACTTTACTTTTCTCAATTCATATATGTATCAAATCTACTTCTAAGCATTCCTAGAGTGTTTCTAAGTATTACTACATACTTTATATATACATATTGTAAGCCCTGGAAAATTTCAGTAAATAATTCCAAAATAAACATTTAAAATAAACTTTGAAAATGACTCCCAATTAAAATCGAACTTCAACTAACCTGAAATTCTAAAACAAATCTAGAAATTTCTTAATCTAAAACAAAGAGAAAATCCTTAAAAGTAACATAAGAACTTAATAGTCCCCAAATCCAAAGCCACTACATGCAACGACTCTATGCTTTACCCTGACTTATAAAATCGGGTAATATAGAACCTAAAAACAATTTATTAAACAGTGAGTAACTATAAACCTTCAGATATAAAAGCCTGATTTGAGAAATTTGAAAACGTTAAGAGATATAAAATACCTACGGAAATAAAACAATGAATGAATACTCCCAAATTAAATACGTTGTACAAATATAAAACATCAGCTTCCAAGTTGGCAACGATCTAAACCGGGAAGTCAACTGGAAAACCGAAGCCGATAATTCCCGTAAACCCTAGTAGGTTAAACCCGACAATCCCGTAATCCTACACCAAGGAGTTGGAATTTGAGCAAAGAGTGTAGTTTAGGTCGCAATAATGCTAGAACGTTTTAAAATATAAGATTAGTGAGTTTTCTATCTATTTCAAACCAGTCGAGTACAAACTTCGAAAAACGTGCTCTAGGATTCGAAACATTAGATATATGATATTAGTACCATTAGGCTCATAAATTCATAAGGATTTCAAGTACCTCATTTGTACTAATTTCGGATTGCTTGTAAACCCGGTTTTTCTAATAACCGAGTAAACTCCGTAAATCAGAAACCAAAACCCTAAATAGGGTTAGTGCAAGCAACCTAGGAACCCTAGGTCCGGTTTTTCTTCAATTTCTATATACAAGAACCTCTATAAAATAATTTAACGTATATTTCAAACCCTAGAAAGTTTTAATTTCAGAAAAATTTCTATTCCGGGCTTCCTGAGCTCCATTACAGAAAAGCGAGCCCCGGGACTAGAAACTAAGAAACATATTCCAGAATATTCATTAGAACCGAAATTTTAAAAGATTTCAAAAATATAAATTTTATAATTTTCCGGGCTATAAAAATTATAGTTATAGCTTTTTTCCCGTATTTTCCTTACTACCAATAAAGTAGATGCCTTGTCTACTATTTACCACTATTCACAAATACAACCTACACTACACACTACCCATGCTGTAGTCTTACATCCTTACAACTACTCATTATATTTTCTTTTCCAAGAAATTTTTGTTTCTTACTAAATTATTACATTTATTACATTTTATTACATAAATTACAAATTCAAATAAAATCAATTCACTCTCTCTCTTCCTCACATGATGGCCGGCGCAAACCCCCTTACTTCCCCCTCTATTTGTTTTATTTTTCTTCTTTTATTAATACAAACAAACCCTAATTTGCTTAATATATAAGCTCATTTTTATTCTCTCTCTTCATTTCTACTCTTTCAAAAATTTTCACAAAGCAAAAACTCTCCCCATTTTCTCTCATTGCTGTGAGCCATACACCCCCTTACACACTCACTTCAAGTTAATTTCTTCTCCATTTCTTCATCAAATCTTTCCTTAGGTGATATTTTTAAGCTTTATTACTACTTAATCTTGTAATAGTAAGACCATTCATGTGTATTTTCATCTTAAATCCCCATAAGCAAGTACTAGGGATAAGAAAATGCTAATACATGAATATCAAGCCATCACAAGAGTAGATCTTGTGTTTGATGAGCTTTTATTGAAATATTATCATGTTCAAGCATGTAAAAGTAGAGATCTTGTATGGAAAATATGTGTTCATGCTTTTAAACTCTTTTTCATGCACTAAAAGTAGTAGATCTAGCACTTAGACACTCATATTTTTCTTAACATTCATGTTTATAGGGATATTTTGTGTTTTCCTACATTAATGTTCATAAAGGCTTAGTCTTTTATATATAAATGTGATAGTTGATAGGTCTTTATAAATATAAGATAAGGAACTTGAAAAGAAAAGGTTTTTGTTAGAAATGTTCAAAAGAAAATTCGTATGATTTTCAAGACATATTTTAAAAACCCTTGAAACCACTTTGAAACTCATATTTTATATGAAAAATAAAGGGTATAAGTAATAGGTATCATCAAGTAATGGTTTTTATAAGTTGAAATGAGTTTGGATATGAGTAATGTGTAAAACAAGTAGTGGAATTAAGATGGAAAATTTTGAGTTAGTGTTCAACTTGTAAAATTCGTAACTTTGGATGATGCCTATGTAAACACCTAGTATTCAAGCTCAAAATGAATGTTTTATGTGTTAAATGAAGTCCTTAGGTAATGGATATAGTAAAGCTTTAAATTTTGATGCATTATACAAGTTTTCTCAAAGGAAACATGCAAGAAATGGATTTTTCCAAAATTCGGATTTTTATGAAAAGCCTATTTAAAAACATACTTGCAAAGTGAAAAATGTAAGTTTTTATGTGGAAATGAAGGTATTGGATAATATAGATGATGAAGACTCATTTTTATTTAGATAACAAGGAAATTCTAAGAATGAAATCCCGAAACACTAATGAGATGCCAAATTTGGAAAATTAGATTTTCAAGAAGTAGTTATTGTTAAAGTCTTGTAAGATTTAGGAGTTCTCAAAATTTTCATTGTAAAAAAAAATCATCAAGATCATGCATATATTGGACTCATCACATGTGATTCATGTTAAAAACTCATTCATATTTTATATACACATGAATCATCAACTAGATATATTTTGATCAAGTGCAAAACAATTTTTTAGAAATGGAAAAGATTACAGATCAGATCTGATCCCTCTGTTCTGTGATCTAAATGTTTTCAAAACTTGGAAATAATATTATAAATAGATAGATCTATCGAAGTAGATAGAAATCGATATAAAATTTGCGAAATTCCGAGTTAAAATGCCCAAGTTATGGCCATTTTAAGTTGGAGCTTCTGCAAATAGCGAGAATCACGATTTTGTTTAGTTTTGATACATAGTTTGGACTAGTTAAGTGATGAAGTTCTCATTAGGGTATTCTTATTTGGTAGGTGATCCCGAGAATGACGAATCCCTACCACCTGATTATTACTACTAAGAGACCGGCGTACCATGGCCGAGTGAGTATCACTTCCAATTTCAATTATTGCTTGTGATTGTAATGATAGTTGCACTAATTACTTAGCAAAGACAAAAATGAATATGCATGATGGGGTTATTTGGGAAATATATTTGTCTGCTGTTGTTGTGTGAAGTTGAATTTAAAGAATATCGAAGCCGGGTGATAAATCATTGTTTGTATATTAGAATTTGAAATGATTATGCGAGTATTGCTTGGTCACTTAAAAGAATTGGTTTAAATTGATTATTAGACATCAAAGATAAACTTGAACTCATTCATATCACGATGGAGATGGAGCATTAGCATTTGTTGGTTTTTCATTATCCATAAAACGAATATGTTGGTTAATCGTGATCCATAAAACGAATATGTTGGTTAATCGTGATCCATAAAACGAATATATTGGTTAATCGTGATCCATAAAATGAATATGTTGGTTAATCGTGATCCATAAAACGAATATATGAGTTGGTTGACCATGAGCCTAAACGGCGTCGTACCGCAGGATTCGTTAATCTGCTAACCCGGGATGGAGGGCGCAAGTCCATCAACATATGATTTCCAGTTGGTCATATGTTTGTTGAATTCATGTGTTTGATGCATTTCATTTGACTGAATAATCACTTGCTTGAATGTTCTGTTGTAATTGTGATATGGAAGTTTTCACTCACTAAGCTAGTGTTGCTTATACCCTAATAGTTTCCTATTGCAGTATGAATACTTATGGCTATCTCCGAGGAGCCGCTATCATCAAGTATATCTCTTGGACATTAAGGAGCTTTTGATGAGGCCAGGACCTAGAAGTAGGCATGGACTTCTAATCAAGTCTCCTAAATTGATATTTGAAGGATAATATAAGAGATTTTGTGAGCCTGAGAACTCTTAACGTTGTTGACGGGGGTATGCCCCTTAGTTCATGTAATAAAATAGATCTAAAGAAAATGGTTATGATTTACATTCTTGTTACTATGTATGTCTCCTTAAACTACTACGAAGCAAAGTATGGTCCCTATATGTTGAAAGTGAGCCTTACACCGACGTTTAAACTCATGGGAAGGCTAAGGTTACCTTACTTGAGTTTAAATATCGAGTGTGGTGGACTATCACGTTTAGGGTACCCTTTGGGGCGTGACACATAACATTCCATAATACATTAACATGCATAGAATCTTTGTTTTATGATATTTAAGAATGTAACTAGAGTTTTCATGCAACTTACCTTGATTGGACGAGTTTGGTGATATTAATCCTTCTCCAAAGCTTGTTTCGACCCTAGGATGATGATAGAAGTATGTCTTAAGACCATATTTAATCATTTTAAACCACTTAAAATGAATTAACTTACCTTTCTTTCTCCTTTCCAAAGCTTTGTTTTGTGTTTTAATGGAGCTCGTTTATGTTATGTTTGAGTATGTTTTGGTGGATGAATTTAGCTGTTGTTGGTGTGTTTGTTGGCTACAATGGTGTAGGTTTAGTTTGTCTTATTGTTTTGTTCATGATTGAGTTATATTTATAGAAGAAGGGAGGTAGCAACTCACTCATTTCCACCGAAAACTCACTTACATGCAAGAGTCCTATTTGCATTTATGAGTTGCTTAGGTGGCCAATTTTGATTAGTTTTTGTATGTTGAATTGTTGACTTAACGTGGATTATTTGTGCAAATTGTATGAAGATTTCGGCTGGCAAAAATCAAGATCATCACAACCGTATATCGTCCTCTATTTGCACTGAAATTGTTCCATAATTTATATGATATTTAATTATTTAATAATCTTAGTTTTGGGGTAATTTATGAAGTTAAACGGGTAAAAATATGACAATTAATTAGGAGTTTTATCTCCAAAAATTTATTCAAAGCTTTTATTAAAGACATGTATGTGTGTTATTGTGTAGTTGTCGATTACGTATAGGGAAGGCTAAAAAATGAGGAGAAAGAGAGAACGTGAAAAGAATTAAAAAAATGTAAGGGAGATAAGATGATGGAAATGCAAAAAAAAAAAAAAAGTGAAGATGATGAATTTATAACCAATAACTGTGTAAGGAGTAGGCAAAAATATGAACTTATGCAAAAAGTCAATTTTGAGGGTCCAAATGGCACGTATGATAAATGCTTATTCTATAATATTTTTAGATGAAAATTTACATATTATCGATATTAAATATTCTGACCACTATGGTATACATAAAATCTTTAGTTTAAAGTTTTTACTTTTCAGCTTTTATACTAGCTATTGTAAATTATATTTTATTCGTTTAAAAGTTTTTTTTGGTGGTATTTTGATAAATTAATAATCATATTGCCCTTAATATGACTTTATTATAAATTTATAGGGTTTGAAATTACATATAAATTCATTACTATTTATAGATTTATTCTAGAGTTTTTATTAGATTAGAAATTTAATATTTATTATATATTTATTACCTTATTCTTTTTACTAATTATAAGTTACTAGATTAGATTAGAATTTTAGTTTCTATAGACTCAGAATCATTTAAATTAAAGGTATTGATATGTTTTGAATATTAAAACTTAAGTTCTAAAATATTAAACAATTTTCTTTATTCTTTCATTTACTTTATTTTGAACATTCTGTATTTTTAAAGTTTTATTGATAAGCATTCTTTATTCCAAATTGTTTATACTTAAAATTTAAATCGTGAAAAATTTGGAGTGATTTCTGATATTTTTATTATACTTCTTTTATGATTCTATTTTATTTATAATATTTATTATAATTGAGTTATATAAAATTAAGGGGATTACAATACCCATGCAGTGTGAGATCCGATGTTGGAAATGCAAAGGGGATTACCACTTAAAACGATGTCCAAGGCTAATGTAATGCCTAAGAAATTTAATTCTATTAATTAAATAACTTAAGGCACTACCATCACGTATAATACTCTAAAGTATTATATACTAAGGCTTTCTTTATAAGATTTTGTTTATGTTGGACATTTCTACTCGATTTTCAGAATTTTGGAATCATTTAATTAGATTTTCAAATACTGGATTTAGTAGTGGAATAATAACTTTATAAAAGCAATTTAATAAAACTCTACTCTCTTAAGAGTAAACCAACTTTCTAAGAAACAAAACTTTATAAAAAACACTTATTAATCTACTCTTAGGGGTAGATCTTCATTTACAAAACATATGGGCATTAACAAGCCCCATTAAAAAAATTGTAAATTTGTAAATAAATCCAGTCTTCGCTAAATAAAACAAAAATAAGAAAATATAGACATTCAACCGTCCTAACCTACTTCACTCATTCTTACGGGTCTTCTGGATCGCCCCAAAAACCCAAAACAAGCATCATCATCAATTACAACATCAACATTAACTATAACAACTCAACAACATCAACATCATCCTCAACATCTCATCATCACCATCTTCATCAATAATAACACCTGTAAAAAGAACAACAACAGTAAGAATGAGTCGAAGATCAGTACACAGTAACTCAATGACACACGGAGTGCCACACGAGCTTAACTAAATGCAATGCATCAACAACAGATTATTATCTTTTCTTTAAAGTAAACAAACAGCACGAGAGTATTCAAACTCCAGACAACAGGGATAGCGTAGGAACCTAAGTCATGATCACGATGCTCAGGGGGTTGATATAAGCAACCCGGATACTTATTTAAGGCTCCTAGCCGTTATTCAACTCTACTTAAACTCAGCCCACAACATGAATATAGCTCATCGTTCCCATAAACGTTGAACTAAACCATGGGATTTCCCTCCAAACTTAAGCAAATATTATGCCGTCACAAAATACCCTATCAATTACCCACTGAGCCACTAATGAAAGTCATTGCATCATGATAAGTGGCCTAAGCACCTATTCTAACATGTCATTGCATCATGACATTAAAAAAGATAATGTCGCTCCTCGGACTAGATACCAATCTTCCACTCCAAGGCAACAATAGGATTTTAATGGCGGAAAACACAACCAACACTCATCAATTAATTAAGTCGTCTTTAATTTTTAATCCATTTTAGATGTCTATCCCAACATCTAATACACAAGTTACTACATACCTTGGATATAAAATCCAAACATAGCCTTACAAGGTAGGGCAGAAGCTATCTTAGAAGATGTATCTCATATCTACCATTGGTTCAAGAAAGAACTTTTATAAAAACCTAAACTATTTAACCACTCATAAGAACTTAAACTAACATCCACTTCATCAAACTCATAAAAGAACTTAAGCTATATAAGGAATTAAATTAGTTAGTCATAATCTCAAACTTTTATTATAACCCTAGTTGATCAGACACTAATTTGGAACCCCACTATGGCTGCGAAGATCCCCGCTAAAATATGGACAGTTCTCCTTTGTCTGTCAAAGTGTTTCTTTTCACTTTGGTTATGGTCTTTTATCAACAAAAGCAAAATCAAGGCATTTATTCACAAAAAGATCTATTTCTTAAGCAAACACACTTTTGAAACAACATATGCACTATATTACTCAGAGATCATCCTAACGCATTCATCTAAACCAATTATTAGCTATTAAGCTCATTCTAACTTAATCTTAGCCAAATTGATTAGAGTTAATCATTTAAGTCATTTACTAAGTCAAGTTAATTAAACTTAAATAATCTAACTTATTTTAGCTTAGTGAAGTTCATTAAGTCATGTTGTACTTAGATTCATTACTAATTCATTATACCTTGAGGATCTATATCAACTTGAGCTTATATTAAATTAAACTTAGCCAAATTAACTAACCTTAATCATTTAATTCGAAAACTAAGTCAAAGATGGTTAGACTAATTCAATCTAATTCATTTTAACTCATTCAAGTCTATTTAATCAAGTTGAACCTAAGTTTGTTAGCTAATCTAATTATTTATTAAATCTATAAATCCACTTAATTCATGCTTAATTGTATCTCGCTTAATTATATCACTCAATTAACATAACACATCAATTATCATATATATATATATATATATATCTCATTTTAGGTCAAAAAGATCAATTTCCTAAGCAAACACACATTTAACAAACAAAAACAAGTTTTAAACTTTGTTTGTAAAAATATAGCAGCTGAAAATAAGCGAAATTTAAGCATTGATACTTTTGAAATTTGTAAAAACTCAAAACATGAAAGTTCTAGATCTCTTTTTAAGCTTTCCAATGCAATTTGAATCACCTAAATATGAGTTTTTATGAAAAAGTTATGATCAAAATAATATCAAGACTAGAGAGAAGCAAAACCGTGTTTCTTTTGTTTTAAACACACATGCAAGAACTAGTGAGAAACACGGTAGGATATGGCAACCCCATGTTCCAGTCGTGCTGCTCTGCATTTAAACACGATTAAAAGACCAAAGAGAAGCACGGTTGAATAGGGAGAGCCATGTTCACCTTGTGATCATGCTCTGTCATTGTTTTTTCGAATTTTAACTTGTTTTTCAACTTTGTTTTAGATCGTTTCTCATCATCTAACATCCTATATACCACGTACAAGCCTAGATTCATCAATTATAACATCTATAAACATGTTTTACTTCATATAACATCAAAAATCCTAATTCTAACAGACATGATCCCATTTGAACTGAACAAGAAACTTCACATATCCAACATTCAACATCTCCATCACCATTTCTACTTAAATCTATTACAAGGAGGCCATAGTCTTGAACAATGTGAGACTGAATTTAATAGATTATTGCAGTATGCCCTAGAATCATATAAGCACAGTAAGGAACTGAAGAGATAAGTGTTTCTAAATGGGTTGGAGGACCTTCAAGTCAGCTTGGAGGATTTCGATATCATAAATTTTAGGGAACTGGTGGAAAGAGCTAGAATTGTGGAGAACGCTAGAAAGAGAAGGCAAAAGATGGTAGAAAGAAATGTCATAGAATTCAAGAGGAAGCCCTTTGAAGGAACAAGTTCAAGTGCTAAATTTGAAATACTCAAACCTATTCATGGTCCAAATGGAAAGGAGAACCCAACAACAGAAGAAATATAATGTTGGAAATATACAAAGAAGCATTACCCTAAGCAGTGTCCATGTCTACAATCTTAGTGTTATCTCTGTGGGAACCCTAATCATAGAATTGAAAATTGTACCATGAAGATTGCTACCATGTGCTTTATATGCACTAAAACAGGACATTTAGTTAACACATGCTATGGACTGAGTAACACACATATCAAGTCATCGCATTCATCTAGAAACAAAAGGAGATATAATAAAGATGGAAGCAACAAAAGAAATATGGTAAGCCCCGTAAAATTTCAATAAATAATTCCAAAATGAACTTCGAAAATAAACCCTAAAAATCACTCCAAATTAAAACCGAATTTCGAATAGTCTTAAATCACGAACGAATCTAAAAATTTCTCAATCTTGAGGAAAATAAGAATTCTTGAAAACAAAATAAGAACTCATCATACTTCAATTCCAAAACCACTATGTACGACAAATTTCATACGTAACTCCGACTTATAAAATCAGGTAATATAGAATCCAAAAACAAATTATTGAAAAGTAAATAACGATTAACTTTCGGAAATGAAACCCAATTCAAGAATTCCGGAAATGTTAAAAGATATTAAATACTTACAAAAATGAAATATAAAATAAATTTCTCAAATTAAATATGTGGTATAAACATAAAATATCAGTTTCCAAATTGGTAAAGATCTAAACAGGAAAATCACCCGAAAACCCTAAGCGGAATACAATAATTAAGTCCGGCAATCTAGCGCCCCTAACGCTAGAGGCCGAGATGTAGTTTAAATATGTAGAATAGCTCATAGTAATATAAGTTTGTTTATAAATATCAGATTGGTAAATTTTTGATCTATTTTGAACCCATTCGGATCAGACTTCGAAAAGCGTGTCCCGGGGCTCGAGATATCAAAAATATACCAATAGTACCGTTAGACTCATAATTTCATAAGATTTCCAAATATATCAGTTATATAATTTTTTGGGTTATAAAAGTTACAGTTATAACCTTTTTATCGTATTTCCATTATTATCGGTAATTGATTAGTCTTTTGCACTATTCACTTTTATTTCATTACACAATTTTATTATTTTTATAAAGCCTTATATTTTTAGATAAATATATTTTATATATTATAGAAAATTTTGTTTTTCTAGAATTTAGTTAGTTCGGGCTTTTACGGGATCAGATTCTGTTTAAGACCCGATACTAAAAATAAAATAAATTAATTTAATAATTGAAAAATATTTTTATTTTCATAAAATAATTTTTTAGAATTTTTCGGTTTATAAAAATATCATTTATAGCCCATATTCGCATATTTTGATCATACCGATAACATATTTGTTAAAATTCTAAAATAATTCAAATAATTATTTAATTTTAATTATGAAAAATATGCTACAAATATTTGGAATAAATTTTGTAATTTTATTTTATTTTATTAAAAAGGTACCTTTACAACCCATACCTTCAAGTACATCTTACACATATCACTTCCTTTTCACTTCAATCTTTCTACACTCTATCCCACACTTCATGACAGATTTTGCCCCTTCTTTATGGCTGCCATTGTCCTTTATTTACTCCATTTTGACCAAATTAATTATATTCCACTCCTTCTTAAAGAAGCTACACAAACACATTTATTACACAATTCAATTTTGAGTCAAAATTCAACAAATTCACTCTCTCTCCTCTCTCAATATTCACATGCAATATGGTCTTCTTGGCTGCCCTTGTTTTATTTTTTTCCCCTCATTTATTCAATTAAAACACTCATTTTCTCTCTCTCCTTCATTTACTCACTTTCTCTCTTTCATTCCTTAGTCTTTTCTCTCTCATTTTCCTCTCTTTCTTTCTTCTTCTTGTTCTTGTTTCTTCAAGGAACAAGCTGCCCCCATTCCATTCTTGAGCCTCCCACACATATTTTAAAGATTTCTAAGCAAATCTTCTTCCCAAAACTCCATAGGTAATATAGGTAAAGTGTAATAGAAGTTTCATGCATCAAATGACTTTCTATAAGCTTAAAAACTTAGGATGATGATGCCAAAAATGAAACACTTCTATTCTCTACTATTATTATCTTGTATCATAATTATTTTCTTGTTTAAAGTTGATATATTTTGTAAGTCTAAATTTTTATAGCTTTGATTTTCGTTTATGCCATAGATCTAGTTATTTGAGTTGTTATTTTTGTTATTTCTTATGATTTATGCATAGATCTATCATCCACATATCTATCTTAGTGATTCATGCATTTAAAACTAGTTTAGAAGACTGGATCTAGTGTTTTGGAATTCATAAATGCATTAGACTTTGTTTTGTGTTCATGAGCAACCTGTAATAGCATGATGATGGTAGGAAAGTTGTAGGAAACTCAAGATCTATTTTATTTTCAACCAAAATAATTTTTGAAAATTCGGATGAAAATGTAACTATATTTAGAAAAGTTGTTTTTCAACTTCAATATGTTTATTTTACATTTAAAATGAAAGGCTTAGGGTATAGATAACATAAATGAAAGATTTTGATGAGCAAAGTTTAGATCTATGAGTTTAAAGTTTATTTTCATGGGTTTCATTTAGGTGTATATTTATATTATGTGTAGATCTTAGATTTGAACTTAGACAAAAATTGTGAAATTCGTATTTTGGCAAAACCCTTATTTGAAAACCACTTTCCAAGTGTCAAAATGTAATTTTTACTTAAGAAAATGAAGGTTTAATATATGTATATCATCAAGACTTCTTTTTACAAGAATCAAAAGTGATTTTCAAAATAAAAATTCTATTTTCGGATTTTGGCCAAGGCACATTTTAAAAACATGTTTTCCAACTCAAAAATGGAGTTTTTATTTAAGAAATGAAAGGCTGTCACGCCCCAACGGGTACCCTAAACGTGACAGCCCGCCGTACGCAATATTAAAACTTAAGAATGACTACCTCAGTCACTCGAAAGCTTCCATATCGGTACAAGGCGTACATTCACAACAAAGGGAGACCGGTGGAGTAATGCATTTTAAGATATTGGCAGCGGAACATGCAAAATAACACTTAATATATATTTCATAGAAATAGAAAGTCTTACAACTTCTAAGGGGCATTCCCCCGATAATTTCATAACAACAAAGTCTTGCTAACAAAAGCTAGAAGATTTTAGAAGAAATCTATTCTAAGACTTCAAAATAAAATTCCTCCAAAAGCTTCTCAAACTAAAGATTCTACCCGGGTGGCCAAGATGGTCTCGGGTGCAAAAAGATAATCCTGCAAAGTCAAAAGTCTATAGGAGTATAAGCATTACTAGCTTAGTGAGATATTCCTTACGCAAAAGTACTCATAACAAACAATCAACCAAGTTTATTAATCAAGCATATGAATGCAACAACCATATGATCAAACATTACATACGACTATCCGGTTTCGTATGTTTGATGGATTTACCCCTCCATCGGAGGTTAGGGAATGCTTTGAACTGGGTCCCGAACGACCTCCTGAAAGTTGCGCGCGTCTTGGGGTTCCAACGAACCGTACTACTAGTCCCGGGCTTTCCTTACCCAAAGCGATCGATCCGGCTCGGCTACACCTTGAGACCGTATTCCCCGAACGTCCTAACTCTCAAGATTGTAGCAAGGCAGCTTACCTTTCCGGTCCCACGCTGAGGAGTAGTAGCAAAATTTCGAAATGATATTCTAAGTGATATGCATGAGCAATTTATTATATGGGGATTTCAATATGACATTAAATCATTTAAAGCGATCAAGCAATATTTGCATACAAGACAATACATACATGAAAACGTTTATATTAATCACAAATCGTGTTCCGATATACTTATTGTTCATTGATCGCACACAACGATTCACATACATAATTCCCATGACAACCCGCATGCATATCAATTTTATCTTTTCCTAACATCTAGTGCTCTATTCTACAAGCACATGCGTGAATACGTAAACGTAAAGGAAACTCACTCGTCCATAGCTTTCTTCTAGGAGTCGAAGTAATCCTCTGGGAAGGGAAGATCTTCGTCCTCGACACCTAAACCAAAAGAAATACCCGACATGAGTATTTCGTCCAAGATCTATTCAAATTCTATAATTCTATCTTATTGAATTCGTCAAAAATCGTATGAATGGAAATCCCAATTTAAAATGGCCATAACTTGCTCATTTTAACTCGGAATTTCGCATATTATATATCGATTTCTACCTACTCGAAAAGATCTATCTATTTCTAAGGTTATTTTTATCAAAAGAATTCATTTGGGTCTCGGAAAATAACGAACAGATTTGATACGAATTTCAAAACTAGAGTTTTCAAACTTTCTTCATCCAAAACTTTTGTACAAAAATATAGATATATTGTATGGTTGAAAAATCCTTTAAATACATATTTATAGACTCAAACCATATGCATGAATTTAGTGGTGTTGTCTCAACAATGATCTTGTAAAACAATGTGTCTTTGAAAGTGAGATAAGCTTAACACTTGAAAAGAAATTAGTTTTGCTTTGAAAAATTTCCTAAATTATCATAAGTGAGTATTTCCTTCTTTGACTCTAATTCTTAGTTATTGAGAATATTTAAATTTTCAAAAAGAAATTTTCATCTTTTAAGTTTCTCATAATTTTATTTCTAGTGGTTTGGAAAACATAGTTTTTCCTAAATATTTCATGGTTATATGTTCTAAAGTTTTTCTAAAGTTAGATCCACTTTAATAGAATAATATCAATAAGTTTATAAGTTATTTTATTATTTTTATTTCCTAAGTAAGGCTCATCCTTAGAAAAGTTATTCTTTAATAATTTGTAAAACTTGTCTAGATTTTAGTATTTTAGAGTGTTGGTAGAAAATTTTGACAAATGAGTTTAAGAAAACTTTTGGTTAAAACAAGGAATTAAGTTTAAAGAAATTTTCTTATTTTATTGGTTTTGAAAAGAGAATTTGTGATAACTTTACTTTATGTATTTCTTGGTAAAATCACATATTATTACTAAAACTTGAGCTAAACTTATCTAACTTTTAAAAAAATATTTGTTAAGATAAAACCTTTAAATCTGTATGGAAAAATAATTTCTTATGTGACAAAATTTATTTATTTATTTATTTTTTTTAAAGAGAGTTCATTTTTATTACTTAAGAAAACTCATTTTCATTATGGTTGAGACAATAACAACATATTCATGTATGAATGAGAATTTATAACTATGAGAAATATAAAAACAACATAAATAAGATAAATAAAATAAGAGCATAAAAATAAAGTCAAGTATTGGGAACCTTAGCTTCATCAAGGTATCCCGGGACTAAGAATAGACTAGTCCTCAAAAGAAAAAGAAAAGCAAAGAAATAAAATTGTTTTGACTTGATATGGACAAGTCTAAGACTAGAAATACTAGTCTTAATATTTGCATAAAACAAGTAAATAAATAAATTGCAAGACTTGAAAATAAATAAATAACAAATGAGCTTATATGCTCTAAATAAATATATATACATAATACTTATATAAGTTAGGTTAGAAATCAATAACAACATAATAACATAAAGAAAAGAATAGAACATGAACAAAAACAAAACATGAATAAATTGTTGCTTCTTTAACTCAATGAGTCTAAGAAACATACACTAAACTCATGTTAAGTTATATGAACATGATGAGTAAATAAGAAATTTTTACCTAAAGTTTATGTGTTGGTTAAAGAAGAAAAGAATGGGTTGTATATTATGTGGGAATGGATTTTCTAAGGAAAAGAGAGAACTTGAGAGAGATTTTGGGAGAGGAATTTTGTGGAGTGATTTTGAGAGAGTTTTGGTATGAATTTTGTTGTGTGAAAGAATGGAAGAGGAAGGGGGTATTTATAGATTTTTGGGAGTGGAAATTAGATGTAATTAAATAATTTGAAAAAGAAAATAAAATTGATGTGATTAAAGAAGTAATGTGTAAAGTGTGATGTGATTAAAGTTGTATGGGGAAGGTAAATTGTAAGGTATAGGTGTGGTAGAGTGTAAAATAGAGTGTAAGAAAAAGTAGAGATAAGTGAATAGTAATGAATAGTAGAAAAGTACTATGAATAGTAGACTAGACAATTAAAATACCGGTAGTAAAGAAAATACGCGTAAAAGGCCTATATCTGTTATTTTTAGTTACCGAAAAATTCTAAAACTGATATTTTTGAAAACCTTATATTTTTACGAATCTATTGGTGTTGTCGGAATAATTTTGCTATCCGGTGCCAGGCACGGTTTTCGAAAACTGATCCCGATCGGATCCAAAAGACACTAGAAAAATTCGAATCTGATATTTTTAGGCTTTCCTATTATTACGAACCATATTCCACAATTATCTCAATTTCGTTTTCTAGGGTTTAAGAACACGGGATTGCCGGATCTAGATTCACTAGATTAAACATAGAACTAGGTTAATTTAGGGTTTCGTTTCAACTTCCGGTTCTTAGGGTTTGCTAATATTATCGAAAAATCTAGGGGCTTACAAAGGCTCTTAGGATAAGATATGTAAGGAATGGATTTTCATAAGTTTAGATAGATTTTATCAAAAGATATGTCCAAAAATGAATTTTGTAAATTCGGATCCCAGCCAAGACTAATTTTAAAAAACCCATTTATCAGCTCCAAAACTTGTTTTATATAAAAAATGAAGAGTTTGGGTCATAGATATCATTAAGTAGTGATTTTAATAAGTTGAAAAGAGTTTCGATGAGATTAAAGTGTAAAACAAGAAGTAGAATCAAGATGAAAAATTTTGAGTTAGTAGTCAACTTGCAAAATCCGTAATTTTGAATGAAGGCAATAAGAATACCCATTATCCAACCTCAAAATGAAAGTTTTATGTAATGAATGGAGTCCTTAAGTAATAGGTACCATAAAGTCTTAAATTTTAATGCATTAAACAAGTTTTTCCCAAAGAAATCATTCAAAAAGTGGATTTTCTAAAATTCGGATTTTTGAGTAAGTCACATTGGAAAACATATTTGCAAAGTGTAAAATGCAAATTTTTGTGTAAGAATGAAGTCCTTAATGGTTATGTATGATTGAGCCCTAATTTTCTAAATATCAAATGATTTTTACTTGAAGGAATCACTCAAAAACCATTTTTTGTAAAATTCGGATTTTAAAATAAACCCCACTTGAAAACATGTTTACAAAGTGCAAAATGGAAATTTTTATGTAGAAATGAAAGTCATAAGTAATAGATATAATGAAGAATCAATTTTAACAAAAATAATTATATTTTCTTAAGTAATAAATCCAAAACAAATGGAAATGATCAAAGTTAGAAAACCATATTTTTCATAAGTAGTTGTTATTATGGTCTTGCAAGATAAAAAGTTATAAAATTTTCTTTTAGAAAAAATCATCAAGATCATGCATACATTAAACTCATCTCATGTCATTCATGTTAGGAAATCATTCATATTGCATGTATAGCTAATCTATATAGTAGAAATATTATAAACATTTACAAAACTATTTTTTCGGAATCGGAAACCGTTACTGATCAGATCTGATCTCTCTGTTTTGAGACCTAAATGTTTTCAAAACTTGAATATAATATTAGAAATAGATAGATCTTTCGAAGTAGATAGAAATCGATATATAATTTGCGAGATTCCGAGTTAAAATGACCAAGTTATGGCCTTTTTAAGTTGGAATTCCCGCTTAGGACGAGAATTACGAATTTGATAGTTCGTATAAAATCGTTTGGATTAGTTTGAGTAGAAATACTTATTAGAGTATTTCTTCCTTTTAGGTGATCCCGAATTCGACGATTCCCTACCACCGGATTATTATTACTAGAAAACCGGTGATCCAATGGCCGAGTGAGTTTTCTCCTTGTTTTGTTACATTGATTGTGCTTGTAGTTAGTTGCATTAGAATTATAGGAACAAGATAAAAATCGATATGAATGGGGATGGATATATGATGAGGCTGTGATGAATGTATGACAAAGAATACTAAAGCATATCGAAACCATGATTTGATTGGGTAACTGCACTGTTCATATTATTTCTGTTATGTGTATGATATTGGCTGGTCACTCTAAAGAACGTATAAATATTTTGACCTAAGCAAAAATTAAATTGATCATGCATCGCATCGGACATATTGTATTTGGTAGCATGCTACTCCTACGCAGGTCGATCGGTATAGTCCGTGATGACTCGTTTGGATAACGAGCCCGGTGCCAGAGTTCATTCAGGGGTACTAAGGCGCATGTGGATGCATTCCTTGGATGAGCCTAGCCGAGTCGAGTGCTAAGAGCTGAGGGCTTGGAGACTAGATGCGGTTGTGTAGACTCAATACCATTCCTAACCCAAGATACGAAAGGCGTAAATCTGTTCTGTGTGTGGGTTCCAAATACCCATACATAATTGTTTGCTCATGTGTTTGTTCATGCATGCATATGATTGATTATAACTTGTTTGTTATGGTACGGAATTAAGGGAATTCTCACTAAGCTAGTGTAGCTTATACCCCAATAGTTGTTTAAATGAGCAGGTTATCCCAAGAATGCTAAGCGGGGACCGAGATGGTTGAAGCCAAGAATGACTTCGGGATTCCGGCAAGATATAAGAATGCTCGAAGTTTTTGGCTAAGCTTTACGATTTGCCTTGTAATAGTTTTATGTAGTGAAGTCTTGGGATGAATGTAATTGAAGTTTGATGAATTGTATTTTGAATTATAGTGTTTTGTATTTGGAGTATAGTGGATTGTATTTCCTTTATATTGTTACTCAATTGTATCAACATAAAATGTATTATTCCGATGTGTCTCCTTTATGTGTTAGACGCCTTGTACATAGTATGGAAGCCTTCATGTGACTGAAGTGGTCATTCTTAGGCTTTAATATTGTGTACGGTGGACTGCCACATTTAGGGTACCCTTCGGAGCATGACAAATATGAATAAGAACTACTCAAGAACATATTCACTAAAAATAAACGTATACAACATGCAAGGACAGTGGGTTAGTGAAAAAGTTAATAGCAAGGAGATTGAAATCAACATTTTAGTAGAGCGAGATAACCATAATGGTGACTCGATATTAGGTCAGTCAAATATCCTTAGTTGTTTGACTATCCTTTCATATTGTTAAGAGGATAGCTCATCTATTAGTAATTCTAATGGAGTAAATAATCAAAAGAAACATCATAACCTAGTATAGGGCGGATAAATATAAGGTTGTCTCGGTAAAATTTAGTACGAGTCAAGCATGGAAATCGAATCAAACCCCATCTACCTTGTTGATTCCAAAACAACTGCCCGTGTGATCTTTCACGATTTAAGAATATTAAAAACATGAATATTTTAATTATTGTCTAAAAGTTAGAATTGTTAATAATAAAATCTCAAAATACAATTTCTCATAGTTTTTCGCGTTCAATTATAAACATTGATAACTTTAATGATTAAAAGAATATGAACATGACATATTTTATATACACAAAAGTCATATATATATATATTCATGTAAGAATGCGAAAGCGAATCTACTACCTTAATCTATTGTGTGGTCGAGTCGTGTAAAAGTTGTGTCATTATGCATCGTCTTAAGTTTGGGGTTGAGTTGAATCAAGTTGTTAGGTTATTTGTTGTCTTAGTTGAGTCTGAGTCTTCTCTAAAAGTTGAGCAAGTAAAGGTTGAAATCACTATACCAAAATTTATTAATTTATATATGCTATATTGCATGAAATATCAATCACATAGAGTAAATGAAACATTGAAAATTTTCAAATTATCAAATTAAGAGATAAATGATGAATAATAATACTCATGAGAGAAGTGATAGTAAAGCAACAATAAATCTTAATACCTTTTCATGAAAAATGAAAATAACAAGAAATATCAAATAAATGAGGTAAAGAAACGAAACGATGTAATCATAATACCTATAAGACATAAACTTAATGAATGTAAATATTGGGAAAATGAAAGCATGATGAATCTCATACATGAGGAACGCTAACAAGATGTGACACAAGTTTCTCATTAGTTCAACAAACCATGTATGCAAAACAAGTTTGAGACAAAACTTTCTTTAATTGGGGTAGGTTGTAAACCTCTAAATTTTTCGATACTCTTAGAAATAATGCTAAAGCTAAATACCGAAACCTAAGTCCTAAAACTGACCAAGTTAAAACTGAACTTTTGAAACTCTAAACAATATCAAATACGAAATTTCATAACCTTAAGAGAAAGAGCACCTTCAAGAACAAAATAAAAATCCAATAATGATTCGACTCGGAATCCCTATGCTAAACAATTCATCTATCGAATCTCTAACACATAAATCGAGACAGTATGTCCTAATAATATTTAATGACAAAATTATAAAATCTTAGACCCTTCGGTGAATTATTAGTCAAAAATTTAAAATTAATACAAAATGTCAAATCGAGTCAACATATATCACTAGAAGCCCTAGACTCAATTAGATAATCTCAAGAATCCTAAAATAATAAATGAGCTATAAAAATAGATTAAAATCAAATTATGGGCCAAATATATATTGTAAATGTAAATCCTTAGATTATATAATGTTATGAGTAAATCTTGAAACTGGAATTAAAACCAGATCCCTACTAGTCGGCTTAGGTCAACAATAAGTTCTAGAAGACCAAGATCACCAATAAAAATGAGTTAACCCTAGATTATAATCCAGAAAACGTCAAATAACCTAAAAAGATCATATTTGCAAAAAATTCGCTTGTTTCGAATTCGAACGGGATCATTTTTTAAAATCAAGGTCCTGGCACTCAAAACAATAAAAATATTCTGCAAAATTAATGATTCTGAAAATCAATCTAGACTCATAATATAGTAAGGATTTATAAAAATATCAGTTACAAATTTTTTGGCTCCTAAAAAGGTTAGATATAGCCTATTTACGTGTTTTTCTTACTATCAGTAATTTATTTGTCTTGTTTATTATTCAGTTACTATTTACTACTATTAATTACATTTATCTATCTCTACTTTTTCTTATAACTTATCTCTTAAAACCTATAAACCTATTTCTTACATTTCCTTTTTCAATATTAATTTTCACTTAATTTCTCTTATACTTTACTTACTTTTTATACAAAAACTAATTTTTTTTTTTCAATCTCCCTCTCTCTTCCCTCTAAATGGCTGGCCACCTCTCTCTCTTTTTCCCTACAATTGATTTTTTTTTCCATTTATTTCAGTTACATCTAATTTCCCCTCTTAAACTCTATAAATATCCCCTTTTTCCATTCTTTACACATACATTCTTCACATAACAAAACTCTTGTAAATTCATTTCTCAAATACTCTCACCTCTCCTCTTGCTAAATCACGCCACATACACACCCATGCACATCATCCATTTGGTTCTTCCAACTTCAATCCTTCATATATTTTAGGTAAAAGACTAAACCTTTTTCATAAGTTTATGTTAATATAACATGAAAACTATATGTGTTTGGTTTCCAAATTCCTCATGAGCATATGCTATGGAATGAAAATGTCGAAACAACATATTATTCATGTTTTGACTAACTCCTTGTTCAAATTTGTGATATTTTATATTCTTGTTTCTAATCTTAACTTTATAATATATATATATATATATTAGAGCCTAAAAGCTCATTAATCTAACTTTTATTTATTGCTCATATTTCATTGCTTATTACTTATTTCTTGCTAAAATAAGACTACTCAAATTATAATCTTAAACTTGTCCTATATCAAGTCAAAACAAATGTGGGATTGTCTATGTCTAGGTCACGGGAGTATCGAGCCTGGATTTTTCATTTTCTAGTTTCATTTCTCTTAATTCGATTTGTGCAAAACCCTAACCCATTTGATACAAACCCTCGACTAGGAATTAAAAGAAATATATATTTGAAAATATTTTGGAGTCGCCACCCGAACAAGACTGGGAAAAAATATAAGTTAGAATCTGTAAAGTACAAATAAATAATTCATAATGAATGGCATATATGTAATGTAATGTAGTTAAGAAGGGATTGTTGTCCTTGAATAGATGAATTTGGACACGAGAAAGTCACGTGCGAATGAATGGACGAATTTGGCTTAGGCCAGCATCTAAGTCGCTAGCCTAAGATCCTAAGCCACCGACCTAAATACAATGGATGACGGCCTAAACTACGACATTGAAGCTTCGAGAATTTCTGAGGAGAATGGTCCTATTGTCATACCCCAAGGGTACCCTAGTAGAAGTAGACGAGTCACACCTGAATATTATCACTAGATTACCTTCGGAGAGTGACATATTTTCCAAAATAACAAGATCTTTTAGTTGCTTCGATAAGAAATGATAAATACATGTAAGAAATAAATCAGTAAATAACAATCATCTTAATTATAAGGTATCATAGATTATTACAAACCATGTAGTTTTCTTGTAATTCTCTACATACATAACTGATAAGATAACACTAGCTAATCCAATCTAGGAAAATTATAAACCATTAATCCCAAATAGAACCATAGGCTTCCATCTCTTAAGCCCTTACCGGAGCCATGTTTCTGGAAGTAACTAACCAAGGTCGAAGCGTAAACCTAAAAAAACTATTGGAGTATGAGCGAAACCATGGCTCAGTAAATAATTAGACATGTTACACATCAAACAAGTTATTAACAAATCATGTAATGCAATCACTCAAACATATGCTTAGATACAAGCTTGGATGATCTCGAATCCAAACAGGTTAAAGATTTATGCCCTCTTTTTGGGGTTGAAGAACATTTACTTTATGACCCATTTGCCAAGGAGACTAAGTTTACAGGAAAATCAACGATTTCTCGTCTTAGGGTTATCACTTTAAATTTAACAACAGTTTTAACTGACCATTTCCTATATCCATCCTTAGAAACTCTCTAAGTATTAATCATTTCAAAGCAATACTATAGGCAGCATTCTTCATTGCCACTTAGTTCCCGTAGAACCAACGGAACAAAGAAAACCTTGGAAGAATTAACACTTTAAAAAAACCAAGCATTAACAGAGAACCGAAATATTAATACGTAGCAGGCTGTCACCCGTTTTTATATGCAATAATGCAATACGTGCAATGCATGACCAGGTTATTTTAATAATTCAATAATTCTTATTCAATTTCATGGTGGTCATACATTACACACAATAATCATCATACTACTTCACATCATCATACCATTGTATTATCACTTTTGTAATGGTAGATTAGCAATCATACAATCAGATCACAACACATTTCCATTAAAACATTTATTTTATTATTATCTTTGCATTACATAATTAACTAATTACAAGCACAACTAATATAATATGACTGAATTACTCACCTGCTCATGGTGACTTAATCGTAGTAATCTGCCGGAAGATCCTCTATGGTATCAAAGTCACCTATTGAGATGAATAAAATATTCATCAATATAATATAGATTATATAACTAAACTCTTATATGTGTCTAGTATCCTAAATTGATATTAGGCTTGATTTCTATTACTTATTTTGGTTCTTTAATGGTCTTATGAAAACAATTATAAATTAATCTTTATTTTCATGTAGCTTGCCTTAGTCTTACTTGATACTTATATACATATATCTGGTATTCAAAAAATTGATATTTAACAAGTTTATATTTTATAGTTATTATTACTATTTATATGTTATTCTCTATCTGACTTATTGTAGTAACTCAGATTCGTTTATTATTTTTAGTGTCGTCGTGTTTCTCTTAATCTACTTCATACAATTATTTTATCATTTTTAGAAGTCACATTATTCATAAATTTAGCTCATTTCAATTTTCATTCTTACCTATTTATCTATATAAAACAAATATTTAATGATTATAGTTGTTATTAACACTTAATATTTCCTTATAATTCTAAGGTTTTAGAAGCTATATCAAGTATTAAATATACTATTATTCTAAATATTTTATTTATTTTTTTCTACTTAGTAAATTCTATTTTGACATATATATACATATATAATATATTTATTAGTATTTATTTTATATATATATATAATTTTATTCATGTAATATAGACTTCTCGTAGGAAAACATGGGTGTACGCCGGCATCCAACGCCGCTGACGTTGAAACCTAGATGCCAGCGTTCTTAAGTTTTTCATTTTATTTCATATCATTTGCGTTGGCTTGTAAGCCGCCAGCTTTCCCATGTATGGCGGACTATACGCTGCCAACGTATAACCCAGTTAGCTAGCTTTGTTCATGTTACGTAAAAATAAATTTTACGTAACTTCTGTTCCAACGTAAGCCATCTCTACACCACCGGCCTACCCTTGTAAGCCGCCGGCGTTCAACGTTTATACTGCCAGTGTAGAGACAATGTTGAAACTGTTCATCACCTTCTCCGATCAAACAGTTCATATTTGTTCAATTTTCTACGTCATAATCATTCTCAAACCATTCCTAAGTGTTTCTATGGCATGTATCTATACATACATCAAATCGTAACGCATCTACATGTATGTGATCTTTAATTTTCGAATTTGGAAAAGTACAACTAAGGTTTTTGCAATTTTTACCGTTTTTATCCAAATTTTGATGTTCTAAACTCCACTCCAAAGCTTGTTTTGGTCCTAAGACAGCTAGAAACATTGTTTAGAACAAAGTTTGACACTTAAACTAGTAAAAACGAATTCAACCTTACCTTAACTCTTGTTTCCAAGCTGTTAGTTAAGATTTAATGGAAGTTGAGTTTGTGGTTATGTTGTGATCGATTTTGGTGTTTGTTTTAGACAAAAATAGTGTAGTTGGGGTGTTGTTTTAGCTACTGAGTTGGAGTGTTTGTTTATAGTATATAATGCTCCTTGTTTGTGTGTATATTATTAAGTGTTATATAGACAAAATGGAGGAGAAGAGAGGGTCGGTTGCTATGATTTTTCCTTCTCCAATTTTCTAAAATTGTAGCTATTTTGTGCTGCATTAATTAGCTCATACTCTTAGATGAATTTGATTGGCTTGTGAGTATGTTTTGTTGACAAATTTGAACACTTTGTAGACAAAGAGAAGAAGAATTCGGCTGTGCACATTTTGAGGATGTTGGTTTATCTCAAATGATGATTTTGATGATAACAAAAAGGAGTAAATAATTACCAATATATTCATTAAGTGTGCAAGGATTTAATATAATTAAAGTGGTTTACAATGACTTAAGAGAATGATTTCAAAAGAGACTCCATGCAAAGAATACTTTAGAAAGTGTTTGGAGAAGATTTCAAGAACAAATGAGCTATCAGAAGGTTAATCAGAAGGTTCTCCGCTAGCTTTTTAAACTATCAGAAGGTTCGTCAGAAGGTTCCTCAAAAGGTACATCAGAAGGTGAACTGCAACAAAAAAAAATGAGGAGTTTCAGATCCAGATTCGAATTTTCTTTTTAGATTTAATATCTTGAAGACCCAGCTCCAAAGATTGAGTATATATGGATAATATACTTAATGTGTTCCACAAAGTTGGTTCAATATCCATGGGGATTCGAATTTCGTCAAATTAAAGTTCATTTTTTTGGGAAATTTCTGTTTTGACAGTAAGAGAAAATCACGTGCTTACAAGGATCCATCTTCAACAGTTTATTCAAGTTTTATTTGGAAATATGGAAGACATTATCCAAATATGCAAGGAACTTGTCTAATGATTATTTGTCTATACAAGGAAGTCAAAATTTGTGGAAAATACGATCTTTTTGTTGCATGAACAATACCAGACGAAGGAACAAGTCAACAACGGTGATTTCAAATTTGAATTTCAAGTTCAAGATAATTATACAACTTGTTGGAGATTTAAACTTATCCATTAGAGCAAGAATTTCGAGATAATTACATCAAGATATCAAGATTCAAAATTTGCAGATTTTGAAGAAAGAGATAAGCTGATATTACGCACAAAATAAGGAGCAAAGTTTATCCAATTGAATTCCTAGCCGTTGGAAGATACAAAGATAATTATATCCACTCAAGACTGAAAAAAAAAGCACTATCACATGAAAAAGAAGAGAAAACAAAGAGCCACGAATTTCTTTTCAATTTGAGCAAAATTACTATCATTCTATTTGTCTTCTTTGTTCGAAAAATTTGAGGACCCATATTTTATTCCTCTGATTTGTTGTTACACATTTAGTGTGAGTTGAGAGTTACAAGTAGGCTTAGTTGATTGATTGATTGAGAGAATCAAGGTAAGTGAATTATAGCCAAAGAATTGGCAAGAACTTCTTGTAAATTTGTTGATTTGATTGGATAGTGGAACACAACCGGTGAGGAATACCGGGACCCCGGCTTGGAGCTAGAAGAGAGGATTGACGCTCGAGGCGGAACCTCTATAAATCGATTTGCACTTTTTTCTCCTTATCTCTCTTTAATTTCGTGATTTATTATTTATGATTTATATGTGTGATATATGCTCAGAAGGTTAATCAGATAGTAAATCATTCATATTTTTTCTTAATCAGAGAGTTAAGCAGAAGGTTTTTAAGTGTGAAAGTCTTGAATCACTTTTGATCCGAATTTTTACTTAAAGCTTTTATTTATTAAGATTATTGTTTTAAGAAAGTTTCAAAGCCAATTTAGTTGAATAACTAAGTGGAGTCAAATTTGTTTCAAATTTTTAAAAGTAAATTTTATAACCAATTCACCCCCCCTCTTAGTTATCTTTTCGGGACCAACAGAGGATCCTCAGCCGCAATTCTCTCCCATTTGCACCGAATATTAGAGAAAATAATATATAATAATATTTAGTTAGTTAATTATCTTAGTTTTAGGATAGTTTAATATGTTAAATGGGTACAAATTAACTAATATCTGAGAGTTTTTGTACAAAAATATTTTTATAGGATTCTACAAAATATTTAGTTTATCAAACGATACAACTTTAAGTTTTAAATTTACGCGATTAATTGTTTTTAAAATTTTATCTCATGTGATTAAGGTTTTCTAAGCTTATTAGGTCAATTTTTATTTTAGGCTCTAATGGCTTAAGAAAACCCTAATTAGAATAATGGTGTGATACAATTATTTATTTAAAGTCTAGATCTTTGTTTATACATCTGTTTATGTTTTTATTGTGTATTTATAATCCTAACGGTTTATCTTTAGGTTATCGTTTCCTATCTATAAGCGTAGTTGGTTAACTACTCAATATCACTTTTGATATATAAGCTAAATTATCTATATATCTTTGGTTTTTGATACCTACTAAGAAATCTTATTAGTAGTGTTTAATACTATCTAGGAATCTTGAATTTAGGGTTTAAATCCATGTATAGGATCATTACTACTCATTGTTCTAGTTGCAAATCATTGTTGAGTTCAATAGTAGTCATTTAATCTCTATATCTATATTTTTCTATCTATTCTATTTGTAAGATAAGTTTCGAGGTTTGAAAATTTGGGTTTCCTTTAATCATATCTTGAATTATTAGTTCAAGATACGAAATCTCGTTTTTGACATCAATTAGGGTCAAATAAGTTCTTTATTCGGCTCTTAGATCTTGTCCCAGCCAAATTCAAGTCATTGATCTATTCTTAGGTTTTTATTGGATTCTAAGTTTACTAACTAGTTCACACATTCTATTTTAGAGTCGTGTACTAATGTGAAAATTTTACGGGGTTTACACCTACGCCTGACTAAAGGCTGCCGGCATAAGTACCTAAGCCGTCGCTGTAAAGACTGGCCTATGTCCACATTTTTCCTAAGCTAGGGTTGCGTTTTTCCAAAGCCAACTCTCTTTGTAAATAGATCCTTAGACCTTCGATTTCCCCACACTACTTCCTCAACCAAACTCAAGGTACGTGGGTCTAATCTTGGTCTTTTTCAATTCCTTTCCTTAGATAGATAAATCTAATTCTAGTTTTGTATACAATTGAAGGAGATTCTGGAATCTATTAGAGAAAACCCTAAAGTGAATTTTGAGAGTTTCGGTTTCAAATCAAAGTAAAGGTATGGTCTCTATCAAAGTCTTGTAGTTTAGGAGATTAATAGATGATAGGAATATGATTATAGCGATAGTAAATTACTTGTGACAGGAGATTGATTGAACGAATTAGGGTTCTGTTGCAAGCAAGATCTGCGAGTTTTAAGTAAGTATGAACCTGTTCTATCTCCATGGATATAAAGTTATGAACTTTAGTAGTCGTTTTGATTATAGAGGATTGTATATATATGTATGTGTTGTGAAGAGAATTTTGAGATCATTAAGAATGCTAAAGGATTTATGATAAAAGTTTCATTGAAGTGCGAACAAGATAAACATGTGTGTTGATATTCAAATAGGCTCATAGAAATTAGGGTTAGGGTTTCATATTATAGTTGAAATTGAAAGTGGTTTGTGATATATATATATATATATATATATATAGATAAACAGGAATACTTGTGAGATTAGGATTCTTGCTCTGTTAATAGTTACTATTTGAGAAATTTGGATTGAAAGCAAATCCAGGTACGACCTTACCATGTTTGATTGTATGTGCTTATAGGATTAGTTGTTATAAACATGAACTAATGATTATCGGACTTTAATTGAATCGAGTGTTGCTTATGCTTGGCTGCGGTTAGTAAAAGCTACGACAGTAGTGTGATACTAACGCTGGCAACCTATTGATCCTTGTGTGGCGGTGTCCCGAGTAGAGTTACACCCGAAGATGATTCCGGTAGATTAGGGGTCATTACCAGCTTAATGGTGGAGTGCAATTATATATGTATATACTATCTATACTATGGTTTTCATCGGGGTCATGAGTTACTCTGGGTTTAGGATTAGTGATCAATAATTCTAAACTGTGTTGTTTATAAGCTAATGAAAAGATAACAATTTATGCTTGTTGCATTAAAATCTAAGTTGTATGTAATATTGTGTTGCATGATCATGTGCATGTAATTTTGGTTTGGCGTACTGGTCGTTTTTCGCTCAATCCTTATTTTTTTCTCAATAGGTAGAGGTGAAGATTCTATTATCTATGACTTGACGGGCTATAACGTATACGTTGACTATGGGGAAAGTGATAGTGGATTTGATCTTCCTACCGATAGTTGAGATTAGTGATCTTAGATCTAGTGTTTTCAAAAAAGAAAAATAATATTTTTATGATTAGTTGATTTTAGGATATTTTGTTATTTATATGAAGTTGAATGGTTTAGTTTTATGATTTGAAGAATTGAGGATATTTTATTTCAAGTACACTTTATTGGAGAGTTATTGGTGATATTTGAGTAACATATATTTGTGGATTAGAAAATATAGCTTTTGTATGTCAATCTTTGGTAATGACATGTGATGGGCTGATAACGCCTTTAGGTTAGGACGTTACAGAATCAATGGGTTGGTTAATTCTAACTTACCTACTAGTCTGCAAAAAAATGAATTTAAAACCAAATTTTATAAACCAGAGATTTTGGATTCGGGGACTATCCTATTAAAACCATATGGTTACCACTTAAAATTAATCCTTTTAACGCTCAAAATAAATAAATAAGCAAAACAACAAATTAAATTTCATGAATTTCTATATTTATAATTCTATTTACAAATCAATAACAAAATCACTTAATATTTACAACTTAACTAATTAATTCAAAATAAGATAATGGAATAAAAATAACTTTTTTAGATTTTATGTCGCCCCGGAGATGCCTACGTACCCGCTAATCGCGATCAGAAAAATGTAGTTCTTTTTATAAAAAAAAACTTTAATTTGTTGGTTTCTTTTAATTTTTGGTTAGGTTCTTTAAATTTTGATATTTTCAAAGAAAATCAAGAATTTTTAGATATAAACCTACAAGCTATCAAATTCATTTGTATTTTAAAAAAGAAAACTAATTTTTTTCTAATGACAAAACATTTTACATGCATGTTTCTTATTTTTTTTTATTTTTTTCCTTTTTTATAATAATAATAACAACAACAACAACAACAACAACAATACCACCATAATACTGATGATAACAACAACAACAACAACAATACCACCATAATACTGAT
Source organism: Combretum micranthum (assembly GCA_024138025.1). Classification (NCBI taxonomy): domain Eukaryota; kingdom Viridiplantae; phylum Streptophyta; class Magnoliopsida; order Myrtales; family Combretaceae; genus Combretum; species Combretum micranthum. Next base: position 427,811 of record JAMXBD010000190.1, on the reverse strand, counting down.
GATGATAATCACAACAACAACAACAACAACAATACCACCATAATACTGATGATGATGATGGTATTATTATTATTATTATTATTATTATTATTACTACATACACTTACCTGGGTCGGGACTTGGAGCTGGAGTCAAGTTTGGGTCGGGTCTAGAGCTCCGATCGAGGTTGGTCGTCGAACTTGGTTGAGGACGGCTAAGAATTTCAAAAATCATCTATTTGATATTTTGAAGAGCCAAAACTTGTTAATTGATCAAGTGAAGGGTGGTGAGTGTCCTAATGGTGGTTTTTTAGTTAACAAACAATTAGAAATGGTGGTTCCAACCTTCACATGCTGCGGTAGTAGTGGTTCTTGACTCGGAGTGGTCGCTGAGTTCCTAAAATCAATCTAAAGCTTCCAAAAGATAGATCAAGAACTCCTAATGCTTCCTATCACACTCAATTCACTCGAAAACTTCCTAAATCGATTGAATTCGAAAATTTCGGATTCGACCAAAATTTCTTGATCTTGGATTCGAACTTCGTTAGGTGTTTTTGCTGATTTTTGATGATTGTAGATGATGAGAGTGATGAATTTGAACCCTATTTATACTAATTAGAGGTCAAATTAGGTGGAAATTTGACCAACTTCGAAGAATGAGTGCGTACATGAATTTGGGTTCTTGAGCTTGATTGATCACGTTTTTGCAATTTTCAAGCGTAATTGACCTTAGAATTGTGTCGAGCATGTGTAAATGAATTTAATTCTGTGATCTTGGAAGCTTAAATCGTTGGGATAAGTCGAATTTTGGAAATTGTTCAATGCATGAAATGAGTGTGCACACCATTTTCAATCCCAGATTCAAGTATCAAAATTCAATTGTTGGAACCAAAATTTGATTCAAACTTGTAGCATTCTGAGTGTTCTTTATGATGCCCTCATTAATTTTTCAAAAAATGAATAGAAAATTGGTCAAAAATGGCCTTGAAATGGCCATTCGCACTTGAAAACTGGGTTTACCCAGTGAAGAAGACGTCGCATGTGTGAAAAAATTACATTCTCCTTCTATGTGAATCAAACTCGGGTCTTCTATGTGTTTAAGCTTTCGTTTTACCGACAAGCAATTTAGCCTTTGCCTCGATTTCTTTTGCACTCAAATTGTATTTAAGGCTTTCAAAAATTTAGGTTTAATTAGATAAACCTAATTTAATTAATTTCAAAATAAATTTATAATAAAAATTAGTATTATATCAAGCCCAAAAAACATTTTACAAAATTATTATTATTTATTACTATTTATTTCTCCTTTTTATTTCTTTTCTTTTTTTTTCTTTTCTTTTTTTTTTATATTTTATTTCTTTTCCTTTCCTCTCTCCTCTTTTTTTTTCCTATACCTTTTTTTAATAGTATTCATAACAATTTGCAGGCTTAATATAATATTAATTTCACTATAAATTAAAGCCATAAATGGGTAAAAATGGGTGTCTATAATTATCCCTCTTTGTGGTGAAGTTTGTTAAAACTTTACCATAAATATAAAAAGAGACCCCATTTTTTTTTTTTTTTTTTTTTGAAAACTTATGGCTAACCTATAGGTAAAAGCAGTGCCTATGCAAAATGTCCACGTAGGGTGACTTGATTGAGAAAGTGATGGTTTGCGATCCGAATCTTGGAAAGGTGATAACGACTTTTAGTGAAGTTACTAAATTGTAGAAGTCATCTCCTCCTATCCACTAGAAAAGGCTTAAATGAACTTAAGCTCCAAAAAATTTTTTTTTGTGGACACGGATGGGCTTTGGGTCCTTTCTTTTTTTTTTCTCTCTCTAATGGATCAAAAGAATGGGCACCATCTTGAAAGGATGGATTTAAAAAAGGTGTGAAAGGTTGCTGGGTTATCTGTCGAATCCAAGCTTGGTTGGGGATGCTAAGTCATCTATCGAACCTAGGCTTGTGAAAAAAATGGTTTGCCATCCATCTATTGGGTATAGGCTTACAAAAAAGAATTGGTTTTCATCCATCTATCAAGTATAGGTTACGAAAAGAAATGGGTTGCCATCTATCTGTCAGCTATGGCTTATGAAAAAAATTGGCTTGCATTCATTTGTCGGATATGGGCTTACAAAAAAGAAATAGGCTGCCATCCATTTGTCGGGTATGGGCTTACGAAACAGAAATGGGTTGCCATCCATTTGTCGGGTATGGGCTTACATAAGAGAATTAGGTTGCCATCCATCTATCGGGTATGGGCTTACAAAAACAATTGGTTTGGTAAATAGTTTTTAGAAGAAGCTTTTAACCTTACCAGCTTTTACCGTGATCTTTGAAAAGACAGTTGTCTGGTATTGTGTTCATGAATCCCGTTAACACCAGCCTTGCATCAGCGTTAATGGTACCCTTTCTTTGAGATTGTTTCCTTTTGGACATTGTTCCAAAGCTTCATTTGTCTTACAAGAACTGGTTATCCCCACATAGTTTAGCTTTCTTAAGCAAAAGTTAATCCTAGAATGATACATATGTTTTTCAATTTTATGATATGCTCAAATTTTTCACTCATGTTTGGACAAAGGTTAGGAAACTTATCTTGGTGGGTGTCTTGATCAAAAATCGAACCGACTTAAAGATTTTTAGAGATATTTGCTTTGCTTGTAATTAATGAAAATAAAATCAAATGAACACCAAAACGAAAACCTCTTCATTAATTAGGCATAACACATTTTTCCAGCCTTTGAGTTTATAGGGTCCTTTCATTATGGACCATCCAAATATCAATGCCCCTCCAATTAACACCTTTCTTACTATATAAGGGTCTTCATAGTTTAGTGTGAACTTTCCTCTAGGGTCTTGTACATTAGGGAGCACTTTTCTTATCACCAAGTCAACTTTTTGGAAACTTCGTGTCTTGACTTTCCTATTGAACGATCTAGTCATCCTTTGTTGGTATAACTACCCATGACACATAGCGGTCAACCTTCTTTCATCAATGAGGTTTAACTGTTCGATCTTCTGTTTAACCCATTTTGCTTCTTCGAGTTTAGTCTCTGCTAAAACTCGGAGTGAAGGTATTTCAACCTCTATGGGTAAGACAACCCTAGTTCCATATACCAAGGAGTAGGGTATTGCCCTAGTTGACACTCTATTGAGGTTCGGTATGCCATTAATGCAAATGAGAGCATTCATGCCAATCTTTGTAGACGATAGTCATTTTCTCAACTATCCTTTTGATATTTTTGTTGGCAGCTTCGACTGCCCCATTCATCTGTGGACGATATAAAGTGGAATTTTGATGTTTTGTCTTGAATTGTTGACATAGTTCAATCATCACTTTGTTGTTTAAATTTGTACCATTATCAGTAATGATACTTTATGGTGTTCCATATCGCGCAACAATATATCTTTTGATGAATCGTGTCACAACTTCTTTTATCATGTTAGTGTATGTAGAGGCTTCCACCCATTTGGTGAAGCATTCAATCGCAACTAAAATGAAGCGATGCCCATTTGAAGCCTTAGGTGAGATTGGTCCAATCATATCAATTCCATATATTGAAAAAAGCCATGATGCCAACATTGGTTGCAATTTTTTTCGAGGGGCTTTCAACTTGTTTGCATATACTTGGTATAGGTGGCAATGTCTCACATGCTTAATACAATTTGATTCCATGGTCAACAAAAATACCCTAACCTCTTGATCTTCTTAGCTAGCATGTAGCCATTCATGTGAGGTCCGTATAACCCCTCATGATTTTCCTTCATAAGTTGCTTGGCTTCGTTCTTGTCTACACATCTTAACAGAGTTGTATCAAAGACCTTTTGTACAACATGGTTTCGCTTAGTAGAAAATGACTTGCCAATCGTCTTAATGATTTTTTATCCTTCTTTATGGTGTTTTCAGGGTAGTTGCCTTCTTGGAGGAAAGATTTCATGTCATGAAACCAAGGTACAGACAGTTCAATTGTAGCATAGAATGCAGGTTCATCTTCTATTCAGACTTGCAAAGGTCATATTTCCATCCCTTTGGTGAGTTGGATCATAGAAGTGAGGGTAGCTAAGGCATCAACAAATTGGTTTTAAGTTCTGGGCATATAGGTGAAGGACACTTCTTTGAATTTTCTCGCCAATGCTACTAAGTAATGATGATAGGGAATTAGTTTGGGGTCCTTAATTTTAAATTCTTCTTGAGTCTGAAAGACAATAGATAAGGAGTCTCTGAATGCTTCCGACGCCTCAATTCCCATGTCGGTCGCCATCTTTATACCCATAATGCAAGCCTCGTATTCAGCTATATTATTAAGATAGGGAAATGTTAACCTAGCTGATGCTGGGAATTGATCTTTTTCAGGTGAAACTAGAACTGCTCGAGCCCACATTTGTATACATTGGCTTATCCATCAAAGTACAACTCCCATTTGGGTGGTTCATGTTCTGTTTCTATTTCGATTACCCGGATGCCTTCATCAGGAAATTGATCTTACTCCCTGAGTTCTTCATCTTCAATTAGACTTTTGGCGAGTTGATCGGCTAAATCTTATCCTTTGACCGAATTTTCACTTAAATATGTAATGTCAAATTCAGAAAGTAACATTTTCCATTTAGATACCTTCCCAATTAAAACTGGTCTATCTGCTAGGTATCTCAAAGTATCATGTTTTGTGATGAGTTCAATTGAGTAAAAAAGTGTATACTACTTAGGTCGGTGCATGGTCCAAACTAATGCACAACATGTTCTCTCAACTTCTGAGTATTTCTGCTCTCCATTCATAAACTTTTTACTTTGGTAGTAGACATCCCTTTCTTTTCCGTCTCGATCCTTTTGTCCTAACACACATCCCATGGATTTAGGAAGAAGTGTCAAATACAGAAATAGGGGTCGTCCTGGTGTTAGAGTTACCAGTACTGGTGGATTCATAAGATATTGCTTGATTTTATTGAACGCATCATCACATTCTTCATTCCATTGTATTCAAACGTTATTTTTTAGCAATTTGAACAACGGACAACACTTGTCGGTCAGTTGGGAAATAAATCAAGCGATGTAATTTAACCTTCCCAAAAGGCCATCGACCTCTTTTAATGTCTTGGAAGGAGGTAAATCTATTATCGCTTTGACTTTATCTGGGTCAATTTCAACTCCCCTTTGACTGACCATAAACCTTTAGAGTTTTCCTGATGTTACTCCAAAAGTGCACTTTTTGAGGTTCAACTTCAGTTGAAATTTTCTTAATCTTTCAAATAGCTTTCTTAATACATCTACGTGATCTTCTCCTTCTTTCGTCCTAGCAATCATATCATCGATGTATACTTTGACTTCCTTACGCATCATGTCATGGAGTATTGCTAGCATTGCTCGCTGGTAAGTTGCACCGCTGTTTTTGAGACTAAAAGGCATCACCTTGTAACAAAGAGTGCCCCAAGCAATGATGAATGTTTTCTTAGTTTTGTCCTCTTCCGCCATTCGTATCGGATTATACCCTGAGAATCCATCTATAAATGAGAAAAGATGGCTTCTGATAGTATTGCCCACCAAAACATCTATATGGGGTCATGGGAAGTTGTCTTTCGGTGTTGCTTGGTTTGAATCTCGAAAGTCGACACAAATTCTGTTGGTTTCTCTCAATAATGATTTTAATGATAACAAAAAGACCCAAGTGTTTTCTAACTATTTAACAAGTGTGCAGTGTTTAGATACATTATATATTAGAGCTTATCAGAACGAATTTCAGAGAAGGATTTGAAATCAGAAAGAATTTCAGAAAGAGTTTTTGTAATACGCAAAGAATTAAAATCAGAAGGCAATTCTTACTCAGAACGTAATTCAGAAGGAAAATTATGTTATGACTTGTGAATGAATCAGAGTATTCAGAAGACTAATCAGAGGGCATTTATGGATAATTCTGAACAACAAGTATTTTCGAATTTTTCATATATTTTGAAGACCTAGCACCAAAGTGGATGTATTTGGACAATGCATTCAATTATGTTCCACAAGTTGGTTCAACTATCCAAAGGGGATTTAAGTTAGTTGAGTTAAGTACCATTTCGAAGAAATTTGAAGTCTCACGAGAACATATACTTGGAAAGTCTACTTCACGTGATCTTACAATGGGGATAAAATTATCCAAAACATCTTTAATTCTTTTGTTACGAATACTTCAAATATCAGAGATTATCTTAACTATTTTCATGGGATATTTTCAACGTAATTCAAATTGAAGTCAGGAGAAGATTAAGAACTTCCGAGATTTATGCCAGATTTTCAGTTTAACTAGATGAATAGAATTCATCTATATCCAAAGGAGATCAAAGAGCAATAACCGTGGAAAAGAAGACCAGATTTTGTGCGAAAAAGATGCAAAGAATCAGGACTATTCAGTCACTAGCCGTTTGATATTTTGAAGAACATTATAAGCTCGAGAGAATGAAGAAAACAAGAGATACGAGCAACTATTCTTTTCTGAACAAGCGAATATTAAAAGGCTCTTACAAAGCTGAATAACCGTGCTTATTTTGTAAAATACCTAAGAGGAAACTTTATTCTTATTCCTCAACTTGATTGTGATTTCATTTTAAGTGAGTTTGAGTGTTACAAGTAGGCTCAGTAGTTGATTATAGCTTGAGGAAAGCTAGGGAGGTCAGCTGAGTGCATTTGTAGCCAAAGTGTGTTTGGCAAAAGACAACTTGTAACGTGATTCATTATTGGATAGTGGAACATACCGGTGAGGAGTACCGGGTCCCCGGCTTGGTGCTGGAAGAGTGGAGTACGCGCAAGGCGGAACCACTATATATAGCTTTGCATCTCTCTACCTTATTCTTTTAAATTTCGTATACATTTACTTGAGTAATTGTGCTGTAGCGTAAAATCAGAAACTGGTTCAGAAACTAATTGCAAGTATTTTCGATAATCAGAGACTATTTCAGAGACTAAAATCTGAGACTTTATTTTTGCTTAAACTTAACATTTAGTGATATGAATTAAACTTGTTGCTTCCGCATTTTCACTAAAGTTTTGTTTATCAAGTTTATTTGTTTTCAAGAAAGTTGAAAAGCCATTTTTGATTTGTTTAACCAAGGTTGTGATTTTATCAAAGTTTTAAAGGATAAAGTTTTATCTTAAAAAACCAATTCACCCCCCCCTCTTGGTTATTATTGGGACCAACAATTGGTATCAGAGCGGTTCTCATTGAATTAAATTGAGTGATCTTATCTGAAAATGGCTGATAATAACATAGCAATCAACAAGGCACCTTATTTCGATGGATCTAACTTTGCCTATTGGAAAATGCGAATGGCTACTTATATCAAAGCTAATGACTTTGATTCTTGGCAGGTTATTTCCGATGGTGATCATGAAGTAACAACAACCAGTGGAGAGATTGTGACAACAACCGAGAAGAGACTCATAGAAAAGAACAACAAGGCTAAGAATCTCTTGCTCACTACAATAGCTCCTTCTGAATTTTATCTTATTTCTTCATGCAATACCGCAAAGGAGATATGGGATATTTTATCAGAAACCTATGAAGGAACTAACACTATTAAGGATACTAAAATAAATGCCTTGCTACAACGCTATGAACTTTTCAAAATTAAACCAGATGAGAAAATAAAAGATGCTTTTAATCGATTCACTTCTATTACAAATGAGCTAACATCACTTGGAAAGAAATTAGAAGATGCAGATCTTGTTAGGAAGATTCTTCGGATTTTGCCAAAATCATGGGATGCCAAGAAGACAGCAATTGAGGAAGCTCAAGACTTGAACAAGCTGTCGCTCAGTCAACTAAGGGAGAAATTAATGGCGTATGAATCTCATATCATCTCCACCGAGGAACCTGAGAACAGTACTAAAGCTGTGGCTTTCAAAGCTAAGAAAATAGCTGTGGAAGAGACTGATTCAGAAGAAGATAATGATGTTGAAAACATCAGTATGCTGGCTCGAAGACTCAACAACCTGATGAAAAAAGGTAAGAAATATAAGAGTTTTAGCAAATATAACAAGTTTGATGTAGGAAAAAGCTTTAAAGACAAAGAAGAAAAGAAAGAGAAGAAAGAGATCGTGTGTTACGAATGCAAGAAGCCAGGGCATATCAAATACGAGTGTCCAGTGCTAAAGAAGAAAATGAAGAAATTCAAAAAGAAGAGTCGTGCTATGATGGCAACATGGAGCGACTTAGATGAATCAGAAGCTGAATCAGAACCTACCAGTGAAGACGAGGAACAAGCCAACCTATGTTTAATGGCTACATCAGAGGTAAATTCCGAATCTGAAACTGATGAAATAGAAACAGAAATGTATTCTGAAATGAAGAAACTTCTAAGAGCACTTAAGAAAGCTGATTCGAAGGTGTTTAAATTAGATATAGAAAACAAAGCTTTAAGAAATGAGAAAGACGTGTTGAAACAAACAAATAAGTTACTTGTAGATGAAAATGATATTTTGAAAGATGAAAATGAGAATTTGTATGTGAAATCTGAAACCTTGAAGAAGGAAAATGTTACTTTGAGAAATGAAATCAAAAGTTTAAATGGTCGAGTAGATGTGCTATCACAAGAAATTAAAAATACTTTCAATAAGTTTAATGAAAGTGAAGAGAAATTAAGAATGCTTATTGGAAGTCAAAGACCGGCATTCATTAAACACGGATTAGGATATGGTGATGATAACTCAGCAAAATTAAAGAAAACTTTTTGTGAAAGCAAAAGAACCTGTGAATGATAAAACTCTTAAACAAGTTAAGACGCATGCTAAGAAGAATATGAATAACGAAGGCAGAAAGTCACTCAGAGGGCATTATCAACAGAATTATCCACTCAGAAGGTATAGCAGAACCTCCAGGTATGGATATAACAATCAATATCCGAGGAGAAATTATAATCATCAAAAATATCATACACATCCTTATGCATGTTTCTTTTGTAATAAAGTAGGACACATAGAAAAGTATTGCTTCTACAAAAGAAACAAGCTCAGTACTTATCAAGTTCAGAAACTAGATAAAATGAGCTTGACTTATCAAGGACCCAAGTATGTTTGGGTTCCTAAAAAGGTTTGATCACCTTTTCTGTTGTAATTGTAGGAACAAGGAACAAAAATCAAAGGAACATGGTACTTAGATAGTGGATGTTCAGGCCACATGACGGGTGATGCCTCCTTGTTCACTAGCATTATGTGGAAAGAAAAAGGATATGTAAGATTTGGTGATGACAATCGTGGAAAAATAATCGGTACAGGTACTATTGGTCATTTTCCATATTTGATTGAAAATGTTTCATTAGTAAAAGGACTAAAACATAATCTTTTGAGTATAAGTCAATTATGTGACAAAGGCTACAAAATGGTTTTTGAGAAAAACAAATGTTTTGCTTATAATATCGACGGTGTAAAATTGTTCGAAGGCTTTAGAAAAGGAAATATATATTTAATCACGCCATCTGAAATGAATGTTGAGTATTGTTTTCTGACTATGAATGATAACATTCACTTGTGGCATAAAAAGCTTGGACATGTAAATTTTAATCAACTAGAAAAACTTTCGAAAAATAATCTAGTTGTTGGTTTGCCTAAAATAAATATAAGCAAGAGGTGAAGTGTACAACGTGTTTGAAAAACAAAATGGTTTCAACATCTCACAAAAGTAAAAATATTTCTACAAAAAGACCTCTTGAACTTTTACATCTTGATTTGTTTGGACCTACAAGAACCTTAAGCTTAGGAAGAAACAAATACGGATTAGTAATTGTTGATGATTTTTCAAGGTACACATGGGTGTTCTTTTTAAAACAAAAATCTGATACGTTTGAAGCATTTCAAAAGTTTGCTAAACAAGTTCAGAATGAAAAAGGTTTTTCTATTGTTTCTTTAAGAACTGATCATGGAACAGAATTTGATAATTCCTTGTTTATATCATTTTGTGAAGAAAATGGTATAAATCATAATTTTTCAGCACCTTATACACCTCAACAAAATGGTGTAGTTGAAAGAAAGAATAGAACAATACAAGAAATGACACGTTCTATGTTAAATGAGAGTAAAATAGCTGAATATTTTTGGGCTGAAGCTGTTGCTACTGCATGTTATATAATGAATAGAGTATATATTCGACCAAATACTACAAAAACTTCTTAAATTATTTCGTGGAAGAAAACCATCTGTCTCATATTTTCATGTGTTTGGTTGTACATGCTTTGTGAAAAAGAATGCAAGTAATCTTGGAAAATTTGATGAAAGATCTGATGAAGCAATCTTTTTAGGATATTCACAAAGTAGTAAAGCTTACCGTGTTTTTAATAAATCAACAAAGGTGGTAGAAGAATCTATAAATGTGCGTTTTCTTGATAATATAAAAGATGATGATGATGATGATGTATTACCTTTAAGTAAACATGATGAACCTAATTCTGTTATATCAGAAACAAAATCAGAAGACAATAATGGTAAATTTCAGGTATCTGATAAAGCAGAAGGCAAATCAGAGAGTAATAAAAATAAAAATGTAGAATCTGATAAGGCAGAAACTAATACAGAAGGTAATCTGGAAAGAAAATTTGACTCTCCCGAAAGCTCAAAAGCATGGAAATATAAATCATCACATCCATCTAGTTTAATTATTGGAGATATAGAATGTGGAACTAGGACTAGATCTAAATTAAAAGATATTGAAAATCATTTTGCTATGATTTCTGAAATAGAACCAAATAACATCAATGAAGCTTTAAACGATAATAATTGGATTGATGCTATGCAGGAGGAATTAAATCAATTCCAAAGAAATAATGTTTGGAATTTAGTCCTAGACCTAAAGATAAATCAATTATAGGAACTAAATGGGTATATAAAAATAAATTAGATGAAAATGGTAAAATTATAAGAAACAAAGCTAGGCTTGTAGCAAAAGGATACTCACAAGAAGAAGGTATAGATTATGATGAGACTTATGCACCAGTTGCTAGACTTGAAGCTATACGTCTTTTGCTTGCTTATGCTTGTTTTAAAGATTTTAAATTGTTTCAAATGGATGTAAAAAGTGCATTTTTAAATGGTTATCTTAAAGAAGAGGTATATGTTGAACAACCACCTGGATTTGAAGATCCAATTAAGCCTGACTATGTGTTTAAGTTAAGAAAAGCTTTGTATGGTTTGAAACAAGCACCAAGAGCCTGGTATGAGAGATTGAGTGAATATCTCATATCAAGTGGATTTCAAAGAGGTACGATTGATACAACTTTATTTATTAAGCACTATACAAATGATTTATTAGTTGTACAAATATATGTTGATGACATAATATTTGGATCAACTAACGAAATATACTGTCAAGAGTTTGCAAGATTCATGCAGGCTGAATTTGAGATGTCCATGATGGGTGAACTGAATTTCTTCTTGGGATTACAAGTCAAACAAACAAGAGAAGGAATATTTATTCACCAAGAGAAGTACACTAAACAAATATTGAAGAAGTTTGGATATGAAAATACAAAAGAAGTAGCTACTCCAATGAGTACTTCTACCAGGTTAGACCTTGACTCACAAGGAAAGAAAATTAATGAGAAATTATATAGAAGTCTAATTGGTTCACTTTTGTATTTGACTGCATCTAGACCAGATATTTTGTTTGCTGTATGTATTTGTGCAAGATTTCAAAGTAATCCAACTGAAACACATTTACAAGCTGTGAAAAGAATTTTCAAGTATATTGCATGTACTGCAAAATTAGGAATCTGGTATCCCAAAAATCAAAATTTTGAATTAATTGGATACTCAGATGCTGATTATGCAGGATGTAAAATTGATAGAAAAAGTACATCTGGTACTTGTCAATTCTTAGGAGATAAACTGATTTCTTGGTCATCAAAGAAACAGAATTCAGTTGCTCTATCTACAGCTGAAGCTGAATATGTCTCAATTGGAAACTGTTGTGCACAAGTTCTGTGGATAAAACAACAAATGCAAGATTATGGATTGGAAAATAAAAATGTATCTATTAAATGTGATAATACGAGTGCAATTAACTTAACTAAAAATCCTGTGCATCATTCTAGATCAAAACATATAGACATAAGACATCATTTTATAAGGGATCATGTGACAAATGGTGACATAAATATAGAATTTATATCAACAGAAAATCAATGTGCTGATATATTTACAAAACCTCTAGACAAAAATAGGTTTGAATTTTTAAGAAATGAAATTGGCATGTGTTTTCCTTATTAAATGAATATTATAACATGAATTAATAATCGAATAAAAATAAAAAGGAGAAAAAGTAGAAGAATAATGAAAAGGGGCGGACAGATTTTTTGGCGCTTATTTCCTTGGGAATTAAATAAGCACAGATCTTCTTAATCGAATTTCTCGCGTCCCTTCATATTTCCAGTAAATCAAATCCCTGACGTTCTTATCTTCCAAAATACTCTCTTCTTCAAACCCTAACCTATGGCTCCAAGAAAATCGAACCGTCTTACCGCAAAAGGATTCAAGACTAAGAAGTCTTCCGAACCCATACATATAGACGACGACACACCAGTGACTGAGGAAACTCTCCAACCCACAATGTCAGATGGGGTTGCAAGAGAAACAAGGACTAAATCAGTGCATGATGAAAAAGAAACGCTCGATGATGCTTCAAGAAACGAAAAAGAACCTGAGAAGGATGAAAACCAAAGTGAGAATGCTAGTATGAAACATCCTTCAGAAGGTGTTTCAGAAGCAAACCCTGAGCCAGAGAACGACTCAGAGGGTTTTGATGATAGGTTAAAAGATGTCATGAGGAAGTTATCTAAGAGAAATATCCTGACGGAAGGGACTTTGAAGAAGAAAAAGAAATCAACAAAAGGACATCAGCAAAAAGGAAAAGAACCAAAGAGGTGGCTGATCCTTTTATCAAAAAGAGGAAAACAAACCAGAATAAGGTACTCGAATGTGCTTGCCTAGACTATAAATTCTTTACTGCAAATGGTTTTTTCTGGAATTCTTGGTTAGACATAGTAGGATGTAGGAAAATATGTAGAATAATGGATGTTGTAGACGGAAGTTTGATAAATGAGTTCTATGACAACCTAGAGCAGCTGGAAGATTTATCCTTAAAATCAAGAATTCTTGGTCAAAAAATCATTTTGAGTAGGACAGACCTGGTTAACTGTTTTGATATGAAAGATATTAATGATGATGAGTGGCTGATCAATTTGCCACGAAATATGCTGTATAGAGAATTGAATGATGGAGTGGGTGACTTTGAAGAAAAGGATATTTTTGCGACAAATTTTGAGTTGCTAATAAGGCTGTTACATAAGGCTGTCGTTGATTGTATTTTACCTAAAAATGGTAGTACAACCTCTATAAGCAAGGAAGAAGCTTTAGTTGTTCTAGCCATGAGAAGAAATAAGACTTTGGATATACCACGGATGATTCTTCGCATATTTGGAGAACTCGTCGAAACAGACCCTATGGAAATTTGTTAATGAAATTTTTCAAATACAAAAAGATCAATTTACCCAACACTTTTAAATTTCCAATAACTGTTAAAAGATTAGGGAAATTAATCTAAAGTACATGGGGATTAATGTTTCAGACAAGTTCTGGTTTTCATTGGATGGCACGTGGTATAGGAATCCAAAGTTTAGTAAATTTTCATTTGATTGGCAAAGGATTAAAGCTATCGCTGAGGGGGAGGTTGTGTTGCCGGAAGAAAATGCAGAGGATGATGAGGAGGAGGAGAAAACAACAAAGAGAAAAAGTAAAGGTAAAATGGAAGGGAAAAAGAAGAAGAAATATACGATCAGGACTGGTGGTAAATTTGAGATAAAAGAAGGAAGAGAAGGAGTGGATTCAGAGAGTGAATCAGAAAGTGACTCCACCCATATAAAGCCACCAGGAGAAACTTCAAGGACAAGTCTGGAGTCTGATTTGAATAATGTGGTTGATCAGGCAGTTATGAACTTTAAAAAGGAATTTGTGGAATCTATTTTAACTGTCTTTCACAAACATGTTCATTCAACTCAAGACTCTCAAGCTTCTCCAAGAGTTTCTTCACCAGTTCGTGACATTCCTGTTCCATCAACAGAAATTCCTCCTGCTCTAACTCAGAACGCAAAGGCTGCTTCTACCAAGGAAGATCAATCTGACAAAGCTGCTGAAGAAGAACTTGTTGTTGAAGAAGAAGTAGGTGATGTCCATGCTGTTGCCCAAGACCCCATCATTGGCCAACCATCAGAAAACCTTCCTTCTTCTAATCCACCTGGACCAACAATGTCTCAACCAGACCTCTTGGATGAAAATGTTCACACAGTGGCTACTGTGATGAATACTCTTCGAGATAAGCCAATGCCCACTGCATCAACATCAACCAAAACAACCTTTCCGCAGCGAAGGAAAATACAAGCAAGAAAATCTGTCAGAATAGCAAATTCTAAAAAGAACTGAAGACTTTTCAATTTCTGTTTTTAAGACTATTAATTTGATGATTTGTTAATCTCTTTATTTGCAACTTTATTTCTAAGACAATATGTTTGTTATTAAGTCTTTCTGCATATTTTGTTTCTCTCAATATCTTGTCTGATGCTAACAAAAGGGGGGAGAAAAGTAAACAAAATATGCAATGACTGAATATATATGATAAAATGACTGAATATTGCATACTGTTGCTGTTGCATATTATGATGACCGAATGTTATAAAATTTATATTTTGTTATATGGGTTTTGTTATCATCAAAAAGGGGGAGAATGTTGGTTTCTCTCAATAATGATTTTAATGATAACAAAAAGACCCAAGTGTTTTCTTACTATTTAACAAGTGTGCAGTGTTTAGATACATTATATATTAGAGCTTATCAGAACGAATTTCAGAGAAGGATTTGAAATCAGAAAGAGTTTTTGTAATACGCAAAGAATTAAAATCAGAAGGCAATTCTTACTCAGAACGTAATTCAGAAGGAAAATTATGTTATGACTTGTGAATGAATCAGAGTATTCAGAAGACTAATCAGAGGGCATTTATGGATAATTCTGAACAACAAGTATTTTCCGAATTTTTCATATATTTTGAAGACCTAGCACCAAAGTGGATGTATTTGGACAATGCATTCAATTATGTTCCACAAGTTGGTTCAACTATCCAAAGGGGATTTAAGTTAGTTGAGTTAAGTACCATTTCGAAGAAATTTGAAGTCTCACGAGAACATATACTTGGAAAGTCTACTTCACGTGATCTTACAATGGGGATAAAATTATCCAAAACATCTTTAATTCTTTGTTACGAATACTTCAAATATCAGAGAATTATCTTAACTATTTTCATGGATATTTTCAACGTAATTCAAATTGAAGTCAGGAGAAGATTAAGAACTTCCGAGATTTATGCCAGATTTTAGTTTAACTAGATGAATAGAATTCATCTATATCCAAAGGAGATCAAAGAGCAATAACCGTGGAAAAGAAGACCAGATTTTGTGCGAGAAAAATGCAAAGAATCAGGACTATTCAGTCACTAGCCATTTGATATTTTGAAGAACATTATAAGCTCGAGAGAATGAAGAAAAACAAGAGATACGAGCAACTATTCTTTTCTGAACAAGCGAATATTAAAAAGGCTCTCTACAAAGCTGAATAACCGTGCTCATTATTGTTTTGTACGAAATACCTAAGAGGAAACTTTATTCTTATTCCTCAACTTGATTTGTGATTTCATTTTAAGTGAGTTTGACTGTTACAAGTAGGCTCAGTAGTTGATTATAGCTTGAGGAAAGCTAGGGAGGTCAGCTGAGTGCATTTGTAGCCAAAGTGTGTTTGGCAAAAGACAACTTGTAACGTGATTCATTTATTGGATAGTGGAACATACCGGTGAGGAGTACCGGGTCCCCGGCTTGGTGCTGGAAGAGTGGAGTACGCGCAAAGCGGAACCACTATATATAGCTTTGCATCTTTCTCTACCTTATTCTTTTAAATTTCGTATACATTTACTTGAGTAATTGTGCTGTAGCGTAAAATCAGAAACTGGTTCAGAAACTAATTGCAAGTATTTTCGATAATCAGAGACTAAAATCTGAGACTTTATTTTTGCTTAAACTTAACATTTAGTGATACGAATTAAACTTGTTGCTTCCGCATTTTCACTAAAGTTTTGTTTATCAAGTTTATTTGTTTTCAAGAAAGTTGAAAAGCCATTTTTGATTTGTTTAACTAAGGTTGTGATTTTGTCAAAGTTTTAAAGGATAAAGTTTTATCTTAAAAAACCAATTCACCCCCCCTCTTGGTTATTATTGGGACCAACAAATTCTAACATTCCCATTCTTTTTGAGAATTGGTACTATGTTAGCCATCCATTCTGAGTAATATGATACTTCAATGAAACCTACTTTGAGCAACTTTTTCGCTTCTTCCTTGATTTGTAACAATAAATCTGGTCTAAAACGCCTAGGTTTCTACATTTTAGGCTTAATGTCCTCCATGGTTGCAAGTTTATGAACCATAATCGATGGATCTAAACCGGGCATGTCATCATATGACCATGTGAAAATGTCCAAATATACAACCAAGAGTTTAGTAAAACCGACTTTCTCCTTTTCAAGCAAGTTTCCCCCAATTTTCAAATCCCTGGGACTCTCTTATGTTCCCAAATTAATCATCTCAATAGGTTCTGAGGTTTCAATTCCTCTTTGTTCAAATTTTTGCCAGTTTTCATGTGTTCTGTCTTGATAATCGGCATCATCTTCATCGACTAACCCAATAGGGACGAAGGTGATATTGATGTTTTCATTAATTACAGGCACAAGATATCTCTGAACTTCATCACAATGATTGGATCTGGATAGATATAAACGATGAATATATGAGCATATGGAAAGAGAAGAGAAATTTAGAAGAAAGAGACTTTCATTGATATGGAAGGTGTTCGGTTACACTTATTTGAGCGTATCACAAAAATAGAAAAACATAACAACATCCCAATCACTAGATCAACCCTTACTTAAAGAACTTGAAACTATTATAGGGAATGGACGGAAAACCAATTGTTCAAAGTCACCTTATTTACCAAAGCGATCTTAGCAACATCTAGTTATTGAATGTGTTGAGGCTTTGGAATGGAGTCTTTGATGTGTGGAATCTTTACGGTCGGATCATATTCCCTATCTATCTTTCTTCTTCAAATCGCACTTTTCATTTCCGCTACATCAGCCAGGGTAGGCGAGTAGCCCAACCCAAAAGTCCTAACGTGAGTTTCCTTTTCTTTATCTAATACAACTTCCTCAAACATTTAGAGCCCAAATTCTTCTTCCCTTTCTTTCCCGATGTAGGGAATAGTTGTTTCTTTGTATATGGCATAGTCTTGCTCGCCCATAACAGTGATAATTTGGTCATTTGCTATGAATTTTACCCTTTGGTTTAGACTTGAAGGGATTGCACCAGGGGCATGGATCCAGGGTCTTCCCAACAACAAATTGAATGTTCTTGGAATATCCAGCACCTGGAAGGGTATGATGAAGTTTGTGGTCTAATGATGATTTCAAACCTCAATTTCTCCCACAATATCTCTTTTGAAACCGTCAAATGCTTGAACAGTAGTGGATTTAAGGTTAATGTTTGACGACTCTATTTCTAGCAAATTTAAGGTAGCCAAAGGGCATACGTTGAGGGAGGACTCATTGTCAATGAGGAATCTTGAGACAATCCTCTCGTTGCTCTTGACTACTATAAACAAGGCCTTGTTATGTTGCCCCTCTTCTTCCTCCAATTCCTCAGATGAGAATGTGATTTGATTTCTTGCAAAAATGGAATTAATTGCATGCCCAAGAGTGTTTTCAGATGTGCCTTTGGGAATTTTTACTTCTTTTAGAACCTTGAGCAAAGCTTCCTAGTGTGCTTCAGAGCTTACTAGTAAACTCATGAGTGAAATCTGGGCAGGTGTTTTAGCCAATTGCTCCACCACCTTAAACTCACTTGCTTTCATCAAACTTGCAAGTGCTAACTTCTCCTTCTCTTTCTCTCTTTCCTCTTTGACTTGATGAGTCGGTTCCTCAATCACCTTCCTTCTGCTTGAGTCATAAATTCTTCCTGATCGAGTGACACCTCTAAACATTGCCATGGAGGCATTATTGACTGCCCAATAATTAAAAGGAGCGGCTTTGTAATTACTTGAAGCAATCGGTATATGAAAATTGTAGCGTTTAGGCTTTGAAGTGATTGCTTCTTCTTCATTTTTGGACCACTCGATCTTGATTGATCTTGGGCCTTCCTTGATCATTCCTATGAATCCTCCCTCATTAGGTTTTTCTCAGGTATTCCTATCAACTTCTTCAAACCAATAGTCCACCATATATTGGTATTTTCCTACTTCTCCCAAAATTCTAATAGTCGGGTCTCTTACCTGGTACCTCTCCCATAACTCTATCTGAGTACTCTGCTTCCTCAGCTTTGGGATTAACATTTCCATGATGTCCTCCTTCTTGATGACCTCATCTTGCAGAAGTTGGTAGATGGCCGGTTTGGTCTTAGTGCAATCTCTCTGATTAAGGTGGAGCAAATGACCCATCTTTCAAAGACTCTACGCCACTTGTTCTGTTGTGATGGGTAATTCATCCAAATTCACTTCAAAGTCTAGAGTTTTAATAGCGATCATATTGATTGTTTGACCATGATTTGGTAAAGGATTGGTTGAGACATTTAAAGTTTCCACAAAATCCAACTGGATGATCTTGGCATTGATGAGATCTTGGATCTTGTGTTTGAAGCTCCATCAATCATCCGTAGAATGTCCTATTTTCCTAATATGGTAGTCACACTTCAGATCAGGATTAAAATTTTTAGGCTCATAACCCTCTCTTGGTATCTCGAAATTGATTAAGTTATCGGCCCTTAACTTGCCCAACACTTGACTAAGTGGAACCATAATTCGGGTGAATTTTCGTTTGTCACCAAAATGGGGCTGTTGTTATGGGAATATTGTTTGCAAGTTTGAATTTGAATTGGTTGCCAAAACAAGAGGCGGAGATGGCCTGGCAAAATTTGAAGTGTTGACCATGCTTACGGTCGAATCCTTTCCTTTGTATGGGGTAGTCTTTGACATTGGGAACTTCCTTTCATACTATAATTTCCCAGTTGAGACTGCATTTTCAATTCTACATCCAGCCACAACCACTTCAGAAAAGCTAGCTGACGCGTGTCCCATAAGATGTGAGAAAAACAGCTCATCCAAAGTATTGATAAAAGTGAATGTCAAATCTTTTTCTAGCAACGGGGTGGTGATTCTAGCAACTAAAGCCCTCCACCATTGGGCGTATTCTTTGAACAACTCATCTTTCTTCTTTTTCAT
Source organism: Combretum micranthum (assembly GCA_024138025.1). Classification (NCBI taxonomy): domain Eukaryota; kingdom Viridiplantae; phylum Streptophyta; class Magnoliopsida; order Myrtales; family Combretaceae; genus Combretum; species Combretum micranthum. Next base: position 408,528 of record JAMXBD010000190.1, on the reverse strand, counting down.
GTTATGTAGATCCCAAACTGACGGTGCCATCTCAATGTTGAATTCGTATTGATTGAAGAATGCCCTTGTTAGCTTGTCCTAGGTTTCAATTTCTTGAGGATCCAATTGGGCATACTAGGCCAGTGTCGGTCCCATGAGACTATCCTGGAAAGTTTTCACCATCAACTTATCAAATTTTACATATTTCCCCCTCGCACATATAATCTTGTGCGCATGTTAAGGCAACCAGTCCCATCATATTTTTCAAGTTCGGGTGCCTTGAAATTTTCTGGAAATGCGCTTTCCTCAAACTGTGGTAAGTTTAAGATTGTAGATTGATCAAAGCCATCGAATGTCTTCATTTTTTCAAACAATTTGCTCTCCATTTCCTTAGCTTAAGCCTCGAGTTCCTTCTTCAATTCAACAGCATGGAATTCATGTTGGTTTTCATCACTATTGACGGGTTAACCATCGATCCCCTTCTGTGTTCCTAAAAATCCTTCCTGCAGTGCGAGAGCTTTGAACTGATCAAAATTCTGAGTTAGGGTTTGCATCTATTCAACAACCTTAAGTAACATTTGCTCCATCAAGTTAAGCCTTTGTTTAGTGGACTGATCGGAGGTATTATAGTAGGAAGTAACCATCTTTGTGCGAGACCGGGTGTTAATGGGACTCCTTAGCTGTTTAGACGCTATCTTTCAAGACTTGGTAAAAAACTCAAGTATCTAGTCAGTATATTTTGGAAATTCACTTCTTTTTCTAGGAATAAATCAAAGAATGAATCATATGCCAAAAAAGGATGCAACATATGCATGCAAATGGGGATGACGACTAAAAACTGTGGTGAATCTTAAATACTTCATTAGAGTTGCATTTCTTTCAAAATAGGAGTCTAAAATCTTCATTATTACATTCTTTCTTCTCCTACTTCTCTTACATTTTTTTTTTTTTGAAATTGTAACTCCTTTTTTCCTTGTTGATTCCCCATAAAAAAATGTAGTCACCATCCCATGATAATGAATGCAAGATTTGGTGGGTTCTAAAGGTTTCCCAATTTTAGTAGACCACAAGTCGACACCAAACTAGAGTAGGAGGTCATTTTGTGAACCAAAGGATAGAAAGCCACAGACCCCAGATCCTACTTACGACCTCTCTACCTAGGGTCCTAAGATGGTCTGGTTCTGATTGTATCTAACACACATTTCATGAAAATGAAAAAAAATGCCTCAATTATTTATAGAAGTTCCTCTCTCTCTCTCTCTCTCTCTCTCTCTCTTCTCTCTCTCTCTCTCTCTCTTTTTTTTTTTTTTTGCATCACTTAAACAAAACATTATTACAACTATTTAAAAATTGATAGCTATACAAGTAATATACAAAAATGAACATGAAAAGGATAAACTTTAAATTCAAAATTTTAAGTGGCTGACCCTCTTTAAAAATATGTTAGTCACCAGTGGAGTCGCTAAGCTGTCGAGCCTGGATTTTTCATTTTCTGGTTTCATTTTTTAATCTGATTTGTACTACCCATTTGATACAAACCCTCAACTGGGAAGAAATATCTTTTTGAAAATATTTTGGAAGTCGCCACCCGATCAAGACTGGGAAAAAATATAGTTAGAATCAATGGGTTGGTTAATTCTAACTTAGCTACTAATCTACGAAAAAATGGATTTAAAACCAAATTTTATAAACCAGAGATTTTGGATTCAGAGGCTATCCTATTAAAACCATATGGTTACCACTTAAAATTCATAACTTAAAAATTATCATTTTAATGCTCAAAATAAATAAATCAATCAAATTTCATGAATTTCTATATTTACAATTCTATTTACAAATCAATAACAAAATCACTTAATATTTATAACATAACTAATTAATTTAAAATTTACAAGATAATGGAATAAAAATAATTTTTTAGATTTTATGTTGCCCCAAAGGTGTCTGCGTACCCGCTAATCGGGATCAGACAAACGTAGTTCTTTTTATAAAGAAAAACTTTAATTTGTTGGTTTCCTTTAAGTTTTGGAACTCTTTTAATTTTGGGTTCTTTAAATTTTAAGATTTTAAAAGAAAATCAAGAATTTTTAGATATAAACCTGTAAGCTATCAAATTCATTTGTATTTAAAAAAATGAAAAACTAAATTTTTTCTAAATAACAAAATCTTTTACATGCACGTTTCTTTTTTTTTTTCATTTTTCCTTTTTATAATAATAATAATAATAATAATAATAATAATAATAATAATAATAATAATAATAATATACACTTACCTAGGTCGGGCTTGGAGCTGGAGTTGGGTTCGGATCGGGTCTAGAGCTTCGATCGGAGTGGGTTAGGGACGGCTAGCAATTTAAAAAATCACCTATTTGATAGTTTTGAAGAGCCAAAACTTGTTAAATTGATCAAATGAAGGGTGATGAGCGTCCTAATGGTGGTTTTTTGGTTTGAAAACAACTAGAAATGGTGGTTCCGATCTTCACAAGAAGCGACAGTAGTGGTTCTTAACTCAAAGTGATAGCTGCGTTCCTAAGATCAATCTAAAGCTTCCAAAAGATAGATCAAGAACTCCTAATGCTTCCTATCACACTCAATTCACCCGAAAACTTCCTAAATCTATTGAATTCGAAAATTTCAAATTCGACCAAAATTTCCTGATCTTGGATTCGAACTTCTTTGGGTGTTTTTGCTGATTTCTTATGATTATAGATGATGACAATGATGAATTGGAACCCTATTTATACTAATTAGAGGTCAAATTAGGTGGAAATTTGATCAACTTCAAAGAATGAGAACATGCACGAATTTGGGTTCCTAACCTTGATTGATCACGTTTTTGCAATTTTCAAGTGTAATTGACCTTGGAATTGTGTCAAGCATGTTTAAATGAATTTAATTCGTGATCTTGGAAGCTTAAATCGTTGGAATGAATCAAATTTTGGAAATTATTCCACTCGTGAAATGAGTGTGCACGCCATTTTCAATCCCAGATTCAAGTACTAAAATTCAATTGTTGGAACCAAAATTTGATTCAAACTTATAGCATTTCGAGTGTTCTTTAGGATCCCCTCATTAATTTTGCAAAAAATGAATGGGTAATTGGTAAAAAATGGCATTGAAAATGGTTATTCGGGCACTAAAACTAGGTTTATCTAGTGAAGAAGACGACTGCGTGCTTCACACATGCATCACGATTGGCCTCACGCAAGCGCATGTCCCTCATGTGCCTATGCAAAAAAATTGCAATCTCCTTCTGCACGGATCAAACTCAGGTCTTCTCTCTATGTGAGCGTTTGTTTTACCAACAGGCCATTTGGCATGTGCCTCGCTTTCATTTGCACTCAAATTGTATTTAAGGCTTCTAAAAATTTAGGTTTAATTAGATAAACCTAATTTAATTAATTCCAAAATAATTTTATAATAAAAATTAGTATTATATCTAGCCAAAAAATATTTTACAAAATTATTATTATTTATTACTATTTATTTCTCTCTTTTATTTCTTTTATTTTTTTTCTTTCTCTTTTTTTTTATTTTTTATTTCTTTTCCTTTCCTCTCTCCTCTTTTTTTTTCCTATACCTTTTTTTATAGTATTTATAACAATTTGTGGGGTTAACATAATATTAATTTTCACTATAAATTAAAGCCTTAAATAGGTAAAAATGGGATATCTACGGAGAGCCTTGAAAAATAATCTAAGACTCCACATTCTTTTTCGTATTGCTTATTACATTATTTACTTGAGACTAGAAACATTCAAATCTCAAAGAGTCTTATTCAAGTCTAAGACTCCATAATTTTTTCCTTGCTATTTTGCTTTATTTTATAAGACTGATATTCTTTCAAGTCTTGGGAAGCCTTGAAATAAATCTAAGACTTCTATGTTTTCTTCATTATGCTTTTCTTATTTTTTTTTAAACTGCAATTTATTCAAGTCACGGAAAGTCTTGATATCAAGTTAAGACTTCTATATATTTATATATATATATATATATATATATACTCATTTGAATTTTCTATCATAAGTTTCTACATGGGTCTATGCCAATAAATTGTTTCTTAGTATCACTACTATATTTTCACTTATGTACATATATGATCATAAAGTGATAATGTAATCTTAATGAAATCTTCAAAAATGGGAAAATTAATTATTTCTTTGGGACTTAACTTTCAAGAATTTATTTTCAACACTTAAGAAAGATTATCATAAAAATAGCTACTTAGCTAAATTTTTTGAAATCTCAAAATGGGTTATCTAAGAGTACAAACTTTGATAATTCTTTGTTATGCAAAAATTTTACAAAAATATTATTTCTAATATTTAGGAAATCCTATCATTAAGAATTTGAAAGGGAGCACTCAAGTATACTTTTTCATATCTGAAGTTTGGTTTTAATAATTTTAGTACCTAAACAAACTTTTCTTGGACTTTTTTCATACCTTACTTTACTTGCTTCAAGAGATATGAAAAAAGTTAATAAAAAATTTGTTGAAGTACAAAAATTGTTAAAACCAAACATCAGATATGAAAAAAGTCAACCAAAACTTTATTCAGCTACCAAATTGTTTAAAACCAAACTTCAGGTACTAATTGTTCTTTTTGTAAAATTTCAGGTACCATTTTATCATTAACCCTTATATATAAACTACTAGTACTATTTGTTCCCTCTCGTTTACATCTCATTCAAAGTTTTAATGAACACTATATCACTTGAAGTAAAACCCTTAAAACACAACTTTTAAAACTTGATAAAAATCAAATCTTTCTAACATATTTGCCATCAAACTGATAAGGCAAGCAAGTTTCATCACTCTAATGCCATTTTTCTGATGTATTTTTGTGTAGATAGTTGTTCAATCCCATTAATCCTGGGGTATTAGAAACTGTGTAGTTTTAATTATTCAACTTTACTTTTTGATCATTAATATTAGTTGAGTTGTGTTGATAATAATCCTAATTTATTGGAATATTGAGGATTAATTTAGGAATTTTTTTATAAACCTTGTTATGACTATTAGGCTTTCACAAAAATGTAAAATACACTTAAATTGTTTAAGCTTATTTAAAAACTGATTCTTTATAATAATGATGTTACAAATTTGAGGAAGTAAAAATTTAGCTAGAACCAAGTTGAATTTGTTTGGAACAAAATGAGAATAAGTATGCCTTAAGTTCATAAATTACTTAAATAGAGTTTTAATTGGAAATTAGGGCAATATATGATCCTATGTTATTTGAATTTTATGTCTAAGTAAGAAACTCATGTTATTTGTACTTATTTTGTAGAAATGGCACCATGACAAACACAATCCAAAAAACAAACCAAAAAGGCTAGAGGTTAATTTAGGCCTTCTTCTTCTCAAGTAAGTACGTCACTAACTCCTCCATTAGGATTGAATACTCAGGACAAAGAAAATTTTAAGGCTTTTTTGAAAAAGAAGACAATTGTTCCTAATGTTGTGATGAATTAAGGAGTTTTACGCTAGAGACCTCCATTAGGAAGTATTTCAAAGATAAGGCTTGGGAAAGGTTATTAATGTAAGGGATGATGTTTTTGAAGTGGTTACTCTATCATTTTCAAAGGGGTTACTCTTTCATTTTTCACTAGCTTTAAAACTGGGCATCAAGTGCATACTTAGAGGATACTCTGAGTGTCTATGAAGGAGGGTAGTACATGAGTGTGGCCATAAGGTAGCTCATTACTGCCCTTAGGTTATATGAAAATGATGAGAAAGTGTTTAGAGAAGAATTTAATGATTTACTTGTGAAGATTCTAAAGGATGAGAAGGATTTTGTAAATGAATTGATAGATGATACCTTCTCATCGTCTTAACACTAAGGGATCCACTTTTAAGAGAAAGAGTGTTAGGATCCTCCATTATATGTTTGTGGGGGGCATTTTCTAAAAGTTAGAAGGTGTCAGTACTATGGTACAAGTTGAGTTACCTCCATTATATAGTATGATGAAGGGATGTAGAATAAATGTTGGTTTATTAATAGTGTGAGAAATCAGACATCAACCTAAGATGCAAGGCAAGGGAACTTTTATGGGTGGTTTGATCACCAGAGCATTAAGAAATTTAGGTTTTCAGCCAAGATAAAGGCTAACTGACAAAGTGTACTCTTTAAAATTGTAGAATGAAGCAGCCTTGAAGGATCGGGGTTTAACCAAAGTTGAAAATAATAAGATTTATGCTGAAGCTAAGGGATTGAGCCATAAGTACAAGAAGCATCAATTCAATATTTGGCCGCTCAATTCAATAAGTTGGAGAAGGAAGTGTAGGAGATGAAAACTAAGTTAAATGCTATCGAAGAAAAATATAATAAAGATATGTGTGATCTCAAGAATAGCATGAGACAATTGATGGACACGATCTAAGCTCCTTTACAACCCCCGCAACTTAAGAGACCGCCACCTCAGCCTAGGATGGCTAAATCACATTCTTCTAATAATAATAAGGAGGATAATGATGACAATGATGCCATGCCTCGCTCTTTTATTCCCTATACACACTCACCACAAACATCTTTACCTCATGTACAATCTCCCAACCTCATATTCGCGTACTTTAACCTCCCTATTGTGAGCCTCAACCTAAAACAATTTTGGTTCCTATTCCTTATACACTGCCCCCAATTTTTAAACCCCAAACACACTTGGATACACACTAAACACCACAAATACCACAAAAGAATGGAAAAACAAACTCTCCAGCCAAACCATGTCCTAAGAGATTCTTCAGAAGAAAATTACAAGTTAAGAGAAAATTAATTATTCAAGATGAATCATCAAATGAGGAGCATAGCCTAATCTTGCTTAATAACTTGGTAAAGAAAATTTCCTCATTTGTTGATATAACTGGTATAGGTAGAAGAGAAGCTAGAGTTATTGGGGATAATGTTGGCGATGATGATGGCATGAGTGATAGTGTGGATGTCATGGAGACGACTGATTTGAATATCACTGCTAAAACTGCTATTAAAAGTAAACAAGGCAATGCTACAATCCTTTATGGCATTGACCTAAATGTTGCAGTAATTGAGGAAAATGAGGTAGAAGGGAATGAATATAAGGATGAAGATGAGTTGCAAGGAAAATTTGCTATAGATAAAATGATTTTTCAAACTATTTTTAATGATATAGCTAAGATTGTTATAGAAGAAGCAATAACTATTGTTGATAATGTTTGGCCGCAAGAACCCCTTTGATGAAGAATTTTACGCAATGATTGGAAAACCAGTCACCTCTAATGAAGTCCCAAAAATATAGTAGAACCTTCAAGCAATTCAAATGAAGAAATCCATGCAAACACCTAAAGAACAAATTAATGAAGCAATTAATGACATGGTTTTGCAAACTCTAGAAGATAAGATAAATGAAGAAGAAAGATTCTTCAAAGCAATTGTAGAAGGCCTTCTAAAGAAAGTAACTAAATACATATTCGATGAAAATGTTTCTTTTGCAATTCACATAGAAGAGAATGATATGATAGAAAACTAGAAGCAATCCAAAAGGCCAACCAAAACCCAAAAAGACCTACATATCAAGAAAATATAAAGGAGATTAGGTTGAAGAAAATAGATAAAAATTTTATACGAATAACCGAAGGGACTATCAAAAGCATAAAGCTAGGTAAGATAAATATAATAGATGGCTTGAGGAGGAGAATCAATGAGTAGCTTGGGGTGGGGGGAGGCCAATCATACTACCTAGAATTGAGGAGGAAAGGGAAAAGGAAAAATTTTTCAAAAGAGAAAGGATGGGATAAGAAAGAATTAAGAAATATAAGGAGTATATGGGCTTGGACATGCAAGAGAAGGAAGATTAAGAACTAGCCCAAGCCCTACAAAAACAATGGGAGAAGGAAGACAAAAAGGTGGCATAAAGAGAAAAGAAAGCAAGGGAAGAACAAGAGAAAAGAGGAGAAGGCAACCGATAATGAAGAGTTGTAAGAAAGGAAAAGGAATAAAATAGACATTATGTGCTTAACAATGAATTAAAACATATTTGATTCTTTCACATTAGTTCTGCTTGTTTAACTTAGTATGATATTCTTTGTTTCTATTAAAAATTCTTTAATCTTTATTTTTTTTATTCTATAATTCTTTGTAAATTAATAATTTCTTTTGTAGCAAGAATTATGCTAAGAAGTGTAGGGGAATCATAAATGAAATAATTCAAGTGTTGCAAACAACACTTAGATCATGCCTTAGGCATTTTTCCTAAACTCAATCTTTGTTTAGTTGGTAGTCTAAGCTGTGAAATCTGCTTTAGAATTTTGATCGTAACTTTACCTACAGCTCTAATCAAGCCTATAGTTTCAATTAACCCTTTTTTTTTTGCCTTGTTTCCATAGCTCAAATAAAGGGAACTAAGCGAGGCCACGGTTCACACAACCCGCGATTACTAACGGAGAAATTTTCTAAACTTCTACTCTTTAATCTTGCTTCGCACTTCAATTTGTTAATTCTCTCTTTTTGTTTCATATGTTTAGACATTGAGGAAAATATCTACTTTAAGTGTGGAGGAAGGGATAGAGCAAGATATGGGTTGATAAAAATTTGAATAAGAGTAACTTGCACTAAATTGATCAATTTCTTTCCACAATTATAGGAATATAATGAAGTGGTAAAATTGACCAAAAATTTTCAAATTCTTGGGATGAAATTACTAACACTATGTTGGTTGAATAGAATGAAATCAGTATTCCAACTTTATTTATCTAGTTTAAGTATGGAGGAAAGTATAGAGCAAGATATGGGTTGATAAAAATTTGGATAAGAGTAACTTGCACTAAATTGATCAATTTCTTTCCACAATTATAGGAAGATAATGAAGTGGTAAAATTGACCAAAATTTTTCAGACTACTGGGATGAAATTACTAACACTATGTTTAGTTGAATGGAATGAAATCAATATTCCAACTTTAATCCCACAGAATATTTATTCCTTCATTTAGTTTGCAAAAAATTCTATCAAAAGAATATCTATTTCATGTGATGTAGAATAGATAATGAATCCTCATCCCTTCTCTTTACTAGAGGAATGACTATTCCTGACATAAAAATATCCCTAACTACGAAATAAAGAATTGTTATTCATTTTCAGTCTTATTCCATTCCAGTGAACCAAATGCACCGTAAGCAACTCAAGTGAGCTTAGTATTGAACAACATCCTCTTACGTTTGAGTTAGAATTAATATGTAAAGATCACTTTATGATATCCATGTGGAGTTATTTTATTTGTTGTTTAATTTAAAGATTTAAAGCTGGGATTGGCTTAAGATCCCTAGTAGGACTACTCAATTATTTCTTAGAAGCTTAAATGATACATATGCTTTCCAATTTAGTCATTTTGAGAGCCTTATAGTCTTTTGTGAAGGTTCAAATGATCCTTATAACTTGATGATTTATCCTTATGCTATATCAAATTTAAATGAAGTGAAAAGTGATCATGAGCTTAGAATTGAAATGGGTAGGGGTTGGTCCCTTAGAAGAGAAATTTCTTAACCTCTCTATCAATTTTAAATAAGCTATGAAATGGAAAACAATGTTCAGTTAATATGAATAGGACTTGGTCTTTCGGAAGAGTAAGGCTTGACTTCTCTATTAATTGAACCATGAAGAGAAAGTAAGGAAAAGAAGATAGTTGTTAGTGTAAGCAGGTCCTAGTCCCCTTAGAAGAGCAAAAGCTAACTCCTCTGCTAATAACTCATCAAAATCAAATGAAATTAAAAGTGCTAAAAAAAGGCTAGTTGATATGAGTATGTCTTGATCCCTCAAAAGAGCAATGATCCATCCCCTTTATTAACAAAGCTATTAAAAAGAGTGAAACAATGATTGAAAGCACAAATAAAAAAAGAGATTCAAGGGATGAGTTGATGTATCTACCTTTACTTTTGAGTGTGACGCTTAGAGAGATAACTAAGGGGCAACATATTTATAAATATAAGGAGATGAAATTGATTGAGTCTCTATTACTTTGTTTGATCTTGTGGATAATTTTTACTTTAGATTATAACTTAAAAAATAAGGGTAAAAGCTAGTCTACTTAGATAATTTTGGTGATTCTCTAGTCTACTAGGATAATTTCGATGATTCTAGCAAAAGTAACTTAGGACATGATTTAGTGAGATTAAATGGATTATATATACAATAGACTGCTGAGGTTACCAGGTCAATGAGCTTAATTGTATGAAAACTTTAAGTTTCATTTGGTTAATTCCATTCATGATTTATTTTTCTTATTCAAAAAGCTATGCTGTTTTATTTTTCACATGATGTTTTGCTTGAGGACAAGAAAAAGCTTACGTGTAAGGGAATTTAATAAGTCATTTATACTCTAATTAGATCATGGGAATTCATGCTTAATTTGCTTCACCATTAAATAATTCCTATAAAATTGTTCTATTATTGTTTAATTTTTGTTTTTTAGCTCTTCATCATAAAAAGAAGAAACAAAGTGATTTGAGTAAGATTCGAAGCAAAATAGCAAAGACAGTTGAAAATAGAGTCAATCGCGACTCTTGTGATTTCAATACAGGGCAAATTTCAAGGAAAAACTCTAATCCATGCCTCAAGTCACCCCTGCAATCCTTGAATGTGATTAAAGCTGGACAAACCTTACATCTACGATGAAGATGACATAGAGCCTACTGCGGCTAAGAATCGAGGCCACAATTCTACCTATGATCTGACCTCTGTCCCTCACCCATGACATTTTAACAAAGTTTGTTATGAATAATTTGTCACGTCAGCGAATAAAATCATCATGATTTTGTGTCTTACACATATAAATAAACATACACATATATTGTAATGAATTTCTGAAAAAAAAAATTAGGCATGTGAAATTAAAGAGAGTATTTTTAGTGAGGGAAACTTTGCTTTTACTAGAAATTCAAGTTCTTTAGGTGGATTCAATTTAATCTGATGTTTGTTCTGCAAGAATTTGTGCTACATAGGTGATATTTATATTCATTTTCAATTATTTCTATTAGATGTTGTGCTGAATGTTGAGACCCATGGAGGAATATTGTTTTTAACTTAGGATTTATGCATCTAAAACCTGATTCATATGATTTCAATTGTGTTTTTAATTGAATATTGTTTGGATACTTATACTTAGTAGGTTGAGCTTATTTTTGTGGGTTTATGTGTAAGGACCATGTAGATCCACATTTGATTTCAATTGAACAAAATGAGAAATCATTCTTTTGAATTGATCTAGACTGCTAATGAAGTTGCTCATAACCATAATTGTCAAAATCACAAGTCAACTATATGTTTCTATGATTTTATGATTTTCTATGTTTTATCTTAATTAAAATAGATGAAAAATTGATTAGATGCAAACTTTCAGTTGAATTATGAATTTAGGTATACGATTATACCAGGTTTGCACAATTTGTAAAATTCTAATAATTCCATGTATTCCAGTAAATAGTAAAATCGCAATTTTGACAACCACATCATAACTACCTAGAGATAGAAGTGGTGAAACCTTCTGTCACTTGATTTCAAAGTCAATGAAATGTGTTTTTAATCAAAGGATTATCAATCTTAATGCATATCTAGGTTGTAGATAGCTTGTGAAGAGATTATGGTGATCTGACCTAGGTTAAGAAGTTCTTGACACTAGAGAGAGGCATTAACATATACTAGTGAATCCAATGGTATAAGTATAACTAAGAAAGAACTCATTGAGTTTGTTAAGAAATAATATGAACTTGGTGAAACTAATCCTAGATCCATTATTGTATTTCAAACTTATCCTGTAAAATTTTTCTTGAGAACATGTATTAGAATTGAACTTAGCTTAGTTTGTAAATTTTTGTTTGATATGTTTTGCTAAATTTCTTTTGGCTAGATAATAGATTAGAAGTAATTTGATGTTAACAATCTCCAAGAAATACAGTATAATATTTTCTATACTATTTTGTTAAGTGTGCTTGCCTAAATGGTAGTTGTGACCATAGTTGAATAGAACATATTAGCATTTTATCATTTTTGAAAATAACTTTGATGTTCACAAGAAACTCAATTATAACCTTACCACACACCATTCACCATTACAATACCTATTAGAATGATTCAATAACTATTTTAATGATTAGATGATGGATGGATTGAATAAACTCACTAATAGGACTGAGTCATTGGGTAAGTATAACATAAGAAATGATAAGATTAAAATCATAAGCCATTAAGAGGAAAGTCCTACGGTCCTATCATGTTTTCTGATAAGATTGATCTTTTCAGTTGTTTAACGGCTTAGCTTCAAACTCAACCATAACTGCACCCCTAAATGCTTAATATATCATCTATTATATATATTTTAAAGATTAATGTCATGAATAGCACCAAAACTTTAAAAAAAAAAAAAAAAAGCAATTAGGTACTTGAATTTTGAAATCGATTAATTTAATATTTGAAAGAACTATTTGTGCAACTAACAGTACCTACATCAAGTTCTTTCAAGTAGTAAATTGATTAATTTCATAGTTTTTTAGGTGCTAACTTCATCAATGTTAAAGTTTAACTATCTAACTGCATATTTTATCAAAATTATGTATTATTTGTGACATTTACTCTTATTTTAATGGTTAGATGATTAACTAGATGGTCCAATCAATAGCATCGTAGAAGTTCCTCCACTAAGATTATGGAAAAGGACAACTAATAGTATTCCAAGATATCCTTCCTATTTGAAAAAGATAGTATGATATTTTATAACTCTTTTCCTAATATACATATATATGTATTTACGGGAATTAAAAAATGTAGAATTAGAAATTTAGGATAGCCATATTCTTTCTTTTTCTTCCCCCTTTCGTATTTTCTTTACCTTACCAAAATGGGGATTTCTAACATTTGGTTACTCAAAGGTGACTAAATGTTAATAATCCGAGCCAACCATTGAAGGTCAATTTATCCTAGTTTTCCATTTTATTTTGTCATTTTGACTTGCAATTTAACTTACAATATAAGGTTAGATATACTAAATTGTATTATGTATAATGTGTGGGTTAACTATATTTGTTATAAAATTTATAGTATTAAAATCATAAGCCATTAAGGCGAAAATCCTATAGCCTTATCATGTTTTCTAATAGGATTGATCTTGTCAGTTGTTTAATGACTCAACTTCAAATTCAATCGTAACCGTACCCCTAAATGCTTAATATATCATCTATTATATATATTTGGGATAATGTCAAAAATAGTATCTAAACTTTTCCAAAAAGTTCAATTAGGTACCTAAAGTTTGGTTTTGAACAATTGGGCTCCTAAAGTATGTTTTTACATATATTTTTCCTACCTAAATTTAGTTTTGACAATTTTGATACCTAAAAAAAGTTTTCACATACATTTTTGCTACCAAAAGTAAGTTTAATTAGGTAGGAAAAAAGTACACAAAAACTTTCTTCGGATACTAAAACTATCACAACCAAATTTTAGGTACTTGATTGAACTTTTTGAAAAAGTCAGGCACCAAATTGATCAAAACCAGACTTTAGATAAGGAACATTTTGCAAAAGTTTAGACACCATTTTTGACATTAACCCTATATATTTTAAGGATTAATGTCACAAATAGTACCAAAACTTTGAAAAAAATAAGCAATTAGGTACTAGAATTTTGAAATTGATAAAATTATTATTCGAAAGAAGTTTTTGTGCATCAAATAGTACATTCATCAAGTTCTTTTAGGTAGTAAATTGATTAATTCTATAGATTTTTTATGTCCTAACTTGATCAATTTTAAATTTTAAGAACCTAATTGCATATTTTATCAAAATTTAGGTACTATTTGTGATATTAACTCTTATTTTAAAATCAACTAATTGACTTGATGGTCTAATTGATAGCATGTAGAAGTTCCTCCATTAAGATTATGGAAAAGAACAACTAATAATATTTCAAATATCCTTCCTATTTGAAAAAAGATAGTATACCACTCTTTTCCTAATATACATATATATGAATTTATGGCAATTCAAAAATGAAATTAGAAATTTAGGACAACCATATTCGTTCTTTTTTTTCCCTTTCCTATTTTCTTTGCCTTTCTAAAGGGGGATTTGTCACGCCCCGAGGGGTACCCTAAACGTGGCAGTCCGCCGTACACAATACTAAAGCCTAGGAATGACTACCTTAGTCATGCAAAGGCTTCCATATTATGTACAAGGCGTACATCACAACCAAGGGGACGCATCGGAGTAGCGCAATTTACATTGATAATAAATAAGTAACAAGGCAAAGAGAATACTTAATAAAACATAAGCATATCACATTCAATTCTTAAGGCATATCTTCTATTATCTTCAAATAAATATACTCACATCATATAAGTCATTATATGTAAAGAGCCTTACAAATTACTTATCTTATGATTCTATTTCTCATAGAAGCTTAACAATCCTTTTGATTTCTTCAATGTCATGATCGTCAAATTTAACCCACGAATACATGTTTCAACAAATCTATAGGGGTATAAGCTACAACTAGCTTAGTGAGATATTCTTTTTCATTCGCACCATATTTTCAAAAGTTTATTTATTAATCACACATTGCTATGCATACAATGCAACAATCACATGATTACGCGAATATATATAGTCATCCGGAAACCATATATAGAATGGATTTACCCTCCGTATCAAAGGTTAGGGAATCGGGGTTGAAAGTCCTCGACCTTTTACTGCTAGTCCCCAGGTCTCACCCACAGCGTTCGGTTGGCTCGGCTCCGAACCTAGAGTCGCTTTCCCAGAGCGATTTGGATTCTCCAGGAAGGAACATGGCCCGTGGACCGCACGATCACAGCCAATCCAACTTACGCATAGGAGTAGCAGCCTTCAGAAATAGATGTGACCCGATGGATGCTATGCGTGAAGTTTTATTGTTCTTAGATCAAACCTTATCAAGGTTTATTAGGGGCGATATCAATCAATTTTAGCAAAATAAACAATCATACAAGTAAGTAAACAAAATTATTTAAACAAGCAGATCGAAGTTGCGATATTCTTAATTATCAATTCAGCATAGATCATATATACGCATAATCCCGAAATCCCAAATATATTTGTTTTTATCTTTTCTTAGTATTACTAATGCTTACTACATTACAAGCACAAGCGGTAACGAATTAGAAGGAATAACTCACTCGTCCATTTCGCTATCTTGTTAGTCGTAGTAATTCTCGAGTAGGGTATTCTTGTATCCTTCGTCACCTAGACAAAAGAAATTACCGGGATAAGTCTTCCATGAATTTCTATTCTTGGAGATTCTAAACTTTACTTAAAATCGTGGTAAAATCGTATAAGAAGAAATTCCAACTTAAAATGGCCATAACTTGCTTTTTAACTCGGAATTTCGCATTGATATACCGTTTTCTACTATTCGAAAGTTTATCCATTTCTAACTTATCTTGATCATAAAAGGTCATTTAGGTTCCGAAAACGTCAGGTACAGATTTAAAACGAATTTTCTAACTTTTGCAAAAATCCATTTCTAACTCAACTTCATTTTAAAGAAAATACTTTTGTAACAATAAATATATATTTGATAAACACTTTTGAATATATAGGTATGCTCATTTATATTGCAAAAATCTAATGGTAGTGTCTCAACAATTTATTTCATAAAACAATTCATTTAAACTTTAACTTTGAAATTTTCTTTTCAAGTATTTAAAGAAACTTTATATTTTTACTAAGTTGTTATAACGAGTATATTTTATTTTATTTTCTTCATTTCCTTTTCCAAAACACGTAATTTTCTTTTTAACCTTAGTTTTTCATAAATTTCGCTTCTAGTGATAAAAGATCTATTTTTATCAAAAAGTATATTAGGTTGTTCAAACCTTTTTATAATTTTGTATTTAGGATGGTTTTAGAAAATGATTTTGTCTTCTTATATTCATTTCTAAAATATAATCTTTTGCTTTCCAAAACTTGTTCTTTCATTTCTTTTGAAAAGAATCATTTTTAAAAAATCCATTATTATAAATCTTACCTCATTTATATTCCTTTGAAAATTAGTTCATTCTTTTAGAAATTTGAAAATCATTATTTTTCCTAAGTGGTTCATAACTTGATGAGTTGATTTTTGTCTTAACTTTGAAAACTAGTTTGTTCCTTAGTTTAGAAAAGAATTTTAAGTCTTAAACTTTCGATATTAACGATTTATTTTTCTAAAAACTTAGATTACCATAAAATACAAGGAAAATATTTATTTATTTTTCTTTGGTAAAACTATCTTTGTTATTTAAGAAAACTTGTATTACTATTTCTAGGTTGTTGATAATAACTTCATGTTTTTGTGGTAAATCATATAATGGAAACTTAGCTTTGAGTTCATTTAGTAAAACAAGATTCTATTTTTAGATTAGTTGAGACATTAACATTATGCAAATGCAAGTATCATGAGCATATAAAATAATAGAAACATAAGAAAATACTAAAAATAATTAATGAGCAAGAAAATAAAATATCAAGCATTGGGAACCTTAGCTTCATCAAGGAATCCCGATCACGTATTGGAGCCTTAGCTTTATCAAGGCATCCCGGGACTAAGAATGGACTAGTCCCGATAGATCAAAGAAAATAAATAAAAGGTTGTTTTGATTTGATATGGACAAGTCTAAGACTAGAAAAACTAGTCTTAATATCAACATAAAATAAATAAATTGTATAACTTAAAAATAAATTAATAACAAATGAGCTTATATGCTCTAAATAAATATATATACATAATATACATCACAATAACAACATAATAAAATAGGAAGCTTATGTACAAGAACAAAACATGAATATGTTGTTGCTTTTACTACTCATGTGAGTTTCAAAATAACACCATAGTCATGCTAAGTTACATGACATGAATAGATAAATGGTTGAAATAAAATTTTTACCTAAGGTATTTGTGTGGTATGAAGATGGTAGTGAATGTATGGTTATGGAGAGATGGTAGTTGTATTATATAAAGAGAGTTTTGGTAGGAGAGATTTTCTTCTTACAAGAAGAGAGTTCTTGTAAGAGTATGGAGAGAGTGTTTAGAGAGAATTTTTGCATAAATTCTTTACTTGAGAAAGGTGTGAAGAAATGAGAAGAGGAGATGTGATTTATAGAGTTTTTGGAGTGATTTTTGGATGTAATAAAATAATTTAAAAAAAAAAATAAATAGATGGATGTGAGAGAGGGGAGGCACCGGTTTGTGCTTGTATAGGGGGGGGGGAAGGGAAGGGATTGATTTATTTTAATTTGTTTTGTGTAATAAAGAAGTAATGTGTAAAGTTGATGTGATTAAAGTTGTGTTGGAAATGAAAAAAAATAAAAATAGATATGTAGGTGTAAGAAATAGGTGTAAGAAAAAGTAGAGATAGGTGAATAGTAATGAATAGTAAAAAAGTACTATGAATAGTAGACTAGACAATTAAAGTACCGGTAGTAATAAAAATACGCGTAATAATGCGATATCTATAATTTTTAACTACCGAAAATTCTAAAACTGATATTTTTGGAATCCTTGTATTTTTACGAGTCTATTGGTATAAACGGAATATTTTTAATATTCCGAGCTCCGGGACACGTTTTTCGAGAACCGATCTCGTTTGGGTCCGAAGGTCACTCGAAATTCGCGAATCTGATATTTTTATGTTATCCTATGTTATTACGAACTATTCTAGGTAATTAACATAATATCGTTTTCTAGGGTTTGAAAACGTGGGATTGCCGGATCTTAAACACTAGGGTTCGTTATAGGCTTGTTGACTTTTAGGGTTCCGTTTTGATTTCCGTTTTCGTTGAGATATTCGTAAGATCGTATAATTTTCGAGTCTTGATCGTTTTAGAATTTTAGCTCGAAATTTATATTTTATTTTATTTGTGATTATTTAATAGTTTTTATTTCTCGGAATCGTTTAACCGAGTTTAGGGTTATGAGTTGACTCAGTTTGACTTTTGGTGAGAATTTGAAATTTGTGATTTCTGAAATTTATCGAAGGTTTTAAGATTTTGCTGTTGATCATTAGTTTCATATATTGTCTTGATTTGCGTGTTAGAAAACAGTTAGGTGATTTAATTGATGTACGGACGTTGATTAAACTGGTAGTTAGACTTTATATTTTGTTTCAAGGGTTCTTGTTTTCTCAAGATTGAGAAAACTCGTTTTTGTTCTCATTTGGAATTAAGTTTTAACTTGGTTCGAGTTTTAGGGTTTCATTTCCGGTGTTTGACTTGGTCTAGAATTGAGTTTTAATCTCAAGTTGATTTTTCGGGTTTTTGATATTTATACTTCTAGAATTATTTTTAAGGATTATGAAAATTTTTGGGGGTTTACAGGATTTCTATCCTTTGGTTACTCAAAGGTGATTAATTGTCACTAATCTAAGCTGACCATTTACCGTTAATTTATCCTAGTTTTCCGTTCTATTTTATCAGTTTGACTTGCAATTTAACTTATAATATAAGGTTAGACATTCTAAATTGTATTATGTATGTGTGGGTTAACTATATATGTTATAAAATTTTAGTATTAAACTCATAAGCCATTAAGAGGAAAATCCTATGGTCCTATCATGTTTTTAGATAAGATTGATCTCGTTAGTTGTTTAATGGCTCAGCATCAAACTCAACTAAAACCGCACCCCTACATGCTTAATGTATCATCTATTATATAAATTTAGGATAATGTCAAAAATGGTACTTAAACTTTCGCAAAAAGTTCAATTAGGTACCTGAAGCTTAGTTTTGGGTCTATTTGTTTAGCTTTTTCCGACAGATACAGACACTTTTTTCAAATAAATTATTTATCGAGAAATAGATATTGATAAAAAAGTTGGCAATTCTCATCAAAAGATTAAATAGATCAAATATAGATAATATATATATATATATGCAAATCGAACATATTTACACGTATCATTTTGAAAAGATACAGATACAGATGCAGATGAAAAACAGACTATCCAAATAGAACAATTTGATAGCTGAAGTAAGTTTTTCCAAACATTTTTCCTACCTAAATTTGATTTTGACAATTTTGATACCTAAAATTAGTTTTTACGTACATTTTTCATACTAAAAGTTAGTTCAATCAAGTAGTAAAAATGAACGCAAAAACTTTCTTCGGGTACTAAAGTTGCTAAACTAAACTCTAAGTACCTAATTGAACTTTTTGCGAAAGTTGAGGTATGAAATTATTCAAAGCAAATTTCTAGTACATAATTAAAGTTTTTGCAAAAGTTCAGGTACCATTTTCAACATTAACCTTATATATTTTAAGGATTAATGTCACAAATAGTACCAGAACTAAGAAAACAAAAAACAAATAGCTACTTAAATTTTGAAATTTATCAATTTAGTATTTGAAAGAACTTTTTGCACAATCAACAGTGCATCCATCAAGTTCTTTTAGGTAGTAAGTTGATTAATTCCATTGTTTCTTAAGTATTAACTTGATCAATTTCACAGTTTAAATATCTAATTGCATGTTGTTATCGAAATTCATATATTATTTGTGACATTAACTCTTATTTTAATGGTCGGATGATTGACTGGATGGTCCAATCGATAGCGTCACAGAAGTTCCTCCACTAAGATTATGGAAAAGGACAACTATTTGTATTTCAAGATATCCTTCCCATTTAAAGAAAGATAGTATGATATTTCACAGCTCCTTTCCTAATATATATATATATATGTATATATATATAGTCTATGGGAATTCTAAAATGGAAAATTAAAAATTTAGGACAACCATATTCTTTCTTTTTTTTCCCCCCTTTACTATTTCCTTTGCCTTTCCATAATGGGGATTTCTATCGTTTTGTTACTCAAAGGTGACTAATTGTCACTAATCCAAGCTAACCATTTAATGTCAATTTGTTATAGTTTTCCATTTTATTTATCGGTTTGACTTGCAATTTAACTTACAATATAAGGCTAGAAATACTAAATTGTATTATGTATATTGTGTGGGTTAACTATATTTGTTATAAAATTTATAGTATTAAAATTATAAGCCATTAAGAGGAAAATCCTATGGGCCTATCATGTTTTCTGATAGGATTAATCTTGTTAGTTGTTTAACTCAGCTTCAAATTCAATTGTAACCGCACCCTTACATGCTTTATGTATCATCTATTATATAAATTTTGGATAATGTAAAAAATGGTGCCTAAATTTTCGCAAAAAGTTCAATTAGATAGTTGAAGTTTGGTTTTGAACAATTTGGTGGCTAAAGTAAGTTTTTCGAAGCATTTTTCTTACCTAAATTTGGTTTTGACAATTTTGACACCTAAAATAAGTTTTCATTACATTTTTTATACCAGAAAGTTAGTTCAATCATGTAGTAAATATGTACGTGAAAACTTCCTTCGGGTACCAAAATTGCTAAAACTAAACTTTAGATATTCAATTGAACTTTTTGTAAAAGTTGAGGTATCAAATTATTCAAAACCAAACTTTAGGTACCTAATTATACTTTTTAAAAGTTTAGGTACCATTTTGACATTAACATTATGTATTTTAAGGATTAATGTCACAAATAGTACTAAAACTTCAAAAAAAAAAAAAAAAGCAATTAGCTATTTGAGTTTTGAAATTTATCAATTTAGTATTTGAAAGAACTTATCATGCAACTAACAGTACATCTATCAAGTTCTTTTAGGTAGTAAATGATTGATTTCATTGTTTTTTAGGTGCTAACTTGATCAATTTCAAAATATAAGTATCTAATTGCATGTTTTTATCAAAA
This sequence comes from Combretum micranthum, assembly GCA_024138025.1. Classification (NCBI taxonomy): domain Eukaryota; kingdom Viridiplantae; phylum Streptophyta; class Magnoliopsida; order Myrtales; family Combretaceae; genus Combretum; species Combretum micranthum. The sequence goes on along the minus strand of JAMXBD010000190.1, from coordinate 387,777 downwards.
TTTAGGTATTATTTGTGACATTAACTCTTAGTTTAATGATCAGATGATTGACTAGATGGTTCAATCGATAGCATTGTAGAAGTTCCTACCCTAAGATTATGGAAAAGTATAACTAATAGTATTTCAAGATATCTTTCCTATTTCAAAAAGAGAGTATGATATTTTACAACTCTTTTCCTATCATACATATATATGAATTTGTGGGAATTCTAAAATGAAAAATTAAAAATTGAGAACAGCCATATTCTTTCTTTTTTTTTTCCTTTCCTATTTTCTTTGCCTTTCCAAAATGGGGATTTCTATCGTTTGGTTACTCAAAGGTGACTACTTGTGACTAATCCAAACTGACCATTCAATGTCAATTTATCCTAGTTTTCCATTTTATTTTATCAGTTTGACTTGCAATTTAACTTACAATATAAGGTTAGACATATTAAAATGTATCATATATATTGTGTGGGTTAACTATATTTGTTATAAAATTTATAGCATTAAAATTAAACGCCATTAAGAGGAAAATCCTTTGGTCCTATCATGTTTTCTAATAGGATTGATCTTGTCAGTTGTTTAATGGCTCAGCTTCAAACTCAACTGTAACAACATTCCTACATGCTTAATACATCATCTATTATATATATTTTAGATAATGTCAAAAATACTATTTAAACTTTCGCAAAAATTTTAATTAGGTACCTGAGTTTGGTTTTAAACAATTTGGTAATTGAAGTAAGTTTATGAAGACATTTTTCCTACTTAAATTTGGTTTTGACAATTTTGATACCCAAATAAGTTTTACATACATTTTCCTACCTAAAGTAAGCTCAATCAGGTCGGACAAGTGTACGCGAAAACTTCCCTTGGGTACTAAAAATGTCAAAACTAAACTTTAGATAATTGCTTAAACCTTTTGAAAAAGTTTAGGTACCAAAAGTTTTAAAACCAAACTTCAGGTACCTAATTGAACTTTTTATGAACGTTCAGGTACTATTTTTTAGATTAACCCTAATATTTTATGGATTAATGTCACGAATAGTGCCAGAACTTAAAAAAAAAGTAATTAGGTACTTGAATTTTGAAATTAATCAATTTAATATTTGAATGCTCTTTTTGTGCAACTAACAATACCTCCATTAAGTTCTTTCTGGTCGTAAATTAATTAATTTCATAGTTTTTTAGATATTAACTTGATCAATTTTAAAGTTTAAGTACCTAATTGCATATTTTATCAAAATTTAGTTATTATTTGTGATATTACTCTTATTTTAATGGTCGAATGATTGACTAGATGGTCCAATTGATAGCATCATAAAAGTTCCCCCATTAAGATTATGGAAAAGGACAACTAATAGTATTTCAAGATATCCTTCCTATTTGAAAAAGATAGTATGATATTTTACAACTCTTTTCCTAATATACATATATATGTATTTATGGGAATTAAAAAACACAGAATTGGAAATTTAGAACAACCATATTCTTTCTTTCTTTCTTTCTTTCTTTTTTACCCCTTCCTATTTTCTTTGCCTTTCTAAAATGGGGATTTCTAACATTTGGTTACTCAAAGGTGACTAATTGTCACTAATCCGAGCCAACCATTTAATGTCAATTTATCTTAGTTTTCCATTTTATTTTATCATTTTGACTTGCAATTTAACTTACAATATAAGGTTAGAGATACTAAATTGTATTATGTATATCGTGTGGGTTAACTATATTTGTTATAAAATTTATGGTATTATAATCATGAGCCATTAACAGGAAAATCCGGTTGTCCTATCATATTTCTGGATAGGATTGATCTTGTAAGTTGTTTAATGGCTCAGCTTCAAACTCAATCATAACCGTACCCCAACATGCTTAATGTATCATATATTATATATATTTGAGATAATGTCAAAAATGGTACTTGAACTTTCGCAAAAAGTTTAATTAGGTACTTGAAGTTTGATTTTGAATAATTTTGTACTTGAAGTATGTTTTTGCAGACATTTTTCCTGCTTAAAGTTGGTTTTGACAATTTAATACATAAATTAAGTTTTTCTCGTACATTTTCCTACCTAAAGTATGTTTAATCAGGTAAAAAAAAAAATGTATGTGAAAACTTCCTTCGAATACCAAAAATGTCAACCATTTTGAGAAAGTTCAGGTACCAAGATTTTTAAAACTAAATTTCGGGTACTTGCTTGACCATATTGAAAAAGTTTAGGTACTAAAATTTTTAAAACTAAATTTCAGATACCTAATTGAATTTTTTGTGAAAGTTCATATACTATTTTTGAAATTAAGCCGATATGTTTTAAGGATTAATGTCACGAATAGTACCAGAACTTTGAAAAAAATAAGTAATTAGGTACTTAAATTTTGAAATTGATCAATTTAGTATTTGAAAGAGCTTTTTGTATAACCAACAATACATTCATTAAGTTCTTTCAGGTAGTAACTTGATTATCATAGTTTTTTAGGTGCTAACTTGATCAATTTTAAAGTTTAAGTATCAAATTACATATTTTATTATGTATTATTTGTGACATTATCTCTTATTTTAATGGTCGAATGATTGACTAGATAGTCCACTCGATAACATCTTAGAAGTTCCTCCATTAAGATTATGAAAAGGACAACTAATAATATTTCAAGATATCCTTCCTACTTGAAAAAGGTTGTATGATATTTTACAACTCTTTTCCTGATATACATTTATATGTATTTATGGGAATTCTAAAATGCAAAATTAGAAATTTAGGATAGCCAAATTCTTTTTTTTTTCTTTCCCTTTCATATTTTCTTTGCCTTTCCAAAATGGGGATTTCTAACATTTGGTTACTCAAGGGTGACTAATTGTCACTAATCCGAGCCAACCATTTAATGTCAATTGATCCTAGTTTTCCATTTTATTTTATCAATTTGACTTGCAATTTAACTTACAATATAAGGTTATATATATTAAATTGTATTATGCGTAATGTGTGAGTTAACTATAGTTGTGATAAAATTTATAGTATTATATATACCTTTAAATGTTTGGGTGATTACTTGGAAAAAAAAAAAAAACTCCACGAACCAGACTAGAAAATGTAACCTTAAATTGTCCCTCAGTTCAATCCCCATTTTGCCACATTAGTTATAGTGGTTTGATTCAATCGGTTCAATACCCTAAGCGAGTCAAACCTTGAAAATCTTTTTAACTTGTATGAGAAGGACTATTTAACCTACTGAACAAGTGATTTAATTTGATAAACCTATAATGTAACCATTCAATTTAAGCTATTCAAATAATAAAATTTGGTATTAATGCATCTCAACTTGTGTCATTATCAAATGAGTAAAAAATACTTTTGTATCTTTTTGTAATAGAGAATGTTAAAGAAAAAAAATGAAAAATGGACTTAAATGCAGGTGGAGACAAAATATATTATAACATAACTGTACAAAGCTAGTAAAATAAAGAAAATAAATATATAAATAGATAAATGTGGTTTAAAATGACACCTTTTTAAAAAGTTGTTTCATTCAAAAGAAGTTGCGAATTGTACTACAAAAAGCGTTTCAATTTAAATTTTATCAAACAAAACAAATTGCATTTTCCCTTCTATTGTTAATATTTTGTGTAATATTTATATATGAAAAAATAGTTGTTATTTTCTAAGAATGAAAAAAAAAATAGATGGTAGATAATTTTATAATATGTAGGGATATATGCATTATTTAATTTTATAATAGTGGTACAGTGTATGGGTTAATCTTAGGTCAAGTCGCACATATTTAGCACATTTTTTCACCTGGAATAAATACACTAACTTGGGACAAATATATTGAACCTGATACTTTTTGCACCTAAAACAAAATACATTACTTGTAATACTTCGACTTGTACAGAAGTCGCCATACACAGAAAAGGGGCGACTTGATATAAAAAATTCTAATATATGCACTCAAAATCATCTTTTGTTTCTTATTCTTAGCAAACACATTATTCAAGAGGATCCCAAATGGATACTTAAAAAGTTTTTTTTTTATTATTTTTTATACATAAAAGCCCAGGATTCTCATTCCCCTTTGTGTGAAGCTCGACTCTCGACTCTCGAGTCAGCACCAAAAATGAGATCACATAATAATGAAAGCCACATTGCAGGACTTCAACCAAAAGCCAATAGGGGAAAAAAGGTTTCACATCCCACCCGCAGCTCCCATAATGGAAAGGTATGGCGCCAAAGGTGTCGAATTCGCCTAACTTTTTCATGTGTTGCTCGTATTTTCAAGCTTAAAAACAAGCTCGGACTCATGTCTAATGGCAAAACCATTGAGTGGATGTTATCGCAATTGGATCAGAGTATCAACTTTGCAGACTTGGATATTAGCGCTGCAAGTGCCCAAATCCCTGCAAGTTCCAATCCTTTGAATGATAATGCTTCTTCTCCTATTACTTCGCGCCAGCCAAAACCTCCAGCTGAAGATGAAGATGATCAAGCTCCTATTGAGGCTGAAACGCTGCCGACAGCTAACTCTGAGCATGGGGCGGGAGACGATTCATGGCCTGTGTGCTATTATCCTGAATGTATTATGGTGTTGCAATCTGTCTTTGGGGTCCATTAACTGCACTTATGAAAGAAGAAGAGGAAGGAGGCGGTGAAGCTAATAATCCATCATTTACTTTCAGCTATTATTTGTAATGTTGGTCCTTTTTCTCTACTTCTTCGGGAAAAAAGGGAGAGAGAGGAGAAAAAAAAAATGTAAACTTGATTTTCATAGACAAGAACAAAGCATGCGATAATTTATCTATTATCTCATGTTGTTGTCTCCCTGAATCTTCAATTTCATGTACCTTTTAATTCTTAATCTTTCAGCAACTTTGAAGATCGGTTTTGTAACGCTCTAACTTGAAGGCATTACAACCCGCCACGTATCCTCTCTTATATAGGACATACAAAGGCTCTAAAATCCACAATAACACATTAATCACCAGTAAACACACATAGGGTATCTCATAGGATATGAAACCTGTTTAAACTAAAAAAAAAAAAAAAAACATATGTTTCATAAAACATAAACTCCTAGTTCAAACATAAAATCCAAGATGATATAATATAGCCAACAAATTCAGCAGAAACCAAAAACTGTTTACTTCAAAATCTTTTTATTAAAAGCAACCAAAACATCCAACTACAACTTCAAAAGACCTAAAAGTTTCTTTTTTTTAGAAATCCTGATATCTAAAGACTAGCTCTCGGCTGGATAGTCGAGTCCACTATCGCTATTCCCGTTATCAAAGAATAACTCATATCCAGAAAGATTATATACTATATCCTCTTCACCTATACCTAAAATTTAAAAGAATGAGCGACGACGCCCAGTACGAAAACTCTAATCCAAAAACAAATGCATATGTACATACAATAGACAGATAATTCGTGCAACTTAAGCTAATGCAAATAGTCATATTATTATCTTTCTTAAGCCAACAAAATAACACAGTCCAGTATTAGGTATACTCTAATCCCGAACTCGGAGTTACTCAAACCCCTTGAAAATCAAACAACTCTTTGAAAATAATAATCATATACATATATGGATGAGTGGGTACATTCCAAACACCCTGAATCCAAAACACCTAATTCTACCGGAATCATATCAAGGCACGAGTCCACTCGGGACAACCTCACACCAAGATCATCAGAGTACCTCACTAGTATCACTATCTGCCAGGTCTTTACTGGTCAAAGCCAAACACAACCAAACAGACAATTACTAAGCCAAATATAATTAGGTTTATTATGAAATTCTGTTCCTACAACCAATCAATCAATACTAAACTTACAAGCAAAAACAACAAGTAGGGATTTGTCATACCTTTCTCAATTTCAGAAATACAATTCAAATCCTCAAATCCGATATCAACAACAACAAAGACAACTCGAACTCCACAAACTCCTATGTCAACACCAACAACAATTTCACAAACTCCAAATATTCTGTTACAACATACATATATACATCAACGGATATGAACACATTATCAATATATCCTAACAAACATAAACTCTCCAAAAATCCTAACCTGATAAGAAATCTCCGCTATCTACACCGTCGACTCCGATCAAACTCCACAAATATCCTCAATAACAACAATGAACTGCACAAAACTCCACAAACACCAAATATTTCACAAAAACCCTAATTTGCATAACATAAAGAACGTATAAGAATTGTTTAACTCATATTTTGTTAAAATCTATCATCGAGGAGATAAACTCACTGATTTGAATCACTAAAACCCGACTTGCATTCGTCAATCACGGATCTCAACACGTGCTAGGGTTTCCTCACAAGAACCTTCATGAAAAATCTATAAAACCCTAAGAAAACTTATACCAATTCGTATACAACACATAAGAGAAAACTAAAATCACTTACTTTGGATCAAAAACACCCCTGTGATAATTCTCCAACCTAGAACTCCAAGAACGCTCCAAAACTTCCTTTGACGAAGGAAAAATATAAATAAACGTTTTTGTCAAAAACTGTTTCTCGCATCTTGTATATATAGAAATTGCTCATATGCCGGCACCTACGCCGGCGGCGTACTTATTATTTTGCTGGCGTATAGCCTATGCTGGCAAAAATAACACGAACACCAGTGGTGTTCATTGAGGCATTGAATTCCCAAAATTTTGATCCAACAACATACACTGGAAAATCCATTATCAACGCCGTCGGCGTTCCTCTCTAGCGTTAAAAGAAATCACACTGATCAAAATCAACACTCGCGTACACAGGCGGCGTTCCACCCTGCGTTAATAAAAACGCTATTGTTTTCTTCCTACGCCGGCGGTATAGATTCTCCAGATGGTGGCGTTGAATCTGTCAAAAATTGTAGAAATTAGAACTTCAATATTCATTCCACTATCAAACTTAAACTTTTACAACTTACTTGTTTTGGCCTTAAACTCATCTTAAATCATCTTATGATTCATAAACAATTATATTTTCATCTTCATATTTCCGTATATTATAGGTTTTTATACAACTTTTCCATAGCTACTACATCTCATTAAGAATCCAACATTCCATTCGAGATCCAAACACATTGATGTTAGGTATCATTGGATTCGAGATGTATTAGAATCATGGCTTTTGAAACTTCAGAAATCCATATTGATAAGAATACTTCAGATATGATGATCAAGGCTCTATCTAAGGACAAACTTGTTAATTGCTGACATGTAGCAGGTATGATGGAGCCCCCTAAATGAGTTGGAGGGGAAGTTTGTTGAGTTATAGAGCTAATGGTGTATATTGTTAGGAGAGAAGATATTAATGGATTTGACACCATATATAATTCAAAACTTCAATATAACTTAATAGAAGAGGATAAGCATTCATTGGAATAAAATTTAACAAATGAATTATGTGAAGAAAGAAGCTAATAAGCTTGATACTATATATAATAAAAAACTTTGCGGTATTAGGTTAATAATTCCCAACTCTTGGTAAGTCTATCACATCATCCATATATTTCCAATATATTATATTCTCTCTCTCTCTCACACACAACACATATATATATAATATACTTCGAAAATAATGCCTTGATCTCTTTCCTGCAATTCTTACATTTTTTTTTCCTTTTCCACATTAGATTTCAACTATATTGAAAAAAAAAAAAAAAAAGGAATACAAGAACAAGAAAAATTAAAATGTCGAAAAAATTCGTAAGAAAAAGGAAAATAAGAACAAGACAAAAATATTTGGGAAAAAAGGAAACAAAAATAAAAAATTAAAAAAAAAGTCAATTAAGGAAGAAGACATTTTTTGTATGAGAAACAAATTTTTTGGTTTTATTGTTGCATGAACATCTTTGATTAAGTTTGAAACTATCATATGCAAGTGCCTATTTCTTTATTTTCATTTAGCTTCACTCAAGTTTATTTCATACTTATTGTATACGAGTGATAAATAAATTTATTTGGTCAAGTTGAATCTACGAAATCACTTATTAAAGTACCAATGTTTGGTAGAAAAAGTTTGAAATTTAAATTATTGGTTTTGAGTAGAGGCCAAAAGAGCCACTAAAGAAGTTTAATAATATACAAAATTTGGTGTAAGTAAAATAATTTAGCAGATTGCAATGCACTGGTGTGATGCTTAGATTTGTGTTAAGAGACATAGAAATCTAGGTTTGAATCCATGTTTGCACCATTTCTTAGGTTAAGGCTACACAAAGCCATTTTGAATTTATTTAAAGCCTTAATAAAATTAAGATTAGTTACAGCAATGATAATTAGGCTTGTCTTTCGCTTAAAGTTGGGTTCGAATCTCCTAAACCTTTTGCGTTTTTCGGGTGCTCAATATTTCAAATTAAAAGCTTATGTATGTTATGAGAGCTATTAATCGAGATAACCAAACCACAAAATGTGATTTTTTTTTTTTTATATTTCAATTAATTTTGCAGCTTAGTTCATATTGGTCCATGCAATTAAGTTCAAAGAGGATCTAAAAGATTTTCAATTTAATTTTGAAGGTCGAACCAATAGAGTGCCAAAAAAAAAAAAAAAAACAAGAACAAGATATCTAGGTTTAGGGTAGTTGTGACCTATTTAGCTAAATAAAATTAGGCCACACTGGCAACTTCTACTATCTGGTTTACATATTCTTTCTAATTAAACTAAACCATTTCAACTTAAGTCGAACCACTTCCTAATAAATAAATAAAAATGAAGGTCTAATTGTTAGTTTCAAACTCTATCAACTTTTCAGTCTAACCTTATTTACCTTTTCCCTTTTATTGCCACTCATCTCACTCTCAGTCTCTACTATCTCTCATTTTTTTCACTACTATCTCTCATATCATAAATAAAACCATGCTCCTTCATTTTAATTTAAATGCAATATCACCATGATATAATATTTTGCGAATTTGATTTTGCATAATTTTTCTTAATTTATACATCAATATAAAGAGTTAATTGTGAAAATTAGTATTATCAATTGGAATAAGGTATATCTAAAAGTGATTTGAATCAAATTGAACTAAATCAGCATGTGAACCAGTTCAATTCAGAATCCTAAATCAATAGAAACAATTTGCTTCATTAAGGGTCTTAAATCAAATTTAACCATGAACATCGTAATGCTATGAGGGTTGGTTCACACATATAGCATTATAACATATGATTTTTTTTTCTTTTTCTTTTTTTTTTTCTTTTCTTTTAATTTTACTTTCGAATGTTTAAGGTTGAAATGTTGCTTTGCTTTAACTTTTGTATCTTACTAGGTACATCCTACTCACCAAGGACATTCCATATCAATTAACATGTGTAGATTGAACATGTTAAAAATCTTCGATCTCCAAACTAACTCTAACGACCCACCCCACTATCGTCGGGCTTAGGGGCATTGCACACAACCCAGGTATTGTTCCACATAGGCAGGGCATTCACTCTAGCTACAGCTTATGAGATTCGAACCCCTGACCTATGTCTTTTGTTTGCCATGAAGACAACGCCTCTCACAAGCTCAACTGGTGAGAGGTGTTGCCTTCATGGCAAACAAAGACATAGGTCAGGGGTTTGACTCTCGTAAACTGTAGTTAGAGTGAATGCCCTACCTACGCAGAATAATACCTGAGTAGTGTGGGATGCCGCTAAGCCCAATGTTATAGGGGATGGGTTGTTACATAAAAAGGCTATTAAGCTGTAAAGCCCTAAACTGAAGGCATTATAACCTGCCACATGCTCTCTCTTAAAAGACACACTAAGGCTATTAATCTACTAATCCCTAAATTATAATCCATATAACTTCGAACTCTCAAATAAAAGGGTATTTGCTTAAAACATCTCATATAACAAACTTCAACAAAACCTAGTTGGCATAAACTAAAGCTACCTTAAAACAAACTCAAAATACAAAAAGGAAAATCTCATAAATTTTTAGAAAATTCATAAAACTACCTAAAATTGATGACAATCTTCAACTTAAGTTTCCTTAAATCCAATATGTCTAAGATTTAGTAGGAAAGTCAGGTCCACTATCGTCCTCCCCATAAACGTCATAGCCTGACAGACAAAATACTACTAGATTTTCACCTATTCTTGAAAAAGATAAAGGAATGAGCACAAAGACCCAGTATGTCATACCACAAACACATGCACATAAGCAAACAACATACAAATTCACATGCATTTTAATATATAACAAGTATAGGTTATTATCTTTAATTAGCTAATCAAGCAACAAAGTTTAGAACTATCTGCAGTTCATCCCAAACCCCAAGTACTCATGACTTCATAAAAACAAACAATATGAAAATTGATAATACATAAATATATTGGTGTTGGAAACATCCACACACTCGAAGTACCATAATCATACCACTCCTAAACTACTGAAATTATTTCTATGCATAAGTTCACTTGGGACAACCTCACAAATAGATCATCAGAGCGTTGTCCTAGTAGTAATAGTCCTCCCAATCTATTGGGACCCAGTTATAGACATTTAACAAACAAGATTTAAAGCTACATAACAATTAATCAGTTTATAAATTTCTAATCCTACAAACACAAACAACAAGCAAGCTAAGGTCGTAGCTGAATCAATTTTAGGAACAAAATCCATAATCTTACAAAATCACCTGATCATAAAAACTCCATCAAAATATCTTTCCATAAAAAAATCCATAATTCCATCGTCACCAAAACCCTAATCTAAGAAGAATTATAATTTCTAAATTCATACACACCTTTGATTGTAATCACAATATCTCCAAAAAATTAGAGTTTCTCCAAACTCCTTTAAACTACTTCTCCCTTCAATTTAATCCAAACAAATTTAAAAAATACCTCTTTTACATCATCACAAATATAAAAGGATTCATATATACCAAGAATTTTGAAATCTTGATCTCTTTTGATTGTAGAATTCAACTCACTAACAAGAATTAGGGTTTCTCTCTAATTCACCCTTTAAAACTAAAAAAGAAAACTTCAAGAAAAGATTATCTCCTCTAAATCTCTAAGGAAAAGAAGAGGATTAACTCACCTGGATCTTGATCCTTAATCTCCTATGATGTTAAGATTATAAACAAGGAGAGGTTTCTAAGCTTAGGAATGAGTTTTGGAGAAGAGGGATCTAAACCCCCAAAGTTTCGTGATCGGTTTAGCTTAAACCCTAATCGAAAGGTCAACCGGAAGCCCTAAAATCAACAAAACCCTAGTTAGACGTAATAGTTTAAGTCCGGCAACCCCGTTTTCGCAACCCTAAGAAAGTAAGTAAGAGATTAGTATATAGAATAGTTCGTAACAACATAAGAAGCTTAAAAAGTTCAAACTAGTAAAACTGCAAATCGTTTTGAACTCGAACGGATATAGTTCTTAAAAAGTGTCTCGAGGCTCGGAATAGTAAAAATATTTCAAATAAACCGTTAGACTCGTAAAAATATAAGGTTTTCAAAAATATCAGTTTTATAATTTTTCGATAAGTAAAAATATCAGATATCGCAATTATACGTGTATTTTCTTACTATCGGTACTTTATTAGTCATATCTACTTTACATTACACTATTCATTACTGTTCTATACTATATATTTGTCTCTACTTTTTTCTAACACCTACTCTTACAACACCATACACCTATTATCTTTACTTTTTACATTTCTTATAACTTTATTTAACATCTACTTTACTTATTATTATATTTAATTAATAAAAATACAAAATTAAAACACTCTCTCCTCCCTCTCTCAAATAGTGGCTGGTGCCGCACCGCCCCTTCCCTCCCCCCCCCCCCCTCCCCTCCCCCGGTCCCTTCTCTCTCTCTCTCAATTTTGTTTCAATTTTTCTTTATTTAAATCACACAAAATTCACTCCTCATTTTCCTATAAATACCCCCCCTCTTTCACTTCTTTCGCACAATTACTACCTATAAATTTACTATCAAATCTTTCCAAAATTTTCCTCTCAAAACTGTCCCAAAATATACTCTCAAACCACCTTCTACATACACAAAACCCATTCACACATAATACTCCATAAACCCTCTTTAGGTAAAAATTTCTTTACAAATTCTTCTTCCCATGCCATGTAACTTTACATGATCATGATGTGATTTTTCAAAAACTAAATGTTAAGGAAGCTACACTATGTTCATGTATTGTTTTTGTTCATGAAAAATCTATTTATATATTTATGTTGTTATTTTGCTTTGTTCATATTATTATTGTTATTATATCTAAATAAGTATTATTATGTATCTACATATATATATTCTTTAGAACATATAAGCTCACTTGCAATTTACTTACTTTCATGCAAAGTAATTTATTTATTTCTTTCATTGCAATTTATTTATTTCATGTTGTTTTGAGACTAGTCTCTAGTGTTAAACTTGTCCTCATCAAGTCAAAACAATTTTCCTTCTTTTATTTTGTTTCTTTCTTTTTGGGACTAGTCTACTTCTTAGTCCCGGGAGCCTTGAAAAAGCTAAGACTCACAAAACTTGACTTTATTTATTATTTATATTATTTTTGCTTGTTATTATTTCTCATAATCATGCCTATAAAGATTGTTGTCCAAATCTTTAAAGCTCCAATAATATTTTGACAAAAAGAAGATTTTATCACCTAAGAATAGTTTTATATGAAATGTAGAATCTATAATTTAACAAAAGTAAATTTATTCTTTTCTAAACTTTAGAAAGAACTCACTACAATTTTAAAAGCTACTCTTGTTTGAATAGCTTTTTAATTATTTTTATATTACATTGTTTTCCAAAAAGAAGATGATTTTGATACTAAAATGATTTTTGTAATAATATAATATAAAGGAAACCCCATGAAAAAGGAATGAGAATTTTCGAATTAAGATCTTTTCAAATAAATGGTCAAAGAAAAATTTTATAGAAAACAAATAGGAAAAGTGACACTAATAATGAAAATTTTCAAAAAGAAGAAATTTATTCTTATCAAAAGTCATTTAAGAATAATAGTAAGATAAACATGAAATAATTCTTTGGAAAAGAATCAAAATATTCATTTTAAAAGGAGTTACAAAAATGAATTTCTTGTAAACTATAGTTTTCTAAACTTTTAATTAATATTATTTTACTCAAGAAATTTTAATGCACAACAAACACTTGAGCATGGATAAAATATGAGCTATATATCTATGAAAAATGAATTTTTCAACTATATAGATAACTAAGCATTTATCAAAGCAATTTTTGGATGATTTAATGATTGAAACAAATTGCTTTTGGGAAAGAAAAATTCGTGGTGAAGCTGATCACCACTGTTTCAGGACCTAAATGATTTAGTTTGATGAGAATAGTTTTAGAAATGGATAGATCTTTTTGAATAGATAGAAATCAATATATTATGAATCTATTTGGATTGTCTGTTTTTTATCTATATCTGTATCTTTTTTAAAATGATATGTGTAAATATATCCGATTTGCATCTAAATTTTATCTATATTTGTTCTATTTGATCTTTTGATGAGAACTGTCAACTTTTTTTTATCTATATCTATTTCTTGATAAATAATTTGTTAAAAAAAAGTTTGAAAAAGTGTCTGTATCTGCCGAAAAAAGCCAAAACAAACAGACCCTATATGCACAATTCCAAGTTAAAATGACCAAGATATAGCCATTTTAAATTGGAATCATCTTTTCTGCGAACTTTGACGTTCTTATGACATAGTTTAGACAAGTCTTAAGAAAGTTATCAAGAAATACTCATTTTGGGTATTTTCCTTAACTAGGTGATTTTGAGAAAGAATACTCATACCTCGAGGATTATTTTGACTAAGTGGATTGTTTAAGTGACTCATCCATTTAGAAGAAGTGTTGACATGGCATCGCGAGTTTATTTCCTTAAAAAGCTTTACTTGATTGTGCTTGCAGTTTAGTTGCATTAGAATTAAGAAAAGACAAATTGATATGTATGCGAAAAATTGTTGAAAGGATTCTAAGAATATCGAGGTCGGACTTGATTGTAAGTAAATGTTTGTTTTAGTATAGCACTTGATATATATGAAATTCTATGATCACCTTAAATTTGATAACAATGATGCTATGATATTTTAAATAAATTGATTCATGCATACCACGAAGTGAGTCACATTGCATGGGGTTATTATCCTTGGTGAAAAGGGTAGTAGCACGGTAGAAAGCAACACTCGGCGGTTATGATCGAAAGCGATTGCTTGGCAACATGGAATCAAACCAATTTTGGTGGAAAGTTCGGAAGTATGGCTCAACCCGAGTAGATCTTATATCTTGGCGATAATGATCGAAAGCATAACTTAACTAAAACTACCCTTTTGAGATTATACATCACAAAACCCTGAATGGACGTAAATCCATTCAACATATAGTTCTCGAAACTATCCTTGTTTGCTCATGTTATGTTTCATTCCACTTGCTCACTTAATAACTTGTTTGAAATTTCTATCACACAATTTTTACTTATGGAAATAATTCTCACTAAGCCTATTAACTTATACCCCTATAGATATCTTTTGTAGTTTACCTATTTGTTTGAGGCCACGTAGACCCTGCACCAGGTATTTTCCTTTTGGTTAAAGAATTTTTAGATGAAGTTTAGTGATGAGTAAGATTAATTTCATAGAAATTTCTTGTAATAGATTATAGTTACTTTTGACAGAGGAATGCCCCCAAGACTTATAAGACAATTATTATGAATGAATGAATATTATGAATTCTTTTTTCTTAATTTATTATTGTATCTTCTTAAACTTCATAATTCCATGTATGGTCCTCTGAAATTGTGAGAGCACGCCTTACACTTAATATCGAAGCTTCTAGTAATGACTAAGGTTGTCATACTTAAGCTTTGATATTGAGTATGGCAGACTGTTACGTTTAGGGTACCCTTTGGAGCCTAACAAATGATGCATAGTTTATAAAGAAAACATGAAAAACCCTTTCAATTTCCATGTAAGAAAGGCTGGCGACTTAGGTTGAAAGCTGGCGGCCAAAAGCTCTCGGATCATTTTTTTTTTTACATATAGGACGGCTATAAGTTGGTAGGGCACAAGTTTTATACCAGCGGCCTTCATGCCGCTTTTAGCTATGATTTTTCATCTTTCGTCATGTCTTTGTTATGTGATCAAGCATTAAATTCTATATTAGGTAGACCACAAAACTCTCTTATTTTATATCGAATGATACTTTTGCCCTTCACTATAAAACATTTATTCAAATATTATACTAATATTATGTTCAGATGGGTAGAAATTAATGGAATTCAAAGGAAGCATATGGAACTCGAAGGAAAATTATTGTTTGTCTAACTTTATAGAGGTGGAAATGAGATGAAAGGGACAAGAAAAGGATGAAACAATTCCACTCAATGTTTAATTAATTTCTCTCTAACAATAGGTAGAAAATAATGGAGTTGAGTAGATATGTTAATTGATTACCAAAATACCACAATAAACAGAGGGAAAACAAAATATGCAATTTTGATATAAAATAGTAGGAGCATACATTTTACTTTTTTAGTTCTCAATGACAATCAAAAAATGAAACTGTTGTTGAAATTAGTAAGGCATTTATAGATATTATATACATTTAGAAATTGTTAATTGGGAAAGGAATGGAAAATGTGTATATGAAAGAATGAAGTTGTTTTAGCAAAGTTATAGGAATCATAAACCATTTACTTATTCGGTTGGTTGTAATTGCAATTCCTTATGAAGAGCTATTATATCATTTATTTGACTGTAATAATAATTCTATGAGGAATTCCTATTATTAAAAAAATTAATTAATAATTCTTTACTCAAACCTATAAATGGTATTTCAATGCTAATTTTGTCTTTCTTTTTTCCTCAAAATACCTCCATTCAAATAAAAAAATAAAAATAAAAGTCCTATTATGGCTCCATTCTACTCTTAAGTAATAGTAATTCAATTATAGATTTATTCGTTGAGTGAACTAAATAGGCTATTACTTTTTCAACTTTACAGGTCCAAATAATGATATGGCTAGAGGGTTAAATAGATTGAGCATGAGAAATGATCTTTAAATACTTTATGTATATGAGCAGTTGCACTAGATGGGACATTGCTTGAAGTTTGTCAAAATTGCAAGTTAGTTATATAATTTTACGACTGTATGATTTTATAAATTTTTTAAATTGAAATTGATACAAGATAGGTGTGGATTTTAGGTGAAATCATGAATTTAGGGGTCTGTTTGTTTGTTGGCAGATTATAAGATACAAATACTCTTTCAAACTTTTTTTTAACAAATTATTTATAAAGAATTAGATACAGATAAAAAAAAGTTGACGGTTCTCATTAAAAGATCAAATATAGATAAAATATAAATGTAAATCAAACATATTTATACATGTTATTTTGAAAAAGATATAGATACAGATACAAATGAAAAACAAACCATCCAAATAAATCCTATATACGATCTATAAGCTTACAGTTTTATAAGTTCTGTGTGATCTTTAACATCTACTGATTATGAGAATTCCTAAATAATTGACATCAAAATTTGAATTTTTAGGAAAAAGAGCAATGATAGCTTTGAAACCTTTTTTTTTTTTTTATGAAAAATATGATATCTGATTGTCAGTTTGCCTTAAGGCATACAATTTATCGGTTAGCTTAAAAGTTGTCAAAAAATAGAACCGAAACTACCAAAAATTAAAAGAATCTAAAACAAAATGCATATAAAGACAAGTAAAATGCTACAAATGGCATACAAAACCGAAATTCCTATAAAAAGTTATAAAAAAATAAAACCTTCTAAAAATATTAAAAATGGCTGTTTGAAGTCATAAATGAAGGAATTTGACCAAAAACTGGCCCAACTCATCGCCAAAGGCAGTGACTTCTAGGGATGTAAACGGGTCGGGTTCGGTTCGGTCATTCTGTCCCAAACTCAACCCGATTATAAAATGGGTGTCCCAAAACCCAACCCGACCCGATAAATTTATGGAAAATCTTAATCTTTTTTCTTTTCCACAGTAGGGTTTTTCTTTTTTTTTTTTAATCATCTATTTTTGCTATATTATTACGATGTCATCTCATATTGAAAAAAATAATTAAATTATACCTCAAATGAATTGATTCAGTTCATTTCCCTCTCTTGCTTTTTATGACAAGCTACAATAATGAATAAATAAAAAGAGCCATCTCTTGATCATATATATATACCTTAAGCAATAACAAGGCAGTAATTACCAATAAGAAGTGTATGAGGCCATTTACATTTGCAAAGTTTATTTTATATTTAATCAGATTTTGATTTCGATTGTTCATCGTTGGATGTTCATACATAGATTTTGTCTGTAAATACATGACAATATTTTATTAGGAAAAATTTCATCTTTTGCTTTTTTAATGAATAAAAAAATAGATTATTCGATTTATCTGGTTTTTTAATGTGCATTGATTATTGAGATAAATACCAAATAGATATATAAAAGAAACACTTCTTAATAGAATTGACGAGCTGTGTTGTGTATATATAGACACCAATAATAGCATTATCATAGAAAACATTATTACAATGACGGAATTTGTATATGCTTTTAGAAAAGAGTCACTAGCTATTATTTATTTATCATAAGATTTACATATATCTATATATATATATATATATATAATACTTCTAACTCAAAATAATAATAATAATAATAATAATAATAATAATAATAAAATGATGACACTACACGACGATCTACATATTCTTGATTTATTTGTCATTATATATATAATATCTATTTTTTCTGAGAAAATTAATTTTTATACTTTGTTGTTTGCATGGAAATAAATGAATTTGAAAAAGTGGGGAAAGTTGCACATGGAAATCGATTTTCTTTGGATAATTGGTTAGTGATTATTAATTGTAAATATAATTTATATCCTATCATGTGACTCAATACATGAATAACAAAATGATTATATGAAAAGCATTATTCAACTAATGAACAAGTAAATTCCTTAAACTAAAAATTTTAATTTTTTTTAATTAAATCGGATTGGGTTTTCCCAACGGGTTATGAGTACAACCCAAAACCCGCCCCTAAACCTTATAGGGTCTGACACATAAAATTCAAAAAAAAAAAAAGAAAAAAAAAAGAAAATCTTACCATAAAGTCCCCTAAAATGCCCTTGGGAACAAGACTTTTTTCATGGGAAGGGATATTAGAGCAAGTGAAGCACCACATTTGAGGCAATTAAGATTAGGTATGGAAGTTTTAAGGTTTGTTGATAAGAATCAAGGAGAAAGGGGGGAATATTTGAGAAGTTAGGCAAGACAAGAAGAGTGAAGTTACAAACGAATTGTCATATTTTGATAAGTTATCTTTGTAGTATAGGTGTGACCTAGTTAAGAATTAAAGTTAGAGTTGGACATAGTAAGTGAAAATGAGAATGAGTGAAGTTGTCAAATTTCTTTGATATTAGTCATGCCAACAACAGGGCATGGACATATAAATGGCCTCAAGATGTACATATTCACTAACTATTGTGTACAAAGAACCAACCTTTATAATTTCCAATGTAAGAGACTACCTTTTATTTCTCAAGCATCATCGTTTATTAGCTAACAATCTAACATAACAAATTAGACAACATAGTTGTATCTAGGGGTGGGCACGGATCGGTTTGGTTCGGTTTTTCGTAAAACCAAACCAAACCATAATTTACGGTTTGGTTTTTTTTCCATCCTAAACCAAACCATTAAGTAACGGTTTGGTTCGGATTATGAATTTTTAAACTATTAAATAACGGTTTGGTTCGGTTTGGATTACGGTTTAAATCAAAATTCTAACTAAAAATTTTCTTTGTTTTAGTTTTTAACATTTGTGTAGATTCTTAAATATTTATATCATTTTACAAAGTTTATATTATAAACCACAACAAAATATTTTATAAATTCATCATACTTTTAATCTATAGTTTTCTATAAAATCAATTATCCACCAATAAAATACATTCACTAATCAATACATAGTAAGTCATAATTTATGATTTTAATATAACCATCATGTCAATTATCCACCAATAATTTAGCTAAAATGAAAAAATCACCCATCAACAAAATTCATCAATGAATAAAATGACCAATTGACAAAATATATTAAACAATTAATACATAATGAAATTTTATAACTGAATAAATAAATTTTATACTTTACAAAGTTAAAAGCTATTAAAAAAAACAATAGTTCATCATCAACAAAAAATTACATATCATGACCCAAAAAAAATTTAAAAAAGAACAAGTTGATTTTAATAATATTCACCAAATAATAAATATCAAATGAAATCATATAAACATATAATAAAATATTATTATATTTTTCTAAAACGGTTTGGTTCGGTTTTACGGATTGTTTGGTTTACCTTCCAAACCAAACCATAAATTTACGGATTGGTTCGGATTTGAAAAATTTCAAACCAAACCATGAAAAAAAACCATATTTTCGGTTTGGATTGGTTCGGTTACGGATCGGTTTGGTTTGGTCGGTTTTTTTGCCCACCCCTAGTTGTAACACAATTAACCCATGTGTTTTTGTTGGGAGCACTTTTTCCTAGAGCTGGATAAATGGGCTATGGCCCGCGGGCCAGCCTGTTTAACCCACTTTAAAAACGGGTTAGGGTCAGCTTTTTTTAGCTCGTTTAAAAGTGGGTTAATTTTACCTAACCCACTTAACCCGCGGGCCAAAGTGGGCTAGCCCGCGGGTTAAGTGGGTTGACCCACCAATCCACTTTTATAAAAATAAAATAAATAATTATAGGGTAAATATGTATTAATGAAGGTTATTCTTGAGATTTTTTATACTTGAGATTAAATTTATGTGTTAATTATAACAAAGAATGACAAATTGATGTACATGCACCATAAAATTTTATAAAATATATTATTATTGTTTTAAATGAAATATATTATCTAATAAGTTATTTTAGAAAACTTATTTTTATATAAAAAGTAATTAAAATAATAATAAAATTAATCATTAATATATATAACCTTATAAAACTCTCTTTTTTATTATATATATCTTATTTAATTAGTATAAATAAGTTAAATAGGTCAACTTGACCCATTTAACTCACAAAATATGTAAGTGGGTTAAAATGGTCAAAAAGTGGGCAGGCCCGTTTAACCCACAAGCTAAAGCAGGTTAGGTTAGGGTCAGGCAATTTTGGCCCGTTTTTAAAGTTGGCCAAAATTTTTTAGCCCGTTTAACCCACGGGCTAAAGTGGGCCGGGTCGGGTTGGCCCGTTAACCCACTTGTCCACCTCTACTTTTTCCAGTGACTCCTTTTCCTCTTCCAGAATTAGGGTAGCTGCTGCATCAACTACAACTATGGTTTATAAATTTGCAATTGCTTTGTTTTCAAATAGGGAATCTTTTATTATTTTTTTCCCATTCAATATAGAATCTAATATCCATTTTAATTTATGAAATGAAGAAAAAGTATGCCGTACTCATAAAACAAATAAACTACTTAGTCCATCCTAAGTACAAAATATATATACCTTATATGTTCTTTGACTAAAAATTTGGACAATGATTACCACTTTGATCCTCCCCCTTTCCCCCCCTCAAAAAAAAAAAAAAAAACGAACTATTTGATTGAAGAGGTTCTTTTGAAGATTGATCTTAGGAAAATTAATCAATCTATGTTGTATCTTTATGTAGTATATCCATATTAGAATTGAGACAACAAATGCTAAAGTGTCCAAGAAGAAAATGTATTGACCTTGACTCCACTTGTGGGATAGAGGCTACTTTTAGAAAAAGTGAAATTCCATCCGACACCAACGGGAACCAACATTTCATTAAGAACTCTTGACTTTCTCCTCTCTGTCCTTTCTTCCCCACACATCGCCATATCTGTCTCCCCGCCATTATTTCTCTTCCTCGTCAAAACCGTAACAGAATACTCCCACCACCCACCACCACCACCACGACCGCCACCAGCCTCCTCCTCTTCGTCTTCTCCCTCTACCCCAGCTACCTGAACGACCACTGCATGCATGCAGCCTTTATTTCCTTAACTCCCCCATAATGCATGTACGAAAATAACGACAAACCACCACACGTGTAACAACAAACACGACAGCTCCATACAAACACTAATCTCAATCCTGGGTATGCATACGTTCATGTTTATGTCGATCGGCATGAACAGACACGGGTTGCATGTCTGTAACGTTCGTAGGGTTCTCTCTGCATCGATTTTCATCGTTTTTGTTTTGAGCTTGTCGTCACATCGCGTTGAATGCGCGACGGACGACACCAGTTTCGACGATAACAACCCTGCGGCTACGCAGCTCTTTGCTCAGCTCATTTATAGCCGTATATCAAACTTTACCTCCGTTTTCCATCCCGATATAAAAAAGCATTTTGGTTTTTGCATCGAAAACGTGTGAGTTATGCTTTTTCTTATTTTTTTCATTTATTTTCTCGTTCTTTTTGATTAACAATGTATTGATTTAGGATTTATGTATATTGAAATTGTAAGTTATTAATGGAGCTTTACAATCTTGTTTGAATCAACCATGGTACTATTAAAATAAATATAATAATTAAAATATTAACTATTTTAACCATTCGATCACGATTGGGATAAAACCTTTCAATCAATCAACCATCTAACTGTTAAAATAAAAATAAACATAAATATAGTAATTAGAATATTAACTATTTTAATAATTAGATCATATTTAGATATTTATGCAAGCAGTTTAATGGTGATGAAATCAATTCCATCAAAATTAATGAGGGAAACATATAATTTCTCTAATAATCGTTAAGTCATCCCTAATTACAAGAAATGACAAGAAAATAAATTTTCTATACAATCATGTTATTCATAGATGTTGTATTAATTGTAGGTTAAGTTTTACTCACGGTAAGAAAACTAGATTTTAAAGATAAAATTTTAGTCTCTAGAAGTAAATTTCTATTGCAAAACTCACCCTTATTGGTTTTATCCGTAGAGATAAAACTTTTTTACCAATTTTTCATTACAATAATTAATACTTCTGATTGATGGTGTCAGCTAATCGAATGAGTATTGGATATTTATAGAGGTGTCAACATGTGATTTAAAGCATTTGGCCTGGATGTTGTGTTAATGAGTCTATTCTATTGATGGACTTTTTCCAGGGATGCAGATTGGAATGGAGCATTTAATTTTACAGATAACCTTGGATTTTTGGTATCTTGTGCAAAAAGAACAAAAGGTGACCTGCAAATTCCAGTTAGTCACAATGATATTTATCATGTTAAATTGGTCCATAGCTGTAATTCAGCAGCTTGAGTATTTTGTTCTTAACTTTGGTGATGTTGATTTAGGCAAAACGGTTCACATCAGTGAGTAGTTGATCAAAATCATTTTAGCCATTAACAGAACATACGCTAGCAAGAGGATCCAGAACTCATGTTAAATGCCTCTGTTTTTTAAGTGTTCGAGCTAACATTTGAATGTTGATAGCTCTGCCAGTTAAATTTCAAAGTGAAGAAGCCTGTTGTTAATTAGTGTAATTAATCAATGGCTGAAGTGCCAATCCTACTTCCAGTAGGTCTTTCAAGCTACATTTCCAATTGAAATGTGCCACAAATTATTCATTAAAGCTTGTGGATGGTAACCTTACCTTTATAAGATGATCAATGTATCTCAGCAGAATGAGAATGTTCAAAGCCAAAGGATAGGTTTTTTGGAATGAGAAAAAGATGAGCAAAAATGATCTATTACAAGTTGACATATTTTTCCTTGCATCATAGCTTTAACACAGTGTTCTTGGTCTGTAATGGACATTCACCAAATAAAGTTGAATAGATATATATTGAGCCAAATAATTATAGACTGCTTGCATAATAGAGTTGTGCATTCATGTCTTATAGAATGTCTATGTAGCGATTTTGTGTCTGTTTTGACTGTTATGTTTTGCAAACTGGTGGTTGATCAAGTAATTTGATATCCAGATTTCAATCTGAGGGCAAAAAATGTTGCTTTACCCTGTCTTCAGACTTTCATTTTTGCACTATTAACCATTGGTGCTTTTTCTCTCAAACAGGCGATCTTGCAAAGCGTATCTGCACAGCAGCAGAGATAAAGTTCTTTTTCAACAGCTATTTCTCTGATGTTGAAAGCAAGAAGTCCTCCAGTTACCTAAAACCTAACATAAATTGTAATTTGACCTCCTGGGTTCCTGGGTGTGAACCTGGATGGGCTTGCAGTGCAGATGCAAACCAGAAAATCGACCTTAAAAATTCCAAAGACATGCCTTCAAGGACTCAGAGCTGCAGTCCTTGTTGTGAAGGTTTCTTCTGCCCTCATGGACTCACATGCATGATACGTAAGTACCTATGCAACCAATTTCTCACTTTGTGTACCACTGTAGCTATCTGACAGTGTGAAAACAAAACATTATGGCAAGAATGTTGAATTAAGATGATTATAACGCTAAATGCAACATGGAATGAAGGCAGGAGATGAAAGAGTTTAAATTTCTATATCATTTTATCCAGTGTAATATGTCACTCTTCTACTTTGATAACATGTCAAGTTCTCGTTGTAAGAAGGTGTGATCATTTGTTCATATTTCTTATCAATTAGCATTTGGCATTTTTTAATGAACATTATCTATGTGTAGCCTTATGGGACTTATCTAAGCCTAATTTTTTATTAATCCATGTTTTGTATTGAATTACATTCCATTCCCTAAATTTTATTTGATTTGCCCCTTTGATATTTCAATGGCAGCCTGTCCATTGGGCTCTTACTGCCCTTTGGCTAAACTCAATAGGACTACTGGTGTATGTGAACCGTAAGTTCCCCTTCTGTTTCTTGCAATCTCCTATTTTGTGAAGTCTTGTATCATATCCTACATTAAATTTACCACAAGAATCATTCTTTAGGTATACTTACCAGTTACCACCTGGGGATACGAATCATACTTGCGGTGGTGCAGATGTTTGGGCTGATGTTGTGAGCAGCAGTGAGGTATTCTGTTCAGCAGGATATTACTGTCCCTCTACCGTGCAAAAAATAGTTTGCCCTAAGGGGTACTAAGAATTCTTCTTCAACTTCTCACTCTTTTTTTTTGCTTTTCCAATCCCAGCCATATGTACATTGGTGTTCTAGTGGTGCGTAATGATTGCTATGTTCCTTTTGTTTGATTTCTCTGTTTTCTAATGCTTTTGTCTCCATTTTCTTCAGACACTACTGCAGGACTGGATCTACTAATATGAAACGTAAGTTATCTAGTCACTGGGATGATCAATGAGTAGAAAGGAAAATTAACATAACATATTGATATGATTAGGCATCCCATGACTATTGCAGACATATACTCTAAGCACATGTTTTGCTTTGTTGTTTGAAAACCTAATGTTCCTTCCTGGTTGATTTGCAGGTTGCCTTGACTTTGCTAAATGTGATCCAAAATCATCCAATCAAAATATTTCCTATTATGGCATTATGCTTTTTGTGAGTGAAGTGTTTCCGTTCCTAATTCTTTCAAATTGATATCATACATATAATCTGTATCTGGTAGAAGAGAAAATCATGGTTGCTCAGTAGCATTAACTGACCATGAAAATTAAGTTAAAATATGCTGCTTTCCCTCAGTTTCATTGTATAAATGTTATCAAAAAATATTTGACACTTTCTCTTGCACTTGTTGATGCAGGGTGGAATCAGTGTTCTGCTTGTGATCATATATAACTGTTCGGATCAAGTTCTTGCTACTCGAGAGAGAAGGCAAGCAAAATCCAGGGAAAAGGCAGTAAGAAGTGTAAGAGAAACTCAACAAGCACGTGAGAAATGGAAATCTGCTAGAGATATAGCCAAAAAACATGCACTTGGGCTACAATCACAACTCTCAAGAACATTTTCCAAAAGAAAATCTACAAAGCAGTCTGACCTTAGAGGTCTTAGCCATAAGTCTGGAGGTGATGCAGGTCTCCCACCACTAGGTATGTCTGAGTCATCATCTGCTGCAAAAGGAAAGAAGAAGGAAAAGAGTAACCTCACTAAGATGTTACAATCAATTGAAAATGATCCAGAGAGTAGTGAAGGTTTCAATCTAGAAATTGGGGATAAGAATCTAAAAAAGAACATGCCAAAGGGTAAGCAACTGCACACTCATAGTCAAATTTTCAAGTACGCCTACAACCAAATTGAGAAGGAAAAGGCTCTGCAAGAGCAGAATAAAAACTTGACCTTTTCTGGAGTAATCTCAATGGCTACGGATATTGAGATAAGGAAGAGACCAACTATTGAGGTTGCTTTCAAAGATTTAACTCTTACCCTAAAGGGAAAAAATAAGCATCTTTTAAGATGTGTCACTGGAAAAATCTCACCTGGTCGGGTTTCTGCTGTCATGGGGCCATCTGGAGCGGGTAAGACAACATTTCTTTCAGCTTTGGCTGGAAAAGCAACGGGATGCACTATGAGTGGGACAATTCTTATAAATGGAAAGGTCGAATCCATTCATTCATACAAAAAAATTATTGGATTTGTGCCCCAAGATGACATTGTTCATGGAAACTTGACTGTAGAGGAAAATCTTTGGTTTAGTGCAAGATGCAGGTACATTGTAGCTGTGATACAGCATGTCCTATGGTTCCTGTTAATCCCTTCTATCTTGCTTGGAACCAGTTGATTGTTTGCCATCTTTCTTAATTTATCTCAGCATCTGTTATTACCATCTCTTGTGGATTTGCATTTTGGTCTTTAAATTTCTAAATTGACTTCATCACAACTTACATTTTGTAGATGATTAAACTTATGTTGGACTTATATTCAATAGCTTATGTTTTTATCCACTTGTATTGCATTGGATCATTCTAGACTTCCTGCTGATCTGCCCAAGCCAGAAAAGGTTCTAGTCGTTGAAAGGGTTATTGAGTCTCTTGGGCTGCAAGCAGTGCGTGATTCTCTAGTCGGTACAGTTGCGAAGCGAGGGATATCTGGAGGTCAAAGGAAACGTGTTAATGTTGGTCTGGAAATGGTCATGGAACCTTCACTGTTGATATTGGATGAACCAACATCTGGATTAGATAGTGCATCTTCTCTCTTGCTTTTGAGAGCCCTACGGCGTGAAGCACTTGAAGGAGTGAATGTAATCTTTGTTGTTCACCAACCAAGGCAAGTTCCTTCCTCTTATGTTTATCAAGCCAGATTGCATCACATGGATATGAAAAAGTACATCCTGCCTGATTTTTAATTAAATCAATTTCTCATGCTATTAGTTGCTCTTCCATTACGCTATTAAAAGAACTCCTTGAAAATTTAATTTGATAATTGTTAAAAATGCACTAGCTATCATTCTTAAATTCTATGTTCCACAATCTTAGTCAGCTTTAGGGAAAGTTTGATATGCTTACATGGTTGCTAGAAAAAGTTAATTACATTTATCTTGGCAAATATTTCTAACTGCTTGCATTGCCTCAAGGCCTGAACTAAACCATGCCTCTTTTCTCCAGTTACACCTTGTTCAGGATGTTTGATGAATTGATACTTCTGGCAAAAGGTGGTCTCACAGTGTATCATGGATCAGTAAAGAAAATCGAAGAGTATTTTAATGGTCTAGGAATTATGGTCCCTGAACGTGTAAACCCTCCAGATCACTACATTGATATCTTAGAAGGAATAGTGAAACTAAATACCACTACTGGGGTGACATATAAACAACTTCCTGTGAGATGGATGCTGCACAATGGGTATCCCGTGCCACCAGATATGCTAAAGCTTGTCGACGGAATATCTACAGCAGGTGATAATTCTGCACATGGAGGCAATAATCCCGAGGGAGGAGGAGAAGAACAATCCTTTGCTGGAGATCTTTGGGAGGATGTCAAGTACAATGTTGAGTTGAAAAAGGACAGTATACAACATAATTTCCTGAAGATGAGAGACTTGTCTGATAGAATAACCCCTGGTGTACTAACCCAATACAAGTACTTCCTCGGGAGGTAAAATTGCTATGCTTTTATGAATTTTATGCGCATTAAAATTGTTCTTTTGGTTCTACTACTAAGAATTGTGTCTGATGTGATATATGTGTTCTTGAACAGAATTTGCTTACTTTTTAAGGGGTAAGTCATGAGATTGGCCTACTGAATATCACATCTCCAGAAGTTTCATTTTCTGAGTTTTACCTACTGATATAACAATACCAAGATGTCAAGCTTGATATTGATTGTAAGCCATATCTAGCAATGACATTAGAGGACTTTCGAACAATTTTGGGATGTAACGCTTACAAAGTGAAACTGCATTATCTTGCACATTTGTGAGAAAGGTGTCATAAAGATCATAACTATCTTCGACAATTTGTTTCAAATCGAAACACTTGCATTTATTTCTAGTGTGAAATCAATCAATCATCCACTTTGGTATCTTATCAAACAAAAGACAATCTTGGCATTGATAGAGCAAAATCTCTCCTCCAATTCTAATTTGTCCAATTTTTTCTTTGCAGAGTTGGTAAGCAGAGACTGCGAGAAGCCAGGATCCAAGCAGTGGATTATTTAATTTTGCTGCTAGCTGGTGTATGCTTAGGGACACTTGCTAAAGTTAGTGATGAGACATTCGGGGCCCTTGGCTACACATACACTGTTATTGCTGTTTGTAAGTAAAAGCTTTTATTTTTCTTTTCTCTAAAATAATGAAAATGTCAAGAAAATATGTACATATATAATATTTATTATTATTATGTATATATATATAGGCTCAGGATGTTGTCAAAATATTCTGTTAGTTCCAGCACTTCAAGAATACCAGTAATGAAATATTTTGGAATTGTATCTCAGAGATTATTAACCAATTTGATGTTTTGTGCATTTTCAGCTCTTCTCTGTAAGATTGCAGC
Source organism: Combretum micranthum (assembly GCA_024138025.1). NCBI lineage: Eukaryota > Viridiplantae > Streptophyta > Magnoliopsida > Myrtales > Combretaceae > Combretum > Combretum micranthum. Next base: position 359,896 of record JAMXBD010000190.1, on the reverse strand, counting down.
TCTGAGATCGTTTAACCTTGACAAGTTAGAATACTGGAGAGAAAGTGCTTCTGGCATGAGCAGTCTAGCTTACTTCATGGCAAAGGATACAGTGGACCATTTCAATACACTTATCAAACCTCTTGTCTATCTTTCTATGTTTTATTTTTTCAACAACCCAAGATCATCGTTTGCTGATAACTATGTGGTTCTGCTCTGCCTTGTGTACTGCGTGACTGGAATGGCTTATGTGTTTGCCATCCTATTTGAGCCTGGTCCAGCCCAACTGGTGAGTGCTAGGATTCTGTTTGAAAAGCATGCTTGTTTATATTTAAAGTTTTCATTTCTCTAACATGCTTATTCTTTCTCAGTGGTCGGTTCTCCTTCCTGTTGTTTTAACTCTCATAGGAACACGTGAAAACGATGGAAGTATTTTCGATAACATGTCCAATATGTGCTACCCAAAGTGGGCATTGGAAGCATTTGTGATTGCAAATGCTAAAAGGTAGGCAAACTTATCTTTCTCTGAATGTATCTGTCATACAAGTAGTAGAAATGCACGCAGTAGCATTTTTTTTTCCTTGATCCAGTAACTGCATAACACATAGGATATTTTTAGACCCAGACATGGAAAGGTTGACCTATATGTGGGTTCCCTTTTATAATTGTAAGAAAAAATCAGTGCAAGTCGAATCTATTTTTACCTATAGGCAACCCTAGCTATTGTTTGTCCCTTCTATTCTGGAATGTCTTAAATCTATCTTTTCGATGTCATTCAATTTTTCAGATATGGAGGTGTTTGGCTGATAACACGGTGTGGTTCGCTCATGAAAAACGGCTATGATCTCAACAACTGGACTATTTGTTTAATTCTTCTTGCAATCACGGGTGCAGCTAGTCGACTAATTGCTTTCATGTGCATGGTCATCGTCCAAAAGAAATAGAATCAGTTAATAGTAACTTGATAATGTGGAAATTCTGATACCAGCAGTCCATTTTGTGATTCAAGGTGTCCAGAGAATTTTGATGGTAGATGACAGGCTGAAAACTGGAAAGATGTGGGCACATTCGGCAATTTTGTTACTCACTGAATCATTTTGCTTTCCAATAGGTTCTTCAGGATTTGACTCTGGTGTCCTGTACTGATGTAAATTATGTGTTAGATTATAGTGTCAGATGCTTCTGTACAAAACTAGGGAATGGAAAGCAATACTTTTCACCTTTTTTGTAACTTGTAGCATGGGGATATCCAATAGATGATTTATGAATGGTTCAGATGTCAAATTCTTCTTTGCTAATACATTGTTTTGACAATTTTGACAAATGAAGTTTCGCGCACCAGATTCTCTTGTTTAATTTGGTAACTAAGATGCGCAGAACCTATGTTTTTCTCCATATATAAATTATATCATATGTTTTTTCTTTTTTTGGCCATTAAAATTGAAAGTAGAATTCAAATCTAGTACCTTTCACCTTGTGAAATTAGAAGAGATGTTATTAGACTATAAGGCCATTGGCAAATAATATTTATATTGAATAAGCCAACATTTCTGTATCTATTTTTTGTTTTTCATTTTCTCATTTTATGTCCTAATTTTAAAATTGTCCAACGTCATATTGTTAATTATCGAATTTTTACTTGTAAAAATTATCATTTCACGCTTATATCGACATCGGTACTCTTCTTTTAATCAACATCCCTAAGAACACCATTTTTTTTTTTTTAAGATGATGCATCTAGTAAATTTAATACTTTTAGTAGTATGAAACTTTGGATTTAATAGGTAAAATTTGGTTGTGTATAATATTTAACAACTTTAAAGTGAAACACTTCAAATCCCTGTAAGTGGTTTTGGTATTATTGCATCTTTTTATAAAGATATAGGGTAGGTTAAAGAAACTGTTCTGGTTATTTGTAAGAGTTCTATAACTTAATTATAACTTCTTCCTATTTTCCCTACCAAATAAAGTCGGTTTGGTTAATGTAATGTCTTAAAGTTGCAGTTATAAATGATTTCTGTATAATTAGCGTGGAGTATATTCTAAGGCCAAACGTACTGATGTAGGAACTGAGTTTGGTGGGGAACCACCACGAGGAGCATTTTGTTGCTTGGAGTTTTCTCGATCTAGGAATCCGCTGTTTAGTGTTGATTAAACCCTAAAATTATAATTGAGTCAAAAATTTTGAGACTAACGTAAATTTTGTTTTGAAAAACTTCTAAGATTTGCAATTCAGTTATATTTAGTCAACTCCTTTTTTCTTTTTGCTAAACTTTGTTAGGCTAGCTTGCTTGGGTCTTTAATTCATGATGATGTTTTATATTCCATTTTTATAGATATAAGAGTAGTGTGAGTGACGAAAGTACCAAAGTAAGGTACTTCATGGGGTTTAGAACTCCCTCTCTCTACACTATTCCCATCATTATTGATCCGTTGGCATTATGTTTCACCACAATAAACTTATATCTACAAATAATTTGAAGATTATAATGATCATACTAATATTAGCTTGTCATGAATATTTAAAATATATATTTCTTTCTTACGTGTTCTATCATTTTTTTTCATCTATTTTCATTAGCATTATTGTACAATACATGATTGCAATTGAATAATCATTACAGAGGAATGTAATAAGGCTATGTTGGGGCTTGAAAGATTACTATTCACTAAATAGAATCAGTACTACTTTGTTTAGTTAGCTTAATAATTTTAAAGATAAGGTGTGAATTAAGAATGAGTAGGTAAGCCTACTATACAAGGTATCCATTCATATTCTACTCTGACTAGATAGAGTCTAAATAGTATTAAAGATATGAGTACAGATTTTCTAAAATCTGCTCTTATACTGTAGGGCACGAATATGATTCTTCATACCTTGTATCCATCTTAGAACTTAGACAATAGTATATAAAGGATATGGGTTCTATAGTACTTTATACTTACTCTATTAAAAGTTACAAAATAATATCAATATATTAGGAAAAAAATATTACTCCATTTTTTTTATTTTCCAGTTACTTTTTTTGCAAGATTACTATTTGTAAACTACATTTTGGTAATTTTATTATAGAAGAACTTTTTTTATTTTAGAAGAACTTAGATTGTATGTATGTACTTGAACTTTTAAATTGGATAAAAATGTTGTTTATTTTCTAAAGCTAATAAATATAGAAGTGGCTCCAAAATTTTTAACATTATTCATCTTCTAAAATTTGTTTAATATCACAAAAGTAGATTCAATTTTTAAAGGTATTTGTTATAGATTTAACATTCACACAAAAAGCAAATTCTACATATTTCAGATATTATGATCTTAGGAAATTACTTTTTTATTTTATTTTAACATGTTATCTATGGTAAATATATAAAAATAGGGTAATTCGACATATGGCATGAAACGGTTTCATTTGAAAAAAAAAAAAAAACCATAAGTTCCATAGGGTATTCTATATCTTATAGATTTTATAAGGTATATGGTATAGGGTGGGTATAGGTTACCACAGGATATGATCCTAATACAAAATTTTGTACCCTATACCTAATCAAGGAAAAGGAAAAAATACAAAAAAAAAAAAATCTAAAGATTCGAATTTCTAGAAAATAATTCTAGAATTATCGAACTTGAAATCATGAGTTGGAATTACGGTTCCATATTAGAGGTGGAATTATTAGTCCAACTTAGTACTGGCAATTTAGGACATGACACATGAACTGATATAGACATGACACGATTATAAAGGGTTTTAGCAAGTAAAAGTTGATATAATTAATAAACGGGACAGAAAATAAACAAATTTAAATGTGTCTAGATTTGGGTTTAGGACTTAAACTCATTTACAAATTCGTGAACCCATTAAAATATATTATTAATGTTTGTATTCTTATTTTAGTAAAATATAATATTGTCATCCATAACTAAATTATAAATTGACAAAACAATTTGTATATGAAATAAATTATACATATATAGGAATAGTATAGCATAAATTACAGGAAGAACATACATATAATATACATAAAATATAGATTTTATCTAACATATAAAAGATAGATAATTTATATATAAATATACAATTGATTTATTTGCTACATATATAAAATATGTATACACAACATATATATTTTATAGTTGATCTGCTTAAAATGTGTATAAAATAAAATACGGATTATGTTGGGTTTCCATAGGGTTTTAAAATTATAAAGATCAAATCTTTCACAGCGGAATTCAAAAAAAAACCCTAACCAGTATCCATGTGTATTGATTAGATTAAAACAAAACAAATAGTTTCATTTTGTACCTTTAAAAGCTTGAAACTTGAAATCAATTTGTAGATCGGATCTGTAGGTATCACAAATTTGCAATACCCTCTATAGTATCCACACGAACGAATGCTCCTTCAAAAAGGATCCTACACGTGCTAGCATGATCTAGAACACTTCTAGATAATATTGGGATTTTCATACATGACTCTTCGTGTTTCTCTCTTTTTAGGGTTTGCAGATTTTCTCTGCCGGTCTAATGTCGACAGACAAGTCGTTAACCCTAGAGAGATCTCTTTATGTGCCTTTTATACTAATGTCATTCTCACATGAGTAATGACATTAGTGCCCCTTAATCTAATTAGGGATAATATTTCTTAAAATATAATTCTTGCGCATAACAACGTAATAATTTATTATTACTCTCAATAATAATAAATTATTATTCCTACAAGACATTAAATTTAGTCCATGATCCTTTAATTTATTATTATTCTTAATAATAATAAATTATTATTCCCACAAGACATTAAATTTAGTCCATGATCCTTTTGACTCGTTCTTTTGTGTGTGACCCTATAGGTTCACTTAATGTTGGCAATTGACTAAAACAATTTTAGTCAACAAAACATAAGTGGCCTCTAGCAAGACATTATATTTACCCAAATTAAGTGAAGATTGTGATCCGATTTTTACCTAATCCATAACTTATGTCATTATCCTTTTGTCACATGATATCTAGATTGAACATAAGGCATGGATAGTGTCATCCTTATATCGTTCAATCTTATCATTTCTCGATTTCTAAGTAAACTGATAAAAACAAATGAAATTGATCACATTATCAATTCATTTGAGCACGGCCATGCATTTTTCAGTCTCACTCATCGAGGGGCCTAGAGATATCTCTCTCATAATGAGAGGGACAAATTCCATCTTAATCACTCAACTTCCTCTATATGATTTACATTATGCCCAATCTTAACCTTTATAATTATCTAGTTAAAGACAACGTTTGATTGAGTTGAGACATAATATTCCTCATGTTGGAATCCATGGTGATTTCAGGTTGAGGATACGATGACATTTATTTTGAGAATCACTATGACACTAATCCATGTAGTGATCTCAAAGCGAGTCAGTCCAATACATAGTTCTCCAACATGTACCTATGAGTTTGATTTGTATCTCCATACAAATAAACATCCCATGATTATCAATCAAACCTCATACTAGATTTAATTCATTATTGTTCCCACAATAATGAGCATCTAGAGACATTTAGGATAATTAAATTATTCATGGATTCTATTATAAAGTAAACATGCAAACAATATAATAGAAATGTTTATGAATGACAATATCCAGTAATTGGCCTAGGGCACAATCACCAACAATCTCCCACTTACACTAGGACAAATCATACATGTATCTAATACCCATTGACCTAGTATGATGATCATGCTTTTGCCTGTGCAAGAAGTTTGATAAGTGGATTAGTAATATTATCATTTAGTTGATATTTTGCATATCTTCCCAGCATCTGATGTTGTTATACACTCCGTTTTTCTTATAGAATCTTCTACAGTATTCTGCTTTGAACTTTTCAATCTTACTTATCTCCATTGAAAAGAAAAATATATTCAGATTGTGATATAAAATCATCCTTGTCAGATTGGAAACTAGCATCCATATAACTATTTACAACTAGCTCGTCTTCCAATCCTCCATCCATCAAGAATGCATCTTTAGTTCTTCTTAAGTACCTAAGAATATTCTTGACTGCTGTTCAATGAGGTTCACTAGGATCTAACTAGCATTTACTGGTTATGCTTAATGCATATGACACATCTGGTCGAGTGCATAACATGACATACATGAATGATCCAATAGTCGAATCATAAAGAGTCTTACTCATGTGATCTTGCTCATCATTTGTCGTTGGACATTGAGTCTTGCTCAAATTTATATCATGTGACATTGGCGAGAATCCCCTTTTGGAAATTTGCATACTGAACCTATTCAGTACTTTGTCTATATATGCACTCTGACTTAGGCCAATAAGCTTTTAGATCTATCCCTATAGATCTTGATGCCTACGATATAGGCAGTCTTACCTAAGTCTTTCATTGAAAAACATTTTCTTATCCAAGACTTGACATTCTGCAAGGTAAGAATGTTGTTCCCAATAAGTAATATGTCATCTACATATAGCACTAGAAAGATTACTGCACTCCTACTAATTTTCTTGTCAACACAATGTTCATCTTCGTTCTTTGATGAAATCAAACTCTTTGATTGCTTCATCAAAACGAAGATTCTAACTTCGAGATGCTTGCTTCAATCCATAAAGGGATCTTTGAAGCTTGCAAACCTTCACAAAATCCTCAGGACGAACAAACCCTTCAGGTTGTGTCATGTATACATCCTTAAGTAGGTTTCCATTAAGAAACCTGTTCTGACATCCATTTGCCAAATCTCGTAATTTGGACCCAACATGGCCTCTTGATAGGTAGTGAGCTCATTTTGATCCATAAGCAGCACATCACGACTATATGTAATGAGAAATCCATATCTCTCAAGTTGATGTCGCACTCTATCAGACCTATATGGGCCTTGTGTTACCTGGAGCATCAACAACTAACTATATATCTTGTTGACTTTCAACTGGCGTGCAAGACTATTTTATGGATCTCGAACCACTTCGAGATATATTTTACTCCCACTGGTTCTTTTAGAGATAAACTCTTTTTCCTTAAAAGATGCCATTCCAAGTAACAAACACTTTGTTCTCAGAGGGATTACAAAACAATAACTTTTGGTTTCTTTTAGATACCCCATAAAAAGTATTTACCTGACTTAAGTCCTAATTTGTCTAAGGCTTGACGTCTCACATAAGCCTCACAACCACAAATCTTGAGGAAAGATAAACTAGGCCTTTTTCAGTCCATATCTCATATGGTGTCTTTTCAACCGCCTTAGAAGAAACACAATTTAACTTGAATGCAATTGTCTCTAGGGCATAGCCCCAAAAGGATGATGGAAGATCTGTTTGACTCATCATAGATCGAACCATGTCTAATAAGGTTATATTCCTCCTTTTCAGATACACCATCCCATTGTGGTGTTTTTGGGTGGAGTTTATTATGAAATTATTCCACAATTTCTAAGATGGTCCTTAAATTCTTGGCTTACATATTCACCACATCGATCTGATCGAAGTACTTTGATTGTTTTGCCAAGCTGGTTTTGTACTTCATTCTGAAAAACTTTGAACATTTCAAATGATTCAGATTTATGTCTCATTAAAAAGACATATCCATATCTACTGAAATCATTAGTAAATATGATGAAGTACTGGTGACCTCCTCTAGCAGCAACGGTTAATGGACCTCATACATCAATATGTGTTAGGCTCAATAAATCAATTGCCCTTTCACTGTGCCTAGTAAAAGGATCTTTGGCCATTTTGCCTAATAAATAAGACTTGCATATTTCAAATGATTCAAAATCAAATGAATTTAAAATTCATCCTTATGGAGCTTCAATATGCATTTCTCATTTATGTGATCAAGACAACAATGCCATAGATAGGTCATATTTAAATCATTGGATTTAAGTCTCGTAGTATTTATGTTATAGATTGATCCATTATCTGGTTTTAGATTTAGAACATAAAGACCATCATGTAAGTCAGCATTTGCATAATACATGTCTTTATTTATAAATGGAACATTTATTATTCTTAATAATAAATGTGAAACCTTCATTGTCTAAACATGAAACAGAAATAATATTCCTACTGAAAGGGAACATAAGAGCAATTGTTCAACACTAACAAAAGCCATTGGCAAAATCAATTTAAGTTCCTACATTAGCAACAACTTTTGCTCCATTTCCAACGTAGGTTGACTTTGCCTTCTTTAATCTCTATAACATAGATACCTGAAGCAGTAGTCTGATTACTCTCCTTTTCCTAGATCTTCCAAGTAGAGTTTGCAGTTCCCCTTCCAGTGACCTGGTTCACTATAGTGGAAACAAACTCCTTCCTTAGGAGGTTTTTTTTTTTTTTTTGCCTTTGGTTTGGGTTTAGGTTGAGGCTTTGAACTTTTCATAGCCTTAGCATTTCCCTTGCCTTTCTTCTTCATGCCCTTCCCATTTGAACTATCAAAACATTACTAGGCTTCTACTTCTTGATATTAGCCTAGCAGTTTTAAGCATCGAATGCAATTCAGAAATTAATTTGTCCATGTTATTCATATTAGAGTTCATGACAAACTGGTCATAACTATCTGGTAATGAATTTAGATCAAATCAATAGCAAACTCTTGGCTTATAGGAAATCCAAGCCTTTCAAGATGATCAATATAACCCTTTGTCTTTAGGACATGGGTACTCACTGATCCTCCTTCAGCCAGCTTGCAAGACTGTAGGGCTTGGGTAATCTCATACCATTCCTGTCTGGCCTGTTGAAACATTTCCTTAAGATAGACAATCATCTCATAGGCTTCCATGTTTTCCAGACCTTTCTGAAGTTCTAGACTCATGGTAGCAAGCATTAGGCATCCTACATCAAGATAATCATCAGAATGCTTCTTATAAGCATCCTTTTGAGTTCTTGAAGTATTGGCTAGAGGCTTTGAGAGATAGGCTCATCTAGGGCATGTAGCTTCTTTTCTTGCTTGACAATTCTCAAGTTTTTGAACCAGTCTAGAAAATTGGTTCCAATCAATTTGTCCTTCTCAAGGACAGATTGCAATGATAATTTGAAGTGTTGTTTGTAGCCATTGATCTATAATTACTTATGCAAAGTTTATTTTAATAAATTAAAATCCCACTAAATCAATAACCCTCATTATCAATGTTGTTGCATTTAATTATTGCAATCTAGTGGGCTAAGATCCATATTTCACCTAACTCTAAGTCAGCTTTGGCATGACGCTTAAAGTTAAGTTATTTAGGTAGGTAACTCTTTACCAATTACATCGCATGTAACTCTTAGATCTTTTATGGGATTTTTGACATCATATGTCCCGGCATGTTCAAATCCCATCTAATGCCTTAGGCCCAAAATCGTTTTGATAGCCTAAATAAGTCAAATCATATTAAACACATGAGTAGCACCATTACCCATACTGCTTTACTAAGATAACCTAATGCACCCTGCTTTGGTAGAACCTACATTTTGGTGATCGAAGTTTTGACATGTGTTTAATCATGGGTGGCATTTAACTTAAAATTTATTGAGGGATTTGATTATTGATATTCCATTTTTTTATCACGTTTAATGGATATTCAAGCATACGTAGTGGTAAATATAGTATCACATACATATACATACATCATATCTCATGATATATCAACTTTATCGAATAAAGAAAAAGTGTCATAGCATGGCCCTTTATTCTACATTGATTTTCATAAGCCAATATGAAAATCAATGGTCCAATCCTAAGGTAAAAACCATCTTTATGGTCTTGAGTTGTAAATTTTCTTGTATCTTCTTCACGATCTTTGTTTCTCCATCACCATGGATTAGGGAGGGCCTTCATGACATCTTCATGTCTTTATCACAATAATAAAAAGATACAAAAGATCCTACAACTACTTGTAAAAAAAAATTATAATAAAATAAAAACGACACACAGGCCATATTTATAATATTACAACTCATTTAAAAGAAAAGGAATAAAAACCTGCCAATCACATAGGTCTTAGGGCCATGCTATGCACCATACATGTAATATAAACACACAGAGAAGACATACACATATGTGACAATACTTCAAAAGTGTGTTTTATATTAAGAATTATTAATTAGAGTTTATTGAACTAAATCATGCACCTTTGCAAAGGTTAAGGGGACAATCCCCTTATGGTAAAAATCGAATCATTTAAATCCTTTTCAAATTCACACGAAAATTTTAAAATTCGATTTTTCTATAACAACATACCATATCGAATCTGAATTGAAAATGCTGTTAAAAAATTTAATTTAAATCAGATGGAAAAAATCCAAAATAGACGTACTAATATCAGCACAAAATGAACATCAGATTGAGCTAAAACAAAATAGATTAACAAACATCCAATTCAGACCCGCAATTCAGATGTTCAATTCATGACTGTTTAGAATTTTTTTTTATTATTATTAGTAAAAACAACATCTACAGATCAAGACTTATCCAATACTCGTCCATTATCACATATACAAACAAATCTAATCTGTTTTAAATTACAAGCTACATTGAAAAATCAGACGTATGCAATACGTAAACCAATTCCAGAGGCGCAGATGAACAGGATAGATCTAGATCAGTCCTCCAAAGTCTTCACCATGGCGTGAATTAAAATAAATAAAAAAAAAATTCCGAACACAGATCTAATCCACTTATATCCGACAAACAGGACATTGTAGTATCATGCACTGAGCCTCTAATTCAATTCTTGTCCAAACAGACGCGTGAAAAAGGACATCCAAATTTTTTTTTTTTTTTTTATAAAAACCGTGATTTGAATAGGAGTTTATATCACATAAGAGAACTGCATAATCGCTATTGAGAAAAACCCTTAAGATCCATTGTAATCAAATTACACATGATCTATTCAATCCCTCAAAGCAAGGTGCTCTAATAAAATTACAAATCCCTTAGTTTCTCATAAACTCAAATTGATTTCATACTTAACACGAATAAAATCATATTTCATAGCATTACATGCAGATCATGAAAGAAATTTCAATCTAATCAAAAGCATAAGTGGCTCTGATACCACTGTTGGGTTTCTATAGGGTTTTAAAATTATAAAGATCAAATCTACGAGAAAACGCAAAATTATTATACCCAAGGGGTGGGGTTAGACTCTTTTTCTTAAGTTAGGAAAATTTTATGGTTCCTATCATTTATGTATGTGATAGTTCATGATAATTATCAATATTCATACGAAATTTATTTTTACTAAAGGGAAAATGATTAGAGGATTGAAATCCTCTATCAAATTGATTATCCAAATTATGTGTCCTCATTTACATTTCCATTCGTATGATGATCAAGTCATGATGGATTTATGATTTATTGTTTAAAATGTTTTTCATGTTATGTTTCTTATGATATAACATTGCTCTTATTAGAAACATAAAGAGTAAGGCATGTAGTACAATAAAATATCTTGTACATATGAAAAACAATTATGAAATGACATGTAATAATATTAAGAAAAAAAAAAGAAAAAGACAAAAAGAAATTTCACTTAACAAAGTGTTTGAAAAAAAAAATTATCTTTTATAATATTTAGAAATATTTCATTAGAAATGTTTTAAAAATTATATTGTTTTTACCACATAACCTTCCATAGTTTAACTAATCCAACACTAAAAAATGATAAAAGAATTTGGGGATTAAGGCCTTTTATCTCACCTAAATTTGATATTTAATAAAAATAATTATTTAAATGGCATTTCCTTTCTTTTTCTAATAAATCATCAATTAAGTAAATGTAACTTGGAAATTTGGACCATCTCCGACATTCTATTAGAGCCAAAAACAGCGCAAAGAAACAATATCCTACTATTTGAACCACTTTTTGTCAAAAGTAAATTTCATTGTGATTTGATATTACTTTTTCTCCCAAAGTAAGTTTTGCTTGCGATTTGATACGTATAGTGCTACCTAATAATAGCAAAAGGAAAAGAAGGTTTACTGTGATTCGACTCAATGATGTGTAGTGTGCAAAATGAACTCCTTACTTGCTAGGCTATTATTCACAATGTAAACATAGTGTATTTAACATTTGTCTTATCTCTAGTCATTTCTACTTGTTATATCAATAATATTATCGAATGAAATCTTGAGGGGTTGGCAAGGCCCTACGTAAGTCTATCCCGACCGATATTGCTCTTTGGTGTTGCTTACATCTCATCAATATTCCCATCATCATTCTCATATACTGAAAAGTGTTCAAGACACCCTTAATCTAAGCATAATCTTGAGCCTTATTGTGAGAATTCATCAAATATAATGTGAGAAGCTGGCATTTATTGAGTTAAATTGTGATTTCGGTTGTTTGAAAGGTTCAATTGAAGAAAAGATGTGAGATGATGAAGAAAATGGGTGATTTTGAAGTGAAAACTTAAAGAATTGAAGTTCGAGGACTCCATATAGCCCCTATGAAAGGTGGTGCAACTTTATATTTCAATAACAAAACCCCATAAGCTAATACATATGACCCCTATAATAGGCCATAGAACCTAGATATTAGAATAGAGAGTCGTATGCCTCATGATACAGCCTCTACAATAGACCATATCAACCTAAATGAAGGAGCAGAGAGTTGTTCTCCCGCCCTTACGACCCCTATAATAGGTCATATGTGTCACGTCCCAGAGGGTACCCTAAATGCGGTAGTCCGCCGTATATAATATTAAAGCTAATGAATGACAATCTTAGTCATGCAGGAGCTTCGATATCATATGCAAGGCGTGCTTCCAAGATAGTAGGAGACTCACAAGTGTATTACACTTAAGTAAATAATAAAAGCATGCAAGAACTTATATAAATAAACATGGAATATTCATTTGGATAATAATCTCTTACAACTCCTTGGGGGCATTCCCCCGTCTTAAATAGTCTTGTTTAACTAAACCATCAACAAAATATACATAACTATAACATAAGCCTACTATAGAGATTTTGCTTAGAAGTCTACGTTCAAAACTAAATACATATAACTTCTCCAAAAAACTCCTAATAACTTTGGCTCATACCTAGCAAACGGGGCTCCTTGGTGCCAACCATAGGTAATCATACTATAACAAAAAGCTATAGGGGTATAAGCAAAACTAGCTTAGTGAGATAACTCCCATCTACAAAACATTTCCATATATCAAACAAGTATTTAAACAATCATATGAGAATGCACCAATCACATGAGCAAACAAAATACACAAGATTAACCAAAAACCATATGTAGTATGGATTTTATGCCCTCCATGTCAAGGGTTGAGATGTTATAGGCCCATACGACCATCAATATTTGCAGATTTACTGGCTCCTACTCGCCCTATAGACTTTCCGGCTCCTACTTACCCGTTTCCCCACACGAAGAATAGTAGTGAAATAAATGTGACTCACAAATATGATATGCATGAATTATTTTCAATATAAGTTTAACCAAATAATGTTGAGATCAAGTTAAAGGCGATCAAAACAGTATTCATCATATCAATGCAACAATCACAATTTATTTATCAATTCCTCTTTCGATATTCCCAACTTATATTCAACCAATCATAAATCCAAATCACACAAAATATTTGTTCATTTATCTTTTCCTTATTTTCTAGTGCTACTACTTACAAGCATAAACAAGGAAATGTAACTAGTAAGGGATTAACTCACTCCATGACGATTGCTCCTAATCGAAGTAGTCTTCTGGGAAAGTGATCTCGATTCCTTCTTCACCTAAACAAGATGAAATACCCAAAATGAGTCTTTCATAGAATTTCTATCTTTGAAAATTCTAAATCTATCTTAAATTCATGGTAAAATCGGATTTAAAGAAATTATAACTTAAAATAGCCATAACTTGCTCATTTTAACTTGGAATTTCGCATATTATATACCATTTTCTACCTACTCAAAAGATCTATCTATTTCTAAAACTATTTTCATCAAACTAAGTCATTTGAGTTCCGAAATAGTGGTGATCAGATTCACCATGAATTTTCACAAAACTTGTATTCCTCCTTTTTTACAAAAACTCATATCAAAGAGATAGATATTATAATAGTTTGTAAGAACTTTGAAATGTATTTATATATATATATATATTTATTGACTCATATCAAATGTATGAAACTAATGAAGTTGTCTCAATTCATAAATTTTTGTAATAGTAAAGTTTTCTAAAGATTTTGAAATTATTGAAAATTCATCTTATTTTTGCTAGAGAATATCTCAAGTTATTTTAAATGAGTATTTTTCTTTTTCTTTTTCTTAATTTCATTTCCTTAGTCTTTATAAATTTCCAAAGAATGATTTTATTTTCTAAGCTTAGTTTCTAATGCTTTTTGAAAATAATAACAATTCTATATTTGTAGAAATAATTTCCTTATTTTTTAAGATCATTCCATTTTTATAAAGAAACTCTTGGTGTTTGTCAACTAGTATTTGATGAAAAAGTGGAGTTTAGTAAAACTTTTGTTTACTCAAGAATTTCTTTCCATGTATGTATTGCAAAAATTCTATGAACTCCTCTAGATTTCTTAGAAAAGTTTGTTAAGACAATTTCCTAAGTTTTTATGAAAAAGTACTTCCTACTTTTATTTTTTATCATTTTTTTAAGAAGAATTACTATTTTAAATTTTTTTTATTTATCTTGTTGAGACAAAATCAATATGTTCATGCATGATTTATGAATCATAAAATTATAAAAACATAAGAAAGATATAATAGTTAAAGGAATAAGCTAGTAAAGAATATATCAAGTATTGGAACCTAAGCTTCATCAAGATATCCCGGGACTAAGAAAAGACTAGTCCTCAAAAAGAAAAAGAAAAACTTTTGACTCGATGAGAACAAGTCTAAGACTAGAAAGACTAGTCTTAAAAACAATATGAAAGTAAATAAATTGCAAGGAAGTAAATAAATTGCAAGGAAAGCAATTAAATTGCAAAACAAAGGGATATATGCTCTAAAAATATATATATATAGCTACATAATATATATAGATAAATATATATGAAAGCAACATAAAAGAAATTTGATTCATGAACAAAAACAAAGTATGAATTTATTGTTGCTTTCTTTAACCTTCATGGTTTAGAAAACACACACTAAGCTTATACTAAGTAAATGAACATAAAGAAAACTCTAAAGAAGAATTACCTATCAAGACTAATTTTGAGAGAACTTTGAGAGAGAACTCTTGTAGAATTTTAAGAGAGTAATTTTTGCGTATGGAAGGTCTGAAGGAATTGGAAGGAAGAGGGGGTATTTATAGGAAAATGTGGAAGGAAAATTGTTAATTAAATAAATGGAAATTAAAACAAATTGAGAAAGGGAGGGGAGTGACCGGCGCAATTTTGAGAGTGTGAGAGAGAGAAATTCATTTTTTTTGTCTTTTTGTTAATGAAAAGTAAGATATAAAAGATGTAAAGTTGTATTGGAAATAAAAATTGTAAGAAAGTAAAGGTATGGTTTGTAAGAGTGGTTGTAAGAAAAAGTAGAGATAGATAAATAGTGTAGAATAGTAATAAATAGTGTAATGTAAAGTAGACATGACAATTTAAGTACCGGTAGTAAGAAAATACGTATAATTGCGATATCTGATATTTTTAGTTATCAAAAAATTATGAAATTGATACTTTTGAAAACCTTATATTTTTACTAGTTTAACGGTATATTCGGAATATTTTTACTAATCTGAGCCCGGGACACGCTTTTCGAAAACTATGTTCGATCATGCTCAAAGCAAATATGGTTTAACTAATTTAATATTCTTAAGCTTTCACAGGTTATTACAAACTATTCTACATACTAATCTCTTACTTACTTTCTTAGGGTTGCTTAAATGGGAATGCCGGACTTAAATGGTTATGTCTGATTAGGGTTTTGTTGACTTTTAGGATTCTGGTTGACTTTCTAATTAGGGTTTAAGCTTAATTGATTATAAAACTTTAGAGGTTTACAATATGAACCCAAAATGCACATTAGAGAGCCATACAGCCCATATGGAGGATCCTACACAACATTGCAATGTTAACTAGAAAGTTGTACGGCTGTGATACAGCCATACAAGCCTGCCATTTGTCATATCTAAAGATTCATCTAGGGTTTCTAAGTTTTCTTATAAATACAACATGTTAGTTGAAACCATAACAACTTTAGAACACATTTGGAGCTGTCTCATCTTATTATAAGCCTTATGAGCTCCTTCAACAACAAGATTGAAGACTTGAACCAAGAATTCACAAAATTTAATGAAGTAATCGGGCTGTGACTTTGACTTTCAATTATTTTTCTTTTGTATTCAAGTTTACTGCTATATCTATGGAAGAGTAGCCATTTTGTATCTAAATCTTGATAAACCTTAGCTCCACACTGTAACTGAGATTGAGATTTAATGTAATATCATTAGTTTCCTTGAGTTCAATTACATGTTTGTTATTGTTTACTTAAGTTTATATTACTAGTATATGAATGCATGCATGATATAAAGGAAGTTAATCGAGAAATTGTTTTTATGATTAGATTTGTGCAATTAAATGGATTTGCTCATAGTTTTAGAGATAAAATAACAAAAATCTTTTATGAATACTAGAATTTATACATGAGTTCATGCTTGTAATTGATCTAGAAGCGATTCTTATTGATTGATTTATGATTAGAAATTAATATACCTAAGAAAGTTATTAATTTAATAAAGAAAACTCCATAATTTAAAAAAACTAATGTTACTAATTAATGAATTTCATGAAGTTACAATGGTCAAGTTAGTGGTAAATTAAGATCTAGATATATCTAAAATCCAATTCATCAACTTGAACTTAAATTTATGTTCATTGGATTGATAGTAGTTGATAGAATAGTATTAGTTTCTTAGATTAATTTAGCTTGATTTTTATTGGTTAGATAATAAGGAAAGAGTTGGTACTAGTAGTTAACAATCCCTGTGAGACGACCTTATACTTAGTACTATTTACACTTGCCTATTAAGTCGTAAGATACGTTCAAGGGCAAGAATTTGATTTAATTGAAATAATTGTCACTACATTATGACAATCATATATTTCAACATAGATCAGTTGTGCACCATGCCTTCTAGAAGTTACAAACATTTCATTCACCCAAGATCATTCTTAGTAGGTGCGACACATTAAATGTAACATCACTATCAATTGCTAGCCTATTAAACAACTCAACATAGTTCATCTTCCTATTTACGTTCAACCAAGTGCAAAATAATTGGCACAAGTGGTTCATAACTTGTGTCACTTGAAACACTAACGATTGTCACAGGGAGTCTGTATATCTTACCTCATCATCCATTCAACAAGATTTCCATTTCATATATTCCTTGTCAACTAAGAACTTCACATCAACAAACCCAATCGATAATCTCTCTACTATGTGATTCATCAATTTCGGCAGAAGTAAACTAGGAACTCATACCATGCATAATTTGAAGAAGTTTACACACTATTTACTAACATTTCCACATATCCATGAAAAAAATTTCAAACAATTTAGCTTATAGCATTTCAACAAACACTTCATGTGCATAATATAAAACAAGTACTACATTACAAAGAAAAAAAAAAACAGCTACAATAACCCCTAAATACTAACAATAAACACAAATGCAACATCATTACCTAAAATAATGATTTTAAAGGCTAAAAATCAAAAGAGACATGAGAAAAAACTTTCTTTTTTATTGTGTGATATTTGGTGTAATGTGGCAAAAATTTCTAGTTAAATGGAAGAGCATTTTGAAGAAGTAAGGTAGTCTTGTGAGATTTTGAAAAAAAAAATTGCAATTTGATCGAGAGAATTTAGGGTTATGGTTGACAAAAATTAAAGAGTGGAGGGAGTAAGAGTGTGGAAATATTGAGATTCCTGATATAGAATAGTGAGTCTAACTTACGATTCTAAATCCATTGTTTCTTGAATCATTTTTCAAAAATTTAGATTTTTAGATTTTTTTTCATTCTACCCACACATCCCTAAGTCTAAATAGCTAAGAAAGTACTTGAATGACCAATATGATTGTATAATTATAATAAGATACTCTTCATTATATTATTATATTGTGTTTATTTTAATTATAAATTTAATATATAAATTAACATTGATAATAATCAACAATTTTCATATAAATATAATGTTTCAGTTAAATATAAATATAATGGATGTTACTTATATCTATTATCTTATACAATGATTAAATATATAATTATTTATATTTATTTAGGTATATAATTTTTAAATTATAGTATCATGTTAGTTTACTTATGTAATCACTAATAATATTATAATATCACATCATATATGCACAGACCACTAAGGGAAATCATGGAATGAACCAATCACTAACTAGACATTTATGGTCATGAATCTTTATATTCAACAATTTTTATATTTAGTAATAGGGATTTGTTTTGAATTTCTATTATGCATTTAAAATAAAAGTAGACACATTATTACTTGTTAAATTGCAAGATAAACTAGAATATCCAATAACCCCATCCATTACACTTCCATTATCATTTATTTTATGTTTATTTGATTGCTATATATTTTTATGTGGAATAAATCAATTTTATTGTGGGAAATTTATAGTTCCATCATTAATTTTGATGAGACCAATCTTGTCACTATCCAATAGCTCACGTTATACCCAAACGTAATCGAATAACTAAAATAGTTAATATTTCAATTATTATATTTATTTTAATAGTTAGATGGTTGACTAGGGGAACGATCCTATCGATGAGACTGTAGAAGCTCCCTCACTTTTATATTGACTATAGAAAAAAAAGGAATATTAAAACTAAATTATAAATTGCCAAGGCCTTTATAGTTGAGTGGCATGAACCCCGGTCTCCCAATAAGATTTTAATTCAATTTTTGATCCTTAAAAAATTGTTATAGATGGAAATTAGTAGAAAAAAAATTACAAGTTTGATAATTTTATTGTCAATTGACATTTCCTTAAGTCTAACATAATTATATAACATTTGAAATGATAACCCCTACTCTATCCTAGAGAATCACCCATTATCACTATTTCATTTTTTTTTATAGTGTTTCTTATTTTGATCACTCTATCTTTTTTAAATTAAATATGACTTTTCTATATTTATTTTTCTTCTTCTTCCTTTTTTTTTTTTAACACTGATAACATGATGCACCATCATTTAATAATAAGATGGGAATATTAGGCTGGTTATAATAGTAGTGGAAGGAAGAATGGTTTTTCTTTTTCTTTTTTTTTTTTAAAAATTATTCAAGTAAACATCAAGATAAAATCAAGTGTGTATAATGTAAATCGTACTTTTCATATGATCAAAATATGAGTGATGTTACTAATGATGATACATCATATGTGATGAATTAAAGAGGGATAAAGAGAGGAGGAATGGCCAATCTTATTGGTTGTGAATGCTAATGTAACAACTGGAGGATCTTGAATGCTTTGATTTATAGTTTTTTTTTTTTTTTTTTTTATCTTTGCAGTAAGACTACTTTAATGCAAGAAGATTTTATCTTTTGATCTTCAAACTTTGGAACTTGATATTTGAAATTTGAGATTAAGAGGCCCTTAAGAGAACAGATAGGTATGATGTGGCTTGATAACTAAGAAGCACCATCATATCGTCTCTATAATTACCAAATGGGTTAGGGATGAGTGAATAACTATGTCATATAGGATACCTACTCATATCTTGCCTAATTGAATATGGTAAAAATAGGTATTGAAGGCTATAGTGTAGGCTCTAGGTATAAATTTTTTAAAATCTGCTTTCATAAGGTAAGGTGCAAGTCTGAGGTCTTCATATCCTATGCCCACCCTAGAACCTGTACTCTTATTCATATATAATACAAGTTCCATTGCCACTAGTTCAAAATTGATTAGGTAATTTTGAGTTGTTGGAGTTGATTATGGACCTATAGAATAGGACTTGCAAAACAAGACATGGTCAAGAGGCACTAGGAAGTTATTTGATGTGGTCACTCCAATGCTCAAATGAAAGTTTTCTTAAGGTAGAAAATAGAGTATAAATTTTACTAGTTTGGTTTAGGCATAGGTAGTGTAAGCATACATGTCTTATTTAACTAGTGTTCCATGGCCCCTAGAGTAGGGATTAATAGAGAAAACTATAAGGCAATTATAAAGTTATCCATCATAAGATAATACTTAAGAGATTGTGGGTGAGTGCAGTTACTTAATAAGACACGTTTTTTAGATTCTCGGCTACACATTAGAGGAGGTTAGCAGGTTGACTCTAGGTAGGCCAATTGTGACTTTGCTCGACCACTTATAGCTCCACTAGTCAATTAATTGGCTCGACTATCAAAGGGTTGACTTAATCATCTAGTAAATTGGATGGTCATCCTAATTAGCATTGGGAATGATTTAAACAACATAATGGAAAAAATATGAAGTGTGTAATTAGATTTTCCTAGAGGGTTAAGAGGCCTGTTTATAGTAAAAGAAGCTATGATAAATTAGGTAAGAAAATCATCATAGTAGGTAAGTATTATGGGTTTTGAACGGAAATTACATATTTTAGGGAAACAATTCCCAAAATACAGAATAAGAAAAAAGATAATCTTATTTCACATGTCAAAGGCATGGTTGTGATTATGTGTCTTCGACCATTGTAAAGAGGGTGAGGCTCCTTCTTTATGTCATATAGAGGGCGTAGCACAAACTCTACACAAAACTTGCCTGCATAGCAAGAAACACTATAACATTGCCCTAAATATATCACATTGAAAATACACACACACACACACACACAATCTCAATATTTTCTTACTGAACAACATTGTGAACCCAACCCAACTCATGTTACTGATATTCAATCTCAAACACATTCACTTAGAAAAACCACAACTAAAGACAATCAAATATGATGTATAATGACAAAAGAAGTTAAAAAAGTTACAAAGTTCATACATATACTATACTAACAAAATGAATACAATCTAGTCCCTCCTCCTACAACCCATTTAAAAGCAGATTGTCCAAATCATGTAAACACAGAAGATCTTTTTCTTGGTCCTTTCACATCTTGTTTTACTTGTTCCTCTCTCTACTCTTCCCTTCCACCTTCTTCTTGCTCGAGTGAATGAATGAAGTCTTGTAAGGGTGACAGGGCTATGCTACGATAGGTAGTGAAACTAATTAAGCTGAGACCCACCCCTTACCCCCCTCGTTTTTGCTTGGCTTAGTTGTCACTGCTCTCTTTATGGTACTGAAGGCGTTTGAATTGGACCAATGTTATATTTAGGGTCTAGTATCTAGTAGGTATGGGGCACTCTCCTTAAGCTACCAATGATTTCTTAGGGGTGACTAATACTAGAGGGGAATATCTCATAACTTGGCCTTACCTTTAAGCTTCTAATGAATCTTCCTATGTAATTGCTATCATATGGCAATATCTCATAGGTGGTTGCCTCCCAAAAAAAAAAAAAAAAAAAAAACGGTGGTAAAGGTACTACCTCATTAAGAACGGAGGAGGTGGAATGTTAACCTCCTCAAGGTGTAGCTAGTCGCTGGGCACGGAGATGGGAAACTTTAAGCTTCCATGCTAGTAACTACTATGCATGTCCATCATCTAGAATCTCCTCTTTTTCTTCTTCCATCTCCTGTAGTTCACCATGATAGGCATGGAATAGTCTGGTGCGTCATGCTGGTCAACATATTTTATAACCCATTCGATGATCCTAACCATTCAAGAAGCCCTACCAACCACCTTGATTTTCCTAAATTTGTTCATCTGTTGAAAAAAAATCATATCAACTACAATTACTTTTCTTTTTAATGGAACAATTAATCATGAGAGCACCTGCATTTGCCATTTAATCAAACAAAGCTCCTAGACGGCCTGTACATCGACATGTGATACACCAATAGCAAATGGGGTAATCAGAATGTACTCTCCCTCAGTTTAACAAGTACAACTCAATTATGGTTCTCATTCCATAGTTGCAAATAGGTCATGGGCAACTTCCCTAATTGGTTTCGTACCTACCACATAGGTTTATGGAATGAAGGCTTACGTCAGTGTCAACCTCTGTAGGATACCCTAACAACCACCAAACTCGAAGGACCTGCTTTGGCAATGCCACTTGATAAAGAAAAAATAGATGAGTGGCACTTATGCCTATCATATATGTCTATTTGCAGTACCAAATGCTGGGAGCCTATCTAATAGGTCATCTAAGTATGTGCATAACAAAAAAACACAATGAGTTCATGAGTTGACTGGAGAGTCCTAATAGGTGTCTCCTCACATGCTTGGATGCCTACATCAACACTTGCTTCTTGATTAGCTAATGAGTGCACTAACAAGTTGAAACTAGTTTGTGAGGGAGGATTCATATATGGGGGTACAATGGTATGGCGGACCACTTGATTGTCCAAAAATATGTAGAAAGAGCTCTTGTATCGATCCATCACCTAACTCCTTTACTTACACCAATAGATTCTCTACACTTTCATCGTCAAGAATGGGTACAAAAACATACAAAGGTCTGCTTATCATATAGTATGGGTGCATGTGTATTCTTTTAATGCCTCCAATTCTTGGATCCACACCAACACTTGCACATATCTTGCTTAAAAATTACCGATATTTGACATCAATCCTTTCATGCACCTTCTTTAGTGGGGCCTTGTGATACTCTAACCTGTATGTCCCATCCATAACGTTTTCATGGGCATACACCATGAAGCAAAACAAATATGCCATTGCACGCCTATGAAGTCAATGCTTCACCATTAAATAATGATAATATCTAAAAAATGAGATCAAATGCAAGTCACTATCTTGCATTTTCTTATACTTTTCTAAATTTTCCCAAACTTTCCTACACATTACCATAACTTCACATAATTTCCCTCACTTTCTACTTGGTATTTTACCAAACACTTAGTACGCATAAACCAAAAAAACTACTTTAACCATCAAATCTTGTCAATGTAGCCACACATATGCTACAATTAGTTGTATATAACACATTTACATGGAAAACTATTAACAAAAATCACCTGATCTAACTAATCTTAGGTAAAGAAAAACATAAGGTTTGAGCAAGAAAATTATTGACAATGTAGCATGAAGTAAAACAAGAGAAGGAATGAATAATCTCACCTTGAAGAACAAAGATCAAAAGCTGGGAAGTGAGAGGATTGAAGTTTCCACACTTAATATGCTAAAGAGAGAAGAGAATTGTATTTGTCTTGAGAGGAATGTGAAAGGAGGAAATGAGCCTTAGTAAAAAATTATTTCGATATATCAGCTTAGAGGGCATGAGTGGCATGTACGCCCTTTTACTTAAAAGAAGAAGAAGAAGAAAAGAGCGTTAGGAGCTATGCATACAATGGTCAAAGGCATGGCTCCGTACAACTCCCTGTTATGCCATTAACATGCCGCACCTTTAACACATAAAATGTGTCACGCCCCGAAGGGTACCTTGAACGTGGCAGTCCGCCGTACACAATATTAAAGCCTAAGAATGACCACCTCGGTCATGCGAAGGCTTCCATACTATGTACAAGGCGTCTAACACATAAAGGAGACACATCGGAATGATACATTTTATGTTGATACAATTGAGTAACAATGAAAAGGAAATACAATCCACTATACTTCAAAATACAATTCATCAAACTTCAATTACATTCATCCTAAGACTTCACTACATAAAACTATTACAAGGGAAATCGTAAAGCTTAGCCAAAAACTTAAAGCATTCTTATATCTTGCCTGAATCCCGAAGTCATTCTCGGCTTCAACCATCTCGGTCTCCACTTAGCATTCTTGGGATAACCTGCTCATTTAAACAACTATTGGGGTATAAGCTACACTAGCTTAGTGAGAATTCCCTTAATTTCGTACCATAACAAACAAGTTATAATCAATCATATGCTATGCATGAACAAACACATGAGCAAACAATTATGTATGGGTATCCGGAACCCACACACAGAACGGATTTACGCCCTCCGTATCTTGGGTTAGGAATGGTATTGAGTCTACACGACAGCATCTAGTCCCCAAGCCCTCGGCTCTTAGCACTCACTCGACTAGGCTCATCCAAGCAATGCATCCACATGCGCTTAGTACCCCTGAATGAACTCTGGCACCGGGCTCGTTATCCAAACGAGTCATCACGGACCATACCGATCGACTTGCGTAAGAGTAGCATGCTACCAAATGCAATATGTCCGATGCGATGCATGATCAATTTAATTTTTGCTTAGGTCAAAATATTTATACGTTCTTTAGAGTGACCAGCCAATCATACACATAACAGAAATAATATGAACAGTGCAGTTATCCAATCAAATCTGGTTTCGATATGCTTTAGTATTCTTTGGCATACATTCATCACAGCCTCATCATATATCCCATCCCCATTCATATCGATTTTTATCTTGTTCTATAATTCTAATGCAACTAACTACAAGCACAATCAAGGTAACAAAACAAGGAGAAAACTCACTCGGCCATTGGATCACCGGTCTTCTAGTAATAATAATTCGGTGCAGGGAATTGTCGGATTCGGGATCACCTAAAAAGGAAGAAATACTGTAATAAGTATTTCAACTCAAACTAATCTAAACGATTTTATACGAACTATTAAATTCGTAATTCTCGTCTTAAGTGGGAATTCCAACTTAAAACGGCTATAACTTGGTCATTTTAACTCGGAATATCGTAAATTATATATCGATTTCTATCTACTTCGAAAAATATATCTATTTCTAATATTATTTTCAAGTTTTGAAAACATATAGGTCTCAGAATAGAGGGATCAGATTTGATCAGTAACGGTTTCCGATTCCGAAAAATAGTTTTATAAATGTTTGTAATGTTCCTACTATGTAAATTGGCTATACATGCAATATGAATGATTTCCTAACATGAATGACATGAGATGAGCTTAATGTATGCATGATCTTTATGATTTTTGCTAAAAGGAAATTTTATAATTTTTTTATCTTGCAAGACCATAATAACAACTACTTATGGAAAATCTAGTTTTCTAATTTTGATCATTTCCATTTGTTTTGGATTTATTACTTAAGAAAATATACTTATTTTTGTTAAAATTGAGTCTTCATTATATCTATTACTTATGACTTTCATTTCTACATAAAAATTTCCATTTTGCACTTTGTAAACATGTCTTCATGTAGAGTTGATTCCAAAATCCGAATTTTATAGAAATTAGTTTTTGAGTGATTCCTTCAAGTAAAAATCATTTGATATTTAGAAAATTAGGGCTCAATCATACATAACCACTAAGGACTTCATTCTTACACAAAAATTTGCATTTTACACTTTGCAAATATGTTCTTAAACAAGCTTTTCACAAAAATCCGAATTTTGGAAAATTTCATTTCTTGCATATTTCTTATGAGAAAACTTGTTTAATGCATCAAAATTTGAAGCTTTACTATATCTATTGTCTAAGGACTTCATTTAACACATAAAACTTGCAATTTGAGCTCAAATACTAAGTGATTACCTATGCATCATCTCAAATTACGAATTTGACAATTTGATCACTAACTCAAATTTTTCCATTTTAATTCCATTACTTGTTTTATACATTACTCATGCCTAAACTCATTTTAACTTGTAAAAATCATTGCTTAATGATATATATTACCTATATACTTCATTTTTCACATAAAACATGAGTTTTGGAGTTGATAAATGGGTTTTAAAAATTGGTCTTGGTTGGGATCCGAATTTACAAAATTCATTTTTGGTTATATCTTTTGATAAAAGCTATCTAAGCTCATGAAAATCCATTCCTTACATATCCTATCCTAAGAGCCTTTCATTTCTTAAATAAAAACTTCATTTTTGAATTGGAAAATGTTTTTTAAAATAGGCCTTGGCCAAAATCCGAAAATAGAATTTTTATTTTGAAAATAACTTTTGAAAATCACCTTTGATTCTTGTAAAAAGAAGTCTTGATGATATACATATATTAAGCTTTCATTTTCTTAAGTAAAAATTACATTTTGACACTTGGAAAGTGGTTTTTAAATGGGGTCTTGCCAAAATACGAATTTCATATTTTGTTTGAGTTCAAAACTAAGATCTATACTTAATATGAAACATAAACATAAAACAAATGCATGGTAGTAAACTATAAACTCATAGATCTAAACTTTATTCATCAAAATCTCTTATTTATAATCTATACCCTAAGCCTTCATTTTAAATGAAAAATACACATTTTGAAGTTGAAAAAAACTTTTCTAAATATGATTCCATTTTCATCCGAATTTTCAAAAATTATTTTTGTTGAAAATAAAATAGATCTTGAGTTTCCTACAACTTTCCTACCATCATCATGCTATTACAAGTTGCTCATGAACATAAAACAAAGTCTAATGCATTTTATGAACTCAAAACTCTAGATCTAGTTTTCTAAACTAGTTTTAAGTGCATGAACACATGTGAATGAGAAATATATGCATAAATCATAAGTAATAACAAGAATAATAACTTAAATAGCAAGATCTATGGCATAAACAAAAATCAAAGCTACAAAAAGTTAGATCTACAATATATATTAACTTTAAACAAGAAAATAATTGTAATACAAGATAATAAAAGTGGAGAAAAGGAGTGTTTCATTATTGGCATCATCATCCTAAGCTTTTAAGCTTATGGAAGGTCATTTGATGCATGAAACCTTCATTACACTTTACCTATATCACCTATGGAGGCTTTGAGATGAAGATTTGCTTAGAAATCTTCAAGAAATATGGGTGGAAGCTAATGGAAGAGATGGGGGCAGCTTGTGTTCTTGAAGAAACAAGAACAAAAAAGAAAGAAAGAGAGGAAAAAGAGAGAGAAAAGACTAAGGAATGAAAGAGGGAAAGTGAGTAAATGAAGGAGAGAGAGAAAATGAGTGTTTTAATTGAATAAATGAGAGAAAAAAAAAATAAAACAAGGGCAGCCAAGGAGACCCATGCTGCACGTGAATTTGGGAGGGAGAGGAGAGAGAAATTTGTTTGAATTTTGACTTGAAATTGATTTGTGTAATAAATGTATAATGTAGCTTTCTTAAGAAGGAGTAGAATATAATTAATTTAGTCAAAATATAGTAAATAAAGGACAATGGCAGCCATAAAGAGGTTCAAAAGCTGTCATGAAGTGTGGGTTAATGTGTAAAAAGATTGAAGTGAAAAGGAAGTGATATGTGTAAAGTGTACTTGAAAGTATGGGTTGTAAAAGTACTTTCTTAATAAAATAAAACAAAATAAAATAAAATTATAAAATTTATTCCAAATATTTATAGCATATTTTTCATAATTAAAATTAAACAATTATTTGAATTATTTTAGTATTTTAACAAATATGTTACTGGTACGATCAAAATACGCGAATAGGGGCTATAAATGATATTTTCATAACCCGAAAAATTCTAAAAAATTATTTTATGAAAATATAAATATTTTTCAATTATTAAATTAATTTATTTTATTTTTAGTATCGGGTCTTAAATAGAATCTGATCCCGTAAAAGCCAAAACTAAATAAATTTAAAAAAAACAAAATTTTCTATAATATATAAAATATTTATCTAATAATATAAGGCTTTATAAGAATAATAAAATTGTGTAATGAAATAAAAGTTAATAGTGCAAAAAACTAATTTAATTACCGGTAGTAATGAAAATACGATAAAAAGGTTATAACTGTGACTTTTATAACCCGAAAAATTATATAATGATATATTTGGAAATCTTATGAAATTACGAGTCTAACGGTACTATTGATATTTTTGGTATCTCGAGCCCGGGACACCTTTTCGAAGTCTATATCCGAACGGGTTCGAAATAGGTCAAAAATTTACCAATCTGATATTTTTAAACAAACTTATATTACTATGAGCTATTCTACATATTTAAACTACATCTCGGTCTCTAGGGTTAGGGGCGTTAGATTGCTGGACTTAGACTATTGTATTCCACTTAGGGTTTCCGGGTGATTTTCCGGTTTAGGTCTTTGCCAATTTGGAAACTGATATTTTATGTTTATAACGTATTTACTTTGAGAAATTTGTTTTACATTTCATTTTTGTAAGTATTTAAGATCTTTTAACGTTTTCGGGATTTTTGAATTGGGTTTCATTTCCAAGGTTAATCATTATTTACTTTTTAATAATTTATTTTTAGGCTTTATATTACCCGATTTTATAAGTCGGAGTTAAATACAGAATTTTTCGTACGTCGTGGTGTTGAATTTGAAGACTACTGAGTTCTTATTTTATTTTTAAGGATTTTCATCTTCTCATGATTAAGAAATTTTTGGATTCGTTCGTGATTTTTGGACTAGTTGAAATTTGGTTTTAATTTGAGTGATTTTTAGGGTTTATTTTCGAAGTTCATTATAGAATTATTTACTGAAATTTTCCGAGGCTTACAAAATGTATTTTATGTGTACCGAATTTTAGGAATTATTTTCCAAAATATGATATTTTCGTACAAAACCCATAGTGTATCCCAATCATCCCAACATATTAGAAAAGAGTATATTTACATTATAGCAGTTTTCAAGATCTTGGGGTCTAAGCTAGAAATAGCTAGATATATCTACTAATTACTTGCTTGTGTGAGGCAAAGGGTGGGCAGGATCTATTTTAGGGTGCTTTAGTGTTTTTGGTTAGTGGTAGGTAAGAAGGTGACCAAATTATTATAATTAAGGCAACTTGATTTGACTTTGCACAGTCAATCTGTGGTCCTATGTAGGGCCTAGAGAGATTATCCCACAACACAAATAAATTGATCTGGACCTACAGGGCTCATGTCCAAAAAGGCTTATTAGAAAATTTACTACATTATCAATAAGACATGTTTTAGGTACAAAATTTGGTACTTGTACTTGTACTTGTATAGGGTAGGATATGAGTAGAGTCTCATACATTATCGCCTTACACCAGCTCACCCCTATATAGAATTATTTATGGGTGTCTATAAAAGAGATATGTACAGGCTTTTAAAAGGATTTAACGAGTACATAAACCTCTTAAGAAAGTTTAAAACTAGACAAGTAAGTCTTTGCGGATAAACCTGTTTCAAATCAAACAATCTAAAACTTTTTTGTATCATCCCAAAATATGTGCTTAATTATTTAGCTTTTGTCATTAATCCAAATAATTAGTCAAATTATTATTGGATTTAACTCTTTTATTGCATTTTAAATTTCTACAAATCATCAAGAAGGATTTATGCAAATTTTACTTTCAAATAAAATAGGGTTGAAAGTCAATAAACCTACACTATTTTTACAATTGCCGTGTTTAATCAAGTTATATAATAATCTTCTATCTAATGTCGAGCAATTTTAATTTTTCATATTTTATGTTGCATTTGTTACGTGAGAATAAACCTAGAATGTAATCGCAAGTCCGGGATCCAATGTCATTGTTGTGTTTGCTTGCAATTTTAAAAACCGGAATTATGATTCTCGTGAATGACAATTCCATCTTTGAGAGGAATTCAATTATACCCTTAAAAAAGCGGAATCGTAATTACATTCCTTCCACATAAATGATTACTATAAATTACCTTTTTGTCCTCTTATTTATTTATTTATTTATTTATCATTCACATTAATTATTTGAAATATTTTTAATAATTAACATATCAATTCCATTCTATTTCTGAAGTATTTAAATAAAGAAAAGGATTTACTATTCCACCTCCCATTTCATTTTATTTTATTCTAAATAATTCTTATTTATCAAATGTGATATTAGAGTATTAGTGGATGCAAACAGGGACGCTAATGAACTGATCATGGAGACTGGAGAGAGCTTTGCTGTGTCTATTTATCCATTTTTCACTTTGACGCCAAGGAGGAGAAGGAGGGTATTTGGTGAAGCAGAAAAAGGCCCAACCTAACGAAGAAAAATACAAATTACATTAACATCCTGGATCTAATCATGATTTTTTAAAAATTTACGTTGTTTATTTTGGCAAAAGGAAATAAAGAAAGACCGGAATTTACGTTAATGTCTAGAGTTTCCACTTGGACTTGAATTATGCTATTGCTGTGGCCCTTTTTTAGCGCTTAAAAAAATTTGTCTATTCGGATAATGTTTACGTTGTTAGACTCGGCCTAGAGCTTTTTTTTTTTTTTTTTCGTGGAAAATGCTGAAGGTGAAAACTAAATGAGTGTAACCGGTTTGAACCGGGATTCAGTCATGGTGAATTAGACTATTATTAAGGTTGGATCAGGTTCAAGCAGTTTGAATCAATGGACCGATCCAGGTTAAGTATGTAAATATATGCTTTTGTTTTATAAATATATAATCTTGCTTAAGTATGTAAATATATGCTTAATTATATACAAAATTTAAACTTGATAATTTTTAACTAAACTATGACAATTGAAATAACGAAGCATATAGCCATACTTACTCGAAAATTGAAAAACAATTGTAGTTTTAGAAATTTTCATCTAATTAAAAAAGAAAAGGTCTTTTGATTAATTAGTCTCCAAATTCAAGTCAACATCTTAAAAATTCTAAATCTTAATCATCGTCTTTACTTTCAAACTTCTAAATAAAAATCATCAATTTGCAATGCTTTGACTAACAAAAATTAAAAGAAAAAAAATGCTAAATTAATTCTGGTGTTTCACCACCACCAGTACCACCTTAATAGGCGGAAAAGAAATTATGGGTTCTGACGGGGCTCTATCAATTTAGGAAAAATGCTGATAATATGAACATGGTATATATTAGATATCCTATTAGGAAAAAAAATATATTTACATTATATATAACATGAATATTTTATTATAATAAAAATTCTAAATGGATCAAATATCCGATCAAGTGACACACCGGCACAAGCACAACCATGACGAGTGCACGGAAGGAGTTTTCAAAGGGACGTAACCATGCATTGATCGATATTGAATCAATCCATCTTGTTATTATCCTCTCGTGAAAAATTATTCGATCTAATAGTCATATTCGTCAGATCACGTGTTAGAATATCATTAATATTATTTATTATATATCTATATCATACGTGGTATATAATAGCGGGAGACTTTCTCAATCTCATGATGTTTTTTTTTTCCCTGTTGGATACGTGTACCTATAAATAATGCAACCTTGGAGCACTCGAAGACACCATAAACTAGACTTGAAGAAGGTATAACCTATAACCAACTGCTGCTGAAACCTCTATCAAGCCACATTTGCAAGCTACGTCAAACCAAAGCAAATATCAAAAATCTTCCCACTATTCTCTTACATCTCCCCATGATGTCCCACCACACAAAGTTGACGGTTACCTTAACCGGACATTGAAAGCTCCTTTTCATCTTCTTAATCTTCTCATACATCACCACGACTCCATTTTTTTATATTATCATTATTATTATTTATTTTCACATCTTATTATTACTTAAAAATTAATCATTTTCATTCCTAGCTATATTATATGCTGTTCAAGAATAGAATAAAGCAGCCCATTTTGATTAAGTGCTCGATGTTATAATCATTCTTGAAACTAGAGAATTTTTATGTCAAGTTCGAGAAGTAATTGTGAGCTGTGAAGTGTTGCGAATGGCGGGTCAAGGAGGATTGCCGACAGACCAGGTCTTAGCAGAGATTATGGTAAGTGTCATTTCATATATTATTGCATGAATTTTACTTATAATAATTATCTCATATTTAAATAAATTAGCTATTAAGATATGGAATTTTGTTAGGCTAAGTTAATTACTTTATAAATTTTCAGTATAAGTAATGAATGGAATGTGTGGCTGTAAAATATTGTTTGGATGATCATATCTTATATTTTATTTGGATGAAGTGGACAGTGATTGTTAGGCGGTATTTGAACATGCTAAATTCTCATAAAGGTGTTCTAAATTAGCTACTCAAATTACGAATTCAATTAATACGTATGCTCTTACAATTTCTGGTTGCAGAAAAAGAAGAAGTTCACTGGCCAGCAAAAAGAGAAGAGCTAGAGAAAGAGGTATGGAACCAAATCAATGTGCAATCACTACATCTAAAACATCATAGGACATTGTACTTGTTGCACTGTGATGCAAAAAAGTCTAAAACGAAAACAATGTTTACATAAAAACAATGTTAATGACCATAATGGTTTCAAAGTTAGCTTAGTTTGATGGTTGCCATATCAAGAAAGCAAGTACAATAAAGCATACAATATCCGTTAAGAAATTCATGACAACCCATGATTGTTACCTAGCTATTAGCTGAACTTTCATATAGCATAGTTTTCAGGGCTCACTGGTTTCAATTCTTTCCAATCCTAGAGGATTATAGTAGAGAAACAGTGACCATACCTCTGCTATGTACATTCTTATTGTTGCATAAATAAGGAAAATCTTGTTTGCCTTTGTTTTGGGATACACAATTGGTGCACATTGTGTAGGGAATTTTCATGCCTAAACTTGGCTCACATTAATCGGATGTTTTGGATGTTTAGTGAGTGTACTCACCACTTTTTTATTTTATTCCTGCAAATCTTAACGATGGAACAATGATCAAATCAGTAGTTGGAGTTAATGTGGATTACAGTTAATTATGGTTCATTTTACAGTTGAGATGTTAATTTGATATTTTTTTTATTAATGGCATGAATTTGGAAGTATTATTATCTACGGTTAAGTCAGATCAAGGCGATCAAGTAGTTGAATTTTTATGAATTCTTACAAAAAAGCAAAGTTCTGACACCATGGTTTACGATTAATTGAAGTATATAGTATAATCTTTTTCATTGTAGTTGAAAATTTTCAGAAACAATCGGTTTGTTTGGAGCTTAAACTGAAAATTTGAATGGAGTTGTTTCCTCAAGGATTTAGCCACATGACATTACTTGAAAATGTCACCTTTGGCAGAACATCAAGAAATGTTGCTCATTTGAAGTAAATGGAAAATCATATGATCTTGCTGTGGGCATAGTACCAAGAAATTAAGAAAAAGTAAACCAATGCTGCAGTTTCGAATCAATTTATAAATCTTCTATTAAATTTTTCTATGTCACTAGCAACATAGCTTCAATATATTCCTGCTTGTTACAGGTTTCTACACTTCAGAATCTGCTTAGCCAGGAGGAGAAAATGCACGAAATCCTGGAGAATGCTCATGGTAGAAATAATGGCTCTGCAATCTCCATATCAAATTCTCTCCCTCCTAAGGTATGTTCAGTTTCCACTTACTGAAAAATTTACCATTCCAGATATTACTGCCCGAGTAAATTCTTTGGTAGCAAATTGCAGAGCGGATGACTATTGAAAACAACTAACCAATAAGCTGGCCCCAAGATGAATGCTCTTTTATCTCAAGTTCACTGAGAAGCGACTTTTTTGCCAGCTTATAGTATCTTAAATTGTTGTAAGATTTATACCTCATAGCATAGGCCTTGTCTTTAGGTCCAGCTTACACAGCTTTATCTTATCTGACATCAATATTTCATTAATTCGCTTCTCTTCTTTAACCTTTTAATATAACAAAGTAACTTTTAAAATGAAATTCCATCTTCCCAAAGGTCAGGAATCCAATGCCATCCATGTGCATTGTCTTAAATATACGGTACACAAATGAAAATGGAAATGACTGGCTTACACTTTTTATTCATCCCACAATGCCTCTATATAATGAAATAATCCATGTAATAATGAAAAATGTAAATCAATTACATAGATTGATACGAGGATTAATAATAGATAGACTAAACCTAGTACTAAATGACTAAAATTACACTATAAATAGAGACTATACATTATGTATGAAAATATTTATTAATAGCCTCTCGAATATTCTGTAAGGAATTTGTATACCTATCAGGGTTTCTGCATTATAAATTAGATTAGATTTCTAATATAGTATCAGGGCTATACAGTTGGCCCTATTGCACCCATGAAGCAAGCATTGGCATGTTGCCTCCTCAAATATTCTGACGGATATCTATAAATCTATTTGGACTATTTTATTAGCTAGCTTTTGAGATGGAATGGGTTTAACAATTTTTTTCTTTTCTCCAAATCATCAGTTTTCTTATTTATTATGTAGATGAAGGAACTTTTGGCTGAGTTGGCGATGGTGGAAGATGAGATAGTTCGATTAGAGAGCCAAATTAGGCTACTTCAAAACAATTTGAAGCAAGAACAAGAGTTGTCAAAGGAGGTCAAATCAAGACAGCAAATACATGATTCTTAGTAGGTCCTGCAGGAGTTGGTGGTCAGTCTTTGTATACACCAAGCCCAAGTCCTTTGCACAGAGGTGTTCCTGAGAGGATGGCTGTTGATACCAAGGCACTGCATTTTATAAGCAAAGCTATAAAGGGAGATTATACTCTCAAAGATTTCACCTAGTTGAGAAATCACGCTTTCCTAGGACTGCTGTAGATCAAAAGGAGAATAGCTTTATTGAAGAGACGAAGTTCCAAGACAGAATTTCAGGAAAAAACGGGTTGCTGAAGCCGTCCTCACCACTGAGAGACTTCAGACATCCAACACCTAAGGTATCTCTATGTTTGACAATTAAGGAGCATATATTGCCTAGACTAAGCATTCTATAGGAGAAGCTAGTGATAATTTTGGATTTCCCATTGATGTTGTCTTTTGCTTCTGTAACTCAAACGTAGTTTCAAACAGAAAACATCATTGTTGTATAGACTCACAATTCAGTCTCAAGTAAACATTTGTCTTTGGCATACTATTTCAGCCAAGGGAGCGGAAACTGCACGAGGTCTTGTTAAAACCACATCCAATTTCTGCACCTAGTCCAATTCCTGTTGAAGAGACCAAGCAGAGAATGGATCCCAACAGGCTATCTGAAAACATAATGAAGTGTCTCAACTTCATATACATCAGATTGTTGAGAACATCAAGAGTCATGGAATTAGAGAAATCAGGCAATCTCTCAAGGCCATTGCATACATCAATCAACTCAAGGAGCTTCAGGGCAGAGAATGGTTTGAACTCAAACCTCACATCTCAGAAGGAATCAAGACAACAAGACCCCTATGGAGTTTTTGATATGGAAGAGTCTGTTCCAAGAGATATTGGCCCTTACAAGAACCTTGTCAGGTTCACATCAACCTGTATGGATCCCAAATGCATTTCATCATCTAGTTCTATTCCCCTACTCAAGAAGTTGAGGTATGTTTGCATTCACAAGCTGAAGAAATACATGCCAACTTGAATCATAAGGAATGCAGACCCGAGTTTGATTATGCAGAATTTGATGCAGAACATACGTAAATTCTTTTAGTGACGGTGTTGATGTTATGTGGATGGCAGGGATTTGATGACCAATCTCCAAACAGTGGATTTGAGATTCTTGACAAATCAACAAAAGCTGGCATTCTGGATCAACATGTACAATGCTTGTATCATGCATGTATATTATTAAGCTATCCATTTCCTTCTCATTTGCATATTTTTCAGCCATCTACATTATCACTATATGATAGAATTTCAACATTTTCTAATCATAGTTTTCAATGTGTATTTTGCAGGGTTTTCTTCAATATGGTGTACCTTCCACACCAGAAAAATTGATTACATTAATGAATAAGGTACATGCTTCCTTATATATATAAATTTTACTAGTTCTTTTTCCTTTCAACCTTATATTCATTTTGATTGTGAATCTCCTGAAAAGACTGAACCACCTGCTTCTGAGTTCAATTTCGTTGACTTTAGCTTGAGGACCAGCTAATTGATAAACGCAAGTTTTACATCAATGAGGTGTAGAGAGAAATTCAATGCTGTATGAGCACATGAGATCAGGAGTTTGAATCCTTACAGCATCACTTAAGGCTTATTTAATTAATTGGTTGACTTGATAAACTTCATAAGTCCAAGCTCACTAACAAGGAGAGTGTTAATGATAAATTTAAAAATAAAACTGCACTCTGATCTATCAGCTACGAGTCTACGACTTTTAGATAAGATGGTTATGGATCCAAATTCAATGCACTTAAATACTAACGACACCAAGTTTAATGTTTTCCAATTCAGGCAACCCTCAATATCGGAGGCAACATTATAAATGCTCAAGCAATCGAGCATTTCATTTTGAGGAAGACACAATCATCCATCGTCAAGGAGGTAAAGAAATCTCGTTACCATCAACTCCTAGTTAAAATTATGGATGTAGAGCGATCAACAAAAGCTTTTGCTCTTACCTCAGGTTAATGAAAATGGTGAAAAGGATGCGAAAGAAGCCATGGTTCGTGAAATTTATGGACTTGAATTAATAGATCCTAATATCACATTTGCACTGTCCTGTGGAACTCGCTCCTCCCCTGCTGTAAGTACACAATGCCACGGACTAATCAATCCAGAATTTCTGAATTTTGTGCTTTCTCCTCCTAGTGATGCATTATCAACTTCATCTCTAGAACCTTTGATGGCATAATAACATTTAAGGAGCATTTGATTCACATAAATTTATTGTATTAGATTGGACAAAAGTCCTAATCCTGGTCTTTGTCATGGTATTTAGTACTAGACAATAGATCTTAAGAGTACTATACAAATTTGAAAAAAGAAAATTAGCAAATGGGATAGATTCTCTTTTAACTGCATAATTAAAGTATTTTATAATATTCATGTGTTGTGCTTATGTATAATAAACAATAACAACACATAAATCGTTTTTCAGTACTATGCATACCAAATACAATACACGTGAATTATGTTGTCTAGTATTCTTTATACCATATTATCTTGTCCAGTTTCTCTTGTTTTATTCAGTTTTTGCAACTAGACATTATCTTAACTGCACATTTAGGTTCTGTTTGCTTGTTAACATATTACAGATACAGACATTTTTTTCAAACTTTTTTCTAATAAATTATTTATAAATAATTAGATACAGATAAAAAAAAGTGGGCAATTCTCATTAAAAAGATCAAATATAGATAAAATATAAATATCAATTAAACATATTTACATATATCATTTACAGATACAGATGAAAAATGAACTATCCAAATAGGCCCTTCTTTCCATGTTACGGGCTTTGCTGTGCAGTGAGAATCAAATGAGTCCTATTATTTGCTCAAGACAATGAATATACAATCATCATGTAGGTTAGGATATACACTGCGGATGGAATTGCGTCCGAGCTAGAGAGATCAAAACTGGACTACCTACAAGCATCAGTTGCAGTAACGACCACCAGAAAAATCGCGCTGCCCGAGCTGTTGCTTCGGAACATGCTGGATTTTGCAGTGAATACAGACACATTAGTTGAGTGGATATGCCACCAATTGCCAACATCAGGGACACTTCGGAAATCATTGGTTGATTGTTTCCGGGGACATAGCAACAGCGGCAACATAACTTCAGTTTCTGTAGAGAAAATCCCATATGATTATGAATTTCAGTATCTGTTAGCAATGTAATTTCACTGATGCAGTCTACATTTAGGAAAGAAGTTTCTGGCGAGAGAAAATGATGCATTCTTGCAGAAAAAAATCATAAGTACGAGATGGTTAATGAATATTGTTATACCTCAAAAATAGGAAAGGATGCTATTGCTAGAAGTATATAAAGTTTTTATTTTAATTTTTCTTTCATTATCTGGAAATTTGATATTCGTTAAGTATAAATTCAAAACAACCTGTTGAATGTCAAATTTCTAGACCTGTTCCCTATTATCTCAGCATGATAGGTTATGGGTAATAAATGAAACATTAGCATATCCTACTCGAATTTTATTTAATTTTGTAATTCATTGACTAAAATATAAATGTATTAATTCAGTATACGGGTTTTTTTTTTTTTTTTTCATTTTGCAATCAATTCAAATATTATAAATGAATTTAAAGTTACAATATACTAAAGTTTTATACTAAAAAATTAAGCCTATTAATATAATTTTCGGTGTCTAGTTTCGAATAACCAACTTTAATCCAACGGAGGTCCATTTGGAGCCATTGTTGGCTAAAAATGTCTATTTTTATAGATCCAGGGAATTGAATTAATCATACAAAATCTTAAAATTTTTGTTTTGCTAAAATTTGGCCTTTGTTTGAAAATTCATAATTTGTCAAAATGTATATGCACTTTAGACCTCTAAAAAGTGTTTTGGCCTACGAACAATCATTTTTACTCCAACAGTAGTCGAAATAACTTTGAAACCACTTAATCGTGGGTGTTTTTTTCCTTTTGATTTTTTTTTTCTTTTCTTAACTTTTAACATTTTCTATTTTTTGTTTTCTTAATAATTTATTTTTCCTTCTTTCCTAAACTAAAAAGCAACGGGACAAAAATGGGGTGTTTGCAATCTATACTCCATGTCGACTATGTGTTAGGCTAGGCCTTACAGGCCAAATGAAAGAAAATTAGACTTAAGGACTGTTAGTTGTTACTTTACAAGGTACTCCAAAAAATCAAGGGTTACAAGTTTTATAATCCCACTACTAAGGCATTGTTTGAGACAATTAATGCTAGGTTCTTTTAGAATGTTGAGTTTGTTGGGAGAGATAAAGTTAAGGAATTTGTCCTTGAGGAGGATCATGTTGATGTCTCTCTAGTTGCTATTGATAGTGTCTAGGATTAGGTTATAGTACCTGACATTGCTCCAGAATCATATCTAGCACAAGGTAATATAAATGACTCTTGTTCAAATTTAAGAAGCTTTAGAACAACAAAACTTCAAATCCTCAAGAACCAGTGCCATTGAGAAGATCCACTAGAGAAAGGAGAAGTGTAATTCTAGATGATTATGTTGTGTTTCTCCAAAGAACATGAGGATGGCATTGGAATGATGGAAGAAGATCCAATTAACTTCCATCAAGCCATGGAAAGGCCTAATTCTCAAAAGTGGATAGATGCCATGAAAGAAGAGACGAAGTCTATGAAGAATAATGATGTTTGGGACCTTGTACCATTTCCTAAAGGTGTGAAAGCCATTGTTGCAAGTGGACATTTAAATCCCTAAATTAAATACTGTATTGGACAAATAAGGTTATACTTGTTCATTTAACAACAATCAGTTCAATCTCTTTTATAATTCAAAGACAGTTAGAACAAGTTCTCTATCTTATAGTAATAATCTACATGTGCTAGACACTATTGACTCATTTTATGAATCCTCACACATCAGTACATGATGCTTAAAACATAACTTAACTAGCAAAAATTTAGGTTCATTATGGCACAAGAGATTAGGTTACATCTTTAAAAGGAGAATGGAAGACTTGTATCTAATGGTATTCTTGATCTTCTTGATTTTACAAATTTTGATATCTTCATTGATTGCATAAAGGGGAAATAGACAAATGTTAAGAGATTGGGTGACAACAGGGTCCATAAGTCTTGGAATTGATTCATACCGAAATCTATAGACCATTCCCTTCAACTACTTCGAATGGTCAATAGTATTTTATAACGTTTATAGACTACTTCTCAAGATATGTCTACCTGTATCTCATTCATGAAAAATCCCAGTCACCAGATGTGTTTAAAAATTATAAGGATGAAGTTGAAAATCAACTTGGTAAAAGGATTAAAAGTGTTAGATCTGACCGTAGTGGTGAATATTATGGTAGATATGATGGATCAAGTGAACATCATCTAAGACCTTTTGCTAAATTCCCAATGATTATAATATCATCCCACAATACACCATGCCAATTACACTTGCAATGAATGGTGTCGTTAAGAGATAAAACAAAATGCTTAAAGAGATGGTAAGGAGTATGATTAGTCATTCTACCTTATAAGAATCACTATAGGGAGAAGCAATGAAAACTACAACATACTTACTAATAAAGTACCAACTAAGGTAACTAACAAGACCCTATATGAACTTTGGACAACCGATAAGCCTAGTTTTAAACATTTGCACATTTGGGGATATCTAGCTAAAGCTAGGCCTTATAGCCCAAATGAAAAGATATTGGATATAAGGACCACTGGTTGTTACTTTATAGGGTACTATGAAAGATCTAGAGGTTACAAGTTTTATGATCCCACTAATAAGGCATTATTTGAGACAATTAATGCTAGGTTCTTTGGGAATATTAAGTTTGTAGGGGCATAAGGTTAAGGAGTTTATCTTGAGGAGAAACATTTTGATATCCCTCTAATTGCTATTGATACATATGTTTTATTCTATATTAATAGGGTAAATTAAACATATTTCTATAACTTATTATTAAGATTTGATACTTAACTTGGTTAATTTTCTGTTTTTGAAAAGTAGATGATGATATAAGCTTTGAAGTGAAGTTAATCAAGTTATATTAAAATTTTGGATTAAAAATGAAGAAGTGCAAAAAAAATTAAGAAGAGCATGGGATGATCTAATTGCTGATGTGTCCCTCATGTTTTTGTTGAACTTGAATTGTGCTTAAGTTTTGGGGATAAGTTGTGCTTTCTAGAAATTGAAGGGTGAATTGCCATAGAGGTACATAGTGAAATATGATGATCCATGCTTCTTTCATGTAATTTTGTAATTGAAGTTGTAAAGGATCAGTGAAGAGCACAAGAAGATATAGTTAGTCATGCATATGTTGTGCTGCTCTAGAAATAAAGATACCTAGAGAAATAGAGAGAAGCATGAGGGATATGACCCATCGTGTTCTAACTATGTTCTTTCTTAGGTGAAGGATTTTAAAGGTTATAACTGACAGTAAGCTACACGATTAACTATGGTACCTCATGTACACCTCGTGTACTTTATGTTATTAAAGAAGTCTTAGTCAACTCTTAAAAATATCCGAAGAAACAAAAGTTTATCTGAAATTTAGGATTACTCCATGCTTTTACCTCTCTATATATAAAGTCCTAGGATAGATCAAAGGAGAACAAAAATTTTATATTATTTCTTAAAATAAAAACATTTAAGTCTTAGATTCTTATTAAAGATTCTCAAGAGAAGTCAATGCAATTGATAGAAAGTTTTAGGATTATTCTTTAAAGGTGTATTCCTTCCTTGTTATCACTGTTTTTGATAAATGTATTGTGTTTTTGATAGAGTTGTAATGGAAGAGTAGAGTATTGTCATCTAAACAATGATGAGCCCTAAATATTACAATGTACTAAGTGCTTAATATTGATTCAATGAAGTTTTATATTCTTTTTTTATTTTAATTATGTGTATTTTAATGTCTTTGAATTGATATATCCAAAATATTAATTCTTGACTGATTTCATGTATGTAAATTGATAGATTTCATATATGAATACATCAATCATAATTAGAGAGATTTGATTGGATTTCTAGATATGGAAATACAAGAATCTTGTATTAAACTAAATGAGATTTTAGCTTAATAAGAGGTTCATAGTTCTTTAATGCAATCTTTAAACTGTTATTAATTCGAAAAGAGATATTAATTCAATTTAGGAGTCTTGTGGATCAATTTGGCATAAACAGTCATTAAAATATCTTTTGAATTTCAGCATAGTAATTATCTAGTAGGGATTTATTGTTTATATGAGGTTGAATAATATTGAATTTAAGTATTTCATTGTTTGATTTGTCTTGAGTTGATAAAAATAAAGAATTGAAATCATAATAATGTTTGTAGTTAATAATTTTGAATATAGATAGTAGCAATGGAGTAACCACTAATAATTCAAGATCTTCGTAGGACAATCTTATTTTTGTCAACTATACCATAATAGATAGGTAGTTGCCTACTACATTGATTGGAGATAGTTATTGGAATAGAGTTTTATTGATATTTCAATCAATATCAAAGTTTTGGTGCCATTGCCAGGGATGGACACTATTAGGAACGGTTCAATTCTACTAATCTACTCAGTCTTTTTCTTTATTGAGCTTTCTTTAAAATTTTTATTGTGATTCTATTTTAAATTTTGATTTATGACTTATGCTCAAACTGCTCTATTTGTAGTTTCATGACTAGAAGATAGTTTACAAGATTGCTTGATTTAGATTCGCAACATTGTGTTTAGTTTAATGACCTACAAGATAAAGACCCAAATTCACACCTTCAAAGATTTTTGGAGATATGTGACACTTTCAAGATAAAGGAAGCAAATGATGATGCCATAAGATTAGGCTCTTTCCATTTTTGCTAGCATAGGAGTCCATTAATATTTAGCAAGAATTAGTGGAAAAGTTCCTTGCAAAGTATGTTCCTCCATCCAAAATGATGAAGCTAAGGTCTGATATCTCCACTTATGCTTAAATGGAATTAGAAACACTTTATGATACTTAGGAGCACTATATGGAATTGTTGAGGAGCTATCCGCACCATGTTTTACCTCCTTAGGTGCAAGTGAAAGGTTTTACAATGGCTTGAATTATCAACCAAGCAAATGATCGATGCTGTTGTAAGAGGTACCTTGAATCATAAAACTCCCAAACACATTTTGCAATTACTAGAGGATATGGCCACAAATAGTTGCCAATGATCAGTCAAACATAATGAGGAAAAAGATATGTTAGAGTTTATGAAGTGGATGATGTTTCTTCATTAGAAGCAAAAGGTGAATGTCACATCCTGAAGGGTATCCTAATCGTGGTAGTCCGCCACATACAATATCTATACT
Source organism: Combretum micranthum (assembly GCA_024138025.1). Taxonomy (NCBI): domain Eukaryota; kingdom Viridiplantae; phylum Streptophyta; class Magnoliopsida; order Myrtales; family Combretaceae; genus Combretum; species Combretum micranthum. The sequence goes on along the minus strand of JAMXBD010000190.1, from coordinate 317,353 downwards.
TAAAAATAACTACCTTAGTCATGCAAAAGTCTTGGAATTATGTGTAAGATGTACAATAGGATAATAGGAAACACCATTGGGAAGTGTGGTTTAAGCAAATAATAATGAACATACAAGAATCTAGAAATAAAGTTAACCCATAAAAACAATTAATAGTCCATTACATAAGTCTTAGAGCATTCCCCCGCTAATCTCGAAGGATTATATAAAAATTACTAAGTCTTTACAAAATAACTTAAATACTTCATCAAAAGATTTTAAAGAAAGTCTATTCTAACATTCGAGTAGGTTTCCCCCAAAGCTCCTAAAAAGAAGACTTACTCGGATATGCGAAGACCTTAGATAAAGGAACAAATGGTCCTACGTATACAAAAATCTATAGGGGTGTAAGCTTTATGAGTTTAGTGAGAATATTCCTGATTTACATACTTGAAACAAAGATATCAAACAAGTTTATTTATACAAGCAAGTGAAATGCAACAAACATGTGAACATACAAGATATATGGTTTTTTGAGAACCATATGTTGAATGAATTTACACCCTTCATTCGGGGTTAGGTATACTAGTCAATTACAACCAACAATTTTAATAAACAATTTTTCATAGTTCTTATTAGCTACTATTTGCCACAAAAAACATGTAGATCTTATCGGCTCCTACTCACTATTAATTTATGTAGTTCTTATTAGTTCCTACTAGCCACATATAGATCTTACAGATTATGCCAACCATCACTATCATACACTTGTCCACTAATTGTATAATCGCGAATGCAATGAGACTCAACTCGTGAAGTGCATGCATTAAATTTTATTTAGAGTTAGCTATTTAATTTCAATTTCTTGCAAGTGATCAACCAATTTTAGACATTTCAACATGCTAGTAGAACATACAATTTATTATAGGCAATTCATAATTTGATATGCTTAAGGTTCTTTCACCAATATTATAAGTCACATGCACTATTCGTTTTCTCTTTTTCCTACTTCTAGTGCTACTATACTATAAGCACAATCATAAGTATGAAAAATAAGGGAAGTAAACTCACTTAGCCATGGCTTGATGATACTTCCTTAATCGAAATAATCTTCAGGATAGTAGATGTTGTCCTCCTCATTTCCTAAACAAGGAAATACCAAAAAAGAGTATTCTAATCCAAATTTTCTAATTTATCTAGTAGTAGCAATAAAATTCGTATAGATGGAAATTTCAACTTAAAATAGCTATAACTTGCTCATTTTAACTAGGAATTTCGCATATTATATACTGTTTTCTATCTACTTGAAAAGATCTATCCATTTGTAAGGTTATTTTTTTCATAAAAAATTGTTTGGGTCCCGAAACAGTGAGGTACAGATTCACCACGAAAATCCTAACTTTCAAAACACAAGTTTTCAACTTTTCTTCATCCAAAAATTCCTATACAAAAATATAGACATTCGTATAATTGAAAAATCATTTGATATATATATATATATAGAATCATATTGTATGTATTAATTTAGTGATGTTGTCTCAACAATGATTTTTGTAAAACAATGTGTCCTAAAAGTTAGAAAAAGCAAAGACTTGAAAATTTACTTTAGTTTGTTTAAAAAATTTCTTGAACTATTATAAGTGAGCATTTCCTTGTTTTAACTTAAAACCTTGGAGAATAATTTAATTTTCTAAAAGTAAATTTAGCCTTTTTAAGATTCTTACAATTTCATTTCTAGTGGTTGAAAAATGTAATTTTTCTAAGTATTTATTGGTAGAGACAAAAATTCCTTAAAATAGTCATTTTTATGTATTTAATTTTTCCTAAAGTTAGTCCCACTTTAAATAAATAATAATGATCATCTATGTTATTAACTAATTTTATCTCCTAAGTAAGATTTATTTCTAGAAAGTTAATTTTTAGATAATCTCGTAGAACATGCCTAGTTTTTAGTATGTAGAGTGTTGGTGAAAACTTCATAATTAAGTTTAAGAAAAACCTTTGTTAACCATGGAATAAGCAAAATTAAGTTTTAAAGGCACCTTTTTATTTTTATTGGTTTGAAAAGAATGTGTGTGATAAATATACTTTATGTATTCTTTGATGAAATCCCATGTACTATTATTACTAAAAACTTGTGATGAACTTATCTAAAATTGGAAAAGATTTGTTAAGGCAAACTTTAAATTTTTAAGGAAAAATCATTTCTTAGGTGACAAAAATTTATTTTTAAAGAGTTCCTATTTTTTCTTTATTTAAGAAAACTCCTTTTATTTTTGTTGAGACAATATCTATATGTTCTTGCATGATTATGAATATGTAGCCATTAGAAATAGAGTAATATCACATAATAAGATAAGATATATATATATATATATATAAGAATCAATATAAGCATAATAATAAGGTCAAATATTGGAGGCTTAACTTCATCAAGGAAACCTGAGACTAAGAATAAACTAATCCCAAAAAAAGAGAAAGAAAGAAAGAAAAAGCATAATAATAATGAGAGCAATAATATGAGCATAATAGTAAAAGAAATATAATAAAAATATAATGTGTGAATAAGAACAAAACATGAACATAATGTTGCTTTCTTAACCTCTATGGGTCTTTAGAAAACACATTAAGTTCATACTAAGTCACATGAACATGTAGAAAGTTTAAGATAATTTCCTAGTGGCTTAGAAGAAAATGGAAAATGGTAGAGAGAAATTATAGAGAGGGTTTTTGTGAAGTGATTTTAAGAGAGTTTTGGTATGTGAAATAAGTGTGTGAAAGAAATGGAGAGAGCAAAGGTATTTATAGAATTTTATGGAGGGAAATTATGTGAATTAAATAAAATACAAAAGAAAAAAAACTAAAATAGATGTGTGTGTGTTTGTACATCGCTGGCGCAAATTGGAGGGGGAAAGAGAGTGTGAGTTATATTTTTTTTGTGTTTTTGTAATGAAAAGTAATTAAGATGTGAAGTATGATAGATGTGAAGTTGTATTAGAAAAAAAAAAAAAAAGAAAATAGGTGCATAGGTAGTAAAAAAAAATTTGAGATAGATGAATAGTAGAATATGACAATGAATAGTAAACAAGACTAATAATATATCAGTAGTAAAAAAATACACGTATAAATGCGATATCTATTATTTTTAGCTACCAAAAAATTATAAAACTGATATTTTTGAAATCCTTGTATTATTATGAATCTAACGATGTCATCGAAATATTTTTACTATTTTAAGCCCCGAGATATACTTTTCGAGAACTGATCCCATTTGGTTTCGAAATACACTAAAAATTAGCGAATATGATATTTTTAACCTTCCCTATATTATTACAAACTATTATTCATTATTATTTCAATTTCGTTATTTAGGGTTTAAGAGCATTGGATTGCTGGATCTAAATACTATGGTTTGTTGTAGTCTTTTGTTGATTTTCAGGGTTTCAGTTGACTTCTTATAAGCCTTAGATTTTATGTTATGGTTTATGCTTCAACCCTCAGTCGAAAGCCAACTGAAAACCCTAAAGTCAACAAATCTATACCAAAACTTAGTGGAATTAGATTCGACAATCCTGCACTCTTAACCCCTAAACAACGGAATTTAAAATAATTGCAGAAAATAGTTCGTAATGCTATAAGGAAACTTAAAAATACTAGATTCGTTAATTTTTAATGTGTTTTGGATCCGAACGGGATTAATTTTTGAAAATTATGCCCTGATACGCTCATCAGATAAAAATATTTCGATAATATCATTAGATTCATAAAAATACAAGGATTTTAAAATAACAGTTTTACAATTTTTTTGGTATCTAAAAATATCATATATAGCTTCATTACAAGTATTTTCTTTACTACCAATATTAATTTGTCTAATCTACTATTCATAGTACTGTTCTACACTATTCACCTGTCTCTACTTTTTCTACACCTATACTTACACTCTACCATACCTCTTCCCATACATATTCATTCACATCATACCATACAACTTATTACTTTTAATTAATAATACAAACAAAACAAAACAAAACAATCTCTCTCTTCTCTCCAAAACCGTTGGTCACATACAGACACACACATTTATTTATTTATTTTTTTCATTTTATTTAATTCATGCAAATTTCCCTCCACAAAACTTTATAAATACTCATTCCTCTCCATTTCTTTCACACATTTATTCACCATAACAAAATTCTCCCAAAATCACTCCTCAAATCCTCTCTCCAAAAATCTCTCTCACTTTTTCATATTTTCCCACATTTCTTCTATACCCATACTACCAAAACCTCTATTTAACTATCACTCCTATATTTCTACCTTAGGTTAACTCCTTATCTATATTTTCTTATTATGTTATGTAACTTAACATGACCATGGTGTATGTTTCTTAAGCATTTAAATGTTATAGAATCATTACTATGTTCATGTTTTGTTCTTATTTATGAATAAGTTACATTTAATATTTTGTTATTTTATTATTATTGCTATTATGTACATATTGTTATTATTGTTCTAACCTAACTTCTATATTATATTATCTATATTTATGTGTCTATATATATATTTTTTATTTATTTATGGTTGCAATTTATTTATTTATTACATGCTTTAATATTAAGACCAGTATGTCTAGTCTTAGACTTATCCTTATCAAGTTAAAATGATTTTCTTATTTCTTTTGTTTTTCTTTTGGACTTGCCCATGACTAAGACTGGAAGCCTTGAAATAAATATAAGACTTCCAATACTTGATATTTATTTCTTGCCCATTCTTATATTTTCCAATCTTCTTCTTATTATTTTTATTGTGCTACTAGCTACATACTCATTTTTTATACATGATCATATTGGTTATTTCTTAATAAGGAATAAAAAATTCTTTCTTAAAATAAAAGAAAACAAGCTCAACTTACTTTAAAAGTATATTTTTATCATTTAGGAAAAAGTTTTATTAAGATTTAGAATTTTATTTTAACCAAATGGTTTCAAAGGATTTTTGACAAAATTCGTCAAATTCTATTGTTGTTGACATACAAAGCATTTACAAAAATAACTAAGGAACTATTTATTTTATTTTCAAACTACCATTAAAAGACCTTAAGATTGATAATACTTTTCTATAAGTAACTTTATTAAAAACTTAATTATAGAATCTTTTTTTTTTTTTTTTTTGTAAATACAAAAACCAACACAAGTTTTCCAAATAAGTTGAGAATCAACTCACTAAGTGAAGTATACTTAGGGAATAAAATTTGAAAATAACTTAGAAAGACCAAAGTTTTGAATAAAAATTATCTTTTAAGAATCTAGGAAAATAAATTATATAACATTTTAATGATTTAAAAATCCTTAGCTTTATTTCCTAATGACTTAACATAATTTTATCAAACTTCACAAGATTGTTTTATGAAAAATCATTGGTTAAGACAGCATCATTAGAATCATGTGTATAATACGAGTTGCATACGCATTAAAAGGATTTTTTCAACTATTTAAATATATATATATGATTTTTATGGGATTTTTTATTGATACAAAATTAGAAAAATCATGTTTTAAAGGCTGGGATTTTCGTATTGATTCTGTAATGTATCTTTTAGAGACTCAAATGATCTTTTATGAAGAAAATAACCTTAGAAATGGATATATATTTTCTAGTAGGTAGAAAATGATATAAAATATATGAAATTTCGAGTTAAAATGAGCAAGTTATGGCCATTTTAAGTTGGGAATTTCACTCTATGTGATTTTTGACGAACTTAGTGTAATAGAATTACAAGTTTAAGTAGAACATCCAAGAAATACTCATTTTGGGTATTTCTCTTGTTTAGGTGATGCGGAGTCGGAGTTTCCCTATCCAGATGATTACTTTGACTAGAAGCTTCTGCTATCATGACTGAGTGAGTTTAAATTCTTACATTTCTATACTTATGTTTTTGCTTGTAGTCTAGCGGCATTAGAATTAGGAAAAGATAAAAACATGATAGTGAATGTGCCTTACTTATATGATTGAAATCATGTTAAGTATATCAAAACGGGAATTGTTAACTAAATCATTGTTTGGTTTAGTATAGGAATGATTTGTCTGCAACTTCTATGATCACTTTTAAAATATCTAATATTATGCCATAATTTTTAAAATAAAATGATTCATGCATGACACGTAGTGAGTCACATTGCATTCATTACTATACCCTTGGTGGGACAAAGGCATAGTAATGAGGCCCATAAAACCCGAAAATCTATTCTATGGCATTGATCGCCTGTAACAAAATGGTGGGTGGACACTTGAAATAACTATAATTTAGCGACTAGTAGTGGCTCGTATAAAAACTTCATTTGCAAATTATGGCCTTGTTGCCTGGAATACCTAACCCCGAATGGATGGGTAAACCCATTCAACATATGATTCCCAGAAAATTATATATATTGTTTGCTCACATGTTTGATTACATCTTATATGCTTGTTTAAATAACTTGTTTGAATATTGATTTTTTGAGTACTTTATTTATGGAATTAATTATCAATAAGTAAGAAGCTTACCCCCTTATAGATATCTCTTGCATCACCCCTATCTATGGTTGACGTCCCGAGGATATTTCTCTCAAGTACCCCTTTTTTAGACTAAAGAGTTTTTGGAAGAAGTCAAAGACTAGTTGTAGACTTAGACTTCTAAGTAAATCTCTAATATATTTATTTTGAATAGACTTCAATAGACTATATCTTTTGATGGGGGAATGCTCCTTTGATATCTTATAAGACCTTTATATTTCCATATTTAAGATGTTATGTTATGATTTCCATTCTTAATTGCTACATGAATGTCTTTTTAAACAACTTGTTTCAAAGTTGTTCCTCTATGATCGTGAATGTATGCCTTACATTGGTATCGAACCTTATGGGATGACTAAGGTTGTCATATTTAAGCTTTAATATTGAGTGTGACAAACTGTCACGTTTGGGGTACCGTTTGGGACGTGACACTTCTAATTCTAAGATTTAAGCATAAACTTAGCAAAAATTCAAGGGTTTACATGGAAGCTGGTGTGTGTTTTAGTGTAATTTGTGTGTGAAATTTAAAGTTTAATTTTCACTGATCATTGACCGAGTTTTTCAAATTTGTAAATGTTTTCTAAATCAACAACTACGTCTCATAAGGCAAGCGCACCCATCAAATATAGCATAGATAATGATTTAGGTCGGTCCCAAAGGAATGGTTGACAGCTAGTATACCCTCAATCCCATTAATTGTGTAGCCAAAGAAAAGTTTTAGAAAAACATAAAGAAGAATAAAACTATGTTAAGTTAGAAATATTCACAAATGTTTAATGGGTAAAATGAGAAATAAACCTGTAACTTCTATGAAATAGTAGCTCAGGATTACTTCACCAATTCCTTATCAAAATGATTTCTTAAGAACAATAACTTCTTAAAAGCCATTTGAAATGGTGTGTTTATACAGTGGGATTCTCTAATTTAAATTAAAACTTCTCTCAAAGTCAATAGTTATAGATCTAGCTAAAACCAATAATTTGAAGTTTCAATTAGACCCGCATAAAGAATAAAATCCATTGTTTTGAAAAGACAACTCAATGAATTTTTAAAACAAGCGATAGAAAGTCTTCACCCATTCCTTGGCAAGAAGTAGTTAGGATCGATGTAAGCCTCGGAAAATTTCAGTAAATAATTCCAAAATAAACATCGAAGATAAACTCTAAAAATGACTCCAAATTAAAACCGAACTTCGACTAGTCTTAAATCACGAATGAATCTAGAAATTTCTTAATCTTGAGATAATGAGAATCATTAAAAATAAAATAGCAACCCAATAGTCTTTAAATCCAAAATCACTACGTATGACAAATTCTATACTTAACTTTGACTTGTAAAATCGGGTAATAAAAACCCAAAAACAAATTATTAAAAAGTAAATAACGATAAACCTTCGGAAATAAAACCCAATTCAAGAATTCCGAAAAAGTTAAGAAATATTAAATAGTTACAAAAATAAAATTTAAAATAAATTCCTCAAACTAGATATGTTGTATAAACATAAACCCTTAGTTTCAAATTGGCAAAGATCTAAACCGGAAAGTCACTCGGGAACCCTAAGTGGAATATGGTAGTTTAAGTCCAGCAATCTTACGCCCTTAGCCCTAGAGGCCAAGGTGTGGTTTAGGTGTGTGGAGTAACCCGTAGTAATATAAGATCGCTTAAAAATATCATATTAGTAAATTTTTGACCTATTTCGAACTCGTTTGGATACAGACTTTGAAAAGTGTGTCACGGGGCTGGAGATATAAAAAATATACCATTAATACCGTTAGACTCATATTTTCATAAAGATTTCAAAAATATAAGTTTTATAATTTTTCGATAACTAGGAATATTTGATTTTGCGATTATATTCGTATTTCTTTACTACCAGTAATTAACTAGTCTTTTGCACTATTCACTGCTATTTATTATACAATTTTACACTACTCTTTTAAACCCTTATATTTTTAGATAAATATTTTATAGATCATAGAAATTTCTGTTTTTCAAAAATTTAGTTTGTTTCGGTTTTTTACGGGATTAGTTTCTATTTAAGACCCGATACTAAAAATAAAATAAATTAATTTAATAATTGAAAAATATTTTTATTTTCATAAAATAACCTTTTAGGATTTTTCGGGTCATAAAAATATCAATTATAGCTTATATTCACGTACTTTGATCATACCGGTAACTTATTTGATAATTCACTAAAATAAATTAATTAATTATCTTATTTTAATTATGAAAATTCTGCTACAAAAATTTGGAATACATTTTTCTATATATTTTTTTTAAATAAAAAGTACTCTTACAAACTTATACCAATAGTATACTATTCACACATCACCTCTTTTTCATTTTACTCTTTCTATACTTCATTTATCATTTCATGGCAGATTTTTAGAGCTTAATTGCTGCCCTTTTGTCCTTTGAAACACTCCAAATTTGATTAAAATAAACCTATTTCAATCCTTCTTTAACAACTAACCCATACACTTGATTACACATTACAACTTCAATTCAAAAACCAACTAAATTTCCCTCCCTCTCTCTTTCAAAAATCACACCAACTGTGGTATATGTACCAGCTACCTTTTCTTTTTTATTTATCTATTTATTTATTTCATTTTGAGTGTCTTTAACTCCTCCTATCTCTCTATATATACTCTCTCTCATTCACATCTTTAACCCTTTACCATTCTCTGCAAATTTCCTCTCCATTTCCTTTCTTTCTCTCTTCATTTGCTCTTGTTCTTGCAAGAGGAACTTGCTGCCCTATCCTATATGTGAGCTCCCACACATATTTCTTCAAGATCCTTAAGTAAAACTCTTATTCAAAGCTTCCATAGTTGATGTAGGTGGAGTATGGCGAGAGTTTTATGAATCAAAGATCTTCCATAAGCTTAAAAGCTAAGGATGATGATGTCAAAATGAAACACTCATCTTACTCATGATTATTCTCTTATGATCTTATTATTTTCTTGCTAGAAATGGTTATATTTTGTAGATCTAACTTTTATGTAACTTTGATTATGTTTATGTTTAGATCTATGAGTTTATAGCTTGCTACCATGGATTTCTCTTATATTTATGTTCATAGTAGGTGTAGATCTTGGTTTTGAACTCAAACAAAAATGGTGATTTTCGTATCTAGGCAAGACCCATATTTAAAAACCTCTTTCAAGTGTTAAAATGAAAGTTTTACTTGAAATAGTAAAGGCTTAGTGGGTATATATAATCAAGACTTCATTTTATAGGATTCAAAGGTGATTTTCAAAGATTATTTTTCAAAACCAAAATTCTATTTTCAGATCTAAACCAAGGCATAATTTAAAAACATGTTTTCTAACTTAAAAATGAAGATTTTATTCAAAATATAGAAGGCTCTTAAGATAGAATATGTTAAGGATGAATTTTCATAAGTTTAGATGGATTTTATCAAAAGATATGTTCAAAAACAAATTTTGTAAATTCGGATCTAAATCAAGACCAATTTTGGAAACCTATTTTTCAATACCAAAATAAAGGATTTGTTTAAAATATGAAAGGCTTATGGAATAGATATCAATAGGAGATGTTTTTGATAAGTAAATTTTAGATCTACTAATAGAGATTCTCGAAATAGGAAGAGATTACAAAATATAAAATTTGAGTTTTATCCTAACCTTGTGAAATTCGTGTTAGTGATTGTGCCTTAGGCTAATTACTAAGTATTGTTATTTCATGTACTAGAGGCCAATCACCAGTTAGTGATTTATTTTTAAAAAAATCCAATAGGAAGAATAAATAAATTATTATTATGAATAATAATTTACTATCACTACCAACCCTAGTAAGATTAGGGGCATTATTGTTAGTGGAAAATACTGACATAATATAAATATGTGTGATAGTGTCTCATTAGGGTTAAGACTTTCACTGTCACATTAGACGGCAGAGAAACTCTGTAACCCTAAAAGAGAGAGAAAAACTCATATCTTCCTCATCAATCTAGAAAGGTTCTAGACTGTGCTAGCACGCAAGAATTGATTCATTTTGGGTAGCTTGTTCGTATGGACTATGTAGAGGGCACAACGAAATTGTGGTGTCTTGTAGATCCGGATCGCAAGAGTTTGATTTCAAATCTCTGGATACGAAATTGCAAGGTAAATCAAGAATTTATTCCTCTTGTTATCAAATTTAATCAAAGCACATGGATTCCGGTTTTAGGGTTTTTAATTTTCCGCTACAAATTTTATGAAAAATCATATAAAAACCTTATAATTCACATATAGGAAATGATGATATGAAAACCCTTATTTTTCAAACTCAAAATGAAAGTTTTACTAAAGGAATGAAGCCTTTAGTGGCTAGGTATGGTTGAGCCTTAAGTTTCTAAGTATCAAATGTCACGCCCCGAAAGGTACCCTAAACGTGGCAGTCCACCACATATAATATCAAGGCTTAAGAATGGCTACCTTAGTCATGCGAAAGCCTTAGTATTATATGTAAGGCGTCTAACATGGTAATAGAAGACGCTTTTGGGAAGCATAGTTTAAGCAAGTAAAGATAAACATACAAGAATCCAGAAATAAAGTATATCATATCATAAATAACCAAAGGTCTGTTACATAATTTCTTAGGGGCATACCCCCGCTAATTCCAAGGATCGAGATAAACTTTATAACATCCAAAATACTACATTAAAGATTTCAAAGGAATTCTAATCTAAGTCTTCGAGTAGATTTCCTCCAAAAGCTTCAATATAAAACTTACACGGATACGGGAAGACCTCGGGCACAAAAATAGGTGTTCCTGAGAATACAAATATCTATAGGGGTGTAAGCTTATGGGCTTAGTGAGTAAATCCCAAAATTCATACTCGAAGAAAATTATCAATCAAGTTTATTATTCAAACATATGAAATGCAACAACCACGTGAGCATACAAGACATATGACTTTCCGGGAATCATATGTTGAATGAATTACGCCCTTCATTCGGGGTTGGGTATTCAGGCCAATTACAGCCACAACTTTTAAAAAACTTTTAGATCTTACCGGCTCCTATACGCCATCAAAACTTGTAGTTATTACAGGCTCCTACTAGCCACCAATTTTAGTTTTACTGGCTCCTACTCGCCACTTACATGATATACCGGTTATGTCTACCACCACTATTATACACTTGTCCCACCAATTGTATAGTAGTGAATGCAATGTGACTCAACATATGAAGTGCATGAATAATTTCTTTAATTAAAGTCTAGTAGTTACATTTAACTTCTTTCAAGTGATCAACCAATTTCAAACACTTCAAGATATTAATGCACATACAACTTTATTACAAACAAATCGAGTTTCGATATACTTAGTATTCCTTCAACATATTATCATACACTTCCTTTTGATTTTGCCTAAATTCTAGTGCAACTAATTTTACAAGCACAATCGAGAGTATGAGAAAATTAACGGGAAGTAACTCACTCGGCCATGATGACACCTTTCTTGAATTGGATGGGTCGTTCGGAATTTCCACTTAATCGTAGTAATCCTCGGGATACGAACAATCTCCTCGTGATTATCTAATCAAGAAGAATACCCAAAATGAGTATTTCATGAAATTCTATTCTTGAAGATTCTAATTTTCTTAAAATCGTGGTAAAATCGTATAAGGGGAAATTCCAACTTAAAATGGCCATAACTTGCTCATTTTAACTCGGAATTTCGCGTATAATATATCGTTTTCTACCTACTCGAAAAGATCTACGCATTTCTAAGCTTATTTCCATAAAACTAAGTCGTTTGGGTTCCGAAAAGGTAGCGACCAGATTTGCCACGAATTTGCAAACACTTGTTTTCCTTCTTGTAAACAAAGCTCATTTGAAAAGATAAATATTTCAATTATTTTGTAAACTTTTGAAAGGTATATATATATATTTGTAATGACTCATAACAAATGTATGAAGTAAATGAAGTTGTCTCAACTTATAAAAATAAGGTTTTAAAAGACTTTGAACTTGAGATTCTATTGAATATTTATTTTACTTTTGAAAGATCTTGAGTTATTGAGATGAATATTCTTTTTCTAAATTTAATCTTTCTTTAAATTCTAAGGTGTGTTTTATTTTCAAAACTTGGATTCAAAAAGTAATAAAATGACAATTTTTGTTTCTTGTAATGATTCCAAAAGAATATTTCTTGATGAAAGATAAGTTTTCATAAAACCTTTTGTTTATGTAAGAAAAATCATTTCCAAGCATGTTCATGAGTTTTTAGGAAATCTATTTCCTATTTTATTTAATAAGAACCTTTAGTTTTAGAAAGACACTTCCTCCTCATTTTTGTTGAGACAAAAACATTATGTTCATGCATGAATATGAATCATAACTATAGAAATATAAAGGAACATAATAACTTGAAAGCTTAAGTAATAAAGTAAATCAAGTATTGGGACCTTAGCTTCATCAAGGTACCCCGGACTAAGAAAAGACTAGTCCGAAAAAGGAAAAATTGTTTTGACTTGATGAGGACAAGTCTAAGACTAGAATGACTAGTCTTAAAATCAACTTGAAATTAAATAAATTGCAATGAAGTAAATAAATTGCATGAAAGATAAATAAATTGTAAGACAATGAGCTTATATGCTCTAAATAATATATAGTTATATAGATATATTAGATAGTAAAGAACATAAAAGAAACATAAATGAACATAGAGGAATTATGTTTATGAACAAAAACAAAGCATGAACCTAATGTTGCTTTCTTAACCTTCATGGTTTTAGAAAACACACACTAAGCTCATACTAAGTAGATGAACATGAAGAATTCTTGAGAAATTTCTTACCTAAAGGAAGCTAAACTAAGACTTCTTGAAAGAATCTTGAGAGAAATTGGAGAGAAATTTTTGTAGAGTAACTTTAGAGAAGAAGAGGTGTGAAAGAAGTGAAGGTATGAGGGGTATTTATAGGAAAATGTGGGAGATAATTTGTGTTAATTAAATAATGAAAAAAACAATTGAGGATGGAGAGGGGGCCGGCGCATTCTGCATGGGGAGGGGAAAATTATTTTTTTTTGTTATTTTGTTAATTAAAAGTAAGAAATGAAATATGTGAAATTGTATTGGAAATGAAAATGTGTAAGAAATAGGTGTATGGTTGTAAGAGTAGGTTGTAAGAAAAAGTAGAGATAGATGAATAGTGTAGAATAGTAGAAAATAGTGTAATGTAAAAGTAGACATGACAATTTAATACCGGTAGTAAGAAAATACGCGTATAAAAGCGATATCTGATATTTTTAGCTACGAAAAATTACGAAATTGATATTTTTGGAAATCTTATATTTTTACGAGTCTAACGGTATATTCGGAATATTTTTCCTATTCCGGGCTTCCGGACACGTTTTTCAAGAACTATGTCCGATCGGGTTCAAAGGACACTCGAATTTTGAAAAAAGATATTTTTATAAAACCTATAACTATTACGAACTATTATAGCTAATTTTTCCAACTTCATTTTCTAGGGCTTGAGAAAACGGCAATGCCGGACTTAAGCGGTTACGGTAAACTAGGGTTTGGTTGATATGGGAAATCCGGTTGACTTCTGATTAGGGTTTAAACTATAATTCGGATCCAAAAATTTTGGGGATTTACATCAAATGAGTTTGCTTAAAAAAATCACCACAAAAATAATTTTTACAAAATTCGGATTTTGGGATGAACCATATTTAAAAACATGTTTACAAAATGTAAAATGGGAATTTTTATTGAAGAATAAAGGCCTTAAGGAATATACATAATGAGGACTTAATTTTAACAAGAAAAAATAAATTTTATCAAGGAATTTTTCTAAAAGCAATTGGGAATTGTCAAGAATACAAGACTAGCCTTTCTAAGTTGATTTTTTCATAAAGTCTTACAAGGAAAAAGCTTTCTAAAAACTTCTTTTTTGAAATATCAACAAGAACATGTACATATATATCTCATGACATATCATTTATGATAGTAACTTGTTCATATTGCATGTATACTTGCCTTGGATAGTAGAAACTTCATAAACTTTCACAAAATCAATTTTCTAATTTGGTTTTTGCTACTAATCTAAACTGATCAGATCTTTTCAAAGCTTAAAAGTTTTCAAAACTTGAATGTGATATTAGAATCAGTTATATCTTTCAAGTAGATAGAATCGGTATATAATTTGCTAAATTTCAAGTTAAAATAACCAAGTATGGCCGTTTTAAGTTGGAATTCCAGCGTAAGACGAGAATTATGAACTTGATAGTTTGCATGAGATAGAATGAATTAGTTTTGAGTTAAAATACTCATTTGGGTATTTCTTTCGTTAGGTGACTTTGCTTTCAAGGATTCGTTGCCACTCGACTATTACGATTAAAAGACCGGAGTCTAATGGACAAGTGAGTTTTCCTCTTATTTTATTACCTTGTTATAGGAACAAGATAAAAACCTATATGAATGGGGATGGGATAGATAATGAAACTTTGATGTATGTATGCAAAGAATACTAAAGCATATCAAAACCATGAATCGATTGGATAACCGCACTATTCATATTTTTTTTGTTTATGTTTATGATATTGGTTGGTCACTCTAAAGAATGTATGAACAACTTAACCTAAGCAAAAATAAATTGGTCATGCATCGTATTGGTCAAGTCACATTTGGTAGCGTGCTACTCCTATGTAAGAAGACCGGTATGGTCCGAGGTCATGTTTGGAGAATGAGACCCGTATCAGAGTTCATTCATAGGGAACTAAAGTGCACTATGGATGCATTCTATGAATGAGCCCAGCCGAGTCGAGTCGATTGCTAAGAGCTGGGGGCCTCGGGGACTAGCAGGCTGCAGCAAGTCGTGTAGACTTCCAATAGCATCCCTAGCCCTTGGATACAGAGGGAGTAAATCCGTTCTATGTACAGGTTCCGGATACCCATACATAATTGTCTGCTCATGTGTTTGTTCATGCATAGCATATGGATTATTTATAACTTGCTTGTTATGGTACAAAATTAAGGGCACTCTCACTAAGCTAGCGTAGCTTATATGCCAATAGATGTTTGAATGAACAGGTTGACTTAAGAATGCTACCTGAGATCGAGATATCTGGAGCCGAGTATGACCTCGAGGTTCCAATAGAAAGTAAGAATACTTGAAGATATTAGCTACGTTTTGTGAATTGCTTTGTAATAGTTTTATGTAATGAAACCTTTTGATGAATTGTAATTGAAGTATAGTGAATTGTATTTCCTTTACATTGTTACTCAAGTTGTATCAATATAAAATGTATCACTCTGATGTGTCTCCTCCATATGTTAGACGCCTTGTACATAGTATGGAAGCCTTCGTGTGACTGAAGCAGTCATCCCTAGGCTTTAATATTGTACGGTGGATTTCCACGTTTAGGGTACCCTTCGGGGCATGATAATAAACTCCATTAGCAACTGTAAGCCATCGTTTTCTTAGCAAACCGAACTCAATTTCGGAAATCAGAATCGAAAAACGAAACCTTAAAAGAATATCATATGACTAGTTTGGAACCTAGGAACCCTAAGTTTGGCAATACGAGAACGAATCCCTGGAACAATAAATATGAATTAGCTCTAGAATATAGTCCCAAATAATATATCAAAATATAAAAAGATCATATTTCAAAAATTCATTCGTTTTGAACCCGATCGGGATCTATTCTCAAAAACTGGTCTTGGGACTCGAAAATGGAAAAATATTATATAGGACTCTTTAGAACCGAAATTTAATAAGGAATTAAAAAATATAATTGTAAGAATTTTTTGGATTATAAAAATTACAGTTATAGTCTTTTTATCGTATTTTCATTACTACCAGTAATATAATTATCTAATCTACTTTTTGATTTCTAATCATACTATTCACGAAGTACAACTAACCATGCCTATTCTTACATCCCCACAATCTAACCTTACCTCCTTACGTCATACTCCTTACAATAACTTTTTCAATACTTAAATTACTTTATTAAATTTGAATTTTATTACACAAAACAAACTCACATCTCTCTTTCTCCTCCTAGTAGAACCAGCTATAAACCCCCAAAGTTTTGGAATCGGTTTAGCTTAAACCCTAATTGGAAGTCAACCGGAAACCCTAAAGTCAACAAAACCCTAGTTAGACGTAATGGTTTAAGTCCGGCAATTCTGAATAAGTAACCCTAAGAAAGTAAGTAAGAGTTTAATATGTAGAATAGTTCGTAATTACAAAAAGACGCTTAAACAGATTAGATTAGTAAAACCGCAAATCGTTTTGAACCCGAATGGATATAGTTCTTAAAAAACGTGTCCCGAGACTTGGAATAGTAAAAATATTCCAGATATACTGTTAAACTCGTAAAAATGTAAGTTTTCAAAAGCATCAATTTTATAATTTTTCGGTAAGTAAAAATATCATATATCGCAATTATATACGTATTTTCTTACTATCGGTACTTTAATTAGTCATATCTACTTTACATTACACTATTCATATATTCTACACTATTCTTTTCTCTTTACTTTTTTTAACACCTACTCTTACAACACTATAACCTATTACCTTTACTTTTTATTTTTCTCATAACTTTATTTCACATCTACCTTCCTTAATATTACATTTATTTAACAAAAATACAAAACAAATCTCCTATCTCTCCCCTTCATAATGTAGTCGGCGCCACCCCCACCCCCTGTCATCTCTCTCATTTTTTTTCTTTTATTTAAATCACACAAAAATTCACTCTTCATTTTCCTATAAATACCCCCCTCCTCTTTCACTTCTTTCACACAATTGCTACCCACGAATTTAACTACCAAATCTCTCTCAAATTTTCCTCTCAACATTCTTTCTAAATACTCTCTCAAAACTCTCTCAAAATAATTTCAAACCACCTTCTACATACACAAAACCCATTACCACATAATACTTCAAAAACCCTCTTTAGGTAAACTTTTTCTTTCTTCTCATGTCATGTAACTTTACATGATCATGGTGTGAGTTTCCAAAAATAAAATGGAAGCTACACTATGTTCATGTATTGTTCTTGTTCATGAATATCTATTTATGTTTATGTTGTTATTTTACATTGTTCATATTATTATTGTTATTATATCTAACTAAGTATTATTATATATCTACATATATATTCTTTAGAGCATATAAGCTTACTTACAATTTATTTATTTTCATACAAAGTAATTTATTTATTTCTTCCATTGCAATTTATTTATTTTTTGTTGTTTTAAGACTAGTCTCTAGTCTTAGACTTGTCTTCATCAAGTCAAAACATTTTTTTTCTTTTATTTTATTTCTTTCTTTTGGGACCAGTCTATTTCTTAGTCCCAAGAACTTGAAGAAGCTAAGACTCCCAATACTTGACTTTATTTATTATTTATGTTATTTTTGCTTGTTATTATTTCTCATAATCATGCCCATTAAGATTGTTGTCCAAATCTTTAAAGCTTCAATAATAGTTGACAAAAAGGAGATTTTATCACCTAAGAATGGTTTTATATGAAATATAAATTCTATGGTTTAACAAAAGTAAAGTTATTCTTTTCCAAATTTTAAGAAGAACTCACTACAATTTTAAAAGCTACTTTTGTTTTGAAAAGCTTTTTATATTCTTTTGTTTTCTTAAAAGAAGATGACTTTAGTACTAAAATATTTTTCATAAAAACATAATATGAGGAAACCCCTTAAAACGAAAATGAGAGTTTTCGAAACCAAGATTTTTCAAATTAAAATAGTCAAAGAAAACAAATAGGAAAAATAGCACTAATGTTGAGACTTTAGAAAAAAAATTTATTTTATCGAAATGTCATTTAGGAAAAATAGTAAGATGAACATAAAAGTAATTCTTTGAAAACAATGGAATCAAAATATTCATTTCAAGGATTTATACAATGGAATCTTTGTAAACTATGGTTTTCTACGCTTTTGATTTATATTGTTTTACTTAAGAAATTTAGTTGGACAACAAACACTTGAGCATGAAAGAAATATGAGCTATATATCTATGAAAAATGAATTTTTCAAGTATATAGATAACTAAGTATTTATCAAATAATTTTTGAATAATTTAATGTTTGAAACAAATTGCTTTTGGGTTAGGGAAAATTCATGGTGAATCTGATCACCACTGTTTCGGAGCTTAAATGATCTAGTTCGATAAAAATAGTTTTAGAAATGGATAGATCTGCTCGAGTAGGTAGAAATCGGTACATTATATACACGATTCTGAGTTAAAATGACCAAGTTATGACCATTTTAAATTGGAATTTTCCTTTGTACAAGCTTTGACATTCTTATGACATTGTTTTGTCAAAATTCAAGAAAGTCATCAAGAAGTACTCATTTTGGGAATTTTCCTTGACTAGGTGATTCGAGGAAGGACACCCATACCCCGAGATTATTTCGACTAAGTGGATTGTGTGAACGACTCATCTGTTGAGAGAAGTGTCGACATGGCATCATGAGTTTATTTCCTTAAATTATTTTACTTGATTGTGTTTGTAGTTTAGTCGCATTAGAATTAAGAAAAGACAAATTGATATATATGTGAAAAATTTGTTGAAAGGACCCTAAGAATATCGATGCTGGAATTGATTAAATGATTGTTTTAGTATAGTACTTGATTGGTATGAATTCTATGATCACCTTAAAATTTGATAATAATGATGCTATAATATCATAAATAAATTGATTCATGCATATCACGAAGTGAGTCATATTGCATTGGGTTATTATCCTTGGGTAATAAGGATGGTAGCTCAAGTCGAAAGCAACACTTGGCGATTATGATCGAAAGCGATTGCTAGGCGACATGGAATTAAAGGCTTGGCAGAAGTTCAGAAGCATGGCTAAATTCAAGTAGACTTAATATGCTTGGCGGTATTGATCGGAAGCATAACTTTTAACTAAAACTACTTGTTTTGAGGTTACGTATCACCAAACCCCGAATGGAGGGCATAAATCCATTCAACACGTAGTTTCCAGAAAACTATATGCCTTGTTTGCCCACGTGTATGTTGCATTTCATTTGTCTACTTAAATAACTTGTTTGAAATTCATTACGTAAGAAGTTTATTCATGGAAATAGTTCTCACTAAGCCTATTAGCTTATACCCCTATAGATATCTTTTGCAGTTCATCTATTTGTGGTTGAGGCCATATGGACCCTGCAGCTAGGTATTTTTTTCCTATTTGGTTAAGGAATTTCTAGATGAAGTTTAGTGTTGGATAAGATATAGACTTTGTAGAAATATTCTTGTAATAGATTATAGTTATTTGTGGCTGGGGAATGCCCCTAAGATTTGTAAGACTATTGTTATGAATAAATGAATATTATGAATCCTCTTTTCTTAATTTGTTATTATATCTTCTTAAGCTTCATAATTCCATGTATGATCCTCTAAATTTGTGAGAGCACGCCTTACA
Source organism: Combretum micranthum (assembly GCA_024138025.1). Lineage (NCBI taxonomy): Eukaryota > Viridiplantae > Streptophyta > Magnoliopsida > Myrtales > Combretaceae > Combretum > Combretum micranthum. The sequence goes on along the minus strand of JAMXBD010000190.1, from coordinate 297,389 downwards.
CTTAATATCGAAACTTCTAGGAATGACTAAGGTTGTCATACTTAAGCTTTAATATTAAGTGTGGTGGATTGTTACGTTTAGAGTACCACTTGGGGCGTGACACCAGCGCCCCTCCCCCCCTGTACACAATCTATTTTTTTTTTCTTCTTTTATTCTACACAAACCCTAATCTAATTCCTTATATAAACCTTTATACCTATCTCATTTCACTTTCTCTCTTTTTCACTAAACAAAACTCTTGCAAAATATTTTCTCTCCTCTTTCCCCTTCCCTTTGTGTCGTAACCCCTTCCTTTACACGCGCGCGCACACACACACACACACTTTTTCTTCAAGTTTTCTTACTCCACACACTAAATAGATAATAGATCTTGACCTTACCACAAATAAAACATGTAATGACAAGATTATACATGTGTGGTTCTATCACGCCCCAAAGGGTAGTCTAAACGTAACAGTCTACCGCATGCTATAAGACTTAGAAATTGCTACCACAACCGTTCCAAAGTCTCGAACAGATGCAAGGTATACCTTTACGACAATAGAATACATGAACTAATGGAGATAACAAGTTTAATTTGACATATAATAAGCATCAAAACATAAACCATGAGTCCACATAATTAAGTACAAAAGTTCTAGGGGTATTTCCTTGCAAAATAATATCAAGTTTAATAACAATATGTTACAGTCATCCGAAAAATAATGGGGTTTCCTATGGAAGTCTACACAAAATCAACATAAACTTCTAATGGAAACTCCTAATTCCTGTACCTGCTCGGTAGGATGCCTCGTCCTTAACCATATATAGGGATACTATAATAAGAAAAAGCTGTCGGGGCATAAGCTACACTAGCTTAGTGAGTGAATACTTCCATAAAGACATTTATAACAATTCATTCAATCAAGTTAATTATTCAATTCGTATGGAATGCATCAACCATATGAACAAACAATCATATGATCAGCTGGAAATCATAAGTGAATGGATTTACGCCCTCCATTCGAGGTTAGCAGATTAACGAATACTGCGATACTACCATTGAATTAATGTGTCGTTTATGGATCACGGATAACCAACTTATGTCATTTATAGATCACGATCAACCAACTTATTTATATCGTTTATAGATCACGATCAACCAACATTTAGCCATTTACGGATCACGGGCAACCAACATATGCTAATGCTCCATCCCCATCATGAAGTGATTATGTCCATATTAATTTTATCAATCTGAATAATCATTAATACCCATTTCTTAGGTAATCAACAATTTCCGTAGACAATCACTCCTATAGTACTCTAAACAAGCATAAGTTAATCAACCGATTCCGATATTTTTAATACCATTTCCTAACTCATCAATAAACATACATAATCCCCCATAATTCCCATCATGCAATTCCATTTTTATCTTTTATTTATAATCTAGTGCAACTATTTGCTACAATCACAAGGAAGAAATAAAATTAGGAAGTAATACTCACTCGACCATTAGTCACCGATGTCTTAGTGATAGTAATTCAGTAGTAATGAATCCTAGGGATCCAAGTCATCTAAACGAAAGAAATACCCAAATGAGTATTTCAACTCATATTTAATTCATTTTATTTCATAAAAACTATTAAGTTCATAATTCTCGTCGTTAATAGAAATTCCAACTTAAAATGGTCATAACTTGGTCATTTTAACTCGGAAATTCGCAATTATATACCAATTCCTATCTACTTCGAAAGATCTATCTAATTATAATATAATATATAAATTTTGAAAACTTTTAAGTCTCGAAAAGATCCGAACAGTTCTGGTCAGTATCCAAACACTCATTTCCAAAATTGTTTTTTGAGGAATTATGATATTTCTACTATCCATGCCAAATATGCATGCAATATTATCAATTTACTATCATGAATGGCATGTTATGAGCTTCCTATATGCATATTCATGATGATATTGTATTAGAGAATACTTTTAGAAACTTCTAATTTACAAGTTATCATGAATACTTAACCTAGTAAGTCTAGTTTTGTGTTCTTAATAATCTACACTTGTTTTAGAGATTTTCCTTAATAAAACTTGTTTATTCTTGCTACAATTAAGTCTTTGCCATATATATTCCCTAACGTCTTCATTTTTCAACATAAATCCTCATTTTACACTTTGTAAACAAGTGTTTAAATATTGGCTATTCCTAGATTCGAATTTTGTAAAAATAGTTTTTAAGTGATTTCTTTGAGAAAAACTCATTTGATACTTCAAAATTCAAGGCTCCATTATTCCTATCCCCTAAAGACTTCATTTCCTAAATAAAACTTCCATTTTGAGTTTGAAAAATAGGTGTTTACATATCCTGTAAACCCCTGAAAATTTCATAATTCTTAGAGAATAATCTTAAGAGTCAAACGCCGGAATCGAAACCCTAAAAATCAAACCAAGTTAAAACTTAATTCTAAATAAGATCAAAAATGAGAATTCTTAGTCTTGAGAAAATGAGAACCTTCGAAACAAAATATAAAATCCAACTATCGATTGAATCAACATCCATACGCCAATCAAATCATCTATCCAATTCCTAAAACGCAAATCAAAACGATATATTCAAATAACGCTCGATGACGAAATGCTAAGATCTTAAAACCCTCGGTGAATTTCGAAATCAGAAATTTCAATTTTCACCAAAAGTCAAACTAAGTTAACTTATAACCCTAAACTCGGTTAAACGATCTCAAGAACTAAAAACTATTAAATAATCATAAATAAAATGAGATAAACCATAGATATCGAACTAAAAATATAATACGGTCAAAACTCCAAAATTATATGATCTTACGAATAAGTCAACAAAACCGGAAGTCAAACCGGAACCTTAAAAGTCAACAAAGCTTACAACAAACCTTAGTGTTTAAGATCTGGCAATCCCATGCTCTTAAACCCTCAACAACGAAATGAAAATAATTGTTGATAATAGTTCGTAATAATATAGGGAAGCTTAAAAATATCAGATTTGCAAAATTCTAGTGTCCTTCGGATTCGAACAGGATCAGTTTTCAAAAACCGTGCCCTGGTACACCGGATGGTAAAAATATTCCGTTAATACCAATGGACTCATAAAAATATAAGGTTTTCAAAAATATTAGTTTTAGAATTTTTTGGTAGCTAAAAATTACAGATATCGCATTATTACGCGAATTTTTATTACTACCGATACTTTAATTGTCTAGTTTACTATTCATAGTACTTTTTTACTATTCATTACTATTCCTCTATCTTTACTTTTTCTTACTACCTATTCTTACACCTACATACCTATTTCTTACAATTTTTTTTCCCATAAAAATTCTACATCATATATTACTAAACTTCTCTTACACTTTTCTTCTAAAATTAATTTTTTTATCAAATTTCTCTCTCCCTTTATGCCTTGCCATCCACCCCTCTCTCTCCTCCCTCTCCAATTATTTTCTTTTTCAATTAATTAAATTACATATAATTTTCACTCCAAAATTCTATAAATACTTCATTCCTCCTTCATTCTTTCACATAATTCATTTCACTACCAAAACACTCCCAAAATCTCTCCACAAATCCTCTTTCAAAAATTCTCTCTACCAAAACTCTCTTAAACCAATTCTTCACAAAAAATCATTCCTTATACACAAACTTTCTACCACCTATCACTACTCATATAATACCCATTTCATCTACCATCTTCATACCGCATAAACACTTTAGGTAAACTTCTTCCAACCATTTAATTACCCATGTCATATAACTTAACATGACTATGGTGTTGTTTTGAAACTCATATGAGTAGTAAAAGCAACAACATGTTCATGTTTGTTCTTGCACATGAACTTCCTATTTTATTATGTTGTTATGCTGATTTTATTATTCATATCTAACTAAATATATTTATATATAATTTTTAGAGTATATAAGTTCACTTGCTATTTATTTAATTTCATGCTTTGCAATTTATTTATTTCATGCTATTTCTTTAAGACTAGTCTTTCTAGTCTTAGACTTGTCCATATCAAGTCAAAATAACCTTTTCTTTATTTTCTTTATTCTTTTGGGACTAGTCTATTCTTAGTCCCGGATGCCTTGATGAAGGTAAGGCTCTCAATACTTAACCAGGATACCTTGATGAAGTTAAGGTTCCCAATACTTGATATTTTATTATCTTGCTTATTATTATTTGTTTCTAGTATTTTCTTATGTTCTTATTATTTTATATGCTCATAATACTTACATCTACATAATGATATTGTCTCAACCAATTTAAGGGTAGAATTTTACTTTATTAAAGGAATTTAAAACTAAATTTTCTATTATGTGACTTATCACAAAATAATGGAGTTATTATCAGCAACATAGAAATAGAGTTTTCTCAACGTTTTCTTAAATAACAAAGATATTTACTAAGGAAACATAAGAAATAAATACTTTCTTTGTATATTATGGTAACCTAAGTTTTAGTAAAATAATTTGTTAGTTTTTAAAGTTCTCACAAAACGCTTAAAGACTAAACTCTTTTAAACTCCATGATAAAATCAAGAAACAAACTAGTTTTCGAAGTTAAGATAAAATCAACTCATAAAGTTATGAACCCACTTAGGAAAATAACGATTTTCAAGAAGAAACTTATTTTGAAAGAATATAAATAAGATAAGATTAGAAACAAAGGATTTTATCAATAAAGATGATTCTTTTCAAAGGAAATAAAAAAACAAGTTTTAGAAAATAAAAACTTATATTTTAGATAATAAATATAAGAAGACAAGACTCATTTTCTAAAACCATCCTAAATACAAAGTTATAAAAAGATTTTCAACAACTTAATACACTTTTGATAACTTTGATCTTTAATCACTAGAAGTAGAATTTAGAAAAAACTAAGGTTAAAGGAAAATTTATTTGTTTTGGAAAATGGAATGAAGAGAATAAAATAAGAATATACTCATTTATAATAACCTATGAAAATATAAAGTTTCTTCAAAGTACTTGAAAAGAAATTTGTCAAAGTTAAAGTTTTAAACAACTCAAAATGAATTTTTTTATGAAATAAATTGTTAAGACATTACCATTAGAAATTTTGCATATAAAGTGAGCTTATCTATATACTAAAGGAATTTATCGATCATATATATACATATATATCTATATTTTCATTAAAGGATTTTTGAATGAAGATAAGTTGGAAAATTGTTTCACAAAATCTAGAAAAATTCGTTTTAAATCTATACCCAATGTTTTCGGAACCCACATGACCTTTTATGACAAAGATAACCTTAGAAATGGATAGATCTTTTCAAATATGTAGAAAACGGTGTATTATATGCGAAATTCTGAGTTAAAATGAGCAAGTTATGGCAATTTTAAATTGGAATTTCATTTTATATGAATTTGACAAGCATAGTAAAATAGAATTAGAAAGTTTAAGTGGAATTTCTACGAAATACTCATCCCAGGTATTTCTTCTTTTGTCTAGGTGATGAAAGATACGAGATTACCCTTCCCGAGGATTGCTACAACTAAGAAGATAGCGAAATGGACGAGTGAGTTATTTCTTTTAATTTCGTTACCTTGCTTGTGCTTGTAAAGTAGTGGCATTAGTATACTAGGAAAAGATAAAAATAGATATGTATGGGAATTCGGGGATATATATATATATGTTATTTTTTGGTTTACGCGTGAAATGAGAATTAAGAATATCGTAACTTCAAATTGCCTGTTTAAGTAATCTTGTTTACTTACTTGTATGATTGCTTATTATTTGCTAAATTGATTGATTACCCCCTAATAAACATTAATAAGGTTTGGCTTAAGAAAAATAAAACGTTTACGCATAGTATCCATCGAGCCACATCTCTATCGGAAGGTTGCTACTCCTATGCGTAGAGTTGGATTGGCTGTTATCGTGCTGTGATACGGGCCATGTTCCTTCCTAGAGAATCCAAATTGCCTAGGGAATGCGACTCTAGGTTCGGAGCCGAGTCAACCGAACGCTTTGTGTGGGGACCTAGGGACTAGTAGTAAAAGATCGAGGATCTTCACCATCGATTCCCTAACCTTCGATACAGAGAGGTAAATTCATTCTATTTATGGTTTCCGGATAACTATATATATTTGCGTAATCACGTGATTGTTACATTGTACGCTTAGCATATGTGTGAAAATTTAAATGAATTTGTTTGAAAACATTGTGCGAATGAAAAGGAATATCTCACTAAGCTAGTTGTAGCTTATACTCTTATAAATTTTGATGAAACAGGTATACCTGTGGCTTAAATTGAGGATCATGACGTTAAGGAAATCATGGAGGGATGTTAAGTTTTTATGAAGGCAATGGAAACATAAGATGAAGTTATTTTGTAAGGTTCTTTACATGTAATGTATTCTATGTTAGTGTTTTGGAAATTCTAAGATGTATATGTATTTGAAGACAATAGAGGGATATGCTCCTAAGAATTGTAATTTAATATGGTCATGTTTTATGGTAAGTATTCTCTTTGCCTTGTTACTTAATTATTATCAATATAAATTACATTACTCTGATGTGTTCCCTTGGTTGTGATGTACGCCTTGTACATGATATGAATGCCTTTATGTGACTGAGGTAGTCATTCCTAGGCTTTAGTATTGTGTACGGCAGACTGCTACGTTTAGAGTATCCTTCGGGGTGTCACATATCCTCTTTTCGTAGTTACGAATTTCATGTAACTATCCTAAGGTCTAAGTTTTCTATCTTGTAAATATTTCTTGTTTGACAATTTCTCTTAGTAGATCTACCATTAACTTATAAAAATCATTTCTATTATTACCTATTCCATAAACCCTTCATTTTTCACATAAAAATCATGTTTTGGAATTGAAAAATAGGTTTTCAAAATACAACTCTTTTTCCATCCGAATTTACAAAAGTTTGTTTTTATGGAACCAAATTTGTTCTTGAACTTTTTGGCTCATCTTCTTAATAGCCTAACTTTTAGAAATAATAAATCATTCATTTACATAAGACAAAAATCTTTATGACCATTCATTCATCTTAAACATAATAAATGCATGAGATCTCTAATATCATGTAAAGGAATAAATATTTAAAAGCTAGATCTAAGTGTAATAATCATGTTAAATGCATAGAATGAAATATAATAATTATGACAATAATATAGTAGCAAGATTTCTACATGATATCATCACTATATGAACATATATTATGATCATGATAAAAATATAAGCTTTAATCACAAGATTCACAACTTGTGATGGCTTGATCTTCATGTTCTAGTGGTTTCATGTCCCTAACATGGAGCTCATGGGGATTTTTATGAATCCACACATGAATGATCTAGCCATTACATGTTTTTGTGGGGGTAAGGTTTAGATCTATACCTATTTAGTGTTTGAAACAAGAGAGCTTGAAGAAAAATTTGTTGTGTGAGTGTGTGTAGGGGAGGGGAATGTCTCGGCAACAATGAGAAGAGGAGAGAGACTTTGTAAAATTTGTAAAAGTGAAAATGAAGAAAGAGAATGAAGGCATAAAGAATATATATAATGAGGGTTATTAGGGTTTTGTATGATTAAATAAAAGAAGAAAAATAACACAAATTGTGAGGGAAAAGAGGGGGGTATGCGGGCCATAGAGGAGGAGAGGGAGAGAAAAAAAATGACTTTTGTAATTTTTCAAATTTAATTTGTGTAATAAAGTATATTAGAAAAGTAAATGTAAGGAATGTGATGTAATAAGGTAAGGTTTGGTTATAAGCATGTAAGAGTAGGGGTATGACTTGTGAGTGTGACTAGGGTATGGGCTTGTACTTGTGAATAGTAATGAATAGTAGATTAGACAATTAAGTTACCGGTTAATAAAGAAAATACGATATAAGGGCTATAACTGTAATTTTTATAAATCGAAAAATTATAATAAATATATTTTTGAATTCCTTATTAAATTCTAGTCTTAATGAGTATTCCAAAATATTTTTCTAATTTCGAGTCCCGATGGCCGGTTTTCCGAAATAGATCCTAGTCGGGTTTGAAACAGATAATTTCCCGAAAACTGATCTTTTTATATTTCGATATATTCTTTAGAACTATAATCTAGGTCAACTTGCTCTCATAAGTTCTATGGTTTTATTCTCGAAGGAGCCGGACTTAGGTTTTCTAGGTTTCACTCTAAACCTAGCTATTCCGGTTTAGGGTTTTGGTTTTCGATTCGGTTCTCGAAGTCAAGCTTAGTTACAAAGAAAACCAGGGCTTACAGGTTCCACCAAAATTCTCATGAGCTTTATACAAGGGATGTGGAAATACTTAAACATGATATTCTTACCATCACAATGTTGTGAATCTTGTTATTTAAGTTGTTTTACTATATTTTGCTATATTATTGCTATATGTTTTCGTGTTGATATTTTGTGAATATATCTTGTTACTAACATCATCTTCATGATGTCCACCTTGCATTTGCATCCATAACATGAATGATATAATAGATCTATTTGTTTTGAGTACATAAATGCCATAGATATTTGTCTTATGTACATAAAAGACTTATAGTAGTATGATAATAATGAGAATATGTTAAAAAGTTCAAGATCTATTTTAGTTTCAAAAATGATTTTTGGAAATTCGGATGGAAAAAGACACCTATTTTTAAAAACCTATTTTCCAACTCTAAAATGAAGATTTTACATTAAATATGAAGGTCTTAGGAAATAGGTATCATAAAGGAATAATTTTGATGAGTTGAGCTTAGTTTTACTAAGAGATATTTTCAAAATAAAAAAAAGTTACAAGAGTTAAGTTAGAACTTTGTCTCAATCCCAACAAAACTTAAAATTCATAACTAGGATGAGATGCTAAATAAACACTTATTTTCGAACCTCAAAACAAGAGTTTTATTAAAGAAATAGAAGCCTTAGGGAGTAGATTTGGTTAGGACTTAATTTTAGAAAGATTAAATGAGTTTTACCCAAGAAATAATCTTAAACACAAATTGAAAAATTCGGATTTGGAAATGACCCCTACTTAAACACCTATCTCTAAACTCCAAAATGATGATTTTAATAGGAAAATGGAAACCTTAGGGAATAGGTTTAGTAAGGGCTTAATTATAACAAAAACAAATGGATCAAAGAATATTTCTAAAACAAAGGAATGGTTTCAACATAAATCAAACTCTATTTTCATCACCAACAATTTTTGTAAAATTCGTAATTAGGCAAGACCCCCGCTTAAACACCTATTTTCCAACTCCTAAATGAAGAATTTTATTAAAATAATGAAGGTATTAGGCATATAGGTCATCAAGGCTTTATTTTAGTAAAAACAAGGGTGATTTTGTAAGAAGTAAAACTAGTTTTTCTAAGTTAAGTTTTCTTGAAATTTTTACAAAGTAAAAGATTTCTAAAAATTCTTATTAATCAAATATAATCAAGAATATACATATAGATAGCTCATATCATGTCATTCATGATAATAACTTGTTGATATTGCATGCACATAGAATATACTTGGTAGAAACATTGCAAATTTCACAAAACAATTTTGGAAATATCATTTTTAGCTACTGATCAAATCTTATATGTGCTTTCTAAGACCTAAATGTTTTCAAAACTTAGGAATAACATCATAAATAGATAGATCTTTTGAATTAGATAGAAATCGACTGCTTATTTGTAAAATTCCGAGTTAAAATGACTAAGTTATGACCGTTTTAATATTGGAATTTCCATCTACCATGAAAATTACGAACTTAAAAGTTTTTATTTAATAAGATGGAATTATTTATGGTTTGAAATACTCATTTGGGTATTTCTTTCATTTAGATGACTTTGAATTGGAGGAATTCTGGCCCTCGGATTACTACGAATAGAGACCGGTGTCCATGGCCGAGTGAGTCGTACTTCCTATTTACGATTCCATATTGTGCTTGTAAATTATAGTTGCACTAGAATGATAAGCAAAGATAAAAATTGGAAATGCATGATGGGTAATTATGGGATTATGTATACTATCTTGATGTGTTGAGAAAAATATGCTAAGTATATCGAAACCCGGTGATTAATTGATGTATGCCTATATGCCATGATTATGAGTGTTTGCAAATCGATTGGTGGCCTATTAAATTGCATTAATGATTATTTGGATTAATATGTAATATGGACATAATCACTTCACGATGGGGATGGTGCATTTAATCATGGTTGGTTCTCCATGATCCATAAACAGTATGAATGAGATGGGTTACCCGTAAGCCATAAAACGGTACAGTTAATGGGTTGCTCGTGAGCCATAAAATAGAACAGTAATTTAGAGTAGTACCGTATGATTCGTTAATTTGCTAACCCTAATGGAGGACGTAAATCTATTCAACATATGATTTTCGGTTAATCATATATCTTATTTGCCCATGTGTTGTTACATTTTATATGGATGATTAAATCAACTTGATTGTATGTATATAGTTGTGAGATATGTATATTCTGAATTATTTACTCACTAAGCTAGCATAGCTTATACCCCATAGTTTCTTTTTGTTGCAGTTTCCATACCTATGGTTGTGTCCTAGGACTTGGCCAACTCAGGTAACGTGAGAATAGGAGTTTCCCCTAGAAGTTTATGTTTAATCTTTGTATAGACTTCCATAGGAAATCTGTCACGCTCCGAAGGGTATCCTAAACGTGGCAGTCCGCCGTACACAATATTAAAGCCTAGGAATGACCGCCTCAGTCATGCAAAGGCTTCCATACTATGTACAAGGCGTCTAACACATAGAGGGGACACATTGGAGAGATACATTTTATATTGATACAACTTGAGTAACAATGTAAAGAAATACAATTCACTATACTTCATTTACAATTCATCCACAAATTTTACTACACAAACTTTTACAAGACAATTTATAACACCCAGCTAATATCTTCAAGAATTCTTGCTTCTTGCTGAAATCTCAAAGTTATATTTAGCTCCAACCATCTCGGTTCCCAAGTAACATTCTTCCGTCAACCTGTTTATTCAAACATCTATTGGGGTATAAGCTACATTAGCTTAGTGAAAGTTCCCTTAATTTCGTACCATAACAAGCAAGTTATAATTCATCCATATGCTATGCATGAACAAACACATGAGCAGACAAGCATATGACTTTCCGGTAGCCATATGTGAATGGATTTATGCCCTCTACTCGAGGTTAGGTGTTTCAGGCCCATACGACCAACATTTAAATTCTTCTCACTTCTTATTGTGGTTGATATAAGTGCCCAGCCACGCACTTTTAAATTTTACTGTGATTGATACAGGTGCTCACCCACACACTTTTAAATTTTACTATGGTTGATACAGGTGCCCACCCACACACTTTTTCAATTCCAGCCCATATGTTAACATTCGAGTTTACAGGCCCCTCGTTGCCTAATTATTATGCCTTCTTCCTACAAAGGTATAATAACTTATGCAATGTGACTCACATATGTGATATGCATGTACAGTTTATTCATATAATCATGGCATGTTAACTTATGTAGGTTAAGAGCGATCATAGAGAATTTCAAACAATTCAAGTTTATACTAATTCATACAATGATTTTATAACAAGTCCCGCCTCGATATACTTATCATTCATTCAACCAAGATTGTATCACAGTTCATTTCAATTTTATCTTTTCCTAATTTTAATGCAACTAGCTACAAGCATAACTAAGGTAGCAAAATATGTGGAAAACTCACTTGGCCATTGGATCACCGGTCTTTCAGTAAAAATAATCCGATGGTATGGAATCGTCGATTTTGAAGTTACCTAAAAAGGAAGAAATACCCAAATGAGTATTTCTACTTAAATCTAATTCATTCTATCTCATACAAACTATCACATTCGTAATTCTCGTCCTAAGGGGAATTCCAACTTAAAACGGCCATAACTTTATCGTTTTAACTCGGAATTTAGCAAATTATATATCGATTTCTATCTACTTCAAAAGATCTATCTAATTATAATATTATATTTAAGTTTTGAAAACTTTGAAGCTTCGAAAAGGTCTGATCAGTTCTGATCAGTAGCGAAATTCAATTTCAAAAAGTAGTTTTGTGAATGTTTGTAATGTTTCTACTATCCAAAGCATGTATACATATAATATGAACAAGTTACTACCATAAATGATATGTCATGCAATATATATATATATATATATACATGTTCTTGATGGTATTGAACAAAAGGAATTTTTACAAAACTTTTTCTTTATAAGACTTTATGAAAAATTAACTTAGAAATGCTAGTTTTGTATTATTGACAATCCCTACTTGTTTTTAGAAAAATTCCTTAATAAAATCTATTTATTCTTGTTAAAATTAAGCCTTCATTATGTATATTCCCTAAGGCCTTTGTTTTTCAATAAAAACTCCATTTTACACTTTGTAAACATGTTTTTATAATTGGTTCATCTCAAAATTCGAATTTTGTAAAAATTGTTTTTTAGGTGATTTCTTTAAGTAAAAATCATTTGATACTTAGAAAATTAAGGCTCAACCATGCCTAGCCACTAAGGACTTCATTTCTTTAATAAAATTTCTAATTTGAGTTTGAAAAATATAGGTTTTCATACCATTTGTAAGCCCGGAAATATTTAGTAAATAATTCCAAGATGAACTTCGAAAATAAACCCTAAAAATCACTATGAATTAAAACCGAACTTCGACAAGTCCTAAATCCTGAACGAATCCAGAAACTTTTTAATCTTGAGAAAATAAGAATCCTTAAAAAAAAAAAAAAAAAACTCAACCTACTTCAATTCCAAAACCACTACGTATGACAAATTCTATACGTAACTCCGACTTATAAAATCGGGTAATATAAAGCCCAAAAACAAATTATTAAAAAGTAAATAACAATGAAACTTTCGGAAATAAAACTCAATTCAATAATTCCGAAAACATTAAGAGATATTAAATACTTACAAAAATAAAATTTAAAATAAATTTCTTAAACTAAATATGTTGTGTAAACATAAAATGTCTGTTTCCAAATTGGCAAAGACCTAAACTGGAAAATCGCCCGGAAACCTTAAGTAAAATACAATAGTTTAAGTCCGACAATCTAGCGTCCTTAACCCTAGAGGCCGAGGTGTAGTTTAAGTGTGTAGAATAGCTCGTAGTAATTTAAGTTCGCTTAAAAATATCAGATTGGTAAATTTTTGACCTATTTCGAATCCCTTCGGATACAGACTTCGAAAAGCGTGTCCCGAGGCTCGAGATATAAAAAATATACCATTAGTACCGTTAGACTCGTAATTTCATAAGATTTCTAAATATATCAGTTAAATAATTTTTCGGGTTATAAAAGTTACAGTTACAACCTTTTATCGTATATTCATTACTACTGGTAATTAATTAGTTTTTTACACTATTCACTTCCATTTCATTATACAATTTTATTATTCTTATAAACCCTTATATATCTAGATAAATATTTTATATATTATAGAAAATTTTGTTTTTCTAAAATTTAGTTCGTTTTGGGTTTTTACGGGATCAGATTCTGTTTAAGACCCGGTACTAAAAATAAAACAAATTAATTTAATAATTGAAAAATATTTTTTTTTCATAAATAATTTTTTAGAATTTTTGGGTTATAAAAATATCATTTATAACCCATATTCGCGTATTTTGATCATACCGGTAACATATTTGTTAAAATATTAAAATAATTCAAATAATTATTTAATTTTATTTATGAAAATTATGCCACTTATTTAAAAATATTTTTCCTAATTTTATTTTGTATTTTTCTTAATAAAAAGCACTTTTTCCAACCCATTTTTCAAGTATACCTTTCACATATCACTTCCTTTTCACTTCAATCTTTCTACACTTTGTCCCACACTTCATGGCAGATTTTTCTTTTCTTTTGGCTGCCATTGTCCTTTAATTTACTCCTCTTTTGACTAAAATAAATATATTTCAATCCTTCTTCAAAAAGCTACACGTACACATTAATTACACAATTCAATTTCAAATCAAAATTCAAACAAATTCCCTCTCTCTCTCCCACTCTCATTCACGTGTAGCTCCCTCCCCCAAAATCTTCCTTGTTTTATTTTTTTTTTCTTCTTTCATTCATTTAATACACTTCTTCTCTCTCTCTTTCATTTACTCATTTTTCCCTTACCATTCCTTATCTTTTTCTCTCTCTCTCTTTCCTCTCTTTCTTTCTTCATTTTGCTCTTGTTCTTACAATGAACCAAGTTGCCCCTATTTCTTCCATGAGCTCTCACACATATTTCTTGAAGATTTTTAAGCAAACCTTCTTCTTAAAGCTTCCATAGGTGATATAGGTAAAGCATAATAATAGTTTCATGCATCAAATGACATTCTATTAGCTTAAAGGCTAAGGATGATGATGCCAAAATGAAACACTCCACTTCTCTATGATTATTCTCTTGTATCATTCTTATTTTCTTGCTAAAAGTAGTTATATTTTGTAGATCTGACTTTTTGTAGCTTTGATTTTCGTTTATGCCTTAGATCTTGCTATTTGAGTTATTATTTTTGTTATTGCTTATGATTTATGCATATATTCATCATTCACATAATCATCTTAGTGCTCATGCACTTAAAACTAGTATAATAAACTAGATCTAGTGTTTTGAGTTCATAAAATGCATTAGACTTTTGTTTTATATTCATGAACAACTTGTAGTGGCATGATGATAGTAGGAATGTTTTAGAAAGCTCAAGATTTTATTTTATTTTCAACAAAAATCATTTTTGAAAATTCGGATGAAAATAGAACCATATTTAGAAAAGTTGTTTTTCAACTTCAAAATGTGTATTTTTCATTTAAAATAAAAAACTTAGGGAATACATAACATAAATGAATGATTTTTACAAGTAAAGTTTAGATATATGAGTTTATAGTTTACTACCATGCATTTGTTTTATATTTATATTCATATTAAGTGTAGATCTTGGTCTTGAACTCAAACAAAAATAGTGAAATTCGTATTTTAGCAAGACCCCTATTTAAAAACTACTTTCCAAGTGTCAAAATGAAATTTTTACTTAAGATAATGAAGGCTTAATGCATGTATATCATCAAGACTTCTTTTTACAAGAATCAAAGGTGATTTTCAAAAGTTATTTTCAAAATAAAAATCTTATTTTCGGATTAGGTCAAGACATATTTTAAAAACATGTTTTCCAACTCAAAAATGAAGTTTTTATTCAAGATATGGAAAGCTCTTAAGATATGATATGTAAGAAATGGACTTTCATAAGCTTAGATAGATTTTATCAAAATATATGTCCAAAAAATAAATTTTGTAAATTCGGATCCCAACCAAGACCAATTTTGACAACCC
The DNA here is from genome assembly GCA_024138025.1 of Combretum micranthum. Lineage (NCBI taxonomy): Eukaryota > Viridiplantae > Streptophyta > Magnoliopsida > Myrtales > Combretaceae > Combretum > Combretum micranthum. The sequence continues at coordinate 282,024 of JAMXBD010000190.1, read as the reverse complement.
ATTTTTCAACTTCAAAACAAGACTTTTATTAAAGAAATGGAAGCCTTAAGGGGTAGGTTTGATTAGGAAATGGTTTTTGAAAGACTAAATGAGTTTTACAAAGAAAACAAGCTCAAATGAATTTCTCAAAATTAGGATTTGAAAATAGCCACTATTTAAACACTCATTTCCAAATGCCAAAATGATAATTTTTATAGGAAAATAGAAGTCCTAGGGAATATATATAATAAAGACCAAGTTTTGACAAGATAAGAGAAGTTTATCAAAATATAATCCTAGGATAACAAATGGTTTCCAAGAATAGGTTAAACAATGTTTTCATTCTGCAGAATTTTGTAAAACTCGTACTTAGGTAAACCACCTATTTAAACATCTACTTTCTAACCCCCAAATGAAGGTTTTTATTGAAATAATGAAGGTGATGGTTATATAGATCATCAAGGTTGAGTTTGATAAAAGAAAGTATGATTTTATAAGAAGAAAAACTATTTTTCTTAAGTCTAGTATAATTCAAAGTTTTGCAAAGTAAAGGTTTTCAAAAAAAATTCTTGGTACTACATGTATACATATAAGTAGATCATCTCATAACCTTCATAACAATAGCTTATAGGTAATACATATATGCATGATGCATTGCAGAAATAAAGTATGAAAATTGAGTTTATCCAAAATTTGTAAATTCGGATGATTTCAAAACCATGCCTTAAAAACTCATTTATCAACTCCAAAACTTGTGTTTATATAAAAAATGAGGAGTTTAGGTCATAGGTATCATCAAGTAATGTTTTGATAAATTAAGATAGGATTTGCTAAGAAAAATATATAGAATAAGGAGTAGAAATGAAGTAGGAAAAATTTGAGTTGTTGTCATTTTAAGAAATTCATAATAATGGAGTAATATCATGAAAACCCATATTTTTTATACTTAAATTAGAAGTGTTATCAAAGAAATGAAGTCCTTAGTGGCTAGGCATGGTTGAGCCTTAATTTTCTAAGTATCAAATGATTTTTACTTAAAGGAATCACCACAAAAACAATTTTTACAAAATTCGGATTTTGGAATCAATCCTACTTGAAAACATGTTTACAAAGTGTAAAATGGAAATTCTTATATAGAAATGAATGTCATAAGTAATAGGTGTAATGAAGACTCAATTTTAATAAGGATAATTATATTTTCTTAAGAAATAAATCCAAAACAAATGGAAATGATCAAAGTTAGGAAACTAGTTTTCTTAAAAGTAAATAACCATGGAGTCTTACAAATAAATGTTTCTAAAATTCTTTTTAGTAAATATTGTCAAAAGCATGCATACATCAAGCTCATAACATGCCATTCATGATAGGAAATCATCAATGTTGCATATATAGTTAATCTATACAGTAAGAACATTACAAACATTCACAAAACTATTTTTTGGAATTAGAAATTGCTACTGATCAAAACTGATCAGAATATTTCATGACCCAAATATTTTCAAAACTTGAAAATAATATTAGAATTAGATAGATCTTTCGATGTAGATAGAAATCGATATATAATTTGTGAGATTCCGAGTTAAAATGACCAAGTTATGACCGTTTTAAGTTGGAATTCCCGCTTAGGACGAGAATTATGAATTTGATAGTTTGTATGAGATAGTTTGGACTAGTTAAGTGATGAAATACTTATTAGGGTATTTCTTCCTCTCTGGGTGACCTCGATATCAACGATTCCTTACCACCGAATTACTTGTACTAAGAGACCGGTGATCCAATGGCCGAGTGAGTGTTACTTCCAATTTCATTTATTGTATGTGATTGTAATAATAGTTGCACTAGATATTTGGTAAAGATAAAATGGATATGCATGATGGGGACGAATGGGGACTATGTATGCTTGTTGTTGATATGAAGAATGGAATGTAAGAATATCGAAGCCGAGTGATTAACTATTGCTTATATAGATGAATTAGAATTGATTGTCTGCGATTATTGATTGATCACTTAAAAGACTTATAATTGATTATTCGGAATTGAAGATGAAATTGATTTCATTCATAACACGATGGGGATGGAACATTAGCATTTGTTGGTTTTTCGTGATCCATAAAATGAATATAAAAGTTGGTTAATTGTGATCCATAAAACAAATTATTGAGTTGGTTAATCGTGATTCATAAAACGAATTTATAGTTAGTTGACTCGTACCGCAGGATTCGTTAATCTGCTAACCTTGGATGGAGGACGCAAGTCCATCTATATATGATTTCTGGTAGGTCATATGTTTGTTGAATTCACGTGTTTGATGCATATCACTTGTCTGACTAATCACTTGATTGTATGATGTGTTATAAATATAATCTTGGGAGTTCTTACTCACTAAGCTAGTGTATCTTATACCCCCATAAATGTTTGAATGAACAGCTTGTCTCAAGAATGCTAAGTGGGGACTGAGATGATTGGAGCCGAATATGACTTCGGGATGTTGGCAAAGAATAAGAATGCCTGAAGTTATTAGCTAGGTTTTATGATTTGTCTTGTAATAGTTTTATGTAGTAAAATCTTTTGACGAATGTAATTGAAGTATAATGCTTTGTATTTGGAGTATAGTGAATTGAAATTCCTTTACATTGTTACTCAAGTTATATCAACATAAAATGTATCACTCCGATGTGTCTCCTCCATGTGTTAGATGCCTTGTACATTGTATGGAAGCCTTCACGTGACATGGGTGGTCATTCTTAGGCTTTAATATTGTATATGACGGACTGCTATGTTTAGGGTACCCTTCGGGGCATGACACCATTACTCCATTATTACGAATTTCTTAAAATGATAACAACTCAAATTTTCCTATTTTATTTCTACTCCTTGTTCTACATGTTTTTCTTAGCAAATCTCTTCTTAATTTATAAAAATCATTACTTGATGATACTTACGACCTAAACTCTTCATTTTTCATATAAAACACAAGTTTTGGAGTTGATAAGTGGGTCTTTAAGGCATGGTTTTGAAACCATCCGAATTTACAAAATTTGGATAAAACTCAAATTTTATATTTTGTAATCTCTTCCTATTTTTGAGAATCTCTACTAGTAGATCTACCATTTACTTATCAAAAACATCTCCTATTGATACCTATTCCATAAGCCTTCCATTTTCTAAACAAAACTTTCATTTTGGTGTTGAAAAATGGGTTTTCAAAAATGGTCTTGGTTGAGATCCGAATTTACCACATTTATTTTTGGACATATCTTTTGATAAAATCCATCTAAACTTATGAAAAATCATCCTTTACATATCCTATCTTAAGAGCCTTCCATTTCTTGAACAAAATCTTCATTTTTGAGTTGGAAAACATGTTTTTAATCTAGGCCTTGGCCTAAATCTGAAAATAAGATTTTTATTTTGAAAATCACCTTTGATTCTTGTAAAAAGAAGTCTTGATGATATACATCCACTAAACCTTCATTTTCTCAACTAAAACTTTTATTTTGAGACTTGGAAAGTGGTTTTAAATATAGGTTTTGTCAAGATACGAATTTTACTATTTTTATTCAAGTTCAAATCTAAGATCTACACATAATATGAACATGAATATAAAAAAAATGCATGGTAGTAAACTATAAACTCATAGATCTAAACTTTACTCCTGAAAATCATTCATTTATGATATCTATTCCTTAAGCCCTTCATTTTAAATGAAAAATACACATTTTGACGTTGAAAGAATAGCTTTCCTAAATATGGTTCCCTTTCTATCTAAATTTTCAAAAATGATTTTTGTTGAAACTAAAATAGATCTTGAGCTTTCTAAAACTTTTCTACTATCATCAAGCTATGAGAAGTTATTTAAGAAAATAAATCAAAAGTCTAAGGCATTTATGAACCTAAAATACTAGATCTAGTTTACTATACTAGTTATAAATGCATGAACACTAAGATAGTTATGTGAATGATGAATATATGCATAAATCATTAGCAATAACAAAATAATAACTCATATAACAAGATCTAAAGTATAAACAAAATCAAAGCTATAAGAAAAAGTTAGATCTACAAAATATAACTACTTTTAGTAAGAAAATAATAATGATACAAGAAAATAATAATGGAGAAGAGGAGTGTTTCATTTTGGCATCATCATCCTTATCTTTTTAAGCTTATGGAAGGTCATTTGATGCATGAAACTCTCACTATACCTTACGTATATCATCTATGGAAGCTTAAGAAGAAGGTATACTTAGAGAATCTTCAAGAATGGAGTGTGGAAGTGATTTTTTTAGATGGGGGCAGCTTGTGTTCTTGCAAAAACAAGAACAAAAGAAGAAAGAAAGAGAGGAAAAAAGAGAGGAAATGGTGTAGGGTTTCAAAGGAATGAAAGGATGTAAATGAGAGGCATTAAATGGAGAGAGAGGAGTGTATTAATTGAAAGAAAAAAAAAAGGGCAGCAAATTGGGGGGTGTTGCACGTGAAAGACCAAGGAGAGAGGGGGGGAATTTGGTTTGTTTTTGACTTGGAATTGTAATGTAAGTAATAATATGTGTAGCTTCTTGAAGAAGGATTTGAAAAAGGGTCATTTTAAATAATTTTGTGATGTTTCAAGAGACAAAAGCGCAGCAAAAAGGAGACAAAATCTGCCATGAAGTGATATAATGAAGTGTAAAAAGATTGAAGTGAAAAAGAAGTGATATGTGAAAGGTGTACTTAAAGGTATGGGTTGTAAGAGTACTTTCTTAATAAAATAAAATAAAATAAAAATAAGAAAAATATAGAAAATATATTCCAAATATTTGTAGCAGATTTTTCATAATTAAGATAAGATAATTAATTTATTTATTTTAGTGAATTATCAAATAAGTTACCGATATGATCAATATACTAAATATGAGCTATAAATGATATTTTTATAATCCAAAAAATTCTAAAAAATTATTTTATGAAAATAAAAATATTTTTCAAATATTTTCCTATTATTAAATTAATTTATTTTATTTTTAGTATCAGGTCTTAAATAAAAACCGATCCCATAAAAACTCGAAATTAACTAAATTTTAGAAAAATGGAATTTCCTATGATATATAAAATATTTATCAAAAAAATATAAAGGTTTATAAGAATAACAAAATTATATAATGAATAGCAGTGAATAGTATCAAAGACGGGTTAATCACCGGTAGTAATGAAATATAAATATCATCATAAAATCATATATTTCTAGTTATCGAAAAATTATAAAACTGATATTTTAGAAATCCTTATGAAAATAAGAGTCTAACGGTATTAAGGGTATATTTTTGATATCTCGAGCCTCGAGACATGCTTTTTAAAGTCTGTATCCGAACGGGTTCGAAATAGGTAAAAAATTTATGGATCTGATATTTTTAAGCGAACTTATATTATTACGAGCTATTCTACACACTTAAACTACACCTCGGCCTCTAGGGTTAAGGATGCGAGATTACCGGACTTAAACTATTGTATTCCACTTAGGGTTTCCGGGTGATTTTCTAGTTTAGATCTTTGCTAATTTGGAACTGATATTTTATGTTTATACAACATATTTAATTTGAGAAATTTATTTAATTTTATTTTTGTAAGCATTTAATATCTCTTAACGTTTTCGAAATTATTGAATTGGGTTTTATTTCCGAAGGTTAATCATTATTTACTTTTTAATAATTTATTTTTGGGCTCTTTATTACTCGATTTTATAAGTCAGAGTTACGTGTAGAATTTGTCGTACGTAGTGGTTTTGAAGACTGTTGAGTTTTTATTTTATTTTTTTAAGGATCTCATTTTCTCAAGATTAAGAAATTTCTGGATTCGTTCATGATTTCGAACTAGTCGAAGTTTGGTTTTAATTTGGAGTGATTTTTAGGGTTTATTTCGAAGTTCATTGTAGAATTTTTTACTAAAATTTTCCAGGGCTTACAAAACCTTAAGCAATCTAATTGTTGTAGAAAATTAATACATGAACTAATTATTATTTTACGAGGGAATGCCCCTTAGTATTTTGTGAATGATCCTGAGATATTTGTGGTTTATATTTTTATTCTCATACTATTAATTTAAACTATCTATCTTCAATTGTATAAGTATTCTATTATCTTAAGGGAATGTCTTGCATCTAATACAAGACTTTTGAATAACTGTGGTAGTGATTCCTAAGTCTCGTTTAGTATGCGGTGGATTGTTATATTTAGGGTTCCCTTTGAGGCATGACAGCAACCACAAACCTATTCAATTGAATGATCTCTCGATCTATTTAATTTAAATGAATCGTGGATCTAAAATATTGCACTACTCCTTTAAAAACCACAAGTTAAGTTCAAGTTACTAATTACAAACACCTAATCAAATTTACTTGAAAGCACATTTGAAATCAGATTGAATCAAGAATTGGATTCGTAATCCTCAAGCTGAAAGAGTTTATTTCTTATGGATTTATCAAATAAGCACAAATAAGAAGAAATAAAAAAAATTCGAAAGATGAATCAATTAATTGCTCATAAATTCATAGAAATGACAAATATTGGGTTATATTGATTTTACCCATAAAATAGAAGAAATTTTCAAGTAAAAAGAAATGGAAATTCTTTTACCCAAAAATCCTTTAGAAATCTACTCTACGTTGATACTGATTTACACTATTGGTACATACTTTACAATGCATACTTGAACATTTATTTATAGACTACTAGGTACATAAAGCATGGCTATCTTTATTTGACAAGTAGCAGATTTAGTAAATCCTTTCTAACAAAATTTTATAACTTTTCACGTGTGCAAATGAGTTGTGAAAACACTTGTCGAGGGTCGCGTGCTTTGTTGGTCGAGGCTCGTATTAAGCAAGATTAGGCTCGACTTCGGGAAATTCCTAAGTAAACTGTACGTTTTTGTCCATTGTTCTATCGAGGATAAAATTGAGAGAGTTGAGGATCAAATTGTTGAGGCTCGAGGTAATTTTGTTAAAGAATTGATCTGTCAAGACAATTATTGAGGGTCAAGTTTTGAGGATCGACTTTAAGGCTCAACAATGTATTTTCTTCAGAATGATGCTCGATCGCTTCGACTCAAGTCGAGGGTCATGATGAGGGCTTGCATTTGAGGCTCGATAGACCATTTTTTTGTTGTCTTCGTTCTCTATTCGGCATCGATTGTGTCTTTTTGGCGCTCGACTTCTGCATTTTTTACTTTAATTATTGTTTTTGCTTCAAATCTAAATTAAAACACTTGATTACTCCTTATTTGATTCTAAGAGCTTTAAAACAACATTATTTATCAAAACATAATTTTTGTAGGATTTTATCAGAAATTCTTAGAAAATTAACTCAAAATCTTATGAAAAATATATAGTAAAAATGAGTTATCAGAAGTCCTGACAAATCAAGTAAAGGGGTTAACTATGCAAGGATAAGAGGTAATTGTGGATCACCCATGTATTAATCAAGAAGCTTTGGAGCATTATGAACAAGTGGAATACTTAGGCAATTCAATATGGCACAAAATAACCCTTTTAGGAGCACTTATAATCCAGGATGGCACAATCATCCCAACTTTTCATGGGGTGGGCAAGGTATGCAAAGATCAAATCCTTCACTACCTAGATTTAGAGGGCTCTACCTCAAGAGAAAAAGCTTACTTTAGAGAAGATGATGAGGCAGTTCATTCAAATGAGCAATACAACTTTAAGGAACCATGAAGCATCAATCCATAACTTGAGAAAATCAAATAGGGTATATCGCAAAGATGCTCTCCAAGAGAAACCAAGGTACCTTACCTGAAACACCAAGATGAATCCAAAGGAATAGGTTAAGACAGTCTCCTTGCGAAGCGTGAAAGAGCTCCAACAAAAGTAAGAGAAAGCATCTAAAGAAGTGGTGGTGGAAGATGAGGTTACTAAGGAAACGCCTAAAGAGAATGATAAAGAAAAAGTGAAGCAATCCATCACATCTAATATCGCTCACATCTAATGTCAAGAAGTATGTACCTCCAATCCCTTACCCATCACAGCTAAAGAAAAATCATAAGAAAGAGAAATATGGTAAATTTTTTGACATGTTTCAATAATTACATATTAACTTACTATTTGTTGAAGCACTCACACAAATGATTAGATATGCCAAGTTTTTAAAGAATCTCCTCTCAAACAAGAAGAAGCTAAAGGATCTCTCTCATGTTACACTTGGAAAGGAATGTTTTTCCATTTTGCAAAACAAAATACCTAAAAATCTAAAGGATCTAAGTAGTTTTACCATCCCTTGTTTAATTGGTGATTTGGAGATGCAAAGAGCTTTAGCCAACTGGGGGGAAAGTATAAATCTAATGCCTTATAAGTTTTTAAAAAGCTAGGACTAGGAGACCTACTGCCCACAAGCATGGGCTTGCAGTTAATGGATAGGTCTATAAAGTTTCCTAGAGGTGTCATAGAAGATGTTCTGGTAAAGGCTGAAAATTTTACTTTTTTGGTGTACTTTGTAATGCTAGATAGGGATGAAGATATAGAAGTGCCATTAATTCTAGGACGACACTTCTTAGCTACAACTAGAGCCATTATTGATGTTGTGGATGGTAAATTAGCATTGAAGGTTGGGGATGAGAACTTAATAGTCAATATACCTATTGCCATAAAACAGACCATGAGCAAGGTGATGCTTGTTTTCCTATTGATTTAATTGATGTCGCTATTAGGTGTTGTTTTTAAGAAATATTATGTGATGATCCTTTAGAGATAGGTTTGATTACTAAAAATAAGGATACAACGAATCCTAAAATCTCAACTTTGTTAAAAAAAAGGATGATGAAAAGCAAGTCATTAATAAAATAAGGATTTTTGGATATTGAAAGAGACAATATGATGGTAGCAAGACCTTCAATTATGGACCCCCAACGTAAGAGTTGAGACCTCTCCTAAGTTATCTTGAATGTGCATTTTTGGAGAAAGACTCTAAGCTACCATGATCATTTCCTCTAATTTAATAGAAAATCAAAAAGAAAAATTATTTGGAGTTCTTAAAGAGCATAAGCAAGTGATTGCATAGAAGTTAGCTAATCTTAAGGGGATTAATATATCATTTTGCACTCATAAGATCAAGATAGAAGAAGGTGCTAAACTCATAATGCAACCACAAAGGAGATTAAATCTTGATATGAGAGATGTAGTGAAAAAGGAAGTGATCAAACTCCTTGATGCAAATATTATCTACCCCATAAGCAATAGTTCTTAGGCTAGTCCAGTAAAAGTAGTGCCTAAGAAAGGAGGAATGATGGTTGTACCAAATGAAAAGAATGAACTTACTCCAATGAGAACCGTTATAGGGTGGCATGTGTGTATTGACTATAGGAAATTGAATGCTGCCACTAGGAAAGATCACTTTTCTTTACCTTTCATAGACCAAATGTTAGAGAGATTAGCCAAACATTTATATTATTGTTTCCTTGATGGTATTTTTAGATATTTTCAAATTCCGATTGCTCCTAAGGACTAAGAAAAGACGAACTTTACTTGTCCATTAGTATATTTGTTCACCTATGAATGCCCTTTGGTCTTTGTAATGCCCTTATCACTTTTCAAAGAGGTATGATTGCTTTGTTTTAGGCATTGGCTAAAGATGATATGGAGGTATTTATGGATGACTTTTAGGTATTTGATGACTCCTTCGATTTTGGAGAATTTGCAAAAAAGTTTTAAAGAGATAGAGGAGACAAATCTGGTTCTTAATTGGGAGAAATGTCATTTTGTGGTAAAAAGGGGATTAGTACTAGGACATAATATCTCTCATAAAGGTATTGAAGTTGATTCAGCTAAGATTGAAATGATTACTGAACTCCCACTACCTTCTTTGGTTAAAGAAATTCATAGTTCTTGGGTCATGCTAAGCTTTATAAGAGGTTTATAAAAGACTTTTCTAAGATAGCTATACTATTGATAAGATTGTTAGAAAAGGATGTTCCTTTTGAATTTACTAATGATTGCTTAGAAGCTTTTAACCTATTAAAAGATAAATTAACTAATGTGCCAATAATGGTAGAACCAAACTAGAATCTTCCCTATGAAGTCATGTGTGATACTAGCGATTTTTTTGTGGGTATGGTTTTAGGCTAGCGAAAGGATAAGCACTTCCAACCAATTTTCTATGCTAGTAAAACTTAACGAATGCACAAAAGAATTATATTACTACCGAAAAGGAATTACTAGTTGTTTTTTTGTTTTGATACGATTATGAATTATTCACTATAAAAAAAATTGACCTTTATAGATAGAAATTTTGTAATGGAAAATGGGTAAATAAGTTGCATTTATGCAAATATAATCAATGAAGATTGTTTTTGTGATGAAAATTTACATTTAGAGATAGAATTTTTGTCTTTAAAATCTAGTTTTCTTGTGGTGATTTAATCTTATCTAAAACAATTGTTTATACTAGCTATTCTGCTTTAAAATATCTATTATCTAAATCTGATGCAAAATCCAGGTTAATTCAATTGATATTAATATTATAAGAATTCGATTTAGAGAACAGAGTTAAAAAAAAGGAAGTTGAGAACCTTGCAGTAGATCATCTATCTAGGCTTCAAAATCCTAACCTAGATAAGCTTGATGAGGATGATATCAATGATTCTTTTCCTAAGGAGAAATTATATACTATTACTAGGATAATTGATGAGAGATAATGAAACTCCTTGTTTCGCAGATATTGCAAATTATTTAGTGGTAAGGATAGTGGCTAAGGAGCTTACCTTACAATAAAAGGAAGAAATTTTTTGTTGATCTTTTATATTATATTTAGGATGATATAATTCTGTTTTGGATTTGTACAGATCAAGTTATTAGAAGATATGTTTCCAAATCTAAAGGATGGAAAATTTTGGGATATTGCCATTTAGGACTTACTAGAGGACATCATGGTGCAAACTGAACTGCTCAAAAAGTCCTAGAATGTGGATTCTATTGGCCTACCTTATTTAAAGATGCACAAATGTTTAGTGCTAGATGTGATAGTTGCCAAAGAACTAGAAATATTTCAAAGAAAGATGAAATGCCTAAAAATTATACACTAAAATGTGAGGTCTTTGACGTGTGGGGCATCAATTTCATGGGTTCCTTATCTAATTCTAATGTAGAGAAATATATCTTGGTAGCAGTAGATTATGTTGCTAAATGGGTAAAAGCAAAAGCCTTATCCACTAATGCTGTTGGTGGCAACAAGGTTCTTAAAAAAAATTGTTCTCAAGATTTGGAATACACACTATAAGAAATTTGGGCTTTAGAGACAAAAATTATATCTCTAAATGTATATTTATGTTGCAAAAACCATCGTCAGTGATTCTATTTGTAGAATTATAACTTGTTTTACCTATTTTCTATTGTAGAATTTCTATCTCTAAAGATCAATTTTCTTGTAGTGACATAGAACTATTATTAGTGACCGAGGTTTACATTTTTGTAATTCACAGATGGAGAAAGTGCTTAAAAGATATGGAGTAACCCATTGAATATCATCCTTAAATTAACGATCAAGTTGAGTTATCTATCAGGGAGTTAAAGAGGATTCTAGGGAAGACTATGGAGCATCATAGGAAGGATTGGTAAAAAATAAATTAGAAGATGCCTTATAGGCCTAAAAGACCACTTTAAGACTCCTTTAGGAAGTATACCCTATAGAGTAGTTTATGGTAAGACCTTGCATTTGCTTATTGAGCTAAAGCATAAGGCATACCGGGCAATCAAAATAGTTAGTTATGATTTAGAAGAGGCAAAAAAGAAGAGGTTATTCTAGTTAAATAAGCTTGATGAGTGGAGGGCAATGGCTTATGAGAGTTTTAAGCTCTCTAAAGAAAGGATTAAAAGATATCATGACCAAAGAATTAAACAATCCAAACAATTTAAAGAGGTTATAAAGTTTTCTTATGTAACTCCTATCTTAGATTATTTTCTAGAAAGTTAAAATCAAGATGGATAGGATTGTTTGTAGTTCCTAAGGCTTTTTTTCTTATGGGGCTATAAAGTTGAACATCTAACTTTTGGTAAATTTAAAATAAATTGTTAGTTATTAAAGTTATACTTAGGAGATGAAAGTGACATTACTAGAAAAGGGAGTTTAAACTCCACTTAATCTTTAGTTAAGTACTTTAAGTTTTATGTCAAAGCAAGGACTACAAATGAGTGCCACTTGCGAGGCACCCATAACTAACCTTTTATATTATTGTTTTTTTTTTCATTTTTTATATTATATACATATATATTATCTATTACTTTCTACGTAAATTTAGAGAATATAAGCATTAAAAGATGAAAATCACTTTAATTTTGATTTCATGGAAAGTATACGACTACATCTCAATCCCATGCATCCTTCGTGTTGTACTAAATATTTTGAACACTTGTGTTACAGCAAGAAGAACTAAGGCATATAGTCCTTCATGTTTCAGTCATGCTCTTCATTCTGATACAAAGTGCATAAAACAGAATGAAGCACAAAGGAATTATATTCATCATGTTTATCTCGTATTTCTTAACCTCTTCTAACCTTATTAACAATAGAAAGAAACACAAAGGAATTTAGCATCTCGTCTATGTGACATGTTTTTCTAGGATTATTTAAATTTATAAGGTAAAAAAGAAACACGAGGGAATGTAATAAATCATGCACTAGTTTTGTTTTTCTAGGCATATGTTGTTCATTAACAACAACAAGGAACACAACGGGATACTATATACCATGTACTAGTTGAGCACTTTTGGAGCATAACTAAGTATTTTGAATCGAGAGAAGCACGATTACATGTGGTCATTCATGCACCCCTAGTGTTCTTGTTAATATAAATAGTTGGTCACATTTTCATTTCTCTGCAGTCTTCATTACATTTCACTTTTAAAACATTCTCTCTCTCACATTAACTTCTAACATTCAAAAAAATTATCACTCAGCACTTAAATCTCAAGGTTTGATCTTTAACTTCATCTTGTATTAAGTTATGCATGTTTGGTTTACTTATAATCTCTTATCTTTACATTTAGGTTTTCTTGTAAAATTAGGTTTTTTTTTTTTTTATTATGATACATAAATTGATGGATGTGATTGAATCTAGGAGTTCTGTGCTATCTTAAAGGAGAAATTAATGTAGCAACATATACTTTATCATGTTTTGTTTCAATTTGATCCTAGGGTTTTGAATTCATAAATTGGACTTGCTAAGTAATTTTAATTATTTGATTGTTGATTTTAAACCCATTAAGAAGCTATTCATGTAATAGGATCCTTAAAATATGGTTTGAAGTAGAAGTTCACACCCATTGTGTTTAACTCGTAAAGTTTGGAATGTGAAAGTAGTAGGAATTCGCCAAGTTACACGATGGGTACATGAGGGACCCTATTCAACCGTGCTTCTCTTTATGTCAAAGGGCTATGAGTTATGTTTGTACATATCAAGCTAATCTAGTGTTATGACTTCTATTATTAGCTTGTATATGCCTTTGTCATGTTCCAATCCTACATTTTGAGTTATGCACACTTTAAATTGGGTATTGATGTTTTTATAGATGTTGTAAATCAATACTTTAGCTCCTAAGAAATCTAAGAGACTAAGAGCTAGGGAGTCTTATTCTACTTAGAGGCTACCAAAGCCCCCAGCCACTTAATTGAAGCGTAGAGACAGAAATATATTGAGTCGTCAAAGAAACCTCTACTACCAAACATGTACATTGATTGGGTTTTGTTGGAAGAATTCTGCTTGGTTTAGAAAGTCAAAGATCTTCTCTCCACTAGTCCATAGGAGAGATTATTCTCTATTTAGGTTAAAGTGTGTACAAGGCTCACTTTAGAATTCATGGAAACCCTTAAGTTTGACTAACCTTTGGAAATTTATGGGTTAGGAAACAATTTGGAGTTTCTAGTATGTGTTAAATTCCAAAGGATTTCAATGGCCAGGTTTTGTGTTGCTAATGGCCTTTATGATGAAGATTACATTGACACAAATGATTTCAGACAATTAAGACATGATTTACTATGTAAGGTGAGCCATAATTTTTTGTGGAGAGAATGGACAAAGGATCCTAAGCCATATTGTGCTTCAGTGTCAAAGGGATCTAAACTCAAGATAAAAAATTGGAGAGTCATTCACTGGCTATTATCTCACTCATTAACTAGGCATAGTAAAAGCTTAGGAGTGGTGAATGCTCAGGACATGAATTACTTATAGAGCATGATAAAGAGACACCCCTTAAGCATTGGAGTTCAATTGCCTTTTATATCAAACGTTAAGCCAAAGATAGGTGATATGGAAGTATTTTGTGTGGTGCTTTCATCACACGTTAGATTGAGAACTTGAAGCTATTTTTAGACCCACCCCTAGGTGATGAAGTCATTGTTCCGTTCCACTTATAGGTAGCCCATTTAACAGGTGGAATTTCGAAGATGAGGTGCAAGGTGATGAGAATGTAGCTGGCTATGATCATTATTCAAAGGTTGATACTTCTTCTATAGCAATCCCTATGACAGTGAGCTCGAGATGATCCAAGACTACAACATTGCATGTTTTAGTACCTTAGGGGTGCATTTCAATATGGAGATGCCACCTTTCCCTAATGTGGTAGATTATTGGACTCCTCTAAGTACTACTAGAATTAATTAGGGCACTTCTTAGGCAGCTAGTGGCTAGGATCCAGATGATTTCAATACTCAGGTTGATATCGTGGCTATTGATATTAGAGTAGACATAGATGAAGATGCTGAAGGGAATGAGGATGATAGTGATTAAATGGATGCAAATGTCATTGATTTTCTTTTTAAAAGACTTATATTCTCTGTTTTAGGTGTACTTGAGACTAAATATGTGATAATGATGACTATTGTGCTAATTTCTTTTTTCACTTTTACTAACTTTGTTGTACTGCTTTTCTTTCTGCTAGCTCATTTTTAGTTTTTCTTATGGGGTCATTAGTCAAGTAATGTTCGAGCACCTTGAGAATGATCATACGACAAGAATCAATTTTTTGTTATTCAAATTTTAGATATTTCTTTCATTCTAGGAAAGTCCTTTGTCTTTTTACTTATTCTTTTATATATATATATATATATATATATTTTTTTTTTTTCTTTCTTTATGTCTAGATTAAGAAATGAGGACAACGTCTTGATTAGTTGTCTTAAGTTTTATTGCTTATAAAAAATTAACTTTTGAATTAGTGAAAGTTATTGATTGAATACATTGCTATGGAACAAATTAGTTATCTCACTTAGAAAAATTCTTGAAAATTTTTCCTTTGAAAAGTAATATTTAAGTTCTATTTTGAAGAAAAGTATTATTTATAAAGGATTTTGTCATGGAAAAAGTTTAAGAAGTTATTTATTTGTAATTCTGGATTTTAACTTTTATAATTAGATAATCTTTGAAGGCTTTATACCTCTATCTTTTGTACTAATTTTACCTTATTAGAATTAACTAATGAAATCTAAGCATATCAAAATTACTCATTATTTGAACTTTAGTTTTAGAGTTAGGGTTAGATCGTCATTATCGAATTAAAAAGTCAATCAACTATGCTTTTAAATCTCCCTTATCATATACACATTTCTTATAAAGTTTTAGAGGTTTTATGATCTTAATTGGAAGTTCAAATGAAATTGCCCCTTGGTGATTTTTCTCTAAATTAGTCTCTAATTAGCAAAGTAGAATAATAAAAGAAAAATCTAGCTTATATAAGCAAAGTTTAGTCCCTCAAAGGAGCAGAATTTGACTTCACTATCAACTAGATAAAGTAATTTGAAATGAATGGATGGATGGAATAATAGTATTAAAAATTACTTTAGTTAGGTGAATAGGCTGATAGGCATAAATTATTCATGATTTCCTTTAGATATTAAATGCTACTTAGTGCTTAATTAGAGAATTTATTAAGCATTGATACTTAGAGTTGTAATATATTTGTTCCAAGTAACATTGGAACAAGTATATGGCGGTTATCCACATTTAAGCAAACAATCAAACCAATTCTAGCCATTATGGGCAGTTATGAAGTTTATAGAAGGATTAGAGAGCAATAATAGGCACTATGAGGAGGACTTTGAGATCATTGATGATCACTAGATCCATTATGCCCATGGCGAAGATGAAGAAAGATGATCAAAGACCATCATGGAATCAATTATGGGCATGAACATTTGCTGATGAAGATGAAAAATTCATTTCCCTACATATCATAGGTGTTATGAAGAGAAATTTTTTGGTAAAAAATGATCACCCCCGTGACAAAGGGTGTGATCGGCCCTATATGTTTATTTTTAAAGACTAAATCGATTTCTTTGAAGGGAAAAATATGTCAAACATTTCCATGATAGTTTATGTTCGAATGGGCATCTTATTGGGGTATAAATACCTCATACTCCTTAGGATAAAGAATCATTCATACACATTTATCATCATTCCATTGTATCATTTGAGGATCTTGACATTTTGTAAAACCTCTCCCTCCTTAAGTTCATAGTGATTGCATCTATCCATAGTATGTGTGGATAATCTTGTATTAGTTTATGAGTTGTAATTTTCCTAAATAACTTGAGAAAGTCGAAGGAATCATGATGTTCGTGTGTTGTGTACAAGACTCCAAATCTTTACCCAAATCTAATAAAGGGGTTTTATCTTTTCTCTACTCTCTCCTCTTCTATTGTGTTTATTTTTCTGTTATTGTTTATCTATTTTTTTGTCATTATATATGAGTAGAGAATAGGATTTATTCATGGAATTAACTTGAATATGATCGCTAAAGTTTAATTCATCTAATGCCTCTCTAGTTTTAGTAAATAGAATTAATAATATCAAGAAGTAGTGAAGGCACAACGCTTTCTTGACCAGATTTCATTAGAAGACATCGAGAGATGATTCCATTGAATAGATCTTTTACTAGGCGAGTCGCTCATAATGATAGAGATATCACAATGAGACTTTCTGCATTTGTTTAGAGAATTCAAAAATAATTTAATCTCTATGCAACATTCAAGTGGTTGTTAATTAGAAAGAGATTCCAGTGGACACACCAATTGTTAGATGTGAATGCTTCTAAGAAGAACATTTACTTACTTAATGGATTTTTACAAATAGTAATCATTAGAGAAACATATTTATAAATTCATGTTAAGGAAATAGATCTTTTATGTGTTATGTTGTTAATATAACTTAGTGTAATTCTTAGTTTTAGATTAATAAGCTTTCATCCAATCAATTCCTAATCAATTTGCTAGATAATAGGAAGATTAGAGTAGTACTAGTGCTTGAAAATGTTCTCTGTGCAGACGACCCTATACTTTACTCTATGCTACTAAAACGATAGGTGCACTTTCCTATTAAAATCGAGTTTAGGAATAAAATATTAGGTTTATAAATTATTAAAACTCGGGAGCCCTCTAAAAAGAGGATCATCATAGGCCCTGGACCCCTAGAAGAGCAGAGTTCCACTCTATAACTAATCTAGTTAAGGAAAAATTAGTTAGTAAGGGTGTGGCTTAGTCCCTAAGAAGAGTGAGTAAGAAAATCAGAAACTATTATTCTATTCAATTCAATTCAATAAAAAAGAAAATAAATGAGAAAAAGTTAGTTGATATGAGCGGGCAATGATAAACCAAAATTATTCTTATTTTATGAATGCCAAAATGGACTTTTATTGATCATTTTATTGATAAATATTATGAATTTGACACTTAAAAATATTAATTTATGCTTTCAAGTCTTTAAAGAAAATATTTTATAAAAAGAAGGTAAAACGGGTCAAAAATGCAAAGTTTGGACCAAAAAATGGATAGCACAACAAAGACATGCCATGTCTTTCAACCATGTCAAGGAAAAGCACAATTGAGGTCTAAATCTTAAGTTTTGAAAAGACATAATAGTGACATGACCTTTCACAAGCCACATCCCAGTCGTGTCAATAAAGAGAAAAAGTTCACAACAAAGGACACGACTCTAGGACAAGCCATGTCCCAGTCATGTCAATTTCCACAGTGAAGAAAATTGCCAGACATGCTCAGTGACACGACCTGTCCCCAAACACGTCAATTTAACAGTGTATTACTTAATGTGAAACTACTTTTTTATTGAATAGTAACCTCCTATTTATTAAATAAACGTCTATTGGGCATTAAAGGGGTGTTACTTTGGAAAGCCAAGAGACTTGTAACTCCCATAACTTCCCACTTTCCCATAATGAGCATTCAATTCCATTTATGCAAAGATCATTATAAAATGAAGATGAAGAGAATAATCAAGGAGGGGAGAGGGAGAGGCAGAAAAAGTAGTACGAAAAGAAAATACATTTTTGTGTATTTTCACAGCAGCATTTGTGCTTGAGTGTATCAATCCATTAAGGAACATTGTTTGTATTGCTAAAATCTAATTTTAGATCCTTTTTATTTCTCCTTGTTATTGCTTTACATTGTTTTATCTATGGAGGAGTAGTTTAATATTGCTTAGGTATTGTGGATCCTTGATTGATTTCATGTGATTCCTTTGTTCTTGATTTTAAAACGTGTTGATTTTATTGTATTCAAGAGCTTGCGCCTAAAGAATGAGTCTAATTGGATGGAGCATCCCATTGGATTCATGTTTGATTTTTGTTAAAAATAGACCGAGAGGTTGATTTAATGAATAGATCTAAAGCTATTGATGAGATTGCTCATAATCACCTAGGGATAGGGATGGTGAAATCTTCTGTCACTCGTTTGAAATTCATTGCTTTGGTTTTAAAACGAAGGATTCTTGTTCTTTATGGAAAGCTAAGTTGCTAATAGTCTGGAAGAGATTCGGGCAGTTTGGCTTAGGTTTAGATGCTTTTGACTTTAAGAGAAGCCTTAGCATAATTTAGTGAATCCAATGGTTCAATAATTAGCACAACTTTTTGAGAAAATTCTTGAGTCATATGAATAGATCTTAAGTGAAGCATGACCTAAGCAACCTTATGAATTGATTTATCCTTTTGTATGCTTGCTGTGAAATCTGTGAATATTAGACTTAGTTTAGTTTCTATGTATATAAAACCAAATATGATTTTTTGGCTTGATAATAGGAAAAGAGTGAGTAAAAGTACTCATCAATGTTCCCTAGGAATATGACCTAGATCATTTCTCTATGCTACATCTGATAAGTGCGCTTGCCCTGTAAGATTGTAGTTGAAAAGAAAATGATTTGGAAAATTTATAAATTTAAAACTCGGTCTTTTGAACCCATATGGGTAAAACACACATTCAATTTTGATTGTGTTACCTTAAAAATTAATAAAGAGTGTAATGCCTAAGTTTTTCTTAACCTAAATACAGTTTCTTAACTTGAATATATTGTAATCTACTAAATTTTTAGTGTATAGTAGTGATTAATAATAATTTAAGAGTAAGTTGTGTGAATGTGAAA
This sequence comes from Combretum micranthum, assembly GCA_024138025.1. Lineage (NCBI taxonomy): Eukaryota > Viridiplantae > Streptophyta > Magnoliopsida > Myrtales > Combretaceae > Combretum > Combretum micranthum. The sequence continues at coordinate 262,641 of JAMXBD010000190.1, read as the reverse complement.
CACTAAATATTAATAGAAAATTTATTTTTGTAGAGTTTTAGAATCTAAATTATGTCTTTAATTTTATTGTCTTGGAATAATTGATGATTTGTTTGTATAATAATTAATACCTATTAGATATCATAAATTTCTCACCTTATACTCATTATAGACTTTAATCTTCATCATCTACACTTAAACTTGTTTCAAAACTACCTATAAATGTCTTGCAAAATCTGTTTTATCGTAAGATTCAGGACAAAGGTAGACTTATCCTATTTTCATAAAGTTTTTTGCATTAAATGCTAGATGGCATTTCTTTTTCAAACTAAGTTTATCATATTTTTCTTACTTATAAAAAGAAGCAACAGCAATTTAAAAATTTACAACAGCTGGACAATAATATCACCATAAGAAAAATATCGAAGATTTTAAAACTGGTTATATTAATATGATTTAATGTAATCAGTGCAAAATATATTTTATCAAACATTAAATCAGATAAACATAAGCTTCTTTTACTATCACTTTTCTATGAAACCTTCATTTTTATTTTACCTACATTTACAACTAAAGCACAACTTACTTCTTCAAAATCCCACTCTCAATATCATAAAATCTTCAGAAATCACATCTTGAACCTACTTCTAGTATTTTTGAAGAAGGAAGGGAAACAATCACACAGAAACGTCCACAAAACTAAGGTAAGTTCTATTTTTAAAGCTATAGTAAGTTATATTTGTCGAACACATTAGCATACATACATGTTTCACTGATTAGAAGTAAATCACTAAGTTTAGCTACTATGTTAAGTTAATGAACTAAGATAAAACTTACTAAGAAATGGTAGAAACTTATGTAAACTTATTTTGTAACTTTGACTATGTGTAAAAGTTATAGTATAACTGCTAAGGACCTATAAACAAGTATCACTTTTCTTAACAAATACAAGCGTGATAGTTCATAGAGTAAAGTAAAGAAAGAGTATTTTAAGTATTCATACTTAAGTCATAATTAAAATGACAGATTAATAGTTTTAAGATTAACTAGTAGGTTTGTCAAATATAGTTATGTTTGAAACAATCATGTTAAATTAGTCCTTTAGTTGTATTTTAACTGTGGTTCTGCTTAGGAAGGAGTTAGTTTACTAAGTGAAGTAAAAAAGGAGTCATTGTTTGATTGTGAGGCAAATCACATCTAAATTCATGCTAGTATTTACAAAGCGCGGTTTAAACTGAGAAAACGAGGGAAAGTTGAAGTTAAGCATAGCTTCAACTGCGGTTAGAATGGCACCCGTAGTTGAGCCCACATATAAGCTATGACTTTTATACATGTCCGCGATTCTTTACCCTGTCTAAATGCAACTTAGATTGCATCTGCAATTGACCCCATGGTTTAGGCTGTGAGTTATGGAAATGAACGTGATTTGTCACCTTGTCTACCTGTGGTTACTCTAGTAGCCCACAATTCAAAAATAAGACTTTTTCTTAAGATTTCTTGTATCAAAATCTTCAAATTTGTTTTGCTTTTAGGGGCGTGTCCCCAACTTCACAAGGGACACTGTTCCCTTGACCCCTATCCACTAACTGGCTAGCGGATCTGCCATGTTTGTAGTACCTTATAATTCCTTAAAGATAAAAAAATTAACAAAGTTAGTACATGAGTCTAAGATATTGAGGAACTAATAGAAATTCTTATATAGTTGTATCTTAGTAATATATGTTTGTTGTCTTATGGGAGCCATAAATCAAGACTTGAATTTTCCAATAGACTAGTATGACGACTAAGCCAAGATGTACAAGTGAGTAACTTCAATCTTCTCACTCTATATGTGACTATAATGTAGTATCATTGGTTTATAATTATAAATTATATGCATGGGGTTTAGGGAATAATATATGTTATATGTTGTTTGAGTGAATGACAATCTTTAATGCTAAAAGTGATAACTATTTGCTTGGTTTCGATTGTGTAATGTGTATTGCTGATTGTCTATAAATTAACTAGTCACCAATAAATCTGATGTAAATCTTGATTGACCATTAAAAAAATCATACATGCATTGCATGACAACATAACTTACATTTGCATGGTATTCATGTCATGTATTAACTTCTCAACCTTGGGGTAATGCCTTGTTATATCTAGTAAATCTGGTTAAGATTACCCTTGAGCTATCAGCACTGTAGGAACTAAGTAGGCACCAAAGGACATTGCTTGATGAGAGTTGATTTTGAGTTAGTTAATACTTAGTGGAGTTCCTAAGTTTTAAGGTGAAGTTGAGATGATATTACTTTTATTTATATATATAAATAGTTAATGAGTTTGAAAAGTATATCTCCTTCCTTAGTTCTTTGGCTCTCATAGGTGTAAATTACTTGAGCTAGTCCTTTAACCATCAAGAGAGGGCGTAAATCTCCATTGGTTTAGATTCCGGTCATCCAAACTATGTTTGTCGCACATGATTGATTGATGTATTGCATATGTTAGTTAATTAAACTTGCTTGACATTGATTGAGTTGTGATAAGATTTGATTATTCACTGACCTTGTTGTGCCCATGCTCCCATATATTGTTATTTATAGGAATAAAGGGGAAGGGTCAAACTAAGAAGTTAAAGCTATTATAAGATATCACTAAGGTCTGGATATGAGTTAGAGAAAGAATAATTGTAATTGTAGAGAAGTTTTTGAAGACTAATGAATTTAAATTTTGTAATGTGATGAAGTTTTCGGAGACTATTAGCAATAGTTGTAAAGTTGTAATATTATGATGTAATGACCAAAGACTTGGTATAGTATTCTTGTATGTTACTTATATATATGCAATATTTTTCTTATTCTAATCAGCCTTCGGTCTTATCATAACTGTCCATGCCATAGAATATTCTAGTTGTGTTATGTTCCTATACCTTTCTAGAAGACACAAAGAGATTAATATAAATGTCTGTGACTTCAGTTTGTTATATGTTACATAATTACTACTGGGATACTTTGTAGGGTGTGACAAGGAGGGCATATACATTTTGGTAGATATACAAGATATGGTTGAATTTTGTTCCATTTGGTTGATCTAGTATTTGATTTTTGCTTTGAGATTCTAGTTTAAATGGTGTAAACCTCTGTATTCTTAGTAGTCAAGTAAACTCCGGGAATCGAAAAGCAAAACCCTAATCTAGTCCAGTTCAAGCTTGGTGAGAGAAGCTTAGAAACCCTAAATCCAGCTTTCCTTCGGTTTCATAACAGAAGAAGTTTTATAAAGTAAATGAATATGAATTATTGTTTTAAAAGTATATTTTAAACCTTAGAAAGTTTTAAATTCTGAAAGTTTTCTATTTCAGACCTTCCCGAGCTCAATTACGGAAAAACGTGCCCCGAGACCAGAAACTCAGAAAAATATTTCGAAATATTCATTAGAACCGAAATTTTATAAGGATTTCAAAAATATAAATTTTATAATTTTTCGGGCTATAAAAATTACATTTATAGCCTTTTTTCGTATTTTCTTTACAACCGGTAAAGTAGGTGTCTTGTCTACTATTCACAAGTACAACCTACACTACACACTACCCATACCCTATTCTTACATCCTTACAACCACTCATCACATTTTTCTTTTCCAAGAAATTTTGTTTCCTAATTAATTATTACATTTATTACATTTTATTACTTAAATTACAAATTTTATCAAAATTTAAATATCTCTCTCTCACTCCCTCTCTTATGGCCGGCGCACCCCCTCCCTAATTCCTTCTATTTTTGTTTTATTTTTACTTCTTTATTACAACTAAACCCTAATACATTCAATATATAAGCTCATTTTCTCTCTCTCTCCTCATTTTTTACTCATTCAAAATTTGTAAAAGAAGCAAAACCCTCTCTACTCCTCCTTCTTCTTGCCGTGACCACACACACACACACACACTCACTCACAAGCTCATTTCCTCTTCTTTTCTACTCCAAATCCTCATTTAGGTGATGATTCCAAGCTTTGTTCTTACATTATCTTGTAATGGCAAGACCATTCTTATGTGTTTTCCACCTTAAATCCTAATGAGCAAATGCTAGGGATAGGAAAACATTAATACAAGAATATCAAGCCATCACAAGAAGTAGATCTTATGTTTAATGAAATTTTTGTTGAGATAATATCATGTTCATGCATGTAAAGAGAGATCTTGCATGGAAAGTTTGTGTTCATGTGATTAAACTCATGTTCATGCACTATAAGTGGTAGATCTAGTGTTTAGACACTCATACTTTTATTGATATTTATGTTTATGTGGATATTTTGAACTTTCATGCATTAATGATCATAAAAGATTAGCCTTGCATGTATATAGATGTATTAGATGATAGATCCTTATGGATATAGGACAAGGAACTTGAACAAGAAAAGACTTTGTTTGAAATATCTAGTGGAAAATTCGGATGGTTTTTGAAACCTATTTTAAAAACCCTTGAAACCACTTTGAAACTCATATTTTTCATAAAAAATGAAAGGTATATGTAATAGAGATCTTTAAGGAATGATTTTCATAAGTTAAAATGAGTTTAGGCATGAGTAATGGGTAAAACAAGTAATGGAATTAAAATGGAAAATTTTAAGTTAGTGATCAAATTGTCAAATTCGTAATTTGAGATGATGCATATGTAATCACCTAGTATTTGGGCTCAAATTGCAAGTGTTATGTGTTAAATGAAGTCCTTAGACAATAGATATAGTAAAGCTTCAAATTTTGATACATTAAACAAGTTTTCTCATAAGAAATATACAAGAAATGAAATTTTCCAAAATTCGGATTTTTGTGAAAAGCTTGTTTCAAAACATATTTGCAAGGTGAAAAATGTGAATTTCTAAGTATAAATGAAGGTCTTGGATAGTATATATGATGAAGACTCATTTTTATTTAGATAGCAAATGAATTCTAAGGATAAAATCCTAAAACACTAGGAAATGCAAAAATTGAAAGAATGGATTTTAAGAAGTGACTATTGTAGAGTCTTGTAATAATTAGAGTTCTTAAAAGTTCATTATCAAAAATCATCAAGATCATGCATATATTGGGCTCATTACATGACATTCATACTAGGAATTCATTCATATTCCATCTATACATGAATCATCAACTAGACACATTTTACCAAATGCAAAACAATTTTTCGAAAATGGAAAAGTTACAAAACAGATCTGATTCCTCTGTTCCGTGACCTTATGTTTTCAAAACTTAAAAATAATATTAGAAATAGATAGGTCTTTCGAAGTAGATAGAAATTGATATAAAATTTGTGAAATTCCGAGTTAAAATGACCAAGTTATGGCCGTTTTAAGTTGGAACTTCCGTAAATAGCGAGAATCACGATTTTGTTTAGTCTAGATGTATAGTTTGAATTAGTTAAGTGATGAGATTCTTATTAGATTATTCTTATTTGGTAGGTGATCCTGAGCACGACGATACCTTACCACCTTACTACTACTATTAAGAGACCAGCGTACCATGGCCGAGTGAGTATTACTTCGAGTTCAATTATTACTTGTGATTGTAATGTTAGTTGCTTAGGCAAAGATAAAAATGAATATGCATGATGGGGTATTTGGGAATTATATCTGACTGTTGTTGATATGTGAAGTTGGAATTAAAGAATATCGAAGCCGGGTGATAAATTATTGTTTGTATAGAGAGGAGCTATAATTGATTGTCTGCGAAGATTGTCTGGTCACCTAAAAGAATCGGATTAATTGACTATTGGGCATTAAATGAAATTTTGAACTCATTCATATCACGATGGGGATGGAGCATTAGCATTTGTTGGTTTTTTGTGATCCATAAAACGAATATGTTGGTTAATCGTGATCCATAAAACGAAATATTGTTCAGTTGACCATGAGCTTAAATGGCATCGTACCGCAGGATTCGTTAATTTGCTAACTCGGGATGGAAGGCGCAAGTCCATCCACATATGATTTCCGGTTGGTCATATGTTTGTTAAATCCACTTGTGTGATGCATTTCATTTGATTGAATAATCACTTACTTGAATGATTTGTCTTAATTGTGATATGGAAGTTTTCACTCACTAAGCTAGTTAGCTTACGCCCCTATAGTTTTTACTTGTTGCAGCATGAATTCATTTGGCTTAGGCCAAGGCAGGCTACAGCTCAGGTACCGGAGCTAGGAGTTTCCCTTAGAAGTTTACTTCAGTTTTGTTTAGACTTCCGTTGGAAACTAAAAGACTCTAGATAACTGTAATAGACTTAATATTATTTTGCGGGGAATGCCTCTTAGACCTTGTAATTTTTATATGTGTTTTAGTTTATTATCTATGGCTAATGAATGCCACATTAAACTTCTTAACTCCATTGATTAGAGTATTCTATTGTCGTAAAGGGACGCTTACATCTATACAAGACTCCTGAAGGGCTCGGATAGAAATTCGAGAGTCTTATATAGTATGTGGTGGACTGTTACGTTTAGGATACCCCTATGGGGCGTGACAAATGGTGATAGTCAAATTTTGATTTCCTTTAATTAGTTTGTAAACTTCAGTATATAGGTATCTTCAAGGCAATGAATAGAAAGAGTTGAATGGGAATTTTGAGAAATTTTAATTATGAGAGTTAGTTGAAGGAAGAATAAACTAAAGATGTAAGAATAAACAAAAGGAATATTTATAAGAATACATTTAGCAGTTAAAGTTTATTTTAGGTTTAAACTAAGATAATAAAAAATTGGTTTTTCTTAAGTGATGTATGGTTAATTTGCAAAAAGATTCTTTTTAGTTTTGAATTTTATTGATTGTGTGAGGACAAGCAATTATCTAAGTGCAGTAGAATTTGATACATGTGTTTTATTCTATATTTAATAGGATAAATTATGGTAAATTATACATGTTTCTATAACTTATTGTTAAGATTTGATGCTTATCTTGGTTAATTTTCTATTTTTGAAAGGTAGATGATGATATATGAGCTTTTGAGTGAAGTTAATCAAGTTTTATCAAAATTTTGGATTAAAAGTGAAGAAGTACAAAAGAATTTAGAAGAGCACGAGATGACTTAATTGCTCATGTTTCCCATGTGTTGTTGTTGGACTTGAATTGTGCTTATGTTTTGGGGATCAAAGGCAAACACGATTGAATTAAAGTTGTTGTCTTCTCGTCATGATTTTTGGAAATTGACGGATGAAAGGACAAAGAGGCACACAATGAAATATAATGAATGTGCGTCCCTCATGTAAATCTGGAATTGAAGTTGAGAAAGATCAATGAAGAACACAAGAAAATATAGTTAGTTGCATTGTTGTCAAAATCATTAAATATACGATTCTATGAGTTTGTGATTTTATAAGTTTTTTCTTAATTAAAATAGACACAAAAATGTTAGGCACAGACTTCATACAAATTTATGAATTAGGTGTACGATTATAAACGTTCATGATTTCATCGATTTTATATGATTTTATACGATTCTACTAATTCTATCCATTTGAGTGAATAGTAAAATCGCAATTTTGACAACCATAGTTAGTCGTGCATATGTTGTGTTGTTCTAGAAATGAAGGTACCTGGAGAAATAAAGAGAAGCACGAGGGAATCTAACCCATTATATTCTAGTCGTGTTCTTTCTTGGGTGAAGGATTTTGATAGTTTTAACTAACAATGAGATACACGATTGATTATGGTACCTCATGTATACCTTGTGTACTTTATGTTATTATAGAAGTCTCACTCAACTCTTAAAAATATGTGAGGAAACTAAAGTTTATCCTAAATTTAGCGGTTATTCTAGGCTTTCACCTCTATATATATAAAGTCCTAGGATAGATTGGAGAGAGAACAAAAATTTTATATTCTTCTCAAAATAAAAACATTCATGTCTTAGATTCTTATCAAGGATTCTCAAGAGAAGTGGAGGCAATTGATAGAAAGGGTTTAGGATTATTATTTAAAGGTGTACTCCTTTCTTGTTCTTACTATTTCTAATAGATGTATTGTGTTTTCGATAGAGTTGTTATGGAGGAGCAGATTATTGTCATCTAAACAATGATGAACCCTACATATTATCGTGTACAATGTGCTCAATATTGATTCAATGAGTTCTTTTTTATTTTGATTATGTGTATTTCAATGTCCCTTGAATTGATATATCTGTAAGATTGATTCTTCATTGATTTCATGTGAGTAAATTGATAGATTTCATGTGTGGATCAATCATAATCAAAGAGATTTGTTTGGATTTCTAGATATGGAACTATAAGAATCTTCTGTATTAAATTGAATAAGAGTAAGGTTTAATAAAAGATTCACATTTCTTTAATGAAATACTTGAATTATTATTAATTAGGAAGACATTCCAATAGATAAATTCAAAGATTAGGAATTAATAGTTGTAGTGACCTCATTTTTACTTATTGAAGGCTTCAATTTATAATAAAAAATATTTTATTAAGTCCACAAAATAAAATAAAAGACATTTCAAAGAAGAAAAAAATAAAAAAATAATAAATAAAGAAAAATAATAAATAATAATACACATATGGGCTTGATATAATATTGATTTTAATTATAGATTTATTTTGGATCCAATTAAATATCCCATGTAAATGGATTTATTTAATTGGACCATTTTGAAAATCTCAAATACAATTTTTGTGCAAACCAGAACAAGGTACAAGCCAATAGCCTATATGGATAAGTCATTAGCATGCATAAAGGAGACTTGAGTTTGATTCTGCAATTTTTATTTTTCCTTTTCATTTTTCTTTTTTCTCATACGCTCCTATTGGCCAGATAAGGTAAGCAAATATGTCAGTGAGCTGGTCAGATGAAGTAAGCAAATATATTAGCAAGCTGGCAAGATGAGGTAAAAATATATCAGCGAGTAAGTAGGTGAGCGTAGATAAGCAAATTGAGCATCTATAAATAAATAGCATATATCAATGAAAAAAAAAAAAAAACACAACAAGGAGAGAAAAATAACACAGAAGAAACTAAAAACGCAACAGTTTTTTTTTATCCCCATTCGACGATCACTAGGACCCCACATTGGAAGAAATCAAATTGCCACCGCTTTTGAAGGATTAGAAACTCCACTCTCCCAGCGTTCCCAATTAAATCCAAGATCACCGGAGAACTCGCCGTGCCCTAAACCCCCTGTGTGACTAGTGCCCAGGAGCTCCACCGCCCTCTTTTTTTGGAACTTCTTGTTGACCCGTGAAGCCTGCTGATTGAAATTCACCAAAGCTCCGTCGGTCTTCTTCCCCAGAGGCGTGGGTTCCAGGCATGTTTCTCATCCTGTTTTCCTTTTTTTTTTTTTAATTTAATAATAATAAACTGTAATGATTTTGTTATATATAAAAAAAAAAGAAAAATCGATGCCTGCACTAAACGCATACAATCCTGGTCGGTTGTGACTTTTAATATTACTACTACTACTAATAATAATAATGGTATAAATGGAAAATATGTATACATTATGATTGATTGATTGTTTGCCTTGGAAATTGATGGATATTTTGAATTAATCTTAGAATTGTATGAAAATTTATAAATGCCTGTAAATATCAACCCTTGCCATAGCACCTTGTCCTTAATATTTCATTCACTACACTTGGTAAAATAAATAAATAAAAAGAAGTGAAAATCATAAAAAAAATTGAATTGATATTGTTCATGACACGTTGGAAAAAAAAAGTTTCCTACTTACAGAACTTGTAATTTCTCACCATGACCTCACAATACATATTAATGTCACCTTGCCATTAATAATTTTGATTTTTACTAAAGCTTTATTAATGGGCATCTGACGATTTAAATTTTTCCACGACATGCTAATTCGATAATGTAAATATATCTTATTGCTACGTTGACATCTGCTTTAATTTTACAATATGCCATGTGATATCATCTCTTGAATGTACCATTTCTCACGTATAATTTAATCTAATTGTACGAGTTTTTCGTCCTTGCTCTTTTTTTTTTTTTTTTACACTTAAAAGAATTGATTTTCATAAAGTTAGCAAAAACTTAATTCAATAGACTTAGGACCCACAACCAAAATTTTGTAAACAAGAAAAAATGTATCAAAACTTAATAAATTTAAAGTGATAACATTCAAAATTATTAAAATCAACTAACACGCTAAATTTTTCAATAAATATAAAAGAACTACGTGTTGTTTGATCCCGATTAGCAGAGTAGTTAGGCACTTCCGGAGTGATATAAAAAATGAAAAAATTATTTTTTATTCCATCACATTATTTTATAAATATTAAAATGATTAGCTAATTGTAAATACCAAATGATTTTGTCCTGATCTATCAATAAAATTGTAAATATGGAAATTCATAAAATTTAATTTATTTTTTGTAAGCATTAAAAAAATAAATTTTAAGTAGTAACCATATGGTTTTAATAGGGTAGCCTCCAAATCCACATATAATTGGTTTGTGAAATTTGGTTCTAGATCGAATATTCGTAGACTAGTAGCTAAATTACAATTAACCAACCCGTTAATCCTAACTTATAATTTTTCCCTATTCTGATCAGGTGGCAACTCCAAAACGTTTTCAAAAATTAAAACTTCTTTTAATTCCTAGTCAAGTGTTTATATAAAATGGGTAAGGATTTGGTATAAATTGAATTGATAGAAATTAAACTAGGGATGAAAAATCTAGGCTTGACAATAGTCTTGAAAGAGATATTTGTTCAATTTAGGAGTCTTGCGGATCAATTTAGCATAAACAATCATTGAAATATCTTTAGAATTCCAACATAGTAATAATCTAGTAGGGATTTATCGTTTGGATGAGATTGGATAATATTGTATTTCATTGTTTGATTTATCTTGAGTTGATAAAAATAAAGAACTAAAATCATAATAATGTTAGTAGTTAATAATTTTGAATATATTCTAGAATAGATAGTAGAAAATAGAGTAATCACTAGTAATTCAAGATCATCATGGGACGATCCTATTCTTGTCAACTATACTATGACAGATGGGTATTTTGCCTATAATATTGATTGGAAATTTCTATTGGCACTGATTTATATTGATATTTCAATCAATATCAGCTATTAACGATGTTCAAGATCAGGTTATAGTACCTAACATTGCTCGAAAACCATATCCAGAACAAGACAACATAAATGAATTTCCTATTCAAATTTAAGAAACTCTAGAACAATAAACTTCAGATCCTCAAGAATCGGCACCATTTAGAAGAGCCACTAGAGAAAGGAAAAGTGCAATTCCATATGATTATTTTGTTTTTCTCTAAGAGTATAAGGATGGCATTGGAATTGTAATATACAAGAAAATATTTCATAGAGCGGGTATTAGTGTAATATATATTTGTTTAAAAAGGGTATTTTTGGCTTGGAATAGATGAATTTGGACACGAAGAAGTGGTATGCGAATGACCAAACGATTTTGGAGTAAGCCAGCATATAGGCCACCAGCTTATAATTCAAAGCTGCCAGCCTAAATACAAAGGATGATAGCCTAAACACTAGATTAGAGCTTCGGAGGAAAATTTTTGCAAAATGGGAAAATTGGCTCTACGCCGGCCTTTAGGCTGCTAGCATACAAATGTAGGCTGCCGACATACCTAAGAAGGCTATTGATGTAAGTGGCGGCATTACAGGATTTGGAACAACCTAAGGCATTTAAGCCACCAGCCTTGTTTCCTATGTGTACCAGCCTATATTCCTTCGAGGATTGACTCTATAAATTCATCATAAACTTAACCCTAACTCTTATAACCTCTCTTAAACATAAACAAACCCTGGATGACACTCTCCAAGGAGGATTTCATCAAGGAATCGGGTAAGTAACCTCTCCTAATCCTTTAGTTTGTTCTAAGATGTGTTCTTTCTAAGATTTTATTGTTGATTGGTGAAGGGAATCAATCGTTGGTGGAATTTAGAGGAAAACCCTAAGTGTAGGAATTGGGGGATTTCAGATCTACGACAAATTGAAGAAGGTAAGACTCAAACCAGAACTATAATTCATAGATCTTAAGTGTTAGGAGAATTTAAATCATAATTGTTGTTGAGAATGATTGTGAATGTATGAACAATGATGAATAGGTGATCTAGAGAATTAAGGTTTCATTATTTCTTGGTGTTGATTGGAGATCTAGTGATTCTACGGGTTTCATAGGAGAAAGGTGTGTTGAGATTCTAGATTGATGAATTAAGGTTTAGGTTTATTTTTCTTATGTTGTTGTCAATGTATAATTGATTAGTGGAATGTGTGATTTTTTGTTCAGGTGTTTAATTGAGAATAGGATTTCGATTTCATAAGCGGGAACAGGTACGCCTTACTATGCTTGTTTGTTTGTGCTTGTAGGTAGTTTGTAAATTTGACATAATTCATATCTGACTATAATTGAACTGAGTGTTGGTTGTGAGTGGCTGTGGTTAGTAAAAACCACACAAAGTGTGATATTAATGTTGGCAACCTGATGATCTATGTGTGAGGTTGTCTCGAGTGGACTTGTGCATAGAGATGATTCCGGTAGTTTAGGAGTAGTGCGAGTATGGCACATGGGTGTGTGGGAGATTCCCAACTCCATATATGTATTATATTACTTATTTTCCTACTGCTTGTTTGTAAGGAGTTTGACATACTCCAAGTTTGAGATTAGTCACGAATGATCTTGAACTATGTTGTATGCTAGATTAATGAAAAGACAACAACTGGTGCTTGCTGCATTAGATATTAAGTCGCATGTGAATTGTTTGATGTATGATCATACGCCTGTGTTTTCAGTTTGGATGTACTAGGCCTTTGTGCTCATTCCTTTTTATTTTTCAGGAATAAGTGAAGACTAGATAGTGTATGATTTATCTGGTTTTTATGTATTCGTAGAGCTGGGAGGACGATAGTGGACTCCATTACCCAACTGACATGTAGATGGTTGGATTTGAGTTAGACTAAGGAAAATGAGTTACTAGATTCCTTTAGATTTCTGGTTGGAAAGATATATTATATATATATATATTATGTGACTATTAGATTGTTCTTTTTAGGAGGATTTTTTTATCAGTTGGCTTGGTTTATGCCAACATAGATGTTATTGAAGTTATATTATCTAGATTTTCATATTGAGTATCCTTTATGTGTGTTATGGAATTATGTTATCATATGTATTGTGGTTTAGATATTTATAGCGATGTGTCTTTGAAGAGAGGACACATGGCAGGTTGTAATGCCTTAGTTTAGGACGTTACAGGAATAATGAAAGAAGATCCAATCGACTTCCGTCAAGCCATGAAAATTTCTAATTCTCAAAAGTAAATAGATGTCGTGAAAGAAGAGATCAAATCCATGGAAGACAATGACATTTGAGGCCTTGTACCATTGCTTGAAGGTGTGAAGTCCATTAATTGCAAGTGGATATTTAATACCAGAATGGGTTTAAAAGGCAATATAGATAGATATAAGGCATGTTTAATGACTATGGACTTCACTCAGTAGGAAGGCATTGATTATAAAAAGACTGTTTTGCGGTTTCTTCGAAAGACTCTTTAAAGATTATAATGGCACTTGTAGCACATTTTGATCTTGACTTGCATCATATGGATGTAAAGACAATGTTTTTCAATGGTATATTGATGAAATGATTTATATGGTGCAACTTGAAAATTATGAATAAGGAGATTAATAAGCCCTTAGATTTTTTCAATAGTTTTATTAAATTTTCAAAGTCGGGAACCAAATAAAAACTCTAATGACCATCAAAATTAAAACAATATGTTATAGAAGATTTAGATCTGGTGATCTCATGCTCTTAATCCTAGAATAATAAAATTGAGATAATCGTAGATTATACTCCATAATAATATAGCGGAATATAAAAAGATCAGATTTGCCAAAATTAAGTTCGTTTTGAAACCAAATAGGTAATCATTTTTTGAAATTAGGGTCCATACACGCAAAACGGTAAAGATATTTCAATAAATCGTTATACTCACAATAATATAAGGATTCATAAAATAATAGTTTTAGAATTTTTCGATAACTAAAAATATTAGATATAACCCTTTTATGTGTATTTTTCTCACTACTAGTAATTTAATTGTCTTGTTTACTATTCACTACTATTCATCTATCTCTACTTTTTCTTACTACCTACTCTTACAACCTATACACCTATTTTCTTACAATTTTCATTTCCAATACAACATCACATTTTTCATATCTTATTTCCATTAACAAAAATACAATAAAAATAATAATAGTTTTCTCTCTCCCTCTCCCTCCAAATAGTCCAGCCACCTCCTATCCCTTTAATTCTTTTTTATTTTCAATTTATTTTAATTACCACTAATTACCTCCACTTTTTCCTATAAATATCCCATCTCTCTTCATTTCTTTCACAGCTTTCATTCATTACAAAAATTCTCCCAAAATCCTCTCTACAAAGTTTTGTTTACAACTTTCTTCTCCTTCTTCCATAACTAATAGGTAAAAATTTCAAGCTTTTCTTTATGTTCATGTAACTTAGCATGAATATACTGTGTGTTTTCTAAACCTATGGGAGTTAAGGAAGCAATAATATGTCCATGTTTTGTTCTTATTCATACATAAATTCTATGCTATAATATTGTTATTAGTGTTCATGTAACTTAACATGATCATAGCATGTGCTTTCTAAACCCATGGGAGTTAAGAAGCAATAATGCATTCATGATTTATTCTTATTCATACCTAAGTTCTATTGTTATTACACTCATTATGCTTTTTATTATTATTATTATTATTATTATTATTATTATTATTATATTATTATGCCCTTATTATTATTTCTCTTATTATCATACTTTTTCTTTTCTTTCTTTTTTTATTTTATTTTGGAACTAATCTATTCTTAGTTCAAGGAAGCCTTAATAAAATTAAGGCTCCCAATACTTGACTTTATATATATATATATGTGTGTGTGTGTGTGTGTGTGTGTGTGTGTGTGTGTTTATTTGCTTCTTACATCTCTATCTTCCTTTACATAAATTATTCTCATCTTTCATATAACAACATAATCATATTCATGCATGACCATGTTGTTGTTGTCTTAAAAAGAGGTTCTTTCTTTAAAATAAGGCTAAGCTCTCCTTAAATAAATTTTATCACTTATGAAAGATTTTTCCTCCAAGACTTCAAAAGTTTTGTTTAGTAAATTCTCTTCAAAAATTTAGACAAGTCATCATAAATTTTAGCATTGATATTATGCAAAACTCTTCAAAGTTTGACTTAGCAACTCATCACTCTCTTTTCAAAATTTCTAAGAAACTTCAACATTAACACTGATAATTCATTATTATGCCAATGTTTCTTAGAAAAATTATTTATAAGATTTTTACCAACTTCATGAGTGAACCAAGAAGTAGACAAATTTTCAAGATAAGGTAAAATCAACTCACTACTTTAGAAACCCACTTAGAGAAAATTTTTGTTTAGAAATTTTTTCCCAAACATATACTTTTGTTTAGAAATTTTTTTATGAAGAAAAATTTAGAAAATTATACTTTTTTTAGGGCTGGGAAATTTATGGTGAATCTATACCCTATTGTTCCAGTACCCAAGTGACTTTTTATGATAAAAATAATATTAGAAATAGATAGATCTTTTTCGAGGTAGAAAACGATATATAATGAGCGAAATTCTAAGTTAATGAGTAAGTTATGGCTATTTTAAGTTGAAATTTCTACAAATCTGATTTTTACCGCAAATAGGAGATAGATTTAGAAAATTTAAGTAGAAATTCTATGAAAGGCTCATTTTTAGGTATTTCTTCTTGTTTAGGTGAAGAAGGACTGATATCACTTTTTCTGAGACTACTTTGATTAGGAGTGGTTGCTATGGAGTGAGTTATTTCCCTTACTATTTACTTTTCCTTGTTATGCTTGTAAGTAGTAGCACTAGAAATTAAGGAAAGAGGAAAATGCAATATCATGTGAATTAAATGTATGTGGTACGTGTGTTTGCTAAATAAAAGATAAGCAAATCGAAAGGAGAATTGATGAATAATTTATATGATCTCTTCTAATTGTATGATGAATATTGTTTGGTCACCTTAACTTGAAATTAACAAAATTCGAAAAAATCAATATTTAAAAATGATTCATGCATGACACGATGTGAGTCACATTACATATTTCACTACTATTCTTCGTGTGTGGAAATGAGAAGTCGTAGTGGTGGCCAGTAGTAGTCGAGAAGTCCATTGGCAAGTAGGAGCTGAAAAGTCTGCAAAATATGATGGTCATATGGGTCGTAACCACCCAATCCCCAACATGGAGGGCGTAAATCCATGCTACACATGGTTTTTGGTTAATTATATGTATTTGTTTGCTCATATGATTGTTTCATATTCATATGCTTGGCTAATTACTTATATGATTTATGAAAATGTTTTGAAAAGGGAATTATTTCACTAAGCTAGTTTTGCTTATACCCCTATAACTTTTTGTTTCAATTTGATTACTTGTGGTTGGCATTGAAAAGCCTTATTTGTTAGGTATGAGCCAAAGCTATTAGGAGCTTTTGGAAGAAGTTTGCATATTTTTGTTTTTGCTGTAGACTTCTAAGAAAAATCTCTATAGTAAACTTTTGTTACAAACATATATATTATTTTGGTGGCTTAGATTAGTAAGACTTTAAGTGCAGGGGAATGTCCTTAAGAGTTGTAACAATTTGAACTTAATGAATATCTCATGTTATATTTATAGACTCTTGCATGCTTTATTTATCTGCTTAAACATGATACCCCTTTGAGTCTCTTACTATCCTAGAAGCACGCCTTGCACATGATATCGAAGCTCTTATGAGACTAAGGTAGTCATTCATTAGCTTTAATATTATGTACGGCGGACTACTACATTTAGAGTACCCCTAAGGCGTGACAGGATTCAAAGAAAATGGTGTGCAAATTAAAAAGATCCATCAATGGGCTCGAGTAAGCATCTCAACAATGGTATCACAAGTTTCACCATATCGTTATCTCACATGGTTTTAAGATGAATGTATAGATGATTGTATAGACCATAAGTTTAGTGGCAGCAAGTTCCTTTTCCTGGTATTATATGTGGGTGACATTGTTTGCCACAAAAAATATGAGCCTATTGAAAGAAACAAGAGATTGTTGAACCATGTGGAGGTTACAATCTTGTTTTAATGAGAAAATAGATTGCACAAATGCTCATAACTTAGTTAAGTTATATCTGATAAGCAAAACTTTTTTGTGATATGTTTTAAGCTTTATTGTGCATTTTTATTTTTGTGTTTTGTGTTTGTGTTTTGGTATAGTGCGTATAGGGGATGCTTATCAGTTTGCCAATACAAATAGATGAAGCGTGGTTCTCGAATAGAGAGGATCAATGGGAAGACCATAGCATGAAATGTTGACTAGCGAGTTGGTAGATCTAGGATTGACTCACTGTGTGTGGAAAAATAGCTGTTGGAAGTTTCTATAGCCGACCGTTGGTGTTAACCCCTCAATTTTAACGTAGAATTTTAGTAAACCTTAACCCTAGTCAAATCGGAATTTCAAAAGTCAGCAATAATCAAGATAAACTAGTAGTTTTAACTCCGGTAATCACGTGCTCGAAACCTAAGAACAATAGAAATAAGCTAATGATAGATTATAGTTTGGAATAGTATGAGGTAACTTAAAAAGATCATATTCATCCAAAAATCAATTGTTTTAGACCCAAACGGGATATATTCTCAAAAAATGTATCCTGGTGCGAGATAGTAAAAATAATCCAAAAACATATTTAGACATAATTTAACAAGGATTCATAAAATATCAGTTTCGTAATTTTTTGGCTTTTAAAAGTATTAGATATAGCCTTTTTACATGTATTTTCTTTACTACCAGTATTTTATTTGTCTAGTTACTATTTAATCACTATTAACCGCTATTCACCTATCTCTATTTTTTCTTACTACCTATTCTTATGACCTATACTCCTATCTCTTACAATTTTCTTTCTCCATAAAACCTTATATATAACTTCTCTTACACTTTATTACTTTTCATTACAAAAAATACGAAACAAATCAAATCTCTCCCCCTCTCTCTCAATCACACCAGCCATCTCTCTCTTCCCTTTCAATTTATTTTATTACATCTAATTTTTCTTAACAAATCTATATAAATACCACTTCTCCCTCCATTTCTTTCACTCACTTCACTTACATAACAAAACTCTCTCAAATTCTCTCCACAAATTTTCTCTCCAAAATTCTCTTCCCAACACTATCTTCTTTTCATATCATAACTCTCTCTCTACAACAACCAACACTAAATATTCTTTCATTGCCTATCTTTAGGTAAAAGTTATAAACTCTGTCATGACCTGAAGGATACCCTAAACATCATAGTCCACCACATACAACTTAAGAATGACTACCTTAGTCACGTGAAAGTCTCGATATTATATGTAAGGCGTGCAGCACGGTAATAAAAGATGCCATTGGAAAGTATGGTTTAAGCAAGTAATAATGAACATACAAGAATCTAGAAATAAAGTTAACCCACAATAACAATTAAGATTCCATTACACAAGTTTTAGGGGCATTCCCCGCTAATACTCCAAGGATCATATAGAAATTACTAAGTCTTTCATAAGAAAACTTAAATACTTTCACCAAAAGATTTTAGAGGAAGTCTATTTTAAGTCTTCGAATAGATTTCTCCCAAAAGCTCCCAAAAAGATGACTTACACGGATAAGTAAGACTTTGGATATAAGAGCAAATGGTCCTACACGTACAAAATATAGTGGTATAAGCTTTACGAGCTTAGTGAGAATATTCCCAATTAACATACTCGAAACAAATATATCAACCAAGCTTATTATTCAAGTAAGTGAAATGCAACAAACACGTGAGCATACAAAACATATAATTTTCCGAGAACATATATTGAATGAACTTACGCCCTCCATTTAGGGTTAGGTATTTCGGCTAATTAAAGCCAATAATTTTTAACAAAACAATTTTTATAGTTCTTACCGGCTAATATTTGCCATAAAAAACATGTGGATCTTACCAGCTCCTATTCGCCACATGCAGATACTACCAATTATGCTAACTATCACTATTATACCTTGTTCCACCAATTGTATAACAACGAATGTAATGAGACTCAATTTGAGTACATGCATCAATTTATTTAGAATCTTAGCCATTTAATTTTAATTTATTAAAAGTGATCAACCAATTTCAAACACTTCAACATGCTAGTAGAACATACAATTCATTATAGGCAATTCACGACTCGATATGCTTAAGGTTCTTTCACCAACATTATAAGTCACATGCAATTTTCATTTTATCATTTTCCTATTTCTAGTGCTACTATACTATAAGCACAATCATAAGTATGAAAAGTAAGGGAAGTAAACTCACTTGGCCATGACTTGATGGTACTTCCTTAATCAAAATAATCTTCGAGATAGTAAATGTCCTCCTCTTCATTTCCTAAACAAAGAAATACCCAAAATGAGTATTCCATGGAATTTCTAACCAAAATTTCTAATTCTATCTTCTAGTTGTGGTAAATTTATATTAGTGGAAATTCCAACTTAAAATGACCATAACTTGCTCATTTTAACTCGAAATTTCACATATTATATACCATTTCTACCAAATCAAAAGGTTTATTCTTTTTTAGGGTTATTTTTGTCATAAAAATTTGTTTGGATCCTGAAAAAGCAAGGTACAAAATCACCACGCCCAGCTTTCAAAACACAATTTTTCAACTTTTCTCTATTAAAAAATTATTGTACAAAAAAAAATATATATATAATATATGTATAGTTGGAAATTCTTTTGAATACATATATTTATATATGTATATATATATATATAGACTCATATTGTATACATGAATTTAGTGGTTTACCTCAACAATGATCATTTGCAAAATAATGTGTCTTAAAAGTTAAAAAAGAGTTAAGACTTGAAAATTCACTTTAGTTTGTTGAAAAAATTTCTTGAATTACTATAAGTGATTGCTTTCTTCTTTTAACTTCATTTCTTAACCTTTGAGAATAATTTAATTTTCCAAAAATAAATTCAGTCTTTTTAATATTTCTACTAATTTTATTTCTAGTGGTTGAAAAGTGAAATTTCTCTAAGTATTTCTTGGTAGTGACTAAAATTCCTTGAAGTAGCTACTTTTCATGTTTATATGTTCTTAATTTTTCCAAATTTAAGTCCAATTTAAATAATAATGATCTTTTAAGTTATTTACTAATGTTATTTCCTAAGTAAGATTTGTTTCTAGAAGGTTAATTTTTTATGACTTTGTAAAGCATGTGTAGTCTTTAGTATTTTAGAGTGTTGGTGAGAACCCTACAAATAAGTTTAAGAAAAACCTTTGTCAACCAAGGAATTAGCAATATTGAATTTTAAAGAAACTTTATTATTTTATTGGTTTGAAATGAGTGTGTGATAAATCTACTTTGTTTATTCTTTGATGAAATCTATTGTATAATTATTACTAAAAACTTGTGATGGACTTATCTAAATTTTGGAAAAGATTTGTTAAGATAAAACTTTAATTTTTTATGGAAAAAATCATTTCTTAAGTGACAAAAATTTATCTTTAAAAAGAGTTCTTATTTTTTTTTTCATTTAAAAAAACTCCTTTTTATTTTTGTTGAGACAATATCAACATGTTCATGCATATCTATGAATATGTAGTCATGAGAATAAGAATAATATCACATAATAAGATAAATAAATAAATATATATATATATATAAGAAGCAATATAAGTATAATAATAGTCAAGTATTGAGAGTTTAGCTTCATCAAGGTAACACGGACTAAGAATAGACTAGTCTCAAAAAAAGAGAAAAAGAAAGAAAGAAAAGGCATAATAAGAGCAATAATAAGAGATAATAATATAAGAATAATAGTTAAAGCATAATAATAGAAACATAATGTATGAACAAGAATAAAACATGAACATAATATTGCTTTCTTAATCTCTATGGGTCTTTAGAAAACACACACTATGTTAATGCTAAGTTACATGAACATAAGAAATAATCTATTAACAGTCTATAAATATAAGAATGTATGTATGAACAAGAATAAAGTATGAACCTATTGTTGCTTTCTTAACCTCTTATGGTTTTTAAAAAACATATACTAAGCTCATACTAAGTTACATGAACATGAAGAAGGTTTAGGATAATTACCTATTAGTTAGACGAAGAAAGAAAAGTGGTGGAGAGAAATTTGTAGAGAGGATTTTTGTGGAGTGATTTTATGAGAGTTTTGATATGTAAAAGAAGTGTGTAAAAGAAATGGAGGGAGAGAGAGTATTTATAGAATTTTGTGGAGGGAAATTAGATGTAATAAAATAAATTGAAAAAGAAAAATAATTAGATTAGAGAGGGGTAGGGGGAGGCACCAACCATGTGAAGGGGAGAGGAGAAAATTTTATTAAATTTGTATTTTTGTAATGAAAAGTGATTAAGATATGCAACATAGGAGATGTGAAGTTATATTAGAAAAGAAAAAAAAAGAAATAGTAGTAAGAAAAAATAGAGATAGATAAATAGTAATGAATAGTAAAATAGGATAATGAATAGTAAACAAGACTAATAATCTATCGGTAGTAAAGAAAATACTGTATAAATGCGATATCTGATTTTTTAACCACCAAAAAATTATAAAACTAATATTTTCTAAATCTTGTATTATTACGAATCTAATGATGTCATCGGAATATTTTTGCTATTTCGAGCCTCAAGACACGTTTTTTGAGAATTGATCCCGTTTGAATTCGAAACACACTAAAAATTAATAAATATGACATGTTTAAGCTTCCCTATATTATTACGAAATATTATCCAAAATTATCTCAATTTAGTTACTTAGGAGTTAAGAGCATGAGATTGTCGAATCTAAATCTACTAGGGTTTGTTATAGGTTTGTTAACTTTTAGGGTTTCCGGTTAATCTATAGTTTAGGGTTTAAGCATAAACTTAGCATGAAATTTAAGGGTTTACAAACCTATTCTTATATTCATGTTAATATAACATGAACATGTTGTGTGTTTGATTTCCAAATCGCTTTGAGATTATCCTAGGGATGAAATCATGAAAACAACAATTTTATCATATCTTGTTCAACACTCTATTCATTGTAATTATTGTTATGTTGTTATTTTGTTCATGTTTCTAGTCTAACTTTTTATGTATTATGTATATGTATATATATGATATTAGAGCCTAAAGCTACCAACCTAACTTATATTACCTTGTTATCATGCCCTAATTATTATGCTCTTTTCTTATATTGCTCATAATAATAATAAGACTCGTCATTCTAGTCTTAGACCTGCCTTCATCGAGTCAAAATAATTTTTATTCTTTCTTTTTGGACTTGACCATTATCTAACCAGGAAGCCTTGACATAAATCTAGGACTCCCATGATTTTTTTTATTTGTTTTCTTGTTTTTCTTAAGAGACTTGCCTATGTCTAAGTCTGGAAAGACTTGAATAAGAATCTAAGACTTCCATATCTTCTTTGTTTTCTTTTCCTTTGCTTTTACTTTTTTTTTCTTTGTGATACTTATCTATTCTAAGTTCCGGGAAGCATTGATGCAAACTAAGACTTCCTAATACTTAACTTTACATATATGCTTAATTGATTTCTTTGTCTCTTATATTTTCTATGAACTATTCTCTTTCTTTTATCATATATCATAACTACAAGTCATATTCAAACATGATATAATGTTGTTGTCTTGATGAAAATTTTCAAAGAAGTAAAAAGGAGTTCTTGTCTTTTATAAAATAAGGATTAAATTCTCTACAAAAGAAAATAGTAAATCTTGACACATGGGAAGAATTTCCATTAAAAGCTTAGGAATAAGATTCAAAAAATCCTTTTCAAAAAGCTCAAATTATTTTCATTGTAAATTTTAATGTTGTTATTATACAAAGCTTCTTCAAAAATTAATTATGTGGTTCCATTACTTCCCTTCAAAATAGTAAAATCAATTTACCAGTAAACTTTTATTGTAAACCCCTAATTTTTAGGATAATTTCGAGTTCAAGCTCTAAACCGGAAAGTCAACCGGAAAACCCTAAGTCAACAAATTCCTAAGAAACTCTAGCAGTTTAAATCCGGCAATCCCGTGTTCCTAAGTTAAGGAGTCAAAATATGAATGAAGAGTATAGATTGGTTCGTAATATATTGAATATTGGGGTGCTTAAGAATATTAGATTAGTAAATTTTTGACATATTTCGAACCCGATCAGATACAGACTTTGAAAAGTGTGTCCTGGGGCTCGAGATATTAAAAGTATGTTATTAGCCTTTTTCGTATTTTCATTACTACTGGTACTTTAATTGTCCAATCTACTTTTTGATTTTTTTTCACACTATTCACAAGTACAACTACTCATACTCTACTTCTTACGTCCTTACAACCTATCTCTTACAACCTTACATCCTATTTCTTACAATTTACTTTTCCAATATAACTTTACTACTTAAATTACTTATTTAAGTTTGAAACTTACACAACACAACACACATATCTCTCTCTCCCCCATATTCTCCAAACCAGCACCCCCCATGCCCTGTCTCTTTCTAATTTGTTTTATTTTTCTTTTTTCTAATTAAAGAAAACCCTAATCCACTTTTCTATAAATACCCCTTTATACCAACTTCATTTCACTTTCTTTCTTTCTTTACAAAAATCAACTTTTTGAACAAGTTTTCTCTCCCTCTCCTCCTCTCATTGCTGTAACACTCCACACACACACACACACACACTCTCACAACATTTTTTTTCTTTCAAGTTTTCTTGTTCCACACCACTAATAGGTGATAAATCTATACTTTACTATCTTAAAAACATGTAATGGCAA
Organism: Combretum micranthum; assembly: GCA_024138025.1. Lineage (NCBI taxonomy): Eukaryota > Viridiplantae > Streptophyta > Magnoliopsida > Myrtales > Combretaceae > Combretum > Combretum micranthum. The sequence continues at coordinate 238,755 of JAMXBD010000190.1, read as the reverse complement.
GATCATTCATGTGTGATTCCACTCAAAAATCCTTATGAGCTTTAAGCTAGGGATGTGGAAACACTTGAACATGAGATCCTTGCCATCGCAATGTTATAGATCTTATTATTTAAGTTATTTTGCTATTACTTTGTTTTATTATTAAGTTATGATGCTATTATTAATGTTTTGTGTATGTATTCATCATCTAACCATATCCACATAATGATCATAGTGTTCATATATTTATGACTAGTATAATAAACTAGATCTAGTTATTTTGAGTTCATAAATATCTTAGGTTTTGTTTTATGCACATAAATAACTTGTAATAGCATGATAATAGTGGAGAAATGTTAGAAAGTTTAAGATCTATATTGGTTTCAATAAAAATGGATTTTTGAAATTCGGATAAAAAAGGAACCCTATTTAGAAAAGCTATTTTTCAACTTCAAAATGAGTATTTTACATTAAAAATGAAAGGTTTAGGAAATATGTATCATAAATGAGTGATCTTGATGAGTAAAGCTTAGATCTACTATGGAATATTTTCAAAATAAGGAAAAGTCTACAAAAGTTATGTTTCAATCCCAATAACAAACTTGAAATTCGTAATAAGAAAAGCTTGAAGTGTAAACACCTATTTTTCAACCCCAAAACAAGATTTTTATTAAAAAAATGGAAGCCTTAAGGAGTAGGTTTGATTAGGAATTAGTTTTAGAACGATTAAATGAGTTTTACAAAAGAAACAATCTCAAATGGAACTTTCAAAATTCGGATTTGAAAATGACCACTATTTAAACACCTATTTCCAAATGCTAAAATGATGATTTTTATGGAAAAATAGAAGTTCTACGGAATACATGTAATAAAGACCTAATTTTGATAAGGATAAGTGAAATTTATTAAAGTGTAATCTTAAAACAAGGAAAGTTTTCCAAGAAAAGATTAAGTAATGTTTTCATTCCTTAAAAATTTTATAAAATTTGTAATTAGGTAGACCACATATTTAAACATCTATCTTCTAACCCCCAAAATGAAGAATTTTATTAAAATAATGAAGGTGTTGAGTATATAGGTTATCAAGGTTGAGTTTTGATAAAAGTAAGTGTGATTTTGCAAGAAATAAAACTAGTTTTCTTAAATCTAGTAATTTCAAAAGTGTTACAAAGCAAAAGTTTTCTAAAAGAATTCTTGATATCATATATCATTAAGAATAAACATATAGATAGCTCATCTCATGACATTCATGATAATGACTTGTAGGTAATGTATGTAAACCGGAGGCAATTATAGATGCTATAACAAAACTTCGTAAGAAAATATCTAAAGAAATCTATGAAGATCAAATTAGGTCTCAAGAGCAAAATAGGATTCATACTCGAACCACGATGATTCAACAAAACTTCAAACTAAGTCCAAAGATTCCCTGAGTAAGAATCGTTCGATCATCACTTATTGAATGAATAGATATATATAATGACTAAAAATCCAAAGAAAGCTTTGCCCTTTGATCAAAATAAAAAAGGGAATTTTTTGAAAAAAAAAAGAAGAAAAATCTTTCGATTTACATATATTGCACTTGGTAGAAACAAAGTTAGGGAAATAGTATCTTATAGATCCTATTAAGCATTATCTAAGTACATGAGGAAATAGATTTACCAACACCCATGAATCATGCATGATATTGAATTATATATGTATATAATAGAGTCTTATAAGATATAATGATAGCTAAGTATCTATCAAAGCTTTGGAATGATGCTTGGTTTGAGATTAGGAGTTGAATTGTGGGATGGAATTTTGTATAGCATTTTGTACCCTATTGTTCATGGATCAAATGACTTTTTTTATTGGAAATAACTCTAGAAATAGATAGCTATGACAAATAGGTAGAAATTAGTATATAATATGTGAAATTCCGAGTTAAAATGATCAAATTATGCCTATTTTAAGTTGGGATTTCCTCTTAGACGAACTTTGACAAACTTATTAGAATAAAATTTATAAGTTCATTCAACTTTGTAGAAATACTCATTAGAGTTATTTCTTTTGGTTAGGAGACTTGGGAGATGGAATAGACCTTCCTAAGGACTATTACGATTAAGTGGATTATCGCTATGGCAAAGTGAGTTCACTATCCTTAAATTATATGCTTTTGAATATGCTTGTAATGATAGTGGCATTAGATTTAGGGCAAGATAAAATTGGATTGTGCATTTGGATCCCAATTGATTGAATCAATGCTGAGAATATCGAAATAAGCTTGTTGTAAATCCTTGTATGATTTAGTATAGACTTGGAGTGTCTGCAATATCTATAATCGCCTATAAATCGTTAATTAATAAGCCATGATCTTAGAATCAAATTGACCATGTATACCATATGTTGAGTCACATTGCATTTATTATTATACCTTTGTGGGAAGAAGGCATAATAGTTGGGCAACGATGCGCCTGTTGTCACGGCCCAAATGGTTCCATAAACGTGGCAGTCCACCACGTACGATATTAAAACTTAAGAATAACTTCCCGAAGTCATGCGAAAGTTTTCAACACCATATGTAAGGCGTCTATCACAACAATAGGAGACACCAGTGGGATGTATAGTTCGAGATAGTAAATATAACATACAAGAATCTAAATAATCACCCATTTATCATTAAGAGAATATAATCCGTACACCATCTTAGGGGTTTTTCCCTATAATTCTTCAAACAATTATAATATTAACTTAATCTTTCTCACAACAAAATAATACTAACACCAAGAAATATTAAAGGATAATTAACCTAAGATCTTCAAAAGATTTCCAGAAGCTGTTTCCAAAACATAATCCTACTCGAGTATATGAAGTCCTCGAGCATAAAGGATATAGTCCTGTTACAATAAAGGTCTATCGGAGTATAAGCATAACTAGCTTAGTGAATATTCTTAAATCAACGAACTTGTATAAATAATTTCAAACAAGTTATTAGACAAGCATATGAATGCATCAAACAGGTGATCAAGCAATACATATGATCTATCGGAAATCATATGTTTGAATGGATTTACCCCTCATTCAGGGTTAGGTGTTCTAGGCTCTTTAAAACCCATCTTAAATCCAAGTCATGTAGTTTATTTCAGGCTCCTACTCACCCATCACAAAATAGTTTTTTTAGGCTCCTAATTGCCCATCTTGCAGATTTCTAGCTACTACACATCCGGCTACTATACTCTTATCCCATCGAGAATAGCAGCTCATACAATAAAACTAACTACGTGATATGCATGAATCAATTAATATAATTCATAGTATATGATTAAAGTAATTTAAAGGTGATCACAGAATTTGTACACACTCCAACAGAATAACAGCAAAACATAAGTTAATTAACAACGATTCGTGCCTCGGTATGCTTAACATTCTTTCAACCAATATTATCATACATGTTTCATTTTCATATTTTCCTACTTCTAGCGCCTTTAGCTACAAGCACAACCAAGTACATAAAAGGTAGGAAATAAACTCACTTGGTCATGAGGATCTATCTTTTTTATGGATGAGTCGATCAGTAAATCCACTAATCAAAATAATCCTCCGGGTATGAATAATACTCCTCCTCGAGTTCACCTAATCAAGAAGAATACCCATAATGAGTATTTTTTGTTGTTTCTATAGTACTTATCAAAACTTATGTCATAAGATCGTTAAAATTCGCATAGAAGTAATTCCAACTTAAAATGGTCATAACTTGATCAATTTATCTCGGAGTTGCGCAAATAATATACCGTTTTCTATCTACTCGAAAAGATCTATCCATTTCTAAGGTTATTTTTGTCATAAAAAGCCATTTGGGTTAGAAAATACTACAGTACATAATAGTTACGAAATTATAGTTTACAAAATATGATTTTTCCAAACTTTACTTTACTCAAAAATCCTTAAGAAAATATATGGATATGTATATAGTTGAAAAATCCTTTGAACATATATTTATACTCATATTGTATGCATGATTTTTGTAGTGTTGTCTCAATATTGATATTTCATAAATAATTTGTCTTTTAAGGTTTTAAAAGATAAAACTTTTGAAAATTTCTCCTCTTTGAATTGTTTATAAGGAAAACAAAAATATATTTGAGTTGTTATGAGTAAATGTTTTCTATTATAATTTCATTTTCTCATTTTTCAAAAGTAAATTCATTTTCAAAAAATTTGGTTCTTTAAGTTATCTACTAACTTTATTTCTAGTGATTGAAAATAAGCTTTTCAAAATATTCCTTAAGTTTTTGGTGTGGTCAAATATTTGAAGTTGTGTTAAATGTATGTTTCCCTCTTATTTTTATATTCTTTTTCTTCTTTAGAAAATAGTTTTACCTTTAAAACTTTACTTTCTTGGTAAATTTTATTTTTCTAAGTTGGTTTCCAAAATAGTGAGTTGATTTTACCTTGATTTGAAAAACTTGTTTTGTTCTTATTATTTGTGAAGTGATAGAACAATTCTTTTATAAGAAAAGCTTTCTTAATAAAGAATTGTTAACATTAGAATTTAGCAAAATTTCATTTTAATTTTGAAAAGAGAATAACAATCATAAAATTGAAGTTTTGAAGATACTTTCATAGTATGTGATTTTCAAAGTTTATAATGAACCTACTTAAGTCTTATAAAAATATGGTTGAGTTAGAATCCTTCAATGTTAAAAATTCATTCTTTATGAAGTATTAAGTTTCGATTTATGAAAGAAATGAGTTCCTTTTATTATTTTGAGGAAATCTACATTACTAATTTCTTATAATTTATGATTAGCTTATCCTTTTGGAAAAAGTTTATTAAAAACAAAACTTAGATCTTTTGTAAAAAAAATCCCTTTTGTTAAGAAATCTAGTTTACTTTTCTTTATTTAAGAAAGAACCCATTTTTATTTTTATTTAAGATAACAACATTCTTAATCATGCATGAATATGATTATTAGCACGTAAGAGTAAGATATACATAATAGATAGAAAGAAATTACTTGCAAGTAAATAAACATAATAAAAATAGCCAAGCATTGGGAACCTTAGCTTCATCAAGGTATCCCGGTCATGTATTGGGAGCCTTAGCTTCATCAAGGTAACCTGGGACTAAGAATAGATTAGTCCCAAAAAAGAAAAGAAAAGAAAAGAAAGAAAGAAATTGTTTTGATCTTGGATTCAGTATGTCAAGTTAAGACTAGAAGGATAGTCTTAATAAATTGCATAAAGCAAGTAAATAAATAAATTGCAAGACATGAAAATAAATAAATAATAACTGAGCTTATAGCTCTAAATAAATATATAAATATATATATATAGTATACATAATACTATATAAGTTAGATTAGAACAAAATATAATAACAATAACAACAACATAACAACATAATGTAAAATAGGATTATGAACAAAAACAAGACATGAACATATTATTGCTTCTTTAACTCATATGAGTCTAAGAAACATACACTAAACTCATGCTAAGTTGTATAAGCATGATAAAGAATATAGGTAGAATTTTTACCTAAGGTTTAATGGAAGGTTTAAAAAGAGGTAAATGGGTTTTGTGTTTGTTATTTTCTTCTTGAAGAGTAGAAATTGGTAGAGAGTGTTTTGAGAGGGAATGGTTGGAGAGAGGTTTTGAGAGAGTATTTTGGTAGAGTTTTGTTATGTAAAGTGGATGTGTGAAAAAAAATGAAGGAGGAAGGGGGTATTTATAGAATTTTTTGGAGTGAATTTTTTATGTAATAAAATAAATTAAAAAAGAAAATAAATGAGAGGGAGAGAGGGAGAAGTAGTGCCGGCCATAGGAGGAATATGAGAGAGAGAGTTGATTTTTGTTTGTTTTTTGTAAGAAAATAATTAATATGTAAGATATGATTTGATATAAGATGTATTGGAAATGTAAAAATGTAAGAAAATAGATATATAGGTAGTAAGAAATAGGTAAAAAAAGTAGAGATTGTGAAATAGTAATGAATAGTAGGAATGGTACTATGAATAGTAGACTAGATATATAAAATACCGATAGTAATAAAAATACGCGTTAACGAGCTATATCTGTTATTTTTAGTTACCGAAAAATTCTAAAACTGATATTTTTGAAATCCTTGTTTAATTACGAGTCTTTTGGTGTTTTTGGAATATTTTTATTATTCCGAGCTCCGGACAAGCTTTTCGAGAACTGATCCCGTTTAAGTCCGAAGGATACTTGAAATTCACGAATCTGATATTTTTATGTTATCCTATATTATTACGAACTATTATAAGCTATTAACTTAATTTAGTTTTCTAGGGTTTAAGAATGCGGAATTGCCGGAGTTGAAATTGTTGATTGTCTTGATCTTTATTGACTTTTGAAACTCCAGTTTGACTAGGGTTAGGGTTTAATCCAACTTTGCCCTATAAATTGAGGGGTTTATATCAGGGATCAAATAAGTGGATCTTCCCATGTTCGGGTTTTTGAATTGAATGATTATTGAACTTTCTATTTTTGTTTTTGAAAATTCTCTTATGAAATCCCGTGATCGAACTTGATTAAGGTTCGGTTTCAACTTGGGTTAGACTTTAGGTTTCAATTTGGTATTCCAAAACCATTATTGAAAAATTTGGGGGCTTACACCTATAAACTCGAATGTTAGCGTAATGGCCAGAATTGAAATAGTAGTGGTGTAAGCACTTGTATCAACTACAAAATTGTGTGAGGGTAGGCACCTTTATCAACCATAATATAAATGATAAAAATTGAAATCTATGGTTGTATGGGCTTAAAACACCTAACCCCAAATGGAGGGCGTAAATCATTCAACATAAGACTCCCAGAAAGTCTTATATATTGTATGCTCACGTACTTGTGCATTTCATATGATTGATAATGTAACTTGTTTTCCCTATTGCATGATGAAGTATTTAATTTGGAAGTAAAACTTACTAAGCTCGTAAGCTTATACCTCTATAGTTTCCTATTGCAGTATGATTATTTTTGGCTATCCCGAGAGGCCACTTTGCTTAGGTACAGCTTTTGGAATTTAAGGAGCTTTTTGAAGAAGTTAAGACCTAGATGTTAGGCATAGACTTCTAGTTGAATCTTCTTAATCTATATATGTAATTGTTGTTGTAAGAAACTTTTGAGGACCTTTGGACTCTTAATATTTTGACGGGGGTATGCCTCTTAGATCTTGTAATAGATTAATTTGGTTATAACTGTTATGATTTATATTCTTATCCTATGTATGTCTCCTTAAGCTATTTTGATTCAAAGTATAGTTCCCTATATGTTGAACGTGAGCCTTACACCCGTCATCTAAACTCATGGAGTGACTAAGGTTGTCATACTTGAGTTTAAATATCAAGTGTGGTGGACTGTTACGTTTAGGGTACCCATCGGGGGGTGACATTAATATTGATAATCCTTTGCTATGCAAAATTTTTTGTGAAAACTTATTTATAAATTTTTACCTACACTTTGATAAATACTAAAAACAAAACAAACTTTTCTAGATAAGCTAAATTCAACTCACTAGTTAAAAATCTACTTAGGAAATAAAATTTGTAGATAACTTAAAGAGCAAAATTTTCGAAAGTAAATTTATTTTTAAAAGTTAAGTTATGATAAGGAAACCCTCCATTGTAGCAATTTAAGAATTTTTAGTTTTCTTTCCAACAACTTAAAAGAGAATTTTCTAAACTTCAAATTTTCAAACTTTTAAAATAAATTGTTTTATGAAAATTCATTGCTGGGACAACACCACTAGGATCATGCATATAGTATGAGTATATATGTATATTCAAAAGATTTTTCAATCATATAAATATTTATGTGTTTTCCATGAAGTTTTTGGATGAAATAGAATTTAGAAAAAATTACATTTTGAGGCTGGAACTTCTATACTAGATCTGTAACGAACCATTTTTGAACATAAATAAATTAAATGTGAAAAATAACCTTAGAAATAGATAGATTTTTTCAAGTAGGTAGAAAACAACTATTTATACGCAAAATTCCGAGTTAAAATGAGCAAGTTATGACCGTTTTAAGTTGAAATTTCTACAAATCCGATTTTTACCACAATTAGAAAATAAGATTAGCAAATTTAAGTAGAAATTTTATGAAATACTCATTTTGGTATTTTCTTTGTTTAGGTAACAAGGAGGATGATACCTATTATCTAGAAGACTACTTTGATTAGGGGAGCTATTATTGCAACATGGCCGAGTGAGTTTGCTTCCTTTATTTTTTGTACCCATGTTTGTGCTTGTAGATTAGTGGTATTAGAAATAGGAAAAGATTAAAATGGGAAGTGCATGTGCTTTATAATGTTTGGTGAATTTATGATAAGCATATCGAGTTTTAAATTGGTTATAATCGAATGGAAGTTTCATTACCATGTTAGGATGTTTGCATTTGTATAATTACCCTTAAGATATGTTAATTATATGCTAAAAATTTAATTAAATTGATTCATGCATTCATGTTGTGAGTCTCATTGCATTCGCTATTATACATTTGCCTAGATAAGTGCTTAATAGTAGGGGTCGGCATAACCGGTAGTATCTACATGTGGCAAATAGTAGCCGGTATGATCTACATGAAGGCTTTGGCGAGTCGTAGCTGATAAGAACTACAATTCCCTAACCTCGAATGAATAGCATAAATTTATTCAACATATTGTTCTCGGAAAACCACGTATCTTGTTTGTTCATGTGATTGTTTGCATGTTATATGCTTGTTAATAATAACTTGTTTGACATTGTTGTTCCAGTATGAAGACTCGGGAATATTCTCACTAAGCCAGTGAAGCTTACACCTATAAATTTTTGTATTCACAGGATCACTTGCTATTGTATCCGCAATCACCATATATCAAGTAAGGATTATTTTAAAGCTTTTGGGGGAAATCCAATCATGAACTTAGATCTCACTTTCTTTAAAATCTTTGGTGATAGTATTTATTTTTGTTGTAAGACTAAGTTTAATTTTTTATTCTTGGAGAACTTAAGCAGGCAAATACCCCTAAGATGATGTACACGAGCCATGTCCTTATACTATGTGGGTTAATATTTATCTAGATTCTTACATGCTTTATATTATCTGCTTAAACTACACTGCCCATCGGTGTCATATATTGTTGTGTTGTACACCTTACATATAATATCGAAACTTTTTCGTGACTAAGGGAGTTATTCCTAAGTCTTAATATTATATATGTGGGCTATCATGTTTAGGGTACCCTTTAGATATGACAGTTGGAGGCTTGTTTTTTGTGTAACGACTAGCTTGTTTTGTACTCATATAAATAGATGTGTTTAAGGTGTTTTTGTGCAAGAGGGCATAATCTAATAAGTTAATATTATGCAAAAATACTCTCTCAAATTGTATTTATTTTTGTTGATTGAATAGTACTACAATGAGATTAGTGAGCTAATATTGTAAAGCATTATTCACATGTTTGTATGTGAGTATTATAGTGAAGTCCTCATATGTTTGAGACAATAGATGAAGTCCTCATGCGTTAAAGCACTTATGTGAATTCCTACGTGTGTGTAAGCATTGTTAAAGTCCTTTTGATTGAGGCATTGTTATGAAGTCCTCTTGATTGAGGCATTGTTTGAAATGAATGAAGTGTAAAGTCCTCCTTAAGTGAGGCATTGTTTATGGATTGTGGAGATTAAGAGATGGGTCGAACTCCATGCTCCTATCGCAATGCAAACTTTTCTTTCCCTTGTCTCTTTATTATTGTTATTGTCATAATTGCATAAATTGGGCATAATTAGCACAAGAAATAATGATTGGTTAAGTGCAGTTAAAATCGGTTTAGAAACTCGCCTTGTAGCTTTTGCTTTCGCATGCGTGTGTACAGGCCTAGTGGTGGTTAGATCATTTTCTTTTTCACTAAAGATTTCTTTCATAAAGTTTTGAAATGAAGGATCTTAGTGTAAGCTTCTTTTATATTAGGAATCCAGCTACATCATAATCATTCACGAGGTATTCTTAGACTATCACAAAATAGCCATGTTGAAGAGTGCTAAAAAGGTTTGGCATGCAGGACTGTAAACCAGGAGATACCCCTGTAGTTATTCAGCTATAGAGAGCCTTATGTATGCTTAAGTATGTACATGTCTAGATATTACATTGTTGGGATGTTGGGTAGATATTTGAGTAATCCTAGGGTAGATCATTGGAAAGCAGTCAAGAGAGTCATATGGTATTTACAGAGAACAAAGGACTATATTCTTAAATATAGTAAATTAGATCAGTTGGAGATCATTAGATGTTCTGATGCTAATTTCACTAGATGCCAAGAAAGCAGAATGTCCACATCATGATATATATATATATATATATATATTGTGCATGCTAGAGGAGCAGTTTCTTGGAAAAGTATTAAGTAGACACTCATAGCTTCTTCCACTATGGTGGCAAAATTTGTATCATGTTACGAGGCATACAATCATGGAATATGGCTGCAAATTTGTCATTGGGTTCCACATTATAAGTAATATTGAAAGACCACTAAAGGTGTTTGGTGATGATAAATTGGCAATGTTGTATTCCAACAACAATAGGAGCTCGATGAAGTCAAAACATATTGACATTAAATTCCTAGTTGTGATGGAAAAAGTTAAGAATGGACAGGTGTCTATGGAGCATATAGAAACAAACTCCTAATTACAGATCTACTTACTAAAGGTTTACCACCCTAGGACTTTCATGAGCATGTTGCTCATATGAGTGTTCACAAGATATTTACTTTTAGTGGGAGTTTTTGTTTTAAGTTATTGCTCATTGTTAATAATAGATTGTATTATTTGTAGACTGTAATAGAGTTATGGTTTAGTCATAAAGTAGCCATGTTAATTCCAATTCTAATGTTTTCTGTTCAAATTTGATATTTGAACCCATACGTTATAAAGTATAAAGTTAAACCTATTGGAAATAGGCGTGTTAGATCATGTTACACGTAATTTCCATACTGCACATCCATACCTAATTCATGTCATAATTATATTGATGTATGTGATCATTCAAGGGTTAGTTATGACATATGTGATGAAGCCTACTTTAGTCCTCTATTAATATGATAGATGGACTATAATGCTTGGGATGCATTCGGTAGTAATGATAAAATTTCGAGTATTCATATAGTTTATACACAATTATTAAGCTATACACATATAACCCTATAAAATTGGTTTACTGAAAAATAAGCCTAGCAACCCACCCATTATTATTTATTAATGGTCATTGTAAGACGCAAAATGAAGCTTTTAAGTCTTTTTATTCTCTATCTTTTTTTTTTTTTTTCCACTCCTCTCTTCTTCAGTTTTTTTTTTTTTTAGGTCGAGCTTGTTTAGTTTTGTTGACCACCATCGTTCGGTCAATTACACCCCCCTTGAACTCTATTGTTGTCCGCACATTGGTTCTGCTTTAAGGTGGCTGATGGTAGCCTTTGGCGATCGCTGCGGGTTTTTTTTTTTTTTCCTTTCTTTCTTTTGGTTTTTTACATGCATCTATCATCTAATTGTTTTTTTTATTATTATTATTATTTTGCATTGGTTAATTGTATATGTTTAATCAATATTATCAATGCTCTGGATACCAATCTTAATCTCTTAAATGTGAGGTATTAGGTTTGAATTATCTCTTTTATAATGATTATTCAAAAAAATAACTAGTATCTTTTCATTATTCACGTGAACTTTAAAAAAATTAAAATTCATATAATTCATACATTTTTTAGAAAAGGTGCGTATAATTTATCCTACTTTGAATAACTAGAGAAAAATTATTAGTTATGATTACAAGAACCGCCAAATTCTTTGGTCCACGAAGATAACATAGGCGTACAAACTAAGATTATACGTTCTTGACTGTTGACAAAAAGATATATATTTGAAGGCAAATATACTGTTGAAAAACTCTATGATTGATTATTAATTTTAATAAGATTCATTTGTTATTATCCAATGACCACACCATATTCATTTATAATTGAACTACTAAAATAGTTAATATTTTAATTATTATATTTATTTTAATGATTAGATGATTGATTGATAATTCCATCGGCAGGATTATAGACGCTCTTTGGCAAGAAATTTGGGAGCATAGAAACTCTTCTTGAATAATTATCATGTATTATAATATTTATTGACTATATAAATTTCAAATGGAGACGAGTTTCCTCCGTGAGCCCTGCACGATAGTTAGCGTTCATTCTTAATTTACATTATCGATTTGTTTCTAAAATCATACTAAATTATTTCCAGATTAATTATCGCGGTATAAATACCTTATTCTATAACCCGCATCTTACTCCTAGTCTTGATCTACGTTTGCAGTCGGGCGGATTTGCCATCGTTGTCCACCTTGAAAAAGTCAGTGGGAGTCTTTTAATATTTAAAACCAACTGCATCTGACCAATAATAAAATAAATAGGAAATATCTCAACATCTTTTATTCTTGTTGCCCTATTTTTGACTTTTTCCATTTATCCTTCGCTCGTTTAGACTTTAGATTGGCTAGTTGCTATGACTTTGATTATATTAGGGTCTATTAAGAAATATCTTAATTAAAATATTTTTTCAGAGCCAAAAAAAAAAAAAAAACTTTTACATTTTTCAAATTATTATTGACTGTTTTTGAAAAGCATGCTGAAATAAGTTGAAAATGAATGAAGAACTTTTCAAAGTGAACCTACTGCTTTGAAAATTGAAAATGACAAATTAAAGGGTAAAAATGAACTGTTCTCAGTTGTTTGCTTTCTTTAAGTTTAGCTACTATAGTGTCATTTTCCTTTTATAATTTTTCATTTCATTATTCAAAACACGAATTGCTTGTTCACTTTTCTATAATTATAGTTTCATTATAGTTTTATTTCTTATAAATAGCTATTATAGCATTTAGTCCATCCCTATTACATAAAGCATTGAATAGTCATTATTTAAAATGGCATAGAAATGTGCAAAAGTTACTAAACTTGTCTTTTGCAAGCATCCCAAAGAAGTATTTATTGATCATCAAAGGTGGTGATTACTGATTTGTGGAGATGATGGGCATATGGAGGTCACTGAGAATTTTGATGAGAAAGAAAATAATTCTCCTTGAATTAGAATGTAATACAAGACTATTTCCACATAAACCATAATGCAAATAATTGGTGTCTTACCTTACGAGCAAGGTGTCTTGACCTAGATCTCTAGATTGGTGGGCCTATAAAACAACAATGGGTCAGTGGGTACCAGGATACTGTTTGATGTAGCCACTCTAGTGATCAAATTAGTAGGGTATAAAAGAGAGTATATAAATGGCATAGTAATGTGTGAAAGTTACTAGACTTGTCTTTAGCAAGCTTCCCAAAGTAGTATTTATTAATCATCAAAAGTGATGGTTACTGATTTGTGGAGATGATGGGCGTTGTAGAGGTTACTGAGAATTTTGATGAGAAAGAAAATAATTCTCCTTGAATTAGAATGTAATACAAAACTCATATTTATACAGGTAAGGTCAAAACTAAATCAAAATTCTAGGAACTAAAAAAGGAAGGCAATTAATTAGAATAAATGATAAAAAAATTCCTAAATAGATTTCTAATAAAAGATCTTAATTAATATACTTGAATCTACTTCTATCTACACTCCCCCTCAAGTTGGGTCGTCTATGTTATACAATCCCAGCTTGGATTTGAATTCTTCAAAACTTGTCTTTAGAAGAGCTTTAGTAAGAGTATCGGCAATTTGCAACTGAGTAGGATTGTAGCTTAGTTGAATAATTCCATTATTGACCTTCTCGAATATGAATTATGTCAATTTCCACATGCTTAGTCCTGTGATGATGAATTGGATTAGTTGCTTGGCTATCACTATACATTTTTATTGTTTTCGTAACATCCGCTCTCAATTCCCTTCATAGTCTTTGGAGCCACATTCCTTCACGTATGCCTAAAGTAAGGGCGCAGTATTTTGATTCGGCACTACTCCTAGAAACTACTTATTGTTTCTTGCTTCGCCAAGTAACAAGATTACCCCCACACATATGAATAGTAGCTAGATGTTGGTTTTCTATCAGTTAACTCTCCAACCTAGCTGGCACCAGTATAAACTTCTATCTCATGTTTTTCATACTTCTTGAAGATCAAACCATGCCTAAGTGTCATCTTCAATTACTTAAGAATTCGATTCAAAGTTTCCAAATGTTTTTTACCAGGATTATTCATGTATTGACTTACCACACTGACAGAAAATGCTATGTTTGGTTTGCTATATGAGAGATAAATTAGTTTGCCTACAAGCCTTTGATAACTTCCCTTGTCAATTGGGATATTGTCCCTACTCCTGTTTATCCTTAAGTTAGGGTCCATAGGAGTTCTTGTAGCCTTACAGCCGAGCATTCCAGTTTCTTTTAGCAAGTCTAAGATATATTTTCGTTGTGATATAACAATCCTTTCTTTTGATCAAGCTACTTCCATGCCCAAGAAATATTTGAGAGGACCAAGATCTTTTATCTCGAATTCTGTCGCAAACATCCTTTTAAGCATGGTAATTTCCTTTGAGTCATCTCCTGTCAAAATAATGTCATCTACATACATAAAGAGAATAAACTTTTTGTCTTATAATGAAAATTTCACAAATAGAGTGTGATCAGCTTGACATTGAGTGAAGCCATTCTTCACCACAACTTTAGTAAATCTGTCGAACCAAGCCCTAGGAGATTGCTTTAGACCTTACAGTGACTTTTTCAACTTACAAACTACTTAATTGTTTAAGGACTTTCTAAACTAGAAGGGAGTTTCATGTAGACATCCTCTTCAATGTTCCCCATTCAAAAAGGAATTTTTGATGTCAAGTTGATGTAGGGTCCAGTCTTGATTTATTGCAAGAGATAATAGAACTCGAACAATGTTAAGTTTGGCAACTGGGGCAAGATTTTCTTCGTAATCAATTCCATATGACTGATTAAAGCCCTTTGCTACCATGTTGGCTTGGAATCTTTTAATACTTCCATCTACTTTGTATTTAACATTGAATATCCACTAGCATTCTACTGGCTTCTTCCCTAGAGGTAACTCTGTAAGAGTCTAAGTGCCATTACTTTCTAATGCCTTAATCTCTTCCTCAACAGCCTATTTCCATGATGGGATTTTTAGAGCTTTCTGAACTGTATTAGGAACATGTACACTATCAAGAGTTGAGACAAAGGCTCTATATACAAGTGTCAATTTCCCATAAGTCATATATCTTTCAATTAGATGATTTGTACATGTTTGGACACCCTTTCTTTGAATAATGGATAAGCCGAGTCATCAACAAAGGGAATAAGGGATTCTTTAGTAGAATCTATACTAGTGTGTATCTTGAGATAGGAGGATCCTCTAAGGCATGGGGATCTGATTTAGGTTCTTGACAGTTCTTGATTTGTGTTGTGTCCTCTACAGATTCATGGAGTTCTTGATCATTTGTTCTAAGTTGGAGTAGAATGGACTTAGATGAATCATCATGAATGGTCTGATTTTCCAAATTGGAAGACTTGAAAGTCTTAGATTTGGATTGCTCATTTAGATCGAATGTGGGACTAGAATTCTTAAGTGACTCAAATGATCGCAAAGTAGTTTATGTGATGCTTGGATAAAAGAAATGTTAGGATTGGGTGTCTTGGAGTGTTTCTAAAATTGGTATTCCCTAGAATTCTCCCCCCAAATGGCAGGTTTAGGAAAGAAAGATTGGTGTTCAAAAAAGGTATCATCCATAGAATGGTAGAATTTTTAGTGATAGGTGAATAGCATTTATACCCTTTTTGATTAGATGAGTATCTTAGAAAAATAAATTTGATAGATTTAGAGTTAAGGTTGGTTCGATGTTGCTGTTGTATATGGATTAAAGATGAACATCCAAATACCTTTGGTGGTAGGTTAGAAGAAAAAGGTTTGATGTGTGGAAAGGCTTGTATAACAATTTGGCGAGATGATTGGAACTAGAGAACATGACTAGCATTCTATTAATGAGATAGGTGCAAGTCGGTATAGCTTCCCCCCAAAAGCTTTTAGGCACGTGATTAGAGAACATGATTGATCTTGATACCTCAAGAACGTGTCTATTTTTTTTCTCGGCTACTCCATTTTGTTGAGGGGTACCAACATAAGAACTTACATGAATGGTTCCTTATTCTGAGAGGTAGGAACCAAGATCAGAGTTAAAATATTCTTTACCATTATCAATCTTAAGAACTTGTATTTTCCTTTTGAATTGGGTGTTGATCATATGTGAAAGGATGTGAATATGGCCATAGCTTTTGGTTTTTCTCTCATAAAGAATGCCCATGTGAATCTAATATGATCATTCACCTTACTAAAACTCTCCCAAAATCTCTCCTCAAACACTCTCTACCAAAATCTCTTTTTTCTTTCTTTTACTACCTAATTTTTCTACACAATTCCTACTCACATAAACACTATTCAAGCTTTTCCTCTACTACTACTTCCATACTTTCTTTTAGGTAAAAGTTCTTACTCCTTTCTTTCTACCATGTCATATAACTTAACATGACTATGGTGTATATTTCTTAAACATTCCAATGTTATAGAACCAACACTATGTTCATGTTTTGTTCTTGTTCATGTTCATGAATAAATTCTATATTATCTTGATTTGCTATTACATTGTTATTGTGATCTTATAATTGTTATTATCATGTTTCTAACCTAACTTTATATATATGTTACTATCTGTATATATCTATATATATTTTTAGATCCTAAATTCTTACTAACTCACTAACAAGCTTATTATTTCCTTTTCTTTTCTTTCTTTTTTTTTTTTTTTTGAGACAAAATCCCGAGTTGCCTTGATGAAGCTAAGGCTCCTAATACTTGATTGGGTCGCCTTAATGAAGTTAAGGCTCCCAATGCTTGACAAGTTACCTTGATGAAGCTAAGGATCCCAATACTTGACTATAATATCTTGCTTATTATTGCTTATTAATATTGTCTTGCTTCTTATTTCATCATCTACATACTACATGCCCATGATACATGCATCTACATAATGATAATGTCTCAACTATATTTAAAGTAGAATTTTTCTTTAATAAAGGAACTTGAAACTATATTTTCTATTATGTAACTTGTCATTAAATAATGGAGTTACCATCAACAATATGGAAATGGAATTATACAACATTTTCTCAAAGTTTTCTCAAATAACAAAGATAGTTTTGCCAATAAAATATAAGAAATAAAAACCTTCTTTTCATAATATGGTAACCTATGTCTTGGTAAAAATAATTTGTTGGCATTCAAAAATTTCACAAAAATCTTAAGATTAACGTCTTTTCAAACTCCATAACAAAACCAAGAAGTAAACTAGTTTTCAAAATTAAGATAAATCAATCCATAAATTTATAAACCCACTTAGAAAAATAAAGATTTTCAAGTTTTCAAAAAAGAAACCTATTTTAATAGAAATAATAAGAATATAAATATGACAAGATCAAGAATAAAGGATTTTATCAATAAAGATGATTTTTTTCCAAATAAAATTTGGTAGAGGAAATAAAAGACTAAGTTTAGAAACAAAAATTATTTTTAAGGAGTTAATAGACAAGAATATAAGAGGAAAGGACTCATTTGCTAAAACCATTCTAAAGACAAATTTATAAATAGGTTATCAACAACTTAATAAACTTTTTGGTAAATTTGTTCTTTTATCACCAGAAGTAAAAATTGTAAAAGACAAACTTAAGGGAAAAACTTATCTGTTTTTGGAAAAAGAAATAAGAAAACAAAATAAGAATATACTCATTTACGATAACCTAGGAAAATATAAAGTTTTTTAAAAATATTTTGAAAAGAAATTTGTCAAGTTAAGTTTCATTACATATAAAGTGAGCTCATATATATACTTAAAGAATTTTTCAATCATATATATATATATATATATATTTGCCAAAGGATTTTTAAATGAAGTTGAGTTGGAAAATTGTTTGCAAAATCTAGGAAATTCCGTTTTGAATCTATACCGAGATGTTTACCAACCCAAATGACCTTATATGTAGGAAATAACCTTAGAAATGATAGATATTTTCGAGTAGGTAGAAATTAGCATATAATATGCGAAACTCTGAGTTAAAATGAGCAAGTTATGACTATTTTAAGTTGGAATTTCACTCTATGCCAATTTTGACAAACTTAGTTAAATATAGTTGCAAGTTTAAGTAGATCATCCAATAAATACTCATTTCGGGTAGTTCTTTTGCATAGGTGACGTAGAGTCCAAGCTACCCTACCCGAAGGACTATTTTGACTAAGGACCTTATGATATGGTTGAGTGAGTTTAAACTTTTGTAATTGTACTTATGTATTTGCTTGTAGCTTAGTGACATTAGTTTTAGGAAAAGATAAAATATGAAAGTACGTGTGTTTTACTTACATGATTGAAGTTATGATAAGTATATCGAGGCGGGAATTGTTAACTAATCATTGGACGATTTAGTTTAGTATTAATTGTCTAGAAATTCTATGGACACTTATAAAATGATTAATGTTATGCCATGATTACTTAAATTAAATGATTCATGCATAAAATGTAGCGAGTCACATTGTATTCATTATTATACCTTTAGTGGGATGATGGCATACTAATGAGGTCGAGGACTCAAAATCATAATCTTTGACTTAAATTGTCTATAATTAAATGGTATGTGGGCACTCGAATCAACTACATTTTGGAGATTAGTAGGAATCTGTATAAAACTACAAAATATATTATTTGCGAACTATGGCTTCGTTGCCCGAAACACCTAACCACCAAATGAAGAGGTAAATCCATTCAAACACATGATTCATGGAAAATCGTCTGTATTGTTTACTCACAGTGCTTGCATCTCATATGCTTAATTAAACAACTTGGTTGATTATTGATTGTTGAGTACTTTACTTATGGATTTAAATCTCACTAAGCAAAGAAGCTTACCCCCTTATAATATCTCTTGCAGTTTCCCATTTATGGTTAAAGCCCTGGGTTATTTCTCTCAGGTATTACTTTTTGGCTTAAAGAGTTTTTGAAGAAGTTAAATACTAGATGTAGACTTAAACTTCTAAGTAAATCTCCTTATAATTATTTTGATTAGGCTTTTCTAGACTATGATGAACTATGTCTTTTAGTGAGGGAATGTCCCTTTGATGAATGTAAGACCTTTATATAAATTCCTATTTCAAGTTATTATGTTATGATTTCCATTATTAAACTGCGATATAAATGTCTTCTTAAACAACTTGTTTCAAAGTTGATCCTCTATGATCGTGAACGTACGCTTTACACCTGGTATCGAAGCTTATAGGATGACAGAGGTAGTCATACTTAAGCTTTGATATTGAGTGTAGAGGACTGTCACGTTTAGGGTACCCTTTGAGGCGACACATTTAAAGCCAATCAAAGTAATGTAGGAGCTTAAATGGCTAATTTTTTTTTTTAATTTCCAATTATTCCCTAAACTAAGAATCTAAAATTTGAAAATTCAAACATATAAAACTAAAGTAAATTATAATTTCATAATGTTTTTTTATTAAAATTTTATAGGAAAAATCAAAACAATGCAATTCAAACCTTTTTTCTCAAAATGATGATTTTGCCCCTAATTGGGAACTTATGTGAATTAAAATTAAAACTTAGTTAAGAAAAATGAATTAGACTTAGTTGAACTATTTAAATTATCATTAACTCATAAGATTAATAAAAAAACTTAGAACAATTAAAATTAGTTAAGGTTTTTACATATGTGAAAGATTAATGTCTAAGATTGCACCATGTGACATAATGTAATAAAAAAAAGAACCCACAAGCCTTTAAGAGGTAAATAGCTACCTAACTCTAACATCATCTTCAGCACTAATTAAGCTAGATTAATGAGAGTGAGAGTTTACCATTAATTAGCTTCTAATATATGTTTTAAATAAAAAAAATATGGAGAATGAATAACTATTACAAGAGGAAGAATGCTCTCAAAATTATTCAATCTCATAAAACCTTAAATTTAAATAGTGTTTTCTGATAATTCATGACTATTCAAGTATAGTTAATGACTTAGGTATATGGGTATATGTTTAGAGTAGCAAAATTTTGAGTTTTACAAGATTTTGGAGATGTTCATTTGGGACGAAGTTATGTGGATGTTTAGATGACAAATTATGAAGTGATAAGGTAGAAGGTATATAGATGTATGGGTATGTGGAAGTAGCATAGATTGTTAAAAAGTGTGAGATTGTGAATTTTGATGAAAACCTGATTCAATTGGAGTAAATTAAAGTCAAAATATTGTTGGAAATGATAGATAATAATCTAAAGTATAAAGAAAAAAACTTGTCTTCTAGAAAAGAATGGGAGGACTATCAACGTTTATATAAGCTAAACTAAAGGTCAAAATGATGTTTGAAATGGCACATAATAATGTAAAGTACAAAGGAAAAATGGTCTTTTAGGAAAAAGAATAAAAAATATGATGCTCATTGAAATATACTTTTAATTAAAAGATATTAGATTTTATATAGAGTAAATTATGGTATCAATGTTTAGAGGTAAGTTTATTTAAGATATCAACAATTAATAATGAATAAAATTAATTGAAATGGGTTAAAAAGAGAATACGGGTTAAATAAGACATCTATAAATAACTATTAAACATACTTAAATAAAACTCATTAAAAAATTGATAGCTTTATTTTATATTTTATTTGATTCACTTTTTTTCTTGTGAATATTCTTGTGCAATTTATACATTCCATATACCTCTAGACTTCATATAAGACCCTTTTAGGCACTAGTTAAAGATATAAGAAAAAAGAATTCCAATACATGTTTTGGTATTGATAAAATAACAACAGAAACAGGACAAAATTTTCTTTATTTGTCGAGTCCTGATTCTATTCAAGTATAAAATGGGCGCCCTACGATTCGCAAAATCCAAAAATTACCTATATTATATTTATGGTTTCCCAAAAATCCAAAAAAATTATGTTTCTTTAATCCTTCGCGTGCATTTCGTTAATCTTACAAACCAATGAGATCAGCCCTTTGGACATCCAAAATATAATAAAACTCTTGTCTATTATTTCCAACTAATCAACTCTCTAGTCAATCGAAAACACAGTCAAGTGCCCTATTATCCTACGCAACTCCTGTCACATCAAATACACCCAACCGGACTTCAAAATAAAACACAAAACCCAAGCTAGCAGTACAGAAAGACTACAATCATCCATATTCTTTGAGCAATCGAATAATGAATGGAAATTTACTAATAAAAACACCAAAACAAATAACCTTGAAAAAATAATAAAAATAAATAAATAATCGAACCAAAAATCTCAAATCGTTATATAATTTTTTTCACCGAGGTGCTATGGAAACGGAAATTTTATCAATAGGAAGTTTGACGTTATCACACCAAATCTTAGACTGCATATATAATTTCGAAACTTTCACCGCAACCCGACTCATATCAGGTCTTTTATCCGGATCCGAATCCACACACTCCAAGGCCAAACCCATCAACTTCTTCGCCACGTCAGCCGGAAATGAGTCATTCAACCTCTTATCCACCCACTTCCTTATCCTTCCCTCCACACCACCACCACCATCACCGCTAACGGCTTCTTGTGCAGTTTCAATAATCGAAGTCCTAACAAATTCTTTCCTATCCTTATCATACCTAAACTTCAACGGCTCTTCACCTGACAATAGCTCCAGGATCACAACACCGAAAGCATAAACATCCGATCTTTGAGTTGCGACTCCGGTGACTAGATATTCCGGCGACATGTAGCCTCTAACTCCTTCGAATTGCAATCTTTCACTGTCTGACCTCTTTAATTCTCCTGCTTCAACGTTTCCGATGTAATCGTTCTCGTCGGACTCGCCGCAGAGCAATGCGGTTCCCATGTGACATATCTTCGCATTGAAATTCGGCTCCGTTACGATCACGCTACTGCTCTTCAAGTGGTTGTGGACAAAAACGGCGCTTAAGCCGTGTTTTTGTGGATGTATTCAAGCCCGTGAGCTACATCCGTCGCGATCTGCATCCGTGACATCCACGTGCTGAGGACCGTGAAATTCGGAACCTTACGGTTTCGTAAACAGTCGGATAGGCTCGATCCTTCGACGAATTCGTAAACTAAGTAGATATAATCGTCGCCGGAGAGTGAGACTCCGAGGAGCTTCACGATACTTGTGAAATGGCTCCTTCCTATCGCGCCGAGCCGTTCCGTGAGTTGACTTGTCTCGATCTTGCGTCGGAACTTGCGTTGAAAGATGATGACGTCCTTTCCGAGGAGGTTGCACCGCCACGACGCGGTGGACGAATGGCGTCTCGCGAGGAAGTTGTTGGTGGCGGATCGGAGTTCGGAGAAGTTGTAGATGATAGGACTCTGAGGAAGAGTACCGCGGAGGCTGGAGAGAGAAGCCCCGCTAGAGACAGAGGTCTCTGATGATGGAAACTTGTAGCTTGAAGTCGATGTGTTGTAGGCTGCGCTTGAGGTGCTGGAGGACGTTGAAGGTAAGGGGTCGGGGTTGGAAGGAGGGAAGTTGCGGAGCCGTGGCGTTGATGGTGAATGGCGGTGACGAGTAGTGTTGCTGGCAGGAGTTGGTGTGGTGGTGGTGGCTCGAGGCGATCTTGAAGGAGTCGGTTCTTTCGCTTGAACCGCCATTTTGGTTCTGCACATAAGGGATAGAATTTTGATGCAATTAGGGCTTTGATTGGGGAAAAGGGATTGAATTTTTCATTGGCTAGGTCTTTCGTGCTAATTTGAGGTGTGCTTGAAACATGGACGATGTTTAATTCGGTTTAGTTTGCGTGTATTTCTATTGCACTATTCTACTTGTTTTTCTTTCTTATCTACATCCATCAAAAGTGAAGGCGTCGAAGGCGATTGGAATTTAGATGTCCGTTTTAATGTACCAAAACTTTGACTTTTATTGACTTTGAACTTAAAATGAAATGTAGATGGAATCATGACATTGAGTTTTTTTTTTTTTTTTTTTTTTAATGCTTCACTTTTTTGGAACAAATTTTAATTATATTTCATTTGAAGCTTCTGCGTATCAAAATATTTTAAGAAATTTCTCTATTGCCTCCTAACGATTTTAATTATATATAGACTTTTGAATGGGCCAAATGGATTTAACCGAGTAGAATTTTACTAAAATAAAGAGTTTTTTTTTTTTAGTGTTGGAAGGTCTTGTTTGGGATTGAGAAAAGGCATTTTGAAGCAAAAATAACCCTATATGATGAAGTGGAGATAATGATGAATATGTACCTAAAAAAGTGGAATAGAAATTGATCATTGTCATTGGATGATCTGAAGACCCTATCTTTAAAGAAACAATCTAACTTGAAGAAGTCACTAACATTGATAGTAAGTTAGGCCGGTTTTTAGCCAAATTCCTTCATGTATGACTTTAAACGGTCATTTTTATAGGAGTGTCGGTTTTGTATGCCTCTACAACATTAATTTTGTCTTTTCATATACTTCATTTTAAGACCTTTTTTTTTTTTTTAAAGTTTTAGTTCTATTTTTAGCAACTTTTGAACTAGCCTATATATTGTATGCCCTAGGGCAAATGGATAGTTACTTATCATATCCTTTCAGAAATACAATATTCGAGCCGTCTTTATTCTTTTTCTCCCTAAATTCTTAAATTTCATATATTTCTTTGAATTTGGATATCAAATACCTAGGAATTCTCATAATCAATTGGCATTTGCGAATCACTTTTCGAGTATTCACAAAATCAACGGTTCATAATATAAACCCTAATTCAATTTCATGTTAACTGTTGCATCACTATATGCTCCACAAATTTGAAAATTATTTTGAAAGAATAATTACTACAATTTTCATATGTCTCTTTATCATAGTAATAAATCAAAGCATATTTAAAAATGAAAAGAAATACATATATGTATATTTGATATTTCAAAATAATCCATCAAATGTAGCTATGATATTATCTTTGACCAAAGGATAGATTCTTGTAGTTCCTTTCCTATAAAGTATGATTTCATTCCTTAGGCAACATATTTAAGAATGATTTAGATATCTTAAATCTTATTCATTCTTTATAAGAAGGTTGACATCTTAGCCAATCACTTGCAGTATTTTTAGATCAAATTTTCAAAACCAATACATTTGAAGTAACCTTGAAATAATCTTGTTAATGGTCTACTCTTGATCATGAGCACCACCCGAGTTGAGCCCTTTATGCCAACGAATTAGGTTAACCTAACAGGCTCAGGCCTAATTAGCATATCTTGGTATGCGCCCCAACTCTACTACTAGCCTTAGCAAGTTACTCAAACGTCTCCACACCACTTATCACTTGGCATGAATAGCTCGGTCACCTTTAACCTACAAATAGTGCAAATGTGACCTCTCTCCCATGATCCCCACTCCTACTTCCAACCACCCACTCACTCGCTATGACATAATCACCAAGTCAGTTGTCACACCCTAAAGGGTACCCTAAACACGATGTTCCACCACACTTGATATTTAAGCCCAAGTATGACAACCTTAGTCATCCCATAAGTTTAGACACCGGGTGTAAGGCTTATGATCACCATGTAGGGGACCTTACTTTGAATTAAAATAGCTTAAGAAGACATATATTGCAATAAGAATATAAATCATAACAGTTATGACCAAGATTAATCTATTACAAAGATCTAAGGGGCATGCCCCTGTAAAAAATATTAAGAGTCTTAGGGGTCTACAAAAGTCTTTTACAACAACATATATATAATTAAGGAGATTTAACTAGAAGTTTATGCCTAACATCTAGGTCCCGACTTATTCAAAAAGCTGTACCTGAGAGGAAAGTCCCATTGGGGATTGCCATAGATAATTGTATTGCAATAGGAAACTATGGGGGTATAAGCTTGCAAGCTTAATGAGTTTCATTTCCAAATTAAATACTCCATCAAACAATAGGGCAAGTAAGTTATATTAAACAACCATATGAAATGCACAAGCACATGAGGATACAATACATAAGACTTTTCGGAAGTCCTATGTTGAATGGATTTATGCCTTCCATTCGAGGTTAGGTGTTTTAGGCTCATAAGACCATAGATTTCAATTTTTCTTATTTAATTAGTGTTTGTTTTAGGTGCCCACCCACTCGTTAATTATATAGTTGATTCAAGTGCCTACTCCACTTCCATTTAATTCAAGCGAACCCACGCCAATACCCGAGTTTTCAAGCCCACGCGTTGCCTAACTATTATGCCTTTTTCCCGCAAAAGTATAATAACAAATATAATATGACTCAACATATGTTATGCATGGACAATTTAGTCATATGGTCATGGCATATTATTTAAGTGAATTATAGACGATTATAGATATTTCAGATACTTCAATTCTATATTAAATCATACACATATTTATAACAATTCCCACTTCGATATTCTTATCATCAATTCTACTAACCAGAATTCACCTGCACATTCCAATTTGATCATATCCTAATTCTAATGCTATTATCATTACAAGCACAATTATGAGCATGTAATTTAAAAAAAGTGAACTTACTTTGCCATGGCATGAAATTCCTCTTAATCGTAATAATTATTGGAATGTCTAGTCCATCTCCCAAGTCTCCTAACAAAAGAAATACCTCCAATAAGTATTTCTGTGAAGTTTAATGAAACTTATAAATTCTATTCTAACAAGTTCATCAAAGTTCGCCTAAGAGGAAATTTCAACTTAAAATGGTCATAACTTGGTCATTTTAACTCGGAATTTTGATATTATATATCAATTTCTACCTATTTGATGAGAGCTATCTATTTCTAAAGTTATTTTAATCAAACAAGGTCATTTGGTTCATAAACAGTAGGGTACAAAATGTTACATGAGATTCTCACCCCACAAATCAAATTCTAATTTCAATCCAAGCATCATTCACAATCTTTGATAGATACTTAGCTATCATTATATCTTGAAAGACTCTTTTATATACATATATAACTCAATATCATGCATGGTTCATGGGTTTTGATTAATCTATTTCCTCATGTACTTAGACAACTTTTTATGGGGTTTGAAAGGCACTATCTTCTTAAGCTTTGTTTCTACCAAGTATATTATATGTACATGCAATATCTATAAGTTAATACCGTGAATGACATGACATGACATGAGCTATCTATGTATATACTCTTGATGATATTTGATTAAAAATAACTTTTAGGAAACTTTCATTTTACAAAAATTTCAAGAACACTTGATTGAGAAAAAATAGATTTATTTCTTTGAAAATCATCCTTATTTTTACTAAAATAAAGTCTTGATGACCTACATGCCTAAAACCTTCATTATCTTAATAAATTTCTTCATTTAGGAGTTGGAAAATATATTTTTAAATAGGGGTTTTCCCTAGTTACGAATTTTACAAAATTTTAAGGAATGAAAACATTGTTTGATCTATGTTTTGAAACTTTTACTTTGGTCTAGAGTTATACTTTGATAAAAATCCATTCATTATTGTCCAAATTAATTCTTTATTTCTTCCATTCCTTAAGACTTTTATTTTCCTATTAAAATTCTCATTTTGGCATTTGGAAATAGGTATTTAAATGGGGGTCATTTCTAAATCCGAATTTTGAAATTTATGTTTGAGATTGTTTCTTGTATAAAACTCATTTAATCTTTCTAAACTCAAATCCTAATCAATTCTACTCCTTAAGGCTTCCATTTCTTTAATAAAACTCTTGTTTTATGGTTGGAAAATAGGTGTTTACTTGGTATTTCACCCTAGTTATGAATTTCAAGTTTTTGTTGAGGTTAAATCAAGTTCTAACTTATCTTTTAAAACATTTTTCTTATTTTGAAAATTTCTCTTAGTAAAACTAAGCTTAACTCATTAAAATCATTCCTTTATGATGCCTATTCCCTAAGCCCTTCATTTTAAATGTAAAATCTTCATTTTGGAGTTGGAAAATACCTTTTCTAAATAGGATTCTTTTTCCATCCGAATTTCCAAAAATTATTTTTGTTGAGACTAAAATAGATCTTGGACTTTCTAACATTTTCTCACTATTATTATGCTACTACAAGTCTTTTATGTACATAAAACAAAAATCTATGGCATTTATGTATTCAAAACAAAAATCTATGGCATTTATGTATTCAAAACAATTGGATCTAGTATATCATGCAAGTCATGAATGCAAATACAACATCAACATTACATAGATTAGGTTAATAGATGAATATATGCACAAAATATCAATAATAACAACATAAAACAATAATATGGCAAAATGATAGTAAAACAACTTATATATCAAGATCCACAACATTATGATGTCAATAATCTCATGCTTAAGTTGTCACGCCCCATAGGGTACCCTATACGTAACAGTCCGCCACATGCCATACAAGATTCCCGAATTACCGCCTTAGTCCTTCGAGAGTCTCATATAGATGTAAGGCGTACCTTTACGACAATAGAATACAAGTCCGAATGGAGATAAAGGCTTAACTTGGCATACATTAGCAGTAAGATATAACTCATGAAACATAAATAAACATTACATTTACTAAGGGGCATTCCCCCGCAAAAGAATATTTAATGGCCTTATACAGTCATCCAAAGTCTTAAAAGTTTCCTATGGAAATCTAAACAGAAATTCAACTTCTAGGGGAAACTTCTAGCTCTTGTACTTATACGGTCGGTTCATGCTGCCTAAGCCATAAATTTGGTAGCTGCAAAAGGAAGAAACTATAGGGACGTAAGCTAACTAGCTTAGTGAGTGAAATCTTCCACAATAACATTCATGTCACAACAATTCAAACAAGTGATTAAACAGGTAAGTGAATGCACCAAACACATGAGAACAACATACATATGACTATCCGGAAATCATATGTGGATGGACTTGTGCCCTCCATCCCAGGTTAGCAGATTAACGAATACTGCGGTACTAACTTTATGCCGTTTATGGTTCACGGGAAACCTACAATTATTTCGTTTCTGGATCACGATTAACCGAACAATTAGTCACATTTATGGATCACGATTAACCGAACAATTAATCGCGTTTATGGATCACGATTAACCAAACAATGCTAATGCTCATTCCCATTATGATATGCATATGCCATAATTTGGCATTAGTCTGAATAGTCGATTTTGTCATTTTGTTCTGGTGATCAAACAATTTCTCAAACAATACATCATAACTAACTAACCAACCAGAATTTATCACCCGGTTTCGATATTCTTATTTTGAGTTCTCATATCATCATCAACATACAATTTCCTATTATTCCCCATCATACATATTCAATTTACTTGGCCTACATTCTAGTGCACTAATTTATCAAGCACATATAATAAATGAATTGGGAAGAGAAACTCACTCAGCCATGGGTTTGCCGGTCTTTTAATAGTAATAGTCCGAAGATAAGGATTCGACGTCTTCGGGTTCGCCTAATCACAAAGAAATACCCTAATAAGTATTCTATCATCTAAGCATACTAAAACTCTAAAACAACTTAGTGAAATCGAAATTCGCGTCATTTCCGAAGTCCCGATTTAAAATGGCCATAACTTGGTCGTATTAACTCGGAATTTCGTAAATTTTATATCGATTTCTATCTACTTCGAAAGGGCTTTCTAAATATGAAGTTTAAATCAAGTTTTGAAAATATCTAAGCCTCTGAAATGAAGGATCAGATCTATCCAGCGGTTATGTTGATTCCGAAAATGCGATCTTCATGAATGCTCTTGAGATTCCTAAGTGAAAAATGAAACTAAATGCCATGGTGATGAATTTCCCTATCATGAATGTCATGATATGAACTCTTAAGTGCCTAAGTTCTTATAAATTTTTAGATTTAAAGAATTTAAATAGCCTTCATCTTAGGACACTATTTCATGCCATTGTTTAACAAATAAATTTACTACACTTGGTCACACTACTTATTCTAAGGATTTTCCTTAGGAAAACTCTACTTTCCTTAAAGAAATTTTGATCCTTACATTAGCTATATCCTAAGGCCTTTATTTCTTTAATTAAATCTTCATTTGTAAACTTTTAGTGAGTCTTATACTAGGGTGGTTTCAAAAATCCGAATTTAGCAAAATTTATTTTTAAGTTGATTCTCTTAAGAAAAATGCATTTTGCACGTAGAACTTTAGGTATTTATTTTATCTATACCCTAAGGACTCCATTTATTCAAGAAAATACCATTTTTGAAGTTGGAAAACTAGTGTTTTCTAACCATCTATATTATTACGAATTTTGCTTACAAGACTTTCAACTCAACACTTCTATTAGACTTCATCTCTTGTTTTAAATATTTCCTTTGGTAAAACTCATTTAAACTCATGAAAAATATCATCAAACATCATCTATCACCTATACGCTTCATTTTTCTTGTAAAACACATGTTTTGAAGTTGATAAAAAGGTTTTTAAACTAAGTTTTTCATGTCATCCGAATTTACCCTATTCCATTCCTTGAAAAGTGTTTTCCTTTTTGGTTTCATTAACTCATCTACCTATAGATCTATATACTAGTAAGGTTATTTACTCAAGACAAAAGCATTGATGACCATTAATGTACATAAACTCAAAATAAAGATGAGATCTTAAATGCCTACATGAATATGAGTGGTACAATGATAGATCTACTATCTCAAGTGCTTAAATAGGTTTTGAAAACATAAAAACTACATTTTTATGAAAGATCTTTCGTTCAAAACACTTTTAGATGAATGATCATGAAGTTCATGGCATAAAAGCTTGTTTAAAATCAATATCTATTTTGTGATGGTTTGGTATTCTTGTTTTAATATTTCCTTGCCCCTAGCAAGAGCTCATGGGGAGCTTTAAGTGAAAATACTCAAGAATATCCTAGCCATTACAAGGATCTAAGGTTAAAAGAAGCAAAGTTCTTTTACTTAAAAAAGGGGGGAAATTTGATTTTTGATTGATTTGTTTTGATAGTTTGTACATTAAATGTCATAATTTGTAATAATTATTTGGAGACAATTAAGTCTTGGAAAAGAAAATGTGATTGAGTGATTGTAAGGATGTAAGAGTAGGGTGTACTTGCGAGTAGTAGTAGGTTGTACTTGTAAATAGTAATGAATAGTAATCAAGACAACTTAATTACCGGTAGTAAGAAAAATACGAATAAGAAGGCTATAATTGTATTTTTCATAAATCGAAAAATTATGAAATTTATATTTTTGAAATCATTATTTAATTTCGATTCAAATGAGTATTCATGAGTAAATTTTTGAAATTCAAGTTCCAGGGCACATGTTTCTGTAATGGGTCTCGGGAAAGCCCGGAATTGAAGTTTTCTCAAAATCTGATCTTTTCTTGGTTTGAAATATATTCAAGAACTATATTCAAAATTAAATTTTCTTATAAAAGTTTCTTAATTAGAAACCAAGGAAAAGCCGGAATTAGGGTTCCTAGTTCTCACTCCAGTCTTAAGCTATTCCGGTTTAGGATTTTGGTTTCCGGTTCTCGAGTTATCTTAGTTACTAGAAAAACCAGGGTTTACATAAGTGTTTCCACATCCTTAGCATAAAGCTCATGGGGATTTTTGGTGGAACCACACATGTATGATCTTGTCATGACATGTTTTATGGTGGTAGGGTGTAAATCTATTACCTATTAAAGGTTTGGAATAAGAAAACTTGAAGGAAAAAGAGTGTGTGTGAAAGAAAGAGGGAGGTCACGACACAGAGGGAGAGGAGAGAAAAAAAATTCGCAAGAGTTTTCACTTAAGAGAAAAATGAAAAGTGAAAGACTAAGAGGGATTTATAGAAATGAAATTAGGGTTTGTTTTGAGTAAATAAAATGAAAAAAAAATTAAACAAAATGAGAGAGAGAGGATGCGCGGGGGGTGGGGGGGGGGGGGGGGGGGGGGGGGGGGGGGGGTGGAACTCCAGTTCTAAGGGGTTTAGGGAAGAGAGAGATGTTTGATTTTTTATGTAGAAAAATTCAAATTTAATAAGTAGTTTAAATAATAAAGTGTATTAGATCAATAAATTTGTAAGGAAAATGATGTAAAATTGTAAGAATAGGTTGTAAGGATGTAAGAATAGGGTATGAGTGGTTGTACTTGTGAATAGTGTGATTAGAAATCAAAAAGTAGATTAGACAATTAAATTACCAGTAATAATGAAAATAAGATAAAAAGGCTATAATTAAAACTTTTATAAATCAAAAAATTATATAACTGATATATTTGGAAATCTTATGAAATTACGAATCTAATGATACTAATAGCATATTCTTGGTATCTCGAGCCCCAAGATAAGCTTTTCAAAGTTTGTATCCGATCGGTTCGAAATAGGCAAAAAATTTACCCTTCTGATATTTTTAAGCATCCTAATATTATTACGAACCAATCTATACTCTCCACTCGTATTTCAACTTTTCGGTTTAAGAACACGGGATTGCCGGATCTAAATTACTAGGGTTTCTGAAAGATTTGTTGACCTAGAGTTTTCGATTGACTTTCCAGCTTATGGTTTAAGCTTGAAATTCCCCTAAAAATTAGGGGTTTACAACCTACCCCCCTTAAAGAAAGTTTTGTCCTCAATAGTTGAACAACGTACTTGATTCCTCAAACAAACTAGGGTATTTCTGCCACATCTCGTTTTCCACTTCCTAAGTTGCCTCCTCGTGTGAGTGATTCCTCTAAAGAACCTTAACATATATGATTTCCTTATTTCTCAACTTTTGAACTTTTCGGTCTAGAATATGCACCGGATGTTCTTCATAAGTGAGGTTCTCCTTCAGCAACATCGGTTCCAATTCCACAACTTGATCCAGGTCGGCTACATGCTTTCAAAGAACATAGACGTAAAAAACATTATGCACCCTAGACAGATTTGGTGGTAAAGCAAGGCGGTACACCAACTATCCAACTTGTTCAAGTACTTTAAATGGAACAATATATCGGGGGCTCAACTTTCCTGTGAGCGGATTCTATGAATACTCTTAACAGAGTTTACCTTTAAGTACACATGATCTCTTGTTTGGAACTCAAGAACCCTCCTTTTCAAGTCTGCCCAACTCTTTTGTCAATCTTGAGCCTCCTTTATTCGTTGTTAGATGACTCGTACCTTATCAGCAGCATCTTGTATAAGATCTGGTTTGAGGACCAATTTCTCTACATCATCCCAAAATAACGAGGATCTACACTTTCGTCCATATAAAGTTTCATAGGGTGGCATCTTAATTGTGGAGTGGTAATTGTTGTTGTAAGCAAATTCCACTAAAGGTAAGTGTGCTTCCCAATTTCCTTTAAACTCCATCACACATGCTCGAAGCATATTCTCTAAGGTTTGTATGGTTCGCTCAGACTATCCATTGGTCTGAGGATGATATGCCGTGCTAAAGTGCAACTTGGTTCCCCTACACTTTTGCATGCTCCTCCAAAACTTGGACACAAACCTTGGGTCTCAATCTAATACGATCCCAGCTGGTACTTCATATAAACGAACAATGTCCTTTATGTAGAGCTTTGCCAATTTATTTATAGAATAAGTCACACTTATTGGTAGGAAGTGAGTGGACATGGTTAATCGATCTACTATAACCCATATAGCATCATGCCCCGTTGGTGTTTTTGGCAACCCACACAATATCCATGGAAATTTGATTCCATTTCCATTCCGGTATTGGCAAGGGTTTCAATAATCCTCTCGGCCTTTGATGCTCTACTTTCACTTGCTGGCAAATCGAGCACTTCAACACAAATCCGGCCACATCCCATTTCATTCCATTCCACTAATAATGTCCTTTGAGATCTTGATACATTTTCGTTCC
The DNA here is from genome assembly GCA_024138025.1 of Combretum micranthum. Classification (NCBI taxonomy): domain Eukaryota; kingdom Viridiplantae; phylum Streptophyta; class Magnoliopsida; order Myrtales; family Combretaceae; genus Combretum; species Combretum micranthum. Next base: position 205,924 of record JAMXBD010000190.1, on the reverse strand, counting down.
TCCCGGGTGTACCGTATACCCAGAATTGTGAGCTTCGCTCATGATCTCCATCCGTATCTCCTCGTCACTCGACACACAGAGTCATCCCCTCATCCTTATTATATCCTCGTCATCCACCATGAAGTCAATGTATTTTCCTTCTTGAACTTCCTTCTTTATTCTTTGTACTATCTCATCATAGTGCTGAGCCTCTTTAATTCTTTCCACTAAAGTGGGTTCCATCACTAAATTTTCTATTTCCTGTAAACCCCTAAAGTTTTACGATCGGTTAAGCTTAAACCTTAATCGAAAGGTCAACTGGATACCCTAAAGTCAACAAAACTCTTTCCTAGACGTAACAAGTTTAAGTGCAGCAATCCCGTGTTTGTAACCTTAAGTGAGTTAGTAAGAGATTAGTATGTAGAAGAGTTCGTAATAACATAAGAAAGCTTAAAAATATCAGTTTAGTAAAACTGCAATTCGTTTTGAAACCAAACGAATACAGTTTTAGAAAAACGTGTCATGGAGCTTAGAATAGCAAAAATATTCTGGATATACCATTAGACTCATAAAAATATATGGTTTTTAAAAATATCAATTTTATAATTTTTCGGTAAGTAAGAATATCAGATATTGCATTTATACACATATTTTCTTACTACCGATACATTACACTATTCATTACTATTCTACATTATTTATTTATCTCTACTTTTTCTAACACCTACTCTTACACTCGATACACCTATTATCTTTACTTTTTACCTTTTCCATAACTTTATATCATATCTACCTTACTTATTATTTACATTTAATTAACAAAAATACAAAAAAAAAAAAAACTCTCACCTCTCTCCCTCTATGCGGCTAACGCCCTCTCTATCCCCCTCTCCATATTTCATTTTCAATTTTTCTTTTATGTAAATCACTTAATTTCACTCCTTATTCTCTATAAATACCCCTTTTTTCTTTCATTTCTTTCACACTTCATCTACTCTCCAAATACTCTCCCAAAACTCTCCCAAAATACTCTCAAACTTCCTTCTACATAAACAAAACCCATTCACACATACTACATAGATCCTCTTTAGGTAAAAACTTCTTTCCATATTTCGTTACTACCATATCATGTAACTTTACATGACCATGGTGTGAGTTTCTTAAACATGTTGTTATGGAAGCTATACTATGTTCATGTATTGTTCTTGTTCATAAAAATCCATTTCTTTACTTTTATGTTGTTATTATGTTTTGCACATATTATTGTTACTATTATATTAACTTCTTATATATATATCTAATTAAATATAATTATGTACCCATATATATAATCTTTAGAATATATAAGCTCATTTGCTATTTATTTACTTCAAGTTATGTAATTTATTTATTTCACGTTGTTTTAAGGCTAGTCTCTAGTCTTAGACTTATCCTTATCAAGTTAAAACAATTTTCTTTTCTTTTCAGGACTAGGCCATTTCTTAGTCCGAGAGCTTTGATTTAAAGCTAAGACTCCCAATATTTGACTTATATTATTTTGCTATTTATTTTGTTATTATAATTTTGCTTGCTATAATTCTCATATTCATGCCAAATAAAGAGTGTTGTCTAAACCACCAAGTCTAAACTATATATATTTTTAAAGAGATCTTTGTCGCCAAATGAGAGTTCTGAGAGAAATTTAGAGTTTTCAAATTCATAAAAGAATCTATTTTCTCAAAGCCTTAGGAAAAAACTCATTATAATTTTGGAAATATCATTACTTTGAAAGGTTTTTCTAAAGACCATAATCTTAAAAGTAATAGAGTTGTTTTCTAAAAATAACAAAGAATAATCTTTATCACACCCTGGAGGGTATCCTAAACGTGGCAGTCCGCCGCATATAATATTAAAGTTAATGAATGACAACCTTAGTCATGCAGGAGCTTTGATATCACATGCAAGGCGTGCTTCCAAGATAGTAGGAGACTCACAAGGGTATTACATTTAAGCAGATAATAAAAGCAAGCAAGAACTTATATAAATAAACGTAAGATTTTCATAATAATATCTTTACATCATCTTAGGGGCATTCCCTCGCTTTAATAGCCTTCCAAAATAATAACAACTATAACATGAGCCTACTATAGAGATTTTCCTAGAAGCCTATATTCAAAACTTAAATACATAAAGCTTCTCCCAAAAACTCCTAGTAGCTTATACTCGTACCTGGCAAACGGAGCTCCTTGGGGCCAACTAAAGGTAATCGTACTGTAACAAAATGCTATAAAGGTATGAGCAAAACTAGCTTAGTGAGATAATTTCATCTATAAGACATTTCCATAATTCATACTAGTATTTTAAACAAACATATGAGAATGCACCAATCATATGAACAAACAAGATACACATGATTAACCGGAAATCAAATGTAGCATGGATTTTGCGCCCTCCATAATGAGGGTTGGGAGGCTACAGACCCATACGACCATCAATATTGCAGATTTACTGGCTCCTGCTCGTCCTATAGACTTTCTGGCTCCTACCAGCTACCACCACAAATTCTTCGTTTCCCCACACGAAGAATAATAGTGAAACAAATGTGACTCACGTGTATGATATGCATGAATTGATTTCAATATAAATTTAACCAACAATGTTTAGTTCAAGTTAAAGGCGATCAACACAATATTCATCATATCAATACAAGAATCACAATTTATTTATCAAACCAACTTCCGATATTCTTAACTTGTATTAAATCATTCATAATACCAAGTCACACAACAATTATCCATTTTACTTTTTCTTAATTGCTAGTGCTACTAATTACAAGTACAAAACAAAGAAATGTAACTTAGTAAAAGGAATAACTCACTCCATGTCGGTAGATCCTAATCGAAGTAATCCTCTGGAAACACGATCTTGGGTCCTTCTCCACCTAGACAAGATGGAATACCAAAATTAAGCCTTTCATGAAGTTTCTATTCTTGAAGATCTTAAACTTTTCTTAAAATCGCGGTAAACTCATACAAGAGGAAATTCCAACTTAAAATGGTCATAACTTGCTCATTTTAATTCGGAATTTCGCGTATAATATACCGTTTATTACCTATTCAAAAAGATCTATCTATTTATAAACTTGTTTTCATCAAACTAAGTCGTTTGGGTCCCGAAAAGGCAGTGACCAGATTTACCACGAATTTACCAAAAACTTGATTTCTTCCTTTTATCAAAAGCTCACTTGATGAGATAGATTTTCTAAATATTTTATAAGCTTTTTTTTTTTTTTTTTGGAAAGGTATAAACATATATGTATTGACTCATCACAATGTATGAAGTAAATAAAGTTGTCTCAATTTATGAAAAGTAAGGTCTTGAAAGATTTTGAACTTAAGAATTTTTGAAATGTTCATTTTACTTTTGAAAAGATTTTGAGTTATTTGAAATGAGTATTTATTTCACTAAATTTAATTGCTTGTAATTGCTTTGTTTCTCTAAAGAATGATTTTTATTTTCTAAGCTTAGATTCCAACAACTTTTAAAATCAATAACAATTTCATAAAAGAATATCCTTGTTTCTTGTGATCATTTCAAAAGAATTTCTAACACTTAATGAAAAGTGAATTTTTATAATACCTTTTGTTTGCTTAAGAAAAATCATATCTAGCCATGTTTTATGAGCTTTTAAGAAACCTAATCTCTACATCTATTTCTTAGAAAAGATTCTTTTAGTTTAAGAAAATATTTCTTCATATATTTGAGACAAAATCATTATGTTCATGTATGAATATGAATCATAAAATTATGGAAATATGAAAGAACATAATAACTTGAAAGAATAAACTATTAAAGAAATAAATCAAGTATTGGGACCTTAGCTTCATCAAGGTGCCCCGGGACTAAGAAAAGACTAATCCCTAAAAGAAAAAGAAAATGTTTTGACTTGATGAGGACAAGTCTAAGACTAGTCTTAAAAACAACTTGAAATTAAATAAATTGCAAAACAATGAGCTTATCTGCTCTAAATAATATATTTAGCTATATAGATATATTAGATAGTTATAAACATAAAGCAACATAAAGGAATTTAGATTATGAATAAAAACAAAATATGAACCTATTGTTGCTTTCTTAATCTTCATGGTTTTAGAAAATACACACTAAGTTCATACTAAGTAGATGAACATATGAAAATCTTGAAGAAGGATTACCTAAAAGAACTAACTAGAGAGAACTTCTTGGAAAAACTTCTTGGAGAAATTTTGAGAGAGATTTGAGTATAGTAACTTTAGTGTAGAAAAAGTGTGAAAGAAGTGGAAGTATGAGGGGGTATTTATAGGAAAATATGGGAGATAATTTGTGTTAATTAAATAAAGTAAAAATAAAACAAATTGGAAGAGATGACGGAGGGGCCGGCGCAAATCTTGTGCATGGGGGAGGGAAAATTTATTTTTTTTGTCTTTTGATTAATTAAAAGTAAGAAATGAAAGATGTGAAATTGTATTGGAAATGAAAATGTGTAAGAAATAGGTGTATGGGTTGTAAGAATAGGTTGTAAGAAAAAGTAGAGATAGATGAATAATGTAAAATAGTAGAAAATAGTAAAATATAAAGTAGACATGACAATTAAACAACGGTAGTAAGAAAATACGCGTATAAATGCGATATCTGATATTTTTAGCTACCGAAAAATTACGAAATTGATATTTTTGGAAATCCTATATTTTTACGAGTCTAACGGTATATTCGGAATATTTTTACTATTATGAGCCCCGGGACACGTTTTTCAAGAACTGTGTTCGATCAGGTTCAAAACGAGCTTCGGTTTTATTAAACCGATCTTTTTAGGCTTCCTTGGATAATTACGAACTATTTTACTCACTAAAATTTTTCTTACTCTCTTAGGGTTTCTTAAACGGTTACACCAGACTTAAACGGTTACGGTGAACTATGGTTTTGTTGACTCTGGAAATCCGGTTAACTTCTAATTAGGGCTTGAGCTTTAATTTGAATCCAAAAATTTTTAAGGGTTTACAATCTTAGTTATGAAAGTTTTTTTTCCTTAAAAACATAATATAAAAGGAAATGTAAGTTTTCAAATTAAGATTTGAAAAGTTCAAAAGTAATAGTCAAAGAAAATACATAGAAAACTAATAGAAAAGTGACACTAATATTGAAAGTTTTGCAAAGGAAAAATAGAGAAATTTATTTTTATTAAAAAGTCATTAAGGAAACTAGTAAGATAAACATAAAATATTCTTTGTAAACAAAAGAATCAGAATATTCATTTTGAAGGTTTTACAAAAAGGATTTCTTGTAAACTATGATTTTCTAAACTTTTGACTAACATTGTTTTTACTAAAGAATTTTTAGTTGGACAACAAACACTTGAGAATGGATGAAATATGAGTTATATATCCATGAAAAGGAATTTCTCAACTACATAGATAACTAAGTAATTATCAAAGCAATTTTTTGATGATTTGATGTTTGAAACAAAAGCTTTTAGGATGGGAAATTTCGTGGTGAATCTAATCGCCAATGTTTTTGGAGCCAAATGACCTAGTTTGATGAAAATAGTTTTGTAAAGAGATAGATATTTTTGAGTAGATAGAAATTAGTATATTATATGCGTGATTCCGAGTTAAAATGACCAAGTTATGGCCATTCTAAGTTGGAATTGCCTCCTATACGAAATTTGATGATCTTATGACATAGTTTTGACAAAGTACAATAGACTCAATGAAAAATACTCATTATGGGTATTCTTCTTTGATTAGTAGATTGACCAATCGACTCTTCTGTAAGAAAAAAGTAGATTGACCAATCGACTCTTCTGTAAGAAGAAAGTATTGTCATGGCAACGTGAGTTTATTTCCTTAATTACTTTACTTGATTGTGCTTATAGTTTAGTTGCACTAGAATTAAGGAAAAACAAATTGATATGTATCTAAACTGTTAAAAGAATTCTAAGAATATCGAGGCGAGAATTGATTGTAAGTAATCGTTTGTTTTAGTATAAAACTTGATATGTCTAAAATTCTATGATCACCATAAATTGACATTAATTGTGCCGTGATATTTTAACTAAATTAGTTCATGCATATTAGGGATGCAAGCAGGGCGGGTCGTTATAGAGTACCCAACCACCTAACCGCTAAAAACCCTATAGGGTTTTGGGATTAAAAAAAAAACTCGATAAGTTATCAGGTCGGGTTTTTGATTTATTATGTAACCCGTTGGGAATACCCGACCCGACATAAATTCAAAAAATTAAAAAATTAAAAATATTAAGTTATTAAGCAAGATCCCATTTATATTATAGGTATGTGAAAGTAAGTGGAAATGAAGTGTTTGCATCATTTTATATGATTTTTGTTTAAAATTCATTCTTTCAATATAATGTTTTGTATCATTAATAACTTAAAACAAAATTCTTTCCTTGCTTTTTTTTTTCAAGAAACAAAATTAAAAATCTTGGAGTCGGGTCAGGTTATGGGTTCCTTAAATCCTAGCGGGTTGGGTTTTGAGATTGAAAAAAAAAAACCCGATAGGGTTTTTCTCGGGCTCTAGGACACCCATTAAGGACTCGGTCAGGTTCGGGTTTCAAAAAACCCATCCCGAACCTGCCCTGGTTGCATCCCTAATGCATATCACGCAGTGGGTCATGTTGCATAGGGACCACTAATCTTACAAGGAAAGGTTATCGGTACGGTTGTAAGGCCATAAGTAATGCTTATTGGCTTTAAGCTAGAAGCATAATACAAAGAGACACGCTTAGCGGCATTATGCTTGAAGCAAAATATTAGGACGATGCTTATCAGCTCTATGCTAGAAGCATAATAATAAGGAATAACGCTCAACGGCCATTGGCTCAAAGCATAATCTTATTAGCTTTCTCAAAACCCAAATGGAGGGCGAAAATCCATTCAACATATAGTTCCCGTAAAACTATATGTCTTGCTTACCCACGTGTTTTGTTGTTTATCACTTGGATGCCTAAAAAACTTGCTCGATTTTGTTACTAAGCCTATTAGCTTATACCTCTATAGATATCTTTTGTAGTTTAGCTATTTGTGGTTGAGGCCACGTGGACCTTGTAGCCAGGTATTCCCCTTTTTGGTTAAGGAATTTTTAGATGAAGTTTAGTATTAGTTTAGATGTAGACTTCATAGAAAATTTCTTGTAATAGATTATAGTTATTTTGGTAGGGGAATGCCCCTAAGACTTGTAAGACAATTATTATGAATGAATGAATATTATGATTTCCCTTTCTTAATTTGTTATTGTATCTTCTTAAGCTTCATATTTCAAAGTATGGTCCTCTAAACTTGTGAGAGCACGCCTTACACTTAATATTGAAGCTTTTGGAAATGACTAAGGTTGTCATGCTTAAGCTTTAATATTGAGTGTGGCAGACTGTTACGTTTAGGGTGCCTTTTGGGGCTTGACATTTCCCCCTCAGTATTTGCTCCAATGAACTCAATGCTTAATCTTTCAAACTCCTTTTACTAACTCCTTTTGATCGGTAAGCAAGGCTACAACTTCTCCATGATTCTTATGAATTAAGGCATCGGCAACCGCATTTACTCTTTCCAGGAAATAATTAATCCCCAAGTCATAATTCTTGATCAACTCGAGCCATCTCTTTTGTCTCATATTTAACTCCTTTTGTGTGAACAAATACTTAAGGCTCTTATGGTCGGTATAGATCTCGCATCTTTGTCCTATAAAGGTAGTGCCGCCATATCTTTAAGGCGAACACTACTACAGTTAGTTCCAAATCATGTGTAGGGTAATTTTCTTTAAGTGGCCTTAACTATCGCGAAGCGTAGGCAATCACTTTCCTATCTTGCATGAGTACACATCCGAAACCATTTCTCGATGTGTCGTAATGAACTGTATAGGGCTTCTCGGGATTCGATAGAACCAAGATAGGGGTGGAAAAAAGCCTTTGCTTAAGCTCTTGAAAACTTTGGTCTCTCTTTTCCATCCATATAAAATTTTCATTTTTTTTGGGTTAACTGGGTCAAGGGCTTAGCTATCTAGGAAAAATCCTTAACAAACTTCTTATAGTAACCAGCCAGACCAAAAGCTTCTTACTTATGTTACTATCTTGGGTGGCTTCTAATCCATTACGGCATTTATCTTCTCAAGGTCCACAGATATACCCTCTCCTCATACTACATGTCCAAAAAAGAAATCCTATCTAATCAAAAGTCACACTTGGAAAACTTGGCATATAACTTGTGTCCTCTTAAGGTTTGCAATGCCATGCGCAGGTGTTCCTCATGTTGCTTGCACGTTTTCGAGTAGATGAGGATATCATCAATAAAAACTATAACACTTATGCAACAAGGGCTTATATACTCAATTCATCAAATCTATAAATGCAGCAGGAGCATTCGTTAACCCAAAAGACATTACCAAGAACTTATAATGTCCATATTGAGTCTAGAAATCCGTCTTAGGTACATCGTCTGGCTTGACTCTCAGTTGATGGTATCTCGATCGAAGATCAATCCTTGACAACACACTTGCTCCTTGTAGTTAGTCGAAAAGATCATCAATCCTAGGGAGCGGATATTTATTATTGATTGTGACTTTGTTCAACTCTTGGTAGTCCACACATAACCTCATCAATCCATCTTTCTTTTTAACAAATAGAACTAGTGCACCCCATGGTGACACACCTGGCCTTACGAATCCTTGGTCCAAAAGCTCTTGTAATTGTTTCTTTAACTCCTTTAGCTCAACCGGAGCCATGTGGTAAGGCGCTTTACATATCGGTTTCGTGTTTGGTGCCAAATCAATCTCAAAGTCGATCTCTCGCTTCGGGGGGTATTCCTGGTAGTTCATTAAGGAAAACATCTGGAAACTCATTAACAACTGGTATATCTTCAACTCGAGGCAACACTCCCTCCTTCTCCATTGCACTAAAAGAATTTTCTCCTTGGGTCTCATCTTCCCCATCTATAAGTAGTTCAAACGAACTTAACTCAGTTCCTCTCGAAATTGCTATTTCTCCCTTAAATTCAACATCCTTCCCATCAAGATCCTTAAACTCCACTTTCTTCCTTCTGTAATCTACAACAGCTTTAGCGAAGGTTAACCAAATCATACCTAAAATCACTTCATAATTACTCATTTCCAAAACAATCAAATCACATCTTGTGTGATGTCCTTGAATCATTATTGGGCAGTCCTTCAACACCTCATTGTCGTCACCACACTTCTGGTTGGAGTCTTGACACGGAAGCCGGAGATGGCAGTGGCTAATGGTAATCTAACATGTCTCACCAAACCGGTAGTGATAAACGAGTGTGTGGCTCCAATGTCGAATAGGGTGTAAGCAATCGTCTTAGCTACTAATATGCATCATGTATTCAACATGGCTAATTACTATCCTAAACCATTCTAGTCCATTCTCCTAACTTCATCTTAGATTACTACACTTGTTTTTCCTTTTCTAGTCCTTGGATCCTAAGCAATCCATAATCAATTGAAAAACAGAAACAAGGGTTGGAAGACTAACCTGTCACGAATCTAAAATCTTAGCCATTGTCCTCCTTAAGGGAAGTGATTTCACAGTTTTCATCCTCAACTTCCTCATAAATCCATTACCCCTCTAGATTGTATATCCTCATACCATGCATAGGCGATCCAGAATGGCTGCTAAAGTTTCCACTATTCCCATTTTCGAGCCTTGCCTATGATGATCCTCCAAATGTCTTGACTGGGGTACCCATCCTCTATGGGCACTCATTGGAAAAGTGTCCAACTTGTTTGCAAACATAGCAGGTAGTGGTAGCTTTCTTTGGACACTCGGAAATCTTGTGACTTGCATCACCACAGAAATAACACTTGTCTTTCAGCTGCGGATACCTTTTAGAGTAGTCGTCTCCCTTGCACTTCCAACAACTTATGGTCTTAGGAGTGATCTTTCCCCCATTTCCTCCACTCGTATTTCCCTTTAAGCCATAAAGTAGCTTCAACCTTTTCTGGGGATACCTTGAACTTGACCCCCCATGAAATTTTATTCCAAACATTAAGGGTGTCCTTTCTATAGTTTTTGTCTTTCTCTTCTTGGCCCCTTCAACAATTCGGGCTCTCTCAACCAATTCCCTATAAGTCTGATGTCAAACTCCTCAAATCTCATTCTCATTTCCTCATCCAAGCCATTTAGAAAAAACTAGCCTATTTAATTCCCCACTGTATTTGTATGAGTTAGGGGCATACTGGAGTAGCTTACCGAACTTGGTCTCATATTGCTCCATCATGAGACCTCTTTGTGATATATGTAGAAAATCCACACTGTACTGTACTCGGAGGCTTCCGAGGAAGTAATTCTCGAGGAACTTGTAGTGGAACATCTCCCATGTAATAGGTGGCATAAGCTTCCTCCTCTTAGATTCCCATCATACTCTTGCATTCAGTCTTAGCATCTAAGTGCCATAATTAACTCTCAAGTGGTGAGGTACTTCAAAAGCATCAAACAACCACTCTACTTGAGCCAACCAATCCTTAGTCTCATCTGGTTTTCCAAAGGCTCCCTCAAAATATCTATTACTCTTTGTGAACTCGGGTAAGGAGCTCTTGTACGACCTTGGTGGTGGTGATGGGGGCAAGGGCGCGGTGTAGGAGTACACATTTGCGTGCATTGGCATATCTACAGATGCTTGTTGTGCTGAGGGTGGTGGAGTTAGTAATGGAGCAGGAGCAAGAACAGGAGCAGGAGCTAACATAGTTTATTGAATGACCTCGAGCACTTCTGCTAGTTGCCCTAAAGTCACTTGCAAAACGGCTTGAGCATCAACCATTGGTGGATTTGGTGGTGGTGCCGCTTGTTGTTCTCCTTCCAAATTCGGTTGATTAGATGCGCTCTTCTCTTATTGTCTTCTTCCTCTACCACGGCTGTTTTACGTTTTATTTGGTTTAGTTAAGCAATCTTCCATAATATTATTAACATTTTAAATCATGCTTTGGAAACATCTGAAATTCTTGTGCAAGCGAGTAATATAAGTGCAAAAATATAATTTAAGAAATTATATAAGAGAAATCTCAATTTCATTAAACATAACATAATTTTCATTGAAACTTCAAACTGCATGTACAAGGACCCTTACATCGAGATTAAAAACCAAGCACAACAAAACAACATAACAAAGCAATAACCACAAGCAACATCCTAGAAACAACAAAAGCTACTATGACCTATCTCTCAAGGTCGCAACTACAAAATTTAGCTTAGACTTATGGGTCAAAACATAATTCTCGCTTCCTTCCTTCTACCTTCACATTCTCTTTTCTTCCTCAAATTAGGGGGATGGGAAGTCACCTGGGTTCCTACTTGATGAACCACGGTTCCTTTCTCCATGAACTGACAAAAACTGATCCCATTCGGATCCAAAATACTAAACACTTGCGAATATGATATTTTTAAGCTTCCATATATCATTACGAACTATTATTGATTATTTTCTCAATTCCGTTTTCTAGGGTTTAAGAGCGTGGGATTACCGGATCCAAATTCTAGGGTTTACAAGTTTTATTGACTTTAAGGTTTTTGGTTGACTTCCGGTTCTATGGTTGAACTTAAGACTTGGCATGATAATCTAGGGGTTGACAATCCCAAAAATAAGAAAAATTAGTTCAAGAAAAAAAGAAAAACAAAAGAAAGAAAAGAAAAAGTATAATAAGAGAAATTATAAGATCAACAATAGTAAAAGCATGTTAGTAAAAAGTTAATGAGCATTTATGCTCTAAAAAATATATAATATACATATACATAATATATTTATATATAATTAGATTAGAAGCAATAATAACAACAATATCAATGTAGTAACATAATAACAATAATAACATAATAGAAGTTTAGGCATGAACAAGAACAAAACATAAACATATTGTTGCTTCCATAACCTTATAGGCTTAGTAAATACATACTATAGTCATGTTAAGTTACATGACATGAATAATAAATACGAAAAAATTCACCTAAGGTTATGTATTTGTTGAAGAAGAATAAAGCTAGTTATAGTAATATGTGGCTAGTAGTTTTGTGGAGAGAAAAGAGAGTTTGGAAGAGAAATTTGGAGAGAGAAAGTTTATGGAGAGATTTTGAGAGAGTTTTAGTAAGGAAATGAAATGTATGAAAGGAAAGGAGAAAGATGGGGTATTTATAGTTGAAGATGGGGGAAATTAGATATAATTAAATAAAATGAAAAAGAAAAAAAATTAGATGTATGTGTATGAGGTGTGCACTGACCATGAAGGAAAAAGAGGGGAAAATTTTATTTATTTTGTATTTTTATAATGAAAAGCGATTAAGATGAGAGATATGAGTGATATAAAGTTGTATTGGAAATGAAAAATGTAAGAAATAGGTGTATAGATAGTAAAACTAGGTAGTAAAAAAAAGTAGAGATGGATGAATAATATTAAATAGTAATGAATAGTGATAAGAATAGTAGACAAGACAAATTAATACCGGTAGTAAGGAAAATATGCATAAAAGTGCGATATCATATATTTTTAGTTGCCGAAAAAATTATAAAACTGATATTTTTGGAATTCTTATATTATTATGAGTCTAACGGTGTCATTGGAATATTTTTACTATCCTAAGCCCCATGACATGTTTTTCAAGAACTGATCATGTTCGAGTTTAGAACAAATTAAAATTTGACAAATCTAATCTTTTGAGGTTTTTTTATATTATTATGAACTATATTTTATGATTATCTCGATTTTATTGTGCTAGGGTTAAGAGTGCGGGATTGTCGGATCTATACACTAAGGTTTGATATAGACTTTGTTTTTTTAGGATTTCTCGTTGACCTCTAATTCTAGGGCTTAAGCATAAACTTAACATAAAATTTAAGGGTTTACATAACATGTACATATCGAATGATGTTGAAGAGTATATGCATATTCATGATATAGAATAGTATTGGATTCAAAATAATATAAGAGTTGAAATTGGTTTGTATTTGAGTTTAAGATTTTAAAAAATAGTTTGAATGTTCATTAAGATCTTCAAACCTTTAACCTCATATTTAAAGTGTTCTTCATGAAAATTCAAGCTATATTTTCTTAATTTGAGCCAAATTCAACATAAAATGTGTCAATTTTTGGATTTTGATCTTCAAAGTTTATGACTCATTAATTAACATGAAATCAATGTAAAATTAATATCATAAACACAAAGTTTCAGATTTAACATTAAAGATTTGAATCAAAGTAAGTTTGAATTTGTAGAAACTTGTTTTCATTTTGTTGAGTGAATCTTGATTATGACAACTTATTTGTGATATTTAATTTTGGAATTATTTGATAATAATAATAAAAGTAAAATAAAAATAGAAAAGACCTTGACTTAGTTAAATTAAATCAGTTCAATACATAGTGTATAAATTGATTCTTACCTAATCCCTTGCAGTCGATTTGAGGAATGAAACATAATAATTAATTGGACTTTATATAAGTAAATCTTAGTGGATAATTATTCAAATGATTTTAATTAACAATTGGTTTAAGGATTAAAAAAGTAATTAAATGATAATTAACTTGTTAATATAAAATATATTAGTTAATTAAATTGAAATACAAAGTTAATAAAAATTTTATTCTTCTCTCTATAGATCTATATTCTCGTAACATTGGTTTTTCAATAGACAAATATCTTCTATATCATGTTTTAAGTACGTAATAACTTGGGTGTTTCTTACTAGGACAGACATCCTAAAATGAATTAATACTTAAAAACAGTGTAGTTAATTGCTTTGAGTACTTATGTCATTTTTTGAGATTCGATTCATGGAGTGACAATTTTACATGTTGGTGTCGGTACAGTAGTTAAGCGCTTAGGCTACCATGGGTGGATTGACAGGTAGTTGATAGGGTGAACAGTAGTGGGGTAACATCTATCTTGATTGAAGAGAAGTTACACTCATATATGTTAGGATTATGAGATTTGTTAATCTATGTAGTGTGATAGACCATGATAGGTAGAGTTGAGTAATGACCATAACCCTAGATGAGGCTACTTAATTGGTATAGAGTTAGACAATATAGGTATCCAAGTCACCTATACTAACCCTCTTAGCAATTGTTGCGACATAGGACCACTAGATTCCTAATTGTGTTACCGAAGTATGAGTATTCCACTATTGATTTGCTCAATCTAAAATTGAAAAAAAAAAAAGATGGTTGTTGCATGTGCATTAGTATAGGAATATGTCACCATATTGTGTGTGCTTGTGTTACTATTGTACTAGACTTCAATCCAATCCTTCTTTTTCTGGTTATGAAGATTATTTGATATAGATGCTACGGTTGGATGGTTTATGGGATGGATATTGGTGAGAGATTGGATGAGCTGAATATTTAGATGCGTTGAATATTAGTGAGAATTTTCTTTGTTTTGTGAGGTTTCTAATGTATTATCAAGAGATTATTTACTGTTACTTACAAAATTTAAGTAAGGATTTCTTAATCTATAATTTGTTAGAAAGTCACTTAGTTAAGGATAGCCTTTGTGTGTTATACATAAGAATTATACATGGTTAAATTGCTGGCGCTCTAAATCCTATTTGGGGCATGACACTTGTAGTATCGTTATGATGGACTTTCTAAGTCATCTATTGGTTGAATTCATATAGTATTATGATATGAGACTTGTGTGGTTGTTTATGATGATAAGTCATCATATGCTACTATTAAGGTTATTATTATATAATTATTTTGAAATTACTTATGGTGCAAATTATGTAATTTTAATAGGTTGTGAGCCTTTAGCATGTTTACATTAAATATGGACACATAATGGGTTATAACTGTTCTAAATTTAAAGTGTTACAAACCTCATGTAAGAAATCCTCACCAAGTAAATTATGAGATAAAAAAAAGTAAGAAGTGAGTAGTTGTCTCATTTACTTATTTTTAGTTCTTATGTGATACATTCTCAGTGAAGGATGTTACTAAAAATGGATATGTCAAAGATCTATCTACTTAAATTGTCAACAAAGTGGGGCATGTATGTGATATTAAGTCCAAGTAAGATCCTATGTTAAATTTCTTTCTCAAAATTTCTAAATGACATATTGGTACTAGAATTGAAAGATAAGACAACATCGCATTAGACTTACTTGAGTACTTTAGAGGGATACATGGGACCTAAATCTTTACCTTTAACTATGACTTAGTATCAAGATATGAGATTGATGCAACATACTTCATCTTAAACTTGTCTAAGTCTTTCAAACACTTAGTTTAAGAAGTAGAACTCTAAGAAAGTCCCATTCCATTATGTCATAAGCTTTATTCTCATCTAACTTCAAGATGCAATACATTTTATTTTTCATTCACTTAGATTAAAAAGTGGAAAGCTTTATGGTATAATGGTAATGTCATAAATCAACTAACCAAATTCAAAGGAAGTTTGTAGTTTTGAGATTAGGTTTTGAAGGAATGGCTTTATCTTATTAATTCCGACATGAAAGATATTTTTGAAGATGAATTATATAAAATTAATTGAGCGATAAATACTTTGTTCCTCAGGAGGATGCAACTTTAGGGAAGAGAAAAATTTTAATAAATTATAAAATTGGAGTGAGTTTAATAGAAGAGAGAGACTAGATAATTTTCACATTACATTTACCCATCACATACCAACGGTATGGTAGAGGATATAATCCCCTTAATTTTACATAACCTGATTATAATAAATATTATAAATAAAATATAGAATCATAAAAAAACTATAATAAAAATATCAGAAATCACTCCAAATTTTTCGTGATTTAAATTTTAAGTATAAACAAATTAGAATAAAGAATCCTTATCAATAAGACTTTAAAAATATAGAATGTTTAAAATAAAGTAAATAAAAGAATAAAGAAAACTGTTTAATATTTAAGAACCTAATTTTTAATATTCAAAACATATCAATACCTATAACTTAAATAATTTTGAATCTATAGAAACTAAAATTCTTACTTAACCTAGTGACTTATAATTAGTAAAAAGAACAAAGTAACAAATATAGAATAAATATTAAATTTCTAATCTAATAAAAACTCTAGAATAAATCTATAAATAATAATGAATTCATATGTAATTTCAAACCCTATAAATTTATAATAAAGTCAAATTAGGGCAATATAATTATTAATTTATCAAAATACCACCAAACGAAACTTTTAAATAGATAAAATATAATTTATGATAGTTGGTATAAAAGTTGAAAAGTAAAAGCCTTAAACTAAATATTTTATGTATACCATAGTGTTTAGAATATTTAATATAGAAAATATGTGAATTTTCATATAACAATATTATTGAATAAGTATTTATCATACACGTTATTTGGACCCGCAAAACTGACTTTCTACACAAGTTCATATTTTTGCCCACTCCTTACACAATTGTTGTTGATAAATTCATCATCTTCTCTTTGTTTTTGAATTTCTATTTATCCTATCTTCCTTACATTTTTTTACTTCTTTTCATGTTCTCTCTTCTCCTTATTTGAGTCTTCCTTGTATGCTACCAACACATACACATGTCTTTAATAAAAGCTTTAAAAAAAATTTGGAAATAAAACTCTTGAATAATTGTCATATTTATACCCATTTAACTTAATAAACTACCTAAAGCTAAGAAATTAATTAATTAAATAATATTATATTAATATGTATACATGTATTCGGTGGGATAGGGACACAAATGGTTGGGATTATTCAAATTCCTTCTAGCTGAAACCTTCAAGCAAGTTGCCCAAAATATACAACAATAAGGTCAACTTAACTAAGCTTTGGCCAATAAAATCTCTTCAAATTGTTTCTTCTATTAATTGCAGCACACAATCATGAAAACAAAATGTAAACTTCGATTTAAAATTGAGGGAGTAGAGGAGTGCAAGTCCATGCCTATAAATGATTCCATTATTTAGAAACAAACAAAGACAACTATAACAACTAAAGCATACTCAAAGTACATACAAACACAGCCATATTTTCGTGCCCAAAACAACCTAAAAACAACAATACAAACATCAAAACTCAACTTAACTAAACAAGCTTCAAACAACTCCATAGAACAAGCTTAGAAAGGGATTAAGTAAGGTAAGTTAATTTTGTTTAAGTTAAGTTCATATGTAAAACATTAGCTTAAATAATATTTCTATTAACTTAGGATTCGTGCCAAGCTTGGAAAGGATTTACCAACATCATAACAACTCAAACAAGGTAAATCTAACCTTGAAACTTCATTTATGTATTATGATATGTAGAAGCTAGGAAATCATAGAGTATGATGATTATAAGATGTTATATGTATTGATATATCATGTATAATACATGTGCAATATGGAAAAACACTTAGAAGTAGCTTAAACACAAGTATAATATATAAATGAATTAAGAAAAGTAAGTTCAAAACAGAAGAAAAACAAGGAAGATGATGAACAGTGCCAATGCCAGCCCTACGCCGACAGCTCATACTCCAAACGCTAGCAGCTTCAGGGATAAGCCAACAGTGTATAAACGGCATAGCCTTGAATAGAGGATACGTAAATTTTGAACCACGTAAATTCCGCCCAACGTTGGCCTCTGGAATTCAAAGCCTCTGACATTTGAGGCCAGCATACGCCACAATGCTGGCGATGTTCGTTAAACACTGGCGATCTTTGACCCAGCGTACACTGGCGTTTGAATTGTGTAAAAATTTGCACAAACGCTGGCATTTGGGAATCAACACCGACAGCGTAGATGCCAATGTACATGTAAAATTTTCAAGATTAAGTCTGTTTCGTCCAAAGCCAATAATTATATTATATTTATATATATGTGTAATAAGAAAAATAAAAGATTTAGAAAATAAATTCAACTAAAAATTTAAGGGATTAATAAAATGTAATAAAAGTAATTTAACATCTCCTAAAATTGTCGGAAAATATTACTACTAATATTATAACTAATAAGAATATTATTATTGTTATTATCAATATTATAACTATTAAAATTACTACTATATGATTGTTATTTATTTGATTCTTTTGATTATTAATCAATATAATTATTATGATTAGTATGAATATTACTATTATAATTATCATTATGATTATTATTATGATTATAATATTATAATAACCACTCATATTATTATTATTTTTATTATTATTAATATTATTATTATTATTATTATTATTTTCGTTATCAGTATTATTATTATAATTATTACTATTATGATCATTAAGATTAATATTACTATAGATATTATTATTCATGATTATTATTATTGTTGTTGTTGTTGTTGTTAATATTAATACTCTTTCTAAATAAGAATAATTATACATATAAACATATGTATACAAAACAAATTTAATATACTAATACAAATATTATGAGATTAATAAGATTAGTATTTGAAAAGTATTACATTTAAGAAATCGTTAGCAAATAGTATTATCATTATTATTATTATTATTATAATTAATATTACATTTAGAAATAAGAATAGAATTAAAATAATTATTTACAACTTAGTAATACACAAGAATGGAAATGTAAGAAGAGCTAAGGAACAATATAAAATGATAATAACAATCGTAATAAATTACTAATTTACTAAGTACGAATCCCGTAATTACCCGATAAAAATAAAATATAACATATTTCAAGATCAAGAGAAACAAAATGAAAATAAATAATAAGTAGTAAATATTTGTTACCATAAAAACATAAAAGGACCAATACAGGTAATAGAAATTAAATTAAATATCAAGATAAGACACTTGGACAGTCATAGAAGTTTAGTTGCGTTATTTACATTATATTAATAAGTATTTTGTCTTAATAAGTGATAATAAATTGTAAATAATATAAATAGAACTAATATATCTTAAAAGAATTATTCTATTAAGTAAAATCATATCAGGTTGATTAAGTTAGTTAAAGTAGATTTAGTAATTGAATTAGGTGATTAGTTTCAATCAACTCGGCTTAGATTAATATACTAGGTAAAACCATAAAAAGAAAAGGAGTATGTAATTTCTAAAATACGTCTAATTTAGAATTAGTGTAAATATATTATTGGTTAAATAATAAAATTAGATAACCATTACAAATAGGAAGACTTCTCATAAATTCCATAACATTGATCCAAAGAAAATAATATATATATATATATAAAGATAAAATTCCTAGTTAAATAAGTAGAGAATTACCAGAATTGAATAATAAATATTTGTTATTTCATTTTCATAAGAAATAGATTAGTTCTTTGATTTCCAGTAGCATATTATGATAGTTTAGCGATGGCCACATTTGAGTAACTTTGACTTTATCACATTATTTGTGCTTGTAGTGTAGTTGTATCTGAATGAGATATATTCAACTGATATACATGCGAGATTGGGTATAATGCATGATAATTGGTGTGTGATTGAATGCCAAATGATCATAATATAAGTGATAATTTTATTGTATGATAATTACTGTATGAAGTATGTTGATATTGTCTGTAAACT
This sequence comes from Combretum micranthum, assembly GCA_024138025.1. Lineage (NCBI taxonomy): Eukaryota > Viridiplantae > Streptophyta > Magnoliopsida > Myrtales > Combretaceae > Combretum > Combretum micranthum. The sequence goes on along the minus strand of JAMXBD010000190.1, from coordinate 186,429 downwards.
GTATGATCACTTCATACTTGATTAAAAACTACTGGTACCATAAATGAAAATGGATATGCATTACATTATATGCACATATTGCATTTTAAAAGGAGAATGACCTACTTGTATTGGCATTTCGATTCTCTGGTGACACGCCTAGTTCTTCTAGATGACATTTGCTTAGTTCTTCTAGGAGCACCTTTATTCTATTATATTCCACAAGAACTAAGTGGTATTAAAGGAACATCGCTTGTGGTATCGACATGAAATGGCTAATACTTAATGGTGTTTCTTTGTTCCAAGGATAAGAGTGAAATGTTTTAAAACAATTTGAGAGAATTTATGGTACCATTCTTCCTTGGTTCTCTAATTCTCCTAGGTACGGTACATCGCTCTTCATGGCTTCCTTCCAACCCCGATGGAAGGGCGTAAATCTACATCCTATTTGGATTATGGATCCCTAAACTTGTACCTGTACATATGATTGATTGTTGCATGACATACGCTTGATAATTAAACTTGTTTGATATTGTTTGATGTGTAGTTTGGTCAGGTTATCTCATCAAGCCCGTGTTTTGCTCAACCCTCAACAGTTTTTGTGCATGAATAACGCTAGCTGGGATTGGGCTATGAATGTATGAAGAGTGTTTTTCCACCAGACTTTGCTGGAATTAAAAATGTAAGTTATGATAAACTTAACATATAGAATTTGATAGTTTGTATAAACAAGTAAATGTTGTAATTTTGTTAATGGTTACCCAATTTTCATTATTTAGTAAGGGATGCTGATTCTCTGCGATCCTAATAGATTATGGAAAAATCGGAATCCATAATGAATTTAGATAAAGATCTTATATCTATATTATATAATGTAAATAAATATGATAGAGTCTTGTAAACTCTAACTTGCAAAAAGATTATCATATTACGGGTGCACATGTGGTATGATAGCTTTAGATTAATCCTACTAAGCCCCCTTTTGAGGCGTAACAAAGGAGACTTAAGAATCCATATGGACTTGGAGCTTTTAGGACTTCGAGTTGGAAAGCTACACATTTTATTCCCTCTTTAGTAACTACCATGCTTAGTAAGATCCTCATCATTGACTAAAGTATCAGTTAAATTTAAGTTCATTTTCCAATTTCATGCTCCATTGGATTTGAGTAGGTTCATTCAAACTTCGAAAAGTTATCATTATGATTTCTTCATCTTCAATATGTTTCCTTTGTTATCCTTTATCCTAAGAATTTTGCTTCTTTGTCTCGACATCATAGTACAATAACGAAAAAACTTGGTGTTTTTTTCCACTTCCTCAATACAACCTACTCTAGATCTTTGCAACAAAAAAAAAAAAAAAGGGAGATAATGTCACAAATAGTACATGAACTTTAAAATTGATGAATTTAGTATATGAAAAACTTTAAAATTGAGCAATTTAATACTTGAAAGAACTTGATAAATGTACTGTTGTTGTATACGAAAAGTTCTTTTAGATACTAAATTAATCAATTTCAAAGTTCAAGTACTAAATTAATCAATTCTAAAATTCAAATACCTAATTATATATTTTATAAAGTTCAGGTACAATTCGTAGTATTAACTCTAAATTAAGTGTTAGGTTCACAAGAGTAGATTAAAATATGTCTAACAACCTTAGTTCTACATATTGAAAGAATGGTAGAAGTGTTGGGATTTACAGTGTTTGGAAGGTGTGGGACCCATCTTTACGTGGATGGAGTTAATGTAGAATCGATTAACATTTGTTGAGAGTAACTTTCGAGTCTAAAATGCTTAAAGCCTAAGACATTTTAGATAAAAAGTATACTCAATTATTGTGGGGTAAAGAATACAATATTTTTAAACCTAATTTTTATTTTGATTTTAATTTAAGTTATAAATTAAAAAAATTATTCAAAGGTTAGATTAGGTCCAAAATTGACCTGTAAACCGTTAGGTTCATGATTTAAAAACCATCCATCCTAGATAGGGCTAGAGTCGATTCTTGAAATTTTAAACCGAATTGATTCTAGACTTGAACTGGCTTGTATAAATGTGTACGAGTTACAACCTTATTAGTTCTAAATGATGTTGCATTTGGTATCTTTAACCAAGTTAAACTGAGCATAAATGAATATGTCACTTGAATATTCCATTGAGTAATAGGTCTAACATTCACAAAATTTAGGTCAGTTAATGTGAGTCAAATCCACACTAACATTACATATAAAATTTATGGAGTGAGAACAAGTCTACCATTTTCGAGGAAAAAATAGAAAAATGCAAATTAAAGGAAAAAATTATAAAATTATCATCGTTATATTCATATGGAAGATCCGATACAAGAATTTGCACAATAGTATCATATTTTTAAAACGCAATATAGGGATGTACTCTAGCAAACTTTTAAAAATAGTTATGTTGCATGACCGATATGAAATATAGGTTTGAATGTGTATTGCATGTTGATCCTACGATATAAAAAAAAAACCCTATATTGCTTGTTCAACATGCGATATAGTGATGATAATTATATAATTATATTTATCCAAGTTGTATTTATGTAATTTTTATTTAAAATGATGGTTAAACCTAAGATGGTCTCAAAATTCATAACAATTAAAATACATTACAAGAAAACTGGCTTTTAAAGATAGAAATTCTATGATAGAAAATGGGTAAAATAAGTTATATTTCTACAAATACAATTAATAACAATAATTTTTGTGATGAAAATTTACGTTTAGAGACATAATTTTTGTCTCTAAGTTCAGATTTCTTGTAGTGATAGAATTGTGAATTAAAGCAATTTATTGATTACTTTTTTTGTCCCAACATAATTACTATTGTTATTATCAATTTACAAGTTTTATTTTTGATTTTTTACCTTGTAAATTTTGCAAATTTAGAGAAAGCAAAAATCAAATTCATTTCATTCTATTAAAAGCCTAGTATTCGTATCCCTAAATTACAACGATTGTGAATATTAATTTACATTAGCATTTGCCAGGTCCTTAGAATAGCTTACAAATTAGTGGGGATTTATGAATGTTGGATATATTACAAAGATAAGGAACATTTATATTATATATTTGTTAAATATAGAATCGTGTATAAGTAGTCAAACTCCAACAAGAGTGCATAAAACTGTCATTAATTCATGATGGTATTGTTTGTAGTTGGAAAATCGGAAAAGCGGCCGACCTGACACAAATGCGCTTCTGCGGTAATCCAGCAATTCGCCATTGGATAACGCCTTGGGATACGATGGCGGCTTCGACCACGAATAAAGAAGATTTTTGTTTCATGCATGATGCGTTTCTGCGGAAAGCTATTCCGAAAAAAGGTTGAAATCATCAGCCCGTGTCAAGTTTTCTAATATTTCGGCGATGTTGGGGGCTTATGACAATGGCTGATGTCTCCATTCTCTGCTTCCTGTACAGATGCAGCTGTTACATGATAATTAGGAGTCAACTGGTGCAGCCGACATAGATTTATTTATAACTGTACATAAAATGGAATCAAATAGATTAGCTATTTATCAACATCTATACTAATAAATGTAAATTGTAAAGTATTAATATGTGAAAGAATACAATAGTAATTAAAGTATATATAATTATCGAAGTTAGAGCGGGAGAAGATTTCCTTTTATATACCTCTAAAGGTGAAAAATGGAATAAAATCTAGAAATGTGTATTTATCAATGTTGTCAGAACCGGACTAGGATTTGACCAGACCAAGCTAGGAGGTCAGGGGTCGAATGGTCGGACGGGTTCAACCAAGGGTTGAACCGGGATCACGAAAAAATAAAAATATAAGGAATAATTTAATTATAAAAGATCAATATATGTGTAATCACTCAATTAAATCTATATTTGGTTCAAATTTATCAATTAATTATTAAATAAATATGATTTAATGATTATATTTTATAAATTTATAATAAAGTATGAATAAATATTTAAATTTCTAATTTTTTATTTTTATTTTTTGAATCCGGGTCAACCGGTCCAGGTTGACCGGTTCAACCCGGTTCGACTGCCCCGGGTTGACCGGTTCGACCCAGTCAATTCGGGTCTCGCCGGTTCGTTCTAAAAACGAGTTTTAGGCGAGACCCGGCCCGGCATTAGTACCGGTTCCGGTCGAACCGGCCGGTCTGGGCCGGTTTTGATAACCATGGTATTTATTTTGGGTTCATTTCTACATACCAGAAATTAAATTAGTAAAATACCATTTCATAACATGAAAAAATAAAAATAAAAATAAAAAAAGAAGAGCTAAACGACTCTCCCAACGTCACAGCATGATGAATACAAGTAAAGAAATATATATATATATATATAGATATATTTCCTTTTAAAAGAATCGATTAATTATGATACACTTCAGCAGCATCAAGGATTTTGTGATCTAAACCAAAGTTCAATTTCAATATACATTTTTAATCAATTATATAATAAGACAACTTATTAACTTTTCATTCTTCTGTTCTGTATATATATTCATTGATTTTAATGAGAACAATTTGCATCGAATTCAATGCTCTAAATGCAAAATAATACGTTAATATACTTATATGTAGTTTGAACTAATATTATTTTTATCAGTTCTTAGGTTAACATATCTTCCTAATAGAAAAATATTCAATAAGTATTTAGCCACTATATGTATATACATGTTAAGAAAAGTAACATATGTGTTAAAAAATTATTATTACTTACTCATATATGTACATATGTGTACATTGCAATTAAAGAAATCGTGGATAATTTTAAAAATAATCACCATATATATTTAAAAAAATTAATACTTACTCGATACTTGGCGTTTACTGCCCACTAAAACTTTTCTCACGATCACAATCTAAGTACAAGATTGAAACAAAACAACCTCTTTTTATTTTGTGACAAAAATTAAAACGTGAAACACCCTACCTCAAAAATTTCCATATCTAATTCTTTGGTCTTTCACATAAAGCTTTAAGGGCTACCCTTTGGTTTTTGGCTTCATCAACACAATAAAATGGACTCGACTTTTCTAACAAAATAAAGCCAAGGATTGTGGAGCAATTGTTTTCTTTAGAACGGAAGTTGTTATCCCACCAGGACATCGTACAAAATGTAAAATTCTGCTTAGTAAGACATTCTACCTTTAACTTAGTTACATTACAGATTCTTTTATCTTCATGATGTTGGATTGGGTTTGTCGCTTTATGTTGTGAATGCCAACAGAAGACGTCGAAGGAAGCCTCAATACTTACTAATTATGTTAGTTAAACATAGACTAGTATATAGAGTAGGAATAGTACAAGCTACATAAAGTTATAACTATACAAGTTTCATAATACAAACCTTGTTTGAAACAAGGCAAACATTTGTAACTGCCTATGTATGGGTAGGCATATAAATACAAATAATAAAGCAACAAAGAGGACAAGCTTTACCTCAAATTGCAAGTGTTGGGAGTTCTCTAGAGACCTGAAATCTAGAACCAAACTTTCCTTTTTAACTTACAAACAAAGTACAAATAGATTGTTAGTGATACTGAATAAAATGTAGATAGAATAGAGATTAAAGAACTCCTTACCTTTCTAGATCCATTTATTTTCTTTGGTTATAAACCAGTATTTTGTCTAAAGAAAGAAACCCTAGAGTAAACAAGAGAACAAAGATGAGTGAGTACCTATTGGGATCTAAAGAGGTAAATGAAAAAGGATGATTCCTTGTGTGGTTGTAGTTATTCAAGAACTAGGTTTTCTAGTTGAAATCGGCCATCTACGTGGCTTATCTTTTGGTGGTTTCATTGTCTTCTTCCTCCATCGCCATGGCAAAAGGCATGAGAAGCGTTGCTTGCTTACAAAAGATTCGTAACAACATGAAAGTAAGGTCTCTTCATTAGAATAAAAAGCTGATAGATTGCTATTTGATATGGCTCAAGTACTACAATTTGTTAAGTTGCAAAAGGAGAATCAGACTATTCATAGCAATAATAGTAGTTCATCATTTCCTTCATGTACTAAGGATGATCATTAGTTTTCTTATATAAGGAATATCAAGTTGGAACTTCTAAAATTTTCTAGGTCTAACCTTCTATCATGGACATTTCAAGCCAATCAATTCTTTGATTTTCGTTGAGTGCCCGAATTCGAACAATTAAAATTGGCTTCCTTTACGATGGAGGATGAGTGTCACGCCCAGAGGGTACCCTAAACGTGGTAGTCCACACATAATATTAAAACTAATGAATGACAACCTTAGTCGCACAAGAGCTTCGATATCACATGTAAGGCGCTTCCAAATAGTAGGAGACTCAAAGGGTATTACGTTTAAGCAATAATAAAAGTACACAAGAACTTATAAAGGTAAACATGTAATAATCACTAAGATAAAAGTTTCTTACAACTTCTTAGGGCATTCCCTTGTTCTAAAAGCTTACTCAAACTAAGTCATCTTCAAAATACATGAATATAACATAAGTCTACTATAGAGATTTCTCTTAGAAGTCTATGTCCAAACTAATATATAAACTTTTCCAAAAACTCCTAGTAGCTTTGGCTCATACTGACAAAAGGGCTCATTGGTGCTAACCACAAGTAATCAAACTGTAACAAAAAGCTATAGGGGTATAAGCAAAACTAGCTTAGTGAGATAACTCTCATCTTCAAAACATTTTCATAAAACATACAAGTATTTTAGATAATCATATGGGAATGGCATCAATCACATAAGCAAACAAAGTACACACGATTAACTAGAAACCATATGTAGCATGGATTTTATGCCCTCATGTCGGGGTTAGGTGGTTACCGGCCCATACGACCATCAATAGTTGCATACTTACCGGCTCCTACTTGCCCTGTAGACTTTTTGGCTCCTACTAGCCCATGTAGACTTTCTGGCTTCTACTAGCCACCACTATGACTCCTCGTTTCTCCACACGAAGAATAGTAGCGGAAAAATAAATGTGAATCGTAATATGTTATGCATGAATTGTTTTCCACATTATTTTATTCAATTATCGTCGAGTTCAAGTTAAATGTGACCAAAACAATATTCATCATACAATTGCAAGAAACATAAGTTATTCATCAATTCCTCTTTCAATATACTTAGCTTTTATTCAACAATCACATCATTCAATCATGAATCCAAATCACACAACATTTATTCATTTATCTTTTTCCTTACTCTTAGTGCTACTACTTACGAGCACAATCAAGGAAACGTAATTAGTAAGGGATTAACTCACTCTATGACGATCGCTCTTAGTCGAAATAATCTTCTGGGAAGGTAATATCGGTTCCTTCTTCACCTAAACAAGATGAAATACCTAAAATGAATCTTTCATAGAATCTCTACTTTAAGAATTCTAAGTCTATCTTTAATTTGCGGTAAACTCGGATTTGAAGGAAGTTCCAACTTAAAATGGTCATAACATGCTCATTTTAACTCGGAATTCCACATATTATAGGTCATTTTCTACCTACTTAAAAAGATTATCCATTTGTAAGGTTACTTTTACTATAAAAGGTCAATTGGGACTCAGATTAGAAGGGTATAGATCTAATACGAAAATTTCATTCTTGAAAAACAATATTTTCTAATCCTTCCTTTACTAAGGTTTGTTTAAATAAAACTCAAATATGTATGTTTTTTAAAAGGATTCCTTATGTATATAAATAGGCTCATAATTTATGCATGAAGCTATAGGTGTTGCTTATTTAATTTATTTTCTTAAAATAACCTTTTCTAGTATTTTGGACAAATTTGGATTTGTGAGACCTTACTTTATGTGGGTGTAGTAACTTATAAATTTTTAGATGATCAAAATCTAATATACTATATTTTGATTCTTTAGTTTATCAAAAGTGAGTTGAAAATAAAGTTTGGTCTTTTTTTTTATCTACAAAATTTATTTCTAGGAAATAAAAAATAGAGTTTCCAAAAGTTTTCTTTCGTAGTACTGAATGAGTTTATTCTTTGAAAATTTATTTTCATTTTCTATGTAAGTTGATTTTCTTAAAAACTTATTTAGCTCGTGGTTTAGAAAGTTGGTAAAAAATAGTACCAAGTTATTATCTATATATCAAGACTTTCTTTTGTTATTTGAAAATGAAAAATCTTTAGACTTTGGAGAAATTTCTTTTATTAATAGTTTGAAATTTTATGATGATTTTACATAAACTTTTAAAAGAGATTTATTAGAAAAATATTTTTCTAAGTCTTTGGAAAAACGTTGATCAAATTTTATTCTTTTATCAAAAGGATTCATTTTTTTATTTGGACAACAACTTATTAGCCATGCATGAATATGATCATGTAGTTTATAAAAGCTAAAAATATCGTAAGATAAGATAATAAATAACTTAAGAAATAAATAAGCATAATAATAATTCGTAAGTATTAGGAGCCTTAGCTTCTTTAAGACTTCTCGGGACTAAGAATAGACTAATCCCAAAAGAAAAAGAAAATTGTTTTGACTTGATGAGGATAAGTCTAAGAATAGAAGGACTAGTCTTAAAACAACTTGAAAGTAAATAAATTGCAAGGAAAGTAAATAAATTGCAATAACAAATGAGCTTATATGCTCTAAAAGATATATATATATATATATAACTACATAGATATATTTAGTTAGATATATATAAAAACAACATAAAGAAAAATAGTTTCATGAACAAGAGCAAAGTATGAACATATTGTTGCTTTCTTAACCTCCATGGGTTTAGAAAACACACACTATGCTCATACTAAGTAAATGAATATATAGAAAGCTTTAACCATTACCTATAGAAGAAGGAGAAACTAGTGAAAACTTGAGAGAGCTTTTGGAGAGATTTTGGGAGAGTAATTGTAGTGTATGAAAGATGTGAAGGAAATGGAAGGGACAAGTGGTATTTATAGGAAAAAGTGGAGGGTAATTTATGTTAACTAAATAAATGAAAAATAAAACAAATTGAGTGTGAACGGGAGAGGGTCGGCGCAATTGTGAAGAGGAGAGAGAAGAAATTCAATTTTTTTTGTATTCTTGTTAATGAAAAGTAAGATATGAGAGATATGAAGTTGTATTGGAAATGAAAATTATAAGAAGATAAGTGTATGGTTGTAAAAGTATGTTGTAAGGAAAAGTAGAGATGGATAAATTGTATAGAATAGTAATAAATAGTGTAATGTAAAGTAGATATGACAAATAAAGTATCGATAGTAAGAAAATACTTATATAATTGCGATATTTGATATTTTTAGTTACCGAAAAATTATAAAACTGATATTTTTGAAAACCTTATATCTTTAAGAGTCTAACGCTATATCCGGAATATTTTTTCTATGGCGAGCCCCAGGACATTCTTTTTGAAAACTGTATCCGATCGTGCTCAAAATGAATCACGGTTTAACTAATCTGATATTTTTAATTTTTCTCATGTTATTATGAACTATTCTACATACTAATCTCTCATTTACTCACTTAGGGTTATGAACACGGGATTACCGAACTTGAATGGTTGCGTCAGACAAGGGTTTTGTTGACTTTAAGATTTCTAGTTGATCTTTTAACTAGGATTTAAGCTTAATCAATTGTAAAATTTGGGGGTTTACAATGAGGCTTTAGATTGGTATTCATGGATGTATCTACATGGCCTACCTTCATCAAAGCCTTAGAAACCCAATTTGGTCCCTATTTGTTTAATGATTATCAAGGCACACTATCAAAGCTTGTTTGAATTGGATCTATTATTGAACACCAACATGCTTTTGAATCCCTTTCAAATCATGTGAATGGCCTTTCAGAGGATTTTCTTAAGAGTTGTTTCATTTTGGGTCTTAAACCCTTATTGCAACAAGAAGTTTTGGCCTGTCAACCTACTTCCCTTTTGAATGCTATTAGTCTAGCCAAACTGCATGAATCTAAATTTCAGCAGTTTAATACTTCTAAATAGCTTACTCCTTCATTTCAACCCCACTCTTCTTACAAATCCACACTATAATCTTCTTACACACCTCCTTCTTCTATATTTTCCCATCCTAAACCCCTTGTTTTTGTCATCTCATCTTCTTCTTCCACTATCCTAAAAAGGCCTCTTCTTTTTAAAAATCTTACTCCGATTGAAATGGCCATGAGAAGAGAAAAAGGCTTGTGTTTCAAATGTGACGAGGAATTTAATAAGGGACACATATGTAAAGCTAAGTTTTTTTTATGTTAATTCAACCTAATGATGACTCAGGTTGTGATATTCCTTCTCTAAATGACTTAGGAGAATATTTGGATCCTTTAAACACAGTTGAAATTAGCTATCATGCATTATCGAGAATTTATGCTCCTAAAACCATGTAATTGATGGGTAAAGTTTTTGGTAAAGTGTCTATGTTGGTAGATTCTTGGAGTACTCACAATTTTATCTAAGAACATGTGGCTAAACTTTTTTATTTACCCATTCTTGCTTCTAATTCTTTTTAGGTCATGATTGGTAATGGTGAATATCTCACTTGTTCTCATCTATGTCAGAATGTGCGATGCGAGCCTGAGGGAGTTGAATCTGGATCTTGATTTTTAGGGTTTCGAATTGAAATGATATGAATAAAATCATTGTTTGATAGGATCCACGAACAATAAAATTAAAATGGTTTGTAATCAGATTATGAAACGATAGGATCCACATTCTACAAAATAACTATGATGTTAAAAGAATCACAAGACTCTAATGACAGGGTTCACCATAATTCTATATGATACAAGAATTAATAAGAGCTCAAGAATAAAGAGAATAAAAATCTTAATACTCAAATCACCACAAAGGGTTTCATACAAAAAGTGCTCTTAAAATCTCAAAAAATAACATAAACTTCTATATCCCTATTGAGTGTCCAGTAGCTTTTATATATAGGCTTATTACAAGGTAGTTATATAACGGAAAAATATAATTGTGGCAGTTACGTAATTGATAATGTAACTAAAAAACATAATTGTGGTACGTATATAACTGATAATGTAACTAATAAAAAAACAAAACTCAAAAGACAAAAAAAAACTATTGAATAAAGAAGGTTGATGACCTTTAATTATAAGCTAGCAGCGCATATTGATTATACTGGCCGCATTGAAGGCAGCTCTTAAAATTTGCATTCTATGAACATCAAAGCTAGCTACAGGCCGGCGACTTAAGCTTTCTTTGCTGGCAATGTAAATCTGAAGGTCGTCGACATACTATGCCGATGTATAAATCTATAACCCCAAGCTTCAACCATTTGTGTTAGCTTTGAATTTAATTTCCTTTCCAACGACTTTGGGCTTGCTAATTCTATCATTACCCTTAAGTTTAAGAAGATTCATCCTCAAATCTTGATCCTTCAATTTTTGAACTTTCGGAGTTAGATTCGGAATTATCATTCGACTTGTCATGGAAATAAACTCCTAAATCCTTTAATCTTCTTAATATGTATCATCTTTACTTGTTGTACCTTTATAGAACTCATAGGTAATTGCTTGTATGTTTTGTCCCATTGCCGAATAATATATTCATTCTTATGCCCATCAAATGTGGCTTTGAGATCATTCTGCCATGGTCTTCCAAGGATCAAGTGTGTAGCATCCATAGGTGCCACATCATACAACAATTCATCAGTATAATCACCAATAGAAAGAGGTACACAAACCTGTTTATGTACATTAGCTCCCTAAAGACTAAGCCAATGAAGAGCATATGGATTTGGATGCTGCTCCAACTGCAACACCAGTTTAGAAACCAATCCAACAGAAATAACATTGGTGCAACTACTACTATCAATCACAGTCAAACACGATTTTCCCTAGACCAAACTCTGAACATAAAATAGATTAGTTCGTTGATCTGGAATCACATTCTCCTACTTAAATAATACATCTTAGAAACCTAAAGTCAAAGGAATATTTTCCATATTAGTCTCTCCTTCCTCACTACTCTTCTTTTCTTCTTCCTTGCTCTCAATCTAATTCCCCTTCATGGCCATAACTTTCTTATTATGACACTAAGAAGTGATGTGGCCATGTCCCAAATACTTGAAACATTTAATATCCTGGCTCCTTCGCTATTGTGCTGATCAGGTGCTTTGTCATCTACCATTTTTGCCTTATTTTTCTCTTTCCCATTCTATCTTCTCCTCCTCATTTGATTTACTATTGTGATGTGATTTCTGAGACCGTCTGCACTGATGCCTCTCAACTCTACTAGCCAAATTAATTACATCCTCCAGGATCTGATAGTGCTGGAACTCTACTACATTGGCAATATCCATCTTTAACCCGTTAATGAACCGAGCTATAGATTTATATGAAGATTCTCTAATGTCATATCTTGCCATTAAAGTTTCAAGCTCCTTCACATATTCTTCTAACTCCGTTTGCCCTACCTCAAGGACTGTAACTCCATCAACATCTCCTATTTATAATAATCTGGCACAAATTTGTGTCATCAATCTTTTCATCAAATCCCATGAACGAACCTTTTCTTTATCAGCCCTTCATCTTTTAACCTGTAATTTATCCCACCACAAACTAGTATAATTAGAAAATGCTAGAGAAGCCATTTTTACTTTCATTCATTCATCCCACTCATAGCAATCAAATACTTTCTCCACTCGTGGCACGTGTCACGCCCCAAAGGGTACCCAAAACGCGACAGTCCACCACATTCAATATTTAAACTTAAGTATGATGACCTTAGTCATCCCATAAGTTTACATATCAGGTGTAAGGTGCACTTGTACAATTTTTAGGATCACACTTTGAATCGAATAGTCTTAAGAAGGCATGTAATAGCATTAAGAATACAAATCACAACAAGATAAATAAGTTAAGTCTTTACAAAAATCAAGGGAGCACACCCCCGCTAAAATAATAGAAGTCTATCCAGTCTAAACCCATCTTACAAACATTAGAGTTTACGTTAAAGAGATTTTCCTAGAAGTCCACGCCTATAGCTAGGTCTCGACTTCTTCAAAAGCTCCTTAATCCAAAAAGATAAACTTGTGAAAAGTGTTCTCTCGGAACAACCAAAAAATGGGAACACTGCAACAAAAACTATTGGAGTGTAAGCTAATAGGCTTAGTGAGATTCATTTCCAAATATTTAACACTCAACAACAGTATATAACAGACAAGTTATTAACAACCATATAAAATGCACAAGCAACAGTATATAACAGACAAGTTATTAACAACCATATAAAATGCACAAGCAAGTGAGCATACAAGCATATGACATTTTGGTAGTCATATGTGAATGGATTTACGCTCTCTATTCGGGGTTGGGGTGGTCCATAAGTCATGCAACCAGAATCCCGATCTCTTTCTCTTAGTTATACAACATTAGTTGTTTTATGTGGTAGTTTCAAGTGCCTACCCTACTTCCGTTAACTTAAGCGATCTCGCATCCTTAATGTTAACACTGACCGCCATGCCTCCGCTAATATACCTTTGTCCCACTAAAGGTATACTAGCTAATGCAATGTGACTCAATACGTGATATGCATGTACATTTTGTTCATTTAACCGTGACATGTTAATTATGTAGGTTAAGAGCGATCATAGAGAATTTCAGACAATTCAAGCCTATACTAACTCATATAATGTTCTTACAACAACTCTCGTCTCGATATACCTATCATTCATTCAACCAAGATTAGATCACAACTCATCACAACTCATCACAATTTTATCTTTCCCTAATTCTAATACCACTACGATTACAAGTACATACATGAGCACAACTATTTAAGAAATGAACTCACTCGGCCATGGAGAGAAATCCACTAGTCGTAGTAGTCCTTGGGGAGTGGAAAGCAGTTCTCCAAATCACCTAAGTATAAAGAATACCCTCAATGAGTATTTCTTATAAAGTTCTAATAAACTTAACAATTCTATTTACTAAGTTCGTCAATTTTCGCCTAAGTTAATGTAAACCCCAGTATTCTTGGTAGTCAAGTAAACTCTAGGGATCGAAAAGCAAAACCCTAATCCAGTCCAATTCAAGCTTGGTAGGAGAAGCTTAGAAACCCTAAATCCGACTTTCCTTCGGTTTTATAACAAAAGAAGTTTTATAAAGTAAATGAATATGAATTATTGTTTTAAAGTATATTTTAAACCTTAGAAGGTTTCAACTTCGGAAAATTTTCTATTTCGAACCTTCCCGAGCTCAATTACAGAAAAATGTGCCTTAGGACCAGAAACTCAGAAAAATATTCCGGAATATTCATTAGAACCGAAATTTTATAAGGATTTCAAAAATATAAATTTTATAATTTTCCGAGCTATAAAAATTACAGTCATAGCCTTTTTCCCGTATTTTCTTTACAACTAGTAAAGTAGATGTCTTGTCTACTATTCACAAGTATAACCTACACTACACACTACCCATACCCTATTCTTACATCCTTACAACTACTCATTATAATTTTCTTTTCCAAGAAATTTTGTTTCCTAATTAATTATTACATTTATTACATTTTATTACTTAAATTACAAATTTTATCAAATTCAAATATCTCTCTCTCTCACTCCCTCTCCCATGACCGGCGCACCCCCTCCCAATTTCCCCTCTCATTTGTTTTATTTTTACTTCTTTATTATAACTAAACCCTAATGCATTCAATATATAAGCTCCTTTTCTCTCTCTCTCCTCATTTTTCACTCATTCAAAATTTACAAAAGAAGAAAAACTCTCTCTTTCTCTCCTAGTGTTGCCGTGACACTACACACACACACACACTCACTCACAAGTTTGTTTCATCTTCTTTTTTACTCCAAATCTCTATTTAGGTGATGATTCTAATCTTTGTTCTTACACAATCTTGTAATGGCAAGACCATTCTTGAGTGTTTTCCACTTTAAATCCCAATGAGCATATGCTAGGGACAAGAAAACACTAATACAAGAATATCAAGCCATCACAAGAAGTAGATCTTGTGTTTAAATGAGTTTTTGTTGAAAGAATATCATGTTCATGCATGTAAAGTAGAGATTTTGCATGGAAAAATTTATGTTCATGTCATTAAACACATGTTCATGCACTATAAGTGGTAGATCTAGTGTTTAGACATTCATACTTTTATTGACATTTATGTTCATGTGGATATTTTGAGCTTTCATGCATTAATGATCATAAAAGATTAGCCTTGCATGTATATAGATGTGTTAGATGATAGATCTTTATGAATATAGGACGAGGAACTTGAAAAAGAAAAGACTTTGTTAGAAATGTCTAGTGGAAAATTCGGATGGTTTTTGAAACCTATTTTAAAAACCATTAAAACCACTTTGAAACTCATATTTTTCATGAAAAATGAAAGGTATATGTAATAGGTATCTCTAAGGAATGATTTTCACAAGTTAAAATGAGTTTAGGCATGAGTAATGTGTAAAACAAGTAATGGAATTAAAATGGAAAATTTTGAGTTAGTGATCAAATTGTCAAATTTGTAATTTGAGATGGTACATATGTAATCACCTAGTATTTGAGCTCAAATTGCAATTCTATGTGTTAAATGAAGTCCTTAGGCAATAGATATAGTAAAGCTTCAAATTTTGATGCATTAAACAAGTTTTCTCATAAGAAATATGCAAGAAATGAAAATTTCCAAAATTTGGATTTTTGTGAAAAGCTTGTTTAAAAACATATTTGCAAGGTGAAAAATGTGAATTTCTATGCATAAATGAAGGTCTTGGATAGTACAGATGATGAAGACTTATTTTTATTTAGATAGCAAGTAAATTCTAAGAATAAAATCCTAAAACCCTAGGAAATGCAAAATTGGAAAGAATAGATTTTTAAGAAGTGACTATTATGGAGTCTTATAATAATTAGGAGTTCTTAAGAGTTCATTATCAAAAATCATCAAGATCATGCATATATTGAGCTCATTACATGACATTCATACTAGGAATTCATTCATATTCCATCTATACATGAATCATCAACTATACACATTTTTACCAAATGCAAAACAATTTTTCGGAATGGAAAAGTTACAGAACAGATCTGATCCCTCTGTTCCATGACCTTAATGTTTTCAAAACTTAAAAATAATATTATAAATAGATAGATATCTTTCGAAGTAGATAGAAATCGATATAAAATTTGCGAAATTCCGAGTTAAAATGACCAAGTTATGGCCGTTTTAAGTTGGAACTTCCGCAAATAGTGAGAATCATGATTTTGTTTAGTCTAGATGTGTAGTTTGAATTAGTTAAGTGATGAGATTCTTATTAGGTTATTCTTATTTGGTAGGTGATCCCGAGCATGACGATACCCTACCACCTGTCTACTACTATTAAGAGACCGGCGTACCATGACCGAGTGAGTATTACTTCCGATTTCAATTATTGCTTGTGATTGTAATGATAGTTGCATTAATTGCTTAGGCAAAGATAAAAATGAATATGCATGATGGGGTATTTGGAGTTATATTTGACTGCTGTTGATATGTGAAGTTGGAATTAAAGAATATTGAAGCCGGGTGATAATTTATTGTTTGTATGGAAAGGAGCTATAATTGATTGTTCGGAAAGATTGTCTGGTCACCTAAAAGAATCGGATTAATTGACTATTGGGCATTAAATGAAATTTTGAACTCATTCATATCACAATGGGGATGGAGCATTAGCATTTGTTGGTTTTTCGTGATCCATAAAATGAAATTGTTGGTTAATCGTGATCCATAAAACGAAATATTGTTCAGTTGACCGTGAGCTTAAATGGCGTCGTACCGCAGGATTTGTTAATCTGCTAACCCGGGATGGAGGGTGCCAGTCCATCCACATATGATTTCTGGCTGGTCATATGTTTGTTAAATCCACTTGTGTGATGCATTTCACTTGATTGAATAATCACTTGCGTGAATGATTTGTCTTAATTGTGATATGGAAGTTTCACTCACTAAGCTAGTTAGCTTATGCCCCTATAGTTTTTACTTGGTGCAGCATGAATTCACTTAGCTTAGGCCAAGGCAGGCTACAGCTCAGGTACCGGAGCTAGGAGTTTCTCTTAGAAGTTTACTTCGATTTTGTTTAGACTTCCATTGGAAACTAAAGGACTCTGGATGACTGTAATGGACTTAATATTATTTGCGGGGAATGCCCCTTAGACTTTGTAATTTATATGTGTTTTGGTTTATTATCTATGGCTAATGAATGTCACATTAAACTTCTTAACTCCATTGATTAGAGTATTCTATTATCGTAAAGGGATGTTTTACATCTATACAAGACTCCCAAAGGGCTCGGATAGAAATTAGAGAGTCTTATATAGTATGTAGCGGACTGTTACGTTTAGGATACCCCTATGAGGCGTGACAGTTAAAGTCCTAACTTAAAATAGTCATATCTAACTCATTTTAACTCGGAATTGAGCATATTATATACCGATTTCTATCTACTTCGAAAGATCTATCTATTTCTAATATTATTCTCAAGTTTTGAAAATTTTTGAGTCACGAAATATTCGGATCAGTTCTGATCAGTAGCGAATTTAAATTCATAAAAAATAGTTTTGTGAATGCTTGTAATGTTTCTAGAATATAGATCAACTAGACATGCAATATTGATGATTTTCCTATCATGAATGACATGTTATGAACTTGATGTATGCATGCTCTTGACAATATTTACTAAAAGGAAATTTAAGAAATTTTTTATTTATAAGACTCCATGACTATTTACTTTCAAGAAAACTAGTTTCCTAACTTTGATCATTTCCATTTGTTTTGGATTTATTTCTTAAGAAAATCTAATTATCCTTGTTAAAATTGAGTCTTCATTATATCTATTACTTAGAGCCTTCATTTCTACATAAAATTTCCCATTTTATACTTTGTAAACATGTTTTCAAATAGGGGTCATTCCAAAATCCGAATTTTGAAAAATTGGTTTTTGAATGATTTCTTTGAGAAAAACTTGTTTAATACATTAAAATTTAAGGCTCTATTATACCTATCCCTTAAGGACTTCATTTCTTAAATAAAACTTTCATTTTGAGTTGGAAAATAGATGTACTCATGGCATTACTCCAAAATTACGAATTTCTTAACTTGACTAGCAACTCAAAATTTCCTATTTTATTTCTACTCTTTGTTTGGCATATTCTTCTTACCAAATCTCAATTCAACTTATAAAAATCATTACTTAATGATATCTATTACCTATACTCTCCATTTTTCATATAAAACATAAGTTTTAGAGTTGATAAAAGGGTTTTTAATACATGGTTTGGAAATCATCCGAATTTTCATTTGAACATTTCAACAAAAATTTTTCCTTTTTAAGTTCCTTGTCTCATCTAACTAAAGATCTACTAACTACAACATTTATATACACAAGACAAAACCTTTATGATCATTAATGCATTAAAACATAAAATACTCATGAGATCATGAATGTCAAATATAATATGGGCATTTAGATGCTACATCTACTACTTATCATACATGAAATGGAGTTTGAAAACATGAACATGGATTTTTATACAAGATCTCTACTTTACTCTACTATTATATGCATAAACATGAAGATCATTAGATGAAAACACATTTAATCACAAGATATACTCTTATGATGGCTTGATATTCATGCAGTAGTATTTTCTTGTCCCTAGCAAGTGCTCATGAGGACCTAAACATGAAAATACTCATAAATAATCGTGCCATTACAAGATTTATTGTAGGAAAGTTTAAGATCCATCACCTAAAGCTTGAATCAATAGGAAAATGGAGAAGAAAAATGGACTTATGTGAGTTTTTTGAAACAATTGAAGTGAATGAAGAGAGCGAAATGTAAAAGAGTATATATATTAGGTAAATTAGGATTTGCTTTAATTATAAAAAGAAGAAAAAAAAAACAACTGAGGGCATTTGCGGCGGGGGGGGGGGGGGGGGGGGGGGGGGGGGGGGGGGGGGGGGGGGGGGAAGGGGGGGGGGGTGGTGGTGGTGGGGGGGGGATGGGGTTTTGGGGTGTGCGCTAGTTCACAGGAGGGGAGAGAGAGGAAGTTGAATTTGTTTTACTTTGTAATTCATGTAATAAAAAGTCTTAAATTGTAATAATTCTTAAGAGACAATTCTTCTTGGAAAAGAAAATGTAATGGAGAGTTTGTAAGGATGTCAGAGTAGGGAGTGGCTTGTGAGTGTAGTAGGTTGTACTTGTGAATAGTAATAAATAGTAAACAAGACAATTACTTTGCCGGTAGTAAAGAAAATACGAGAAAAAAGGCTGTATTTGTAATTTTTATAAACAAAAAATTTATAAAAATTATATTTTTGAAATCCTCATTAAATTTCGGTTCTAAAGAGTATTCCAGAATATTTTTCGAGTTTCGAGGCTCGCTTTTTCATAATAGATATCGGGAAGGTCCATAATAGAAAATTTTTTGAAATCAGATCTTTTTAGGGTTTGAAATATATTTTAGAACTATATTCCACATTAATTTATTTTACAAAAGTTCTTTTAGTTTGAAATCGAAGAAAAGCCGAATCTAGGGTTCTTAGGTTTTTCTCTCAAGCTTAAGCTAATCTGGTTTAGGGTTTTGGTTTCCGGTTTCCGATATTTACTCGGCTACTTAGGAAAACCGGGGTTTACAGACACACGCAATCTAGAAATTCTTCTGGTTTATTGCTACCAGTGAAATGTGGAATTTTCAGTTTAATATTTTCAATTCCTTTCCGCCAATCATCTCTATTTCCTTGCCTCCTAATCTTTTCATTATTCCCATCAGATTCACCATTAGAATGTCTCCTATGACTGGATCCACTATTACTTCTTCTATCTCCAAGTTCCAATCTCTCTAGAATTCTTCTCATATCTTCTTGCATCCGATTAAATCCAGTTTGTAACTGTGTAAATTCCTACCTAGTCACAACACCTCTTTCACCAACATTGTTGTTATTATTATTTCTTCTAGCCCTAGTGTTACTACCATTCATGCAATTATTACCATAAGATGACATCTTCTTAGCCAGTCAACAACAACACAAGAAAATTCAACAACATAATTCACAAATAAAATCAACCCAACGAACCCAGAATAAATCGTGTCGAACAATAAACTCCGCAAAACCTTTACTTTGATAGCAAATCTGACGCGAGCTTGAGGGGGTTGAATCATTGATTCCAAGGTTCTATGAACAAAAAAATTACATTAGTTTATAATCAAATTATAGAACAATAGGATCCACGTTCTATAAAATAACTATGGTGTTAAAAGAATCACAAGACTCTAATAACAGGGTTCACCATAATTCAATGTGACACAAGCATGGATAAGAACTCAAGAATAAAGAGAATATAATCTCAATGTTCAAATCACCACAAAGGGTTTCATACACAAAAGTGCTCTCAAAGTCTCAAAAGATAACATAAACTTTTATATCTCTATTAAGTGTTTACTAGCCTTTATATATAGGCTTATTATAAGATAGTTACGTAACTAAAAAATATAATTGTGGCAGACACATAACCGATAGCATAACTGAAAAACATAATTGTAGTAGTTACGGAACTGATAACGTAACTAATAAAGCAAGAAAACTCAAAAGACATAAGAAAAAAACTGTCGGATAACGAAGGCCAGTGGCCTTTAATTATAAGTTAGTGGCCTATATTGACTATACGAGCAGTATTGAAGGAAGCTCTTAAAATTTGAATTTTGTGAATGTCAAAGCTGGATGAAGGCCGGTAGCTTAAGCCCTCTATGTCGACAGCGTAAATTTGAAGGTCAGCGGCGTATTGTGTCGGCATACAAATCTGTAACTCCAAGCTTCAATCCTTTGTGTTAGCTTTGAATTTGCTTTCCTTTCCAACAACTTGAGCCTTGCTGATTCCTATTAGTGTGCCTCTTATTTTAGACGATAATGAATTTTTAGTCAATATCTATGTTCATCTTTCTTAGGGGGCGGATATAGTTCTAGGAATTCAATGGCTTACTACCTTAAGGCTTATTATTGTAGATTATTCCACACTCGCAATGCAGTTTATGTTGAATGGCCAACACATTCTCCTTAAAGGCAATTCGGTTGTTGGCCCCAAACAGATTGAACCATGTTAGTTTATAAATTGATGCAATCTGATAATGTGGTTTGTTTCTTTAGTCGTGTGGCTCAGAGGGAGAATTTTTGTCATGATACTAGTAATAGTGCTATGGAAGCACTTTTGAGCAGATTTCATAAAATTTTTTAGTCTCCTTCATCACTAGCACCTTTAAGGGATGTGCAACATCATATTAATTTGCAAAATAAGTCTCAAACTATTAAAAAATGTCAGGCCTTATCGCTACCTTATTTTCAAAAAGCAAAGATTGAGAAATTGGTTAAAAAATGTTAGATTCTGGGGTTATTCACCTTAATACCAGCCCTTTTTGAGAAATTGGTTAAAAAATGTTAGATTCTGGGGTTATTCACCTTAATACCAGCCCTTTTTCCTGCCCAATCCTTTTGGTGAAGAAAAAAGATGGTTCTTAGCATTTTTGTGTGGACCATAGAGCTTTAAATCAAGCAATAGTGTTAGTAAGTTTCCTATACCCATTATTGATGAATTACTTGAGCAAACATTTTTCCTAAACTGGATTTAAGTGCAAGCTATCATCAGATTTGCATCTACCTAATGAAGTTCATAAAATGGCTTTTTGTACTTATGAAGGCCATATGAATTCTTGGTAATGCCTTTTAGACTTACTAATGCACCTTTCACTTTTCAAGCCATCATAACTCTATTTATCGACTTTACCTTAGAAAATTTGTCATTGTTTTTTTTTTTATGACATTTTGGTTTACATGTGTGTATGTGTATGGAGGATCATCTTTCACACTTGACACAAATTTTTACTTGCTTGGAGGAACATCAATTTTATGTGAAACACCTTAAATGCTCTTTTGCTTAAACCAAGATCAATTACCTTGGCCATATAGTGTCTGCTGAAGGGGTCACTCCAGACCCGAGTAAAGTGCAGGACATACATGAATGGCCTACCCCTACAACTCCTAAACAATTAAGGGGTTTTTTTTGGGTCTTACAGGCTATTATAGACGTTTTGTCTATCATTATGCTAGAATAGCAGCTTCCCTTCAAATTTATTAAAAAACGATGCCTTTCTATGGGGTGAGAGTGCTACTATTGCTTTCTACATCAAAAGGATGCTTTGATGTCTACTCTAGTTTTAACTCTCCTGATTTTTCTCAAACATTTGTTATAGAGTCCACTGCATTAGGGGCTGGAATGAAGCGGTGTTACATCAGAATGCATAGCCTCTTTTAGTAAAATACTCCCTTTACGACTTTGCAAAGCTGGAGCTTATGTAAGAGAAATGGTAGCCTTTTTAGGTCTTATATGGCATAGTTCCACCTAATATTCCCCATTATGTGCAAGGCCAATTTTCTTTAGTAGCTATTGATCATGAACTTATGTCTTGAGATGCTATTTTGAAAACTTTGAAAGCTAATTTAGCTTAGGATTAGCTTTGTATGAAGCAATTAGCAAACAATCACAGAGTTAATAAATCTTTGAAGTTGGAGATTTCATGTATGTGAACCATATAGGCAAACTTCTTTAGCCAATAGGCTTTCTTACAAGCTATCACAACATTATTTTGGGCCTTTTAAGATAGTGAGAAAGGTTGGGAATTTGGCATATCTTTTGGATCTACCGAAATATTCAAAAATTCATTTGGTTTTCCATGTTTCATTGTTAAAAAAGGCTTATGGAGACTCTTTTGAGATGGTACCACTTCCTCAAGATTCTTTTGAGAATCATCCTATTTTGATGGCATTAGCTATTTTGGACACGAGGATTTTGGTGTGATAAGTGACAGGGAGCTAATGTACCCCAACTTTTAGCTCAATAGGAATATGTTCTTATAGAGGATGCATCATGAATAATCTCTCAGATTTCAAGCAGGATTATTATAACTATCACCTTGAGGACAATGTTATTTTTTCAACACTAGAGAAACATGTTATGAATGCCAACAGGAGACATCAAAGAAAGCTTCAATACTTAGCTAACAATGTTAGTTAAACATAGACTAATATATAGAGTAGGAATAGCACAAGTTACATGTTATAGAAATTTACAGCTATACAAGTTCCATAATATAGTCCTTGCTTGAAACAAGGCAGACATTTATAACTGCCTATGTATGGGTAGGCATATAAATACAAATAATAAAGCAATAAAGATGACAAGTTTTACCCTCAAAATAGTAAGTGTTGGGAGTTCGTTGGAGACTCAAAATCCAAAACCAAACTTTCCTTTTACTTGCAAACAAAATACAAATAGATTGTTAGTGATACAT
Organism: Combretum micranthum; assembly: GCA_024138025.1. NCBI lineage: Eukaryota > Viridiplantae > Streptophyta > Magnoliopsida > Myrtales > Combretaceae > Combretum > Combretum micranthum. Next base: position 163,146 of record JAMXBD010000190.1, on the reverse strand, counting down.
AATATAATCATAGATAGAATGGAGATTAAAGTATTCCTTACCTTTCTAAATCCATTTGTTTTTATGGTTAAAAACCAGTATTTAGTCTGAAGAAAGAAACCCTATAGTAGATTGGGAGAACAAAGATGAGTGAGTACCTATTAGGATCTAAAAGAGGCGAGTGAATAAGCTAATTCCTTGTGTGGTTGTGGTTATTTGGGAATAAGGGTTTTCTTATTGAAATTGGATTGTCCACATAGCTTATCACTTTATTGGATAACCAAAGCAATCAACCAGGAAATATTAGTCAATAGGCTAAAACCATTTTTTGAATATTCTTGTGTTTGAATCATAAAGAGTTTTTGTGTCAAATAGAGTCATTCATGATAACATCATTATAACCCCTGAAAATTTTCACTTTCTTGAAACTAAGCTCTATAGTAGGAAAGCCTATCGTAGCTTAAACTTGACATGAATAAGGCATATGACTGGGTTAAGTGAACTTCCTGAAAGGTGTGTTGGAAAAACTTAGCTTTTGTGTTGTTTGGATTGGATGGGTAATGGACTACACAACTAGGTATCATATAGCATATCTATTAATGGAAAAACAATAGTTTATGTAAAAACCATCTAAAAGACTAAGGTAAGGCGACCCACTATTGCCATATATTTTCACCTTAGTAGCCGATGTGCTCTCATGTAATATGGAAAGTGCTACTTTAGGAAATGATTTCACTAGGCTTAAAATTAGGAGATCATGGCCCATAATCTTCCACCTTTTATTTGTTGATGATTCCTTATTTTTTGCTTATCCACCTTACACAATACGTAAGCACTCAAAAGGATCATTCAAGATTATTGCAAAGCTTCATAATAGAAAGTGAACTTTAAAAATCCAGCATATTTCTTAGCTCAATACCCCAACAAGGTTTATGGTGAATAGATGCAATACCATGGAGATTCTAGTCACACAAAACCCAAGCAAATACGTGGGATTATCCAAAGTTTGGGAAGGAAACAAGAGTGAAGATTTAAGCTTTGTCAAAGACACAATCACACATAAACTCAAGAATGGAATAGATGTTTACTACAAATGCAGGAAGAGAAACTCTTATCAAAGTAGTGGCAAGCACCACCCCTACCTATTCTATGAGCCATCTTAAATTCTAGCCAAATGGTGTAGAGAAGTCAGCTCCATGATTGCTCAGTATTTGTGAAGACAAACGTAAGATGAACACGAGATTCATTGGTTGAGCTAGGATAACATCACACTTCCAAAGTCCAAAGGGCTTAGGTTTTAAAGACCTTCAAGACATCAACTCTACCATGCTCACTTAACTGGTCTAGACGATTCACATTAATCTTGGAGACTTTTGGGTACATGTACCCATGGGCATTTATTTCCTCAGTACTTTTTTTTGTAGGCATCTAGAGGCTCTATAGACTCATGGGGTTGGACAAGCATTCTACATGGCAAGGAGTCCTTTCGTAATGGAGCAGTTTGGCAAATTGAAGATGGCCAAACAACTAGGGTAATGTCAGATAAATGGATACTGATACCTAGCCTAAAGTAACACCGACCAACCATAAGGAACAATGAAGAACTCCAAGATCTCATGGTAGCAAACCTTCGACCTATAATTCCCTTAGATGCAACTCCTATCAGCATAACATTCAAGCATCAAGCTCTCATAGTATAGGAAATAATGTATGGAAATTGATGTGGCATAGTCCTAGTATTCTCAAGATCAAGCATTTTATTTAAAGGGCACAGAATAATGCCATGCCTAAATAAAGGAACTCAGCAAGAAGGAAGGTAGCACAATCATCTCATTGCTTTTTTGTTTAGAAGTAGATTAGTAGAACATCTCCTACTTTGTTGTTCTTTGACACATTTGGTATGGTTTGCCGTCACGGGCATTAATCCTGCACATGTCTCTACCTTAGGTGTATAGTTCGATCATGCCTTGAGGACTTACTAACAAAAAGGATTTGCTTTTATGCTTTTCTCAGTTAAGTGTTTTTTTATGGTCTATATGGAAAGGGAAATGCATTATAGTGTTTAATAAAGAAATTTGATGTATTTTCAGCAATTGCTAGTGCTAAGAAAATCTTACTAGAGATGGACATCATTTTGAACAAATCACAGCACTCATCTTTGATGGTGCGATTACTGTTGATAATGCCCAATTAGGTTGGACTATTAGCAGGTCTCAAACAAGAGAGAAGTAGACTAAGGCAGATTCTGGTATCCTCTCTACTCACACTACCTCATTAGTAGTAGCTAGCCTTTTAGGTTGAGAATGTGCTTGAACAACTACCACAGACCATAGATCGACAATAGCACCCCTCATAACCAATTAGCACCAACATTTGGAACAAGCAGCATCGACTTCAAGTAGCAACTTATAATGATGAAACTCCATGCAAGGAAATTGCAGTAGAGACCAGACATAATAGAATCATAGAATACAGATTAGGAATGATTCGTCTAACCAAGTGATGAAATCCTAGAGAGCTCCTACAAGCTCTTTCATTAAGCTAAATGCGATTACCACCTTAGACCCTCTCTCGGGTAGTGCAGTCATAGGTTTCGCAACTAGAAACTCCTACGAAAAAGTCATGTGGAGGAGGTACACGGATCTTTATAACTACCATGGTGGAATGTGAGGAGGCCATTGCAGTGTTGAAGGCAGCACAATATGTTGTAAACAAGAACTAGACCAACATTGTCTTAGAGAGAATTTGTAACCATTTTCCAAGCTGCAATCAATAAAATTGATGATCCATGGACTATACACATAGTAATTCAAGATTTCTGCTTTTTACTTCCGAATTCTAGACAAGCCCACTTCAATCTTATCAACAGGCAAGCTAATTAAGCAGCACATTAGGTGGCTAGCAGTTGTAGAAAGAAGAAGTGCCCCAGCAATTAGGTGCTTGCACCCCCATCTTCTATAGTTTCTATTTTGTAAGAAGATATAGTGTCTATTTTGTCTTATTTCCATGTTGATTATAGTTAACTCTTGAAGTTCATTAATGCTTTATCTTATAAGCCCAAAAAAAAAAAAAAAGAAAGACTGATGAGAAAGTTATTTGATAGTGGATTACTATAATGTATTATGATGCTCAATTAACAATAGAATATTGCATTCCTCATGCCTTAAACCAACAAGCATACTCATCTATCATGTATATTTGGTCACTAGTAAGCACACGTGAGATAAAAGAGAATGGATACAAAATCATCCCAAGAGCTTGTACTTTCGATTTTTGGCAATTTAATATCTCATCTTTAAATTTTGACAAATTGATGCTTATGCTTAAGCATATACAATTAAGTATGTTTGTTAAGTAATATTTGATGGATGATTATTTTATTGATAGGATAATAATAATTCAAGTGCCTACACTTTTAAATTTAGGTAATTTTTTTAGCAATTTAATACCACATATTTAGATTTTACCATTTTTTGTGAAGTGTCTACTATTATCCTATCATTAAGATAAACGTTATTTAAATATTATTTAATCAAAATGTTGAATTGCTCATATTTTGAAAGTATAAGCATTAATTTACCAAAATCTAAAGATAAGACACTAATTTGCCGAAAATTGAAAGTACAGCCTCTTGGCTTACCTTAGGATAAGGCACCTAGGTGCTTGTATTTTTTACTTTTGACAATTTAGTGTCTTACCTTTAAACTTTGGCAATTTAGTGCTCCTAGTTTATCATTATTCATATTTTAGTGACTCTATTGTCAAGTGCAACTGTTGTTAAAAATTGGATGATGTGGCAATGAAAAAATAGACAAGAAAATTGAAAAAATGACCTTGTTTGACCCAAAAGGCTAAAAGTAAAAGTCAAGTCCAATATGAATGTAAATTTGACCTAAAAAATATAATATATATCCTACTATGACCCTCACCCACATTTTTCTTCTTCAGTTTCTCTGTGCCCTAGTTATTTTTGAAGAGAGCATCATTCTTCACCAGTGATATCATCAACAATGAGTAGCAACATTATCATAGAAGCAAATCCATGGTGTCGATGTAGGATGCAAACTTTGCTTTTAGACTAGGAATGTAAACGGCTTAGGTTTTGGATGGATCGTATGAACCTAAAACCCAACCCGCTACACTATAAGGTATACCAAATCGATCCTATAACCCTATAGGGTTTTCATATTATATCCAAACCAACCGTATATGGTTTGCTCAGTAACCTAAAACCCACCCAAAATTCATCCAATTTTTTTTACTTAAATCGTCCTTTTTTCTTTTCTAACTTGTTTTCAAATTCTAATAATAATTTATACATTATGTGCAAAATTGAACAATAAATGAAGAAATAAACACCAAAGTTCATGTATTAATCTAAATAAAAAGTAAAGGACTAAGACAAGTCAAGCTTTGAAGTACTTATGTTTGTGTTTTTTTTTTTTTTGTTTCCCCATCAAATTATAAATTTATGATAACATTGTTTCTATGGTTATTCCACAATTCAGATTTGTGTAGTTTTAAACAAACACTAAAGAAACTAATGAGATCGTTCTCATTTACGTATCAATTTAACTCTTAAACACAACCTAAAGCCATCACCAAAAGAGCCATCGCCTAAAGCCATTACTATTACAATTTTTTTTTAAATTTTATTATCGATTCGGGTATTCATCAGGTATTTTATAGTATCCAAACCCAACCCTATAACCTTATAGAATTTTTATTCCATATCCACACCTAACCTTAAAACCTTATAGGATTGAACCCTAAAGAGTATTTACCGAATCGTACATGTCAGAAACCCTATAATAATTGATTTAGTTACATCCCTACTTTGGATGTCGTGGACACATGATAACCCTAGAAGACATATCTTTAGATGCGCAATGTATAGGGAAGAGGATATGAATTTTTCAGATGGTATGACCTAGTGTTTCCAGGTCGAGTGAGAGAGGTGATAAATAGCCTTCTTCAAGGTAGGCCGCCACTAGTGCATAGTTTCAAAGGTGGGACAAGGCAACTGCCGTGTGATTTAAGTACAACTAGGCTCCACAAATTGAAGTAGATCATGTTATTTGTTTTATTGTTAGTGTTTATTAAGATCTTACGTAAATGATGGTAGACAAGCACTCTAATCTAGGTTTTTGCTATTTTTGATATCGGAATGGAAAATAATAAGACTTATTTTATTGTGGAGAAGATGGATTAAATGTTTAGATATGAAAAATCTCAAATTAAAAAGTGATGTTTCAATTTCATATCTATCGCTCTACTTTCTATTAAATAAGAAAAAATAGATAGAGACTCTAGTGTAATTACTTCCTTCAATTTTTTCCCTTTTTTTTTTTTTTTGTCTAAAATGAAGGTTTAAACTCTATTGATCTCTTATCATAATACCATTTTTTCCTAGTTTTGTATTGTTTTATTTTGTTTTGATTGCTCTGTCTTTTTGTTAAATAAAGCATTGAAGATGGGACTTGGATGGTCCTCTTTCTGCTACCAAGATGATCTAAGGTTGCAATGAATGAATCCCATTCAAGCAAAATGGAAAAATAAGAGTAGATGTAATAATCTACAAGTGCAATAAGAATGAATTTAATTCAAGTCCATAAATTTTGTAGGAGGGCTTCATGTCCAAAAACTTTCTAGATAACTTGTCGACTACAATTAATAATCTCATTCAACAAGACATATAATATGAGATAGGAAACAATCCATAAGTACCATTTATCTTAAACCTATAGAATTAATTAAATTAAACAAAAATAATCTGCAATTTGACAAAGAACGTATTCATTTAGTTTTTAAATCATCAACATTTTACATATATTAATTATGTTCCTTAAGCTTTAAACCTGCAGTTTTATTAAAAAAAAAAAGGAACTAACCCACATGAACAACATGAACAATCTAATGGATTAACTTTAGTTAAAAAAAAAAGGCTAAACTACATATTCATAGATAATTCATTAAATCCTTACACCATGAACAATCTACATTAATAATCCATCTATATATGAGCCTTAAAACATTAACAATTACAAAACCTTCAGATTTTGGAGTTTCCCACTACTTGTTTGAATTTTAAAACATCAAGCCGTGCAGGAATCACGAAATCATGATGCGATAAAATAATTCATTACCTAAATAATTTAAAAAAATGCGATGGTAAATTATGTCGTTAAATTCATTCCTTGTGAAGTGAAGTAAATCTATTAATCTTCAATAGAAAATCCAAAAAGAAAAAAAAATAGAAAACATACACCAAAACTTCATACACATGCTGAGGTCCTTGCATGAATTAAATTCAATACATAGAAAATCCATTATTTAAAGTGGATTCATTACACAAATAGACCTTTTAAGTCTCAAAAGCTCACTACATAAATTGAATTTCTTTTCTAGACCACCTTTTTGACATAATGCTTGACCTAATACCTACATCCATGATGTGAAATATTGCAGATACCATAAAGTCCAACAAAAGTGCCGAAGCAAATGAACTATTAACTACTATCCAAAAGGGATGCTTAATATTAACCAAATCTATATATCCTTATTCTTGATTCATATGACTATCTAAGCTATTGGATACATCTAGTTATTGGCATCTCTACCTATTGTTGAAAACTCCCCTTTGCATACAGTTTTAAGAAAACATCCATCTAACTAATTTGTGTATCAGCCAAAAACCCAACTCCAAGACCCTTGAAACCAAGATATAATTGATCGAACTTTGGTTTTCCTAAATAATCAACTCGTGACACTTTCATAAGGATAGTAGAATTAGGGTTCCTATGATGTAATTCCTCCATATAATCCCAAAGCATTGCATAGTCCTAAGAACCATTAGAATTTCATGCACCCGATGCCTTGCTCATCGATGCTGGTGTACATTTACATTCATACCCATTTGATTTCTTATTTGGTCCTTAAATTCCAAAAGATTTATGTTATGAAGTATGTAGATTATAGGGAAGAAAATTCTCACAAACAAGCTTCTCTTAACATGCTTGTCCATAAAGGAATTGTAATCCTCGATTTTTGCCATAGCATGAGTTAAGCATTTAAAAAATTAAAATCTTTAATTCTTTGGTTAAGTACAAACATTTCAAAAATAATTTATCAGAAGACAAGACACTAGATAATAATTTAAGATTTTGCTTTCATAAGTTTTGAAGCCTAAATCTAGTTCTTTATTTTGGTGTCCTGAAATAATAAATATTCTAGTTGTATACAAATTAATGTTCATTAGATATCATAATATGTTTGTTTTATATACATTAAAAGTTTTTATTTTCATTTCTTATAATTAAATCTTTTCTAAAATTACCAGATATTTCTTTGCAAGTTGAGAGGAAATTTAGAGGGAAAAGTTGTAGAGAAAATTTGGTAGAGTTTTGTTATAGTGAAAGAAAAGTGTGTAAGAAGTGAAGGAGGGAAGGGGTATTTATAGAGGGAAAAAGGAGGAAATAAAATATGTAAAAATAAATGGAAAAAAAAAATAAAATGGAGGGAAAATGAACAAGAGCAGCACTTCCATTCAAAGAAAAGAGGGAAAAAATTAATTTAAATAGAAAAAGTGTAATGAAGTATGAGAGAAATTAAGTAAAAAGTGTAGTAAAGTTTTATGGGAATGGAAAATTATAAGAGATGCAAGAGATAGGTGTAAGAAAAAGTTGAGAGAGGTGAATAGTAATGAATAGTAGAAATAGTACAATAAATCGTAAACATGACAATTAAATTATCGATAGTAAAAAAATACGCGTAAATTGGCTATATTTGATATTTTTAGAAAAAAAATTCTAAAACTAATATTTTATGATTCCTTATCTCATTACGAGTCTAACTATGTTAACGGAATATTTTTATGGTCCCAAGCTTCGAGACACGTTTTCTGAGAATTGATCTTGTTTGGGTCCGAAACGAGTGAGTTTTTGATAAATGTGATCTTTTTTTGTTGTATCACATTATTTAGATCTATAATCCAAGGTTATCTTATTCTTACTGTTTTAGAGTTTCCAACGCGAGATTGTCGGATCTAGTCTCACTAGGATTTGTTATTGACTTAGTTGACTTTTAAGGTTCGAGTCTCAATTCCAGCTTCAAGATTTACTCGTAAAATTTTAAAATCTAGGGGTTTATGTCATACATATATTTTTTGTTCAAATTTTATGTTTTTTTATTTTTTTTGTGGTTTATTTAATATTTTGCTGTTCTTGGGATTATTTAATCAAGTCTAAGGTTACATGTTGATTTGAGTTAACTTTTAGCATTAATTTAATTTTTTTATTTTGAAATTCTCCAAAAGTTTTAAGGTTTTATAAATTTGCCATTAAATAATATTTGGGTGTAATGTCTCGGTTAATGTATTAGAGATCAGATAGATAGATTGTTTTGTGTACAAATTTTGAACTAAACAATTACTAGGTTTTCCATTTTGTTTTTTAGGGTGCTCTTTTTCTGAAGGTTATGAAATTCATATTTGATCTTGTTTAGAGTTTTTAAAGTTCAGTTTTAACTTGAGTCGATTTTAGGATTTCGATTTTAGCTTTTTGCTTAGAATTATGTCACACCTTAAAGGGTACCCTAAATGCGATTAGTCCGCCACACTCAATATTAAAAGCTTATATGACGACCTCAATCAACCATAAGCTTTAATACTGGGTTTAAGATGTACTTCATGACCATAGAGGACCAACTTTGAAACAAGTTATTTAAGAAGACATTCATATAGCAGTTTAAGAAGGAAATCATAACATATTATCTGAATTAGGGAAACATTATAAAGGTCTTACAATCATCAAAGGGCATTCCCTGCTAAAAGATGTGTTCATCAAGTCTATTGAAAGCCTAATCAAAATAATTACATGGAGATTACTTAGAAGTTTAAGTCTACATTAATCTTTGACTTCTTCAAAAAACTCCTTAAGCCAAAGGTAATACTGTGAGAAATACCCCTAGGGCTTTAACCTTAAATGGGGAAACTCCAAAAGGTATCTATAAGGAGGTAAGCTTCTGCTTATTGAGAATTAAATCCATAAATAAAAGTACTAATAATCAATAATCAATCAAGTTATTTAATCAAGCATATGAGATGCAAGCAATCACGTGAGCAAACAATACACACGATTTTCTAGGAATCATATTTTTGATTAAGAGGGAGAGCATGTTTTGCTTAAGATATCGCCAACAAAGCGAGTTGTCAGATTTGGATTAAGAGGAAAGTTGAATCCTAAATATGTGGGACCATATGAAATATTGGAAAAGATCGGTGATATGGCATATTGATTGGCATTACCGCCTAATTTGGAAGGAGTACATAATGTGTTCCATGTATCGATGCTTAGAAAGTATGTCAAAGATCCTGAAAAGATAATAGCTCTTGAACCGTTAGAAGTGAAACCAAATCTTTCAACAATTGAAAGACTAGTGAAGATTTTGGATAGAAAAGAGAAAATCCTAAGAAACAAAGTGATTAAGTACGTGAAAGCACAATGGAATAATCAAACGGAAAGAGAAGCAACCTAGGAATTGGAAGATGGCATGAAGGCGAAACATCACGAGCTGTTTCAATAAACCAGGTAACTTTTGAGGACGAAAGTTTCTTTAAAGGGAGAGAGATGTAATATACAAATAAATAAGTCATAATGAAGGTTAGAATTGTAATAAAAGTGTTGTTAAAGGGTAATTTTGTCTTTAAACAGGTAAATTTTGGACATGGGAAAGTCACACGAATAAGACGGGACGAATTTGTGGAAACTGGCCCTAAGATGGCACTTTGGCCGCCAACCTAAGAATATACGCCACTGGGCTAGGTATTTAGGCTGCTGGCCTACTTAGTGGCCTAAATCTGTTTTCTATATATATGCAATTTATGACGAGCATCAGGGTTTGTTTTTTTTTCCTCCGAGTTCTTCTTCTCCAAAGCAACCTAGGGCTTGCTTTCTTCAGTGTTTGGTGTGAGAAATCAAAGGAGAATCAATTTCTTCAATCTGGGTAAGTAGATCTATACGAGATCTATATGATTTAACATGCAATCAACATCATAATCATAGATTTTCTCATGTTTTTGAAGGAGATTGTGAGAGAAACCATTGAGGATCAGATCTGAATCTTGAAGAGAATGATTGGGAATTTGAGATCCATTCAAGGTAATTAAATCCCTTATTTACATATGTAGATTTCATCGAAATGATTTCTAATTTAGGGTTTTGTTCCTTTATTATTGGTGATGTTCTAAGGTTAAGGTTTCTTTACGTTCTTTGGTGATTTTCTGAACTTGAAGTCAAATCAAAGTAAGTATTCATCCTCTAAATCATAAATTCATTAAAGATCGAATTAGAATGATGGATTTGTCTGTATTTGTTGATTTATAATTAGGGTTTTGTGGAGAAATTAGGTTTTATGGAGTTTGATCGAAGGAGATTTTGCAGTTGTGGATTTCTTATAAGGTTAAGGTTTTGGATGATTTTTTTTTTTTCTGAGAATTGGATGAATTGGGGTTTGTTTATGATGTTTATGATTTATAATTATTGTTCTTATTATATGTTTTACTCAAGAGATTTGGAGATTTGTTATTATTATTAAGAATTTATGGATTTAGAGAAATTATTCCCGAAATTTGAAAAGGTATGACCATTCCTTGTTTGTTGTTTTTGTGTGTAGGTTTAATATTTTGCTTGCTTGATTGTAGGAATAGAAAAATAATTAATCTAAATCAATTTGGCTGAATTAAATTGTTTTCCTAGTTATGTTTGGCTATGACTAGTAAAAACCTGTTAGACAGTGATACTAGTGTGGCACCCTGATGATCTATGTGTGAGGTTGTCTCGAGTGGACTCGTGCAAAGAGATGATTATGGTAGATTTAGGTGATTTGGAAATATAGCAATGGGTGTTTAGGGAGTACCCATTCACCAATATATGTATATAATTACTTATTTTCAAAAGAGTTGGTTGATTTCTGATGGGGTCTGAGTTACTCCGGGTTTGGGACTATGAATTAATAGTTATAAACTATGTTGATTTGCTAGCTTAAATAAGAAAATAAACTATTGTTTGTATTAGAGTAATTGAACTATATATACATGTTGTTTATGCATATGCATTTGTTTGTGGACTGGCGTACTGGGCGTTCTCGCTCATTCCTTTCTTTTTCAAATACAGGTGATGATGAAGTGATTTATGATTTATTGGGTTATGATCTTTTCTTTAATCATGGGCATGGCGATATTGGTCCTAATTGCCCTGCAGAAGAATAGGATTGGATATAGGATTTATGCAAAACCTTTTCTTGAGATATTGCTGACTTTTGGAATAATATTTTAGTTATACATCTTATTGAAGATTTTTGGGTTTAAGTAGTTGGATATATAGTTATAACTAAAGGATATTATGTCATTTATTTTGAATATAGATCTTTTCTAGATTTTTATTAGTTGGATATCGTTTTGCCAACCTGAATCTGTTTTAATAAACAGGAGATTTCAAAGTTTTATATGATATAGGTTCTATATTTCTAATGTACCCTCTGAGAGTATTATGGAGATTATGATTTTATATTGTGGATTTAGAGCCTTTACATGTTCTATTTAAGAGAGGGCACGTGGCGGTTTTAATCGTCGTAGTTTATGGCGTTACAATATTCTTATTTATAAGCTCCTTTAAAATAAATTTTTGTTTCTAAAACTTAGTCTTTTATTTCCTTTACCGATTTTATTTGAAAAGAAGTCATCTTTATTGATAAAATCTTTTGTTTTTAACTTATCATATTTATGTTCTTTTTATTTATTTAAAAATAGGTTCCTTCTTTAGAATCTTTAAAATCATTATTTTTCTATGTGGGCTTATAAGTTAATAGGTTGATTTTATCTTACTTTAAAACTAGTTTTTTCTTAGTTTTTTTGTTATGGAGTTTAAAAGACTTTAATCTTAAGCTTTTTGTAAAAACTTTAAATACCAACAAATTATTTTTACTAAGACTTAGGTTACCATATTATGAAAAGAAGGTGTTTGTTTCTTTTATTTCCTTGGTAAAACTATTCGTGTTGTTATTTTGAGAAAATGTTGTAAAAATCCATTTTTATGTTGTTAATGATAACTCCTTTATTTAGTGACAAGTTACATAATGGAAAATATAGTTTCAAGTTCCTTTATTAAAGAAAAATTCTACTTTAAATATAGTTGAGACAATATCATTATGAAGATGCATGTATTATGAGCATGTAGTATGTAGATGATGAAAATATAAGATAAGAAGCAAGTTAATATTAATAAGCAAGATAGCAATAATAATAAGCAAGATATTATGGTCAAGTATTGGGAACCTTAGCTTCATTAAGGTAGCCCGTCAAGTACTGAGAGTCTTAACTTCATCAAGGCAACCTGGGACTTTGTCCCAAAAAAGGAAAAGAAAGAAAAAGAAAAAGCAAGAATAAGAGCAAATATAGTGATAAGCTTGTTAGTGATTTAATGAGCATTTAAGCTTTAGAATATATAGATAGATATATATATAATATATATATCATATATAAATTTAGGTTATAAGCATGATAATAACAATAAGATCATAATAATAACAAAAATATAGTAAAACAACATAATATGAAATTTATTCATGAACAAGAACAAAACATGAACATAGTATTGCTTCTATAACATTTGAATGTTTAAGAAACATATACCATGGTCATGTTAAATTACATGACATGATAGAAAGAAATGGGTAAGAACTTTTACCTAATGAGATAATATGGAAGTGGTAGTAGAAGAAAAATGTGGATAGTATTTATGTGTGTAGGAAATGTGTAGAAAAATTAGGTTGTAAAGAAAGAAAAGAGAGATTTTGGTAGAGAGCGTTGGAGGAGAGAATTTGTGAGAGTTTTAGTAGGGTGAATGAGTGTATGAAAGAATTGGAAGATGGGGTATTTATATAATTTTTGGAGTGAAAATTGTGTGAATTAATAAATTGAAAAAGAAAATAAAATATGGATGATGGAGAGGGAGGGATGGCTGGCGTGACTTGTAGGGGAAGAGAGAGAGAGAGAGATTTTGATTTGTTTTATATTTTTGTTAATTAAAAGTAATAAGATATAAAGTTTGAGGTGAATGAATATGTATGAGAAAAGTAAAAAGTAGATAATAGGTATGGTAGAGTGTAGAAATAGGTGTAGAAAAAGTAGAGATAGGTGAATAGTAATGAATAATATAGAATAGTACTATGAATAGTAGATAAGACAAATTAATGCCAGTAGTAATGAAAATACATGTAATTAAGCTATATCTAATATTTTTAGATATTGAAAAATTATAAAACTGATATTTTTGAACTCCTTGTATTTTTACAAGTTTATTAGTATTATCAGAATATTTTTTCCGTCGAGGGTACCAGGCACAATTTTTGAAAACTGATCCCGTTCGAATCCAAAAGACACTAAAAATTATCGAATTTGATATTTTTATGCATCCCTACATTATTACGAACTATTATCCGTACTATCTCAATTTCATTTTTTCGAGATTAGGAACACGGGATTGCCGTATCTAATCTATTAGGATTTGAAGCGTATTCATTGACCTCAGGATTTCCGATTGACTTCCGGTTTAGGGTTTAAATATAACCGTAGCATAAAATCTAGGGGATTGCAACTAACCCCCTTAAAAAGAGTTTTATCCTCAAAACTTGGAATTCGTACCTGATTGTCCAAACAAGCTCGAGTATTTTCTTTGGATTTCATCCTCAGCCTCCCAAGTAGCTTCCTCATGAGAATGATTTCTCTATAACAATTTAACATACCGAATCTCTTTATTTCTGAGCTTCTGAACTTTATGATCCAAAATCTGAATGGGGTATTCCTCATATGTAAGGTTTTCCCGTAATTGTACCGATTCTAGCTCCATGATTCTATCAAGATCTAGTACATGTTTTCTCACTATCAAAACCTGGAACACATTATGTATACCCAACAAACTTAGTGGCAATGTTAAGTGATAAGCCAAATCAACAATCCTTTCAAGTATCTCAAACGGTCCAATGTACCTTGGGTCAGCTTTCCTTGTGCTCGAACTTGGTGTATACTCTTTATCGCATTAACTTTAAGATATACATGATTTCCAATTTTGAATTCAAGAACTCTTCGTTTTTTATCTGCCCAACTCTTTTGCCTATCTTGAGTTTCTTTCATTCTTTGTTGGATAATCCGAATCTTACTTGTTGCATCTTGAATGAGATTGGGTCCAATGGCCAACTTCTCCACATCGTCCCAAACAAAGGTGATCTACATTTTCATCCATATAAGGCTTCGTAGGGTGGCATCTTGATGGTCGAATGATAGCTATTGTTATCAGCCAATTCAACCAAAGGCAAGTGCACTTCCCAACTTCCTTTGAATTCCATAACACAAGCTCGAAGCATATCTTCCAAAGTTTAGATCATCCGTTCTGACTGTCCATCCATCTATGAGTGATAAGTCGTGCTGAAATGCAACTTAGTTCCCATACATTTCTGCAGACTAGTCCAAAACTTCGATACAAACGTCAGGTCTCTGTTTGATACTATTCCTATCGAAACTCCATGTAGCCTTTCAATTTCTCTTATATACAACTTAGCTAAATTGTCCATTGAATAGGTCATATTTATTGTAATAAAGTGTGTCGACTTGGTAAGTCTATCTACTATGATCCATATGGCATCATATCCAGCTGGTGTTCGGGTTAAGCTACATACAAAATCCATTGTAATTTGATCCCACTTCCATTCCGATATAGCCAATGGTTTTAACAATCCTCCCGACCTTCGATGTTCCACTTTAACTTGTTGGCATATAGGGCATTTCATCACAAAGTCTGCCACATCTCTCTTCATGGCATTCCACCAGTAACCCTTTAAATCTTGGTACATCTTTGTTCCACCAGGGTGCATGGCATATCCCAAGTTATGCGCTTCTTTCATAATTTCCTTTTTCATCTCCTTTTCATCCAGGAAACATAACCTTCCTTTCATCTTTACTACTTCCTCATCATCAATTTCAAAATCTGTGTATTTCCCCTCTTGAACTTCTTGTTTTATCCTCTGGATCACGTCATCGTATTGTTGTGCCTTCTTGATCCTTTCTATCAAGGTTGGTTTTATAATAAAGTTTGAAATCTCCACTTCCACGTCTTGTCCAATGAATTCAATGCTTAACCTTTCAAACTCCTTAATCAATTCCTTCTTATCGATAAGCAAGGGCAATAATTAATGGTAAGGTCATAATCCTTTATTAGCTCCAACCATCTCCTCAGTCGCATATTTAACTCCTTTTGTCTGAACAAACACTTAAGGCTCTTATGATCCGTATAAATCTCGTATCTTTTCCCATAAAGATAGTGTCTCCACAACTTAAGTACAAACACTATGGCTGCTAGCTCGAGATCATGGGTCGGGTAATTTTGCTCATGTAGTCACAATTGACGCGAAGCATAGGCAATTACCTTTCCCTTCTACATCAACACACATCCAAGACCATTTCGTGATGCGTCACTATGTACCATAGAAGGCTTTTTCGGTTTGGAAAAACCAAGATTGGTACTGAAACTAGCTGTCGCTTAAGCTCTTGAAAACTTTGGTCTCTTTTGTTTGTCTATACAAACTTTTCATTCTTTTGGGTTAGTTAAGTCATTGGTCTAGCTATTTTGGAAAAGTCCTTCATAAACTTTCTATAATAACCAATTAAACCCAAGAAACTTCTTACTTCAATTATAGTCCTTGGTGGTTTCCACTCCATCACCGCTTTAATCTTTTCTGGATCCACAGATATTCCTTGCTTTGATACCACATGGCCCAAGAAAGAAATCCGATCAAGCCAAAAATCACACTTCAAAAACTTGGCATATAACTTATTCTCCCTCAATATCTATAATGACATTCGCAAGTGTTCCTCATGTTGCTCGTGCGTCTTTGAGTAGACAAGGATATCATTGATGAATATTATAGCACTTGTCCAGCAAAGACTTGTACATTTGGTTCATTAAATCCATAAAAGAAGCTAGTTCATTCGTCAATCCAAAAGACATCACCAAAAACTCGTAGTGTCCATATATTGTTTGAAAAGCCTTCTTCGACACATCTTCCGATTTGATCCTTAGCTTGTGATATTTCGAACGTAAATCAATGCGTGACAATACTCTTACTCCTTGTAATTGATCAAAGAGATCATCAATCTATGGCAATAGATATTTATTTTTGATGGTGACCTTATTGAGTTCTCGATAGTCTATAGAGAGCCTCATGGATCCG
Source organism: Combretum micranthum (assembly GCA_024138025.1). Lineage (NCBI taxonomy): Eukaryota > Viridiplantae > Streptophyta > Magnoliopsida > Myrtales > Combretaceae > Combretum > Combretum micranthum. The sequence goes on along the minus strand of JAMXBD010000190.1, from coordinate 146,886 downwards.
TCCTTCTTCTTAACAAATAACATTGGAGCTCCCTAAGATGAGACACTTAGTCTAATGAATCATTGATCTAGCAACTCTTGGAGCTGCTTTTGTAATTCCTTGAGCTCTACGGGTGGCATACGATATGATGCCTTTGATATTGGCTCCGTGTTTGCCATTAACTTGATTTCGAAATCGATCTCTCTTTAGTGGTAATCCAGGCAACTCCTCAGGAAAAACATCTGAGAACTCATTAATAATAGGAATGTTCTCCAAGATAGGCTCCTCTTTCTCCATTTCCGCATTACCATCATAACTATCGACTCCATTTTCCTCTCCTTCTATCAACTCAAATGAGTACAATTCCTTTCCTCTTGAAATCATCGACTCACCAACAAACGTTGCCTTTTCTCCTTCTTGATCCAAAAATTCCACTTTCTTATACCGACAATCAACCTTAGCCTTGGTAAGAGACAACCAACTCATACCTAAGATTACTTCATACTTAGTCATTTCCATCACTAAGAAATCACAGGTGGAAAGATGTCCTTGTATCATCAATAGACAATTCCTTAACATTTCTTTTGTCGTCACAACACTTCCCGTAGGGGTTTTTATCTTTAAACATGAGGTGGCTACGATTATAGGTAGTCCAGTTTTCTTAGCCAAGCTAGGTGACAAAGAAATGAGTTGCTCCAAAATCAAAAAGGGCATAAGCATTTTGATGAGCTACTTCTATTTTTCCTGCGTTTTAACATGGGGATTACTAAACTCCTATTCCACAACTCTAGTTATTTAGAAATCTATAGCCTACATTCGCATGAAGGAAAGAGCAAAAATAGCTCGGGGTTTAAGGCTAACTTGTGACCAGGTCATAGCTGAAAGTCCACATCGTCCTCGAAGGTGGCCAACTCTACTTCTTCCTCATCTATCTCCCCGCATATCCATTATCCTTCCATAATATAAATGTGAAATCTAGGGCATCGATGATCCAGCTCATTCTCGTTCCTACTCCCATTTCCGAACCTTGCTTGGGCAAATCCACCCAATGATCTAGCTGGGGCATTCTTCCTCTAAGGGCACTCACTGACAAATTGCCCAACTTGCCTGCAAATATAGTAAGTATCTGTTGGTTTCTTCGGGTACTCGGGCATCTTATGACTTGGGTCTTCATAGAAATAATACTTTCCTTCCAGCTAGGGGCACCTCCTTGGGTACTGCGTCCCTTTACGCTTCCAGTAGCTAATGGGTTTCGATGTGAACTTTCCACTATTAGCATTACCTTTGAAGCTGCCAATAGGTCGAAACCTCTTCTCTGGTTGTTCGGAGCTTGACCCCTCATGAAATCTTCATTCGAAGATAGGTGCTTTCTTTTCCACAATTCTTGCCTTCCCTTTCTTGGCTCCTTTGGCAATCCGAGCCCTTTCAATTAGTTCTTTGAAAGATCTTATATCGAACTCATCTAACTTAACACGCAGCTCCTTGTCTAAACCATTTGAAAAGACTTGCCTCTTGAGTTCTTCGCTATACTTATAGGAATCTGGTGCATATGTAGCAATCGACTGAATTCGATTTCATATTCTCCACGATCTGTCCCCTTTGAGCAATATGCAGAAAATCAGCACTATACTGAACCCTCAGACTTCAAGGGAAATAGTTTTCCAAGAACTCTTGTCGGAACATCTCCCATGTCATAGGTGGCATCAACTCACGTCTTTTAGACCTCCACAGACTTGGGCATTGAGACGAAGCATATAAGTGCCAAAGGTAATCCTCAAATGATGAAGCACTTTGCAAGCATCAAATGATCTCTCAATCTGGGCTAACTAGTCGCTTCCGGAAAGCTCTATCAAAATACCAATTACTCTTAATGAACTCAAGTAAAGAATTTCGATGTGGCTTGAGTGGTGACAGTGGTGACAAAGGCACAGTTTGAGATTGTGCACTACCCAGAGCAGGTACTTCCATTAAAGCTTATGGCACGGGTCGTGGTGGAGGTGGTGCAGGTGCTTACACATTTTTCCTTAAAGTCTCCAGCACGTGCTAGCTGTCCAAGTGTAGCTTGCCAGTTTACTTGCAGGTCAACTGTCACACCCCAAAGGATACCATAAACGTAACAGTCCACCACTCTCAATATTAAAGCTTAAGCATGACAACCTTAGTTATTCCCAAAAGATTCGATATTAAGTGTAAGGCATGCTCTCACAAATTTAGAGGACCATATTTTGAAATATGAAACTTAAGAAGATACAATAACAAATTAAGAAAGTGAAATCATAATAATCATTTATTCATAATAATTGTCTTACAAGTCTTAAGGGCATTCCCCCGCCAAAATAACTATAATCTATTACAAGAATTTTCTATGAAGTCTACATCTAAACTAATGCTAAACTTCATCTAAAAATTCCTTAACAAAAAAAAAAGGGAATATACCTGGCTATAAGGCCCAAGCATTTAAGTGAAATGCAACATACACGTGAGCAAGGAAGGCATATAGTTTTCCAAGAACTATATGTTGAATGGATTTATGCTCTTCATTCGGAGTTTGGTAATAAGTAATCTCAAAACGAGTAGTTTTAGTTAAGATATACTTTCGATCATTACCGCCAAGCATATTAAGTCTACTCGGGTTGAGCCATGCTTTTGGATTACTGCTAAGCTTTGATTTAATTCCATGTCGCTAAGCAATCGCTTTCGATCCAAGTGTTGCTTTTGACGTGCTACTATCCTTTTCACCCAAGGATAGTAACCCCATGTAATGTGACTCACTTCATGGTATGCATGAATCAATTTATTTAAGATATCACAACATCATTATTATCAATTTTGAGGTGATCATAGAATCTTAGATATATCAAGTTCTACACTAGAACAAACAAATGATTACTTACAATCAGCTCCCGTCTCGATATTCTTAGAATTTTTTCAACAATTTTACATACATATCAATTTGTCTTTCGTTAATTCTAGTGCAACTAAACTACAGGCACAATCAAGTAAAGTAATTAAGGAAATAAACTCACGTTACCATGGCGATACTTCTTCTAAATGGACGAGTTGATCAAACAATCCACTTAGTCGAAATAATCATGAGACATGGGTATTCTTCCTCGGGATCACCTAGTCAAGAAAAATATCCAAAATGAGTATTTCTTGATAACTTTCTTAAAATTTGACAAAATTATGTCATAAGAATGTTAAAGTTTATGTAGAATATAATTCCAATTAAAATGGCCATAACTTGGTCATTTTAACGCGGAAATTGCGCATATAATATACCGATTTCTACCTATTCAAAAGATCTATCGTTTCTAAAACTTTTTTCATCAAACTAGGTCATTTCTCGAAACAATTGCGATCAAATTCATCACGAATTTTCCCATTTTAAAAAGCATTTGTTTCAAGCATCAAATCATCCAAAAATTGCTTTGATAAATACTTAGTTATCTATATAGTTGAAAAATTCATTTTTATAACTACATAGCTCATTTTCCATGCATGCTCAAGTGTTTGTTGTCTAATCAATAATCTTTTAGTAAAACAATGTTAGTTATAAGTTTAAAAAAATCAAAATTTTCAAGAAATCCTTTTTGGTAAATCTTTTAAAATGGATATTTTGATTCTTTTGTTTTCAAGAAGTATTTTATGTCTATCTTATTATTTTCTTTGATGACTTTTTTTTCTATATAAGGAAATGAATTTCTATTTTTCCTTTTGAAGCTTTCAATGCTAGTATCATTTTTCTTATTAGCTTTCTATGTATCATTTGTACTTTGTAAATCTTAGTTTGAAAAATTTATATTCCCCTTTTTATATTTTCAAAAGAACATTTTCATAAAATGATTCATCTTTTTTATCTTTGGGAAACAATTCTATTACTTCTAAAATTATGGTTTGGAAAAAGCCTTTTAAAATGATGATATTTCCAAAATCATAATGAGTTCTTTCTAAAGTTTTGAGAAAATAAATTCTTCTTATTAATTCTAAATTTCTCTTAGGACTTTCTTTTGATGGCAAAAATCTTAAAATATATAGTTTAAACTTGGTGGTTTAGACAACAATATTTAAATTACATGAATATAAGAATAATAACAAGCAAAATCATAACAACAAAATAAATCGCAAAATAATATAAAACAAGTATTGAGAGTCTTAACTTTGAATCAAGGCTCTTGTACTAAGAATGGACTAGTCCCGAAAAAGAAAATAAAAATTGTTTTGACTTGATGAGAACAAGTCTAAGACTAGAAACTAGTCTTAAAATAACATGAAATAAATAAATAAATTGCATAACTTGAAAGTAAATAAATCACAAATGATGCCCTAAAGATTATATATAAGTACACAATTATATTTAATTAAACATATATAAGAAGTTAACATAATATGTGCACAATAATAACAACATAAAAATAGAAAAATAGATTTTTATAAACAAGAACAATACATGAACATAGTGTAGCTTCTATAACAACAAGTTTAGGAAATTCACACCATGGTCATGTAAAGTAACATGACATGATAGAAAGAAATATGGAAGAAGATTTTACCTAAAGGGGATCTTGAGTAATAGGTGTGTATGGGTTTTGTGTATATAAGGGATTTGAGAGTATTTTGGGAGAGTGTTTGGAGAGAGTTTGGATGAAATTTGGTAGAGTTTTGGTAGTGAATTATGGGTAGATGAAGTGTAAAAAATGAAAGAGGAGGGGGGTATTTATAGAAAATTGAGGAGTGAATTTGTGTGATTAAAAAATAATTGAAAAAGAAAAATATATGAGTGAAATGGAGAGGGGCGGCGCTGGCCATGAGGGAGGAAGAGAGAGAGATATATAATTTTTTTGTATTTTGTGTAATAAAATTAATAATATGCAAAGTAGATGTGATATAAAGTTATGGAAAAAATAAAAAGTAAAGATAATAGGTGTATAGAGTGTAAGAGTAGGTGTAAGAAAAAGTAAAGATAGTTTAATAGTGTAGAATAGTAATGAATAATATAATGTAAAGTAGATGTGACTAATAAAATACCGGTAGTAAGAAAATACACGTATAATTATGATATCATTTATTTTTAACTGTCGACAAATTATAAAACTGATATTTTTGAAAACCTTATACTTTTTTGAGTTTAATGGTATATCCAAAATATTTTTACTATTGCGAGCCCCGGGATACGTTCTTCAAAAACTCCGTTCAGTTTCAAAATGATTTGCGGTTTTACTAATATGATATTTTTAAACTTTATTATGTTATTGCGAACTATTCTATATACTAATATTTTATTTACTCACTTAGGGTTATGAACATGGGATTATCGTACTTAACCTTGTTATGTCTAACTAAGGTTTTGCTGATTTTAGGGTTTCCGATTGACCTTCCGATTATGATTTAAGCTTAATCGATCGTAAAACTTTGGGGGTTTACATCAACAGCAGGTGGGTTTTGTGGAGGTGCGGCGGGTTGGTTTGCTTCTTCCTTGGGATTGGTCGAGGCACTTTACTCTTGGAGTCTTCTTCCTCTTCTTCGGCTGTTTAGATTTTACTTTTTGTGAGTTTAATCTCTTCAATAGGTTTATTAAGTCTTCAAACGGATATAACGGAAATCAGAAAATTTATCTCACATAATCTCAAAATGAAAATTCATGAAATAGATAAGGAAATTTAAATCAAGGTTGAAATTCACATAAAACTTTTTCATTGAAATAGGAAATGGGTACAAGACACTTACATAAAGGAAATCGAAACATAACACCATACAACAACATTATAAGGAAAAACACAAACAACACCTTTCTATAAAGCATAAAAATCTAGTCTACCCGACCTCACATTCTAGGCCTTTTACAAAACTTTCTATTGGACTATGTGGGCAAGCTCGGGTCTAACTCTTGACTTCTTTCCTTCTTTCCTTCTTTCCTCTTTCCTTCTTCATCCTTCTTTCTTTGTTTTTGCCAAACCTCATGGGGATGGTGCATCACCCAGGTTTCTATTTGATGAGCCCCTTGGCTTCTTTACAAAGTTGTGCAAATATGGGTGCACAGTCATTCTTTTTTTCTTACAACTTCCTTTACCCTCTCAGGTAGGTCGGCAATCATATTTTCTCCAAGTATTCCATCGTCCTCAGAGAATAATATTCAGTCGAGTGGGGAATCCACTTCTAGGGCACTCTGTGGGGTTGGTTCCCGAGATACACTTTGGCAACTAATGGGGGTACTCACTTTGTTCATAAGCATTCCTCCACAAGCGGGGTTCCATCGTGCGAACTTTAGGTTCGACATTCATGACTGTGGGATTGGATGGCACAGTATCAACCTCCATTGCCGAGGTAGTTTCTTAGTTTTTAGCTACTAGCTGGGCTTGTCGCTCCTCATATCATCGTCTATTTCCATGTGGGTCATCCTCCTCCTCGGTCCACCACTGATCTTCCAAGGGTACGGTGGACTCATTCCCTGTAGGGATCTCTTCGGGATCTTCTTTGGATCTTCTTCTTCTTCTTCAACCTCCTCTTCGGGTTGTCCTTCATCGGCTTTACTCGATTTAACATCCACTAGAACTTCATCATCTTCAAGCTGAAGTCCCATAAGTGATAGTGGTTGAGGGTTCTTCATCGTCGGTGGCTTGAGCATATTTTACACCATTCCAATAGAAGGCTCCTTCATAATCGGCCTTCCACCATTCCCTGTGGTCCTTCAATTCATCATGAGCATTGATGAATAATGGTCCAATTTCCTTCCAAGTTTGGAAATCAGGAAATGTGGGTGCTCCTTCTTTCATCAACACAAAAGTCGCTTCTTGGAGCATGGACTCGTTGTTAGTGAATCAAGCAATGTTTTCGATGGCGTAAATCACCTCTAACTTCGGCGACTTAATCTTTCTTAGGAGACAATATCTTATTGTCTCAATAATCTTGGCCCATTCGGTATATTTCAACCCCTTCTTCCATAAAACAAACATCTCCTTCAACGACTTAGGTCTTCCCGCTAAAGCAAACTCTTCGCAAAGGACCCTAAGTCTTAGCCGATAATTAACAAGGGTCTCATTGGGTTCTTTTTGGAATTTCTGGGCCTCCAAGCGAGCTTCTCCTAAAGATATCTATTCATAAAAGAAAAGGGGGTCAGAAAACTTATTATACCCATTCTAAACTATCTAAGTCTTTCTTATTTCCATTCTACCTATTTTCTTCTTAAGTCCATTTCTATTGCTATGATATAAAATTCTTAACCATGCTCTGATACCAACTTAAACTGTCACACCCTAAAGAGTACTATAAACGCAACAGTCCGCCACACTCAATATTAAAAATTAAGTATGACAACCTATGTAAACCCCTAATTTTTAGGGTAATTTGTTCTTATTTGCAATTCAAGGCATCTAGAGAATTTGGCATAGTACCATTCCTGGCTTGAGCTATTCTTGCATAAAAATTACAATGGTGTGATCTAAACCATAGGTCAATAAATAATAAGGCCAAACCACACATCAAATAAATCTAATTAAGTATAATTAATAAACATATGTAATGTAACACTCAACCATATGACGTGTATAGTTTGGATGAGCAAATCTAAACCAATGGAGAGTTATGCCCTCTCTAATGGGTTAAAGGACCAACTCAAGCCATTCACGTCTAAGAGAGACTGAGAACTAAGGAATGAGGATTTTTCTCAACTCATTGTTACATATATATACATATATATATATTCTAACATAATCTCAACTTCACCTCAAAAAGAATTAAGGAAGGAGAATGTCTTTGAAACATATTTGTTATTCGTGTATACATGTCATTAACGTAACCTCAACTTTTTACCTTAGAAACTCAAAAACTCCCTAAGTTTTAATACCATAAAGCCAAGACCAACACAAGCGACATCCTTTGGTCCCTGCATAATTCCTATAGAGTTGACAACCCTATGGTGAACTTCACTAGATTCATTTGACTATGAAGAGGTTTTTGCTCCTGTAGCACGTATGGAGACTATTAGACTATTTATTTCAATTGCTGATTAGAATCATTGGAAAATTCATCAACTTGATGTGAAGTTAGCCTTTCTAAATTGCTATCTTAAGGAGGAAGTATACATTAAACAACCCCTTGGGTATGTTGTTAAAGGTAGTGAAGATAAAGTATTAAAACCTAAAAGGGCTTTATATAGATCAAAATAAGCACCAAGAGCTTGGAATAGTTGGATCAATAAATACTTTTGTCATGCCCTGAAGGGTACCCTAAACGTGGCAATTGGTCGTACACAATATTTAAGCCTAGGAATGACCGCCTTAGTCACACAGAGGCTTCCGTACTATTTATGTAACGCCCTAAAATAAGGCATTACAACCTGCCACGTATCTCCTCTTATATAGGAGACGCAAAGGCTCTAATATCCATAATAAAACAATCATCACCTGTAAACACTCATAGGGTATCTCATAGGATATGAAACCTGTTGAAACTAAAACTCATACTCCATAAAACATAAACTCTTTGCTCAAGCATAAAATCCAAATTGACATCATAGTCAACTAACTCAATAGAAACTAAAAATTGTTTGCATTAAAATCTTTTCATGTAAAACCAACAAAAGCATCCAATTACAATTCCAAATGATCAAAACATTATTTTCTTTGAAATTTGATATATAAAGCCTAACTCTCGGTTGGGTAGTCAAGTCCACTATCGCCATCCCCGCTATCAAAGAGTAAGTCATATCCAAAAAGATCATACACTATATCTTCTTCACCTGTACCTGAAATTTAAAAGAATGAGCGGCGATGCCTAGTACGATAACTCCAATCCAAAAACAAATGCACATGCACATACAATAGACAGATAATTCATGCAACTTAAACTAATGCAAACAATCATATTATTATCTTTCTTGAGCCAACAAAAACAACACTGTCCAGTATTAGGTATACTCTAATCCTGAACTCGGAGTTACTCAGACCCCTTTGAAAATCATACAACTCTTTGAAAATAATAATCATATACATATATGGATGAGTTGGTACTCCCCAAACAGCCCCAATTCAGAACACCTAATTTTACCGGAATCATATCAAGGCACGAAACCACCAGGAACAACCTCACATCAAGATCATCAGGGTACCTCATCAATATCACTGTCTGCCAGGTATTTACTGGTCAAAGCCAAGCACAACCAAAACATACAATTATTAATCCAAATAAAGATTAAGTTTATTAAGAAATTATGTTCCTACAAGCGTTCAATCAATACTAAACTTACAGGCAAAAACAGCAAGCAAGACTTAATCGTACCTTTCTCAGTTTCAGGAAATTCAAATCTGTATCTCCTAAAAATCCTTTATTGACAACACTCAACTACAACCAAATATCCCGAATCTCTACAACACTTCAATCAATAATGACAATACAACAACAACCCAAATCTCCAAATTCCTGTCAACAACATATATATACAACAAATAAGAACACGATATAAAAAAAAATTCCTAATGTATTATAACTCCCGAAATCCTAACCTGACAAAGAAAATCACCAAGTTACACCGTCTAACCCGATCAATCTCCCATAACAATCTATAGAACTCGATAATCCTCCAAAACCCTAATATTTATAACAACAAGAACAATCACATTCATATCTAGAATAAACCTTTATAGAATCTTTACGTTTAAAAGACTTTACTTACTTGCTTGGATCACCAAACCTGAATCCTTTCTCAAAATTTCGGATTCCACACAAAGTTAGGGTTTTTCTCCAAAAAGCTTCATGAAAATCCATAAAACCTTAAGAAAGACTTATACAATTTCATATTTAATCCATGAGAGAAGGTTAAAATCACTTACTTTGGATCAGAATACCCTTCAAATGATTCTCCAAGCCTAGATCTCCAAGAACACTCCAAAACTCTCTTATAGAAAGGAGAAAATGATAAAAGAATTTCTATCGAAATTATCTTTTGCGTCTCGTATTTATATAAATTTGGTCATTTGCCGGCCCTACGTTGGTGGTATACGTATAGATCTTGCCGGCGTACACCCTACGCTAGCAAAATTTACACGAATACTGACGGTGTTCATCGGGGTTTTAAATTCTCAAAACTTCGATCCTACTACATATGCTGGCAAATCCATGCCCTACGTCGGCGACGTTCCCAGCCAGTATTGAGAGAAACCCTAGTGTATACCGGCGGCTTTCTACCTAGCATTAAGAAAAATGCTACTATTCACTTCCTATGCCGTCTCTACGCTGGCGACGAGATTCTCTACGAGGCAGCATACAATCTGTCAAAAATTGCAGAAATCCGAACTTCAACATTTGTTCTACAATCAAACTTAAACCTTTACAATTTACTTGTTTTGACTTAAACTCATCTATATCATCTCATGATTCATAATTCATTATATTTTCATCTTTATTTCTGTATATTACATCTCTCCTCTCCTAAAAAGAACTTTCGTCCTCGAAAGTTACCTGGATTAGTGAAACAACTTGGATATTTACTCTCATGTCTTCTTCTAGCTCCCAGTAGCTTCACGTTCAGTTTGATTAGTCCATTGCACTCTCACATATTTGATCACCTTGCTTCTCAGAATCTTCTCCTTAGAGTCCACAATTCTGATCGGCTTTTCAATCGTCGTAAGGTTCGCTGCACTTCCAACGGTTCAAGAGCTACTATTTCTTCGGATCTCTGACATACTTTCTGAGCATGGATACATGGAACACATTATGCACTCCCTCCAAATTAGGAGGTAAAGCTAATCTATAAGCCATGTCGCCTATCCTTTCAAGAATCTCATATGGTCCCACATATCGAGAATTCAACTTTCCTCTTAAGCCAAATCTGACAACTCCTTTTGTTGGTGAAATCTTTAGCAAAACGTGTTCAGCTACCTGAAATTCCAAAGGTCTTCTTCGTTTATCTGCATAACTCTTTTGTATACTCTGTGCAGCTTGTAATCTTTGCCTGATCAAACTGACCTTGTCAACTGCATCTTGGACTAACTCTGGTCCTAACAATTGTCTTTCACCCACTTCATCCCAATGAATAGGTGATCTACACTTTCTATAAAGCGCTTCGTATGGAGGCATGCCAATCGACGCTTGATAACTGTTGTTGTAGGCAAATTCCACTAGTGGCAAATGCTCATCCCAACTTCCTTTGAAATCCAAAACGCATGCTCTCAACATATCTTCTAAAGTCTGTATAGTCCTTTCAGATTGCCCATCAGTCTGAGGATGATAAGCAGTACTGAACACAACCTTGGTTCCCAAAGCTTGATGCAGACTTTTCCAGAATCTCCCAACAATCTGGTATCCCTATCTGACACGATTGTTACTGGTATTCCATGCAATCTCACAATCTCTTGATATACAACTGTGCCAAACGCTCTAACTTATAACCAGTCTTAATAGGTATAAAGTGAGCTACCTTTGTGAGACGATCCACAATGACCCAAATTGAATCAAACTTATCTTTGTCTTGGGTAAAGCAGAAACAAAATCCATGTGATATGTTCCCACTTCCACTGTGGTATTGGCAAAGGCTTCAACTCACCACCGTTTTCTATGCTCAATATTAATCATCTGACACGTATGGCACTTAGATACATATTCGCTATCTCCTTTTTCATATTGTTCCACCAGTATAGCTTTTTCAAATCTTGATACATCTTGTTCCCTCCAGGATGAATGGAATAACTGGAGTAGTGCGCTTCCTTCAACAATTCCTTCTTAAGTTCTCCTTGCACTGGCACACACAATCTCCCTTTGTACCTAAGGATACCTTCATCATCCACATAAAATTGGTGCTCGACCCATCTCCATTTTCCTCTTTATATCCAAGATACTCTGATCATCTGTCTGAGCTGTCTTGATTCTGTCCACAAGAGTAGGTTGAATTCTCATATTAGCCAATCTTTCACCTACCTGTCTTGTGACTATTTCCAGTTCAAGCTTCCTCATATCATCAATGAGATGACGTTCTGTCGTGATCAAAGCTGCAAGATTCTCTATTCTCTTTCTGCTCAAGGCGTCAGCTACTACATTCCCTTTCCTAGGTGATACTGAATGTCAATATCAAAATCCTTTATCAGTTCCAACCATATTCTCTGTCTCATGTTCAACTCTTTTTGGGTAAAGATGTACTTTAAACTTTTGTGATCTATATACACTGTACATCCTTCCCTATATAAGTAATGTCTCTACAGCTTCAAAGCATGCATAACTGCTGCTAGTTCAGATCATGAGTAGGATAATTCCTCTCATAGGGCTTTAATTGTCTGGAAGCATATGCTATAACCCTGCCTCTCTGCATCAGCACACATCCTAAACCTTGTATAGAGGCGTCACTATAAATAGCATACTCCTCACCACTCACAGGTAAGGCTAGCACTGGAGCAGATACTAACTTTATTCTTCAAACTGAAAGCTAGCTTCACAGTTTTCACTCCATTCATACTTCACTCCCTTCTTGTCAACCGGGTCAAAGGACTAGCAATTTTGGAAAAATCTTCCACAAATCTTCTGTAATATCCTGCCATTCCCAGAAAACTTCTTATTTCCGTCACAGTCTTGGGTCTTGGCCATTCAACAACTTTTGACTTTCTCAGGATCCACTGATATCCCACTACCATCAACATATGTCCTAAGAAAGACACCTGTTCTAACCAGAACTCACATTTTGAAAACTTCGCATATAACTTCTCTTCCTTCAATCTGTCAGAACTAATCTCAAATGTTCTTCGTGCTCCTCTTTAGTCCTTGAATACACCAATACATCATCAATAAAGACTACCACAAAAATATCAAGATACTCCCTGAAGACTCTGTTCATCAAATCCATAAATACTGCTGGTGCATTGGTGAGTCCAAAAGGCATGACAACAAATTCATAATGTCCATACCTTGTCCTGAAAGCTGTCTTCTGAATATCTTCGGCTTTCACTCTCAATGATGATATCCAGATCTCAAATCTATCTTTGAGAATGCTGAAGCTCCTGCCAACTGATCAAACAAATCATTAATTCATGGTAAAGGATACTTGTTCTTTACTGTCACTTGGTTCAATTTTCTATAATCGATGCATAGTCTCATACCGCCATCCTTCTTCTTGACAAACAGAACTGGAGCTCCCCAAGGTGAAACACTAGTCTAATGAACTTCTTCTTCAACAATTCATCCAACTGCACTTTAAGCTCAGCAAGTTCTGTAGGAGCCATTCGATAAGGAGCTTTTGATTTCGGTACAGTACCGGGTATCAAGTCAATACCAAACTCCACTTCCCTCTCTGGTGGTAATCCAGGCAGATCTCTGGAAAAACTTCTGGATACTCACATACAATTGGAACATCCGACAACACTATCTCCTTTTTATCTTCTTTCACCATAGCAGCCAAAACTGATCCTCCCACAATTCATAAGTAGGTAAAACTGGAGGTCTTTGCACTACCAACTTATGAACAAATTGATCACCATCGGGCAAACTGAACTCTACTACCAGATTATAGCAATCAATCACCACATGGTACTTTGCCAACCAGTCTACACCCAAAATCACATCAAAATCCAACATATCCAGCACCACCAAATCTGCAGAGATGTCTACCTTCTATCTCAATATCCACATTCTTACAGATTCTATTCAATACAGACTCACTTCCCAAAGGAGTACTAACAGATACACATCCAGGCATAAACTCAGCAGATATACCACAAACAGACATAAAAGATTCAAAACGCAAGAGAAACTGCACCAGTATCAAACAACACATATGCACTATGCAGGAGTATAGGAAACATACCGCGATAGTGTCAACACTAGAAGTCTCACTACGCTGTAAAGCGTAAACCTTTGCTGATGCTCTGCCCTGCCAGAATAAACTCTGCCATACTGCCTCCTTTACAATCACAGCTCTGTGTCCCCTCTGCCCACACTTGAAGCGAAAACCTATGGAATGACTTTGTTTGCAGGTATTACTCTTGTGTCCCAGTTTACCACAAGAAAAGCAAGCATTCTCTACCCACTTGCAATCCTTCACATCATGTGGTCCAAGGCATCTCGTGCATCTTCTATCTGTATTCTGCACTGCTGGCCTGAAATTCTGAGTGATAGGCCTCTTGCCTCTATCTTGTGTAAGTACACCAGCTGCTGGCCTCTTGCCTAAAAATACCTGATTTCTCTGTGGCTCACGGCTTCTAATCCTGCTCAAGCCGTGCTCTACTGTCTTGGCTTTGTTCACCACAGCTAAATAGTTATCCAAATCCATCAAATTCACCTGATATTGTATCTCAGCTCTAGTCCAGTGATGAATCTGCTAACCTTGGCCTCTTCATTCTCTTTCAGAGCGTCAGGTAGAAATCTCATCAACCTGTGCAATTCCGCCTCATATTCTTCTACTGTCATCTTTCCTTGCCGCAGAGTGTGATACTCTTGAAGCATTCTCTACTTAACACTGTCAGGAAAGAATTCTCTATAGAAGGCCTGCTGAAACATTTGCCATGTAATTATACCAGTCATGTGCCTTTTGGTGCTCAACCACCAATTGCTCTCCCAGTCAGCAAATAGGAGGCATATTCAACTTTCTTGTTCTCTGGAATATCCAGAGCAGCAAATGTTTTCAACCTCTTCCATCCACAATTGTGCTTCGAGAGGTTTACCTGGTACTGGCTCAAACTTATGCACAGGTCCACAAATTTATTCAAACCAAGCACATCTGCATGCCTAGCTCTATTCCCTCCATTTCCATTCAGCCTTTGTGTCTCCTGTCTCCAAGCTTCAGCGTTTTCTTGACCATCTGCATGTCCCTCCTCATATCTTGTTGTTGTTGACCAACCACTCCTAACAAGGCATTCACAGCTTGCATAAGCTGTGCAGCATCAACTAGAACCTGCTCCAATAGGTGGAGGTGGTGGCAAGTCCTATTCTGAGCCTCTGTTCATCCTGCTGCTGCCCCAAATTCTCATTCTCCTCAGAATTCTTCTTCTTGGAGGCATTCTAACACAAAAAACACCACAAGATTAGAATAAGGTATCCAACTCAAGATCAAAACTTAAATCTATAAGACAACATCAAACTTAACTAAACAACAAACCTATTATTCTACCCCACTCCTCAAATCTCACCGTCCTAAGGAATCAAAACTTAAATCTATATGATTCAAAACCTATAGCTCTGATACCAAATAAGCTGTAACACCCTAAAATAAGGCATTACAACCCCCACGTATCTCCTCTTATATAGGACACGCAAAGGCTCTAATATCCATAATAAACAATCATCACCTGTAAATACTCATAGGGTATCTCATAGGATATGAAACCTGTTAAAACTAAAACTCATACTCATAAAACATAAACTCCTTGTTCAAGCATAAAATCCAAGTTGACATCATAGTCAACAACAACGAAACTAAAAACTGTTTACATTAAAATCTTTTCATGTAAAACCAACAAAAGCATCCAATTACAATTCCAAATGATCAAAACATGTCTTTTCTTCGAAATTTGATATATAAAGCCTAACTCTCGGTTGGGTAGTCAGGTCCACTATCGCCATCCCCGCTATCAAAGAGTAAGTCATATCCGAAAAGATCATACACTATATCTTCTTCACCTGTACCTAAATTTAAAAGAATGAGCGGCGATGCCCAGTACGATAACTCCAATCCAAAAACAAATGCACATGCACATACAATAGACAGATAATTCATGCAACTTAAACTAATGCAAACAATCATATTATTATCTTTCTTGAGCCAACAAAAACAATACAGTCAAGTATTAGGTATACTCTAATCCTAAACTCGAAGTTACTCAGACCCCTTTGAAAATCATACAACTCTTTGAAAGTAATAATCATATATATGTGTGGATGAGTTAGTACTCCCCAAACACCTCGAATCCAGAACACCTAATTTTACCGGAATCATATCAAGGCACGAAACCACTAGGAACAACCTCACACCAAGATCATCAGGGTACCTCATCAGTATCACTGTCTGCCAGGTATTTACTGGTCAAAGCCAAGCACAACCAAAACATACAATTATTAATCCGAATAAAGATTAAGTTTATTAAGAAATTATGTTCCTATAAGCGTTCAATCAATACTAAACATACAAGCAAAAATAGCAAGCAAGACTTAGTCGTACCTTTCTCAGTTTCAGGAAATTCCAATCTGTATCTCCTAAAAATCCTTTATTGACAACACTCAACCACAACCAAATATCCCGAATCTCTACAACACTTCAATCAATAATGACAATACAACAACAACCCAAATCTCCAAATTCCTGTCAACAACATATATATACAACAAATAAGAACATGATATAAAAAAAGATTCCTAATATATTATAACTCCCGAAATCCTAACCTGACAAAGAAAATCACCAAGTTACACCATGTAACTCGATCAATCTCCCATAACAATCTACAGAACTCGATAATCCTCCAAAACCCTAATATTCATAACAACAAGAACAATCACATTCATATCTTGAATAAACCTTTATAGAATCTTTACGTTCAAAAGACTTTACTTACTTGCTTTGATCACCAAACCCGAATCCTTTCTCAAAATTTCAGATTCCACACAAAGTTAGGGTTTTTCTTCAAAACCCTTCATGAAAATCCATAAAACCTTAAGAAAGACTTATACAATTTCATATTTAATCCATGAGAGAAGGTTAAAATCACTTACTTTGGATCAGAACACCCTTCAGATGATTCTCCAAGCCTAGGTCTCCAAGAACACTCCAAAACTCTCTTATAGGAAGGAGAAAATGGCTGGCGTATAGTATAGATCTTACCGGTGTACACCCTATGCTAGCAAAATTTACATGAACGCTGACGGCGTTCATCGGGGTTCTGAATTCCCAGAACTTCGATCCTACTACATACGATGGCAAATCCATGCCCTACGTCGGCGGCGTTCCCAGCCAGTATTGAGAGAAACCCTAGTGTATACCGACGGTTTTCCACCTAGTATTAAGAAAAACGCTACTGTTCCCTTCCTACGCCATCTTTACGGCGGCAGCGTAGATTCTCCACAAGGCGGCATACAATCTGTTAAAAATTGCAAAAATATGAACTTCAACATTTGTTCTATAATCAAACTTAAACCTTTGCAATTTACTTGTTTTGAACTTAAACTCATCCTATATCATCTCATGATTCATAATTCATTATATTTTCATCTTTATTTCTGTATATTACAATGTACAAGGCGTCTAACACATGGAGAAGACACATTGGAGTGATACATTTCATATTGATACAATTTGGGTAACAATGTAAAGGAAATACAACTCAATATGCTTCAATTACAATTCATCAAAAATTTCACTACATAAAACTATTACAAAGCAATTCACAAAACCTAGCTAACATCTTCAAGTATTCTTTCTTCCTCCTAGAACCCTAAAGTCATACTCGGCTCCAGACATCTCGGTCTCCAGATAGCATTCTTCCGTCAACCTGTTTATTCAAACGTCTATTGGGGTATAAGCTATACTAGCTTAGTGAGAGTTCCTTTAATTCCGTACCATAACAAGCAAGTTATAAATCATCCATATGCTATGCATGAACAAACACATGAGCAGACAATTATGTATGGGTATCTGGAACCCATACACAGAATGGATTTACGCCCTCCGTATCTAGGGTTAGGGATGGTATTAAAAGTCTACATGACCAGCTGCTAGTCTCCAAGCCCTTCAGCTCTTAGTAATTGACTCGGCTCGGCTCATACATGGGATGCATCCCTAGTGCGCTTTAGTTCCCTATGAATGAACTTTGATCCCATGTCTCATTCTCCAAAAGTGACCTTGGACCATATCGATCTTCTTGCGTAGGAGCAGCACGCTACCAAATGCAACTTGACCGATGCGATGCATGACCAATTTATTTTTTCTTAGGTCAAATTATTCATACATTCTTTAGAGCGACCAACCAATATCATACACATAAACAAAATAATATGAACAGTGTAGTTATCCAATCGATTCATGGTTTCGATATGCTTTAGTATTCTTTAGCATACATACATCAAAGTTTCATTATCTATCCCATCCCATTCATATTGGTTTTTATCTTGTTCTTATAATTCTAATGCAACTAGCTACAAGCACAAATAAGGTAATAAAACAAAAGGAAAACTCACATGTCCATCGGACTCCGGTCTTTTAATCGTAATAGTCACGTGGCAATGAATCCTCGAAAGCAAAGATACCTAAGGAAAGAAATACCCGAATGAGTATTTCAACTCAAAACTAATCCATTCTATCTCATATAAAATATCAAGTTCGTAATTCTCGTCCTACGCGGGAATTCTAACTTAAAACGGTCATAACTTGGTCAATTTAACTCGGAATTTAGCAAATTATATACTAATTTCTATCTACTTCGAAAGATCTATCTAATTCTAATATCATATTTAAGTTTTGAAAAATTTTAATCTTCGAAAAGATCCGATAAGTGCAGATCAGTAGCTAAATCCAATTTAGAAAATTGATTTTGTGAAAGTTCATGAAGTTTCTACCATCTAAAGCAAGTATTCATGCAATATGAACAAGTTACTATCATAAATGATATGTCATGAGATATATATGTACATGTTTTTTATTATATTTAATAAAAGAAATTTTTATAAAACTTTTTCCTGGTAAGAATTTATGAAAAATCAACTTAGAAAGGCTAATCTTTTATTCTTGACAATTCCCACTTGTTTTTAGAAAAATTCCTTGATAAATTTATTTATTCTTGTTAAAATTAAGTCTTGCTTATGTATATTCCTTAAGGCCTTTGTTTTTCAATAAAAATTTCCATTTTACACTTTGTAATCATGTTTTTAAATATGGTTCATCCTAAAATCTGAATTTGTAAAAATTATTCTTGTAGTGATTCCTTTAAGTAAACTCATTTGATACTTAGAAACTTAAGGCTCAACCATACCTAGCCACTAAGGACTTTATTTCTTTGGTAAAACTTCTATTTTGAGTTTAGAAAGTAAGTGTTTTCAAGCCATTACTCAATTATTACGAATTTCTTAAAATGATAAGCAACTAAAATTTTTCCTACTTTATTTCTACTCCTTGGTTTACATATTTTTCTTAGCAAATCCCATCTCAACTTATAAAAATCATTGCTTGATGATATCTGTGACTTATACTCTTCATTTTTTCATATAAAACACAAGTTTTGGAGTTGATAAAATTGTTTTTAAGGAATGGTCTTGAAACCATCCAAATTTACAAAATTTGTTTTTTTGGACATACCTTTTGATAAAATCCATCTAAACTTATGAAAATCCATTCTTTACATATCCAATCTTAAAAACCTTCCATATCTTGAATAAAATCTTCATTTTGAGTTAGAAAACTTGTTTTTAAGTTATGCCTTGGTCTAGATCCGAAAATAGGATTTTTGTTTTGAAAATAATCTTTGAAAATCACATTTGAATCATATAGAATGAAGTTTTGATGAAATATACCCACTAAGCCTTCATTATTTCAAGTAAAACTTCCATTTTGACTCTTGGAAAGAGGTTTTTAAATATGGGTCTTGCCTTATACGAATTTCACCATTTTTGTTTGAGTTCAAAACCATGATCTACATCTACTATGAACATAAATATAAGAAAAATCCATGATAGTAAGCTATAAACTCATAGATCTAAACATAAACATAATCAAAGTTACATAAAAGTTATATTTACAAAATATAACCATTTCTAACAAGAAAATAATAAGATCACAAGAGAATTATCATGAGTAGGATGAGTGTTTCATTTTGACATCATCATCCTTAGCTTTTAAGCTTATGGAAAGTTATTTGATGCATGAAACTCTTACTATACTCCACCTACATCAACTATGAAATCTTGGAATAAGAGTTTTACCAAAGGATCTTGAAGAAATATATATGGGAGCTCAAATAAAGAATAGAGGCAGCAAGTGTTCTTGCAAGAACAAGAACAAATGAAGAGAGAAAGAGAGGAAAAATGCAAAGAATGATAAAGGGTTAAATGTATGAATGAGAGAGGGTATATATAGAAAGATAAGAGGAGTTAAAGGCACTTTAAAATGAGATTAAAAAAAAAAAAGAAATGGTAGCTCACAATTGTCCCATAGTTGGCGTGAAATGAGGAAGAGAAAAGGAGGGAGTTTAGTTGGTTCTTAACATGAAATTGTAATGTGTAACTAAGTGTATGTGTTGCTTCTTAAAGAATGATTGAAATAGGGTTATTTTAATCAATTTTTGGAGTGTTTCAAAGGACAAAAGGTAGCCAAAAGAAGTAAAAAATTTTGCCATGAAGTAATACATGAAGTGTAGAAAGATTGAAATGAAAAAGAAGTGATGTGTGAAAAGTGTACTATAGGTATGGGTTTATAAGAGTACTTTCTTTATAAATAAAATAATAATAAAAATAAATAGAAAATGCATTCCAAATTTTTGTAGCTAATTTTTTATAATTAAAATAATATAATTAATTAATTTCTTTTAGTGAATTATCAAATAAGTTACTGGTATGATCAAAATATGCAAATATGAGCTATAATTGATATTTTTATGACTCGAAAAATTCTAAAATGTTATTTTATGAAGATAAAAATATTTTTCAAATATTTTTTAATTATTGAATTAATTTATTTTATTTTTAGTATCGGGTCTTAAATAGAAACTAATCCCGTAAAAACCCGAAATGAACTAAATTTTAGAAAAACAGAATTTTCTATGATATATAAAATATTTATCTAAAAATATAAGGGTTTACGAGAGTAGTAAAATTGTGTAATGAATAGTGCAAAAGACTAGTTAATTACCAGTAGTAAAAAAATAAGAATATAATCGCGGAATCAGATATTTCTAGTTATCGAAAAATTATAAAACTGATATTTTTGAAATCCTTATGAAAATACGAGTCTAACGGTATTAATGGTATATTTTTTATATCTTTAGCCTCGGGACACGCTTTTCAAAGTCTGTATTCGAACGGGTTCGAAATAGGTCAAACATTTACCAATTTGATATTTTTAAGCGACCTTATATTACTAAGAGCTACTCTACACACTTAAACCACACCTCGGCCTCCAGGGCTAAGGGCACGAGATTGCTGGACATAAACTATTGTATTTCACTTAGGGTTCCCAGGTAACTTTCCAGGTTAGATCTTTGCCAATTTGGAAACTAAGGGTTTCTATTTATACAACACATTTAGTTTGAGAAATTTATTTTAAATTTTATTTTTGTAAGTATTTAATATCTCTTAACGTTTTTCGAATTCTTGAATTGGGTTTTATTTCCGAAGGTTTATTTTTATTTACTTTTTAATAATTTTTTTTCAGTTCTATATTACCCAATCTTACAAGTTAGAGTTAAGTATAGAATTTGTCATACATAGCGGTTTTGGATTTAAAGACTGTTGAGTTCTTATTTTATTTTTAAGGATTCTCATTTTCTCAAGATTAAGAAATTTCTAAATTCGTTCGTGATTTAGGACTAGTCGAAGTTCGGTTTTAATTTGGAGTCATTTTTTAGAGTTTATCTTTGATATTTATTTTGGAATTATTTACTGAAATTTTTGGAGGCTTACAACTTCCAAGGAAATGGTTTTCAAATATGCATGCATGAGTATGCTCTTTATGTTACAAAAGAAAAAGAAGATTTCTTATTTGTTTGCATATGATCTTATCTTCGCAGGTAATAATCTAAAGATGTTCCAATATTTCAAAGAAGTTATGGCTCGAGAATTTGAGATGACTGACATGGGACTGATGTCTTATTATATAGGAATGGAAATAAAGTAAACAAAGGATGGCATCTTCATCTCACAATAAGGCTATGCAAAGGAGGTATTCAAGAAGTTTAACATGTCAAACTGCAAGCCTATGGGTACCCTAATGGAGAGTGGCACAAAGTTATCCAAAGTGGAAGAAGATAAAGAAACGATGAATCCTACATTATTCAAAAGTCTTGTAAGGTGTCTAAGATATTTAATTGGTACAAGACATGATATCCACTTTGTAGTTGGACTTATGAGTCACTTCATGGAGAAACCTCTAACATCTCATATGAAAGCTATTAAGAGAATTTTGTGTTTTCTTAAAGGCACACTTGATTATGAATTTTTTATTCAGCTTCAAAGGACTTCATGTTAATGGGATATTGTGATAGTGAATTTGTTGAGATATTTAGAGGTGAGCAAAGTGGGTAAACGGGCTAACCCGGGCCAGCTCGCAGGTTAAATGAGTTGGGCTATTTTAGCCCGCTTTTAAATAGGCAAGAATTCTTAGGATCAGGCCTAGCCTAAGGGCCACAATTAATTTTTTTTTTAATTTTCAATTTTTATTTTTTAATATTAGTTTATATGAAAATTGGAATTATTTATATTTATAAAGTTTTATATGTATTAACGACTAATTTTATTACTGTTTCGATTATTTATATATAAAAACAAGTTTTCAAAATGATTTATTGGATATCATATTACGTTTAAATCAATACATATGTATTTTAAAAAATGTTATAATACTTGTGATACATGCATCAATCCATCTTCTTTTATAACATACATCAATAATCACTAAGATGTTATATTATTCTTGTTTTTAAACTTCTCCCCTTGTCTTTTTTTTCTTAGCCAGTAAGCCAACTTGGCTCGGCCTACTTTAGCTCATAGGTTAAATGGGTCAGGCCAATTTGGCCCGCTTTAAACAGGCTAAAAAATTTTGGCCTTAACCTGCTTCTTCAAGTAGGTTGACAGTCCGACCCACGAGTCACAGCCCATATGTCTAGCTCTAAAGATATTGATGATACGAAAAGCACTAGGGATTTGTATTTTTCATGGGAAATAATGCAATATCTTGAAATTCAAAGAAATAGTCAATTGTCACACTTTCGAGTTGTGAGTCTAAGTATGTTGCAGCTACAACTTATACGTGTCATGCTATATGGTTACAAAGATTATTGCAAGATTTTCACATAGAAGAAGTTGAGGTAACCAAAATCATGATTGGTAATAAATTAACTGAAGCTCTAGCATAGAATCTGATATTGATACAAGATATCATTTTTACTATAATGCATTTCTAAGATAGAAATTGAATTGAAGCACGTAACAACTAATGAACAAGTCACTAGTATGTTCACAAAGCCACTTAAGTTTGAAAATTTTCAACTATGGAGAATGAAGCTTAGGGTTATGAAATGTTCAAATTTATTGGGGGTGTTGAAAGATAAACTTAAAGAAACAACTAATGTTCTATATTTAGTATAAATTAATTATTGAATTTATTATTATTATCTTTGGTGTAAATTTAACGAAGAAGTTATGTGTCTTATTTTTAGCATAACCAAACATTATAAATATCCATGCATAGACTTATTGTAAAAGTGTGTAATTTCATAATAAAAATTTGTGTATGTGTTTAATATTACACGTCTCTCTTTTCTCTTCTTTTGTTGTATATGTCACTTGAATATGTGTCCATCCACTTCTAATAGGACTAACACACACACACACACACACACACATATATATATATATATATGTCATTGGATGAATGCTAAGATTATCTTCATATGACTTCTTATCCATTTGTTCAGCCTCGGTCGACACATAATGCACATAAGGACCTAACACTTGAATATGCAGGATGTTCTCATACTTTTTTTTTCTAATGCATGGATTTGTTAATATTCTATCTAGGACCATGTCAAATTAGGCAAGTTACAGAGTAATCTTCATTATAGATGGCATTGACTTTAATTTTTGTCTCTTTTCCTTTGCACCATTCATATATCCATTCTTCATTTTAAATAATCTTCTTCATTCTATTGGCATTATCTTGTATCCAGTGTTACCTTTGAGTTAATCTCATCCATTCCTGGAAGCATCAAAGGGCTATTAGATATTGATGATAAAAGAGGTCGAGTATAGTCAAAATTATTATGCTAAAGTAATCAAACCAAAGGAAATGAAGAGCAGCCAAGTCATCAGTGCTCAAGTTGCTAGGTAGCGAGATATATGTTGTAATCTAATCTAGGTGCTGAGGTTGTTAAGCAAATGGAGATGAAGGGCAGTCAAGCTAAAAGCATTAGAGTGACTAAGCAAGTAGAGATGAGGTACAATCAAGCTCAAAGCATTAGAGCTGCTAAGAGCAAAGAAACAAAGAGCAACCAATCCAACCAATTGCCAATGACTAAAGCTATGAGGAATAAGGTGATAAGGAGTACTCAAGCACAAAGTATTGGAGTTATTAAACTGAAGGACTTGCTAGTATGCCAAGATGTAACCCACCAATGATTCAACTTCTATGAGACCAGTAGGCAGATGATACTATTTTTGAAGATACTTTCTAAGATAAAGCCTCTTGCTTTATGTTAGTGCAACACCTCCATTGATGGGGACTTCTAATTAATTAAGCCCAAGCCATGCATTAATTCTACGAGCACCATCAAGGGGGTTTCAATATTACTCTTTAGAAATGAACAAAGGGAGCCGCCTCTTTCCAACACACACTGTGCATTCCTTAAGTAGCCTTCACCTGGATGGAGTGCTTGAGTAGACTACATCACTTGTCAGCTAGAGTATGTGAGCCTTTTGAAGTAAGCTAGAGTTTGCAATGCTATTATCACCTCCACCCACGTAAGATGGAAGTATGGCATGCTATTATCTTTTGATGGGGCATCCAAACTCATACACTCATCACTATATGGGGGGAGATAACACCATCTTTTGAAGATGAGTTCATGCTTTTGCTCTTAAACTATTCTAGATTAACCAATGTTGCTATAGTTGTGACTTCACACAAAAAGCACAATTTTGAAGCATCATTAGTAGCTGCTCTAAAGGTTGCTGGTGATGATAAGAAGAAATGTTTCTTCTCTTCATGGATGACTCATTTCATTGAAGAGAGGAGGAAGGATATGCCTAGAGTCATGGGACTAGCTAAAAGTAAGTCCTTTATTGTGTCTTTATGTGGTTCTTATGTATTTGACCTTTCCAACTAACAGACTTTTGTTCTTTTGGTTTTTTAATTTATAGGTATGAACTTGCTACTTTTGTCGTATTTTAGTTATCACTAATCATGTTCCTAGGTGGCCTAGGATAAGGTGTAAGCCTATGACTTTTTCCTTTGGCAATACGCATTGTAAAGGGTTAATGCTTTGCACTAGCTTCCCTTTACTTAAGGTTGTTCTATTGATGCCCTAACTTGTACCACCAAGCTTCCATGCATTCTAAGGGTTGCTATGTGAAAGCGTCACATGCGGATTTGTCTTTCTTGCAGTTGTTCCTTCTATGAGCGATTTCAAGACCACTTTACACCACTTGTTGCCAATAGGGACCTGAACCTTCCCCTTCTAAGAGGGTAGGTGTAGGTCAGAGTAGAGGCCAAGTAACCGCTTCTTCAAGTCATTGATGTTGAGAAATAATTCACATTATACCCTTATGTGAAGCATTTTGAAGGCTATGAAGATAGTGATGGACTTTATCCTCCAAGCTTTGAAGGCAAGGTCATCTTAGTTGACAATCGTAGGAGGCTAGATGAATCTCATGCTAGGCTCTTGCTCTGGTGCATCCTTAGGAGCTTGCCAGTCATGGCATATTCTTCACATCTAGTGGCGCTCCAATTTGGCTTTGATGAGGAGTGCTACATCTTCTCAAAATTGTATAGATCTTCGATCACTATTGTTAGTCAGTCTCACCAAGTGACTTCAAGAATATCTATTCTACAGTGTGATAACTATTCTTCCCCAACATACTAGTCAAATTGTATAGCTGTCTTTCGTAACTATGCTTGTGCATCTGTAAGTGATATGCTGTAAGCCCCCATCATATATCACCATGAGTTTTATCTCAGGCTGTTAAGGAGTAGGCATAGCAAGTCGACTGGTGACATCCAGATAGCTAGAAAGCCTGTGTCAGGCAAGTTAGAGCCTTCTAATGCCATGCAGTAAAGTGTAACTACATGCCACCTGAGCTAGTAGGTTCCAAACAGGTAAAGTGTGCACTAATTGAGGAGGTAACAAATCTTTATTATTATTATTATTATTATAACTTCTTGTTGTTGCTTTTTTTTATCACCTAATGCTTTCTTTATTTTCTTCTCACTCAATGGTGCTACTACACCTGTGATAGTTGCAAATGATGCAGATTATAACCAGGACAAAACGGAGTATGAGCTATCCCTAAACCATTACAATGACGAAGAAGGTAATGCGACTACACTAAAGAGCTTGATTATGGAGATGATGAGAGCAATCCTAATAAAGTTAGTAAGAGTGCATTTGATGTCAATCCACCTACTGAGTTCCATCCTCCCCCAGTTGTTAGTACATCTTGTGAAGACATGGTAGCAACTCTAGATGACTATGCTACATTGGAGGAAATAACTTCATTTCATGGCTTTACTATGCCTTCTCATTTAGTAACACCCTTAGAGAGTCTTGATGCTATGAATAGGGAATTTTAGGTCAACTCCCTTATGCTGGGGACAAAGGTAGCAAACATAATGGTGAAGATGATTAGTGATGTGATGTTGTTGATGGATAAGTGATAAATGTGTTAACACTCTTATTTTATGATGATTTGAGCTCTTTCAAGTGATATTTTTAGCAAAAAAATCATTAATGATTGGTTCTTAATTGATTAATTTGTTAATTTTAGGACATATAGAACTTATCATGAAGAAATCAAATGAATTCGATAAGAAAAAAAAATCAAGTTTGGTGAATTGTGAAATGAAACATGCTATTTGGAAAGGTATATGGATGTAGGGAACAAACAGAAAATGAAACAGCTTCCCATACAGCATGTTTGAAGTGCTGTATAAGTCCAGTAAACAAGACAAAAAATCATACAGGATGCCAAACACCCATATGAAATTTTGTTTCATCCTGTGCTGCTCACAGAAAGTCAAGCAGGTTTGCATACACCATGTATCGAACCCTATATCACTTTCTGTATCGTTCCTTATCAAAAGTTGAGCTAAACAACTTATCAAACGTATTAAGGGGGTCCATCAGTTGTCATTCAAAGTTGATAGCTTGTAGCACATTGTTGCCAATGCTAAGAGGTTATTGAGTTAACTGTGATGGCAAGGCCGATCATGATGGGTTAATGGCAGAGTTGTAGGAGATTCAAAAGGAGATTGTAGATGTAAACATAAGATGAAGACTATATTAGGAGATGAGGACCTAGAGTCTATAATAAGCTTAAGTTGCCAATCATAGTTTAGACTTGTTGATTTGTTTTTTCCCCATTTTAGAACAAAATGTTGGCATACCTTTTTTTTTTTTTAATAAATAGATTTTTTTTTCTTGATTCTTCACAGTTCTTACTTTGTATTGCCCCCCTCCCCCCCTTTTTTTTTTTTTTACTGGATTGCTTGTTCATGTCTGTGAATGTTGAGATACCACTTAGACAATTAATAGTGTGTGCTTGCAGTTAGGAAGCAGTGCTTTTACTAAGCAACAACGAGTTATGAAGTAATGAAAATTATTATGGCTATTGTGTTGTGTATCGAAGTAGTACTCTCACTTACTAGCAACAATATTATTAACACCTACAGTAATCAATTGATCATGCTTTAAATATTTATAATATTATGTGCCTTGTAAGCTTGATACCTTAGTCAATGGGTTGAGTAGGTTAAAAAAGGTATTTCCTAATACTTAGTCATTCATGGCTTGTATCATGCCTGAGAGTCAATACTTTTACCAATCTATGATACAAAAGCCTAACATGTCGTCATGCGCCTGAAAGTCATCGCTTTTACCAATCAGTAGCAACTTTTGAATTATCCCTTGTAAACTTTGTTTTATGAAGTCATGAATATTACGTAGACTCCAAGATGATCATCATGGATGACACAAGTATGGGGTTTAGATGTGGATTAACTATTTATTGGAGAACAAGGATCAAAATGGTGGTTCACCAAAAGCTGTTGCATGGTAGAAATTGTATAAGAGCACTTATGAAGTACTCATCATGGTGGCATGCTAAGGTATGTTGCATGGAGAGCACTGCATGAAAACATCATGCAGTGGGCATGCTGCAACATTATTTGGTAAGAGATTGCCCTTCTGATGCAATCATTCCTATTTTCTTTAATGAAGTGGAAGTACTTTTGAGGAACTTGTTGTTTCGACTTTATTGTAGTATATTGCTCATCATCTTAGCTAAGAAATAACATTACTGCAAACTTCATTGGAATACCATGTCATCATTCAGGCTTAAAGCATGATGATAAGGCACATAGGTCAAGTTGTTAGGTTAATGCATATACTTAAGGCATAAAAGTCAAGATGGTGTTAAGGAATTACTCGGGCTTAAGGCACAAAAGCCAAGATGTCAAGGCATTGCCTAAGCTTATGGCACAAAATGTAAGATGGTACCAAGGCGTTACCTAGGCTTAAGGCGTGAGGCTGGTGTACTAGGGCATTACTTGGGTTTAAGACATGGAAGCCATGATGCATGGGCATTAGTTAGGCTTAAGGCACAAAAGCCAAAATGGTGCTGTAGTGACTCTAGAAGGGGCTTAGTAAAATTGCCATAAATCATCATATTATATGTGAACCTGTAATATAAAGATTGCCGTATAAGTTAGAGTTTACATGACTTTGATTAATTATTTTCTCATTGTTTTATACATATACATTTAATTATGATGAAAATAATTTCTTGGATATCAAAACTTCTACAGATCACAATGACCGTAGAGAATCGGATATCCTACTAAAAGATAAGACAGAATAATCTTAAGTTATCTATCAACTATAATAAAAAGGAATTACTAAATGGAGATAACTATGTTTAAGAAAGAGGACAATCAAGTTTTAAATCTTTTCTCTCAACTAGGTTGAGTCCATCAACATCCTAATCTTGTAATTATCTTACCTTGATCTTTGTTACGCTCTGTGCTTAGATCCTATCCTAATCTCAGCTTTCATTTTCTTGCAAAAGAACTATAGGCGTATGAGCAAAACCATGGCTCAGTAGGTTTGTTCCTCACTACTACCAGTGCTAGTTATCAAGCATTAAATTAGCATTCATACAAATATATCTACACACGATATAAATGCACACATGGTGAATGCAAGCAACACATCTATGGTAGTTTGAAGCCATAGACGATGTAAATTTACACTATCTACAATTCAATTGTTTAGGATAGACCCCACTCAGGTAACATCCATCCTTACCCAACGTTGGTGAATATGATAGGTAGACCCTAACTCAGGCAACATCTACCTTCACTCAATGTGGGTGACTAAACATTTCAACATCATGGGTAGACCCCAACTTAGGTAACATTTAGTGCTACTTAATGATGGTGATTATGATCGTTAGATCTTGACTAATGCAACATATACCATCACCACATGATAAGTGGACCCCGACTCATGCAATATCCATTGTCAAAACATTACTAAAAAATGTCACAAATTTATTCATAAAACTATTTTAGCAGAACTCAACAATTTCAAAAGACTAAAAGAGCAACTTGAGATACTTTAAGTCATGTTTCTTTGGAGATACATTTCGAAAATGCTTTCAAATTACAAATCTAAGACATTTCTTATAGGGGGTTCAATCATGTGCGATAAGTATATCTAATTAATTTAGCCTAGTATTCAATATTATCCATTTATTCCGATGATCATGTACATGATGACACTCACAACAGCTAGTCATTCAACAAACAAGTAGTGCAACCAATATAACAACAAGCAATAGCAAGTACAAATAGAAAACAAATCATCAAACTCCCTCACCTAAGCATTATTTTTCACTTGGTACATTTGAGAACTTGTACTCAAAAGCTCCTTAACAAAGAAATGAATGATACCATAAGAATCCCCTAAAGCTTCTCTAAATACATATTATAATTCCCCTATTCTTGCTATATTTTTTTGGTTACATAGTTTTTTTTCCTTAAAACGGTTATATATTGGTCATTTTAAGTCTGATTTTTACGAATTAACAGTTCATTTCACATTTTTTTTAAACTTCATATTCACCATCTTAATTACTAAAATTATAATTCTTATTATTTTAATTTATTGAGATGTCAAGAGGGAAACATTACTTATAAATATAGGGGTTCTTGGCCATGTGTGAAAATGAATCTTGCTAATTTAATTTTTCTTCTTTTATTTTATTTTCATTTTTTTAACATAGAAAAATGTATGGTAACATCTTTGGAATCTCATATGCTTAATTGTTACATCCAAGGGTCGATACATCATGAAGCCGAGTTGGATGAAAGAATATGTGTAAATAATAGTCGTAATACAAGACTTTTTGTCGCAGAAAAAATAATACACTAATATAGTTACAACAAAAATATTTTGCAAAAACTATAAATAGGCAAGGAGGATGCAGCAAACATTACAAAAAAACCCAATGAGTTAAGAGTCTTCTTCCTCCTCTCTTCATTTTTAGGAGCTCAACCTTGCTCGAAAAGGTTTGATTTCCCTACAACAAATACACACAGTTAACACACAAATTAAGCACAAGTTTGATTACATCGTTTTACCTTGCAGCTTAAGGTTTTCACCCAAAGACGAGGAGAAGACAACACTTCGGCTAATTTAGGGTTTGTCATTGAACTTTTCTTGTAATTGTCGAAGAAGAAACTTTGAAATAACAATGTTTGCTTTCATATTTGGGCTTGTGTAATGACTGTGGACTCAGAGAACTAATTGTTGTGGGCCTGGACTATCATTTAGTGCTCTCGTTCTTATTTTTTTCCTATTCAATTGTTCTCATCATGGCTCCTTCCACTCGACCCTCCAATATTGAGGAAGATTTTGATAAATTGGCTTATTCTTTCATGCAGGAAATTCGTCAAGAATTACATGATGTTTTCAATCAAATTCAGATGAGCATACTCAACAAGCAGTCGACAACAGTGCTCACTCAAGTTATTCTTCGAGTTCAGGCACGTCAACATATCACTTGCTGAAAGGTATTAAATTAGAAATACCAAAGTTTGATGGGACCAATCCTTTGGGATGGATATTCAAAGCCAATCAATTTTTCACATTTCATAAGACACCAAATGAACAACGTACAACCATTGCTTCATTTGCAATGGAAGGTAAAGTATTAGATTTGTATCAGTGGATGTTTTTGAACCACCAACTAAGCTCTTAAGGACACTTTCAACATGCTCTGGAACAGTGTTTTAGCCCTTCTCAGTACGAAGATGTCTAGGGTTTATTATCGAAATTGACTCAAGTAAGTATAATAGAGGAGCATTAATCTGAGTTTGAATCCTTATCTAATCGAATTGTCGGCTTACTACCATCATTTCTTGTGAGCTGTTTTGTTTCTAGTCTTCAATGTCATATTCGTAGAGATGTTTTAATTGTTAAACCTACTGATTTGACACATGCAATTTGGTTAGCTAAATAGTATGAATCTAAACACTTCGACCAGCTTTCATCCTCTAAATCCACATACACTACACCTATTTCCCATTCTTTCTCTAAATCATCATCTTCTTCTTCCATTCAATTTTCTTCATCTTTCTCTAAACCTTTTTTCTTTACACACTACCTCGAACACTGTCCCCTCTTCTTCATCTCCTACTTGTAAACAACCTTTGTTTCCTACTCCCTCATAGAATCCTCCCACCTTTCCTCCTATAAAGAAATTATCACAACAAGAAATGACAGTGCGGCGTGAGAAAGGGTTGTGTTATAATTGTGACGAAAAGTATAGTTAGGGTCACAAGTGTAAAGCTAAGTTTTTCCTTTTAATTGATGATGATGATGATGATGACGTTCCACTACACGCGCATGACCTTGTTTTGGCTCTGCCGCCTTTTGTGATATCATCAGCATAGGCAGGTATTATGAGTTTTCATGCTTTGGCAAGGGTACAAATTCCAAAGACATTGAGGTTTCGGGGTACTCTCAATCACAAGGATATTTCTATTCTTATTGATACTAGAAGTACTCACAATTTTTGGCAGCCATCAGTAGTGAAACATCTGGGTTTAACTATCCATCCCGCCCCAACATTTCATGTGTTAGTTGGTAATGGTGAAAAATTACAATATGAAGGCATTTGTAGGGATGTTTCTTTGAATCTTCAAGGCACCAAATTTGTTGTTTCATTTTGCATCTTGCCTATTCAGGGTGCGGATGCTGTATTGGGAGTTCAACGGTTGAAAAATTTGGGACCAATTACCATTGACTATTCTGTATTGACTATGCAGTTTAGTCATAAGGGTGGTCCTATGATTTTAAATGGGGACACAATGTCCACTATTACTCAGATTTCGCATCATCAGTTCAAGCATTTACTAGAAACCGATGCCATTGCATCATGCTTTCAATTTATGTGTCAGGAGGTGATTGATTCAATAGTAAATCCCACCACAAATGATGCCTCATGGCAAATATTCCAAAATATTTGAAACACCTTCATCCTATGCGTCACATACAACATAGGATTCATCTTACTAATGAAGCAACTTAATGAACGTTAAACCCTACCGATCCCCATTTTCAAAAAGATGAGATTGAAAAATAGTTGGCTGACATTTTAGCTCTGGGAGTGATTCAACATAGTATGAGTCCTTTCTCATCCCCTTTCTTATTGGTGAAAAAAAAAAAAAGACAGGACGTAGCGTTTTTGTATAGATTACCGTGCCCTCAATAAATTCACTATCAAAGATGAATTCCCTATCCCTATAATTGATGAACCGTTGGATGAATTATTTGGTGCCTGTGTATTTTGCAAGTTGGATTTAGGATCGGGCTACCCTCAAATTCGGATGCATCCTGATGATATCGCAAAGACTGCTTTTAGGAAACATGAAGGTCATTATGAATTTGTTGTAATGCCCTTTGGCCTCAGTAATGCTCCGGCTAAATTTTAGTCCATCATGAATAAGATTTTCAAACCATTTTTATGAAAATTTGTCATCGTTTTCTTTGATGACATTTTGGTTTATCATAAGTCAATGGAGCAATAATCATTTGGCTATGGTGTTTCAAACTCTACTCAACAATGATTTCTATTATAAGAAATCCAAGTCTTCTTTTGTTTAAGAAACTATTGAATATCTTGACCATATAGTTTCTTAACATGGGGTACAGTGAAAGTGTACAAAAGTAGCAGTTGTTCAACAATGGCCTCTTCCTCATACTATTAAGGAACTACGTGCCTTTCTTGGTTTAAGTGGGAATTATCGTCAATTTGTTAAAGGGCCTGCAACCATCGTCAGTCCCCTTATAGATATGCTTTAGCAAGATTAGTTTCATTGGACTGATAAAGCTTACGACGCTTTTGAGAAGCTTAAACAAGCTCTTAGTCAAGCGCCTATATTAGCCTTGTCGGATTTTTTTAAGCAATTTATAGTGGAGACAGATACCTCAGGTATTGGAATAGGAGCTGCTTTGCTTCAATAAACTCATCTAATAGCATATTTTAGTAAGAAACTTCCTATGCATTTGCGCAAAGCTTCTGCTTATGTTCGCTAGTTATATCCTATTGTTAAATCTATGAAGAAATGGAGACAATGTTTGTTGGGGGCTCATTTTCTTATTTGAACTGATCATCACAACCTTAAAGAGATATTAAATCAAGTAATATAAACTCCTAAGCAGCAGAAATATCTTTATAAACTCATGGAGTATGATTGTTCTATTATTTACAAATAGGGATCTGAGAATCAGGTGGCCGATGCCTTATCACGATAAGGGGGCAAGATATTTCAATATTTTGGAATTTCATCTCCTTGCTTGCAATTTATGGATACTTTGAAGCAAGAATATGAATCACTTCTTGCTTTTTAGGAGCTTATTTTAGCCTTAGCTTAGGGGAAATCAATCAAATGCCTTTGTAATGGAAGAATGATTTCCTCTATTATGGGAATCTTTTATTTTTGGTGCCTCAAAGTTCTCTTATTGCTTCCATATTGCAAGAATATTATGATTCCCCTAGTTCTAGCTACTATGGTTTTTCAAAAACATACAGGAGGCTTTCTTCGGGATTCTTTTGGGAGGGTATGAGACATCAAGTTGAAGAGTATGTAAGGAGTTGTCTCATTTGTCAGCAGGTTAAGTATCTTACCAAACATCCAACAGGCCTTTTGGAACCTCTTCCTATACCCAAGAGAGTGTGGGAGGGCATTAGAATGGATTTTATTGTCTCTCTTCCCAAATCTTAAGGATGTACTGTGATTTTGGTTGTTATCGATAGACTCTCCAAATATTGTCATTTAGGAGCTCTTGAACCACATTTTATAGAAACCAAAGTGGCTACACTTTTTGTTAATTTAGTTGTCAAATTACATGGGTATCCCAAATCTATTATTACTGATACATATCTCATTTTTTTATTAAATTTTGGTGAGAACTGTTTACTTTGAGTTGCATCACTTTGAAAATGAGTAGTGCATACCATCTACAGATCGACGGCCAAACCGAAGTTTTGAATAGAACAATCTAATAGTATTTGCGAAGTTTTTTCATGGATTGTCCAAAGCATTGTGAGAAATTTTTGCCATGGGATGAATATTCTTACAATATTTCCTTCCATGGTGGAGCTGGTATGACTCCTTTTCAAATAGTATATAGGCATAATCCACCTTCTATTCCCTCTTATCTCAGAGGAAATTCACAGTTAGACACAGTGGATACTGATTTAGCAACTAGGCATTCTCTCTTAAGATTCTTAACACAGAAGTTATAGGAAGCCCAAGCTCGAATGAAGCATTTTGCAAATCAGAATCGGAATTAAATGTATTTCCAACCCGGTGATTTGGTTTTTGTCAAACTTTAGTCATATAAACAGATTTCTTTGACTCAAGAAAAAAAGTCTAAACTGACTCGACGATATTATGGTCCTTTTAAAGTTCTTAAAAGGATTGGGAACTATGCCTATAAGCTCTTATTACCTTCTCATTCTAGGATTCATGATGTCTTTCATGTTTCAAAACTTAAAAAAGCTCATGGATCTAACATTCCATCATTGGATCTACCTCCTCAGGCTACAGGAGCTCATCTTATGGTTCAACCCCTCGCTATTTTGGGTCAAAGATTCATTCGACGAAAGGGTCAATAGATATCTCAGATCTTAGTCTGGTGGCAAGGTTTACCACCTAAGGACATGTCATGGAAAGATGTTCAGGTGTTTCAACAAGCTTACCCCTTGTATAACCTTAAGGACAAGGTTGCTTTCCATCAAGGGGAGGAAAATGTTACATCCAAAGGTCAACACATCCGGAAACTAAGTTAGATGAAAGAATATGTGTAAATAATAGTCGTAATACAAGACTTTTTGTAGCAAAAAAAATAATACACTAATATAGTTACAATAGAAATATCTTGCGAAAACTATAAATAGGCAAAGAGGATATCACGCCTCAAAAGGAGGCCTAGTAGGATTAATCTAAAGCTATCATACCACGTGTGCACCCGTAATATGAGAGTCTTCTTGTAAGTCAGAATGTACAAGACTCTATTTATTTATCAATATCTATCATATAAATGATATATTATATTACTGGATTTCAACTATGGAATCTGATTGTCTACTCTCTACCAAGACCCTAGAGAATTGACATCTCCTACCAAATAATAAAAATGGGTTTCAAACTTACAACTTACAAATTTTAAATATTATAAAAATAATCTAATTTACATTCTAAGTTTACCATATCCTATATTTCTATCTTCAATAGAGTTTGTTGGAGAAGCTCTCTTCACACTTTCCTATCCCAATCCCGCTAGTATTAATCTTACACAAAAACTGTTTGGGGGTGAGCGAACCACAAGCTCAGTATGATAACCCGACCAACCCACACATCAAACACTAACAAACAAGTATAATTACCAATCATATGCAATGTAACAATCAATCATATGTACATTACAAGCTTGGATGATCTAGAATCCAAAGCATGATGGAGATTTATGCCCTCTCATCGGGGTTGAAGAATCACAGTGCGATGACCCACCAACCCAAGAGAGAATAAGCATATAGGAATACAACAATACTCACTTTACTTTATCTCTTTAAATTAACCTTGTCTTAAAATCTCTCTTTTCCTATTTTTAGCCTTAGAAACTCCACGAAGTGTTAGTTCTTTCAAAGCGATACCATAAGCAGCATCCTTTATTTACCATTTAGTTCTTATAGTATCAACAGCTCAAAGGTAAATTATGTTGATCAATAGCTTTTAGCCTAGGTCAACCAAGCATTATTAGAGGGTCGAAATATTAACACGTAGTAGGTTATCACTTGCTCAAATACTGTTTATGCAAATCGTGTAATGCATGATCATTTTCTTTTATGGTGTTAAAATTTTTTAGTCAAGTTTAAGGTGATCAATAATTCACAATAATTTCAATGCTTCATACAGTAATTATCATACAATAAACTTATTATTTATAATAGGATAATTTTGGCAATCATGCATACACCAAACATTATGCAGTATACCTAAACCCTACATACATATTAGTTTGATATATTATTATAAATGCAGCTATACTACAAGCATAAACATTATGATAAGGTCAAAGTTACTCACCTGTTGTCCTTACTAATTTGTTGTAATATGCTATTGGAAGTCCAAGAATTGATCTATTTTTCCTATGAAAACATATATCTATTACTATACTGTTATTGATATAATGGTATTGATGGTATTCTTTTAGGTCCTAGTTATTAATCTTAATATATTTTATTTGCTTGGTTAGGATTCTTAACTATATATAAAATATTTTCCTTTTTATAGAATTTAAATTTATATAAGAGAAGTTGTAATTGATAATTTTGTTATTAAGCTTTTTACTATTTATGTGGTCTTTTTAGTATATCTACCTTAAATTAATTGATACTTGTTATCTATTATTTATTTTTATTTTGCTTGTCTTGATCTTAATTGACATCTATATTTTATTTAGGGTGCTTTCTTTATTCTAAATTTATTTAAGCACCCCTTAATTATTTAGACTCTTGTTATTTTATTATAATATATGTTATATTTTGTTACCCCATTTAAATTGACTTTATTATCAATGTGAGTAATAAAAAAAAAACATTTATTCCTATCATTAAAATACTCATTCATTTAAAGTATATTTTCAGCGAAAAAAACTTCCGTCTATAAATTTTATATCACTCGTCTATCTCCTTATTTAATAAAATAACTAGATAAATAGTACATTCATATCAAATACATTTTTATTTTAAATTGCTTATTTGCATTCCTATATAGATGCATGAGTACATGCATACATATATGTCTCTATGTTAATTGTGTGTTATCTAAGTAGTAGAGAGAACTAACAAGTTGTATAAAATCACATAATTTGATTTCATAACATACTTACATTGTCACAGTAATGACTAAACCATTTATATAAAGGAATTCTCAAATATTAGTGTTTAGATTGAGTTTTAAAGAATTTCTTATATCAATATTTCAAATTGTTAAAAAAAAAAATTCCACAAGCATTGGTATGAATAATTTTAAAATATTTATGCAGGATTTCATCTTTATGTCGATGTCACAAAATTTTAATTCTATTTATTTTTCTTATATTAGCCTCATCATAAGCTCTTCGTATTTATTGAGATTTTTAAATTTATTAAGTATTTCCTAAGATGTCATGGTTGTTGTAAAATTTATAATTAATTTAATTGTTTTTTTTTCTTTTCTTTTCCATCACTGTATGATACCTACATTAATTATCATATTTTATTTTATTTTGTTTTGTATTATTATTACTTTTTTTATCACCAAATTATACCATGTCCCTATTGTTATCTTTTGTAGCTGACAATACTTAAAATTGCCTTATGATTTTATTATTAATTAAAAAAAAAAACTCTTTATAATTTATCTTCATATTGTTATACTTATTCTATTTCACAACTAAATATACATTTTCTATATATTTGTATATATATATATATATAAATATTTGTCCGCTTGTATCGTTTCTGTAATATACAAATAAATATTTTATAATGAAGGACAAAGATGTCATTTGATATAAAATAAGAGAGTTTTATGGTCAATCTAATGTTTAAATTAATTACTTTTGTCAGTTATCAGATACGTGAGAGAAGACGAAGTGACGAAAGGGAAATCAAATGGGCACAAGGAAGATGGCTAAACACTATCGACCTAATTTTTTATGCCGCCAGCATACATATTGAAAACTACCAGTACATGTAAAGTGAAGGAAATGAAAAGCCACGATTTTTATTATATCTTTCTTCTTTGTTCTCTATTCCAACATAACCCTAAACCTAACAGACATCCTATGGCGAATTCATAGCTGTCAAGACGATTTGGTAATCTAGATCAGGTAATCAAATCATCAATTTTCTTTTAGGTTTCACAGATCTATCAAGTTCTTAGAGTTTTTATATTGTTTTGAAGGAGAATTGGAGAATCGTTTTAGTTTTCTTGGAGAATGTGAAGATTTGGTGTTTAAGGAAAGTTGAGGATTGGATCCAAGTAATTTGATAACCATTCTTTTTTTAAGATCTACAAATCTATAATTTCCTTAGAATTTGTTGTTGTTTTTAAGGAGATTGGAGAAAACCCCATTATCTTGGAGATTTGAATTTTATATCAAAAAGGATTCGATAGTCCAGATCAGGTAATGAGATCCCTATTTTCTTCTATAGGATTTTACTGATATAGTAGTTTCTTAGAGTATTGTTTATGGTTTTGAAGGAACTTTTGGAAGAGGAACCCTAATTGAATGAGAATCTAATTTTTGTGATCAAGGAGAATTGAGAGTCAAATATAGGTAAGTTTATATGTTCGAAACCTTTATGATTAAAAGGAATGATT
Organism: Combretum micranthum; assembly: GCA_024138025.1. NCBI lineage: Eukaryota > Viridiplantae > Streptophyta > Magnoliopsida > Myrtales > Combretaceae > Combretum > Combretum micranthum. Next base: position 108,083 of record JAMXBD010000190.1, on the reverse strand, counting down.
TTTATTGGTTTTGGTTTAATTTGAATTGAATGGATTCTAGGGTTTGGAGGAATTATGGAGGAAATTTTGATCTTTTAGAAATTTTGTGATTCCATAAACAAGGAAAATGGGTGATATTGATTCTTTCAACCCTTTAGATGATCTAAAAATATAATCTTTTGTTAAAGTTTTTGTATTGATTGATAGGAATCAAAGTTCTTAGAGATTTGGAAGAAAATCTTAAATTGTGGTGTTTGAGGATTTTGTGGCTTTACAATTTATAGAAGAAAGGTGTTTGTGAATTAGGGTTCTGTTCCTAAAGAGAAATCAGGTACGACCTTTTCTTGTCTGTTGTATTTGCTTACAAGTTTAGTTTTCTTATTATTGTCTATAGGAACAGATATATAAATGAACTTAATTCTATTCGGCTTAATTTATCTTTTTGGATGTCTTTGGCTTTGACTAGTAAAGACCTGGCAGACAATGATGCTGTGAGGCACCCTGATGATCCTTGTGTGCCGTTGTCTTTAGTGGAGTTTCACTTAGAGATGATTCAGGTAGATTTAGGTAATTTAGCAGTATGCCGCGGGTGTTTAGAGAGTACCTATTCACCAATATATGTATATAATTACCTATTTTCAAAAGTTGGTTAATTTTCGAAGGTTTGAGTTACTCCAAGTTTGGAGATAGGGATTCATAGTTCTAAACTGTGTTGTTTGACTGGCTTAATAAAGATAATAATCTGATTGGTTGCATTAGAATAAGTTGCATTTGATATATATGTTGCATGTGCATGTGCATATGCATTTGTTTTGTGGATTAGCGTACTGGGTTTTCGCTTATTCCATTCATTTTTCAGGAACAGGAGAACATAAGATGATTTATGATCATATTGGATATGACATTTTTGTGGATCATGGGATGGCGATAGTGAACTTCACTTTCCTGCCAACGATCAATAGAGGTTGATTTTATATACTTAGAGATAGGAAGACAATTTAATAATCTATGAAGTAGTTTGAAAGATTTTATTTACTTTATGAGTTTAAGATTTCTTTATGAAACTTTTCAGTTAAGTTATAAGTCAGGATGATGTTGGCTTTGATTTATGCCAACAAGTTAATTCAAGAGTATTATTTATATGATGAATTGTTTAACAGATACCTTTTATATGTGAGTATTGAGTTGTATTTTTGATATAATATGTTGATTAGTATTTCATAGTCTTGGTGTATTCCTATAAAGAGAAGACACATGGCGGGTTGTAATGTCGTTATTTTAGGGCGTTACAGTTTCCATTCCTGCCTAACCAAAATGTTTAGACATACCTCTAATGAACATCTTGTCCCATATTTCATAACTTGGTTAGAATCCATTATTAATTAATCTAATATATCATCATCTTATATTGGTACAAATCATATTGCAAACACTTGTACATTCCCACGACCCTTCATCTTGTCCATACCAATTTTAAAAGCTATAACTCCTTTCTCGAAATACGTCCCTTTCATTATTATGCGTAATTAATAAGCCAACATAACATTGTTTGCCTCATTAGCACAAGTCGGATTCCGAGATTTATTTATACCTAAAACACAAGTCAAAAAAATTAATAGCAAATAAAAGTGATTCAAACAATAGGGATACTTAGCATTTTAACAGGGGTGGTGTTGTCTTTCACGGGAGATGTGTTTTCTCCATTAATCTCAACCTGTATTTAAATTTCAATATTTTTCAATAAAATATATATGCATGTATATATATATTATAAGCACTACCATAAAAGAGGAGTATTATCTATGTTTTTGTGTTCCAGGTTTATTCCAAGATCATAAGCTAAAACTCATATAATTCTTCTTAGACGTATGCATATCGACACTTACACATGTGTAAAAATATATGCTACTTCTTTTAGTTTATCCAATTTAATTAATTAACTAACTAAATTATATCCTATAGAGCCAGGACACCATGTATTCTAATTTCTTTCTTTCATTTATCTATTTTTTCATTGTTATTATTAATTTAATTTCATTTTTCAGAGTTTCGTTTTGGCTCAAGGCATATTTAATTTATTTCTTTGTTGTCTTAACTTTATTGGACTATCTCTTCTTATAGAAAAGTCATTATTATGGAATGGATCAACATGGCTCCTTTATCCTGGAACCAAGACTTAGCTAAACATACAATTCCTCAGTTGTACTTTATTCATGACGTAATATCTAAGCTTATAATTATATATTTATATATCTAATTTATTTAACTAATTTTCTTAAATTCCCATTCTCCTAATTGATCAAATTGCCATGTTCAACTGCATAAACAAGCAAGTGTCGTACTAACTCATTTGTATGTATATATATGTTTATAATTTTTATTTATTTATTTATGGAAACAGTGACTCTAGAAGAAAGATGTGAAAAGGAAAAAAAATATTAATCTTTACAACAATAAAAAAAATAATAGAAAGGTTTAAGTAACTCTTCTTTACCTTAGCTTAGGAGTTTGACATGGATGACTTCTTTAACGATTTTGGTCGAAGACGGTATAAATAATGTTCTTGGGGATGTGTATTTAGAGTTTAGATCTTTATTTGTTATTGGTATTGTTGCTGTTGTCCACGGCACAGGGGAAAATGAAATGGAGGGGAGCTGTTTGTCCTGTGAAATGATGCAAAAACAGGAGACTTTTTGTTTTAGCAAGATGCAATTATTTATAAGAAATATTATAATGATTATTATGGATTTTATCAAATAATTGGACAGCTTGCGAGGGGGTGATTTCTCATCCAGGTGAAATGGAATGCCGGTGCCCAAAGAATATGAGTTGTATTTTGTTAAGAAAAGTCACCATCACAATTAATGAGGGAATATTATTGAGATTTCGAGCTTAGCAAATTGATTTCGTATTCCAAGGTGATTTCCCTGTTGCTCACGACAATTACACATTTTCTTGCAAAATTTCACACGTTGGTTTAAGTTTTGGAAGCTGATAACAATATAAGGTGAATAATTTATGATATAGAAAATATTGATAAATATATGAATAAATTATTAATTGATATAAGATAAAAAATGTTGAAGTTATATTTCTGATATTTTTATTTATCAACTTATCATCCTTTAATAAGTGAAATAGTATTAACTAGTCAAAGTATAGAATACAAATGTTAATGTGACATAAATTATATAAATACATACACATGTCAATATATATATATTTGCAGTAACTATAATATAATAACTTTAAATATTATGAAAATTTTACGTTCACTATCATATCATAGTAATATTAGAACAGTTGAAATCTTATCTTGTGTGGTCTTGAATTGAAGAGTGCATTGTTACGATCACACAAAACCACTTTTGGAATTGAAATCGGTTATAATATGTGGAAGATATGAGTTTTTAAAGTTTGTGGTGGATTTCATTATATATATATATATATTATGTCAAGAAGTGTTTTCTGGAGGAAAGCCAAACTTGGAAAATCAAATGTTTTTTTTTTTTTTTTTAACTTAAGAAGACTTTTCATGTGGAGGAAAAATTGACTTTGGCTTTTCTCTTTTTCTTTTAATAAAAATTCATAGCTTTTAAGTTTAGGCAGATATAAAGAGACAAATATCCATTTACAGTATATTGAATGCAGTAATTACGAGCTTTTATAAATACGTATTTTCTAATTTTTATTAAAAAAAAATTTACGTATCTTATTGTATTAAATATTTCAATTACTAAAGTATACCTAAAATTTTTATTTTATTTATTTAGCTGTAATATTTATTATTGTAAGTTATAATTTATTTGTTAGGAGTTTTAAGTTATTAGTGCTTTGATATTTTATAACCTAACTAATATTTAAATTGTCCTTAATTTGATTTTATTATAAATTTATAGGGTTTGAAATTACGTATGGATTCATTATTATTTACAGATTTATTCTAATGTTTTTATTAAATTAAAAATTTATTATTTATTTTATATTTATTACTTGATTCTTTTTACTAATTATAGTTACTAAGTTAGATCATAATTTTAGTTTTTATAGAATCAAAATTATTTAACTTAAAGATATTGACATGTTTCGAATATTAAAACTTAGGTTCTTTAATATTAAAAAGTTTTCTTTATTCTTTCATTTAGTTTATGTCGAACATTATGAATTTTTAAATCCTAATGATAAAAATTTTTATTTAATTTGTTTATACTTAAAATTTAAATCGTAAAAAATTGAGTGATTTATGATATTTTTATTATAATTCTTTTATGATTTTATATTTTATTTATAATATTTATTATATATAAACGGTTATGTAAAATCCAAGGGATTATAAAGGATACGGAAAACATTATAGAAAACCTAGTGAACTAAGAGTCTTCTTCCTCCTGTCTTCATTTCCAGGAGCTCGACCTTACTCGAAAAGGTTTGATTTCCCTACAACAAATACACACAGTTACTTTAGTACTTTCATGTTTTATTTTCATTTTTTTAACACACAAAATGTATGGTAATATCTTTGGAATCTCATATGCTTATTACTATTCTCCTACAATTATTGCTTATACAAAGTCTGTCATTATGTTTTATGTTATAAAGGGGAAGAAAGGTTTTGAATACTTAGTTAAATTATTTGTCAGTTACAAATGGAGTCTGGTGCTCCTTTTCTCCTCTAGATGCCATGGACAAGGGGCAAGAGATGGACAGAAGAAGACCATGAAGAAAAGAAAAATAAATAATAAATAAAATAGGAAAGATGAGAAGAAGAATATTCGAAGAAAGGCATTTCACAAAATGTGCTTGGGTGGGTTGTTTTGCTAGTTCCGGACTAGGTGGCTTGATATTTTGGATAATAAGGTAGAAAGTACCCTCAAATTAAGGACATCCACTCAATGAGTAATCCCTTTGGTAAGTAGCTTATAAAAGAATTAAATAAATAGCATAAAGAATAAAATATAAATATTCATTTTGTGGTTGGCAAAAATATTTTATATATACATACATATATATATATATTTGTAGTAGTAGAAGGGGTTATCTTAATCCTACTTATTTAACCTCAAGGTCGTGGAATTATTTGAATTAAGCCATGTGTGTGTATTTACTATTTGGTGTCCAGCAGAAGCGAGCCGCTCAGAAAGAAATGGACAACTGGGGTCAGAAACAAGGAAAATAATGAAAGGGGAGCAAGAGCTGTGAAGGAATGGTATTCCATAAAACAATGAAAGAAAAATAAGTGGATTAATGAGGTCTCCTTACACCTGCAGAAAGGATTATACTTGGTCTCGATGAACATATTATTGTATAGGATCCAACGATGTTCTACTAAATTAATCATAAAACATAGAACTCATCATGCAACTTAGTGATTTACTCAACTGTAATGTTCCCTAACCCATCATAAAAATATTAATGGTATCTGCATCGATAGTTTTCATAAGGTTACTTATCTCTTCATCTAAGCTTAAAGGATTTTCTAGTATTATTATTTGTTATTATTTGAAGTTGTATGTTACTTGTGGCAATTAAAAAAAAAATTATATTATAATATCTTTATCCTAACCCTCTTCTATGTTTTATAATAATTCTACAATAAAAAAAAAAAAAAATTTTGATGATCATTCCTCACTGAATGCGATATTTCCCTTCTTAGAAACAGGAGGAACTTATAGATCAAAGCTCACTTTGATAACTTTATGTATTTTACAAGATGCATTATAATTTTAATTCCTATAAATTAAATGCTAACTTCCATTTATAGACAGAGCAATGGACTTTACTTACCTAAGGAATGTTATGTAGCCATATGGAGCTGCCTGTTCCTCCTGCTTTCCAACAATCACATGAGGAATAGATGGGATTAAGGCATGTTTGATTTCACTAGAATAAAGTAATGATTTTTTTATTTTAAGATTAGAGGTATTTTTTGAAAAATATGTATTTTTTTAAAAAAATAGCAATTTTTTTAATGAAGAAAATGAATAAGAATTTCTTATAGATTCTATATTACATAAAATAGATATTATTTATGATAAAAAATTTTTACGAATCAAATAAAAAAAATAATTTTTTTATGATAATAAAAATGTAATATCTATTTTGTTCCTATTAATCAAACGTGTTGCAAGAGAAGATTGGAGAAAGGATAGAAAATAATAAAAATTTCACTCTATGTAATGCTTGGCATTACTTTGTGGAGAGGAGCAGGCCGGGAAAAGTCTTTTCTTAATTTTATTTTTCTTTTTTTCCCATCAATTTGCGTGCGGCAGGAAAAAGAAAATAATAAAAAAAGGAGATGCCCAAGTGAGAGAGAGAATTGAGAGAAGGGTCAGAAAAACAATTAAAAGAAAATGGTGTTGTTTTGGATTAGCATTTACACAGACTGGGAATGGAGATTAGTCTCCTTGTTCAACAAGTTATAACCCTAAGCTACTATAGCTGGTACAAGCTAGTCTTTACCTAATCCTCAAATGATGGGACACCACTGAAGAAACGTACTTGGAGGTTTACTAAGAAAGAGGGGTGGGTGGGCGGGTGGGTTTCTTACGGACGAAGGGAAAAAAATATGTATATATCCATATATAATATATATATGTATGTATGTATACGATCAACTAAATTGAATAAAATTATTTAGTTGTCATGTCACTAGTTGAATTTTTAATATGTTATAATTTAAGGTTTTCATACATAAAGAATGTTCCAGGCATGGATTTTAGGGAAATTGATATAAAGTTGAGTTTGATCTATTTATTTATCTCAAATTGATGAATTGAAAATAAAATAAATAAATTTTTGTTGGTATAGGTCATTCTCAAATAAAGTTTAGACGTTATAAATTTTTTATCTGTACATAATTAAGGTTTTCTTGAAAAATTGCATAAATTTCTGCTATTCATTAATCTACTAAAAAGTTTTTCTTTTATTAAATATAACATCATCATTTTTTCAATTAATTTTCTATACTTCATGTGAAGTCATTTCCTAAGTAGGACTTGATTTTTCTTAATTTCATTTTACTCAACTAATGTTCGATTTAGCTTTTCCTATTTTTTTTTTAAATCCCATAGACACTATTACCATTCTTTAGTTATTCATTATTATTATTATATTCATTTATGTAACTTTCGTGATTTCATACTTCATCTCAATGGTTACTAATTCCACTTTGGCAAAATTTTAATCATTAGTAAGTGACAAGTATTTCCTTCATGTCATGGGGTCTCGGTCAAACAAGAAATCACGGGGAAGTTCTTAAAATTTCACTATATGGCCAAATAATGCCTTGTTAATTTTTAAACATTGGCATCCCATATTCCGTTAACTTACAATTTTCTACATTGATGCTACATGCCAACTCATCATGAAAATTTTATTCAATAATTTCATAATTTCTACATTCATCAAATGGGCATATAAGCTAATAATTTATATGTATTTAGCACTAATTTTATAGACTTTCCAAGAAACTGGACGGTTACACAAGCTTTTTTTCTTTTTTTTTTTTTTTTTCCTTTCTTAAATTATCCTACATGAAAGGAGACGGAGTTCGGAACACTTGCGTGGAAATTGGCTTAGGGTTCTTGAAATATCTCCTCCATTTTTTACTATTGTCGGTGTGATTTCGTGGGTAATAATAAAAGAATGTGAAATTGGGATAGTGGCCGATTGAAAAAAATTTGAAGCTGGAAGGTTTAATAAACTAATGTTATAATGAAAATAGGAAAACAAATTAGCTTGTTTTCCAAGTGACATAGACATCCTAATAAGATTTGTTAGACCTAGGTGGTACAATAGCACCTCTAAACTATGGGTGTCCATGTGTTTGTCTTAACTTCTTTAGAAAGTATCTTGCAGGGAAAAAAGAAATTGGCACAGGATCGGAGGAGGAAGGAACGAAATTGAATAATAAAATTAGTCATATTATGTTATAATTTATGAGACATCTAATTTATTGGGTACCTACCAGATAAATGACCCCATTTTTGAATAAATTATGATTAATTATGATTGGATTTATTTCCTTTATTTAAATTGAAGTATTGGATTTTAAATTGAATTAATTTTATTCGGAATGGGGTCAATACGTAGGGGTGAATTTGATCCCCTAATTTCTATTTTATGTGATTAGAGTTATACAACTATTCCTATAAGTTTATTATTATTCGTATAGCCACTATAACCATTCATTAATTATTTCCTTCCCCACCACCCCCCCCCCCCCCCCCCCCCCCCCCCCCCCCCCTTTTTTTTTTTGTTTGCAATTTTATTGATTTATCAAGCTTGCATTTTGGATTTAGGATTGAAAATGATTTGGCAATCTGGATTGTCATTATTATTATTTTTTTCTTATTCTTAATACTTGAAGTAAAACTTAGTGTTATGTTGTCTATATATATATATATATCTTTAAATTTTGACTAAATTCGATTGTGAATTCAAAATTACATTGGATACCAACACTGATCTTATATTCCAAATCTATATTCAATACATTTCTACTAGTGACCATAATTCTTGAACACTCAGCCATCTCTATTTGGTTCATTTGTAAATATGATTTATAGGTACAATAACCCTTTCAAGGTACTATAATGACATGCACAACTCCTTTTGTCTCCATATTAAAATATATATATATATATATGTGTGTGTGTGGTATGTGTGTGGTTGAATTTGGTTATTTTATATTAATAAAATCGTGTAAGATAGTGTTATAAGGTTTTTGATAGGTTATAATTTACTTGGACTTTGGTCTAATAAATACGCTACTTCTAGTATCATTGGACACTTTTATAGTTTTCGGAAATTGTCTACAAATTTTGTTTTTCACTAATTTTTGGCATAGTTTTTTTTTTTTTATAAATAATTAAGTTAAAGGACTTATTATTATTATTTTTTTATTCGACTCCATTCATAATTTTTTTTTAAATTTTAATAGATTATCATCTTTAGTGATCGAAATACTTATATCACTGAATGAGTGAGGGATTTTACTTTTAGGTCTTTCCATATATGTTTTAGAACTTTCACAAAATTGGATATCTATGTCCTCTATGTTATATGGAGTGTTGCCAAACCTTCATCGACATCTATCTGTACCCATGCTAAAGATAGGCCGATTTTTTTTAATCATGAAAAATTGAGAGTGATCTTTACAACTTTTCTTAAAACTTCTCATAATTTTATAGTCTATTCTTAGCAATTACCAACATTAGGTTTGTGTAAAATTTAAGGGGTTTACAGGTGCCAAGGTCTTACTTGGGGTTAAAGCGTAAAAGCTAAGATGCGGAGGTGTTGCCTCGACTTAACGTGTAGAAGCTGAGATGACAAGGCTTTCCTTAGGCTTAAGGCCCAAAGGGTTCATGATGCTAGGGCATTGTCTAGGCTTAAGGCATGGATGTCAGGATGCCAAGGCAGTACTTGGGCTCAAAGTGATCTTGTTAGGGGTGGTATGAGAGGGAACATGTAAATGATAACCCACCAAGTAGAATTCTCGTATTCCCAATTTCAAATGTTGGTTGCTACTTCATTGCAACATGGTAGCGATGTTTTCTCATTTATTCCCTGAGATATGTTTGCCTTAGTAGTTGGAGAGTTAACTAGCTACGGTGGAGAGAGAGTTGACAAAGAAGAGGGAGCACCTTACTATGCAACATAGGAGGAGCTTAATAAGATTACACCTTGGCGTGTGGCAGAATTGGCAGCTATCCCTAGTATACTAGTGTTCTCAAGCACTGTTTGCGTCAATTGTGCATTATTCTAATGCATAGTGCGCATTATCTGTACGTTGTCAAGAGTGGCATCTTGCGTTTTGGTATAAGGATGACATGATATAAGGAATGGTATTCTCAAGTACCGCCATGATTTATTCGATCACATTAAGGTTAGTGTTGTCACCATCTTGATTTATGCTATCATTGTAGTTAGTTCACTCTCTTACAAGAGGTGTCATCATAAATGTGTTGAATTCCTCAATTCGTTAGTGGAGTCACCAGAATATAGATGTAGGTTTTTTCCTGGGATGTTTACGTACTGTGACTCCCCAAGTTTTTCTATGAATAAGTTTAGGAAACACAATTAAAAATCAATGAAGTTTTAGTATATAATTTTCAATGAATGTTTTGATTTTTAGATTTAAGTGTATTAACATGTATGAAATAAGATAAATAAGAAAAAGAATTCAAAATTTCATTTAAATATTTTTAAAGTTGTCGATTAGTTTAATTAATTTCAAAATTTTCATTAGTTAAGTCTTTAGAAATCTAATAGTCCAAATAACTCATTTCAAGTTATATATCAATTATTTTACTTCTAAACTTCTTTAGAAAACTAGATTTCAAAAATTTAATCTTTAAATTATAAAGAATTCCAATATAGTTTTTCATAAGAAAATTTCCTTTCAAATAAAATTTATAAGCCAAAGTTAATAAAACTTTGTATTGATTTCCATTTAAAAGTATAGTGATGTCTTTAATGCAAATTCACGTTTGATTTTCTACATATTTTTGGCCTTAAGTCCACAATACCTAGCCTACACACACACATGCCTCAAAAGTTAACAAAGCCTTATCTAAATATATAAGGCAAATATCACTTAAAATTGGCAAAAATCTTTCCCTTTTCCTTCTTACTGTAGACTCATTCTTTCCTCTCTCCCTTTCCATATTTCATTCATCCATTTCTCTTCTAAAACTTCTCAAAATTCCATTTCAAGTACAAATCAACAAGTAAAGACTCATTTAGATAAGTATTATATGCTTTTGCTTTGTTACTTTATAAATTAAGTAGTGTAATATAGAGTTCATGCTAGTTAATGTTGGGTTTGCTGTTATTGGTATTGTTGAATTTGAATGAATGAAGTGAAGTGTTGAATTTGGTAGTTTAAGTTTTAACTTATCAAGTTTTTGGCCTTTTGTTGGTTAAATGGGTTGATATTGTGTATAGCTGTTATGGGGTTTAGACTTTAGTGTAATGCCCATGTGAACTGTTGGAAGGATATATGAATCATGTAACTGAGTGTGGAAGTGTATTTGATGAAGTTGAAAACATAACAAATGTTTGAAAGTGTAATTTTCGAAGTGGGGAAAAACATAATAGAGTTTGGATGAGTCACGGACATGAAAATTAGTGTAAAAGCATCTGGTATCAAGTTTTTAGTTAGTCATGGGCATGAACATAACCTTAGTAGCATCTGGTTTCGGGTTTCTATAGAGTGACGAGCATGATTTTTCCCTTAGTAGCCTTTGACCCTGATATTTTGATAAATAACGGCTGTGACTATGGCCTTACTAGCCTCGGGTTTGCGGTCCCCTATAATGACATTGTGTCATAATTTAACCGTAACTTTTTCATCCATACTCAGATTGAGGTGATTTAAGAGGCTACAGAAAGCTTAGAGAGAGCTCTATAACATTTACATTTTAAGTTTTGGGAGATTCCAAAAGTTTCAAGGCTCGAAATTTAACTGTTTCAGACTATAGCATATCCAAATCAAGTTAAATACCTATTTTACTAGTTAAGTGAAGGTAGTTGAGATTAGCACTTTATAATTTCTTAAATATTGGTGAAATAGAATTATAATAACATAAGTTTAGAATACTTAAGTATTAATCAAAGTCTTTACAGACACATGCTTAGTGAATGTTTATTTGTTATTTTATAGGATCTTTTGATCAAGACTTGGACTTTTCAGCCAATTACTACGATAATTAGCCACAATGTATAGGTGAGTAATTAGATATTCTCACTTTGCTTATGCTTGTAAAATAGTAGTTGAAAATTGTCTTAAATGTAATTAAGTTGTCAAAATGCATGGGGATTGTAAACCCCGGTTTTCCTAGTAGTCAAGTAAACTTCAGAAACCAAAAAGCAAAACCCTAAACCAGATTAGTTCAAGCCTTGTGAGAGAAACTTAAAAACCCTAAATCTAGCTTTCCATCGGTTTCATATCAAAAGAAATTTTATGAAATAAATTAATGTGGGATATTGTTTTAAAGTATATTTCAAACCATAAGAAGTTTTAATTTCGAAAAGTTTTCTATTCCGGGCCTTCCCGAGCCTCATTACGGAAAAACGAGCCCCGGGACTAGAAACTCAAAAAAATATTCCGGAATACTCTTTAGAACCGAAATTTTATAAGGATTTCAAAATATAAGTTTATAATTTTTCGGGCTATAAAAATTACAGTTATAGCATTTTTCCCGTATTTTCCTTACTACCAGTAAAGTAGATGTCTTGTCTACTATTTACCACTATTCACAAGTACAAACCTACATTACACACTACCCATGCCCTAGTCTTACATCCTTACAACTACTCATTATATTTTCTTTTCCAAGAAATTTTTGTTTCTTACTAAATTATTACATTTAATACATTTTATTACACAAATTACAATTTCAAATAAAATCAATTCACTCTTTCTCTTCCTCACTTAGTGGCCGGAGCAACTCTCCCCTATTTCCCCCTCAAACTGTTTTATTTCTTCTTTTATTACTACAAACAAACCCTAATATACTTAATATAATACTCATTTACATTCTCTCTCTTCATTTCTACTCTTTCAAAAAATTTTAACAAGGCAAAAACTCTCTCTTTTCTTCCTCCTTGCCGTGAGCCTTCAACCCACACACACACACTCACTTCAAGTTCATTTCTTCTCCATTTCTTCATCAAATCTTTCCTTAGGTGATATTTTTAAGCTTTATTAATACTTAATCTTGTAATGGCAAGATTACTCATGTGTGTTTTCACTTTAAATCCCCATGAGCAAATGCTAGGGATAAGAAAATACTAATATATGAATATCAAGCCATCACAAGAGTAGATCTTGTGTTTGATGAGTTTTTGTTGAAGTATCACCATGTTCATGCATATAAAAGTAGAGATCTTGCATGAAAAATATATGCTCATGCTTTTAAACTCATTTTCATGCACTATAAGTAGTAGATCTAGCACTTAGACACTCATATTATACTTAACATTCATGTTCATATAGATATTTTGTGTTTTCATGCATTAATGCTCATAAAGATTTAGTCTTGTATATATAAATATGATTGTTGGTAGATCTTTATGAAGATAAGACAAAGAACTTGAAAAGAAAAGGTTTTTGCTAGGAATGCTCAAAAGTAAATTCGTATGACTTCCAAAACCTATTTTAAAAACTCTTATAACAACTTTGAAACTCATATTTTATATGAAAAATGGAGGGTATAAGTAATAGATATCATTAAGTAATGATTTTTATAGGTTGAAATGAGTTTGGATGAGAGAAATGTGTAAAACAAGAAGTGGAATTAATATGGAAAATTTTGAGTTAGAGTCCAACTTGTAAAATTCGTAACTTTGGATGATACCTATATAAACACCTATTATTCAAGCTCAAAATGAATATTTTATGTGTTAAATGAAACCCTTAGGTAATGAATATAGTAAAGCCTTAAGTTTTGATGCATTATACAAGTTTTCTCAAAAGAATCATTCAAAAAGTGGATTTTCTAAAATTCGGATTTTTGAGAAAAGCCTATTTAAAAACATATTTGCAAGATGAAAAATGTAAATTTTTATGTAGAAATGAAGGTCTTGGATAGTATAGATGATGAAGACTCATTTTAATTAAGATAACTAGGAATTTCTAAAAACACTAATGAGATGTCAAAGTTAGAAAATTGGATTTTCAAGAAGTAGTTATTGTTAGAGTCTTGTAAGATTTAAGAGTTCTCAAAGTTTCCTTTAGCAAAAATCATCAAGATCATGCATACATTGGACTCATCACATGTCATTCATGTTAGGAACTCATTCATATTTTATATATACTTGAATCATCAACTAGATACATTTTAAATAAGTGCAAAACAATTTTTCGGAAATGGAAAAGGCTACTGATCAGATCTGATCCCTCTGTTCCATGACCTAAATGTTTTCAAAACTTGGAAATAATATTAGAAATAGATAGGTCTTTCGAAGTAGATAGAAATCAATATAAAATTTGCGAAATTCCGAGTTAAAATGACCAAGTTATGGCCGTTTTAAGATGGAATTTCCGCAAATAGCGAGAATCACGATTTTGTTTAGTTTTGATACATAGTTTGGATTAGTTAAGTGATGAATTACTCATTAGGATATTCTTCTTTGGTAGGTGATCCCGAGACCGACGAATCCCTACCATCCGATTATTACTACTAAAAGACCGGCATACCATGGCCTAGTGAGTATCACTTCCAATTTCAATTATTGCTTGTGATTGTATTAATAGCTGCACTAGTTACTTAGCAAAGATAAAATGAATATGCATAATAGGGTTGAATGGGAATCATAATGTCTGCGGATATTGCTTGATCACCTAAAAGAACTGGTATAATTGATTATTCGATATTGAAGATAAAATTTGAACTCATTCATAACACGATGGGATGAAGCATTAGCATTTGTTGGTTTTTCGTGATTCATAAAACGAATATAAATTGGTTAATCGTGATCCATAAAACGAATATGAGTTGGTTAATCGTGATCCATAAAACGAATATATGAGTTGGTTGACCGTGAGCCTATACGGTATCGTACCGCAGGATTCGTTAATCTGCTAACCCAGGATGGAGGGGGCAAGTCCATCCACATATGATTTCCAGCTTGTTATATGTTTGTTGAATTCACGTGTTTGATGCATACCATTTGACTAATTAATCACTTGCTTGATTGTTATGTTTTAATTGCAATATGGAAGTTTTCACTCACTAAGCTAGTGTAGCTTACGCCCCTATAGTTTTTATTTGCTGCAGCACGAGTTTATTTGGCTTAGGCCAAGGCAGGCTACGGCTCAGGTACAGGAGCTAGGAGTTTCCTATTGAAGTTGTATTCAGTTTTATTTACACTTTCATAAGAAACCAAAAGACTCTGGATGACTGTAATGGACCTTTAATTATTCTTTTGTGGGGGAATGCCCCTTAGACTTTGTAACTTTTATGTATACGTTTTGATTTATTATCTAATGCTATCGAATGCCACATTAAACTTCTTAACTCCATTGAATAGAGTATTCTATTATCGTAAAGGGATGCCTTACATCCGAAAGACTCGGATTGTGATTCGAGAGTTTTATATGGCATGTGGTGGACTGTTACATTTAGGATACCCCTCTTGGGCGTGACAAGGATTGGGGACTTTGTTTGTTATATGCTTATGAATGAGTAGTAAACTCTTATATTCTGTAAACCCCCGAATTTTTCGAGAATGGTTTTAGAATACCGAATCAAAACCCTAAAGACTGACCCAAGTTGAAACCAAACCTTAACCAATTTCAATCATGGGATTTCATAAGAGAATCTTCAAAAACAAAAATAGAAAGTTCAATAATCGTTCGATTCAAAAATCCGAACATGAGAAGGTCCACATATCCGATCCCTAATGTAAACCTCTCAATTTTTAGGGTGAAGTTGGATTAAACCCTAACCCTAGTCGAACCGTAGTTTCAAAAGTCAACAAAGATCAAGACAATCAAACAATTTCAACTCCGACAATCACTTGCTCTCAAACCCTTGAAAACGAAATGGAGTTAGTGGCTTATAAAAGTTTGTAATAATATAGGGAAGTATAAAAATATTAGATTCGTAATTTTCTAGCATCTTTCGGATCCGAACGGGATCATTTTTAGAAAACTGTGCCCTAGTACATCGGATGAAAAAAATATTCCATTAATACCATTAGACTCGTAAAAATATGAGGATTTCAAAAATATCAATTTTAGAATTTTTTGATAACTAAAAATATTAGATATAGCTCGTTTACGCGTATTTTTATTACTACCGGTATTTTATTTATCTAGTCTACTATTCGTAGTACTATTTCTACTATTCATTACTATTTCACTATCTCTACTTTTTCTTATACCTATTTTCTTACTAAATATACCTATTTTCTTACTTTTTACATTTCCAATACATCTTATATCAAATATATCTTACATATTAATTATTTTCTTCCAAAATACAAACAAAATCAACTCTCTCTCTCTCTTTCCTCCATGGCTGGCACAAGTCTCCTCTCCTCTCTCTCTCATTTATTTTCTTTTTCAATTATTTTATTACATCTAAATTTCCACTCTAAAATTCTATAAATACCCCATTCCTTATTCATTCTTCCACATATTCATTCTATATAACAAAACTCTACCAAAATTTTCTCTCAAAACCTCTCTCCAACAATCCCCTCTCAAAACACTCTCTACCATTCTCTACTCTTTGAGAAAAATAACAAACACACTACCCATTCATCTCTTTTCAAATCCTCCATTAAACCTTAGGTAAAACCCTACCTATATTCTTTATCATGTTCATACAACTTAACATGAGCTTAATGCATGTTTCTTAGACTCATGAGAGTTAAAGAAGTAATATGTTTATGTTTTGTTTTTTATCATATTCGTATTTTACATTATGTTACTATTATGTTGTTGTTATTATTGTTATTCTTATTTGCTCTAATCTAACTTCTATATAGTATTATGTATATTATTTATATATATTTCTTTAGAGCATATAAGCTCACTTGTTATTTATTTATTTTCATGCTTTGTAATTTATTTATTTAATTCATGCAATTTGTTAAGACTAATCTTTCTAGTCTTAGACTTGTCCAAATCAAGTCAAAATGATTTTTCTTTTCTTTTCTTTTCTTTTGGGACTAGTCTATTCTTAGTCTTAAGTTGCCTTGATGAAGCTAAGGCTCTCAATACATGATCGAGATATCTTGATGAAGCTAAAGTTCCTAATGCTTAACTATTTTATTATGTTTATTTACTTATGAGTATTTCTTTCTATCTTATTATGTATTATCCTTACTTTGACATTGCTACATAATCATATTCATGCATGATTAGAATGTTGTTGTCTTAAATAAAAGTAAAAAAAAAATGGGTTCTTTCTTAAACAAAGGAAAAGTGAACTGTATTTCTTAACAAAGGATTTTTCAACAAAAAGTCTAAATATTGTTTTTAATAAATTCCTTTCAAAAGCTTAAATAAGTTAATCATAAGTTTTTAAGTAATAGTGCCCAAGATTTCTTCAAATGAAAGGAACTCATCTCTTTTATAAATCAAAACTAAAAACTCCATAAAGGTAGATTTTTTTTTTAGCATTAAAAGATTTTAACCAAACCATATCTTTCATAAAAGTTAAATGGGTTCACTATAGAGTTTGAAAATCACATACTAAGAAGGTCTCTTCAAAACTTAATTTTTATATGTTGTTATTCTCTTTTCAAAATTAAAATAAAATTTTACTAAAATCTAATATTGATAATTCTTTATTAAGAAAGCTTTTCTTATAAACTTATGTAAAAGAATTATTCCACCACTTGATAAATATTAAGAATAAAACAAGTTTTTCCAATCAAGGTAAAATCAACTCACTATTTAGAAACCAACTTAGAAAAATAAAATTTGATAGGAAAGTAAAGTTTAAAGGTAAACTTATTTTCTAAAGAAGAAAAAGAATATGAAAATGAGAAGAAAATATATATTCAACAACTCTAAATATTTGACCACACCAAAAACTTAAGGAATATTTTGAAAAGCTTATTTTTTTAATCACTAGAAATAAAAGTTAGTAACTAACTTAAAAGACCAAATTTTTGGAAATTAATTTTCTTTTGAAAAGATAGGAAATGGAATTATAATAGGAATACACTCACTTATAACAACTCAAGAATTTTTAAAGTTTCTTTCTAGCAATTTAAAAAGGGAAAAATTTTCAAAATTTTATCTTTTAAAACTCTTAAAGACAAATTGTTTATGAAATATCAATATTGAGACAATACTACAAAAGTCATGCATAAAATATGAGTGTATATATATATTCAAAGGATTTTTCAACTATATATATATCCATATATTTTTGCTTAAGTATTTTTGAGTAAAGAAAAATTTGGAAAAATCATATTTTATGAACTATAAATTCATAGCTACTCTGTACTGTATTATTTTGCAACCAAAATGGCTTTCTATGACAAAAATAACTTTAGAAATGGATAGATCTTTTCGAGTAGGTAGAAAACGGTATATTATATGTGCAATTCGCAGTTAAAATAACCAAGTTATGGCCATTTTAAGTTGGAATTACCCTCTATACGAATTTTAACGATCTTATGACATAGTTTTTGATAAGTACCATAGAATCAACAAAAAAATACTCATTATGGGTATTCTTCTTGATTAAGTGATCCCGAGGAGGAGTATTCATACCCGGAGAATTATTTCGATTAGTGGAATTACCGATCGACTCATCTGTAAGAAAGAAGCGTCATCATGGACAAGTGAGTTTATTTACTACCTTTTACGTACTTGATTGTGCTTGTAGTTAGAGGCACTAGAAGTAGTAAAAGATGAAAATGAATTATGTATGATAATATTGATTGAAAGAATGCTAAGCATACCGAGACATGAATTATTGTTAATTAAATTGTGTTTTACTATCATTTTGTTGAAGTGTGTGCAAATTTTGTGATCACCTTTAAATTACTCTAATCATATATTATGAGTTATATTAAATCAATTCATGCATATCACCTAGTTAGTTTCATTTCATGAGCTACTTTACTCGATGGGACAAGAGTATAGTAGCCAGGTTTGCAAGAGTCATAAATCTGCAAGATGGGCGAATAGGAGCCTAAAAGACCTATTTCATGATGGGAGAGTAGGAGCCTGAAATAAACTACATGAGTTGGATTTTAAAGATGGGTTTTAAAGAGCCTATAATACCTAACCCTGAATGGAGGGGTAAATCCATCCAAACATATGATTTCTGGTAGATCATATGTATTGCTTGTTCATTTGCTTGATGCATTCGTATGCTTGTTTAATAACTTGTTTGAAATTATTGATACGACTATGTTAATTCAGGAATAATCTCACTAAGCTAGTTATGCTTATACTCCGATAGACTTTTGTTGTAACAGGACCAATACCTTTTATATCCGAAGACTTCATATATTCGAATGGGATTATGTTTTGGGGAGTTTCTGGAATCTATTGAAGACCTAAGGCTAAATATCCTTTAATATCATTTGGTATTATTATTGTTTCCTTGTGTAAAAGACTAAGTTGATATTACGATTGTTTGGAGATTTATAGGGGAAAATCCCTAAGATGATGTAAGGATTATATTCTCTTAATGTTAAATTAGATCGTTATCTAGATTTCTTGTATGCTGTATTTACTATCTCGAACTATACATCCCACCGGTGTCTCCTATTGTTATGATAGATGCCTTACATATGGTGTTGAAACTTTCGCATGACTTTGGAAAGCCATTCTTAAGTTTTAATACCGTATGTGGCGGACTGCCACGTTTAAGGTACCCTTTAGGGCGTAGCATATTCAAAGTGATAACCTTTTTTATTGATAATGGTTGTGTAGTTTAGATTGATGAGTGTCTGAAATTGAAATGATCACCATGTGATATGGACCAAAGATTATTGGACCTTAAACTCAAACCAACATGCATTACATAACATCATAATTACATTAGCATGGTATTTATATCACGTATTAATATTACGATTCTGTGGTGATGCTTATTGAGTCCAATGAATCTAGTTAAGGTTACCATAAGGTTGTCAGGTTCATACGAAGTAAGCAGCTTTGAAGGAGCTTGACTGTGTTGGAGTTGGCTATAGAATATTAATACTTAGTGGGAATTTCCAAGTTCTAAATGAAGAGGAGAGTATATGTCATATCCATTTATAAATAGTAAACGAATTGAAAGAATTCTCCTTTTTTATTTTTGGGATTCTCATGGGCATGAATTACTTAACTAACTCTTCAACTCTTATGGAGTATGTAAATCCCCATAGGTTTGGATTTTGGTTATCTAAACCATGTTTATTACATTTGTTTGATTGATGCATTACGTATGATTGTTAACCAACCATTGTTTGTTATTAATGAACTGTGTTAAGATTTTATTACTCACTGTGCTTTTTAATACTCATGCTCCTTTAGAATACTGCTTTACAAGAATATAAGCACAAAGACGGAAACCAAGACTAAGTATGGAAGTTAGGATAGAAAGAGGATGTATCCATATTTAGGAGGAAGATCTTGATTTGTAATAGAATCTTAGAGTGTAATTTTTGTAATAGTATAAGTTATGTTTTATATTCGTTTAAGTTTTTGTGCAGAAGTGCCCTAGTGAGGCTTATGAAGACCAAAAATGTAATAATTATGTGATGACCTAGACTTGTATTTTATCTTTACTTATGGATTATATATATGCAATATCTTTCTTGTTCATATCAACTTTCGATCTTGTTTTATCTATCCACTCCATACAGGGAATGTTAGTTGTACAGTAGTTATGTAACTTTCTAAAAGCCTTAGTTGGTTACATGATATATCTTTATAATTAGGGTATCCTGTGGGGGTGTAACACACAGACATCATGTAAATATCGTGCCTTACAAGTGACTTGAAAGTGCTGCTGAGAAGATGACATTTAATAGTATGATGACTTTGAGAAAATGATAGAGAAGAGGAACAAATTAGTCTTGATATCTTAAATACACAAGTGACAAGTAAAGAAGTTTGAGTAGACTTCACACATCAACCTTACAGTTCTTGAACAATTATAGTGGTAACACTTAAGTTGCCATGTTTGATCTTTGTGAATGAAGTCTCCTCTATGGAATATTGTTTTTGTTCTCTCTTCTCAAAAGTCTAAAACATAGAGAACTAATTGAGTATTTATAGGCACTTGGCATATATGATGAATATTAGATCATCTCAATGATTGACGAATGAGATAGAGCAAAACTCATGCCATGTTTATCATGATTGAGCTTACTATAGGTCAAGAGCAATAGCCATCCTCTTATTTGCATTAGCCCACTTGAGAAATATGGGATGTGATGGACGAATTCAATGATCCTTGTTTCGAGCCCACAAAGCTAAATCTCCCTAAGTCATCTCAATAAAGAAAGAAAACTTGTTGAGTCGTATCACTTAGCTTATGAGTCAAGTTTAAATAATAATATTTATAATTTTAAGCCCATTTACAATAATATAAAACATATTCATGCCAAATAGTTCTGTAGCTTCTATCAAGTAATGTTTTAAGCTTTTCTAAGTTAAGAAAAAGTTATTTTCTAATGTTATACTTCCAAATATTCTCAAACTAAATTATCCTAATGAAAAACTCTAATTTGATATAATTACTTCTTTAATGGATTATTCTACTCTATAAGATGTAAATTTTTTTTTTAATCTATGAAGAATACAACTATTGGTTGAAGTAAAGAAGGATCTTACTTGTTTTAGTGAATTGCATGGAAAATAAAGCTAAAAAAGTAACACAACTGTGTTTGAGTGAATTGCATGGAAAGATTTGGGCTTTTTAGATAGTATCAACAATAACTTATAAATGTGAGGTTTTGATTGATGTCATCACATGGATACTACATGAGTTTTATGCTGCATGTGACCTTAGTGTAGTAATGTGTGGATGACATTTAAAAGACTTAGTGAAAAGTGGTAGAGATAATAAATAGATAATCACTATGGTTGAAATACACTTATAACAAGTAAATAAGCTATTTAACATCAACCTCTCTACTCAAGGTTGAATATGGAATCATTCTTCATCTAGCTTTATTTGATTTTTGGGAGATGGGATTTCATAACCTTGTATTATTACTCTAATTTTTAAACTACTAAAAGTGCTGAATGAGGAGGTATGGTTGAATTTTTTTAAATTCTTACTCTTTTTGATATTTTATTATATTTTTTTGATGATTGACAAATAAAGCTACTTTTACTCATTTCAAGTTTACTTTAATAAGCTCATCATGAGCTTGAGGCTAGTAACCTACCTTATTGAGTGTGAACTTGTATGAGAAAGGTCAAAAGTGAGTGGACTAATCTAACAATCTCTATTTTAATCTCATCAAACTAAATCTTCTTAGGTTACCCTAATTATAGACTAAAATCCTTAGAGTTTTTCACTTAGCTTATGGAGTCAAGCCTAGATAAAAAGGAATTAACCCATTGTTAATGTAGCAATTTTAACCTCTTTCCAGAGGTTAGAGGGAGTTTCTAATTGTTTTTGTGTTGTGTATACTTTCAAACCAATTTATATAATATATAGATGCTTTTATCATGGTAAGTTTCTTACTGTAATTGGAGATTCATATTTTAGCATAATTTTGAGCAACATAGAAGATTTACGAAAACTATTTTGAGGGTTAGATTAAAAGGAGTTAAGAGAACCATGAAAGATGCAATGACAAAAGTTTCTTTTTGGTATTTTGAGATTTGTCTCAATTCTAAAACTCAAGTGTGGTTGAAGTTAAAAAGTTACAATGGATTCATAATGGTTTGGGTGGTAATGTCACTAGAGAGGATGTAGAACCTCTATATATCTAAGACTAGTCACTCTTACCCTTGTCTCTTTATTTTAATTTACTTCATGTTACTTGTTGTTCATTTAACATTCAATTGCATATATAAGCAATTCATAAATATTAAAAGTGTATCAACTCTGATAACTTTAATTGCTTTTACTACAATAAGAGACTTACTTAAAGGCATGATAAGCCAGTTGGTCTAATTTTAATCGAGGCCTATCTTATCAAGAATTTTCTTAATAAAGTAAAAAAAAAATTTAATTTATCATATAAAACCTTTCAATGAGAAAACACCTTTTTTAACTCTTAAAATATAATTTATTTCAAACATATATGCCACAATTCTTTGAGACTTAACCTGATAAAATTGTGAATTTATACATTGAACTCCATATAATCTTATATTTTTAATTGAGTTCATCAATTCTAGTTATCTAAGTTGAATGGGCAAGTATAAATATATATACAGGCACATATAACTAGGCTTTAGCAAGCCATCAATTATTAGGGCACAATATCTTCTTTCCTATTTTATTCTAATTTGGTTTTGTATTTCTCTTTTAGTCCCTTATATGATATTTGCAGCCTTTATTGAAGTTTTAATAGGCAATTTCCTTACTTTAATTAAGATGGGTTAATTTCACTAGTAGCACCTAAACTTTTCACTTACAATAGAATTGTACCTTAAAACCTTTTTTATCCTACAAAATATCCAAGCTTCTTAAAGTTTGCATTGACAAGACCCTTGGTTGATATCCAACTAATTCTTAGGCGATTAGCTTATGTGGATGCATTGTCTCTCCTATTAGGATAATATATATTTTATCTCCTCTCATTTTTTTTTTTAACTTTCCTCTCCTTTTCCCTTTCTCTATACCACTATTGCTTCTTCTTCTTTGTCCTCTCTCTCTCTCTCTCACTCTCACACACACACACACTCTCATACACACACACAAAAGTTGATATCAACTCTAATTTAATCCATGTCGATTGCTAAAAAACAAAAATTCAATGAATCATCAAGCAATTAAACACAACAAAACAATTTGACAAACAAATCTATATTCCATTGAGCTACGTCAAGTTGACTCACTAACACATTCACCAGCAACGAACCAAAAAGTCTCTCTCTATAAGACACTCTTACTCTCCCTCAATGTTCATCTTAAACCTTGCTCCTAAATGATATATTGATCCTCTACCTAAAACCGATCACATCAGAGTCTCCAACTCTAATCGTGCGAAACATGTAGAGTAGGTTAATCGATAACCTCGGTCATAACTCGATGACGACCATTGTCTACCCTTATGATATAGGTTATAAACAATCTAGTCTATACTTAAAAGGTAAGGCATTACATCTTATCAGCCCATATTTTTATTGGGGTAAGTGCAAGTGTTCTTTCTATCTTTGCTTTCTTGGTGCATCATATCCAAGGTAAATAAAGGTTTTATGCTACGATTAATGAAACCCTAATTATTATCTTAAGATTAGGGATTCAACTAATATAATTAGTTATTAATTCTTAGTTATCCTTATGATTATCCTCATGGGTGTATCGTTACCTCTTTTGTGGAGTAAGAGGTGATACTTATGGTGAGTAGATCCCTAGTGGTTGAGTACATCATTGGATCATGAGCAAGTAGGCAGTCAACGATGATTATTGTAGACATGGGGTAAGCCTACTAATCCATATTTGACCATGTTGAGTTGAAGTGGAGAAAACATGCCAAGTGACCCTAGATTGGTTGCCATCTACATACAATAGTGGGTAGTTTATCAACCAAGCCAAAGGGATTGGCGTTCTAAAGAGGCTTTAGGCCTTGTCAAGATGATTCAAGCTTAAGCCCAGTGGGCCGACACATGTGGTTAATGGGTTAGACTAAAATTAGGAGGCCCATGATCCCTATTTAACCACTTTATCGTGACCCTCCACCTTACTCGCTTTGTTTACGAATAGGTAAGGGGAGTGGATGGGTCAACTAAGGAGTGTAAGCTTTTATTAAAAGTTTATACAAAGCTTTCAATTTGGAGGCATGGATATTGCTCTATGTTTAGAGTGGCTGCTTTATTTATTCGAGCTAATGAGTACTCCAAGCTAGCAATAGTGCTTGTGGGTTGGACACAACAAGTTACATCTCTTTTAGAGAACGTCAAGTATCACCTTAGGTTGCAAGTGGTGTGATTTTTTGTTACATCAAAGCGTATTGAAGAGGCACAACTTCTCAAATTTTGGTAGGAGCAAGTGTGTGTGTCTACATGTCATAATAATACATGGAGTTTAGTTGTCTATACTTTGACTAGAGTGCATCATTTTGTGCTATCATTTCTTATCCATTATATTATAATAGGCATGCATTTAACGGTAGGGATTTGTGATGATATGATTCTCTATAATTATCATGTTGTTTGAGAGAATGTTGTGATCTAGAAATTCTGTATTCACCATAGTACTTTATTCTCTTCACAATCTTCTCCTTCTAAAATTTCTCTACTTTTTATCATCACTGATGCAAATATGTATTTCATTGCTTTTGTAGGTTATTCAAGTATCATCTATATGGAGTGATCGGTAGGAGTTGTAGTTTCTCTTCTTGAGCACTTTGTGAATTTGCTAGTAATGGTACTTCAAGGAAGGCTACCCAACCTCTAACAACCTCAATCTCAACCCTCATTGATGACGAGAAGGTGGTGGATAGGGTTGCTTAGTTCAAGATTTCTATGGATAATTACTTTAGATCTTTATTAGAGAAAGAGGGTGTTCATCTCACCATAGAGACTGTATAAAGGGATATTTATCCTTTAAATCATATTGAAAGAGAGATTCTAGGGATATCTTCAATAACCCTCTTTGAGTAACATTAGGAGCAATATTTTAGGAGGACTTTGAGTGAATATATCATCACCATCATAGGTGAGAATGATTTTGTTACATTAGTATATTAGACTAGATTCTATGTGTATACGAAGTGCTTAACCTTCTGGTTAGGTTTTCTCTTAATAGATTTTCGAGAAGAATTGTTTATGCATTTTAACTGGAGTACTAATCAACTGATGCCCAATTTGTGGCAATCGCTAGTTGACTTTGAGGCACTTTATATAGGTTATGTCAGAGGCCTACTCCTTAATTGGTTCATCATTTCTTCACCATCAAATGTTAGGGAGGCGAGTGGGTCAATCTTCAGCAAAGGAGGGAAATAACTTAATTTAATAACCTAGAATCTTCTATGTAGAATTGGAAGGATAAATTCATTATTGTGGAACTTGACTTGGAGAATGAGTTTACAACCTGTTAGGTAAATTTTCTCAAGTCATATGATCAACCAAAGTTGGGATTGAATGACCGAGAAATTGCTAAAGAGTTTTAGGATTTTTTGAATTGAAATCAATCTCTTGGCACCAAAAAGTTGTTAAGATTTTTCTAGAGTAAGGTCAATGCTTCATTCCTTATGCTCGCTTTGAAGAGAGGGAATGATGTGATCCTAGAAGCATTAAATTTATATCCAATGAAGATGAAATCCAAAGCTTTGTTTCAAGGTGTGGGAAAATATGGCTAATAGGTTTTAGTGTTTTAAATATTGTAATTATAGAATCATACTAAATTAGGGGTCTTTGACCCATTAAATTGTTTGACCCAATAAATGAGTCATTAATGAGCCATTAAATGTTTGAATCATTAAATTAGGAGATTTTGCTTTTAGTTGCCTTTTTTATCCTTTAGACAACTTATATATATTTGATTCATTGTAAACCTAAAAAAAATAAAGAATTCTCTTTCAATATTTTACAACATGGTATCAGAGCAATTCATCCTGGAGTGCTTTTGATTTTCTGCTTCCACCTTTTTCTTTGTTTCTTCTTTTTCAACCGGCCTTAATTGCTGGTGGTTTTCTTTTTATCCTTATACCTACGACTAGCCAGCCTTAATTGCTGGTATTTCTCCTCTATTTTTGTTTTCATAGGTGCTATAGAGCCAGCCTTAATTGCTGGTGTTGTTTCAATTTTTTTTCTGATTTGTGCTAAGCGACATGTCAGAAATTTGTTCTTTAGCATATTCAGGTGAGTCTTCACTTTCTATTGGATTAAATGTTTCGGATGCTACCTTTTCCACCTCTTGGATTATGGATTCAGGAGCTACCGATCATATGACCCACTCACCAAATGTCTTTACCACCTATTCCCCATGCCCAAGCAGTAGGAAAATAGCCACTGCAGATGGTTCTTTGACCACTGTTGCAGGAATTGGAAGTGTTCAAATTAACCCATTGTTAACCTTGCAAAATGTCCTTCATGTCCCTAAGCTATCTACCAATTTGATATCCGTCCAAAAACTTACTCATGACTTACAATGTAATGTAGTTTTCCATCATAATGATTGTGTATTTCAAGAAAAGGGTACGGGGAAGATGATTGGATATGCTAGAGAAAGAGGTGGCCTCTACTTTCTTGAATCAAGTCAACCAACCATCACCAAGGATAAACAGTCAGTGTCATTTGTTTCCGAGTCTTTGTCATCCAATAAAGAGAAAATTTGGCTCCATCATCGCCGACTCGGACATCCATCATTTCAAGTCATTAAACTTTTGTTTCCATCTTTGTTTAAAAGTCTAGATGTTGAGTCTTTCAATTGTGAAAAATGTGAACTTGCCAAACACAAACGTGTACCTTTTCCAGCAAGCAATAAAAGAAGTTCAATTCCTTTTTATTTAATTCATAGTGATGTTTGGGGTCCATCTACTGTTACCAATATCTCTGGGGCACGATGGTTTGTTTCTTTTATTGATGATTGCACTCGAGTTTGTTGGATTTTTCTTCTCAAACAAAAATCTGATGTCAGCATTGTTTTCCCAAATTTTTGTTCCATGATTAAAAATCAATTTGGAGTGACCATCAAGAGAGTTAGGTCTGATAATGCAAGGGACTATTTCAATCAAATTCTAAGTCCATATTTTCAAAAAGAAGGGATAATACATGAGTCATCTTGTGTGAATACCCCACAGCAAAATGGAGTTGCAGAGAGGAAAAATGGTGATCTCCTTGAAAAAACTCGAGCATTGTTATTTGAAAATCATGTACCTAAAACTTTTTGGGGAGAAGCTGTTCTTACAGCAACATATCTCATAAATAGATTGCCATCTAGAGTCCTCGGGTTTAAGAGTCCAATGGATGTATTGTCAACCTTTTACCCTAACCTACATACTACAAATAATCTTGTTCCTAGAGTGTTTGGGTGTACATCCTTCGTACATGTTCACAGTCACAACCGAGGGAAACTGGATCCAAGAGCTATAAAGTGCGTATTTGTGGGATATTCGTCAACCCAAAAAGGTTACAAGTGTTATCATCCATCTTCTCGAAAACTCTTTGTTTCTAGGGATGTTACCTTCAATGAACGTGAATCTTACTTTCCAAACCCCTATCTTCAGGGGGAGAAGTTAGTAAGAGAAGACGGGGGTTTGGGTTTTGACTTGATGTTAGATTTTTCATCCACTAGTGACCATACCCCGGGTCAAACTGAGCTACCTGAGTCTGTCATAGTCTCCTCTGAACTTATGTCTGATCCTGTAACAACAGCTTCTGGGTCTACTCAACCTGAAACCGAGTCTATTCCCGAGGATGTTAGATATGGTGAAGGCAAGATGAATGCAAGGAAGAAGATGGTTGCCCCCAAATCTGTGCAAGTCCAAAAGTCCGATGAGGTAATGATTTCTGAACCTATACTACAAATTGAAACTGAACCAGAGGTAGAGGGTGAGACCCATAAGGGTGATAGTGACACAGACTTGCCCATTGCATTAAGAAAGGGTACAAGAGAGTGCACTAAAAAACCTTTATATCCCCTTGCACACTTCCTATCCTTTGAGCGTTTTTCTCCATCACACAGAGCCTTTCTAAGTAACCTAGAAACTGTTGTCATTCCTTCCAATCTATCTGAAGCTTTGTCCAATGAAAAATGGAAACAAGCTATGAATGAAGAAATGGAGGCACTAGAAAAGAACAAAACATGGGAGTTAGTGGAGTTACCAGCAAGGAAGACACCTGTGGGATGTAAATGGGTGTATACAGTGAAGTATAAAGCTGATGGTTCAGTAGAGAGATACAAGGCGAGGTTGGTAGCCAAAGGGTATACTCAGACATATGGAGTGGACTATCTAGAAACGTTTGCCCCGGTAGCAAAGTTAAATACTGTTAGAGTCCTATTGTCTTTGGCAGCCAACTTTGGATGGGATTTACAACAATTTGATGTAAAAAATGCTTTCTTGCATGGAGATCTAGAGGAAGAGATATATATGGAGATCCCACCAGGTTATAAAAAAGGAGTTACTGATCACACAGTGTGTAGGTTAAAGAAGGCATTATATGGGCTTAAACAATCTCCTCGAGCATGGTTTGGCAGGTTTGCCAAGGTTATGGTGACATTAGGATATAAGCAAAGTCAAGGAGATCATACACTGTTCGTCAAACACTCATCTTTAGGGGGAGTCACAATTCTCTTAGTTTATGTGGATGATATAATTGTTACAGGAAGTGATGACGAAGAAAGACGTTTTTTGAGTGAGTGCTTGGCAAAAGAATTTGAGATTAAGACACTTGGGAAGCTAAAATATTTTCTTGGAATTGAAGTGGCACATTCAAAGAAAGGTATTTTTATCTCTCAACAGAAGTATGTAACTGATCTACTCAAGGAGACAGGTAAAACAGCATGCAAACCGGTGAGTACTCCAATAGATCCGAATGTAAAGCTTGGAATAGCAGAGGAAGATGCTATGGTAGACAAAGGAATGTATCAACGGTTGGTAGGAAAGCTCATTTATCTATCCCACACACGACCAGATATAGCTTATGCTGTGAGTGTGATTAGTCAATTCATGCACAATCCAAAAGAGATTCATCTTCAAGCAGCACATAGAGTGCTGCAATATCTTAAAGGTACACCAGGAAGAGGAATTCTCTTTAGGAGAAGTGAGAATCTAATACTTGAAGCCTACACAGATGCTGATTATGCGGGCTCATTGATTGATAGAAGATCGACCACTGGATATTGTACGTTTCTAGGTGGGAATCTTGTGACATGGAGGAGTAAGAAGCAAAATGTAGTAGCAAGGTCTAGTGCAGAAGCTGAATTTCGAGCAATGGCTCAAGGTGTATGTGAGTTACTTTGGCTAAAGATCATTCTAGAAGACATGAGAATCAAGTTGGAGGGCCCAATGAGGCTTTATTGCGATAATAAGTCTGCAATTAGCATTGCCCACAATCCTGTGCAACATGATCGGACAAAGCATATTGAAATTGACAGACATTTTATCAAGGAAAAATTGGAGAGTGGATTGATTTGCACACCCTATGTATCTACAACTGATCAGCTCGCTGATGTGTTAACCAAAGGATTAAGTGGTGCAACATTTGAAAATATTATATCCAAGCTGGGAATGGAAAATATCTATTCACCAGCTTGAGGGGGAGTGTGGGAAAATATGGCTAATAGGTTTTAGTGTTTTAAATATTGTAATTATAGAATCATACTAAATTAGGGGTCTTTGACCCATTAAATGAGTCATTAATGAGCCATTAAATGTTTGACTCATTAAATTAGGAGATTTTGCTATTAGTTGCCTTTTTTATCCTTTAGACAACTTGTATATATTTGATTCATTGTAAACCTAAAAAAAAAAAAATAAAGAATTCTCTTTCAATATTTTACAACACAAGGGATTGGAGATTCAATAGCTGGAGTTTCAACGCTGAAAACTTGAGTCAAGTGAACCAAGGATGTATACAAAATAGTTTGGGACTCGAAAGATTGAAGTTATGGAACTGCTACATAGTACACCGCCGGTTTTCATTGATTAATCTACCAGCCTCCATTATAATTTGATGTCCTTTCAAATTTCTTTTGTGGCTTTTCGAAATTCTTTATATTTATTGATATAGGATTAATTATAATTATGTTTTTTAGTTACGTTATCAGTTATGCAACTACTATAATTATATTTTTCAGTTACGCTGTCAATTATGTAACTGCCACAATTATATTCTTCAATTATGATTATGTAACTACTTTGTAATAGTCTATATATAAAGGCTAGTAAATATTCAATGGAAGATACAAATATCTTTTGAATAATGAAATTAGAGAGTTTTTCTTTGTGAATTACTGAGTGAATTCATTTATGAACTTATCGGGAATTTCCCATAGCATTCATCCCTTTGACTTATCAATCGGTTTGCCATCACCAGTTGTGTCATCTTCAACTATACCAAGGTTCTTGCCTCCATATAGGTAAAGGTCGTGGTTTTTCACTAGGTTTCTTAGACGATCTAGGAATTTTGTTTCCAGGTTCCGATAATCAGGTCTTATCACAAGTTGGCATGGTTCGTCTTATCGCATCATTTTGGTATTAGAGCTCTTGGTGTTCTTAGATTCCATATCCTAGTTCGATTGGAGGTAACTCAATCGTTCATATCCTCAGTTGTTCTTATTATTGTTGGTTTAGGATTTGTTTGCTTTGGACGAGTTGGATATAAATTTTTTTTTTTTATTTTTACCATGTTGTTTGAGTTGCTAAGAAAAATATGATCTTTGAGGGTAAAGATTTGAAAAATTACTGTATTGTTTAGGTTGCTATGAAAAGATTTGATCTTTGGAGGGTTTGATTGAAGTTTTTGCATGTTTTATCATTAAAAAAAAAAGAAATTCATGTAAAAAAAAAAGAAAAAATTTGTGTCTTATAGGATTTTGGGATGTTTGTGTTTTAGTATAGGTTTGTTTTTTTTTTTTTTTTTTTTAAAAAAAGTGGGATTTAATGATGTTGAACTAAAGATGATGGTGAAGAATTTTCAAGATGGATTTGAGCGTTTAAATAGGTAATTAGACAACCTTGAATTTCCATCCAAGCCTAAATCATCTGGAAGACATCTGAATGAGAAGAAGAAATCTCAATCCATTGAAATAGATGAAATTGAGAAAAAAATTGAATAACAGGAGATTCCTACAGTTATACACGAAGATGGTAGAGTTGTAGTTTTGGAAAAAATTGCAGAAGAAAAGAAAGCAGAAGAAGAAAAAAAATAAGAGGAGTGTGAGAGAGGAAAAGAGTGATGAAAACACTTTGGTGAGCACCGAGGAAAAAGAATGTGAAACACTAGAGAGTGATATTTGCTTATCAACTAATGATTTTTCTTTTCCTAGTGAAATTGATTCATCACTGCAGGAACTCAAAGAAATGTATCCTCAAGAAGATCAAGATGAAATAGAGCCTCAATCTGATTTCCTTTCTTGCAATTTAGAAGAGGTCAACAACGAGGATTCGAGGATGAATCTTTTCAAAGAAGGAGGGAATAATGTGATTCTAGAAGCATCAAATTTAAATCTGATCAAGATCAAGTCTAAAGCTTTGTTTCAAGGGATTGGAGATTTAATAGTTGGAGTTTCAATACTGAAAACCCAAGTTAAGCGAACTAAGGATGTATACAAAATAGTTTGGGACTTGAAAGATTGAAGTTGTTGAGTTGCTGCATAGTACACCGCCGGTCTTCATTGATTAATCTACCGGCCTCCATTATAATTTGATGTCTTTTGGAATTTCTTTATTTTTATTGATGTAGGATTGATTATAATTATGTTTTTCAGTTACATTACCAGTTATATAATTACTACAATTATATTTTTCAGTTACGTTATTAATTATGTAACTGCAAGAATTATGTTTTTCAGTTACGATTATGTAACTACGTTGTAATAGCCTATATATAAAGGCTAGTAAACATTCAATGGAAGATACATATATCTTTTGATTAATGAAATTTAAGAGTTTTTCTCTGTGAATTCCCGAGTGAATTCATTTACAAACTTATTGAAAATTTTCCATGGCGTTCAACCCTTTGACTTATTAATCAGTTTGTCATCACTAGTTGTGGCGTCTTCATCTATATGAAGGTTCTTGCCTCTATATAAGCAACGGGTCGCAGTTTTCCACTAGGTTTCTTATACAATCTAGGGATTTTTTTTACCAAATTCCAATAATTGGGTTTTGTCACAGGTTTGCA
Source organism: Combretum micranthum (assembly GCA_024138025.1). Taxonomy (NCBI): domain Eukaryota; kingdom Viridiplantae; phylum Streptophyta; class Magnoliopsida; order Myrtales; family Combretaceae; genus Combretum; species Combretum micranthum. Next base: position 75,658 of record JAMXBD010000190.1, on the reverse strand, counting down.
TGGCTCATCTTATCGCATCAAGGAAATTGATGCCAAAGGTATTTCTTAGCTATCATTCTCCTTATCTGAGTGGTTTTCTAGAAGCTCTTAAGGTTGAGGACTCATGTGATGGGAAGTAGCTACTGAAGTACACTTGACACGGGTTCAACCACTCTTGGCTTGATCTTTTTTCCAATTAACACATATTTTTACTTTTCATGTAGGATGCCTTAGTGAGAGTGTCAAGCCCCGGAGGGTACCCTAAATGTGGCAGTCCACCGTACACAATATTAAAGCCTAAGAATGATCACCTCAGTTACGCGAAAGCTTCCATACTATGTACAAGGCGTATAACACATGGAGGAGACACATCGAAGTGATACATTTTATGTTGATATAACTTGAGTAACAATGTAAAGGAATTTCAATTTACTATACTCCTAAATACAAAGCATTATACTTCAATTACATTCATCAAAAGATTTCACTACATAAAACTATTACAAGGAAAATCATAAAACCTAGCTAATAACTTCAAGCATTCTTATTCCTTGCCGGAATCTCGAAGTCGTTCTCAGCTCCAACCATCTTGGTCCCCACTTAGCATTCTTGAGATAACCTGTTCATTTAAACATCTATTGGGGTACAAGCTACACTAGCTTAGTGAATAAGAACTTCCAGTATTATATTTATAACACATCATACAATCAAGTGATTAGTCAGACAAGTGATATGCATCAACCACGTGAATTCAACAAACATATGACCAGCCGAAAATCATATGTGGATGGACTTGCACCCTCCATCCCGGGTTAGCAGATTAACGAATCCTACGGTACGAACCAAGACCGTTTCAGCTTAAGGACAACTTTGAACTATAAATTCGTTTAAGGACAACGATTAACCATCAAATGCTAATGCTCCATCCCCATCGTAATATGAATGAGTTCAATTTCATCTTCAATTCCGAATAATCAATTATATCAATTCTTTTAAGTGATCAATCAATAATCGCAGACAGTCAATTCTAATTCATCTATACAAGCAATAGTTAATCACCCGGCTTCAATATTCTTATATTCCATTTCTCACATCAATAATAAGCATACATAGTCCCCATTCGTCCCCATCATGCATATCCATTTTATCTTTATCAAATATCTAGTGCGACTATTATTACAATCACATACAATAAATGAAATCGGAAGTAATACTCACTTGGCCATTGGATCACCGGTCTCTTAGTACAAGTAATCCGGTGGTAAGGAATCGTCGATATCGAGGTCACCTAAAAAGGAAGAAATACCCTAATAAGTATTTCATCACTTAACTAGTTCAAGCTATCTCATACAACCTATCAAATTCGTAATTCTTGTTCTAAGCGGGAATTTCAACTTAAAACGGCCATAATTTGATCGTTTTAACTTGGAATTTGACAAATTATATATCGATTTCTATCTAATTCTAATATTATATTTAAGTTTTGAAACTTTGAAGCTTTGAAAAGATCGGATTAGATCAGAATAGTAGCAAATTACAACTCCGAAAAATAGTTTTGTAAATGTTTGTAATGTTCCTATTATATAGATCAACTATACATGCAATGTTGATGATTTCCTATCATGAATGGCATGTTATAAGCTTGATGTATGCATGCTTTTGACAATATCTTCTAAAAGGAATTTTAGAAACTTTTTATTTGTGAGACTCCATGGCTATTTACTTTTAAGAAAACTAGTTTCCTAGCTTTGATCATTTCCATTTGTTTTGGATTCATTTCTTAAGAAAATATAATTATCCTTGTTAAAATTGAGTCTTCATTAATCTATTATTTATGACCTTCATTTCTACATAAAAATTTCCATTTTACGCTTTGTAAACATGTTTTCAAGTAGGGTTGATTCCAAAATCCGAATTTTGCAAAACTTGTTTCTGTAGTGATTCCTTTATGTAAAAATTATTTGATACTTAGAAAATTAAGGCTCAACCATGCCTATCCACTAAGGACTTCATTTCTTTGATAAAACTTCTAATTTGAGTTTGAAAAATATGGGTTTTTATGCCATTACTCCATTGTTACGAATTTCTTAAAATGACAACAACTCAAATTTTCCTACTTTATATCTACAATGCATCATGCACATATGTATTACCTACAAGCTATTGTTATAAAGGTTATGAGATGATCTACCTATATGTATACATATAGTACCAAGAATTCTTTTTGAAAACCTTTACTTTGCAAAACTTTGAATTTTACTAGACTTAAGAAAAATAGTTTTTCTTCTTGTAAAATCATATTTGCTTTTATCAAAACTCAACCTTGATGACCTATATAACCATCACCTTTATTATTTCAACAAAAACCTTCATTTTGGGGTTAGAAAATAGGTGTTTACATAGGTGGTTTGCCTAAGTACGAATTTTACAAAATTTTAAAGAATGAAAACATTGTTTAACCTATTCTTGGAAACCATTTGTTATTCTAGGGTTATATTTTGATAAACTTCTCTTATCCTTGTCAAAACTTGGTCTTTATTACATATATTTCCTAGGACTTCCATTTTCCTATAAAAATTATTATTTTGGCATTTGGAAATAGGTGTTTAAATAGTGGCTAATTTCAAACCGAATTTTGAGAAATTCATTTGAGCTTGATTTCTTTGTAAAACTCATTTAGTCTTTCAAAAACCATTTCGTAATCAAACTTACCCCTTAAGGCTTCATTTCTTTAATAAAAGTCTTGTTTTGAAGTTGAAAAATGGGTTTTCAAAATTGACCTTGATTGAGATCCGAATTCACAAAATAGGAGTCTTGCCTAAATACGAACTTTACCATTTTTGTTTGAGTTCAAAACCAAGATCTACACTTAATATGCACATAAATATAAAAGAAACCCATGGTAGTAAACTATAAACTCATAGATCTAAACTTTACTCATCAAAATCATTCATTCATATTATATATTCCCTAAGCTCTTCATTTTAAATGAAAAATACACATTTTGAAGTTAAAAAATAACTTTTCTAAATATGGTTCTTTTTTCATCTTAATTTTCAAAAATGATTTTTGTTGAAAATAAAATAGATCTTGAGCTTTCTAAAACTTTCCTACTATCATCATGCTACTACAAATTGTTTATGAACATAAAACAAAAGTCTAATGCATGTATGAACTTAAAACACTAGATCTAGTTTACTATACTAGATATAAATGCATGAACACTAAGACAGTTATGTGAATGATGAATATTGCATAAATCATTAGCAATAACAAAAATAATAACTCAAATAACAAGATCTAAAGCATAAACAAAAATCAAAGCTACAAAAAGTTAGATCTACTAAATATTACTACATTTAACAAGAAGATAGTAATGATATAAGATAATAATCATAGAGAAGATGAGTGTTTCAATTTGGCATCATCATCTTTAGATTTTAAGCTTATGGAATTTCATTTGATGCATGAAACTCTCACTATACTTTACCTATATCACCTATGGAAGCTTTGGACAATAGTTTTATCCAAGAATCTTGAAGAAACATGTGTGGGAGCTTATAGAAGAAATAGGGGCAGCTTGTGTTCTTGCAAGAACAAGAACAAAATGAAGAAAGAAAGAGAGGAAAAAGAGAGAGAAAAAGATAAGGAATGGTAAAGGGTAAAAGGTGTAAATGAAAGAGAGAGAGAGAAGGAGTGTATTAAATGAAAGAAAGAAGAAAAAAAAAAAAACAAGGGCCACGTGAAAGTGAGAGGGAGAGAGAGAGGGAATTTGTTTGAATTTTGACTTGAAATTGAAATGTGTAATTAATGTGTATGTGTTGCTTCTTTAAGAAGGATTAGAATAGATTTATTTTAGTCAAATTGGAAGTAAATTAAAGGACAAGGGCAGCAAAAAGAAGAGAAAAATCTGCCATAAAGTGTGGGATAATGTGTAGAAAGATTGAAGTGAAAAAGAAGTGATATGTGAAAGGTGTACTTGAAGTATGGGTTGGAAAAAGTACTTTTTATTAAGAAAAATATAAAATAAAATTAGGAAAAATAATTTTAAAAGAGTGGCAGAATTTTCATAATTAAAATTAAATAATTATTTGAATTATTTTAGTATTTCAACAAATATGTTACCAGTATGATCAAAATATGTGAATATGAGCCATAAATGATATTTTTATAACTCGAAAAATTCTAAAAAATTATTTTATAAAAATAAAAATATTTTTCAAATATGTTTAAATTATTAAATTTATTTATTTTATTTTAATGTCGGATCTTAAACAGAATTTGATCCTGTATAAGCCCAAAACGAACTAAATTTTAGAAAAACAAAATTTTCTATAATATAAAATATTTATCTAAAAAAAAATAAGGGTTTATAATAATAATAAAATCTTGTAATGAAATGGAAGTGAATAGTGCAAAAGACTAATTAATTATCGGTAGTAATGAAATACGAATATAATTGTAAAAACAGATATTTCTAGTTATCGAAAAATTATAAAACTTTTATTTTTGAAATCCTTATGAAAATACAAGTCTAACGGTACTAATGGTATATTTTTTATATCTCGAGCCTCGAGACACGCTTTTCGAAGTCTGTATCCGAACATGGTCGAAATAGGTCAAAAATTTATCAATATGATATTTTTAAGCAAACGTATTACTACGAGCTATTCTACACACTTAAACTACACCTCGGCCTCTAGGGTTAAGAGCGTTAGATTGCTGGACTTAACTACTGTATTCCACTTAGGGTTTCCGGGTGATTTTCCGGTTTAGATCTTTGCCAATTTGGAAACTGATATTTTATGTTTATACAACATATTTTATTTGAGAAATTTATCTTAAATTTGATTTTTGTAAGTATTTAATATCTCTCGACGTTTTCGGAATTCTTTGAATTGAGTTTTATTTCCGTAGGTCAATCATTATTTACTTTTTAATAATTTGTTTTCGGGTTCTATGTCACTCGATTTTATAATTCAGAGTTTAGTATGGAATTTGTCGTACGTAGTGGTTTGGATTTGAAGACTATTGAGTTTTTATTTTATTTTTAAGAAATCTCATTTTCTCAAGATTAAGAATTTTTGGATTCATTCGTGATTTAGGACTAATCGAAGTTCGATTTTAATTTGGAATGATTTTTAGGGTTTATTTTCGAAATGCCTCTTGAAAATATTTATTGAAATTTTCCGAGGCTTACAGAGAGGGATTCCCATAACCTTAAAAAGTTATTCAAGTGTAGGTCAGATAAGAGTAAGGCGTATAAGCATGAGTCTCGAGGTATATAGATCAGGGATAAGGAGAGGTTAGAAATTAGGGAGTAGGCCAGTGCATCTGCTCACAAGAGGAAAACCTCTAAAGAAGTCAAGTCATTTAGTCATCAAGCCTCTATGAAGAGGTCATGAGCAGAGGAGAATCACATATAAGGTTTTGTTGCCTATGCAACCTTCTTATTTAGCTTATGCTAGGAACCAGGAAAGTTGCGATTATATTGGTGGGGCGAAAGTTGCTTAGGTTTTGGCGAGAGGGCCAATGATCCAGTAGATTTGGAGTCAAGCGGCTTAGTTGGGGAAGTGGCATTAGCTCTTCTAATTGAGAACAAGAAATAGAAAAAAAAATGGAATAGAATAAAAAAAAAGCATCCATAGTCTAGTGGATAGGACAAAGGTCTTCTAAACCTGTGATATAGGTTCAAATCTTATTGGATGCAATGCTATTTTATCTGTTTTTTCATATTTCTATAACAAGAAAAATATTGCTATATGGAATGCTTTGAATGGAATAAAAAACGAGGACACTTAACTTATCGAATTTCATTCTTTTTTTTATTCCTTTCTTTTTTATATCCTAGGAACAAGAAAATGGAATCGGAAATATCGACAGATTCTCGCGGAGTAAAAAAAAAAAATAAAAATAGGAAATCAAAAAAGATCCACTGTTCCAATTTCATCTCTATCGAATTTGAATATCAGAATAGTGGATAGAGTCATGATTAAATGGGCTAGGTCTACTTACTTTTTATTTTGTTAATTTATCATTTTTAGAATGTGGAATAGTGCAAAAAGGAATATTTTGAGATTCAAAAAAAGACGCCTTATCATTATTCATAATATAAAAATAAAAAAGTCTTCAACTTGATTTTCTATTTTATAGCTCTAATTAAACTCATGATAATAAGATATTCCTTTTTATGTCTCATCAAATGAATGGCATCTTCTTCTAGAAATCCTAGCTATTCTTAGCATGATATTGGGGAATCTCGTTGCTATTACTAAAACAAGTATGAAACGTATGCTTGCATATTCATTCATAGGTCAAATCAGATATGTAATTATTGGAATCATTGTTGGAGACTCGATTGGTGGATATGAAATGAGATAACCAAAAAAAGGGGGGATTAGAGACTACTCAAAAAAAAAAAAATGAAATGCCTAATTTCTTTGGAACTATTTCACAATTCTCCAACTTAAGTTATGAGAATATAATTTTTTTTCTTTGATTAAAGAAGAATAAATGAAGTATTAAATGAGCATAGTCTCTGAAATGAATTTCTAGATTCGAAGATTTACTAATATTAATTTCAGTTCGTAAAAAGAATCAAACTCTTCTTAGGAATTTGGCGTAGCGTGACGTGACTATGTTGCTATCGTCTCATATTTGAATGTTATAGAATATACTAAACATAAGATAAGAGATAAGGAGCTGGAAAATCTAAAGCGAAGTATTCTTCGTCCTCTTAGTCTTCAATAGAAGAAAGAAATGTACACCCCTTATCAGTGTATGGACAGCTATCTCTCGAGCACAAGTTTAGGTTCATTCTCAATGGGAAAATCAAATGAAGCACCTAACAACGTATCTTCACAGACCAAGAACTACGAGATCACCCCTTGCATTCTAGGAAGATGGAGAGATCGTACCATTCAAGCCTTTTTTTCATGATTTTCTCAGAGGTTTGGAGAAAGCTACAATTTTTTTATGGCCATTTTTGTACATTCAATGTACTCTACAGATAGAGGAATACATAGAGTCGAACATAGTAAAATAAGAAATTGAAAGATTTTGTTGAAATTGTTCACTTAGAAATTTCTTGAAAAGATAATCATAGGTTCTTCTCTCTATCGAAACAATAGGGCCATTAAGCTTATTACTAAATTTGTTGAAGAGATGAGTGAACAATAATGGAATAATTCCTTGATAGAATATAGAATTAGAATGGATGATTTTATGTCTACTACCAATCCTTCCTCCCAAACTACGACCCATTATTCAGATAGATGGAGGTAAGCTAATGAGCTCAGATATTAATGAACTCTATAGAAGAGTTATCTATCAAAACAATACCCTTATCGATCTCTTAACAACAACTAGATCTACACTGGGGTAATTAGTACCCATGATCTCAATGACCCAATTAAAAGAGCAGAGCTCTACCAACTAAGCTATATCGCACCAAGTCAAGTGGAGCATGCATGAAGGAGTCAAATGCTTCTTCTATTCCTTTCTTTCCTTGGTGCAGCTAGGCCATCTTGGACTTGAACCAAAGACCTTAACCATGAAGTAAATCATCGCACATACGATCCAACTGATTGGGAGAGAATCAATAGATTCCTTTTTGGGAGCGATTCATCCTTCCCGAATGCAGCATACAACTCTTCGTTGTATTGCGCTCTCTAAGTGTGCTTCTTCCCCCCTTCTTCCTTACTAAGGCAAGTCTTTATGAAATAACTACATGTGAAGAAAAAAGAAGGCGTTAAGAGGCCCTCTTAGCCCAACCTTAAACACTCTAAGATCCTTTTTCAAATCCTTTTATTGAAGAGTAATTTCGAATTATTAAGGTTAAATTAGCTCTAAAGTAAGGAATGAGTTCTTTATTTTTCTTTCTTGCTTAGCTAATAACTATAGATTCTGACCAACTCTTGATTGGTTAGTCGACACCTCACGGCAGGTCAATACAAGAGGGAAGGCGCTTGTTCCCTCTTAAAGAGTCAAATGAGAAAGGCGATCTCTTAGCTTGTAGTCAGTTTGTAATTGGAGATCCTTTGGTGGGGGTGGGCAAAAAAACCGGTTGAACCAAACCAATCCATAATGAACCAAACCAAACCGAAAATATGATTTTTTAAATAATTTGGTTTTAAAAAAATCTCAATCCGAACCAACCCGTAAATTTATGGTTGATTTGAAGGGGTAAACCGAATAGATTCATAAACCAAACCAAACCATCTTAAATAAAGATCAAAATATTTTACTTATAATTATAAACTTTGTTATAATGATTTATTAATGGTCATATATTGTCTTATAATTTTATTATGATATTTATTGAATGATAAATATTTGTTAATAATAACTTGTTCCTTTTTTAAAATTGTTTTCTTAGGTTGAAGATATATTCCTTTATTGGTAACTTAATGTTGTTTTTACTAATTATTTGAAGTCCACAGAATATGGATTTTGTTACTTAGTTATATATCTTGTTATATATTAATTTTTTATTGTAAGTTTTATTAGTATATCACTTTTATTCATACATCATTTCTATTGGTTGATGATTTTTTTGGTCAAATTTATTAGTAGATGGTTGACTAAATTACTTTTTAAAGGACCATAGAATATATTTTACTATGTATTAGTTCGTAAGCGTATTGTGTTAGTGACTAAATGATTTTATGAGGCATTATGGATTGTAAACGTGATGAATTATTAAAATATTTTATTAAGATTTACAATACGAACTTTATAGTGTGATCTTAATATTTGAATATTCGTATAAATATAAAATATCAGAACTAAATTTTTTTACTAGAACTTTGATTTAATCCATAATTCAAATCGAACCAAATCATTATTTAATGGTTTAAAAATTTTCTAATCCGAATCAAATCATTATTAAATAATTTAAGAATGAAAAAAAAACCAAACCAATCTATACCTACTCCTATCCTTTGGTATTACATTCTCAGTTTTCCATGCTTTAGTTGTGATGGTTACCGGTTTTGTAGAAAGCTAGTGAACAGATAGTTGAGGCTGTGGACAAGGTACGAAAATGCAAAGGAATTGGATGAATCGAGGGTTAAGGTTACCAAGCATAATAGGGTAGCTACCAAGGTTGGTCTAACCCATGGCCTTAATTGATTCTTCCTCCATAAGTGTGGGGTCTTTCACAATCATGAGGCTAACTTCAAAGATAATTAGACCATTTTACAACAAAAAATGAAGGCTAAAGACAACATTGTGTCTCATTATCATGAAGGCAAGCATGCTTTAGAGAGGAAGGATGAAGTTCTACAGATGTACTTGAAAGACTGGGCGGATGTCCTATAAGCCAAGAGGCATCAGGCAGATAATGAGAAGTACGAAGTCCATAAAGTAAACCAGGAACTTTCCTTGGAGCCTAGGAAGTCAAGGAGCCTCTTAGAAGATTGTTAGTCTAACCTGTAGTAGGCAAACAAGAGGGGCCATGAGAAAGAAAAGGTGTTATTTTGCCAAATCTCCGAGCTACAGGATCCCACGAATAGAGCCAAGTTGGAGGTTAGAAGGCTTGCCAATAACCATAAGGCCTTAAAGGCGGAGATCATCAAGTTGAGATTTGGAGGGTTGATTCCTTCAAAACTTAAGCAAACAGTACTCGATGAGTATTTGGTAGTGAGGTTTAGCTTCAAAAGAAGATTGACATCATCAAGGATGCTGTTAACATGTTTATTCAGGTCATACATAGCATGTGAATTTGTAACAAGATCAATTGGGATGATTTGTAAGTTATCACAAAGAGTCAAATGAGGAGGAGGATGGAGAGGAAGGCTGAACTGAAGGCGTGATTGTGACAGGTGCTAGAGAGTCAGATGGTTCATTTGACCTAGCAGGTCGAGTTGAAGGCATTGGTATTGAAACCTCTTTGCCTTACCCTAAGCCGAATGTACAACCTTTAGATAGAGGCGAAGGGATTAGTACGGTTGAGTTGTCTTTGCAAGCGCGAGTAGGTTCTTTTGGAGGGTACTCAAGAGGAAGCGATCCCTATCGTCCAAGGTAGTGGGATGATCGTTGGTCTGAGTAGGCCTCTGATGGGCGCTATGTGATCTTCTTCCATCCACTACGTTAACTATAGTTGAGCAATGGAAGGACATGATAAAATAAAAGAGTTGAGTCATCTTGCTGGGGCTAATTAGATTATCTTTTTGAGTTTGTCTGTTTCTCCTTCTATTTTACATGTATGGTGATTTTTTTTTGGCAAATGTTATGCCACTTCCTTTGTAACCTCTAGTTGGGATGTCGATTGTCATGGATGTAGCTTGACTTCTTAAAAATGAATGAATGAAGTATTTGAATTACGTCTCCATTCTTGTGCCCTCGTATGAGCAATTATCTTCTTGATTGTTTAGCTTTAGCTGTGGACTTAGTGTGCATCCACCATAGTTGTCATAATTGAGCCATTATAGTTGGCTCATTATTCTCAGTGGTTTAGTATCGAGGTTGTATTTGTGAGAATTGGACATTATGACTGAGGTGTTAGTATGGCTCAGGTCTGACTTGGCACAACTAAGTCATGTGGAAGGACAAGGTGACAATTTCGTATCCCAAGGCTCCGCCTTATGTATATTGTGTCTCCAAGATTTGTGCCATGTAATCATGGTAGGCATAAGATTCATGTCATGACATTATCCACTTTCTAACGTGGGCCCTCCTTGTTGCTCATCACTTGAACTTGACACAACAGCCCAAATTGGTGGTTGTTTAACTAAATCGACGAACGAGGATTCATGAAATCAGCTATTGTTCGATGGCTTCTAACTCAAGTCTTAAGCGTGCAACAGTTGGTTGGTTTGGAGCTCGAGGATCAATTTGGGTTATTGGCAGGTTGATGCAGTTAGCTCAGTTTGAAAGTGCTCCACTTGCTTGGACTGATATTAGATACTCGTAAGTTTGGATCGTGGTAGTTCCTGCTGCTATTTTAAAGTCGTATGTTGCAGCTTCTATGTTCAGCTGTTGCTTGGTAGGAAGTTGCTGCAGTGTCGTCTTCTTGTTGCATCTTAGTTGATGCTAGCACTCGAAAATTCTAGTAGTAGCAAATGGCAGTCGACTCGAATGCTCCATCTATAGATTAGTCTGCTATGAGTTTAAGTGTCTGTTTCTTTTCTTCTATTGTTCGGATGAGGCATGGTCCTCAAGATTTGGCTTACACTCGTAAGCACTTTCATTTGAGAGAAAGTGTTTAGAGTGAGTGTCAATTAGGGCAGCTCTATTAGGTCTTTAGGATTTAGCTTACGCTTGTAAGCGTTTGGATTTGGGACAAAGTGTTAAGGCAAGTGCTGGCTGAGGTAGCTTGGTTAGGTGCCTAGGATTCGACTTACACTCATAAATGCTCTCACTTAAGACAAAGTGTTTTAGGTGAATGCTAGCTAAGGTAGCTCTATTGGTGATGTGATCCTAGAAGCATCAAATTCAGAGCTAACCAAGTCCAAATCTAATGATATATTTCAAGGAGTTGAAGATCCGTTGAATGGAGTTTCAATGATCAAAACTCGAGGCAAGCAAGCCAAGGATTTCTATAAATTAGTTTGAGACTCCAAAAGTTGAAGATTTGAAGAAATAGTACTCAACACTGTCGAACTTGAATAATACGAGCTGGCATAGGAATGAATTTGCTCTCGGTAATTTTATTGAAGTGAAATGTTGTTTTAATTCAAATGTGTAATATAGGCCGCTAGATTTATGTTTTATGTATTTGGGGATATTTATTATGTCCTTAAGAATATTTATTGTATTTATTAGGTGTTATTATTTGTATCTTTTAGTTTTCCTATGTTTTATTATTTTGTGTCTATTAGTTTTCCTAGGAATTATTATAAATAAGCTTTTGTAATCAAATAAAGCAGATTATGAGTTATTTCTTTTAAATGAAATTGAGAGTTTTCTCTTTGTGTGTTCTTGATTGAACATGTTCATAAACTTATCGGATTTCATCTGTGGCGTTGGAATCCTTTGACTTATCAATCGGAACTCAATCACCAGTTGTGGCGTCTTCATAATACTAAGATTCTTGCCTCCATATAGGCAACAGGTTGCGGTTTTCACCCAGGTTTCTTAGACGGTCCTTGGGGTTTAATTTCATTTGACGAACGTTGGGTCTTAGATTTAATATGCCTAAGGTTTTCTATATCAATTAGGTCGCCAAGATTTGGCTGATTCATGTAAGCGCTTCTACTTAAGATGAAGTGTTTAGGATGGGTACTAGTTAGGGCAGCTTAGTTGGGTTCCTGAGATTTGGCTTGAACTTGTAAGCACTTCCACTTAAGATGATGTGTTTAGGGTGAGTGTTAGATATGGCAGCTCGGTCGGATTCCTACGATTTGGCTTACGCCTGTAAATGCTTTCACTTGAGACAAAGTGTGTTAGGGCAAGTGCTAACTATGGTAGCTCGATTAGGTCAACAGGATTTGGCTTACACTCATAAGCACTTCCACTCGGGATTAAAGTTTTTTAGAGTGAGTGCCAGTTAAGGTAGCTTGGTTGGATCCCCAAAATATTGCTTACACTCATAAGTGCTTCCACTTGAGACAAAGTGTTTGGGGCTTGATGTTTTTTTTCTTTACTTAAGTGTTGACTAAAGTAACTCAGTTTCTAAGAATGTCTCATCAAAGACATGCTACTGAATTATCTTACATGTGAATATTGTATAGATGATAAACACATTCTCATATCGATAGTGATACTGACAATGGTTATTGTCAACATAACAAGAATTACATGAATAAATGAAATAAAACTTATGTAAAATACTTTTTGAGGTTGCTAGCATTTCATGTCCTTAATAGTAGCAGTCCATTAAGTGAATCTAAGCAGTAGTCTCCATTGCCTAGGTTCTCCATGACTCAGACCAAATCTTCCTAGAGAAGGGCTAGTTTTCCTTAGCCTTCTTTAATGTCCATCCTAGGTAGCTTGCGACATACAAGGTCACATGGTTGAAACTCTTTGTATATAACCTTTTTGCCATAGTACCGAGTTTCTCTCAATTGATATGTAACTAGTCTCTAAGTAACTTTGTCATGAATTTCCTCGATAGTGTCCTAGTTGGCCTTGAGTCTTATTTGCATTTGACATCACTTGGGACTCTTGTGATTCGATTATTGAAATTTCCAACTCTATAAGGTGGACCGCCTCAGTGTCAAATGCCATTAGGTAGGGGGTTTCTCCGATGGATGCTACGTGTGTGGTTCAGTATCCCTTTAATACATTGGGTAACTGTTCTAACCATCTAATGTTGTCATTTTCAAACATTTCCTTTAGAGTTTTGGTGATTATCCTATTTCTACTTCAACTTGACTATTGGCATAAAGGTGAGATACAAATGTGTATCTTTGTTCAATGTGGTGAAACTGACAAAATTCTCTAAATCCATCATTGTCAAACTAGATGCTATTGTCAGTAACTAAGACATGTGGCACTCAAACCTACACAAGATATGATTGATCATGAATGACTTGGTGAATGGCCATGGATTGGACATGGTTTAGAGATAGTTGCTTTGGGCATATGCCATCAAGGCATGCTTCTAAGATTAAGGGCATTTTCAATTTATGAGACATCTCACCTCATGGTTAGCTAGTAGTTGTTGAGTCAACATGCTTTGATATGGAGTGTCTAGCTCCCTACATGATTGTTGCAATCCTATGAATGCAGGTCTTCAAGAACTAATAAAGCTTCCTATGGTTAGAGGAATTTAAGGTGTGGCATGCTATGTTTGTGATGGTATAGGAAGTCATTTATTAAAGTGTAGCTGGTCTAACAATAAATTAGCTTTTTTGCTTCTTTCTTATCACTTGAAATGACACTATCCTTCAAATAGTTCATGATAAGATAAACTCAACAGGGTTATATTGACGCTTCCCCAACTTCTACAGTTACACGGTGTGGTTACTATTTGCTTAACAGATTTTGTGTGTAAGCCCCTGAATTTTTCGAGTGGTTTTGGAATACCGAATCGAAACCCTAAATTTGAACCAAGTTGAAACCGAACATTAATCAATTTCGATCACGGAATTTCATAAGAGGATCTTCAAAAACAAAAATCCAATAATCGTTCGATTCAAAATCCTGAATATAAGAAGGACCACCTATTCAATCCCTGATATAAACCCCTTAATTTCTAGGATAAAGTTGGATTAAACCCTAACCTTAGTCAAACCGGAGTTTCAAAAGTCAACAAAGGTCAAGACAATTAAACAATTTCAACTCCGGTAATCCCGCGTTCTCAAACCCTAGAAAATGAAATTAAGTTAATGGCTTATAATAGTTCAAAATAATATAGGGTAACACAAAAATATTAGAACGAATTTCAAGTGTCCGTCGGACTCAAACGAGATAAGTTCTCGTAGATCGTATCCCGAAGCTCGGAATAATAAAAATATTTAGATAACACCAAAAGACTCGTAATTAAATAAGGATTTAAAAAATATCAGTTTTAGAATTTTTCGGTAACTAAAAATAATAGATATAGCTCGTTTACGCGTATTTTTATTATTACTGGTATTTTATATGTCTAGTCTATGTTCATAGTACTATTTCTACTATTCATTACTATTTCACTATCTCTACTTTTTCTTACACCTATTTCTTACTATCTATATACCTATTTTCTTACTTTTTACATTTCCAATACAATTTTATTTATATCAAACCTTACACATTATTTCTTTTCTTTACAAAAAATTACAAAACAAACAAAAATCCTCTCTCTCTCTCTATTATGTGTGCTGGCCCCCCTTTCTTCTCTATAATATTTTCTTTTCAATTTATTTTATTACATTAAAATTTCACTCCAAAAATTCTATAAATACACCATTCCTCTTTCATTATTTCACACATCAACTTTACACAACAAAACTCTACCAAAATTTCCTCTCAAATCCTCTCTCCAACAATTCCCTCTCCAAACACTCTCTACCATTTACCACACTTCAAGAAGAAAATAACAAACACAAAACACATTCACCTCTTTTCAAACCTTCCGTTAAACCTTAGTTAAAAAAAAAATTCTACCTATATTCTTTATCACGTTCATACAACTTAGCATGAGCTTAGTGTATGTTTTTTAGACTCATATGAGTTAAAGAAGAAACAATATGTTCATTTTTGTTTTTGTTCATGTTCCTATTTTATATTATGTTATTATGTTGTTGTTATTATTGTTATTATTTTTGCTCTAATCTAACTTATATAGTATTGTGTATACTATGTATATATATTTATTTAAAGCATATAAGATCATTTGTTATTTATTTATTTTCATGTCTTGTAATTTATTTATTTACTTGTTTTATGCAATTTATTAAGACTAGCTTTCTAGTCTAAGACTTGTCCCTATCAAGTCAAAACAATTTTCTTCCTTTTCTTTCTTTTCTTTTTCTTTTCTTTTCTTTTGGGACTAGTCTATTCTTAGTCCCAGGTTGCCTTGATGAAGCTAAGGCTCCCAATACATGACTAGGATACCTTGATGAAGCTAAGGTTCCCAATGCTTGACTATTTTATTATGTTTATTTACTTACAAGTATTTCTTTCTATCTTATTATGTATTATCTTTACTTTTACATTGCTACATAATATATCCATGCATGATTACAATGTTGTTGTCTTAAATAAAAATAAAAATTGGTTCTTTCTTAAATAAAGAAAAGAAAACTAGATTTCTTAAGAAAATGAATTTTTTTAATAAAAGATCTAAGTTTTGTTTAAACTCTTTTCATAGATAAGCTAATCATAAATTCTAGAAGAAGTAGTGATGTAGATTTCTTCAAAATAATAAAAAGAATTCTTTTCTTTTATAAACCAAATAAATACTCCATAAAGGAAGAATTTTTAGCATTAAAAGATTTTAACTCAACATACCTTTTATAAAAATTAAATAAGTTCACTATAGATTTTGAAAATCACATAATATGAAAGTATCTTCAAAACTTGAATTTTATATTCTTTTTAAAATTAAAATGAAATTTCACTAAGTTCTAATGTTAACAATTCTTTATTAAGAAAGCTTTTCTTATAAACTTGTCTAAAAGAATTATTCCATCACTTGACAAATATTAAGAATAAAACAAGTTTTTCAAACCAAGATAAAATCAACTCACTATTTTTTTAAAATACCAACTTAGAAAAATAAAATTTGTCAAGTAAGTAAAGTTTAAATGTAAACTTATTTCCTCAAGAAGAGAAATGATATAAAAATAAGAGGAAAACATACATTTAACATAACTTCAAATATTTGACCACATCAAAAACTTAAAAGATATTTTGAAAAGCTTATTTTCAATCGCTAAAAATAAAGTTAGTAGATAACTTAAAGAATCAAATTTTTGGAAATTATTTTTCTTTTGAAAAGATAGGAAATGGAATTATAATAGAGAAACACTCATAACAACTCAAATATATTTTAGTTTCCCTTCTAAAAATTCAAAAATGAAAAATTTTCAAAAGTTTTATCTTTTAAAACCCATAAAGATAAATTGTTTATGAAATATCAATATTGAGACAAAACTACAAGAATCATGCATACAATATGAGTATAAATATATGTTGAAAGGATTTTTCTACTATATATATATCCATATATTTTATTTGAGGATTTTTGAGTAAAGTGAAGTTTGGAAAAATCATGTTTTGTAAACTATAAATTCGTAACTAATATGTACCATAGTATTTTTCAAACCAAATGGCTTTTTATGACAAAAATAACCTTAGAAATGGATAGATCTTTTCGAGTAGGTAGAAAACGGTATATTATTTGCGCAATTCCGAGTTAAAATGACCAAGTTATGGCCATTTTAAGTTAGAATTACCTTCTATACGACTTTTAACGATCTTATGACATAAGTTTTAATAAATACCATAGAATCAATAAGAAATACTCATTATGGGTATTCTTCTTGATTAGGTGATCCCGAAGAGGAGTATTCATACCCGGAGGATTATTTTGATTAATGGATTTACCAATCGACTCATCCATAAGAAAGATAAATCCTCATGGCCAAGTGAGTTTGTTTTCTTCCTTTTACGTACTTGGTTGTGCTTATAGCTAGAGGCACTAGAAGTAGGAAAAGATGAAAATGAATTATGTATGATAATATTGGTTGAAAGAATATTAAGCATACTGAGGCATGAATCGTTGTTAATTAACTTATGTTTTACTATTATTCTATTAGAGTGTGTGCAAATTCTGTGATCACTTTTAATTTACCCTAGTCATGTACTATGAATTATATTAATTGATTTATGTATATCATGTAGTTAGTTTCATTGCATGAGCCGCTATACTCGATGGGACAAGAGTATAGTAGTCGGGTTTGCAGTAGCCTTAAATCTGTAAGATGGGCGATTAGGAGCCTGAAAAAACTATTTTAAGATGGGTGAGTAGGTGCCTAAAATAAACTACACGAGTTGGATTTTAAAGATGGGTTTTAAAGAGCCTGAAACACCTAACCCTGAATGGAGGGGTAAATCTATTTAAACATATGATTTCCGGTAGATCATATGTATTGCTTGATCACTTGCTTAATGCATTCATATGCTTGTTTAATAACTTGTTTGAAATTATTTATACAAGTACGTTGATTCAGGAATATTCTCACTAAGCTAGTTATGCTTATACTCCGATAGACCTTTGTTGTAATAGGACTATATCTTTTATGCCCGAAGACTTCATATACTCAAGTGGGATGATGTTTTAATCTTTTGAAGATCTTAGGTTAAATATCCTTTAATGTCCTTTGGTGTTAGTACTATTTTGTTGTGAGAAAGATTAAGTTGATATTATGATTGTTTGGAGAATTATAGAGGAAAAACCCCTTAGATGATGTAAGGATTATATTCTCTTAATGATAAATTGGATGATTATTTAGATTCTTATATGTTGTATTTACTATCTCAAACTATACATTACACTTGTTTCTCCTATGGTTGTGATAGACACCTTACATATGGTGTTGAAAACTTTCGCATGACTTCGGGAAGTCATCCTTAAGTTTTAATACCGTATGTGGCAGACTGCCACGTTTAGGGTACCCTTTGGGGCGTGACATTATGAATGCTCTACGTATTGAAATTTAAGACTAGGGACCGAACAATTTCTAAATATACTTGATCATTAAGTCCCCTTTTATTTGTATTCGTGTCACACCCCAAGGGGTACCCTAAATGTAACAGTCCGCCACACTCAATATTAAAGCTTAAGTATGATAACCTTAGACATGCCCAAAATCTTTGATATTAAGTGTAAGGTGTGCTCTCACAAATTTAGAGGACCATACATGGAATTATGAAGCTTAAGAAGATATAATATCATATTAAGAAAAGAGGATTCATAATATTCATTTACTTATATCAATGATTTTACAAACTTAGGGACATTTCCCTTAATCACAAATCTATCACAAGAATATTGTACATCTTATCCAACACTAAACTTCATCTAGGATTTCCTTATCCAAAAAGAAATTACCTGACTGCAGGGTCCTCTTGGCCTCAACCACAAATAGGGGAACTGCAAAAGATATCTATGGGGGTATAAGCTAACAGGCTTAGTGAGAATTATTTCCATAAATAACTTCTTGTAACAAAATTTCAAACAAGTTATTTAATCAAACAAATGGAATGTAACATACATGTGGGCAAACAAGGCATATAGTTTTCCGGGAACTATATGTTGAATGGATTTACGCTCTCCATTTGGGGTTTGGTGATACATAACCTCAAACAAGTAGTTTTAATAAAAATTTTTATGCTTTCGACCAATATCGCCAAGCACATGAAGTCTACTTGAATTGAGCCTTACTTTCGGATCTTCCGCTAAGCGTTTTCTTAACACCACCAAGCAATCGTTTTTGGACACTCCGCCAAGTGTCGCTTTCGACATAAGCTTACTATCCTTCTCACCCAAGGATAATAAGCCAAAATGCAATATGACTCACTTCATGGTATGCATGAATCCATTTATTTATGATATCATAACATTATTATTGTCCAATTTAAGGCGATCGAAGAATCTCATACAAAGCAAGTGCTATACTAAAACAAACATTTAAATCAATTCCAGCTTTACTATTCTTAGGATTCTTTCAAGGAATTATTTTACATACATTTTCATTTGTCTTTTCCTAACTCTAATGCAACTAAAGTGAAAGCACAACAAGTATATCATTTAAAAGAAATAAACTCACGATGCCATGTCGACTATTCTTCTTATACGGATGAGTCGTTCACATACTCCACTCAATCGAAATAGTCTTTGGGATATAGGTATTCTTCCTCGGAATCACCTAGTCAAAGAAAATACCCATAATGAGTATTTCTTGATGTTTTTCTTGAGTTTTGACAAAACAATGTCATGAGAACGTTAAAGTTCGTATAAAGGAAAGTTCCAATTTAAAATGGCCATAACTTGATCATTTTAACTTGGAATCGCGCATATAATATACCGATTTCTACCTACTCGAAAAGATCTATTCATTTATAAAACTATTTTTGTCAAACTAAACCATTTAAGCCCTAAAAAGTGGAGATAAAATTCACCACGAATTTCTAACTTAAAAGCAACTTTTGTTCAATCATTCAAAATTTGCTTGATAAATACTTAGTTATCTATAAGTTGAAAAATCCTCTTTTTAGCTACATAGCTCATATTTATTCATGCTTAAGTGTTTGTTGTCCAATCATGTTTCTTGAGTAAAATAATGTCGGTTTGGAGTTTTTAGAAAAAGACATAGTTTACAAGAATTCATTTTGTAAATCTTTTTGAAATGAATATTTTATTTCTTTTGTTTTCAAAGAATTACTTTATTTTTGACTTATTATTTTTCTAGATGACTTTTTGAAAAATAATTTTTCTTCTTTTCTAAATTCTTGTGTTGGTCCTATGTATGTTCCACACAATCCTTTTTTGACTATTTATTTGAAAAGATCTAAACTTGAAAATCCTTACTTCTTGCTTCCTAAAGTTTTTGCTATGCTATGTTTTCGTAGATATCATTTTTTGTATTAAAAATCATTTTCTTTTAAAAAACAAAGTGGGATAAATGATTTAAAAGCTTTTCATAACAAAAGTAGTTTCTAAAATTGTAGTGGGTTCTTTTGTAACTTGAAAAGAATGACTTTATTTTTTTTAAACCATAGATTTTATACTTTACATAAACTTATTTCTAAGTGATAAAATCTCCTTTTTGTCAATTATTTTTAGAACTTGAAATTTTTGGATAACCATTTAAATGAACATAATTTATGAGAATTAATAGCAAACAAAAATAACATAAATAATAAAGTCAAGTATTGAGAGTCTTAGCTTTTTCAAGGCTCCCGGGACTAAGAAGTAGATTAGTCCAAAAAAAAATAAAATGAAAGAAAAATTTTATTTTGACTTGATGAGGACAAGTCTAAAACTAGAGACTAGTCTTAAAATAACAAAGAATAAATAAATTGCAATGGAATAAATAAATAAATTGCATTGCATAAAATAAATAAATTACAAGTGAGCTTATATGCTCTAAAGAATATGTATATATATATATAGATAATAATACTTAGATATAATAACAATAATATGAACAAAAATAATAGCATAAACATAAATACATTTTCATGAACAAGAAAAATACATGAACATAGTGTAGCTTTCATAACATTTGGTCTTTGGAAACTCACACTATGGTCATGTAAAGTTATATGACATGAGAAGAAAAATAATAGGAAATGGTTACCTAAAGAAGACTTTGTAGTGTTATGTGGTTATGGGTTTTGTTATAGGTAGAAGTTGTTTTGGAATTATTTTGAGAGTGTTTTGGAAGGATATTTAGAGAGAGTTATGAGAGGAGAATTTGAGAGAGTTTTTATAGAGAATTTGCGGGTAGTAAATGTGTGAAAGAAGTGAAAGAGGTGGGGCGTATTTATAGAAAAATGTGGAGTCATTTTTGAGTGATATAAATAAAAGAAAAATAAAACAAAATTGAGGGAGATAGAGGGAGGGGGCGCCGACCATCATAGAGATGAGAGAGGGACTGATTCAATTTTTGTTGACTAAATGTAATAATAAGGTAGATGTGAAATAAAGTTATGAGAAAGGTAAATAGTAAATGTTATAGGTTATGGTGTGTGTAAAAGTAGATGTAAGAAAAAGTAGAGATAAAAGAATAGTGTAGAATAGTAATGAATAGTGTAATGTAAAGTAGATATGACTAATAAAGTACCGGTAGTAAGAAATACGCGTATATTTGCGATATCTGTTATTTTTACTTACCAAAAAATTATAAAACTAATATTTTTGAAAACCTTATATTTTTACGAGTCTAACGAGATATTTGGAATATTTTACTATTCCAGGCTCTGGGACATGTTTTTCAAGAACTGTGTCCGATCGGGTTCAAAACGAGTGGCGGTTTTACTAATCGGATCTTGTTACGCTTCCTTAGGTAATTACACACTATTCTATATTCTAAACTCCTACTTACTCTTACTGAGCTGCTTATTCAGGATTGCCGGACTTAAGCTATTATGTCTAACTAGGGTTTTGTTGACCTTTAAAGTTCTGGTTGACTTCCGGTTTAGGGTTTTAGGCTAAACCGATTCCAAAAATTTGGGGGTTTACAATTCGTCTTTAACCTATTGAAAAATTAACTGAGTTAGAGAATATTTTCTAATTATCCATTTTGACTTCCATGGCAAGTTTAAGTCCTTCAATAAGTGTTTCGTATTTTGCCTCATAATTATTATCTTCAATTTTGAATTTGAGGGAAAAGTAGATTTTTATTTTGTGCAAGCCTAACAAATTAACTGTGCATCACTCCTAGTTAGAAGATCCATCGACGTGGAGGTCCCATTTGAGTTTCACTTCTCCTAGGGATTCATCTAGAGGACTTGTGTATTCGATAAGAACTTTTGCTTTAATAGCATCTTGAGCTTTAAATTATGCCCCATTCACATTAAATTCTAGTGCATTCGTCATACATCCTTAGGGATTAGGTTTGTGGAGAATTGTCATACCCCAATGGGTACCCTAAATGTGGTAGTCTGCCACATATGATATTAAAGCTTAATAATGACTTCTTAAAGTCATGCAAAAACTTCGACACCATATATAAGGCGTCCATCACAATAATAAGGGACACTGGTGGGATGTGTAGTTCAAGGTAGTACATATGACATACAAGAATCCAAATAAACATTTATTTTCAAAATCATAAAAAAATATGGTCTTTACATCATCTAAGGGGCATTCCTCTAATAAATCTCAAAGGATCAAAATATAGCGTTAGTCTTACATATAACAATAACTAAAATAAAAAATATTTTAAATGAAATCTATAATAAGGTCTTCAAATTAGGGAAATCTAGTTGAAGACCTTAGAATAGATTTCCCCCAAAAGCTTCCCAACAGCATAATCTTACCTGATATATGGAGACCTCGAGTATAAGGGATATTGGTCCTAAGACAACAAAATATATTGGGATGTAAGCTCAACTAGCTTAGTGAGAATATTCTTGAATTAGCATACTCGAAGCATGAAAATCAAACAAGTTATATTTAGACAAGCATATGGAATGGATCAATCACATGTCCAAGCAATACATATGATCGGCCAAAAATCATATGCTTGAATGGATTGTGCCCTCCATTCGTGATTAGGTGTTTCGACCCTTTTACGACCTTGCTTCATAATTTAGTTAGGTAGTTGTTTTAGGATCCTACTTGCTCCATCCTTTAACAGTTCTTTCAAGCTCCTATTTGCCCATGCAGACTTACGAGCTCCTGCGAACCCCACTACTATAAGAGGTGGGCAAAGCGGGAAAATGGGCTAATTCGGCCTAGCTCGCTTTGGTCCGCGGGTTAAACGGGCAAAATTCTTAGGCTTAGACTTGGCCCATGGGCCAAAATTATTTTTTTTTAATTTTCAATTTTTATTTTTAATATTGGTTTATATGAAAATTAGAACTATTTATATATTCTAAGGTTATATATATATATATATATATTAATGACTAATTTTATTACTATTTTGATTATTTATATATAAAAGCAAGTTTTTAAAATGATTTATTGGATATCATATTATGTTTGAATCAATAAATATGTATTTTAAAAATGTTATAATACTTATGATACATGCATCCAATCCATCTTCTTCCATCATATATTAATAATCACTACGATGTTATTTATTCTTATTTTTAAACTTCTCTTCTTTTTTTTTCCTAGCTCCAGGGCAAACCCAGCCCGCCTGCTTTTAAACGGGCCAAAAAAATTTGGCCACATCCTGCTCTTGTAAGTGGGTTAATGGATCGACCTGCGAGCCACGGCCTATATGCCTAGCTCTAACTATAATACTTATCACACCGAGGGCATCGTAGCTAATGCAATGTGACTCACTTCGTGATATGCATGAATCAATTAATTTATTTCTTGGCATGTAATTAAGGTATCTTAAAGGTAACCATAGAATTTGTAAACACTTCAACAATGTAATAAGACAATAATTTGGTTAACAACAATTCATACCTCAATATGCTTAGTATAATTTCAACAAGCATTATAAATCACATGCACATTCCATTTTTATCTTTTCCTATTTCTAATGCTTCTAAACTACAAGCGCAATCGTAAGTACAAAAATGTAGGAGATAAACTCACTCACTTAGCTTTGTCAAAAATTAGTCTCCTGTAAGAGTCCTCCAAATCTTTGTCACATAAACAAAAGAAATAGCCATAATGAGTATTTCATAGAAGTTCTACTTAAACTTTCTAATTCTATTATATTATTCTCATCAAAATTCAGATAGAGGGAAATTCCAATTTAAAATAGCCATAACTTATTCATTTTAACTCAGAATTTCACATATTAGTAGTCATTTTCTACCTACTCGAAAAGATCTATCTATTTCTAAAGTTATTTTTTTAACATTTAAAGCCATTTAGGTTTCAAAATGGGTCGGCACAGATCTAACCCAAAAATGCCAGCCCTTAAATTTGATCCATGCATAACACATAGTGAGTCACATTGCATTCATTACTATACCCTTGTTGGGATGAGGGCATAGTAGTGAGGTCCGTAGAACCTAATAATCTACTTTATGGCGAATATTCCCCCGATTAAAATGGTGAGTAGACACCCAAATTAACTACATTATAGCGGCTAGTAGTGGCTTGTATAAAAACTACAAAAACTTCATTTGCAAACTATAGCCTTACGGCTCAGAACACCTAACCCCGAATGGAGGGGTAAATCCATTTAACATATGATTCTCGTAAAATCATATGTATTGCTTGCTCATGTGTTTGTTGCATTACATATGCTTGTTTAAATAACTTATTTGAATAGGGTTTGTTCAAGTACTTTATTTGTGGAAATAACTCTCACTAAGCAAGGAAATTTACCCCCTTATAGATATTTATTGCAGCACCCCTACCTTTGGTTGATGCCCAGAGGATATTTCTCTCAGGTATTACCTTTTGGACTCAAGAGTGTTTAGTAGAAGTCAAAGACTAGTTATAGATTTAGACTTCTAAGTAAACCTCCAATGTAATTACTATAAATAGACTATAAAGGAATTTATCTTTTAATGGGGAAATGCCCTTTAATATTTGTATGACTATTATATTCCATATTTAAGGTGCTTATATTATGATTTCCATTCTTAACTGCTATTATGAATCTCTTCTTAAACAAATTGTTTCAAAGTTGTTCCTCTATGATCGTGAAGGTACACCTTACACCCGATATTGAAGCTTTTGGGATGATTAAGGCTGTCATACTTAAGTTTTAATATTGAGTGTAGTGGACTATAGCGTTTAAGATACCCTTTGGGGCTTGATAAAGGTTCTACCTGCAACAAAAACTCAAAAGCTATCACTATACGCAAAGAACAATCGAAGCTACGATAATTTAGTAACATCTCATCTGAAACTATGAGAAGTACCCTGGAACCTAGCTGCTAGATCTTGAAGTCAACACTTGTCATGCCCCGAGGGGTACCTGATCCGCTTGAAAATGATTTTATGTTTGTAAAGCGATTTCACCAGCAAGTATACTGGATCGAATCAAGCAGTAAAATGATGAGTGAGTATCGTTCCCATAAGGAAAGGCCAAGTACTAAACTGTTATCAGTCTACACTAATATCTAGGCAAAATGATTCAAATCAATTGTTTATGTAATGCTACTTTATCTACTTCCTAAGTCGAGTTAATCTACTAAGATTTTAATTAATCACAGAAACATATATTATATTAGAGTGGGAACTTATATCAAATCGAAGTCTTGCGAATCAAGTTGAGTCTGGTTCTATTGACAATTACATCTCTTGAACATTCAAATGGAACTATCTAGATTAAAACCTCTTGTTTGAAGTTCTTGAAAATCTTTTTAACCATAAAACAAACCCGTAGCTTCCGCTACTCAGATTATTAAAGGATTTACAACAAAGAATCTCCCGATTCATTCATTGCCTAATGTCTTAAACCGAGTTTCCCTTAATCCCTTAGTGAGAATTCAACTTAAGTGCATTGCTTTAAACACACAATAGTTCCTAAATCAGATTTAACATCTTAGCTTCCGCTTTTCAAAATTAAATCTACATTTACGACTCCAACAAAATTAGATTTCTCTCCCGATCAACCTAACTTCTAATTAACCAAAATACTTTTAGATATAGGGCTAATTTCAAGAAATCAACATGAACAATTCAAGTTTCTAATAATCATATAACGTAACTTAACAATCCTTTCAACAATTAACGAATTAAATCACATTCCCACCGTTAGAATTTAACCTATCATTGGAATAGTAACACTAATAAAGCAAATAACATGAATGAAACTCATCATGATCGAATTACACAAGATTCAGACAATATTACATATAGAAATTTGAATTAATATAGAACAAACCATACAAAGTTGTCACAATGATGAACAACAACTACACTAACATAAATGTCTTGAACAAATCACCATCAAAGAATGATTTTAATCATCAATGTTGGATAAAGTCTTCATGCTACTCTCTATTATCAGAAAAAAAGTGTAAAAAATGAACTAACTGTCCCCTTTGTTTTGTCCTTCTTGTCTTATTTATAGACACTTTTTCAAAATCACAAAACAACACCCATGATTTCTAGTAACTGCCTAATGAACGCCTGCAAATATAAATTCTACGCTGGCCGTGTAACAGCCAGCGTTAAGAATTCTTAAACTGTGGGCATCGAATGCCAGCATCAATGCTGGCGGCGTTGGATTGAATTTGCCAACATTCATAGAGATTAATAAAGCCTCTTATCCAAATGAGTAACGCTGGCGGTGTTGAGCTTTGGGTGGCCGGTGTTGCTCTATTCTTGATGAACCTTGCACCAATTTTCTCTCAACTTCTTGATTCTTTCATTCTCAATCTTAAATGACCTGAACTAACAAAATTCAATCTGTCACAGTACCAATTCTTCCATTTTATATAAAGATTAATGCAATTAAGCATCAAATTAGAGATGAAAAGTATAAAAATTTTAGGTTCATCAACTTCCCCACACTTGAACTTTTGCTTGTCCTTAAGCAAAGCAATTTGAAATTGAAATCTGACATATATCTCATACACTTCTTTCTTAAACTTCACGACTTGCTTTTCAATGCCTACCACTCTAACCAAACTATTTTATGTAATCAACTCACTTTAATCAAAATTAAATAGCAAATCTAAACCAAACAAACTTTAATCCTAGTGTTTAACTTAAGCTTTTTCTGTCCAAAAGTAAGCGCATAGTCCAAAAAGGAAAAATAACCATTTAAACTTCACTAGACTATTAACTCAAATTCAATCCTAGCAACACAAAGTGAAAGCATGTGGTATCTACCATTTCCCTAGATTTTTCCTCTATCCAAAGTCTTTTTCAATCACTAAAATTTGCATTCATAATTATTTACTCTCCTTCAAACAATTTTTTTTTTTTTTTAGCTTTTAGGGGGAGGTTTTTGCCTTCATCTTTTTTTTTTCCTCTGGATGGGGTATAGCCCACTTCTTTTCAGCTCATTTGCCTTTCCACACTTCTTGTTAAAGTGAGTTCCTAGAGTCGGCATATCCCGGGCTCATCACCCAAGTGACCAGGTTTTAAAGGGACCCCTATGAACTCTCCCTCACTCTATCAGTAGTATAGATACTCATGACTCAATTACCTGTGTAAATCCCCGAATTTTTTTTTTTTTGAATCCGAATTATAGTTTAAACCCTAAACAGAAGTCAGCCGGATTTCCAGAGTCAACCAAACCCTAGTTTACCGTAACCGCTTAAGTCCGGCATTGCCGTTTTCTCAAGCCCTGAAAAACGAAGTTTGGATAATTAGCTCAAATAGTTCATAATAACCATAGGTTTTATAAAAGTTTCAGTTTCGCGAAATTCGGATGTCCTTCGAACCCGAACGGACACAGTTCTTGAAAAATGTGTCAGGAAGCCCGGAATAGGAAAAATATTCCGAATATACCGTTAGACTCGTAAAAATATAAGATTTCCAAAAATATCAATTTCGTAATTTTTCGGTAGCTAAAAATATCAGATATCGCTTTTATACGTATTTTCTTACTACCGGTATTTAATTGTCATGTCTACTTTTACATTACACTATTTTCTACTATTCTACACTATTCATCTATCTCTACTTTTTCTTACAACCTATTCTTACAACCATACACCTATTTCTTACATTTTCATTTCCAATACAATTTCACATCTTTCATTTCTTACTTTTAATTAATCAAAAGACAAAAAAATTAATTTTTCTCTCCCCATATGCCAAAATGCGCCGGCCCTCTCTCTCCATATCAATTTTTTTTTTTTCAATTATTTAATTAACACAAATTATCTCCCACATTTTCCTATAAATACCCCTCATACCTTCACTTCTTTCACACTTCTTCTTCTCTAAAGTTACTATACTAAAATCTCTCCAAATTCTTTCAAGAGTTCTTCCAAGAAGTCCTCTTAGTTTAGCTTCTTTAGGTAAGAAATTTCTCAAGATTTCTTCATGTTCATTTACTTAGTATGAGCTTAGTGTGTGTTTTCTAAAACCATGAGGTTAAGAAAGCAACATTAGGTTCATGCTTTGTTTTTGTTCATAATCAAAATTCCTCTATGATCATTTATGCTTCCTTTATGTTCTTTACTATCTAATATATCTATATAGCTATATATATATTTAGAGCATATAAGCTCATTGTCTTACAATGCAATTTATTTACTTCATTTCAAGTTATTTAATTTCAAGTTGATTTTAAGACTAGTCATTCTAGTCTTAGACTTGTCCTCATCAAGTCAAAACAATTCTTTTCTTTTTCGGGACTAGTCTTTTCTTAGTCCCGGGGTACCTTGATGAAGCTAAGGTCCCAATACTTGATTTACTTTATTATTTATTTAAACTTTCAAGTTATTATTTATATAGTTATGATTCATATTCATGCATGAACATAATGTTTTTGTCTCAACAAAAATAAATGAGAAAATGTTTTCTTGAATTAAAGATTCTTTCTAAGAAATAATATAGAAAACGGATTTTCTAAAAACCATGAACATGTATAGGAATGATTTTCTTACATAAACAAAAGGTTTTATGAAAACTTATCTTTTATCAAAAAATAGAAATTCTTTCGGAATCATTACAAGAAATAAAAATGTCATTTTGCTACTTTTGAAATCCAAGTTTAGAAAATAAAACCACACTAAGAAATTAAAGTAATTACAAGAGATTCATTTAGAAATAGAATATTCATCTTAATAACTAAAAGATCTTTCAAAAGATAAAATAGAATCTCAAGTTCAAAGACTTTTAAAAACCTTACTTTTTACAAGTTGAGATAATTTCATTTACTTCATACATATGTTATGAGTCATTACAAATATATATATACCTTTCAAAAGTTTACAAAATAATTGAAATATTTATCTTTTCAAAAGAGCTTTGTTTACAAAGAAGAAAACAAGTGTTTGCAAAATTCGTGGAAAATCTGGTCGCCTCTTTTCGGAACCCAAACGACTTAGTTTTATGGAAAAAGCTTAGAAATGCGTAGTATCTTTTCGAGTAGGTAGAAAACGATATATTATACGCGAAATTCCGAGTTAAAATGAGCAAGTTATGGCCATTTTAATTGGAATTTCCCCTTATACGATTTTACTACGATTTTAAGAAAAGATTAGAATCTTCAAGGATAGAATTTCATGAAATACTCATTTTGGGTATTCTTCTTGATTAGATAATCACGAGGAGGATTGTCCGTATCCCGAGGATTACTACGATTAAGTGGAATTTCCGAACGACCCATCCGATTCAAGAACGGTGTCATCATGGCCGAGTGAGTTATTCCCGTTATTTTTCATACTTTTGATTGTGCTTGTAGAATTAGTTGCACTAGAATTTAAGAAAAATCAAAAGAAAGTGTATGATAATACGTTGAAAGAATACTAAGTATATCGAAACTCGATTTGTTTGTAATAAAGTTGTATGTGAATTAATATCTTGAAATGTTTGAAATTGATTGATCACTTGAAAGAAGTTAAATGTAACTACTAGACTTTAATTAAAGAAATTATTCATGCACTTCATATGTTGAGTCACATTGCATTCACTACTATACAATTGGTGGGACAAGTGTATAATAGTGGTGGTAGACATAACCGGTATATCATGTAAGTGGCGAGTAGGAGCCGGTAAGAACTACAAAATTGGTGGCTAGTAGGAGCCTGTAATAACTACAAGTTTTTGATGGCGTATAGGAGCCGGTAAGATCTATAAAAGTGTTTTTAAAAGTTGTGGCTGTAATTGGCCTGAATCCCCAACCCTGAATGAAGGGCGTAAATTCATTCAACATATGATTCCCGGAAAGTCATGTGTCTTGTATGCTCACGTGGTTGTTGCATTTCATATGTTTGAATAATAAACTTGATTGATAAATTTTATTCGAGTACGAATTTTGGGATTTACTCACTAAGCCCATAAGCTTACACCCCTATAGATATTTGTATTCTCAGGAACACCTATTTTGAGCCCGAGGCCATCCCATATCCGTATACATTTTATGTTGAAGCTTTTGGAGGAAATCTACTCGAAGACTTAGATTAGAATTCCTTTGAAATCTTTAATTTTGGAGGTTATGGAGTTTATCTTGATCCTTGGAATTAGCGGAGGTATGCCCCTAAGAAATTATGTAACAGACCTTTGGTTATTTATAATATGATATACTTTATTTCTGAATTCTTGTATGTTTATCTTTACTTGCTTAAACTATGCTTCCCAAAAGCGTATCCTATTACCGTGTTAGACGCCTTACATATAATACTAAGGCTTTCGCATGACTAAGGTAGCCATTCTTAAGCCTTGATATTATATGTGGCGGACTGCCACGTTTAGGGTACCCTTCGGGGCGTGACAACCTGAGTCAATTGAGTAAAGGTTGTGTTTGTTTCTATCTTGTAATAGAATGCTCCTAATTTAAGACTTTTTATTCAAGGATCACTAAGTTAAAAGTTTTGACCTACCTCTTTCACTAAATGTTAAAAGGACTATATAAAAGCTAAAAATTTCCTAGAAGTAAACTTGTTTACTTTTCACAATAGGACTCAATCAACTTTCATAATTCAAATTCCTAAGCTAAACATAAGGTAAATTTATTTGTTAAAGATTTATCTACTTAATTTTAACTAAGTAAACCAATCACATTAGCTAGTGAGTAAGGCATCTAAGCAAGTCATTTTACAATTTCGGATTTCTAAACATTTGGCCATTCATGTCTGTCATATTTTTTTGCTTTTTAAGGATAAAATCTTTAAGTGTAAGTTCATAATTTGACTTCATATGTCAAAAAGTATAAAAGATTCATTATATACATAAGAAGTCATAATACACTTTCATCTCTTATTTTTCATCCCTTCCCCACACTTACAATCAAATAGTGCCCTCACTATTTGTCAATCTTAAGAACTCGAAAGGATTGAAAAATAAAAAGAAGATACTTGGTACTTTCTTGACATCCAGGTCATGGTCAAAAACTGAAGCCTATCATAACTGTGTGAGAGTGGCTTGCCAAATGACTTGTTCCATAAAACAAAGACAATCTAAAACAGAGAAAACGAGAACACACACAAAATATATACAGATCCATTTCAGTCAATTAAGTCTACTTAACATTGGTTCTCAATTACATGCCCAGATATTAGGAGAAAATAAATAGAACATAAGGAAAGCTAAAGAAATAAGCTAGTAAGGTCTCTAGCTTTTAGGCTCAGCACTAGACTTGCTTTCCCCATTAGATGTATTGTACTTCATCTCTATTGCTGCTGCTTGATTCAAACAAGAAAAAGTAGATTTCAGCATGTTGAACAAAGAGCTCATGAACTTCTTAGTTTTCTTCTTTTCTTGTTTGAATTCTTTCTGCAATTCTTTCATCTCAAATTCAAGCCTGTCCAAGGAATATCTAGTGGATGTAGATGGCGGCTGTGCAGGGGGTGGTGCTGATGATGTAGAAGGTTGATCAGATGGTGGAACTGGAGGCTCAGTTTCAGGAACTTCAATTTCATCTAGTTGTTATTACCCCTTTGTACTTTCTCTAATCCCCAAGATCTAAAAGGTCCAGATGAAATTTTTTTGCTAGGGATTTTTACATCATTAACAAGCTCCTGAAATTCTCCCATTACCTTCAATAGCTAAGTTATAAACCCTACCCCCCCTCCCCAAGAAAATGACCTTTGTCCTAGTGTCCTCAACTTGCCTTAACAGGAAATTTCCAACTTCAACTCTCAAATCTACTTGATAGTTTTTAACTAGGCAATACAGGTAAAACATGTCAAAAGTAGCCACTTTACTGTGATTTGTTTTCCTGTAGGTGAGATTATGAGCTATAATGTGATGGAGCAACTTATGTGATGTAGGTTTAAAGTTTGAGTTTAAAGATTTTGAAGGGTCATAAGCATCCATCCTTGGATGAATCAACTCAAACCAAAATTCCTCCATTCTCACTTCATTCAGCCAATTGGTTGGTAATTTAGCATTTTCATTCTCATGCTCACAATATCCCAACAAGATTCCTAGCTTTCTCAAAGTTACACTCTTCACTTCACCATACACCTGAAAAGTGATCTTAGGTTCCTCATCTTCATCATTATCATCATCCTTATTAAATCTCATTGTGGGCAAAAACTCAATAGTCAACTTTTTATATGGTGGTTCCCTCATATCAAAAACTTTGAACCACCGTTTATTTACTACCAAGCTTTGCAATGTTTCATGCATCCTATAGTCTTCCATCACACTCTAATCCAAATAATGACTATTTAAGAATTCCTTCTTCAACTATCTCTCTTTTCTTTCTTGTGCATAAGGTTAACTAGACAAAACATTTCTAGTTTGACTTGAGGAAGTTGTTTTCTGCCTTTTATGTTGTTTAGGTGCCATACCTGTACAACAACTGCTCAGTAAAGCACGAATAATACAAAGTAAGTCTGACAGATCCTAACATCTCAACAAGTTTCATCATAATACAATACATCAATATTCATTCACATTCTCTTCAATTTCGTTCATTCAATTTGCTTAATGCTTAAAACATGTTCTAGAATATGAATTTCAAGCAAAACAGAGCGATATGGCCTATTAAGCAACATAAGTTAGGACACATACACACATGCCTATTTCAACACTTGCAAATTTGAAGTTTACACTGGCAGCTTTGAAATTAACGTTAGGGAAACATGATTCAAATTACATGGGAAAAAGTTCTAAGTAATTTGAAAATTCAAAAGCTATTTATCTCACAAACTCTCACAATGTTCAATGAACCCACGTTTTAAAGCATGAATCATCATTTTCAATCTCTAATTTGCAAATTCGATTGTTGCGACACAATGTCATTGATCTAAGAGCATGTAAACAGAAGTTTTTTCATTTCTATATTCAATGAAATCAAAAGCCCTAATTTTCGAATTAGTTATGAACCCTAATTTTGCCATGAAAGTAAACAATGAATAATCACCATACATATAAAATTCAATCAAGATGTAG
Organism: Combretum micranthum; assembly: GCA_024138025.1. NCBI lineage: Eukaryota > Viridiplantae > Streptophyta > Magnoliopsida > Myrtales > Combretaceae > Combretum > Combretum micranthum. The sequence goes on along the minus strand of JAMXBD010000190.1, from coordinate 42,627 downwards.
TTGTAACATGCATGTTTACAAACAAACCAAACATTATTCATCCACTTCATCAGCCATTCCTCAATAACTCAGATTCCCATCCTCCATTTTTCACCATCTCAACAACATCCTTACAAATTTAATTTAACTCTAATGAATGAAAACCAAAGATGGGATATAGATAACTTACCTTGATGATCGTAATGGACAAATGCAATGGAATAAACAAATGAGAGATCTTGGATTGAGAGATTTAGTCTTGATAGAGAGTGTGCGTGAGAGTTGAGAGAGTTTGAGAAAGAAAGAGTGTGCTTGAGAGAAAAAATATGCGAGATAAAACAAGTAAAAAAATGAAAATGTAGAGAGGTAAACTCTAACTTACATGTGTGTCAGAGCCAACGCCGGCAAATTTTATGTGTACACCGGCGGTGTACAAATTTGCAAAAGCCAGTGTTAAATGTTTCGATACGGACCCATATAACCATTTAAAAAACACTGGCGGCATTAACTTCAAAAATGTCAGTGTTAAGATTTTTGGATCTAGCTTCTTTCATCATTTTTTAAATGCCGGCGACATCAAGGCTTCTAAACATCAGTGTTAATGTGCTCCACCTTTGTCCTCTTCAACATCGGTAGTGTTCAACATGGAAATGTCAATGTTGAATCCTGCTGCAACTCCTGTTGCACTTCTTAACTTTTTCTAAATATCCAATAGCAAACATACTTTTCAAACAACAACTTCACTTGATCTGTACATATTAATCACAAGTACATCACACAAACAAATATACACACACTTATACATAAACCAAGCTACTAACCTATATTTTCATGGGTTGCCTCACATGCAGTTCTTGGATTTATAGTCGCTTAGCCTGACTTACTTCATTCACTTCATTGATTCTTGTTTCTCAAGATAGTGGTTTCACTATCTTTAGTTTCTCCTTCATAGTAGTGCTTGAGTAAATGACCATTAACTTTAAAAGTTCGGTCATCTTGAGTTTTCAACTCAACAGCACCATATGGAAAAACTCGATTAATGACAAATTGTCTAAACTACCTTGACCTTAACTTTCCTGGAAACAACTTGAGATGGGCATTGTATAACAACAAACGTTGTCCTGGTAAAAACTTTCATTTCAAGATATTTCTATCATGCCACTTCTTGGCTCGCTCTTTGTAAATGCAAGCGCTTTCATATGCTTTATTCCTCTACTCATCCATTTGAAGCAATTGAAGCATTCTTTTCTCCCCTGCAGCTTTTCCATCAAAATTTAGAACTTTTATGGCTTAGTATGCCTTGTGCTCTAGCTCTATAGGTAGATGACATGATTTGCCATAAACCAACTTGTAAGGAGACATTCCAATAGGTGATTTAAAAGCTGTTCTATATGCCCATAATGCATCATCTAACTTTAAAGACTAATCCTTTTGCAATGCATTAATCGTTTTCTCTAAAATCCTTTTTATTTCCCTATTGGATAGCTCAACTTGTCTACTTGTCTGGGGGTGATAGGGGGTAGCTACCTTATGGACAACTCCATATTTTGACAAAAGTTTGTCAAACTACTTGTTACAAAAATGAGTACCCCCATCACTTATGATGGCCCTAGGCACCCCAAATCTAGTGAAAATGTTCTTTTTCAAAAACTTGATTACTACTTGGGCATCATTGGTTTGCAAAGCAACAGCTTCGACCTATTTAGACACATAATCTACTACCATGAGTATATATTTATTAGAAAAAGATGAAGGGAAAGGACACATAAAATCGATTCCCCATACATCAAACAGCTCTATCACCAGAATGTTATTCAATGGTAATTCATGTCTTTTTGATATATTTCCTAATCTTTGGCACTGAGCACAAGTCATAATGAAATTTTTACAATCATTAAATAACTTGGGCTAATAAAAACCACAAGCTAACACCTTAGCTGTTGTCCTCTCTACTCCAAAATGTCCTTTTGCCTCTCTTGTATGACAATGTTCAATTATGCTAAGTTGCTCAGTCTCAGGAACACATCGTCTTATTACTTGGTCAGCACACTTCTTAAACAGATATGGTTTGTCCCAAAAATAAAATTTCACATCAGAAAAACTTCTTTCGTTGTTAGTAGGACAAACCATATGGTATGATTTTACTGACCAAATAATTGACTATGTCGGCATACCAAGGTATCCTTGGATTTCTATTTTATGTAATTGCTCATCGGGAACTTTTCATTATTGGCAAACTTGATATCATTTTGCAAACATGATAAGTGATCAGCGACCACATTATCAGTTCCCTTTTTATCTTTTATTTAAGATCAAACTCTTGCAATAGTAAAATCCAACAATCAACCTAGCTTAGCATCAGACTTAGCAAACAGATATCTTAAGCACATGATCAGTATATACATGACTTTAGAACCAATGAGAAGGCCTAAATTTATCACATGCAAAAATCACAGCTAATAACTCTTTCTCAGTAGTTGCATAATTCCTTTAGGCCTCATTAAGTGTTCTACTTGATAGTGTATATAGCATGAAAGATCTTACTCGCCTTTGTCCTAATACTGCTCCTACAGCATAATCATTGGCATCACACATCAGCTCAAAAGGAACTCCCAATCTGGTGCTATGATCACCGCTGCAGAACTGAGCTTCTCTTTCAAAATATTAAATGCCTGCAAACATTTGTCATCAAAGGCAAAAACAGAATCCTTTTCCAATAGATTGCACAAAAGTCGGGAAATCTTAGAGAAATTCTTGATGAATCTCCTATAAAAGCCAGCGTGTAAAAAACTTTTCACTCATTTTACAGTTGTTGGTGGAGGCAATTTCTCTATAATTTCTACCTTTGCTTTATCTACCTTAATCCCTTTTTCAGAAACCTTATGTCCCAAGACTATTCCCTCTTTAACCATAAAATGGCATATCTCCCAATTTAAGATCAAGTTGGCCTCTTTGCATCTTTTTAGAATATTGGCTAAATTTTCTAACCATGCATCAAAAGATTTTCCAAAAACTGAGAAGTCATCCATGAATATCTCAATAAAATTTTCAAGCATAAAAAAATAGCCATCATACTCTGAAATGTAGTAGGTGCATTGCAAAGGCCAAAGGGCATTCTCCTAAAGGCAAAAGTGCCATAAAGGCATGTAAAAGTTGTTTTTTCTTGATCAGTTAGAGCAATCGGGATCTGATTGTATCCCGAATATCCATCAAGAAAATAGTAATATGCATGCCTTGACAGTTTTTCAATTATCTGATCAATAAATGGGAGTGGGAAATGATCTTTTCGGGTGGCATCATTTAACTTCCTATAGTCAATACAGACTCTCCACCCAGTCATAGTTCTATTAAGGATCAATTCATTCGATTCATTCTTCACTACAGTCATACCACCCTTCATAGGTACTACATGTACAGGACAAACCCACTTACTATCTGAAATAGGATAGATAATTCCTGCATCTAAAAGTTTGAGTACCTCTTTCTTAACTACTTCCTTAAGAGTAGAGTTCAATCTTCTTTGTGGTTGCACTGTAGGTTTGCACTCATCTTCCATCAAAATCCTATGAGTGCAAATCAAAGGACTAATTCCTTTGATATCAGCAATCGTCCATCCAATTGCTTCCATATGTTCCCTCAATACTTCCAACAGTTTATTCTCTTGGTCACTTGACAAATATGATGAAACAATAACTGGTAAAGTTTCATTATCTCCTAAGTAAGCATATCTTAAATGGTTAGGCAATGGTTTCAACTCCAAAGTCGGAGGTTGTGTAAGAGATAGATCATGTTTCTTCTCACTTGTACCTAATTCCTCATACATTCTAAGTCTAATTTCAGACACTTCCTCTAAACTTACTTCTTCCTCCTCCTCCTCACTCCAATCATCAACTTCTCTTAAAACTGACTCCATGGTATCAATTCCAACTTCTTCCTCTAGAGACTCAAACATAAGCTCATCTATTGTATCTATTGTAAAACAAGTTCTATTATCATCAAATTGCTTCATAGCATCATAAACATTAAAAGTAACCTGTTCATTCATAACTAGTAAAGTGAGCTTACCTTGCTTCACATCTATCAAAGCTTTACCTGTAGCCATGAATGGTCTACCTAAGATCATGGGTACCTCTCTATCTTCCTCCATTTCCAGGACTATAAAGTCCACTGGAAATATAAACTAGTTGACCTTCACTAAGATGTTCTCCACTATACCTTTAGGGTATTTGACACTCCGATCAGCTAGTTGCAAGGTAACAGGTGTTTCTTTGCATTATCCCAGTCATAGTCTCCTGAAGATAGAATAAGGCATTAAATTAATACTTGCACCTGAATCTATTAATACTTTATCAAAATAAATATTACCAATAGTGAAAGGTACAGTAAAACTTCCTTGATCTCTTTGCTTGGCAGGTAGCTTGACAGATTTTTCTGAAGTATCATGGAGCACTCTCCTCTCAGTACAACCGGTTCACTTCCATCTATCCTCCTCTTCTTCGATAATAATTCCTTAATGAATATAGCATAAGAGGGCATCTCTTGAATGGCCTCCAAAAAAGGAATATTTATCTGAAGATTTTTGAACACATCCAAAAATTTGGCAAACTGCTCATCAAGCTTTTGTTGCTTCAACCTTCCTAGAAATGGAACTGGAGGAACGTATGATTTTACATTCGGTGAACTTTGAATTGGTTCCTCTAACTTCCTTTTTCCTTTGTCTTTAACCTGAACCTCCTCCTTCTCTTCAATCATCATATCAAGACTTTCCACTTCCTTACCAATCCTTAAAGTGAAAGCAGTCACTCCTTTTGGATTCTCTTCAGTCTTACTAGGTAAGGATCCGGATGGCCTACTACTGATTTGTTGAGAAATCTGACTTATCTATCCCTGAAGATCTCTGATGGTAGCTTGTTGATTATTTATCAACGTCTCTGTCTTTTAGATGAATTTCTTCATTAGATCTTCAATTGAAGGTGGTTTTGTTGTTGATGTTGAGGTGGTAGTAGAGCATTTCTCATGGGACCTTGTCTTTGAAATCCGGGTGGTCTGTAAGCAGTATTCTCATTCCTCCATGAGATATTCGTGTGATTAGCCTATCTTGGATTGTAAGTATTTGAGAATGGTCCTTGATTGCTTCTTGGTAATTTCCAACATAGTTCATCTGCTCCCCACTTGATGAAGCTTGTAAGTTAGTTTGAGGACAGTCATGGAACGGATGTGCACGTGAACAAATTTCACAACACAAAACTAGATTAGGAGTAACAGAATTTGAAGTAGTAAGTTTACTCACTGAGTTGTCAAAGCTGAAATATGTGATGTAAGTTGAGACATTGCTTCGTTATCCTGCACAACTGCTACCTTCAACGTAGTCCTCTTACAACTCCAATTGTGAGCACTGGATGACATTTCTTCTATTAATGAGCTAGCTTCATCATAGCTCTTTCCCATCAATGCACCTCCAGTAGCAGCATCAACCAATGATCTTAACGTCTCATCCAAACTCAAATAAAAGATCTCTATGAGGGATTGTCAGGTAGTCCATGATGAGAGTACTTCTTGATCGCTTCCTTGTATCTTTCCCAAGCTTCATACAAGGATTCACCATGAAACTTGGTGAAGTTAGTTATCTCATTTCTCAATCTAGCTGTCCTTGTTGGTGGGAAAAATCTCCTCAAACTTATTCGACAAATCAGCCCAACTGTTGATTGACTCCTATGGTAACAAGTTGAACCAAGCTAAAGCTTTATCCTTCAGTGAGAAAGGAAAAAGCTGCAAATGAATCACATCATCAGTTACACCATTCATCTTAATGGTGTTGCAATACTAGAGGAACTTGGCGATGTGATCATCTGGAGTCTCATTTAGATATCCCCCAAACTGATGAGCTTTAACCATTTGTATGAGTCTAGGCTTAATCTCGAAATTGTTGGCTTGAACTACTGGTCTTCTGATAAGGAATCCATACACCATTGGTACTGTGTAATCCTTCAATGCTCTAGCAGGAGCTTGAATTTGATTATTGTGGGTGTTATCATCTGCCATTGCTTCTGCTTGTTCTTGCTCTCTTAATGTGTTTCCTCTTCTTAGTAAATGCAAAGTACGTTCAATCTCAAGATCAATGGGTAGAAGTTCCCAACTTCTACTTTTGTGCATAAAACCTGAAAAGATAATAGAAAACACACCAAACTGTAAAGTGCACCTAAATTACTAATAGAATCAAAATTTGTTTAATATTAATCTTTCCACGGCAATGACGCCAAAAACTTGATCCGCTTGAAAATGATTCTATGTTTGTAAAAGTGATTTCACTAGCAAGTGTACTGGATCGAATCAAGTAGTAAAATGATGAGTGAGTATCGTTCCCACAAGGAAAGGTCAAGTACTAAACTGTTATTGGTCCACACTAATATCTAGGCGAAATGATTCAAATCAATTGTTTATGTAATGCTACTTTATCTACTTCCTAAGTCTAGTTAATCTATTAAGATTTTAATTGATCACATAAACGTATATTATATTAGAGTGGGAACTTAGATCAAATTCAAGTCTTACTAATCAAGTTGAGTCTAGTTATATTGACAATTAGATCTCTTGAGCATTCAAGTAGAACTATCTAGATTATAACCTCTTGTTTGAAGTTCTTGAAAATCCTTTTGACCTTAAAACAAACCCGTAGCTTTCGCTACTCAGATTATTAAAGGATTCAAAAATTACAACAAAGAATCTCCTGTCATTCATTCATTCATTGCCTAATGTCTTAAATCGAGTTTCCCTAATCCCTTAGTGAGAAGTCAACTTAAGTGCATTGCTTTAAACACGCAATAGTTCCTAAATCAAATTTAACATCTCAGCTCCGCTTTTCAAAATTAAATCTACATTTATGACTCCAACAAAATCAGATTTCTCTCCGCGATCAACCTAACTTCTAATTAACCAAAATACTTTTAGATATAAGGCTAATTTCAGGAAATCAACATGAATAATTCAAGTTTCTAATAATTATATACGTAACTCAACAATCCTTTCAGTAATTAATGGATTAAATCACATTCCCCTGTTGGAATTTAACCTAACATTGGAATAGTAACACTAATAAAGCAAGTAACATGAATGAAATTCATCATGATCGAATTACACAAGATTCAGACAATATTACATATAGAAATTTGAATTAATACAAAACAAACCAAACAAAGTTGTCACGATGGTGAACAACAACTACACTAACAAAATGTCTTGAACAAATCACCATCAAAGAATGATTTTAATCATCAATGTTGAATAAAGTCTCCATGCTACTCTCATTATCAGAAACAAAGTGTAAAAAATGAACTAACTGTCCCCTTTGTTCTGTCCTTCGTGTCTTCTTTATAGAAAGTTTTTCAAAATTACAAAACAACACCCACAATGTCTGGTAACTGCCCAATGAACACCTGCAAATATAAACTCTATGCTAGCCAAGTAACAGCTAGCGTTAAGAATTCTTGAACTGTGGGCATCGAAGGCTGGCATCAATACCGGCGGCGTTGGATTGAATTTGCCGGCGTTCATATAGATTAATGAAGCCTCTGATCCAAATGAGTAACGTTGGCGGTGTTGAGCTTTGGGTGGCCGATATTGCTCTATTCTTGATGAACTTTGCACCAATTTTCTCTTAACTTCTTGATTCTTTCATTCTCAATCTTAAATGACCTGAACTAACAAAATTCAACCTGTCACAGCACCAATTCTTCCATTTTCTATAAAGATTAATGCAATTAAGCATCAAATTAGAGATGAAAAGTATAAAAATTTTAGGTTCATCAGTACCCTAAATGTGGCAGTCTGTCGTACACAATATTAAGGCTTAAGAATAACTTCTATAGTCACGCAAAGGCTTTCATATCATGCATAAGGCGTACAACACATCTGAGGGAACGTATTGGAGTAATGCAATTTATTTTGATAACAATTGAATAACAAGGCACAAGGAATACTTAATATTAACATAAATAAGGTTAATTACAATTCTTAGGGGCATACCCCTACTAATGTCTTCAGGATTACACAAATGCACTTCCTAGTATCTCCAAAACATTAACATATCTTATATAATTCATAAAGAAATTTTATGAAAGCAAATCCATCCTATGTTTCCACTTCTTCTACAAGAGTTCAAAGATTCACCAATGATTTCCTTAATATTTCGATCCTGGAACGTGACCACAAACATAACTGTTTCAACAAAAGCCTATGGGGGTGTAATCTTACAGCGAGCTTAGTAACTTATTCCCTTTTATTCGCACTATGATTTCAAACAAGTTCATTTGTTTTCATGCATATGCTATGCATGTTATGCAACAATAAGATGATTACACAAATATATGTGGTTATCCGGAGACTATATATAGAATGGATTTACCCCTCCATATCAAGGGTTAAGGAATGGTAATTGAAGGTTTTCACGATCTTCTATTGTTGGTCTTCGAGTACTCTGCTCTCAACGATCGATCAGCATGACTCATCCTTGGAATGTATCCCCGATATGCCTTAGTTTCCCAAGAATGAGCAAGGTCTCAAGCTATCTTGGCCTTGAACCTTTGATTCTTTGTGTAGGAGTACTAACTTTCGATATGTGATGCATGTCCATTTAATTTACATCAAAGATGGGTATGATTAAGATATACTTAAGGGCAATCAAACAATCATCATAAACACATAAACAACATGTAATATTAATAATATACTTACATAATCATTTGTACGTTCCAATACGCTTAATATTCAATATCATACAAACATAAGAGCATATACATATAAACCCATGCCCCATACCTATAGATCTAGTGCAACTATCTACATGCACAAGCAAGGTAACAAAATTAAGAGGGAAAACTCACTCATCATTATCGCAATCTTCTTAGTCGTAGTAATCTTTAGGAAGGGAAATCTAATATTCTTCGTTACCTAGATAAAAGAAATACCCGGAATGAGTATTTCATTAAAGTTATAGTTAGACTTTCTAATTTTATTTGGTTATTTTTGTCAAAATTTGGATTATGTGAAATCCCAAATTAAAATGGCCATAACTTGCTCATTTTAACTCAGAATTTCGCATATAAGATGTCATGGTCGGCATAGATCTAGCATGAAAATTCCAGCCTCAATTTTTAATTTTTCTCAATTTTATTTTATCCAAAATTCTATAGCATACACATAAATATTTATATAGTTGAAAAATCCTTTTAATATATACATAGATTCATATTATATGAGTGATTCTAGTGATATTGTCTTAGAAATAAAATTTGTAAACAATTTTTATGAATGATAGAGTTTAGTGAAGCATTATTCTTTGATTTGTGATTTAAATTGCTATTTTGTAAATATGTGATTCAATTAACAAGAAAAATCATAATTCAATATATGTATTTTTAAAGGTTTTATATTTGTTCATAAATTCTTGCTTAACAATTTGCTTTATATAACATGGTTTTGTGACAAAAGCCCATGTGTAGTTTTCTTTAAAGAATTTCTTAAGTTTGATTCTTTTAACAAAATTCTAATTCTTAGATTTGTAAATGTGAAACTCAATTAAAGAAATTCATGTTTCCATATTTATTTTGAGTTCATGAATATTTTATTTTCACACTGAACTTCTTTTAACTAATTATTTTCCGAAACATGAACCTTTATATGGTTGTGAGGAAAAATCATCCTAAAATGTTTCAAGTTTTAGCTAATGAGGAAAATTAAAGGAATAGCTTGTTTAAAATTCTTATCCTCATAATAACTCTTTTCTAAATCTATAATTTTTCAATATATGGACCTTTATTGGATAAGTCTTATTATTTGTATTTCCTTAATTTCATAAAGAAAATGGATTTTTACTTCATAAAACTTAGTTCCTTAAGTTATATACCGATTTATTCCTAAGTGGATTTTTAACTAGTGAGTCGATTTTAAACTTGACTTAGAAAAATTATTTGGTTCTTAATATTTGTTAAAGTGTTGGTGATAATCTTATAAATAAGTTTTTAAGAAAAAATCATATATCCAAGAATTATTAACCTTAAGGTTTTAGATGAAAATTTTATTTGGGTAGCTTGAAAAGATATTAGAGATCTACTTAGTTAATTTTTTTTTAAAAAAGTCATAATAACAACACTAAAATCTATGATTAACTTGTCTTAAACTTTTGAAAAGAATTATGTTAAAATATAGATCTAAGTTTTAAAGGGAATTCTTCCTAAGTAACAAATATCATTTTATTATAAAGAGTTTAATTCTTATTTTCTTTGTTAAAGAAAGAAATCCTTTTTTTTTTTTAGACAACAAGATGATTATGCATGAATATGAACTTGTAGTTAAGTACCATGAACAAAAATAATTCATATAAAAATAAAAAACATAGAAATTAAATAAGTACATAATAAAAGTAAAGTATTAGGAAGTCTTAGCTTGTATCAAGACTTTCCAGACGTAGACATGGGCATGTCCTTTAAGAAAACAAGAAAATAAATAAGAAAATCATAGGAGTCTTATATTTATTTCAAGACTCCCTAGACTTAGATTATGAATAAATCCAAAAAGAAAGAAGAAAAATGGTTTTAACTTGATGAGGAAAAGTCTAAGACTAGAAAGACTAGTCTTAATATAATAGCATGAAAGAAATAAATAAATTGCATGAGCATAAATAAAAGTTATGTTGGTGAGCTTATATGCTCTAAGAAATATATACATATATATATTTACTAATAAATAGGAGTTAGATTAGAGCAATAATAACAAATTAACAACAATAAAATAACATAATAACAAAAAGAGATTTTGTGCATGAATAAGAACAAAAACAAAACATGAACATAGTATCACTTTCATAACACTTATAGGTTTAGGAAATACTATGGTCATGTTGAGTTACATAACATGAAAAAAAATATTGGTAGGGATTTTACCGAATATAGAGATGTGGATGGTGGAAAAAGAGAGGTTGTTGTGGTATAGAAATAATGGGAACATGGGAAGAGGGGAAGAAATTATAGAGAGAAAATTTGAGTAGTGATTTTAAGAGAGTTTTGTTATGGTGAATTAGTGTGTGAAAGAAATGGAGGGAGATGGAGTATTTATAGAGATTGGTAGAGGGAATTTAGTGTGAATAAAATAAATTGAAAAAGAAAAAAATAGATGTATGTATGGGTGAGTAGCGTCGGTTTGAAGGTATAAGGGAGAGAAAAAAAATTATTTAGTTTGTTTTGCAATAAAAAGTAATTATGTGTAAGTTGTGATGTGAATAAAGTTTTATGGAAAAGATAAATCGTAAGAAATAGATATGGTAGACTGTAATAATAGGTAGTAGAAAAAGTAGGAATAGATGAGTAGTGTGGAATAGTGATATGAATAGTAGATAAGATAAATTAATACCGATAATAAAGAAAATATACGTAAATAAGCTATATATATATGTATATTATATTTTTAGTTACCAAAAGATTATAAAAATGATATTTTTGAAATCCTTATATTATTACGAGTCTAAGGGTGTTATCGAATTATTTTTATTCTTTGGTTCACCGGGGTACGATTTTCAAAATCTGTTCACAAAACAAATTAAATTTCAACGAATCTGATAATTTTAAGTTTCACTATAATATTATGGACTATAACTTATTATTAACTCAATTTTATTGTTTAAGGGTTTAAAGTGTGGGATTGGTGGATTTACTCTTACTAGGGTTTGTTGTTGGCCTAGTTGACCTTTAGGGATCCGGTTTTAATTTCGACTTTGAGATTTACTTGTAAGATTATAAAATTTTTGGATTTATGAATATTTTATATTTTTGGTTCAAAATTTAAGTATTTACTTTATTTTTATGATTTACTTAGTATTTAACAATTCTCGAGATTGTTTAATCGAGTCTAGGGTTATGGGTTTACTCTGTTTGACGTTTGGTGATAATTGAAAATTTTTATCCTAAAATTCACTAAATAGTTTAAGGTTTTAGTATTTTGTCAGTGCGTGTTATTTGGATATGTTGTCTTGATTTATGTGTTAAGGATCAGATAGATGATTTGTTTCCCATACGGATTTCGAATCAAATGATTATTAAATTTCTATTCTTATTTTTCCTAAGGTTTTCGAAATTTCGTATTGTGACCTTGTTTAGGATTCAGTTTTAACTTGGGTCGGTTTTCAGAGTCTTGGTTTTGGTATTTAACCCCAAGATTATTTTCTAAGAATTTTGAAAAATTCAGGGGTTTACAACATTGACAACTGATTTGGATTCAAAAGGTGGCTCACATCACTTCTAAAACTTTTATATATGAAAATATTCAATTTGATTACTAGAATATTCTAAAGAATTGAAAAAAATGGCATGTTGCATTCCAATCCATGATTATAATGCTCAACCTTAATAGCTGCATTAGCAAAGGCACCAACCTGCGTTAGAAGCTTTCGTTGTCCCTCAAGCACCTTAGTTGTCAAGAAATTTGATATATCATGTTTCTGCATCATTATTGCTTCACGACCAACAAGACCCTCTAAGGTTCTTAATAGTAGGTATGACCCATCTCTATGGGGTTTTTGATGTTTCATTGTTTGTTGTCTTAGCTGCTGTGGAAGAAAATCTCTGCTCAATAAGAGATGTTACATCTGCTCTTCCAGTAGCTTGTGATATTCCTGTCGTTGTTGATGTTCCCTAGCTCTTATTAGTTGGGTCTACAAATTTCAAAGGGTAAAAATCACAGGAGAATCATTTATAGGGCCTTGTCAATCCCCAAACTAAAAACATGGCTAGAATTATGGAAATGCACATGAATGAAATAGTATAGGGAATTTTGACAAAAATAGCATTTTGGCTTTTTTAGATGCAAAAAAATTGGAAGTTTAGGTTCTCTCATAAGAGACATTGCAAACTAACTCAACAGCTCCATAACTTGAAATCACAGATGGCTATAAGATTATTAGTGAATCGTAACCATGCTGTCATACAATATTACATTAAACGTCAAAGCAATCAAACGTGGCAACAACACTTGCTCCCTCTATTCAACATACTATAAAAGGATACATGCATAGAAAACCATTTTACTAACACTAAATGGAAGAGCTTATGTTATTTGAAAAAGATACCGCACCTCATTGTAAAATGTTGCAGTTTTTGAATGGTTTTTATTAGTCCTAGATATGAATATATCCCAAAAACTTACCACCACTCCAATAGAAAACCTCCAGCATAATCAAAAGCTACAAAATCTTAGCCATCAAGGAATTACTAAGGAGTACTATATTCCAAACTGTCATAATCAACTTTGTTTTGCATTTAATTCTATTTCTTAGTGGAACTTCACTATCCGCATGAACATTTTCAAATTTGAAAAAGTGAAAAAAGTTACAAACATTTTTCCATAAGGCACAAAGAGTACGAATCACCATATAAGTACTTCAAATGAAGCAAATCCTACAACACAGCCATAATGATTGATATATTAGTATAAGAATAATAGTCACCTCAAGCATGTTATGAAAATGATAGAACTTTGATACTCCAAAGTCTAAATGTAATTGAGAAGTCCAATTTGTTCATCGTTTCTAGGGACAATGGCTAAGCATCTAAAATACCCAAAAAGCTAGCTGAACATTTTCAGATTTGGTTAAGTTCTCAGCATCTCAGATGTTTAACATTAAACACAAAGTTAGCTGAACATTTTCAAATTTAACAGCATAAAGCATCTAAAATACCCATAAATTTAACATTAAATAATAATTAAAATAAAATAGGATGCAACAAAGAAAAATAATAATAATAGATTAATATTAACTAAATACATAAACATGTAAACATGAAGAAGCTTTTTGGACACATGGTGAAAGTCAAGAGACTTGATAACTTTTGTAGAAACAATTAGCAAAACCCACTGGCCACATTCAAATGCTACATCAAAAGCACTAGTGTTATGATACCAAACTGAAAGACATGACGACTCAAAATCTTAGGAAGGACCTTGCAAAAATGAAATACATGGAGATCAATACTAAATATAGAGCATTTGTTGAAGATAATGCAACGTAGCAGAGCTTCTGTTGTTATTATCAAAAGCTTTTTTTTTTTTTTTTTCAATCTTCTATTTGCGTATGTTTCAATTTTCTAGAATTAGTGCAAAATAAAACCAAATCAAAATGTATACTATACCAACTTACAGGGGTGGCATCAGCTGGTACTTTGGCAAATATGTAAGCCCCGGAAAATTCCGATAAATAATTCCAAAATGAACTTAAAAAATAAACCCTAAAAATGACTCCAAATTAAAACTGAATTTTGACTAGTCCTGAATCACGAACGAATCCGGAAATTTCTTAATCTTGAGAAAATAAGATTCCTTAAAAATAAAATAATAACTCAACAGTTTTCAAATTCAAAACCACTACGTACAACAAATTCCATACTTAACTCTGAATTGTAAAATCGGGTAATATAGAACCCAAAAACAAATTATTAAAAAGTAAATAACAATAAACTTTCGGAAATAAAACTCATTTCATGAATTCCGAAAAAGTTAAGAGATATTAAATACTTACAAAAATAAATTTTAAAATAATTATCTCAAACTAAATATGCTGTATAAACATAAAACGTCAGTTTCCAAATTGGCAAAGATCTAAATGGGAAAATCAATTGGAGACCCTAAGTGGAATATAATAGTTTAAGTTCGGCAATCTTGCACCCTTAACTCTAGAGGCCGAGGTGTAGTTTAAGTGTGTAGAATAGCTCGTAGTAATATAAGTCGCTTAAAAATATCATTTTGGTAAATTTTTGACTTATTTTGAACCCGTTTGGATACAGACTTCGAAAAGTGTATCCTAGAACTCTAGATATAAAAAAAAAATATACCATTAATACCGTTAGACTCGTATTTTCATAAGGATTTCTAAAATATCAGTTTTATAATTTTTCGATAACTAGAATTATCTGATTTTGCGATTTTATTCATATTTCATTGTTACCGATAATTAATTAGTCTTTTGGTACTATTGACTACTATCCATTATACAATTTTATTATTCTTACGAACCCTTATATTTTTAGATAAATATTTTATGTATCATAGAAAATTTTGTTTTTCCAAAATTTAGTTCGTTTCGGGTTTTTACGGGATCAGTTTCTTTAAGACCCGATAGTAAAAATAAAATAAATTAATTTAATAATTGAAAATATTTGAAAAATTTTTATTTTCATAAAATAATTTTTTGAATTTTCGAGTTATAAAAATATCATTTATAGCTCATATTCGCGTATTTTGATCATACCAATAACTTATTTGATAATTCACTAAAATAAATTAACTAATTATATTATTTTATTATGAAAAATCTGCTACAAATATTTGGAATACATTTTCTATATTTTTCTTATTTTTATTTTATTTATTAAGAAAGTACTCTTACAAACCCATACCTTTAAGTACACCTTTCACACATCACTTCTTTTTACTTCAATCTTTCTACACTTCATTATATCACTTCATGGCAGATTTTGACTCTTTTTGCTGCCCTTTTTGTCTCTTGAAATACCACAAATTAATTAAAATAACCCTTTTTCAAATCCTTCTTCAAGAAGCACATATATCATTAATTACATTACAATTCCAAGTAAAAAAACCAAATTCCCTCTCTCTCTCTCTCTGAATTCATGTGCAGCCCTCCCTCCCCAAATCTGCCTTTGTTTTATTTTTTTTCAATTAATACACTCCTCTCTCTCCATTTGATACCTCTCATTTACTTCCTTTCATTCCTTTGAAACCCTACACCATTTACTCTCTCTTTTCTCTTTTCTCTCTTTTCCTCTCTTTTTCCTCTCTTTCTTCTTCTTTTGTTCTTGTTCTTGCAACACAAGCTGCCCCCATCCAAAAAAATCACTTCCACACTCCATTCTTGAGATTCTTTAAGTAAACTTTCTTCTTAAGCTTCCATAGATGATATAGGTAAGGTATAGTGAAGTTTTATGCATCAAATTCCATAAGCTTAAAAGCTAAGGATGATGATGCCAAAATGAAACACTCCTCTTCTCCATGATTATTCTCTTGTATTATTATTATTTTCTTGTTAAAAGTAGTTATATTTTGTAGATCTAATTTTTTTGTAGCTTTGATTTTGTTTATGTTTTAGATCATGATATTTGAGTTATTATTTTGTTATTGCTAATGATTTATGCATATATTCATCATTCACATAACTATCTTAGTGTTCATGCATTTATAACTAGTATAGTAAACTAGATCTAGTGTTTTAGGTTCATAAATGCATTAGACTTTTGATTTATTTTCTTAAATAACTTCTAATAGCTTGATGATAGTAGAAAAGTTTTAGAAAGCTCAAGATCTATTTTAGTTTCAACAAAAATCATTTTTGAAAATTCGGATAAAAAGGGAACCATATTTAGAAAAGCTATTTTTCAACTTCAAAATGTGTATTTTTCATTTAAAATGAAGGCTTAAGGAATAGATATCATAAATGAATAATTTTTAGGAGTAAAGTTTAGATCTATGAGTTTATAGTTTACTACCATGCATTTCTTTTATTCATGTTCATATTATGTGTAGATCTTAGATTTGAACTTGAATAAAAATAGTAAAATTCGTATCTTGACAAAACCTATATTTAAAAACCACTTTCCAAGTCTCAAAATGAAAGTTTTAGTTGAGAAAATGAAGGTTTAGTGGATGTATATCATCAAGACTTCTTTTTACAAGAATCAAAGGTGATTTTCAAAAGTTATTTTCAAAATAGAAATCTCATTCTCGGATTTTGGCCAAGGCATAGTTTAAAAACATGTTTTACAACTCAAAAATGAAGATTTTATTCAAGAAATGGAAGGCCTTAAGATGATATGTAAAGGATGTTTCCTAAGTTTAGATGGATTTTATCAAAAGATATGTCCAAAAATAAATTTGGTAAATTCGGATCTCAACCAAGACCAATTTTGAAAACCCATTTATCAACTCCAAAACTCATGTTTTATGTGAAAAATGAAGGGTATAGGTAATAGGTATCATTAAGTAGTGATTTTTACAAGTTGAAATGAGTTTTGATGAGATTAATGTGTAAAACAAGAAGTAGAATCAAGATGGAAAATTTTGAGTTAGTAGTCAACTTGTAAAATTCGTAACTTTGGATGATGCCCATGAAAACACCTATTATCCAAGTTCAAAATAAAAGTTTTATGTATTAAATGAAGTCCTTAAGTAGTAGGTATAGTAAAGTCTTAAATTTTAATGCATTAAACAAGTTTTTCCCAAAGGAATCATTCAAAAAGTGGATTTCTAAAAATTCGGATTTTTAAGTAAATCCTATTTGAAAACATATTTGCAAAGTACAAAATGCAAATTTTTATGTAAAAATGAAGGCTTAGGTAGTATATATTATGAGACTCAATTTTAACTAAGATAACTAGAAATTCCTAAGAATGAATTCCAAAACACTAGTGTGATGTCAAAGTTAGAAAACTAGATTTTTCATAAGTAGTTGTTATTGGCCTTGCAAAATAAAAAGTTATAAAATTTTCTTTAGCAAAAATCATCAAGATCATGCATACATTAAACTCATCACATGTCATTCATCTTAGGAAATCATTCATATTTCATGTATTCTTGAATTATCAAATAGGAACATTTCAAACAATTACAAAACTATTTTTTGAAAATGGGGATGGTTACTGATCAGATCTGATCCTTCTATTTTGTGACACAAATGTTTTCAAAACTTGAAAATAATATTAGAATTAGATAGATCTTTCGAAGTAGATAGAAATCAATATATAATTTGCTAAATTCCGAGTTAAAACAACCAAGTTATTGCGGTTTTAAGTTAGAATTCCTACTTAAGACGAAAATTACGAATTTGATAGCTTGTATAAGATAGTTTGGATTAGTTTGAGTTGAAATACTTATTAGAGTATTTCTTCCTTTTTAGGTGACCCCGAAATTGACGATTCCATACCACCGGATTACTTTTACTAAGAGACCGGTGATTCAATGGCCGAGTGAGTTTTCTTCTTATTTTTGTTACCTTGTTTGTGCTTGTAGCTAGTTGCATTAGAATCATAGAAACAAGATAAAAATCGATATGAATGGGGATGGGATAGATGATGAGACTATGATGAATGTATGCCAAAGAATACTAAAGCATATCGAAACCACGATTCTATTGGATAACTGCACTATTCATATTATTTCTGTTATGTGTATGATATTGGTTGGTTATTCTAAAGAATGTATGAATATTTTGACCTAAGCAAAAATTAAATTGGTCATGCATCGCATAGGACATATTGCATTTAGTAGCGTGCTACTCTTACGCAGGTCGATCGGTATGGTCCAAGGACTTGTTTGGATAATGAGACCCGGTATCAGAGCTCATTCATAGGGAACTAAGGCGCACCGGGGATGCAATCCATGTGTGAGTCTAGCCAAGTCGAGTGCTATGAGCCGGGGGGCTCGGGGACTAGTAGCAGTCGTGTAGACTTTCAATACCATCCCTAACCCAAGATACGAAGGGCGTAAATCCATTCTGTATATGGGTTCCAGATACCCATACATAATTGTCTACTCATGTGTTTGTTCATGCATAGCATATGGATGATTTATAACTTGCTTGTTATGGTACGGAATTAAGGGAATTCTCACTAAGCTAGTATAGCTTATACCCCAATAGATGTTTGAATGAACATGTTATCTCAAGAATGCTAAGTGGGAATCGAGATGGTTGGAGCCGAATATGACTTTGGGATTCAGGCAGGAAATAAGAATGCTTGAAGATATTAGCTAGGTTTTGTGAATTACTTTGTAATAGTTTTATGTAGTGAAATCTTTTGATGAATTGTAATCGAAGTATAATGATTTGTATTTGAAGTATAGTGAATTGAATTTCCTTTACATTATTACTCAAGTTGTATCAACATAAAATGTATCACTCCGATGTGTATCCTCCATGTGTTAGATGCCTTGTACATAGTATGGAAGCCTTCGCTTGACTAAGGTGGTCATTCCTAGGCTTTAATATTGTGTATGGCGGACTGCCACGTTTAGGGTACCCTTCGGAGCGTGACAAAATATCTTACACTCATTAAATTAACAATGGCTATGGTTTCGGTTGCCAAACAGTGAAATAGGACAAGAACCGAGAAAGTAAGTTTGATGGACTTAGGGATGGCAATTCCTAATGGCTAATTATGCTTGTTTTTCATTTTGTATCTAATTCATTTCAATATCAAAATCCACAAAATTGAATAAATGCCATTTTGGTGTAATGTATATATATATATATTTTTTTTTTCTTTTTTTCCTATATCTAGACATGATTTCATGCTTTATCTCTCTGGTCATGTTTTTAATATGTTGTGCAATTGTATCATGTCAAAAATTACTATACCCTAGGGCTGAAACTTCAATGTGTGCTTTTCGCTAAGAATTCAGTAGTGTCGGTGTTCAATGAAAACTTAGCCTTAAATTAACCAGCTAAATGCCTACCCACAACTAGAACAAAAAGAAGGCGAAATTTTTCAAGAAGAAGCAAAAAAAAAAAAAAAAATGAAATCAGAAGTGCAAAATGCAAGATGGATCAGCTTTCAAATCCCAATTAGCTTAGTTAAAAATAGGACGGAAGTTAGAAATGCTAGAAAAGCATTATGACTAGCGATCCCATCAAGCTTAACTATAAACTCGCGATTTTACCATGATTCTGACACAAACCCAAATCAAAGTATGGTATCTGTGCAATAGAAGCAAAAAGATTTGAAGATGCAACTAAATAAAAGTAAAGAAAAAAAAAAACAAAAGAGAAAAAAGTGAAAGCACAAACCTGGATGTTGTGTCTCGACTAATCAATCATTGACGACCCTATAGTTGAAGATTTGCAAGAGGTCTTTCTTCGCTCAAATGCTCGAAAAGAAATTGGTACCGTAGATGGAGAGATTAGTCACATGTGGAATGGAAAGATCGATCAGAGGTGGAACAGAGGGATCTGTCGGAGGTGGAACAGAGGTTATTATAGGGTGAGGGTTTTTTTGCTATGAAGAAATAGGGAAAGTCATGTTTAGTACGAGGAGGGTGTTCTTGTTTTCCTTTTGTCCACTGTTTTTGAAATGGTAGGATGTTTTAGGGGAATTTAATTTTTCAATTTTTTAGGGTGGGTAAATTGTTAAATAAAAATTAGTCACACTTATTTTAAGGAAAGGGTTACAAGTTAAATGAATGTTCCACAAACGTAGCTAATAGTATGCTTTAGTGGATGATTCTAAGTTAAAAAAAATGGGTCACATTTGGAAAATTTGCAAATGTCACCTTATATCAAAATTCTTGTAGTGATCACATGCATTTGAATTAATTTTATATGGTTTATACTAGCATAAGATTGTAAAAGGAATCTAAAGAGCAAACGAAAACAAGTGTCTTTTGATTCTCAATAAGTGAAAGAGCCTATAATTAATTATGCTCTTTACCTTCAAGTTGCATAACCACATAAATAAGTATGTTTAAACTATTAATTGACAATTTTTTCCCATTTCACACTTAAGAAGGGAGGTACGTAGAACAAAAAAAGAGAGACGCTAAAAACCTTCATGAATATTAAGAAAGGCTCAAACAATTTTATATAAACCATCCTCAACATGGAACATTTAATAGCTCCTCATTCAATACTTGATTGGTACTAGAGAATATCCCTATAATATTGCTGCATATTCTTTTCCAATAATATAGTAGTGTACTTTCCTCAAATATAGGAGTATTTTTTGTCATAGCTTAATTATAGGAGACTTTTTTGTTAACTTCTTTATCTTCTTTTTTTTTTTTTTGCATCTGGTACTATATAATTATGAATCTTTTTCATTAGATACAATGAAATGTGACATTCTATTATGAATAATATCACTTTTTTCACATCTTTCTCATTGTATCAGAGCAAAGACAAAGGCCTTAACCATTTTTTAACCATTGAGTATGTCAGGACCATTAGAGTATAAATCAACAGGGGAAAACTCGTGAATGCAACAAATGATGACTCCCCTTACATCTTGTATCCATCCGATCACCCAAGATTGGTTTTTGTCACTATACTCTTCACAAGAGAGAACTTTGCAGCATGGAAGAATGCCATGGAAACAGCTCTATATACTAAAAACAAGGGACGATTGATTGATGGTAATCTGACGATGCCAAATTCGACATAAAGTGGTTATCAACGGTGGAGAAAAATGATGCAATGGTAAAGGCATGGTGGAGGAATTCTTTAGCCAAAGAGATTCAAGAGAGTGTTATTGATGTAGCTACTACTGAACAAATTTGTTCAAAAATTTGTGAGAGGTATGGATAGAGCAATGCACCATCGATATGCAAAATTAAAAATGAATTCTCTAACATGACTCAAGCAAAAAGGGAAATATATAATGCAATACTACACAAAGTTTAAAACTTTATGGGAAGAATTGCAAATTTGTGATCCTTTACCCCATTGCAAATGTAAGGTAGCCAAAGAACATTTGCACCGTCGAGAAACAGAAAAATCTCATTAGTTCTTGTTGGGATTGAATAGCAATTTTGATCAGTTGAGATCAAATGTATTGTCTATGGAACCGATACCTTCACTCAGGAAGATTTTTTCTTTAACATTGCAAGAAGAACAGTCCTTTATGTCGAAAAGCTTACATTCACCACCTATCTTCGATGGGGCTGCTTTTGTAGCAAGGTTAGATCACAAAAGGACTGAAAGGCCTCATTTTAATAAGATCCAAAATTTTGGAAATCAATCAACCAAGAAGTGTGAACATTACAAGAAAATAGGACATGTCAAGGAAGAATGTTTTGAGAAAATTGGATATCCAACAAATTAGAGAAATAAATAGGGGCAAAAGCAAAGATATAGCAACATGGCAACGACATTTCACCAATTCACTCACTCCATAAAGCTTAGATTCAACAATAAAGAATCGAGTAACATCTCTAAATCACAAGCTTAACAAACTCTTGGCTTGACAACTGAATAATACAACAAACTCCTAGAGATTCTTGGACAAACAAGCAACCATAGTTTGATAACTGGTAATGAAGCCTTAGCAAATTTTGCGGGGTAAGAGCATGTTGATGAAAAACTCATGGATAGTAGATAGTAGAGCATTTGATCACATGGTAGGCTATAACAATTTGCTCGATGATGTTAAACCCATTTCATCATATCCAGATGTTAAAATACCAAACGGTTCTATCCTTCCTGTGCCACACATTGGTAATGCTCATCTAATACCCAATATTAACCTAAGAAATGTCGTATACGTGCTTGATTTCAAATACAACCCCCTTTCAATCTCCAAAGTGACTAAAGATTTAAATTGTTTGGTTACCTTCTTTCTTGACTCTTGTGTTTTCTAGGACCTACATATGAGGATGCTAATTGGAGTGGCTAGACTTCGGGATGGTATTTTTCAACTAGAGGGAGGTCATGCAATTGCAAGTCATAATATTGTTGAATCAGACACTATTTTGTGGCACATGCGCTTAGGCCATCCCTCTCTTAAAAGGCTGAAATTAACCTTTTTCTGTTAGCAATAATAGGAGCATTGAACCTTTTACTCTCATTCATGTTGATATTTGGGGAGATTATTCCGTTCCTATACTTAGTGGAGCTCATTTCTTTTTTGCTATTGTTGATGGTTATTCGAAGGGCACCTAGGTTTATCTTTTAAAAAATAAATCTCAAGCTTATGATTTTTTAACTATGTTCTGTTGATTGGTGCAAACTCAATTCAAATGTTTAGTATAAGTAGTTAAGAGTGACAATGGGAGTAAATTTGTATCCAAAGCCATGAGAGATTTCTTTGTTAGCCAAGGGATAGATTATCAAACTTCTTGTGTTGTCACCCCACAACAAAATAGGAGACTAGAACACAAATACTATCATATCTTGAGGTAGCATGATCTTTACGATTTTAGGCTAATCTACCTTTGAAGTTTTGGGGGGAATGTGTTTTAACTGCAGTATATGTTATCAATATGATACTAGCTCTAATCCCTGAAGGTAAAATTCGTTATGAGATAGTCTTCAAGACATAAATTAATTATACTCACTTGAAGGTATTTGGCTCACTTTTCTATGAACATAATCATGATAAAGATAGTGATAAATTTTCAACTAGAGCCCATCATTGCATTTTTATTGGTTATCCTCATGGACAAAAGAGGTATAAGGTTTATGATTTAGAAAGAAAAAAGGTGTTTCTATCAAGAGATGTGATATTTTATGAGAAAGATTTTCCCTTTCAATCAAATCTTTCTCCTAATTTTTCAAGCCTGGGTGTACAGATCTATCCTAATGACAAACTACAAGCTAACCAACCATATTATGACGCAACTTATGGTGACAATTCTAGTCATATCCTGAACCAAAAAATTACCACAACAACAGAATTTCTAGAACATGCATAACTACAACACACTGAAGGATATCGAAATCAAGATAACTCTACCTTTATCCCAAATAGTAGCAATCCTCTCCCTAATCAAAGTGCACCCGAAACACATACTTCACCTTGCTTCTAACGAACTCAATGCATAAGGCAAGTGTCCATGAAGCTTTTTGGTTTTGACTATAGAATGCTGCCCTTGTTAATACCATCCCAAGAGCCTCCTCCATTAGCAAACTCAGGTGCTACCTATCCTTTGTCTCATAACTTATCTTACTCTCGTTACAGTAACACTCATCAAGCATTTCTAGCTTCTACCACTTTATTAGATGAACCAAGATCTTTTTGTCATGCTATCAAAGACAAGCATTGGAGGGATGCTATGCAGCAAGAAATTGATGCATTGGAAAAAAAAAAAAATCAAACATGGACTTTAGAATTGTTGCCAGATGGTAAGCATGCCATTGATTCCATGTGGCTATACGAGATCAAATACAAATTAGATGGTTCCATTGAGCGCTTTAAGGTGCATTTTGTTGCCAAAGGTGTTTCACATTTTGAAGGATTAGACTATCATGGCACATTTGCTCCAGTTGCAAAGCTCATAACTCTATGTTGCTTATTGGCTGTGGTTGTCATCAGACATTAGGATTTGCACCAGTTGGACGTTAATAATGCATTCTTTCATGGAGATTTACATGAGGAGGTTTACATGAAGTTTCCTCAAGGTTTTATAAAACCATGAGATAATCGTGTTGGTAGGCTTCGTAAGTCACTTTATGGTCTTAAGTTTTGCACTTCTATGAAAGATCTTGGTTTTAAGTAATATATCGCTGATAACTAATTGTTCAATCACATTGATAAATCCTGGTTTACAGCCTTATTAGTCTATGTAGATGAAGTAGTTCTAACTAGTAATGATATAACAACAATTAAAAATGTCAAGCAATATCTTGATTCGACATTCTGCATTAAAGATCTTGGGACACTCGAATATTTCCTTGGTATTTCTTTCTCAACTAACATAAGTACACCCTTGATCTTCTTGAAGAGGTAGGCTATCTTAATGGGCGACCATCGGATATTCCTATGGAGCAACAACATAGTCTTGCCGCTGGGGTGGGTGAACCAATTTAAGATGCAGGCCAGTATCATTGAATCATTGGCCACCTATTTACTTGACTATCACTCGGCCTAATTTAACTTACCCTACTTGAGTCTTAGCCAGTTCATGTAGGATCCTCATGTTCCTCACCTAAATGCAGCTCATAGAGTATTACGTTACCTTAAAGCAATACCTGCACAAGGAATTTTCTTATCCTTTGCCAATGAGTTTCAACTAATAGCTTATTGTAACTTAGACTAGGCAAGCTGCCCCAACCACCAGGCATTCAACTATTGGTTATGTTACTTTTCCTGGAAATAGTCCAATATCTTGGAAGTCAAAGAAACAAAAAAACGTTTCTCGTTCTTCGCCTGAAGCAAAATATCGAGTAATGGCTAATGTTACAAGTGAGTTACTCTGGTTACGATCGTTGTTTGCAGATTTGCAAGTACCACTTTCGTTACCCATGCTATTATTTCGTGATAATCAAGTTGCTCTTCGCATTACTGCTAATCCAATTTTTCACGAACGTAAAAAACACATAGAAATTGACTACCATTTCATTTGTGATCGTATACTTATGTACTCTTCATATTCTATCTCCATATCAAATTGGTGACTTATTCACAAAAACACTTGGCAAGTCTCAATTTCATTACCTATTGCGCAAGTTAGCATTCTTGACCTTCATGCTCCAACTTAAGGGGGAGTATTAGAAAAGATCCCTAAAATATTGCTACATATTCTTCTCCTATATAATGTAATAGTGTACTTTCCTCATTATAGGAGTATTTTTTTTCGTAGCGTAATTATAGAAGCCTTTTATGTTGACTTCTTTATCTTCCTTTTTTGCATCTTGTATTGTATCATTATAAATATTTATCATTAGATTCAACAAAATTCTAAACAATTTTACTTTTTCCACATCTTTCTCAATTGGTGACATCAGAGAGAACGATAATAAATGCAGTTAGTGAAGTTGCTAATCAATTGTTTATTTTATTTTTGACTAAAGTATATATTCATTAATATATCTTGCTTTGCTAATTTTATATGCACACATATGTTTAACTAATATTGCCTTTTGCGCAATACTCATATGGTGGTAGTTATAAGCCTAATGCTATCGTCACCAATCAATATGCACTCGGTTAGGATATTGGTCGTGGATTTTACTAGCCATCCAAAAGAGTGTTAGATATTTTTTTATTTTCTTTTATGCAGGATATTTATGTAAATCTAATTTCAGAATTAGATCTTTAAATGTGATAACAATAATCAATCACAATGGTTTTGATACATACCGTTGTCCATGATTTTGATTTCCAATTAAGAGAAGAAAATTTATCTCGATTTTGTCTAGATTTTGTCTTGATAATTTTCTTCTACTCTTCCCTTTCACTTTTCTGTTTTCTTTGATGGTGGAGAAAAAATGACACTTATGAAAAGATACGATGATTTTCTTCTTTAATTGTCATATTCAAATAGGGAGAGTGGAGAGATTTTAAAACCCTATGATTCAAAATTACCATTATGTCTAAATGACCATCATATTAGATCTTTTATATTAAAGTCATACTATAAGTCACATGGATTACAAATGTTAAATAATTTAACAATCTCCCATTTGGTTCATGTTACGACTTGATGATTCAATAACAATTAAGTGTGCACCATATTTAGAATGCATCAAGTCATAATTCTCAATTGAATTAAAATGACTAAATCATGGCGATCACACACCATTTAACAATGTGATTCCTTCCATGTATTACATGATCATTATAATTCATGATAACTTAATTGAGGAACATTAAAACCTTTAAATTATTATTTCCAAATATGTTACTAGTTATCCTACAAATAATAACTGTATACAACTTGATGTAGATAACTAATGAGCAAGCAAAACCATAACTTTAACTGAATTCACAAGTGTCATAACAATACGAGCAATATAACCATATGTATATATACATATACATTAAATATCAAATCAATGAGGACCTGTTTATAATGCCCATTCGTTCTACATGTCCAGTAAATGTTTTCGGTGGCAAACTCTTAGTTAATGGATTCGCTATCATTAGGTTAGTACCAATATGCTCAATTGACACTCTTTGGTTTTGTACTTCTTCTTTAACAGACAAGTATTTCAAATCCATGTGTTTCGCACCCTTAGAATACCTATCATTCTTAGAGAAGAAAATAGCTGCAGAATTATCACAATAGATTCTTAATGGCCTAGCTATACTATCGACTAAACCAAGCCTTAAGACAAAGTTTTGCAACCACAATACATGAATAGTAGCCTCAAAGCATGCCACAAATTCTGCCTCCATGGTGGAAGTATCAATGACAGACTGCTTCCCACTCTTCTATGAAACTGCTCCTCCAGCCAATAGAA
Organism: Combretum micranthum; assembly: GCA_024138025.1. Classification (NCBI taxonomy): domain Eukaryota; kingdom Viridiplantae; phylum Streptophyta; class Magnoliopsida; order Myrtales; family Combretaceae; genus Combretum; species Combretum micranthum. Next base: position 15,704 of record JAMXBD010000190.1, on the reverse strand, counting down.
ACATGTAACCAAATGTAGATTTCCTCAAGTCTACACATCCAGCATAATCTGAATCCGAATATCCTACTACTTCAAGATGATTTGATCTTCTATATGTAAGCATGTAGTCTTTGGTACCTTGTAAATACCTAAGTCCTTTCTTTACAGCTTTCCAATGATCAAATCCTAGATTATTCTAATATCGGCCCAACATTCCTATAGTGAAACTAATGTCTGGTCGAGTGCATGTTTGTGCATACATCAAACTTCTAACCAATGATGCATAGGGAATAGATTCCATTGATTTTCGTTCCAAGTCATTCTTTGGACATTGCAATTCATGGAACTTGTCCCCTTTCTGAATTGGAACTATTCTTGTAGAGCAATTTTCCATTCTAAATCTCTCTAATACTTTATTGATATAGCCTTTCTGAGACAATCCTAACAATCTTTGTGATCTATTACGAAATATCTCTATTCCTATCACATAGGATGCCTCACCCATATCTTTCATTTCAAAAGTTTTAGAGAGAAATTTCTTTACATCATGTAACAAACCTAAATCATTAGCAGCCAAAAGAATATCATCAACATAAAGACTAATATAATAAACTTGCTCCCACTGACCTTCATGTACATATACCGATCAATGGTGTTCTCAACAAAACCATACGACGTAATGGTATTATTAAACTTAATATACCATTGTTGGGAAGCTTGTTTAATCCATATATCGATTTCTTTAACTTACACATCAAATTTTCATGTACTGTGGTTATAAAACCTTCAGGTTGGTCCATATACACTTCCTCTTCTAAGTCACCATTCAAAAAAGTGGTCTTTACATCCATTTGGTGAAGCTCTAGATCATAATGAGCCACCAAAGCCATAATAATTCTTAAGGAGTCCTTCTTAGAAACTGGAGAGAAGGTCTCTTTATAGTCAATAGCATCTTTCTGAGTTTAACCTTTGGCAACAAGCTTGACTTTGTATCTTTTGATGTTACCTTTTGAGTCTCACTTGGTCTTAAAGACCCATTTATAACTAACTCGTTTTGATCCTTCAAGTAACTCTACTAGCTCCCAAACTTTATTTACATCCATTGATTTCATCTCTTCCTTCATGGCATTGAACCACGTTGTTGGTCCCGAAAATAATCAAGAAGGGGGGTTGAATTGATTATTTCAGAAAATTAAAATTTTTGCTTTTTGAAAAACAATTGCTTTTTAAAAAACAATCCCCTTTGATTTTAAGTTAAGAGAACAATATGAACAATTGAACAGCAATAACATAAACTATGGAAATATAAATAGAGAAGGGATAAGAAGATCAAGCAGATATTTATAGTGGTTCCGCCTTGTGCGTCAGTCCACTCTTCCAGCTCCGAGCCGGGGACCCCGTTATCCTACGGGTTTTATTCCACTATATCCAATAAAATCAATTACAAGCTTGTACAATTCTCTCTGCTCGATTCTCACAGCTATCCTCTAGCGCCAATCGATCTATAGAGTCTAAACTAGTAATTGAACTAGCTCACTTGAAGACAACAACAAGTTGCTTCAATTATCTAAAAGACAAATGTAAAGATTACAATAAAATTTTGCTACAATTATGCACGTGAAAAAAGAACAGAAAATATTTGCTTTTTCAACTCTAAAGAATTTTTCGATCAACGATTAAATCAAGTTGCTCTCGGTTTTTTGTTTTTTCTTTTTCTGTCTCAAGTTCTGCGTCTTATTCTTCTTTTTAACTCTGTTCACGTCTCATATCCTTCTAATGTTCTAAAATTGTTGCGCTTGACATAAGATAAATATCCCAAAAATCTCGGATGAAAATCTGTATCTTCTTATCCTTAATTTGATTTATCAGACGCTGCTGATATTCTTCGAGAGATAATCTCGTTCTTCTTGTTTTCTTCGGTTCCAGATTTGAATTTGAATTCTTGATATGCTGAAGTAAGATAAGATCAGCTTAAATTTCGTGATTTGAGATAATCCACTTGATTTCTGTTTGAAAGCTTCTGATAAAGTTGATCTTGAAGATAAATCTGGAGAACTGTTTGCTGATTGCTGATATCACGGTCTTTAATGTGATCTTCGTGTGTTATCTTCTTAAAGATAACATTGTTCTTATTTTGATTTTCTTAAAAATATCCAATTCGATTTTGTTTTTATCTTGAGAAAAATCAGTAAACATAACGGTTCTAACTTCAAATCGTTCCATCGTTAATCAACTGTAGCTTCTATTCTTTATTTCCAGAAAACTTCTCTGATAAAAATAATCAATCCGACAATTTATTTAATCTCCTAGGATAATCCAACTTTAGTTGAACTAATAAGTATACTATCCGAATATACTTATTATCTCAGAGCTAGGTCTTCAAAACTATTGATCTTTTTCATAAACGTAGATCTTGTTTGAGAAGATGAACAGTAACCATCTTTAACTCAGAATTACTACTAAGTTTCTTGAAAAATCTCTGTAAAAATTTATGTGTTTCTGGAAACTAACTTCAATTCAAAATGGTTGCTTTGAGTTTCTCCCAAAGGTTCTATGAAAGGTTCTGTGTTTCTGTGATTGTTTTATACTTTAAGTATCCTTCTAAAAAACATTATGTGTACCTTTTTCTTTTCTAAACATCATCCAAAATCTTCATATCGTATAACAACTCTTGTCTAACTTATCTAAAAACTTGTTTATATCCAAGACTTAATATCATTCAACCTTATATATTTGTTCAACAACTTTACCAATATTCTATATAAAATTCTAAATATAATTCTGCACACTAATAGAGTAGTTAGTCCAGTGAGTATTTTGTTATCATCAAAACTTTAGATATTTAGAGAATAAACAGTCTCCCCCTTTTTGATGAATAACAAAACAATTAAACATTCATTCACAACACATTCACGAATACACATACACATTCACACATATATTCACAATTCATCACACATACGATTCATCACACATTCACATTCATATCATTAACCGTTTCTCTCCCTTTTTGTTATCAGCAATATTAGGAAGAAAACATGTTAAAAGTTGATATAAGCAGTCTATCAAAAATTACATCATAGGTCTGATGTGAAATATCAACAAACAGAAACAAAAATAATATCCGTAAACAAAGAAAACATAACAAAAATTAATGCTTTTTAGGTCTTTTTGTGGACTTTCGAGCTGTCCGTTTCACACACCTACGATAATTGGATGGAAGAGGAGATTGAGCAACAAGTGTTGTGGAGGTGGAGTAAGATAATTTGCTGGATGCTGAAGCACATCAAGAGGAATAAACGGCACAAGACTTAAGTTTGAGGAGTGGGTTCATAGGGCTGTCCAGATCGAGGAGAACCATGATCAATTGAAGTGTCAGTTGTGACAGCATCTGGAACAAGTTCTTGCTCAGGTGGTGAAGATCGATAGAATGAACGTGCTGAATCATAAGGCATCTTAGATGGTGGAGGTTGGGATTGTTGCAAAGAGGATATCTGAGTCTTGATCTCTGAAGAAATGAACTTTGTAAAGTCTTGTTTAAACGACTCAAGAGAAGCCGCCAGCATCTGCACAAAAACATCTTTGGATTGAAAAGAAGATGCTTCTCCTGGACCTTCTGGAAAAGAATCTTCACTCTCCGAGGAAGAATCCTTTTGCAAATTTTCCCTTATCTGAAATTTACCACCAGTCATAGGCTTATATCTTTTCTTTTCCTTCTTTTCATTGGTTCTTTACCAGCCCTGTGCATTCCTTGATCTGCTCCCTCATCTAATGAAACTTCTGGAGAAGCTTCTGGAGTTGGTTTTTGCTCCCCCAACTGTTGCCTTAACCTTGTCCCAGTTAATTTCTTTCCTATGTTTCTTGTGCAGTAAATCGCACCATCAACAGCATACCAGAATTTCTTATAAGGTCTAATTTGCATGTGATGCATGCTTTTCTCTCCAATTCTTTTTAGACCTATAGGAAATTTTATTTTCTTAGGAATGGGAATTCCTTTATATTTGAATATTTCCATAAGAACATTCCCATATACCCTGTACTCTGTTCCTTCCAAATTCTTTTCAAAATTCTCTTAGCCAAATCTATCTTAACCTTCTGCATCATACTTAAGATAACCAATCCATCTTCCTTTGTCATGTCGTAGAACTCCCTTTGCGAGGAAGAATACATTCTCGCACAATTTTGTGGAGCATTCTAACGACTAGTTCAAACTCATATACAAACCATCATCATCAAACTGTCCTACGTTTCCATTTATTCTCAGAAAAATATCATTTCTTCTCAAAGAAACAACAGTATTATCATCATGACAATCTTTCAAACCAAAACATTTAATTAGATCATCACGTGAGACTTTATGTTCACATCTTGAACCCTTGACTTCAAGCTCCTAGAATCGACATACCTCAAATTCCTATAAAATTCCTCTATCATTTCTCCAATTACATCTCCAGTCAGATTACATAACTTTCTACAACCAACATTATCTAGCCATTTATTCCAGTAAAATCCATTCCTCTTAAAATATTCAAAATCTATAAAGGCACAGTCATGGATTTTTACCTTCTTATATGGACATTTGATCTCAGATTCCTTGACTGTCTTGCTCCTTTTGGATGGGGTCTGTTCCTTTGACGGTGAAGGTACTTCTTTCCTTTTCTTGGAGGAAACTTTGGAAGTTTTCACTTTCTTGACCTTCTTTACAGGTTCTGACATAGGTTCTGGGTCAGAACTTTGTGACACATTTTCCTTGGATTTTTTTCTTTTTCGCTGTTTCTTTAGATGGTGGAGAGCACTGTCCAGATTCTTGTTTGTTTTTAGTTCTTCTTCACGAACCCTAGATGATGAAACTGATAGAGAGGGTTTGTTGAGAATCGGAGGATTGTTTATCTTGAATAGAAATAGGATCTTTAGATGTCACGGTTTTGAATTTTTTGTTGGTGATACGTTGAGATTTGCGAGGAGCCATGTTGAACAGAGAGTTCGCTGCAAGGATTTCTTAGGGTTTTCTTGAAATGAAAAGGAGAAATTATGAAGAGCCAAGGCGAGGGTGACACTTAAGAAGACAGAGTATTGGGAAGATGAAAAGACAGAACGTTGAGCGCCAAAACAAAAAAAATCACATTCCCGTACTGAAAGTTGCGAACAATTAATGTCTTCCTCTTTCTTTTTATTAAGAATCTTCGATTATCATTTGTCAGTGAACAAACTTTAAGATATTAAATTATTATCATTATTATTTTCAATAAAAAGGATTACAAATTCCAATTTCATTCCTTATAAATTCAAAATTCAATTTTTCAAGCGGTTTTGTAAAAATATCGGCTAATTGCATATCTGATGGTACAAATTCAACAACAATATTACCATTAATTACATGATCACGAATAAAATGATGTCGAATTTCAATGTGCTTAGATCTAGAATGATGCACTGGATTTTTTGTTAGATTAATTGCACTTGTATTATCACATTTAATAGGTATATTTTTGAAAAATAAACCATAATCTTTTAACTGTTGTTTTATCCAAAGCATTTGTGCACAACAATTACCAATAGAAACATATTCTGCTTCAGCTGTAGACAAGGCAACAGAATTTTGTTTCTTAGAAGACCAGGAAACTAATTTGTCACCTAAAAATTGACAAGTACCAGATGTGCTTTTTCTATCAATTTTACAACCAGCATAATCTGCATCTGAGTATCCTATTAAATCAAAATTTTGATTTTTGGATACCAAATGCCCAATTTTGAAGTATTTATCAAGTACTTGAAAATTCTTTTAACAGCTGTCAAATGTGTTTCTGTTGGTGCACTTTGAAATCTAGCACATAAACACACACTAAAGAGAATATCAGGTCTAGATGCAGTTAAATACAATAAAGAGCCAATGAGACTTCTATATAACTTTTCATTTACCTTTTTCCCATTAGAATCAGAATCTAACCTTGTTGAAGTACTCATGGGAGTTGCAGCTCCTTTACATCCTTCATACCCAAATTTCTTCAGAATTTGTTTAGTATTTTTCTTGATGTATGAAAATTCCTTCTTTTGTTTGTTTTATTTGTAGTCCAAGAAAGAATGTCAACTCTCCCATCATTGACATTTCAAATTCTGCCTGCATATTCTTTGCAAAATCTTGACAGTATATTTCATTAGTAGAACCAAATATAATATCATCTACATATATTTGCACAACCAAAATATCTTGTTCATAAGTTTTTAAGAACAATGTTGTGTCAACTGTTCCTCTTTGAAAACCTTTTGAAATTAAAAACAGACTTAATCTTTCATACCAAGCCCTTGGAGCTTGTTTTAAACCATATAAAGCTTTATTTAATTTAAAGACATAATTTGGTTTAATAGGATCTTCAAAACCAGGGGGTTGTTCAACATATACTTCTTCTTTTATAAATCCATTTAAGAATGCACTTTTTACATCCATTTGAAAAACTTTAAAATTTTTGAAACATGCATATGCAAGCATTAAACGAATTGCTTCTAATCTAGCTACAGGTGCATATGTTTCATCAAAGTCAATTCCTTCTTCTTGTGAATATCCTTTAGCTACTAATGCTTTATTCCTACTTATTTTTCCGTTTTCATCTAGTTTGTTTTTAAATACCCACTTAGTTCCAATTACAGATTTTCCTTCAGGTTTAGGTACAAGATTCCATACATTATTTCTTTGAAATTGATTTAATTCCTCTTGCATGGCATCAATCCAACTATTATCATTTAAAGCTTCTTCAATATTATTAGGTTCAATTTCAGATAACATAGCAAAATGATTTTCAAAATCTTGTAACTTACCTCGTGTTTGGACACCAGTTTGTATATTACCAATTATTTGTTCAGATGGATGAGCAGACTTGTATTTCCAACCTTTAGAAGTTTCTGGTTCAGATCTTACAATTTCTGAACTACCTTCTGTTCTTGCTTCTGTCTTCTTTTCCGGAAGGTTAGATACTTCAGATATAGGTTCTGTACTAGGTTCTGTTTTAGGATTGAGATCCTTTTCTTCATCTGACTCATCATCTTTTGTATCTTCAACAAACTTAACATTAATTGATTCTTCAACAATTTTTGAGGATTTGTTATATACACGATAAGCACGACTATTTAAAGAATATCCTAAAAATATTGCCTCTTCAGATCTTTCATCAAACTTACCAAGATTGTGAACATTCCTTTTTACAAAACATTTAGATCCAAAAGCATGAAATATGAAAATAGGTTTCTTACCTCGAAACAATTCATAAGCGGTCTTTGTTGTCATGGGCCGAATATATACTCGATTGATAATATAGCAAGCTGTAGACACAGCTTCTGCCCAAAAATACTCAGCAACACCACTTTCATTTAACATAGATCTAGTCATTTCTTGTATAGTTCTATTTTTGCGTTCTACAACTCCATTTTGTTGAGGTGTATATGGAGCTGAGAAGTTATGAGATATCCCATGTTCTTCACAAAAATTTATAAAATCTGAATTTTGAAACTCTGTTCCATGATCAGTTCGTAAACTAATTATGGAAACTCCTTTTTCATTTTGTATTTGTTTTGCAAATTTTTGAAAGGAATCAAAGGTATCCTTTTTATGTCTTAAGAACATAACCCAAGTATATCTCGAATAGTCATCTACAACAACAAATCCATATTTACATCCACCCATACTAAGAGTTCTAGTAGGTCCAAACAGATCAAGATGCAACAACTCAAGAGGTCTTCTAGTTGTTATCACATTTTTACTTTTATGAGAAACAGATACCATTTTATTTTTTAAACATGTATCACATTTCACATCCTGTTTAATACTTATTTTAGGTAAACCTCTTATTATATTCTTTTTGGATAATTTTTCTAATTGATTAAAATTAACATGTCCTAAACGTTTATGCCAAACAAAGATCTGATCATTCATAGATAACAAGCAACATGCATCCTCCATTTTATTAGGTCTTATCAAATATATATTTTTCTTTCTAAAACCTTCAAATAATTTTATACCATTTTCGCTAAATGCAAAGCATTTATCTTTTTCAAAAACCATTTTATATCCTTTATCACATAACTGACTGATACTCAATAAGTTATGTTTCAAGCCTTTTACTAAATAAACATTTTCTATAGTATGAGGTGACATACCAATATTTCCAGTTGCAATAATTTTACCTCTACTGTCATCTCCAAATTTTACATATCCTTTTTCTTCCCATGTTATGCTATTGAACAATGAAGCATTTCCTGTCATATGTCGGGAACATCCACTATCAAGATACCATGTTCCATTGATTTTAGCTTCATGTTCCTGCAAAAATAAAAGGGTTAAACCTTTTTAGGAACCCAAACAAGTTTGGGTCCTTTGAAAGACAAGCTCGTTTCATCCCTTTGTTTTACTTGCTGAATACTGAGCTTGTTTCTTTTATAATAACAATACTTTTCTATGTGACCAATCTTATTACAACAGAAACATGTATATGTGTTATTATTATTATTATTCCAATACCTGTTGTTTACCTGTCTCCAACTATTTTGTCTCGGATAACTTCTGTAATAGCTTCTGGAATATCTTCTGATATGATTTCCATAAGAATGTTTTCTTTCAAAATCGCTTCTGGAATTCATTCTGGATTTTTGAACGTACTTTTCTTTTCCACGTATTGCTTTATAATCAATCTTTTTAACACTTGATTCCGCATTTACAATTGGTTTGGCTCTCACAAATATAGTTTTCTTAGATGTATTTGAATTTAAACCATAATTATAACCTAAACCATGCTTTTCACACAAATCTTTGTGATGAAATCAACATTTTTAGCTTTTCATCACTTTCATTGAACTTATTGAACGTGTTCTTTATTGAATTCGATAATTCATCAATTTTTACTTTCAAAAGCTTGTTTCATCTTTTAGCAAGTTATTATCTTTTCTTAGCTTTTCATTATCCTTAAAAAACTTTTCATTTTCACTCTTCAAGATATCATTTTCATCGCAAGCAAGGAATTGGTTTGCTTTAATGCGTCTTTTTCATTCTTTAATGATTTTATCTCATTATCAAATTTAGCAATTTTTAAATCAGCTTTCTTAAGAGCTTTTAAAAGTTTTTCCATTTCAGCAATCATATCATCTTCAATTGATTCATCATCAGTTTCAGAAGTTACCTCAGAAGTAGCCATGAGACAAAGGTTTGCTTCTTCTTCATTATCACTTATAACTTCTGGTTCAGCTTCTGACTCATCCAAATCGCTCCAAGTTGCCATCATTGCTCGACTTTTCTTCTTGAACTTTTCAATCTTTTTGATTAAAACAGGGCACTCATATTTAATATGTCCCGGTTTTTTACATTCATAGCACACAATTTCTTTCTTCTCTTTCTTTTCTTCTTTGTCCTTATAGCTTTTTCCTGCATCAAATTTGTTAGATCTATTGAAACTTTTGAACTTTTTACCTTTCTTTTTCTTCAAGAATTTGTTGAATCTCCTTGTAAGCATGTTAATATTTTCGTCATCACTATCCTCTTCTGAATCAGATTCAACAACTCTTTTGGCTTTGAAAGCTATTGCCTTTGAACTATTTTCTGGTTCTTCAGTTGTATCATGATGTGACTCGTATGCCATCAGCTTTTCCCTTAACTGACTAAGTGTCAGCTTATTTAAATCTTGAGCTTCTTCTATGCTGTCTTTTTGGCATCCCACGATTTAGGCAAAATTCGAAGCATTTTCCTGACAAGATCAGAATCATCTAATTTCTTTCCAAGTGAGGTTAGTTCATTAGTAATAGCAGTGAATCTATTAAAAGCATCTTTAATTTTCTCATCAGACTTAATTTTAAATAATTCATAACGTTGAAGTAATGAATTGATTTTTGTTTCCTTAATTGTGTCTGTTCCTTCATAAGTTTTTGAAAGAGTATCCCATATTTCTTTTGCTGATTCACAGGAGGAAATTAGATAAAATTCAGAAGGAGCTATGGTTGTGAGTAAGAGATTCTTAGCCTTATTGTTCTTCTCAATCAACTTTAGCTCTTCATCTGTGAAACTCGCATCATCCGATATTGCTATTGGGTTGTCTCCAAATTGGATCACCTGCCAAGAAGCATAATCATTAGCTTTGATATAAGTTGTCATTCGCATTTTCCAATAAAGATAATTTGAACCATCAAAATATGGAGCTCTATTAATTGCAATATTGTTCTCAGCCATTTTGTTTGGATCACTCAATTTAAAAGAGTCCTGCTCTGATACCAATTGTTGGTCCCGAAAATAATCAAGAAGGGGGTTGAATTGATTATTTCAGAAAATTAAAATTTTGCTTTTAAAAACCTTTTAAAACAATCCCCTTTGATTTTAAGTTAAGAGAACAATATGAACAATTAAACAGCAATAACATAAACTATGGAAATATAAATAGAGAAGGGATAAGAAGATCAAGATATTTATAGTGGTTCCGCCTTGTGCGTCAGTCCACTCTTCCAGCTCCGAGCCGGGGACCCCGTTATCCTACGGGTTTTGTTCCATTATATCCAATAAAATCAATTACAAGCTTGTACAATTCTCTCTGCTCGATTTTCACAGCTATCCTCTAGCGCCAATCGATCTACAAAGTCTAAACTAGTAATTGAACTAGCTCACTTGAAGACAACAACAAGTTGCTTCAATTATCTAAAAGACAAATGTAAAGATTACAATAAAATTTTGCTACAATTATGCACGTGAAAGAAGAACAGAAAATATTTGCTTTTTCAACTCTAAAGAATTTTTCGGTCAACGATTGAATCACACTTTTTAGAATTACTACATTCCATGGCTTGTCTAAATGAGATTGGATCTTTATCAATGCTTAAGTCAGATTCATATTCAAGTGAGTAAACGACATAGTCATTCGATATAGCTGGTCTTTTCTGTTTAGTAGACTTCTGTAATGCCATTTCTTATGGTATCACTTGCTCATTTGTGACTTACGCATTATTGCTTAACTCACCTCTAATATGTTCACTTTGTGTGTTTTGAACATCAACTTGTCGTTTTAGCTTATTGCTTAACTGTGATGCAACAAAAGGAACAACAACCTTAGTAGAAACATTGGGTGTAGGGGTCCCTTCTTGAAATTCTTTAATATCCACTTTTCGTGATTCCTCACTCCCACTAAATTGACCATTTTCAATAATCGAGCATTATCAAACTCAACTGTTATTGTACTATGGTAAGGACAATAAAATCTATACCCTTTTGATTTTTTAGGATAGCCAACGAAGTAACTACTAATGGTTCTTGCATCAAGCTTTCTTTCATGTGGATAATATATCCTTATTTTTGCTGGACAACCTCAAGCATGAAGGTGCCTTAAATTAGGTTTCCTACCTATCCATAATTCATGAGGAGTCTTAAGGACTGCCTTACTAGGAACCCTATTCAGAAAATATGCAACAGTTTTTAATGCATTCATCCATAAGGATAAAGGTACAGTGCTGTAACTTAACATACTCCTAATCGTATCCATAAGTGTATGATTCCACCTTTTAGCCACACCGTTTTATTGTAGTGTACCAGGCATTATATACTGTGCACATAGGCTTCGACTTTCAAGAAATTTGCAAATAGACTAGGACATTGTCTACTTTCATTTGATTTACCATAATATTCACCACCCTGTCTGATCTTACTACTTTCACCTTTCTATCTAATTGCCTTTCCACTTCATTAACAAACACCTCTAGGATGTCAACTGATTGTGACTTTTCATGCAGCAGATATAAGTAACAATATCGTGAATAGTCATCAATAAATGTGATGAAATATTTTTCACCACCCCATTTTGGAATGTCAAAAGGACCACAAATATCAGTGTGTATCAATTCAAGAAGTTCATTACTTCTTGTGGCTGGGTTCTTTGATATGTGTCTAATTTGTTTTCCTTTTATACAATCAACACATACTTCCCAGTCAGTAAAATCCAATTGAGGCAAGATATCACCTTTCACCAACCTCAATACCCTTTCTTTGGATATATGACCTAATCTTTGATGCCACAAGAAAGCGGAACTATCATTATGTGCATTACGTTTGTTATCTAATTATGCTCAACAAGAAATAGATAATCAGCGTAAATAACATCAAGATTAAAATGATACAAATTATCAACTAAAGTACAAGATCCATAATAGTACGAATGTCTATATAATGAAAATACACCGTTTCCAATCTTAAAGTTAAATCCTACTTCATCGAACTTTGCAACAAAAACTAAATTCCTAGCACATTTAGGAACATAGAGACACTGTCACGCCTCGAGTGGTACCCTAAATGTGGCAGTCCGCCGTACACAATACTAAAGCCTAAGAATGACTACCTCAGTTACGCAAAGGTTTCCATATCATGCACAAGGCGTACATCACAACCAAGGGAATGCATCGAAGTAGCGCAATTTATATTGATAATAAATAAGTAACAAGGCAAAGAGAAAACTTATCATAAAACATAATCATATCACATTTAAATTCTTAGGGGCATTTCCCTTTTTATCTTCAAATAAATATACATCACTAAGCATATAAGTCATTACATATAAAGAACCTTACAAAATTACTTCATCTTATGATTCCATTTCCTTCATAGAAGCTTAACATCCCTCCATAACTTCCTTAATGTCATGATCCTCAATTTAAGCCACGGGTATACCTATTTCAACAAAATCTATAGGGGTATAAGCTATAACTAACTTAGTGAGATATTCATTTTCATTCGCACCATATATTCAAACAAGTTTATTTAGATTTTCATGCATATGCTATGCAAACAATGCAACAATCATATGATTATGCAAATATATATAGTTATCCGGAAACCATATATAGAACGGATTTACCCCTCCATATCAAAGGTTAGGGAATCGGGGTTGAAGGTCCTCGACCTTCTACTACTAGTCCCCAGGTCCTCCCCACAGCGTTCGGTTGGCTCGGCTCCAACCTAGAGTCGCTTTCCCCGAGCGATTTGGATTCTCCAGGAAGGAACATGGCTCGTGGCACCACATGATCATAGCCAATCCAACTCTATACGAGGAGTAGCAGCCTTCCGACATAGATGTGACTTGATGGATGCTATGCGTGAGCGTTTTAGTTTTCTTAAGCCAAACCTTATTAAGGTTTATTAGGGGTGATCAATCAATTTAGCAAATAATAAACAGTCATACAAGTAAGTAACAAAAATTATTTTAAACAAGCAGTTCGAAGTTGCGATATTCTTAATTCTCATTTCACGCATAAACATAGAATCACATATATACACATAATCCCGAATTCCCCAAATATGTATCCATTTTTATCTTCTTAGCATACTAATGCAACTACTTTACAAGCACAAGCAAGGTAACGAAATTAGGAGGAATAACTCACTCGTCCATTTCGCAATCTTTTTAGTCGTAGTAATCCTCGGGTAGGGTATTCTCGATCCTTCATCACCTAGTCAAGAGAAATACCCGGGATGAGTCTTTCATGAAATTTCTATCCTTGAAGATTCTAAATTTTTTTTAAAATTGCGGTAAAATCGTATAGGAAGAAATTCCAACTTAAAATGGCCATAACTTGCTCATTTTAACTCGGAATTTCGCATATAATATACCGTTTTCTACCTATTCGACAAGACTATCCATTTATAAACTTATCTTTGTCATAAAAGGTCATTTGGGTTCTGAAAACGTTGAGTACAAATTTGAAACGAATAATTCTAAACTTTTGCAAATCCATTTCTAACTCAACTTCATTCAAAATCCTTTAGTAAAAATATAAACATATATATATGTATATATAATTGATAAATCCTTTGAGTATATATATAAGCTCACTTTATATGCAAAAAATTCTAATGGTAGTGTCTCAACAATTTATTTCATAAAACAATTCATTTAAACTTTAACTTTGAAACTTTCTTTTCGAGTATTTAAAGAAAATTTATATTTTCCTAGGTTGTTATAAATGAGTATATTTTTATTTTATTTTCTTCATTCTTTTTTCCAAGACAAAATAAATTTTCATTCAAAATCCTTACTACCGATACTTTAATTGTCTAGAGGGGAGTGAGTTGATTTTGAGTGAATTTTGTAAGAAAATAATTAATATGTTAAGGTATGATTTGATATAAGGTGTATTGGAAATATAAAAAGTAAGAAAATAGGTATGTAGGTAGTAAGAAATAGATGTAGGAAAAAGTAGAGATAGTGAAAGAGTAATGAATAGTAGAAAAGTACTATGAATAGTAGACTAGACAACTAAAGTATCGGTAGTAATAAAAATACGCGTAATAATGCGATATCTATAATTTTTAGCTATTGAAAAATTCTAAAACTGATATTTTTTGAATCCTTGTATTTTTACGAGTCTATTGATATAAACGGAATATTTTTAATATTCCGAGCTCCGGAACACGATTTTCGAGAACTGATCCCGTTTGAGTTCGAAGGACACTTGGAATTCGCAAATATGATATTTTTATGTTACTCTATATTATTACGAACTATTTTAGGCCATTAACTTAATTTCGTTTTCTAGGGTTCGAGAATGTGGGATTACCGGATCTTAAGCGCTAGGGTTTGTTATAGGCTTTGTTGACTTTTAGGGTTCTGGTTTAACTTCCGGTTTTGTTGAGTAGATCATATAATTTTCGAGTTTTGACCGTTTTATATTTTTTAGTTTGATATCAAAGGTTTATCTTATTTTATTTGAGATTATTTAATAATCTTTAGTTCTCGGGATCGTTTAACCGAGTCTAGGGTTATGAGTTGACTCAATTTGACTTTTGGTGAAAATTGAAAATTGTGATTCTGAAATTTTACCGAAGGGTTTAAGATTTTATCATTTCGTTGTTAAGCGGTATTTGGATCTATCGTTTATTTTAGGAATCGGGTAGATGATTTGATTGGCGTATGGACCTTGACCCAACCGATAGTTGGACTTTGTATTTTGTTTCAAGAGTTCTTGTTTTCACAAGACTAAGAATTTTTGGGTTTTGAACCAATTTAGAATTTGATTTTAACTGAGTTGATTTTCGGGATTTAAATTTAATATTAGACTTCTAGGATTATTTTCTATGAATTGTGAAAATTTTTCGGGGGTTTACAGACACTTTTCTAGATCCAGGCGACACGCATTCCAAAATCAATCCATATGTCTCAATTCCTTTTATTCGTGCCTTCATTCTATTCCCCATATAAAGGAACTTTTCAATTCCTCTTATGGGCTGGATTGAAAGAATCCCTACATAATATGTGACACATGAATAGTAGCTCCAGAGTCTAACCACCAAGAGTTATTAGGTACTTCAATTGCATTTGATTCAAAACACTAATATACAGTACATACCTTTCTTTTCGAACCAAGCCTTTCTTTTTTACAATCTTTCTTGAAGTGACCAGTTTTTTTTGTAGAAAAAACACTTCTGATCCTTGTGGATCTAGTCATGCCTCAAAAGGGGGCCTAGTAGGATTAATCTAACGCTATCAACCACATGTGCACCCGTAATATGAGAGTCGTCTTGTAAGTCAGAGTGTAAGACTCTATTTATCAATATCTATTATATAATTGATATATTATATTACTGGATTTCAACTATGGAATCCGATTTTCCAATTCTACCAAGATCGCAGAGAATCGGTATCTCCTACCAAATAATGAAATTGAGTTCTATCTTAAAATAAAAAGTATCATTTGTTTATACAATTACAAATTTTACA